>OX453064.1:12711003-15111003 GCA_949699795.1 Spicauda simplicius
TACGAAAAAATATCTACCATCTTGCCACTTTTCCTGCAAGTCATACATATAGTATTACTGTACATGTGCATATAGTATTACTGTGTATGAATGTTCCTGTAAAGCTCCGTATTACCACGGTAATAATATCTATAACTATTACCGTGGTATTGCGGTAAATCTTAAGATAATCTATCGGTTTTATTAAATATTTCCTACTATTAATTGCTGAGATTGTCGTTACATACAATAATTAAGAGTGAATACCTACTATTAAAATTGTAATAACGAATTAATAGTATCTATTAGAATTAATAGTAACGTTATAAACAGACGTTATAAAACAAGACAGAAAAAATGAAGCAGACAAAATAATAACAAAATTATATCAGATCTACCTATGAATATTTGTATCCAGATCTAAATATATTTCATTTCCTCTTGTCATGCCTACACGTACTTATAAAATGGATAGTATGCTATATTTCGATCTGAAGAATCTATTGCAGCGAGTAAGACGGACTGTTGGCGTGGCGACGTATGCCGTGGCAACGCGTCGTCATACTAAAATTGGAAATAAATTGCAGAATTTACATTTTTAATTGAATAAAAACATTTATTTTTATTAAATTTTTAACTAAAAGTTAATTGTATAGTATACATATTTTATTTTACATAATGCCATGCTTATTTTCTATGTTTTAATGCATATTACCTATACAAAAAAAACCTGTTTCATGTCTGTCACGTGTCCCGTAAACACTCCTTTTGACGTGACAACATTTTATAATTCGATAGAGCCGGCTGCACGCACCAAAAAACATGACTCATGCGACGTTACCTCGCTCTGAGGCCTTCCATTTAAGGCTTAAAGTGCAAGCGAGAACGCGGAACGAGAGGCAAATAGGCACAATCGGTCTCTGCGTTCAGCAGCGACATCTGTTTCTCTCCTACTTGAGAGAGCGATGCGTCTACGTGGACTGCTACTATACTAAAATGCAACCATTCCATCAGGTGTTTTCTTATGACGTTGTCACGTTCAACTATTGTCAGTAAACCGACTTTACAGACAACCGATTTTTTTACTAAAACTTTTACCTATGATATTATGACAAAAATCATTTCAATCTATAAAAGTGTTCATTTGCACGTCTTGTGTTTACGTATCATTCGGAGTTTACGAGCGCAGTTTGTGAGTTGCTATAAAATTGGTTTTACGTTCTAGTTCATAGTACCGCGGCCATCTCAGCGGGCGATTGACACTTCTGATATCGCTTTAATGCCCTTATTCCTTTGTTGGTTTCAATAAAAGAATTATTCCATACAATTAATCCTTCGATGTCAAATCCCAATTATACTGGGACTCTTAAAATGTTAAAGCACCCGACTGCTCAATTTAGCTTGTCTGCGAACTTCGCACCAGAGAAAGACATCCGAACAAATTTGGGATTATTTGACTGTACGACAATAGGTATTGTCTATCTTTAAATGGGTTGGGCACGAGCTCGGGACAATGGGCTCGTTTATTTCTTCCCTTAGGCGTGGACACGAACTACGGCTACAGGATTAACGAATTGAACATAAAGAAATATTCAGCGTATGATAAAATTCATAAAAGTATGACATGACTGTTTTTTTCAACTTTACTGCCTAATTAGGTATAGCCACTACATACATATAATTGGCATAACCATTGTCGCTTATTTTTTATTAGATATTTAAAAAAATCTGTATCATGTTTCGTTATATGTAATTGTGTTTTTCATTTAAAGGTATAAATGACTTACAAATTCCTATGTGTTATTTATCTACTGTAGTAGGGACTAGGGAATTTTCTCTCACTTATACAGTCACATCAAGTAAAATGTCTCTTAGGACGAGTAATATAAGAAAATCCTTTATCTTGCTGTGCTTAAGTTTAACAGTGATCCGAACCGCATTACAGCTACGTTTCAGATATAGCGAGGAAGGCTGATATCCACGGCGAGGCTCGTAAAACTCGCTTCTCCACCAACCCTCGGAATTCCTTCCATCATTTTGAGAAACCCTTGTCACTTCCATTACGTTTCCCGCCCGTTCTGATCCGCCCGTCCTTCATTTACGCGAGGTTATGGCCGTCTCATATTCCCTAAGTGGCGTGTAGTCTTGACGAATTTAAAGTCTCAACTTAATTGTACAAGGTTTCACTCCGTTCACGTCTTTAAAGTCGTAAATTCTTATTAAATCCCTCCTTTTGAATACCCCTACTGACAAAATGCGACATGTCTTATGCATCTACCTGTGATATATAACACGAGATTCAAACAGATATGTGATTTTTAGGGCCTCCTTATTTTTAACTCTTCAGAATAAGTCGCATTCATCCTATCTTATTATCTTTTACGTAGTATAAAAATAATATTATTTGCAAAATCTAAAATCTCATAAATTGAAAATATTCGTACGCGTAGTTTAATTCATATGTGATGATAATATCACGTACCTACCTACCTATACCTACTGCCGCATTACTAGGAATGATGACTTCTCAAAATAATAATTTTGAACCCAAATTAATATAATAGAAGCTCCTAAACTAAACTTTTTATAAATAAGATATTTTTTACATTTTTAATATTTAAAGGATTTGTATTACAGAATTAGTAATGAACTTTTTAATTAATAACAACTTCAACAATTTGTTTACCTTTATTAAAATATAGTATGTTATGAATACAATTAATATTAAGAATTTTATTCAACTAAAACTAGTGCTAGCGTTCGTTCTTAGGAGTATAACTTGACATGTCTAACAATACGACGATTTTTTGTCATACTAGTATCTATTTTAGTAAGTACAATAAAGTAACGTAAACAATCACCAAATAATCGAATTATGTCACAGAGAGCGTGTATATTTTACATTTTTGTTTATTTCTGTACAATCAATTTCATTGTTCAGTTGGAAAAAACAGCCATTTGTGTTTTTCTTGTACTATGTAGACCGTAAGTGTACAAAGAGGTCTTAAATGAAGCAAACCTGCAAAGTAGCCCACAAGAAACATTACTGTGTCCTAATTTAAGCTATTCGTAGCCTTTTATTGTAAGTCTAAAGGGCACTGCCTGCGTGATGAATAGAGTTAGTCACGCGTGACTGAATGCCATTGCACTAATTTCGCTCTAAGCGGCACGTAATGCTTAGAATATTTTGATCACACACCTTAAAAGCATCTCTTTAAAGGTACTCCTATGCCACATAACAAAACATATATTAGTTTTACTAGAATCAAAATTACACTTGTAAATTTGGCTCTGTTCTCGTCTGTTAAATATTTTTTATCTGATTGAAGCAGTAAATGAGTATGCAGTCCACCTGATGGTAAGTGGCCACTGCCGCCCATGGACATCTGTAATCAAATTCATACAGAACATGGGCTCTATCTGAAGTCAATCACAGATGCGTTGCTATTCCCGAGGACTATGATGGTCGTCATGTGAAAGTATGCCGGCAACCAAACCCTCCTATCAAAACGCAAGAAATACTTCACGCTAGAAATAGGTGTGGCGGTGGTACTTCCCCGGTCGAACTACACTGGTTTTACCAAATTGAATGTAAACTAATTGAAACGGTATCTAGTTTTATAAAATGTATTATGTTCGCTAATAAAATCCTTATGGACTGAAAATAAAGGATGTTATTTGTTATCATTATACGTTTGTTACCCCTAAAAATAAAGGCTGAATTTGATATCAAAACTGCAGAACAACGACTAAAAGTTCGCGCGTAATAATGGAATACCGCGAACAATTTTTACTATTCTTGGCTTTTTACGGTAAGTTTAGAGCACTATTAGAACACTGTGTGTGTAATCTAATGAATAGGGTTTGTGACGCGTGCCCGAGTGCTTCTGCAATGCTTTCAGCCTAAGCGACACATAAAAGTGCTTGTGTAATGCGCTTTTCTTTTACACGCAGGTGGTACATTTCATACTTGCTTTTTAAGGGCTGAAAAAGTGTCATTGAAAGTATACTCAGTTTGTTGGAACAAAACAAAATGATCAGCAATAAACAGGTAATACCTTCATATTTGTAATGGATTGTTGGATTTAGGGAAATAATAAATTTACATACGTATGTAAACTTGTGGAAGTGATATTCATTTTTTTTGTTTACTTAAATTATTTGTATATAGCATCCACCACAACTTACTGTCACCACCAAAAATTGACTGATGAAAATTTATTGAATTTACCATTCTACCTGGGTTTGCAATAAATAATAGAGAACTCCATCTATCTAGTTCACTAGCTAAATGGTTTTTCTCCCATGGCGGACCTCCAGACTCATCTGAGAATTAAAAAGTTCTATTCTACCTATAACGTAACGAAAATTAGAAGTGAAAAGATGGTTACTGTTCTTTTACAGTTTGTAATTTATTTATTACTACATACACATAATTTATTTTAAAACACCAAAATTTGAGATACATCTTGAGTGTATCACAAATCCGGTGCTACCTCTTAACAACTCAATTAGATATCGTAAAAACTATAGGTAAGCTGGTAATAGTTGAACTCAATGTATTACTGACATTTATAACGATTAACTAAAAAATTGATAAAAACAGTAAAAGTTTGATTGAAAAAACGAAATAACAAAATTTAAATAAATCATATTTAATACGAAACCGAATTAAAACAAAAGAAGGGAAAAATACCGCTGAGGCGATAGCCTTTTGTTCGTAAAATATCGTTTTGTAGAACTGGTTATTCAAAAAAAATAATATTCTCTCTTCAGCTGCGTAACTTCAAAGGTACTACCATTTTTTCTCGATAGGCAGTAGGCATCGCCTCAAGTCACTGAAACTTACAATAGTTAAATACAAAAATAAATGAACAATTCTTAAAAATCCCTCAAGTGGATCTGTCATATGTGAAAATTATACAATTATATATTAAAAAATAAATAAGGACATTTCATTTCATTTCATTAGTGCAAGGGGTACCTAGTATTAAAAAGTGCCGACTAATAATCGATATAACTTTTGTGTATAAATAAAAAAATCTAATGGACGTAACTACCTATAATTTACCCCAAAACTATAAATACGAACCAGCAAGCGGCGACAAGTGTAAATAGTACCTAAATACATAATACGTCTTGCTGAAGTAACGCCACACTGATGTAAATATAAATAGTTGATATCTATTATATTACACGTACACAAATCAGTTCCATTTAGAGTGATAGCTAATTGACAGAAAATCAATGCGCTGGCATGCCCCTTTTGAAGGTTGCTTTCCGTCGGTGAGATGAAATTTATATCAGGCACAATTTATGGTCCTACCGAGACGAGGGTCGACAAGTGTGTAAAATAATTTGCAGGCGAAGTCGAAGCAAGAGAGTCCAAAGACACGTACAAGTTATGAAATATTAATCACGAAAAAACAAAACTTCGCTCTCATTTGCAACGCCGCTTCATACTCTACAGTGGAATTTGACATGCTACAGAATTATTGAAGCAGCCAAGTTGGAAACAGTAAATCTGCTCTCAAAAATCTTCGCTTCGAGTTTTTTTGGTTGCGCATTTTATATTGTTACATGTGTTTCGAACATGGTCCAGTATAAAATGTTGTGTAAATTTGAATTTAATTCACTTTTCTTTAATTACAATTCCACGGGTATTCAAGAAACAAACGAGAAATCTGCGTAAGCTTACTGTATTAGAACTGGATGGACTAGGCACTGTCATCTGCCATGGCATTTGCGATTGCAACGAAACCAAATTATTTATTGCGTTTGTAATTCTTGGTTAGTATTTAAAGACGTTCTAGTGTGAAGTTTCTTCCGCTTTTTGTATATTATTTACTGCCTGCATGAAAACTTTTGTTTATGTAAACATAAGACCGTTAGAGCCCTCGAGACTATCAGTCTGCAATGTCATAGTCCTATGCGGGCTAATTATAACTGGCTTGCTCTTGAACTAAGATCAGATAACACGCCACTACATAATATATGCATGAGTGTTTATGTACATATTAAAATCCCAAAAATATACCAAAAAAGTAAATATTAGCTATATCACGAGTTTTCAAAACAAAGTGATAGTGATTCATAGTGATCACTCAGTGGTTAATATTTGATCATAAACGTTGTTGAAATTGTCTGAAAAACATGTGAATTTGCTTGTTTCTAATAATTCCTTTGTTGACACTGCAATTGAAGCTACTAAACAATATAAAGCATAATTTAGTAATATTATAAAAAAAAATTAAAACAAGTTTTTAATTCAATGGACTGAAAAGAAAAAAAAATGTAGTAGTCAAACCCATCATTTTGTTGCATGGTACAATAGATATGATAGAATCATAGAAAAGCTTATCACGAGGACAGTTCAGGAAACCACAGACCTTGATTTGAGTAAATCTAATGTGGACAATTACAATTATACTTAAAGTTCTTTAATTAAACATCGTGTGTCATGAACAGCCAGAGATCATAAATACGGGCTTCCAGTGGTTACAATGCTAGTTCAGTCATAATAGCAAGATAGGTTAACATTATCCGAGTACGTGACTCGCTCAAGAATTGCCTACCCTTTGTAAATGTATACACGCCTACTAGTGCCAGCAGGCGACCCTCGTTAAAACCTAATACCTAACCTGTCCTGGATACACCTTATCTGCCAGCTTATGACGTTTGGTCTGTGATATACATAGAGCAAATGTGTTCGAGCATTTTCGGATTAATGTTTAAGTCCAATTCCTCTGAATTTAGATTTTACATTTACGAAATTTGAGCTATATTCCGTCTGGCGTAGGTATTCATTTCTGCGTTCAAATGTACAGTGAAATGATATTACTTTTTGTAATTAATACTTTATCAAGAATAAAAGAACTCGTAGGTAGCTTTTAAAATAATAACTATATACGTACACATACGTTATTGATCGAATACGAATACGAATAATAAATTCCTATGACATTACCTATGTAAGCCAAAACAGAATAGCTAATCTGTTCTTCCTACCTATTTATCATACATATTTACCCTATCCAATTACTTTGCGGAGCCAAAAATGATCTTGCAGTTACACTTGGTTTTAGTATCGTAGATTTAGTTTATGTGACAACAACACTCTCACGACCATTCCATTGCTAATGTTGACCATAAACATCTTTGTGTGTCCTATCACCGACCGCAACTATTAACACATGTGTTAAATAAGCCGTGTAGAGTTGTAGCTCGTTTAAACCAACCGCGTGAGGATTTTTTTTATTCGCAATAGCAAACGTGCATGCAGTCTACCTGATGGTAAGTGGTCACTGCCGCTCATGGACATCTGTAAGCAACTTCATATAGAACCGAGGTTCTGTCTAAAGTCAATCAAAGATCCGTTGCTACTACTGAGCCATATAAAAGTGAGACGACAACTACACCATTTCTCTGAAACGCGCTAGAAATACCTAGGTGTGTCAGTGGTCCCCAGTCGAACTACCCAGGTGTTACCCCCTGGTCCGATTCCGCGTTAATTGTGAATCAACATTCAACGTGCACAGTTTACTTATTACATAACACAAAGTACGCTGGATAAAAATATGAAGTAAAAAGTATTAGCCTAATAAGGGCTAATTTTGGTATAAATGAAAAAGAGATGATAAATTAAATTATTATAAGAATCATATAAAATGAAAACTACAACTCCATTGTCGTGCTACTATCGCAGGTATTCTTCTTATCGCACCAGTGTCTTTACCGACTTGTTCTAATTTAAAGGATGCGGTGAGACGAACAAATGAGGCATTCCAATTTAACCTTCGGGGGTAATGACCGACTTCAGGTATGTCTCCATTGCTATTTTAGATTAGTTCCCTAATCTCGATGGGTAATAGTGACAGTTTAAATTTATTGCGTTTAATAATTACATAAACATTCGTACACGATAATGTATAAATCGTTAAGTCGTTGACATCTATATATTAATGGCTAATTTAGACGTTGCGAACTGCTGACCTGATAATAGATAGCTGTAGTAGCGTAGCATGAGGAGGAAGTGGCAGTGAGGACTATGGTCTCGGGTAGCAAGTCTCAGGGGCAGCAAAATCGGCTTTTTCTGTATTTAAACCAGTATTTTCCGTAAGGAAACCTCTTAAACTCAAATCGAACCTTGCACTCCTGTACAGAAGATGTAAGAGGCAGAGGTGACTGTTTACACAGTGGTCGCGTTATCAAGTCATACGGGTATTGTGTTTCTTTCTATCAAGACGATCCCAATTCTTTGGATATATGTTTCTATCGTAATATATGCGTTGGAACACTAGTTTTATTAAATTACCCAGTTTAAATAAATATAGACAGAATAATTCTTTCTTTATACTCGCAATCTCACGCAATCCGTAATTCTCCCCACTCAGCTGCGTACCTACTTTAAACAAAGTAAAATGTACCCTAATGGTGAAGTGTCGCGTGAGTTAGGCACTCTAATTACACAAAATAGACCTCTGCGGCGCGTGGAAACTTTGTACATAATCAAGGTCCTTAAGAACGGCCTATAATGTTACGCCGAAATAAATTGTAGGACCGAAACTTCAGTGACATTTCACTGACAATAGAAACGCACATACCTATCTCTTATAGAAGTTTTGTTTTGAAGCCTCTGGGGAAAAATCGCCAAAATGCGACATTACTGATAAGCCCTTACCCTTGAGCGCGGAGAGAACAAGTCGACGTAAAAGAAAAAAGAACGTCTTCAACCCGTCTAAATGCTTCTGAGTTAATGTAGCTATGAAATTTAAATAATGTCCTTCAAATACCCTTTTAAGACAACATTTGTAGGTATTCACTATAAAAGTTAAACTAACAAGCTACGCTATTATTTGTTACTGAATGCTAAATTTTTCGTGATAATATAAATAAGTCGCGTTTTTTATTAAATTATCCCGCAAATAAGCATACACAATAATATGAGAGAGCTCATAAAATACCCTTAGAATAGCTATAATTTTAACATCACAGACTGTCAATTTTATATCTTTCAATAAAATAAAGTACTCTTTTTATAAAGCGTTTCTTATAAAATATATTCGAAACTTTTATACAACTTAGACTTTAGCATGAAAATGTAAACTCGCTAAACCAGTTAAGAATCTCCCGCGAAGGCTGTTTCCGAGCGTCTTTAAAGTCCTACGACTAAATTAGAACGTTTAAATTTAAAAGAAATCTGTTCTGCATACTGTCACGACCAAAGCCGAGCTTTGGACTTAAAATTGAAGAACTTTAATCTAATACGGAATACTTCAATCTACTATGCTAGTGCAGATAACTGATGTAGTAAAAACGCTTAGAGATAACAACCAGGCGATTTTAAGCCAACCCATCTATTTTGTAAGCTGTTACCAATCTTTAATTACAAGCTTTCTACTAACTTGCAACGTATGTTTGTTTGTCAGGGTGGAATCTTGCAACTGAATTTATAAGAAGTTATCATTAACAAATTGAGCTGAAATTTGGTATACACGCTTAGATTGCATGACAATGCATGGTTAGCTATATGACGTCATTGTAATTCCAATATGGCGGATGATCCAACTTTACCCGGACTTACTTTGCCTGGACTATCCCAATGTGGGTGTCAAATGAAAGAGCTTAATTTGTATAACACGATACACGACAAAAATCAAATCCAAGATGGCGGCCATCAAAATATCAAATATAACAAACTTTTGTGCAACCTACGTAATATGGGTATCAAATGGAAAGGCTTAATTTGTAGAATACAAAACACTACAAAAAACTAAAATCCAAGATGGCAACCTTAATAAAAGGAAGAAGGCATACATTTTTGTATTAGGGGTATTAAATGAATAAATGAAAGGGTATATTTTGTATTAATACAAAACACTAAAGAAAAATCAAATCCAAGATGGCAGATATCAAAAATATAGAAGATTACATACTTTTATGCAACCCACGCAATATGGATATCAAATGGAAGAGCTTAATTTGTAGAATACAGAAATCTACAAAAATCAAATGTAACATGAACCTCAAAAAAACTGGAACATCATTTTTTTTTTCTACAAGAAGCCCAATACCAAATGTATCAAATGAGAGGCGTTAGTCTGTAGAATACAATACACTTGCAAAAAAATCAAGCCCATGATTGTCACCCTCAAAAAATTGAAGATTACGTATTTTAGTGCAACCTACCCAATATAAAATTAGGTATGATTTTATTCTTACTTATTATTTTCTGCATTACCAAATAAAAAACGTGAGTCACAAAGGTCAAAAACCCTCAAGATCTACTTTATATTCCCTAGATGATCCCTTATAGACCCTACCCATAGTCTAAAAACGCGCAGCGTTGCTACATCTAATTTATCGTTGTCCATACTTCGCTTTAGCGCTTAAAAGACAGAACTATTCTCATTTCGAAATCTGTAAGATAAATTTTCTGTGCTCATAATTTATATCAGAAAACCAGGGCGCAAGTAGACGAGACCATGAGGCAATTTACAAATTCGAAAATCGCGGAAGTTCGTTAATTATTCAGCGAGAGTAGTCTCAAGCGGCCCGGGACTCACGTTTATTGACAATTAAGACAAGGCTCAACCGCTTCACGCGCCTTATTGCTTCGCTCGCGGCCGTCACTGTCCATAAAATGGATTTTGATTATTTACTATTTAATAAAATAAGATAATTTGGCAACTCATCGTTATCACTCGTATAAATACTAGTATCATAGACTTTTGTAATTCGACGCCGCAGCCACCAGGCAGGTCGAATTAGTGTCGTCGAATTAGTGTCGCGCCGACAGGTATAAATATATGGGGTGGTGGTCCACCTGTCGGCGCGACACTCCTCCACACGCCATCCTGATAATCACTCATTCACTTCCTTATACCTTATAACGTTATCCCTACTAATATTATAAATGTGAAAGTAACTCTGTCTGTCTGTCTGTCTGTCTGTCTGTCTGTCTGTCTGTCTGCTACTTATTCACGACTAAACAACTGAACCGATCTTTATGAAATTGGGCACACAGATAGTTTTGAACTCGAGAAAGGACATAGGCTGCTTTTTATCGAAAAAAATGGGTTGAAAGCGTTAAAATCGGGCATAAATGTTTGTATGGAAGTTCGTTTTTGACAAAGTCCCATATTGACAAGTCCGTCAAGGGGTACGATAGACTTACTTAAAACCTTATCTAAATAATAAAACATAAAAAAATATTGATTTCGAGTCGACAACATATATCCGTAAAATTCGGATTGTCGCGTATTTTGTTAAATTCTAATGTAAACATGTGTGACATGACAGTAGTGTGACATGACAGTAGCCATAATGGCCGCCCGGATGCCATTCTGAATTCATTCAAAAATGATACGTATAAATTCGTAACTATCAATTATCATAAAAATAGATGTGATATGTGAATGAATTTATGAAATATTTCAATAATAAAAAAGCATCCGTTGATCCGCATCCGCGCAGCTTGCGACCTAATGTAAAATCGCTCTTAGAGTACAGGGATTCCCAATTGATAACAGATGGCGCGTCATACTATTAAAGTAAAATAGTTATTCGAATCCAATAATTCAAAGGCGATAAAATGTTTTAACATTGTTTCAAAATAAAATTATCGACTCCATTTGTCACTCCATGTTCATGTTACATAAATAGTTTTTTAACTATTATTGCATAAATAAAGTTATGTTATTGACCACACCCGTACATCTTTAGCGAAAATAAATATTATGGACAAAATACAATTGATAGTCTTTTAAGCAAAATACTAACATTAATAAGTCGATCAGTATCTAAATAAGATATAACAATTATAACATGAATTATTATTATAAAGAAGCTTTTGCAACTTTTGTGATAAATAATTGCATTTATGAATATTGAAGCATGGTTGATGAACACTTGGCTCTATTAACAAACGAGCAAGGTCAACATTATTGTTCTTTTTATATTTATGATATGTTCATTATAAATAATGTTATAGAAAACATGCATTTAATTAGCAGCATATTTTAAATTAATTTTAGAATAACAAAGTGTGTCAAAATAAGCCAAAATAGATGATGTTCTTAACTCATATGTATGTGAATTTCGCATCTGTTATTAAAATCGTGATAGCCGTGTGGTGCCAAGTCGGGCGGATTAGAAACGCTAGGTCTGGGGTTCGAATCCAGTTGTCTTATGTATATTATTATTATTATTATTATTATTATAATCTGTAGTTTTTATAAATACTAATTTTAGTATTATTTTTTTAATAACCAGCTCATTTTTAAATTATTTAGTATCGGAAATGCAAAGCTTTCGCCCGCCTGGGAATCAATGTGTCACAAAGTTTATATGAAATTAATAGAGTTTAAACCTCTGTCAGGTAAAAGTACAAAATAATTTGGATTTACCTTGCCGACAAATTCAAATTTTAATGTAATGAACCACAAACAAGGCTTAATAAAGATAAACTATAAACATACCTGAGCGCCGCTTAAATGTTAGTAGAACCAAAATTAGTTTACGTATCATTGATACTGTCATTAGATTTTTAATTTTAGTTAGATGCATTAGGAGGCACGTGTAAAACGTTTTTAATAAATTTAATATTAGCGAGAAATATAAGATCTGATAGAAAAATAGCTATTGCCGTGGCGTCGTCCAGCGTTGCGCCCACACTTTTAAAAAGCGGTTATAATTCCTGTCTATTCGCCTTTGAGCGTCCACTCAAGATTTGTAGCAACGATTTCTCTAACATTTTTAATATTTCAAATCAAAGGAATACTGGAAATTCAATGCGGGATTGTTATTTGACTATTTGGGATGAAGATTCTGTAGATACAGCCATCGAGATCGAAGACATTATCCAACAAAATTTTTGGATTCCTTCAACCCGCCTCCCGGTACTCCTCCACAAAAACTTTTATTTTTAATAAAAATACGCTTTCTACACTCAATGAAATAGAAAATTTCTACAATTTCAATTTCTACAATAGCCCCACACTAGGATTTTTTCCTGTGTCGTGGGTACCATGGACACCACACAAGACGTATATAGAAACACCCAGAACCAGAACATGAATCTATTCAGATTCCTGTCTGGCCGGGAATCGGACCGGGTGTGGTGCTCCGGAACGCGGGTCGTCAAGGTTGTCAAATTAATGTTAAAAGTAGGTTCACCTATATGTAATCTTACTCAGAAATTTAAAAGGACCAAAATTACTTAAAATAGTATTTTTCAATTCATAAAAGTTAAAATCCATGTTTATAATCGATGCGCTTTGGTTTAAATGTGGAGTCGTTGTTTAAAAATATGTATTCCGATATTGTTAATGTGACCACTAAGACTGTAAATTGGTTCAAGGGGTTTACGATATTCTGATTCGTCTTATTTTCATAACATTTTACATAACAATATGCACCTACCCACAAATACACTCTTAAAATTCGTTTTTTCGCTCTGTGTTTGTCCGGGTAATCCTTGACCGGCTAAACCGATTTTTACGGGTTTACTATAGAAAATGATATGGAACAACATGTAGACTACTTTTATCGTAGAATTCCCATTGAGTAGAGATTTGCGCGGGAAAAACTTTGCGATACATTGATTTGCACGCGGGCGTAGCCGCGGGTACAGCTAGTACCTTATAAAGTAGTTAATGTTAAGCGCTGCTTAATTCTGATTTGAAGGACGCCTAGAACGAAACTGCTTTTATAACTATTAAGTTAGTGCTCAAGTGTAACAACGACTCTCCGGCCGATTTCAGGTAATGATCCAATCTTCTGTGAGATTGATAATAGACGTTAATAGGCAGCAGTGGCAACTTACCATAAGGAAGGTTGCGTGCTAAATAAAATAGAATATCGTAGGAATAAAGCAACAATAACGTAGACAGTTGTGTCCGAACTCCTAACAATAACACAAATAGTACAGATGTTTCCAAAAGTGGTACCATATTTTTTAGGTAACAACTTACAGTAGTAGCAATATTCTAGCCTGTATGATATAAACATATATTTGTATTTTTTCCGACGACAAGCCTTTTAATAACACTATAAAAAGTCTGATAAAAATCAATGTGTAATAATTAAATCAAGCGAAACATGGCTATGTATCGCTGAAAAAGCATACAGTATAGGTTAAACATACAACATACGATACAGGCATATTTATATATATGAGTCCGTGCCTTCCGTATTCAGTAAAATTCTACCTCTATTTCCAGTGATTTCTTCTACAACGTACGCCCATTACTTATTACTAATTCAGATTGTCGCTTTCCAACTTTATCTAAAATACCTTTTATCTGTTTACTACTTAAGGGTACAAACCACGTATTATTCTAGCGGTCACCACTGTCCCTAAGCTGGATCTCGGTTATTCACTATTCGATAAAGTACGCTGATTCAGGAAGGTCGACCCGTTGTCGATCCAGTACTTTACGTGCGGAGTTATAAAATGAACAACCCTAAAACGTTCCTTATCTGTCCAGAAGTTTGCGAAAGTTTGACTAATTTCGTCCGTATTATAATATAGAAATGGATTATTTCTGTATAAAACTTTCGGAGGTGTACTCGTATTTGGGATTTGTCACCCTCATTTTGTTGTAAAATATGCAAACATTTATTATAAAGTTAAACTGATTCAATTTAACATTATAGACAAGATAATTTTCCCATGTTATACCTAACTCACACATATGAGACTACTTATCGTTTTGAAAAGAATATGAAAATCATAAAAGGATTGCAACCAACTTATTATTGGGCATGCAACTAGGAAGAGTAACCAATAAGTACTCATTAAGGAATAAAATTTAGTACCATATACTACTTCTCGACTGTAATAATTTTGTAAAACATAATACAGTAAAAACTGAATCAAGCATTTAGTCTCGGTGTAATTTTGTAAATTCTGTGGCAAAGCCGACAGATATATACAGTACTATTAATCATGATGATCACTTTACACCATGTTCACCACAAGGCCTTTATCAAGAACATAAATAACCTTATAAAGGCATTGTGTTCTGCTGTAGAGTGTAATAAGTAAAATCCACTTTGCCGCCATATAGATAATGTACATAGCTTCGTAATCCTCTCCGAGGGGCTTAGGTATTGAAACCCGAACATTATTTGTGTATCCCTGCTTATTTTTTTGGTCGTACATGTCCTGTCAATAAAAAAGTTTATTGGTTAACGTCGAAGTCCATGTAAATAACTCGTCTATAGCACAGACCTTCCGAAGTAGGGCATGTATCGTATTATGGGGCCCACTCTGTATTCATGGCGAATCTGGGACAGCAAGCAAGTCAAAATGGCGAATATAAAAATGAGTTAAGTGATAGTAAACGACGACATGGTCGGGCTCAGATACGATAAGTTTTTCCTCTAATAGAATCGAAAAGAAACTTAGAGGACGGTTACGATGTCTTTTGGCTCATCTTTCATTCTAAACGTTTTCATACCAGCTGTCTCGCTATGATCGTGGATTAATCATATTTGCAAGAAACCCAATCGATCAAATAGAGCATATATCGGATGCACCGATCTACTCCGCAGGTATCCTCTCAACTTCTTGTAACATTTCAGATAAAATAATTAAATCGGACAAAATATTTGTTAAATACCTCACTAAGTGTCATATAAAAACGTAAATGATAGGTAGGTCGGTTTTTTTTTAATATTACACTCAATAATACCAATATCCAAATTATTGTAAGCCATTTTTAGTATCCTGTAAAATTTGCATACAAATTTGTATTATATGACCTTATTACATGTCGACATAATGTTGTACTTATCTAATATGAAGTAGTATAAAACTGATTTATATTTTATTAGTATATGATATGATAAATTAATTTTCGTAAACTTCTACGCAAATTGTTTATGGTGTAATTCTATCGACCAATTTCTTAGTTATATCCGATTAATAATTAACCGAGAGAATACGATCCGCCTACACGTCTACCATATTCAATTAATCCTTCAGTCACTAATTAACAAATAAGGATTGCTACTATCAATAAGGATGAAACCATAGCAATAAAATCAATTATTCAGTATCTGTTTCATTATTCAGTAGGTATTAATTATAATAAGAAGGAACTTACATAAATGTATTAAATCAATGCGAATAAATAAATTATAGAATCATATCATATCATGTAGAGACTCATATTTTATTGTAAAATAAAAATTAAAACGCGTAAGTTCACTACAAAAACTTCATTATATGTAAGTATATGTCATTTTTCAATAGTATAAATTAACTAAACATTCCTTTAACTATAGAAATGTTTTAATTCAATGAATATAAGTCTCAGCTGAAATCACAGATTAGTTTAAATGCAGCCGTTGTGACAATGCTGCCACAATTTTTGAAGTAGCAAATGAGCATGCAGTCCATCGAATGATAAGTGGTAACTGACCCATGAACAAGTGTAACCTACTCGACAGAGAAAACAAGTTTACCTGAAATTTCATGTGATGTCTATCCCCGGAACTAAGATGTGATGAGTGTCATGTACGTCAGCCGGCGTCCACACCATTCCAACGAAACGCATGATCCTTCACGATAGAAATAGTGTAACGATGGTACTTCCCTGATTGAACCGTTCTGGTTCAACTGTCTGATCACTACATAGTATAAAACAAAATAGCTTTCCGCCGTCTGTCTCTATGTTTACTTAGATCTTTAAAAGTACGCTACGGATTTTAATGCAGTTTTTTAATAGATAGAGTGATTCAAGAGGAAGGTTTTTATGTATAATATATGTATAATATAGTGGATAAACACTGATAATTTTAGATTTTTGACTTAAAGGCGGAGCGAAGTTCACCAGGTTAGCTAGATTATAAAACGAGTACGCGTCGTTCAGATGCTCAAACCTACACATATACAAAAATATTTTGTACCAGTTAAATTAAAATAAACGTCAGTTAGAATAATAGTAAAATTAGGTATAGTCTACATACATAAAAACTAATCTATACAAGGATATCGAATACTGTTTATAAGCGCATTTCTTAACGCGCAATTAAATCAGAGCTAAGGCGCCATGCGAAGAAGTAATAAACAAAAAAAATGTCGCATATAATACGTAAGAAGGCGTTTTATACTGTAATAAAATGCGAAGAGACAATCTCGTAGCCTTCGAGCTTGAATCAAACGCGTATAGAGGCAGTAGGCGGAAGTTTATAACGTAATTGACAAGTAAAATCGGCGCGCATAAAAGTTACAATCCTGCCTTAATAACATTTTACTGTAAAACTATATACAAGCAGATACGAATTGTGTCGTAATTATAAAACACATTAATCACTACATAGTTCTGGTGAGAATTGTTTTTGTAATCTATTTTTCTTCCAGTAAACTTTCCAGTAGCGTCTTCACACGCCAATTTATTAATTTGCTAAATGGCTGTAACTTACGATACTGTTTTTTTTAATCGAATGCTTAGTGAATTGTTAGTATTTCCAGTGCCACGTTTGCAGGTACAAATCGTTATACAAAGACCAACACACAATCCGCTAGCCTTTGAAGCGAAATCTAATTTCATTTAGATATCTAGATGCGGGAGCAATCAATCACAAATGCATCGATAATATTGAGATAGTGTTGGAACGGTTTGTCGGCATCTCTCCTATACCATACTTTAATATATATAGTATATTGTATCTGCAGTTGAGCTACGGTGACATTAAGAATAGTTCTTACTTCACAGTTATAAGCCAGCCTACATCAACTATCTATCTGATAAGGTTTTTGTTTATTTACGAAAATCAATGCCGATGCATTAATGTAATTACTTGTTACTGATAAACAACGTCAATACACAAATATTAATTAATTAAAAATCAATCAAGTGTAAATGCTATTGAAATATTGGACGAAAATTTTCCGACGTAATATAATTAATGTATTATTTAAATCAACGTGCTCATTTTGAGTACTCAAATTTTAAAAATGTATGCCCATTACAATGAAACGAAAGCTTTACTGTCAACAAAACACATTTACCTCAATAAAATTTACTCGTATGTCATAAAAATAACATAAAACATATAAATATTTTCCAACCTACGTAACGTACCTATTTCTAAAATTATTGTTTTAAATTATTACTCAAGATGTAAACTCAGGGGAAATCATTTTTTATATCATGAAGTGGTGAAAAATCACACAGAGTGCCTAACTACATAGTATAAAACAAAGTCGCTTCGCGTTGTCTGTCCCTATGTATGCTTAGATCTTTAAAACTACGCTATGGATTTTAATTCGTTTTTTTTTTTAATAGATAGAGTTCAGATTCAATAGGAAGGTTTTTATGTATTATACATGCATGTACCATTATGGAAGAACACTGATAATTTAAGGTTTTTGACTCTTAGGCCGAACAAAGTTCGCTGGGTTAACTAATGATCATCTAAAATAACGCTCATACAAGTTTGTAAATTAAAAAATTAGATTGATAAATAACAAACAAAATGTATTTTCAAAATTAGGTACCAAACATAGGTGCTTATCTTAACTGAATTATTGTTAAAAGAAAAGGATAAAAGCCTTTTCTTTTTTAAACAAAATGGTAAACGAAATAGAACATACAAACTTACCTAAGTTTTGCAAATTGAAAGACGTGTCTTCGTTTGGCTGGCTATTAGTAACTATTCTGAAATTCAAGTGCCAAATTGTTCGGTATCGAATCGGCCACTTTGAATTTCGAATCGGAGACACCAGTTGCTTTCGTCCTCTGTCTTGCCTAAGGTTTAGTTAAAAAATATGCCTTTAAAACCAAATACAAAAAGCGTGATAAATAACAAAGATTCTGATGTAGCAAGTAATAATGAACCGTTTAAAATGTCAGGATAAAATTTAAAACGTAAACGTCTTGGCTTTTATAGCAGATGCATTAACATAATCGATCAGGCGCGCCACTTATACCGAAGTCATTACACAAATGAGCCATTATAAAGTAATCCCTAAGTTCATAATAATAGCTTTGGCTCTTAAATATCGTAAGGGGCTTATTTATAGGTACTTTAAAAACGAAAATTTACTTAAACACTGGATTAAAGGGAATAAGGCGTTTAAGTTAACACTTTTGCTTTTAGGTGCCACGATATGAAATTACGGCAAAAAAATCACGTTTTTTGTATCGGGCCCCCTTAAATATTTATTTTATTCTTTGTTGTTATAGCGCAAATGATCATCTGTGAAAATTTCAACTAGACTGTTGAAATTATAACATGCTACATATAACATGATCTATAACAGCTACTATGTTATCACGCCACGGTTCATGAAATACAGCCTGGACTGACAGACGAACAGACCGAAAGTGAAATCTTAATAATAGGGTTCTGGTAGTTGCGGTACCCTAAAAAACTAATTCTTTTTCATAAAAAATGATGATATGATGATCAAACTAAGATATATTCATAATCAGAAAATATCATGATACGGAAATTCTGAAATAAACCTGAGACTCCACAAGATCCTAACGTCGGCGAAATATCGAATGGTAATAATTCACATGGGAGCAACTTGACTTGTAAATGGAAGATTCAGGGTTGACCTCGGGCAATTAGTTTAGTCGAGCTTACGAGCCAAAAATTGCTAAATGTTTTTCCGATGAAGGAAAACATCGTGACTCTTACATTTTCATGTATAGAGTGTTCTGGGTCCCAGGTTGTAGGATTTTTTTATATAAATAGATATAATTCTATTAAACTCAATTTATAAAACCATTTTAATATTCTTAATTTCTATAACTTAAAATACATGGCATGTACATAAAATAATAGATATAGTACATAGATATAATAATATATATATATAGAATATATAGACCTACTATTATAACTATTAAATAATAGATATAATAGTAGGTGGTAGAACCAGTGTACTTTGCCCGTGGATATACCACCGCCACACCTATTTCTAGCGTGAAGCAGTTCTTGCGTTTCGATGGAAGGGTATGGTTGCCGGCACACTTTTATATGAGGCGAACATCTTAGCTCTCGGGAGCAGCGACGCATCTAATTGACTTCAGATAGAACCCCATGTTCTGTATGAAGTTGGTTACAGATGCCCATGGGCGGCAGTTACCGCTTACCATCAGGTGGACTGCACGCTCGTTTACTACATCAATCTTATAATAAAAATAGATAGAGTTATCTGCGTACGTAACATTTATTTCATTAAGGATCTTAAATATTAAAAAATCAAAATTATATTCTTTCACGTCTCACAGACAATACACAATCTCCAAAACTGACAAACTGTTTTTCGCAATCGTTTTATTTAAAAATATTCAAACTAGGAATAAACTATTTACCTCTCAAACTTTTCGTGTAATTTCAATTTTATAAGGCAATAAATAGCGAAATACTGAGAACCGTTAGCAACGAGCTAGTAATTAACATATATTGTGATAAATGATGTTTTAAACATAATGTAAGGTAAGGTAAAGGTGAGAAAATGTTTCCCTAAAGGCGTATACCCGTAAAATATTTAATTACACATGCCAGTAAGGACAGGAATGGTTTAAGTAAATTGCAGTCGTAAAAAATAATTTCGTTGCGAGCAGATCAAAGGCGTCGCATGTAAGCTATAAAAATAAGCGTGAACGTTTGAGGAAGGCGTAAATTATGTAGGAGGTAACACGAGCTCTCGGGCACTGAAGCTTTCTTTGCGCACCCCTACCTAAGCATAAAAAGAATGGTATGTCAAATATAACTCTGCTCACTATGTTTACCAGTCGTTGACTATATTTCTCACCATAATACGAATTATGGTTGTCGACCGCCGAAAACGGTTTCTAAAAAGTAGTAATATATTTACTTAAATAACAGAAAACTTATTTAAAAAAATACTTAAATACTATAATAGAGAGCAGTGATAGCCTAATGGTTGAAACTTGCCCTCTCGATCGGGAGGTCCGAGGTTCAAACTCAGGCACGCACCACTGATTCATGTGCGTATTATAAATTAATTATCACTGCTTTTCGGTGAAGGAAAACATCGTGAGGAAACCTACACACCCGAGAGTTCTTTAAAAAAAAAAAAGTTCTCGGAGGTGTGTGAAGTCCACCAATTCGCACTTGGCCAGCGCGGTGGACTATGGCCTAAAACTCTCTCATACTGAGAGAAGACCCGTGCCCAGCAGTGGGACAATAATGGGTTGACGACGACGACTATAATAGAAAAGGTACTTTCAATATAATTTAACAGTACATATAAACATAATCTATTCCTAATTGACTCTTTTCGGCTACTACCCGAGTGAGTAGGAGATTCAGCAGCGGAGGCGACCGCTTGTTTCGACGATCGGTTACTCCATCTACGCTATTTATGATGGCCGCGATGGTCTTCCAAAAACGCTGATGCCACACGATATTGTTGCGCCAAAATGACGTAGGGGATGTAGGGCAGAAATGAATAACTCGACACATTAAAGTAATCACTTAAAAACAAAATCCGTGTAATATTTACTTTTTATAATGAAATGAGAAATTTGCAAAATTCTTACAAGTGCAAATTTTGTTTACGATTGGATTAAAATAACAAGAAAAATTGTTATAAGTAGGTTATAGTTCTATACATACTAAAATTTCTAAGTAATACAATTAAACAGTGTAATAAGTAATTACCAGTTTTAATTATGTTTGCAAACAAAACGAAAAATAATAAATCCTGTACAAAATGACAATTATAAATAACTACGATTCTTTATAGGTATTACTACTCTATTTTTAGATATTTTATTATAGATATGCTTTATACGAAATGTGCGCATCAAGTAGCAAGTCACGAACGCTCTTATAAGATAACCTACTACTCTTCTTTTACTAGGCCATGACTCATTTACTCACGGATGGCTTTTGTGTCTACTTTCTTTATTTGCTGTCCTTTAGCCGGAAATGAAAATGGATTATCCCGGCTATTTATATGAAATATGCCACTGTAAATACAACTGTGTGCACTAGGACAGATTTGTGGCGACGCATATCGTGCCTCCGTTTACCGCAGTGCTCGAGAAACCCGCAGGGAGGAGAAAAATATAAACAGACATAGGCAAAAATCTGAGCGTTACTTAAATGCAATGATTAAAAACTGGATTTAATGATTAATTTACGTTTGGATTCTTGAAATATTCTTATAAACTCATCATTCAGACACCTCTATGGCCGGGAATCAAAACCGAACTATGTACTATTTTATGTATTAAGCCGATATCACGATCTCGTCCGTTTTTAATTTTTTATGTTAATAGGACTACAGAACCAGTATTTTATCTGAATACAACAGCTAATTTTACTTTAGTTTAATATTTAATGTTTAATTAATGGAACTAATTAATCCTATATACGTCGTGCCATTTATTACTATCTATTTAACATCATTAAAACATAAATAAAAAACTGATTATGGCTATGCATGAGGGAAAAATAATATAAACTTTAAAGAAGAACAAAAAAGTACGTTTATTACGAGGCACCTTATAGAATGTTTTATTAAAAAAGTCGGCCTCTTCTAAATATTTTACAAAGGTAACCAAGTTGGAAGTTTAGCTACCCGTAAACGGTAGCGATTTTAATCTTGCCATAAGATTTTTTTTGAACATCGTCTCATATGTTAACAAAATTTACGTTCGAAGAAAGAATCTCGTCTCGTGAATCCACTATCGTCCCCACTGCTGGGCACGGGTCTTCTCTCAGAATGAAAGAGTTGTAGGCCATAGATGACCACGCTGGCCAAGTGCAAATTGGTGGACTTTACGCACCTACGAGAACTTTTTTTTAAAGTAGTCTCGGGTGTGTAAGTTTTCTCACGATGTTTTCCTTCGCCTAAAAGCAGTGATAATTAATTAATTGAAAAAAGAATACGATTTGGAATCGATTTCCTCTTAAATACATTATACAAAACTATTTTTTAAGTTTTGAAGGACAGAAACAATTTATTTAACCGACAATTACAATCACACTCATCTGTATTGGTACAAGTTAGAGTAAGAAGATGTTAAGAGGTAGAGGTTCAATGTAGAGGTTCTGTTCCTTAGGATTAATAAGGTCACTTTATATGAAAGTGAGCCGGCAACCACTACCTTCAACCGGAATTCAAGAGCTGCTTCACCTCCCGTAGTCCTTTTTCGTCAACCCATTAATTTCCCAGTGCTGAGCACAGGTCTTCACTCAGAATGAGTGAGTTTTAGCGCATAGTCCACCGCGATGGCTAAGTGCGAATTAAGTCATTGGCCATGTAAAAGTACGAAATGAATAAGAATCATTATTTTGTGATATAGATGCTTGTGTATAAATTTAATGATTTGTGGGCCTATATGTAGTATCTGTGCTTGACTGTGTATATCTTACACAATATAATATCCATACAAATATTTAAAATATTTCTGGGCTATTTTACTGCTATACCGTTACCCAGTTTTCATGACAAAAATAACACAGAATGAAAGCCGTCTACGTCACTTAAATTCTCAATTTTCTTTCCTCATATACGTTGCCTAAGGTCGTTCATTTACGTCAGCGAAATCTTTTATTTCACAATTCGTAACAAAACAAATAAAAATTAGCCAAGGGATGTAAAACTCGAATGAAAAACAAAAAGGCCCTCAGCCACCTTTTCCGGAAATAATATACGTCAACGATTGTCCCAGTAGGCTCGGGACGAGAATAGTACAGTAATCCCGTGACGTAAGAGGTGAGTGAGTAGAAAGGGGATTTCGAAGTTAAGGGCGGCAAGAGTTGGAGCTCGAACCGCTCCGTTAGTGAACAAGGACGACGGTATGTGTGACCGCATACCATCTTAACCACCTAAAATTGTGGAAAAGTGTAATTTCTCTCCCACGCAGAACCGAAGGAAGGCCACCGTAGTGTACACCAGATTATGTATGTTGTCTGTCGTCAACCCATTATTGCCCCACTGCTGGGCACGGGTCTTCTCTCGGAATGAGAGAGTTATAGGCCATAGTCCACCGCGCTGGCCAAGTGCGGATTGGTGGACTACTGGATTGGTTACTGTTATACACCGAAAGGGTTTTATAACAGTAACATACATAATCTGGTGTCTCTACCAAGATAATGTGGAAGCTTTTGAAGGTTTTCCACTGTCACTAAAATAAAAAAGGAATTGAATTATGTACTTTAATATTCCCAATACCACTTAACTTAAATATGATGGAGATGAAGTATTTAACACGTAACCCAAAATACCCGAACATGCCTCGTTCAATTAAAATCGATAAAACCTCGTAGCATAGCCTTATGGCAATTAACGCATTATCGAAACAGATTGAAATGAAGGTTGTAATACTTTGAGAGTAAATTTACATGCAGAACTTTCATATGTATTACTCTGGCAACATTTACAGTAAAACAGCACGGTTTTTTATTACTTTACAGATCGTAGCATAATACATTTATGTGTATACTTAGTTACATTTTATTAACAGCTCTTTTATACAACTCCTAAATTTATTAGATTCACTTTTAACTTATAAAAATCTTAATATTGTAAGGTAGAAGACATAATGTATTACTTAAATAATTGCTTCGGTGGCAAATGTTAAAGATGTATTCAGTGGAAAATTTAACAAGTTTTTATACAAAAGTTTGAACAGTAAAGTTTCAGTAAAAGTTAACAGAAGAATTCCTTTATGTTTTTTGAGATATAAAGATATTATTGGTCCTATTGGTCCTTACAGCTTCAACGAGTTTTTTTCTCGAGTCTAAAACTCAATCGAGTACTTATTATACATATAGTATTTTTTAAAATAATATTTTCCAATTTAATAAAATAGTACTTTCTAATTTAATCACAATTCGGGAATTACTCACCAACGCCGTAATATTAAGCAACTGCGACCATTGTGCCTTATCCGCTTAAAATTTGCAAACTACGTTGCATAATTTGGGATAAAGTAAACATTATAATTTCGTAAACATAGTGCGCTATGTATCAGCACGCGCTCGTACATAAATAATTCATCGCAATCCGGTCAGAGGCTGCGAGTGGTTGGCAAAAATCGTTTTACGAGTGTGGGAACCCGCGAGCGACGCGCCGCTGTCCCCCGAATAACCTGCTACAGACGACAGCTACGCGCAAACAAATTGGATACTTAAAATTCAATTTGAAGGTTTCGCGGTCCACTTGATTCGGTCGCTCCGTTCGTTACAAGCTGGACGCTCCATGTCCGAATGGAAACGCAATTATTTTCCGGTAACTTTGGAATGTTTTAACGTTTATTGCCGGCGAACAAGCCACTTGTTTGCTCAATGCAACTCGGTTTATGCATATTGTCGCAAAATGAAACCTGAAATTAAAACGTCGTCTATAACTCTTGCTGCTTAATAATGAAGTCATGTCGTCCATACTGAAATAACTTAAATCGTAAGACTTATTTCAGCACCTGAAAATGCAAACTCGAGGTAATGAGAGGACTCTCATTATGAATTCAACATACTTAAATACATCCACAAGCATGACCGACCTGCTTAGGTAAAATGTCGGGACCGTATCTAAAAGCAAACATTGACTTATGCAGGATCGTTTAAAATAAACTGACATTATGATGAGTATTACTACGTTTTTAAATTTTCTAAAATTAATATTTTTAAGTCTTTGAACTTTTTAACACCAATGTAATTTTAAGATAACTAATTATACATGTAGGATAAGCTTTTGATTTGACTTTGAATTTCGTATTAAAAGGTGGTAGAAATATTCAAGTATAAGGTCCGGCGTCACCATCGCTACACTTTTTTCCCCTAATAGCAAGTTTTAACTCCAACTCCAAACCAGTGAAAACCAGAACCCAGTAGTTCTAGTTTGAAATGCGTATAAGAGACGACTTAGTCTGTGGTCGATCGCAAGTGAGACTCTAATCTTATCTAAGGTTGATTACAGGTTATGGGAAATAGTGGCCAGCTTCAAGTTGCCCGCACGCTCATTTGCCGTTTCTATACGTCGTCAACCCATTACTGTCCCACTGCTGGGCACGGGTCTTCTCTCGGAATGAGAGAGCTTAGGCCATAGTCCACCGCGCTGGCCAAGTGCGAATTGGTGGTTTCTATACAGTTAAAAGAAAAACCCAACTACCGCATTGTAAATAACGTCGGGAACAAAAAGTTAAACTTAAAAACAAAATACAAATAGGATTAAAATAAACTGCAGATTGTAGTGTTCCACGAAGAAGAATTTTAAATAAGCATAAAAGTTTTAGTTCTTTAGACTTGCGGAACTCGTCGGAGTAAACTCGTCGGAAGTTTGGAGATTGATGAATATTCCCACAAAATTAATAATATTCTAATTTGTAGGATAATGAATTCTTCGAAACAAATAACAGCAATTTCGCATTACCTACGTTTATAAAATCCAGCAACATAATTTATTTTTATTCCAATTATCATAATTTTAACTTACATCTAACATCACTACATAGTATAAAACAAAGTGGCTTCCCGCTGTCTGTCCCTATGTATGCTTACCTTTAAAACTACGCTTCGGATTTTAGTGCAGTTTATTTTAATAGAGAGAGTGATTTAAGACGAAGATTTTTATGTATAATACATGCATAATATAGGTAAGAAACGCTGATATTTTTAGCTAATTTTGTATATTTTAATGGACTTCATGAATTTGGTTGAATTATAAATTTTACCCGTTTACTGGATAGCTGTATCGTGGTTAATTAAATGTTATCTACCTTCTATTACATTTTAATTACCTTGTTAATTTTCTTTTATTAAAATACAAAGCGTACTTGTACCATGTTCCAATAAAATAAAAGCAAAGTAGATATGCTCAATATGATGTATGAAGGTATAGTAGGAAAGTACTGATTTATTTTATTCCCTGTATCGCGCTACACATTATAATGAAAAAATAACACTAATAAAATATTTTGTAATGAATTATAGTGAATAAATTAAAGTATTTTAATTTATAGTAAAATAACAGGCATAAAAGAAACATACCTACACAACTGAATTTATAAAAAAAGATTACTAACTTACTAAAATACATATTATATAGTTCTGCGAGCTGAGGCAATGGAATATACTGTGGTTGGCACTTATATGTATAATTATGTGAAATATACCTTCTAATATATAAAATTCTCGTGTCACAGTTTTTGTTGCCAAACTCCTCCGAAGCGGCTTGACCGATTTTTACCAAATTTTATATGCTTATTCAGTAGGTCTGAGAATCGGCCAACATACATTTTCATACCCTTTAAGGGTTGTCCACCCTTAACATTTTTTTTATTTTTTATATGGCAAAACAACGTTTGTCGGGACAGCTATTATAAAACATTATAAAAATCCTAATTTAGAACCGAATTATGCAGTTAGTCATAAATACTATTCAATATTATCCTGTAATACATCCAAAGGGCAGCCTATGATAACTATTTTGAAATATCACAGATAAGTACATACAAGTATATATCATCACGTCGTTTCTTCATTGTAAATATTTTAACCGTGTTCCCAAATGAAAGAGGTTATCTGTGCGTCACGTACATTTTTACTTTCTACAAATATACCATGAAATTATAAGGAAAATGTAGGAATAGAGATATACTCGTTCCGGTGCTCTATGAAAGTTTTCTAATACTCAATTCTTCGGTAACTTTTCTAATATACAGAACATATCAGACTTATATAGTTCATGGTACAACAACAAGTTGAACAACATCACTCTTAGTATATGACACTTCTTGAAATTGGATGTATAATAATAAGCAAGATGATCAAATACTTTTTGGACAATTTGGAGACAAAATACGTACTTATCATGACTAGATAATACGAGTTATCATATTTGAATAGCGATTAAAGTAAGTATACATTTAAAATCGCCAGGAGCTAGTCGCTATTTGAGATTCAAAGAGATGCTAAACGTATAATAATTTCCCCAAAGAATAGATACGTAATCACACACACACACACGTACTTCGAACAATCTATGTACATATTTGTATAAAAGCGAATATCACTATAATTTAACCATGGTATGTAACGATAGTGTTCACAGGAAGAAATTCACATTCCAGAAAACCAAGCGTTTGAAGTAAATGGAGTCAACCTAAAAAAGATAGCGGAAAACTATTGGATTTGGAGATCTGAGGAGCGAAAGGCCTATTTCCAGAAACGAGCTTTTTTGAGGTCTAGATGAGAAGATTTGATAGATGGATGTCATTTTTGTCGACTGTGTTAGACCTATTTTGAATACTAGCTCTTACCCGCGGCTTCGCCCGCACGGTCAAAGGGAATTAACATTATCATTTGATAGCGTGATTCAGAACTTGCAAGTGAATTTTACTAACGCCATCTATTAACAACGTCTAGAACTATTAAATATGTATCAACTAACAAAACATCGACATTCTCATGGGAACGAGAGAGAACGGTAAAAAGTAGCCGACTCTCCGCCCTCCTAACTATTTCCCAACATGTAAACCATATCATATAATAGCTATATGACGACGTAAAAGAGGAAGAAACAAACATTTTTTCACATTTATAATATTAGTATGAATGTTGTACGTGATGTACGTTTTAATGAAGCTTTTAAAGTACCTACTAATATTTATGTCAAGGTTACACATTAGATGAAATAGGTACAGTTCAAAAATTAGTGAATTTTGTAGTTCAACTGCAGCAAAATTACTACCACACGTATTTCTTATATGTACCAGCGTTGTAAAGCTACGATGTTCTAGTTTGACATAGCTGAGATGTTAACAGGCATTCCAACTTAGTCCTATAAGCAACGCATCAGTGGACATCAATGGGAAGATGGATCAACCCACTTCACATCGATATTCAACCACGCAGGTCAATTGCGATTAGTTCACATACCTTTGATATTAGTGAGGTATCTTAGACATATTAGATTTTCTCATAATTATGTAAGAAATAACGTATTTAAATAAGCTCGATTCGTTCGTATTCTTTCTCCAATTTAGATACTTTATGAAATTAACATTTATGAATTAAGTATTTTATAATTTTATGTAAGAAATAATTATAAAATACATAACATTATTTTTAACAAATATTTTTTTGAAGTTGATAGAACTTTGCGTGTTTCTACTCCGAGGCGCCATGTAACAACAATGATAATGTTGACGACTCACGTGGCGGAGCGGTTATCATACCGGTCTGTCGCGCAATGGGTCCCGGGGTTCGACTCCGGACCAGACAGGTATCTGAATGATGAGTTTAGATCCATGTTCTGGGTCTAGGTGTTTGTGTATTCGTCTTGTGTATGTCCATGTTATCCACGACACAGGAGAAAATCCTAGTTTGGGTCTATCAGTGTAGAAGCGTGTAGAAAGCGTGTTTTAATGTGATTTTTTCATTAGTTAAATACGTTTATATCTATGATTGATTTCAAATAGAACCTCTTCTTTATATAAGACTGCAAAAAATATATACGTGGACGGCAGTGACCACTTACTTTTAGATTTAATGCATCTGTGTTTGGTAATACTTTTTTTAAAAATACACGACAAAATAAAAAATATAATAACCAGTCTCCGTGGCAGCTACTTACCAGCATAGCTTAAGGAGACGCGTAGCTCAAGTGCCAATAAAATGCCCCAAGATCTTGCAATGTCGGATCTCGAAGCACACGAGCTCCATGTACGGCGTCAACTTACAAATTAAATACCTCACATAGCATTCTGCTCGTGTCTATCAAGTGAAATACCTTCGTATAACAGCACTTGTGCTAATGATCTGGAATCTTTAAGGAAAAATATTTCTTGTTCCCACTCCGGTTGTATGTGCTAGTAATGTAGATGTAGTAATATTCCTTACCGACATCCGTTTTTTTCTGTTTTGGTATACGGTGCCGGAGAATGTAAATTTGGCGACCTTTTCTTGCAAAACACTGCAATTTAATCTCCGCAATACATTTGCACAATTTTTGCGAATGAGTTGCCAATATTCGTTACATCGCTAATATCTACCTTTGTAATGATGTCTGCGAGAGCAGTGATAGCTTAATGGTTGAAAATTACCCTCTCGATCGGGAGGTCCAAAATTGAAACCCACCACCACTGATTTTTCTAAAATTATGGGCGTATTAGAAATTAATTATCACTGCTTTTCGTTGAAGGAAAACAATGTGAGGAGACATCACACCCGAGTTTTTAAAAAAATTAAGTACTCGGAGTGATGTGTTACTCTAGGTCATAAACTTAGTGTGTACCAAAATTTCAACGAAATCTGACCGGTAGTAGTAATAAACACGCAGTCGCCTTCAAAACTTTATAATATTTAAAAGATTATAGTTAGTTTTTATAATAGATAAAAAATATTCCACTTAGATTTATTAAATTTGAAAGAATTAAACGTCCAAAGAAAACTTTTAACATTTATGCTCCTCAGAAGTTAAATTTCAAGATACTAACGGTAATATGATTCTTTTAGTTATCAGTCGCGTACTGCCTCTTTATTCTGGACTTGGCACAACTTTATTTGTTAGTACAACTTTTGCTCGAAAGTTTTAAATGTGCAAAGGATTTAAAATGCGCTAAGTTCATTTTTAAATATTTCTTAGAAAAATCTGCGTACTAAAAGTGAACTTATGCGATTATGCTATATCGGCCATTTGTTGGTTTTTCATACAATTAATTGTATTTCTCTATAATTAATAAAAAAAGGAATGCCTTAATGCTCTTTATTATATCCGTTTAATATCGTAAATAAAGTTTAAACATAAACTTAATTCCTTTGAGCCTTAAATATTTCATTTAAAGAATAAGTTAGGTCACAGTTATAACAGGTTTCTTTAACTAAGAATAGTGAAGGATAATAAAAAGCCAAAAAATATTTTAAATTCCAAATGTTTATTCGACATCGTATTTTACGCACTCCATTTAAACACCAAATTGTAACAAAATGTTGATATTGAGCACGATCCGCAAGCAACAACACTAAAATCGTTAGTTGTATTGTTATTTAAATTAACTTGGACACAATTTAGTTCATCAATACAAAATTAGTACAATTAAATTTTCAGACAATATACAGCGAGTAATTAATGGATTTGTTCAAATAACTGTAGGTACATGATTATGAATAAATGAGCGTCAAATAAAACTGAAACTTGAAAAGATACTTAAGTTCACATTGCAATGTACATGCAATACAATAAACTTGTTAAAAGTGTCGATTTTTGTTTAGAAACCAAAGCATAGGCACGAAAATCGAGGAAGGACCTCTTAATGTAGCCTCTTATCTGTTTATTTTACTGATGTCTTGTGTTACTCATTCTCGTTGAAAAATTTAGTATGCAGAGAAATTTGATACTTAATCTTATAATCAAAACAAGTTATAATTGAACGGTTTGTGACATCGTTATGCTATAACAGTTTCCATAATGTTTAAGTATATAATATAAGTACATACAAATCAATAACGTTCGTTAAATAATAATAAGTAGCTCAATAATAACTATCTCACTAAAATTGGACATCTCAAGTTGTGAAAAGAAACCTCTGTTCTAGTTAGTAATATAACATGAAAAAGTAAACCAGATATGAATGAAGTATATACGTACAACACAAAATTAAGCATGCAATTAAATCCCAATTCCTTATTTAATACACAATAGTCAATGTAGTGAGTCAGTCATTTGCAAAACAATAACAACACAAATGTTATATAACACACGTAAAGTGACAGCCACATCATATGCTCACACTCTTTCAGCATAAGTTTTATCACGAATACACATTAATGTAATCGAAACATTTCAAAAAACTCCTATCCCTTTCACACTGATAGATTTAGAATATTTTTCCTGTCACGCGGATTTACGCCTGCACGCGAATACCACCATGCGTGAAGAAGTGAAGAAACTCACTGTATCTTTGCAATCCACGTGCATGTGGCACGCAGGAAGAAAAGGAAATGAGACGTTTGGGTGCCAGTGATGCGCATACGGATCAGATCCGCACACAGACACAAACCTGCTTGACAAGAAAAAGACCCATACATGATAGTTGAATCCATATAAAAGTAACACACGGGTAATAACAAAGTTATTCCATTATATTAGTAGTAATTTATTAGCTAAATTTTATCAATTCCGTACTAACACTCTTGACACCTATCTATTAAACTTTAGAAATAATTCTTTAAACAATTCAATTCGTTAATGTAACAGTCACATTTTGTCACAATGTGGATAATTATTCAATATTAAATATTAATCACTCATCGATATTATCTCGATCATTATCAATTCCTGAGAAGATAAAAATTCGGACGAGTACAATTGCAAGCTAAGTGGGGATGATAAATATATAAATATAGTGACGTGTTTTATTAAAATAGTAAACCTTTTAGAAATTTTATATTAATGTTAATGTTCTATAAGATTCCAAGCTAAAAACAAAGACGTAACATAATTTCAACAAAAAACATGTAATAGATAAAAATAACACCTAAATTAATTCGGAATTTGACATGTAAGTGACATTTAACACAACGTTAGGCTGCACTCTATATTGCTTCATAGGAGCGTTAAAATGTCGGCATATCATAGTATTTATTCAACTTATAAGCGCTTTGAAATAAGGGCAACAATTAATCATTATATTGTAAGAACTTGTAACTGGCCCCAAGGTAATGATAGTGGAGCAACCTTATTTTTTACCTATTTTAAGATTCCGCGCGAATAAAAACAGTGTAACATAAAAGGGGTACACGTCGATACACACAGATACATATTTTACATTAACACCACACATAGACTTTAAATAGTAAGAAACCATGGATTAGGTAGTGCTTTTACGGAGCTGAGGTCTATTACCCTGTATACCTTTGACTATTTTAACAGGTAAAAAGTTGATGGATGATTAAGGAAATTCTGGAACACCATGCAAGACTTAGTGCATGTACCCGTCCATTTGTCGATTTCTATTTAATTTTCAACATTTACTTATCAAAAACTACTCAAATGAATACACCTTACTTAAATTAACGTTACAAAAAATCACAACATATTATGCAATATTTTAGATGATTATTCGCTACACTCCTGAAACATTGTTCGATAAATTATAATTGTTTCATATATGTACACCTAATGTGAATCGGATCGATAGTCTTTTTCGTATTTCGTATAATATTCACATTTGTTAAATTTACGATTACATTCACAAGAGCCTACTAATCCTTTGTGATATACATAGTGCTCGAATATACCGGAATAAGACAGCAGTAGATATACAAATAGTTTTTCAAAATATAGGGCGTCGTTGTTCATAACGTATCAAAATGAGCAAATTGTAACAGAAATGACGAGATATGTGACTCACTGTCACTAGTCATATTAAAGAAATAACCATTTGAATACAATCTACTGTTACATATTCCTACATTTTCGATCCTATGGCAAGTAGCGCGGTAAAGTGAAGACGTGTTTACCAACCGACATAATATTTACAGCCACAACTTGCAATAAGGCTGAGCCTTGCTACTTATTACATACGCACAAATATTAAATTTACTTGACGTTTATATATTTATTTACATACATTTATATAATAATAGTATAATAAACGCTATTTACACGATTATAAGTTAGTTTAAAAATCACAACTTTGTCCGTTCGTTCACAACAACCTCGACAATGTCAAGTGTATCCAAATCTCATACGGATATTTCTTGTATTTGCACTCTTTTCTTCATAATTCCTGGTGGAGCGGGCGTGGTGGGGGCGGGCGGGACGCGTAGGATTCCAGATCCTCCTGCGGTCATGGACTCTGAATCACCGTTAGACTCAGTTGCAGCATCCACGCAATCTGGCCCTGGTCCGAACTTTACCTGCGTAGAACTGTCCACAACGCGAGGCTCGAACGTGCTCGTCCTACCCACCGGGTCCGGCATCCGCCCCTCCACTTTTTGAATGTCGGGCTTCTGAGTATCGATACACACAACACTACCCGCTTCTATAGCACTGCCGACACTCACGTCAGGTAACGAACTCCGAGCCGCTCTATGTTTCTCATCGTAGCAACTGTACTCACCGAACGTAGGTTCACCGCAATCGGATAACGTCCTCAAGTCGAACTTAGAACCGGATCCGCGCGGAACATGAGCGGACTTACAGTCGAAACCGAAGCCCTTTCCGTCGAACGCGCGCACCTCATAATCTAATTTACCGTCGTAGTTATCAGAGGAGGACGAGCTGCCGGCCTCGGCGAGATCATCCTTGTGTCGGCGCGGGCGTGAGCCCCGCTGGTGGTATATACCGGCAAATATGAGGACGTTAAGAAGCAGGAGGAAGCAGCCGACAGCGATGGTGACCGTCAACGCAGCGGTGTAGGACTGGTAGTGAGAGGAGGCGAGACGGCGGAGCAGGGCATCGTCGTTCTGGACGGGCGTTGCGGACGCGTTGGGCGGACACTCGGTGGAGGGCGGCGGCGCGGGCGGCGGCGCGGTCGTCGAGCGCGGTGCCGGCGTGGCGCGCGCGCCGCCGCCCGCCGTGCCCGCCACGTGCGGCACATGCGCACGAGAGCTTGACTGCGGCCGCACCACACCTACATTCAACGTTGCATTTAAATTCAGTATAATAACAAATCATATCTTAAACTTAAATAATGTAGAGTTATGACATGGGGTTCTTCAAAAAAGAGCGAAAAGAGCTCTCCTTCAAAGCCGGCGATGCATTGGCAACTCTTCTTTCCATGTGACTACTTTCCATCAGGTAGCTCGTCTGCCTTATCGTCAGGTTCAATTATAGAAAAAAAATGTAGAATAGCCCCTTTACTCACAGGTATAAAAAAATAATTGTCAATTTTATCACACAAAAGTATTTTTTAAATTGACTGAGTATAGGTTGGCAAAACACATACCTACTCAAGTTACTCTTCAACTTATCCTTATCTACTGTTTGTATATCGTTCGCTTACTTATATTACCTTCTAGGCGTTACGTCCTAATTTCCTATAGTGTTAGTCTCTCGCAATGATGCTTCGTAATTAATTAATTATGTCTCTGGCGCCTTTTTCCTTATTAGGAAAAGATTGAGAGTAGTTTGACTAGACTTAAACAAATCGTAACATCTTACACAAAAAATGTGGATTAGGTTCATTTTTGCATTACTGGTTGTACAAAATATTTAAAAAAATAAGCAGAGCGTGTTATGGTATGCACAAAGCAGTAGAGTGACTAACAAGAAATATAGTAACTGTTAGATCTACTTAACTTCATTATATTTTATCTTACCGTATACAAAAATGTTATAGTAGTACGACTATTAGTATTATAACGAAATGTAACTATATCTATGATACGACGGACCTAGTGAGAAGACTCAAACGGACTAAGCCTTGAGCTAGTGATATAACATAGTGTAGTGTTAGTGAAATAGTGACGTAATTTAAATTATTCTTATACTTAATTTTAATTTTAATAATTCTGAAGGTGGTAGAACCAGTTCGACCGGGGATGTACCGCCGCCACACCTATTTCTAGCGTGAAGCATTTCTTGCGTTTCGATAGAAGGGTGTGGTTGCCGGCACACTTTTGCACAACGCATCTGTGTTTGACTTCAGATAGAACCCATGTTCTCTATGAAGTTGATTACAGATGACCATGAGCGGCAGTGACCACTTACCATCAGGTGGACTGCATGCTCGTTTGCTACTTCAGACAAATAAAAAAAAAATTATAGAACACAAGAACAATGTGTCTACCCCTTTATGTTAGATCAAAGAAGTGCAGTGTCAATGGACGCCTCCTTCAATAAACAATTATTTAGCAGTTTAAGTTAGTTTAGAATTACTCATTAGCCTTATATAAGGCAAGATTGTAATTAATATGAAGTACCCTATGACTCAGTCGGTACTTTATTTATAACATAAAAACCTATGTCTAAACATTACCTTCATAGTAATTCGCGTTGTCATCCTGAAAATGATGGTGTCTCATGGCCGCATCTGGCAAATCGGGCCCCGGTCGGTGCAGCTGCGGGATAAGGGACAGCCACAGCGACATCTTGTGGCCACGGTAGTGACTCCTCATTTCCGGCTTCCCGCCTGCACCGTGCCCGATTCAAATTGAAACAAATGATCCGTACTCGTAAATGTACCCACAAACTTTTTAATGAACCATTTTTGTGTTTTATGAGACGTTTATGGGCTCCAAGTGTGTTAAAAACATGTGTATGTGGGTATAAAAATAATTAATGATCGCTGTAATATCACAGTCAAATATGGTTTTAGAATTAATTTTGCTTATTTATGCAAAGACTGTCTCTGTCTTTTATTTTATGTTAAAAATTATATTGTACTAGGTGGATCCCGCGACTTCGCTCGCTTTGAACATATCTACCACGGTAATAAGCATCCCATGTATTAATCTAGGCTATAAAACATATGTGGGACAAATTTCTTATTCTTTAAATTAGTACGTGCAGAAATAACAAACACACGACCATCTAAAACAATTTCGCAATCATGACATTAAAAGATAAAGATATTAAACATTTTTGTATTCTTAAACTCACACAGAGCTTTTAAGCTGTAGACACAAAATCTGTTCCCTACACATTTTTCCAATTAAAATTGATATAGATATGCGTACAAACGGGACCAGAAATACGACGATCCCAAAACTTTATAATGAGTCATCTTTGTATATCAGCTTAATATGACGTTGATATGCTTGTCCTGGCCAAGGAACAAGGGTGATTAACTTTTTTATCAATGTAAGTTATCAATAATGAATGCAACATTTTACGACCTTCAACAACCAAAAATAATTGTGTTGAAAAGTTAAAAGTGCAATTTATTAAATTTAATGTAAGTTATGACTTCAAATATAGACTAATATTATCGCGGAATTGACACATTTTAATACTTAACGGGTACTCACGATACGCGGTTTTTGAATCCTTTTCGAATTCTTTTTGCCGACATTTCGACCCAGTTGCATGGATCGTGGTCACGACGAAACACAACCGTATATCGTGCGTACCCGTTAAGTATTAAAATGGTTCAAATATAGACTTGGGAAACGTAGTGTAACTATGACTTACTATGCACTATGAACTGAACCCTTCTTATACTGAAAATTGTACACTACACATGGAAAGTAATGACTCAATCATAATTAACAAACGAGAAATTCGTACAATTTAGATATATTATACGTAAAAATATAATTTATAAAATAAATTAAAACATTTTACTTCAAATTACATCCTTTATTATTTGCTAAGGTTTTAAACTTCAATATCGGATGGTAGGATTTGGGAAGTGCTTAATTTATAAAACAGAAAAGATGAAAGAAGTAACACTCACTCTTGTAATAAAAAATATAATTCGCAGACGAATAACTTTAGCTAATGGATCAAGTCGAGCTAAATGTTTCAGACCACTATTTTACAAAATCTCTCAACATAGACTTTGTTTAATGATCTGCTTTTAGTTTTTATGTAAATCAAGATTTAATCCGCCTTTTGCAATACCGTAAGGTTTTCTCAGGGACTCGCCACTTAGAAGACCATAAATTTTATTTATTGATGTCTTCTGCAAACTATTACTAAAATTCTAAAGATGTTATGCTATACTTTAAAACTGTTTTTATATATGTATAAAATAATCGTTCATATTTTAATAAGAAAATGATGTTAAGCCAATTAACAGGGTAGAATGCAATATCACTAAATTTGAAAATAATGCAAGAAGACGCTACTTACTAATTTCCATGTAGAGCTGATTGATAGTATCATACGTGTCCCAGAACGGTGTCTGGTCCGGCCCCGCCTGAGGCGTGTCGCCCAACATTGGGCTTGGAGGAGGGGTCGCGGCCGGATCATTAGGATTCCTATGACGAAAGAAAGAAAGAAAGCAGTAATAATAGCTACATATGGTGTAATGAAACTATATCAGAAATGTTAAGAGGAGACGAATATAAAGACTCAGAGCATTATTGTACGAATCAACCCGCGTGGCAGAGCGGTTACAATGCCGGTCTGACGCGCAATGGGTTCCGGGTTCGATTCCCGCCCAAATAGGTATCTGAATGATGAGTTTAGATTCATGTTCTGGATCTCGGTGTTTGTGTATTGGTCTTGTTTATGTCAATTCCACAACACAGGAGAAAATCCTAGTGTGAGGCTATGAGTATAGAAAGCGTGTATCTGTGGCCAACCTCAGGTCAAGTTCAAGTCCTTGATTGATGAGAGTCATCCAGAGGCGACAGTTCCCACTTATCGTTAGATAGACGATATGCTTGTTTACTACTTCTCAAATACAAAAAGTCTGCCCATTATAGAAATGAAATCCTACCCGAGATCGTCAGAAGAAGCCTTAATGTCAAGGACTTAATTTATAAAATATAAAAAAAACACTGACATCAGATTCTTCATTACTTGATATCTTATAATAGTGCAAGAAGGTTTTTATCTTTCGTTTGATAGGTTAGTTAACGTCAGGTATAAATCGTCAGGTATAACTGTTTGTTTAAATAAGATCGGTTCAATAGAACTCAAAGTATAGCTTAGCCTCTCTGTATGTAGAACGCGTGGTCATATACACGAGAGATCAATGAAAATGGTTAACGCACGCCTTTTTAGCCCTGCGCTACCGTAAAGCCAGAATCCAATTTAACCTTTATTAATCCTGGATTTAAGTATGCGTACGACTGGTTTTTGTGCAAAATTTCACTCAAATCCGGGACATAACGAAGTAGCGTGCTCAATCGATTTTGAAAAAAATGTATAGTATTAAAATTTCCGTTTTTTTACGTATGTTTACTATTATGATAGAAATTATGTGGTGGACATGAATCCTACATCGCATCTATCCTATTAACAGCTGAAATACCCGTGCTTCGCTACGGGGCATCTTTAAATAGTGCAAAATATCAAAATAGCATATAGACTGGCCAGCTAAATAAGCAACATTCATACAAAATTTCATGTAAATGGGACCGGACACACGCACATCTCATTTTTTGTATTACTATTGATATATGTAGATGACATATCATAATAACTTTTAACCAGCTTTTAAGACATGTAGCTTGATATAAATTTTCGAAATAAAATATATTAGTCTTTGATTAAAAGCCGTTAAAAGACATCTAAGATTTGTTTAATTAATATTTTGGATGGTCTCAGAACAAAAAGTTCTAAGTCGCAAATGTTTACAAGACCGTTTCATCAGATTATTTAAATTACATCCCGCTAAGCCAAGAAAATTAAATGGGGTGGAAGTTATCTTACACTCCCGATGTATCCTTTTATGTTTCTCTCATTTCCAACCTTTGATATTATATGTACGTTAAGAAATAAATGTGTGTGTAAGTACATATGTGTACGTCTCTCATATGCCCTAAAGAATACTCGTCTATCCTTATAAATGTATGCTGAATCTAATCTTGTCGTAATTTAATTTAGCTCTGTTGCTTCAGGGAGAAATTTAATATTTCGAAGGGAATGTTCTTATATTAGAGTTGTGTTTAATTTACGTGAACCTTTCAGTTAAAGTCCTTTATGTATATAAATTAGACCACCGCTCTGCTATCCATTCTGTTTTTCGTTTTTCGCTTCGATCAAATATGTACTTACATATTTAATCAAAGGATTAACTCAAGTTTTAATACAAGGTTTCAATACCTTTAGACACATATATTTCTCCTTACTAAAACGTATTAGATATATTAAAAATTTAACTTACCCGTGTCGAACGAAATTAGAGATGTAATGCATGCAAAGCTTGGATACTCGTTGTTCTTGTAATGTAAAGTTTTGTTGGTGGTGCGTAGTGGACAGCGGGACTCCTAAGTAATACGGCAATTCTTCCCCATGGACTGATCCCGGTCGCTAAAAAGTAAACAACATTATTTGTCGAACATGAAAAACAAGAGTTAAAGTTTTTAATTTTCAATTCGAAAACCCAAAATGAATAACCTATACATATCCGGTCTCCCTATATATACCCAAATTACAAAAAATTATAAGTATTATAGTAAAATTGTATGTGGGTTTGCAATTTATCTTTACAATTCTACAATAACATTCTACATACAGTAAGTTATTAATATTATAATCAAAACAACATATAAGAACTTATGCCTACCTCTATACCTACTGTTTTACAAAAAGAGGCATATCTATGTAAGAATGTATTATACGTTACAGTAAAGATGGTAATCTAAAAAACCCGCATTTCTATTCAGATATAATAACATAATTAATACAGATTCCAAAACACCAAACAACACAAATAGGTATCAGACGGATAGATAACACCGTGTACAATATGTCACATTTGGCGTCGATCCCTTACAAGAATGAATATTTTTACTACTAACCAACCTAGAATACCGCTGTATTGTTCAAAACATTCCTGTACATTGTCGTAGACGACTCTATAGTTATAGTTATATTCTCCCCAACTATCTACGTCAGCGCACACGCTAAGCTTTAAATGGCTCTTTAAAATTCCCCACCTATTTAAACAAGACCTGCTTAAAATTCGGCCCGGTAGCGACCGCCATTGTCATGCGTTTACCTGCGGATAATCCTTATCTTGCGAAAGGTGGTGAAAATGCGTGAAGTAGGTGGTACCGCCGCGCAAAGCGTGCAGGTAGCCGAGTCGGATGAGAGGTGCTGCTGTTCGCCCATCGCTTAGGACCTAAAGTCAAATAATAATAATATCGCCTTTATTGTAGTTTAATTTGAACAATCAGGATTTATGCTTAATCTATGTTCAAACAGTCGGAAGAATTTGCTTTCATGTTTCTCTGATTTATCTGTTAAAAGATTTTCATTTATTCAGTTCATAAGATATCTTAATACAAGTTTTAATTATAAATACATAAAACGCCGATTTCATATTCTGTTTTAAATTTCATTAATTACAATTTTAAAGCGAACTGCGAAACCTTAAAGCCTAAGCTGTTGCTAATCGGAATAAATACATATTAATACTTAACAACAAAACAAAATCGACAAGTAAAAGAACACTGTCATAATTTAAAACAAATGATACTACCTACTTTACCGGTAAGTCGTGCACACTTCAAAAAGTGCTCATAATTACCGAACAAACGGGAGAGAATTAGAAAAAATAGCCACCTAGACACCGGGGTGGCGTGGCGTTGTGACAACGATGACGTAGGTATTTTTGCAAGAGTATGCAAGTCTTTTCCGATGAACTTCAACGGCCATCTTGTATTCAGGGTACGCGAGCGTCATTAACTTCCTTTGTACAGCACGAGAGCGCGGTGAGTTGCCGAAACCACTTGGGGCTAAATTAAGATCGGTGATAGAGCGCCACGATACGAGGTCTCTGGAGCTGACGCGAACGTATTAGGTACGATTAATTGCTAGATTATTGTAACTAAGGAATTTCGTTACATAAAGTCTATATGTAACACTAAACCAATGATTACCCAATTGTTAGATTTTGTGAATGATAACAGTAAATTTCATCAACAGATTTTAAATAAAAGGGCAAAATGATTTTGCAATATTATATGTTTGATGGATATTAAATATCGCAGTTTTTAAGGATCTATAAAATTAACGTAATAATACAATGAAATAAATATAGGGATGATATTAACAGTAAAGTTACAAAAATATTTTATATACTTTTTTACGTTTTATTCTTCTGTAAGAACCACATAGAATGGTATAAATATCTATAGTATACGAATAGACGGAAAATAAAGTTTAATAAAACTGCAGTCACGTATTTAATGAGTAACTGGTCACAAACACACGCCCTCGTATAAACAACCGATATCTATGTACATATAGACATATATCTTACCAGACTTCGATTGCAGTAAGATTCTCGTATTATTACAATCTTAGAGTAAGGGACCTTAAAGAGGTCCAACGCCAGCCTGACCGCGGCGAGCGTGCCCGTACCCTCACCACTTAGCATACAGAGAAAGGTAAAGGTCCGGGATAACCCTCTGTCACCCTTGCGACAAATGGGTATCCATGACGGATATCTTAACAATAAAGGGATTGAAGTTCTATATATAAATTTCACAGTTTTGAATATGAAATTGTAGCGTAAAATTTTAGATTTAATAGGCCTTTACTTAGAAACAAAAAATATATATAATATATTTTATGGAATCTCGTTTCCTTGAATGTACTTGAACTTGAACCCCCATTAGGGGAGTTATACGTCCAGCAATGAATCTCTAAAGTCCAATGAATGGATGGATTATATCAAAGACTGCGCGAACTTAGTCGCTTACTGCTAGCTGTATAAAATAATCTTTATTTAGCTGTTCGCATCCAATAATTTATAAGTACCTACTTTATGACTACGTCTTAAATTTAATCTTTTGGTTTTATATTACGGTGTTGTACAAGTTCAATCGATTAATTAATAGCATTATGGAAACAAACTATATATATTTTCATACGAAAATTACTAAACAAACTTGAAAAAGATTTTCATTGATATGGAGCACATTATAGGGAATAAAATAAAAACTTAACTCAAAATATCTTGACATGATTTGTATATAAAAGTTGAAAATACGCGTGCGAGTGAGTATGGAGGTATCGATATCGGTATGGTACAGTTTATTAAATTATTTCATCTTGACGATAAACGGGGCATTCAGTTAAATTAATTACTATTTGATACTTATTTTTACCTATTACTTATTTACTATTACAATTTATTTCTTATTTTATTTACCTCAAGAGTGGCATCACGCACGCTGAGCGGGTTCTGTACTGGCTTATCCCAATCTGTGTATTCGTTCTTCAGAGTGGAATAAATTTCGTTGAGATGATAATAATAGGCGTTGCGGACGAAGGTGCGCAAAATGCGATCCCGACGACTCTCGTTGAAACCGAACTCCAAGTCTTGAGCATTGAATTCCAAGTAAGATTCTGCAAGTAATGGCATGTCATTCATTTGCATAAATTTATGAGCTCCCACTGCCGCATTCACATTTATTTAATTAAAAAATACGGTGTTCTGCTAAATGTCTCCACGTTTTTTGCATCGTCGCCTCGCAGTAAACGCGAATATTTTAATATTTCAAAAAGGAAATTACTCGACACGTTTTTGTGACGTACCTATTATGAAAATTGTATAGCTTCTAGATGCTTAACTGATGACAAGATAATCTTGGGTAATTCATTCTATCACTTTTAATTCATTAGCTAAGATGTAAAATTCTTATGAGAAGATGGACCCGCTTTGAAATAATGGAATTTTGCATTTAGTTTCGCTGAGTTTTATGAAGGCATTTAATATGGATATCACATTTTCAGACGACAAACTTTATAAATCTACTGAGCTAGGACGGGACTATTCAATAAGGAGAGGCTTGTAGAACAGTCCGCTATGTTGTTTTAATCCACTTACTATGCAAAAATGATATGCTGTAAGTACTTTTGAAGATTGTTAATTACAATAATAGAAACTAGGACTGCCTGAGTATGCTGGAAAATAAATAAACACGTCCTTGAATATTTAGTATTTCTCGCTATAGATCATCATCTATTCAGGGATGGATCAGCGTTACGTCACCAGACAATTTGCAACCGTCTCAGGGATTCACACATTTTATTTTATCTTTCGTAAAATATATTAAATGACGCTTTACTTACTGACCCATTTTTAAATATATAATGTCACGTGAGTATCGTGAACATTAAAAAACAATAACACAAACACCTTTTTTTTTTGTTTTCGAGGGGGACACCTTCAAAAGGTACCCGACGCCGTGGGAGCGACGCAGGGTTATGTGGGATTTTTACCACACTAAAACCCCCCCGGTGGCCGTCCTCGGCGCTGAAAAGGAGGACTCCGGGATCTCAAAACGACTTCAACCGGAATCCTCCGAGCGCGTTGCCCCACCGGGCTCCTCCCAGATGGGCGGCTGGGCCCACCGCTCCGTCTAGTCTTTACGACGGTATGCGACCACACATACCGCCGTCCTTCCCGGGAAACACAAACACCTAGATGCAAAACAAAAGTCTTTCTTTATAATTTAGGTGTCTGTTGAGAATCGAAACCGGAACTCACTGCGAGTCTGACCGGTATCGTGTTCACTCCACCAACTAGATCTTACAAATGTTATTTCTGTTTATTAATAAGTTTATGAAGAGAAGGAGCACACAATGCTATTTTTTTAGCAATCTTCTATGAAAACATGTAGGTAACGTCCAAAATGTTAAATGTCTTCGTCAATATACCTACCCGTAATGCAGCCCAATTAAACCTCTTTTTACCTTTCAGGTGTATTAAAGATAACTTAAATATTAATAAAATTTAATTGAATTTGAGAAATATTCGTGCTACTTTGGACAATATCGAGGTTATTTTTTTGAGTCGAATTACAGTCAAATTTCCACCGTTGCGACGGGTGACAAGTTCTATGATAATTTTGTGGCATAGTCGAGTCGTCTATTTGTTTCCGTAGCTGTTACTCCTATAATACATTGAATCCTTTCGCATTAGAGCTCACCGATCAATGATACGGTTATTATCGTAAAATAAGTAGCTCGCTCCCAATCTACGGAGTCCCAAAGTTAACGGGCTTGTAAAGATTAGATAGTATCTAATCTTCTCGTGGAAATTACATTGTAGCGATGGGTAGTTTGTTGAAACGAACCCTAGCTGACTTGATGACCCGTTTAAGTAATGGACGTAGACGAGTTAATATTACTTTTTATAGTTGAAACTCATATCTTAGATGAGTTTTTGGCAGAGAATCGGTTAAAAACGGTGACATGTTTGCTTTAGGTGATTATTTTGTCATCTTAGGAGTAGCTTTGGTTTTCGAAACAGTTTGGAAATACAAAAATTGCACGCCTCATAACACACGGGAATGTTTAAAAAATAGTGAATATATGTATAACATATAAAAAAAATCCGTAGGGAATAGATGGATTTAATCAATGCTTATTCGAAAGGAATTATCACAATTAATTGTATATGTTTTTCTAAAACGAGAAATATCAAAAAGTGCACAAACCAACGGACAGCTATATATAGGTTTTGTGACGACATTTTATACTAAGGATTATACTAAAGACATAAGCTGACTTTATAACTTAATTTGTCTAGTTTCCAAAGCACCCTTATATACATTTAATGCCTAACTTCAATTGTAAGAACGGTTTTTTTTCTGCAAAATCTACACATACCGCTCATTTTAAGAAAAGCACACCCACCTGCCTAAGCATGTTAGACTTGGAATTGCATTCTAATTACAATTTAAATATGTCGTATGATAAACAGTAGTTACCGGTAGTTGTGAGACCAAACAGCAGTTCCCGGTGCGAGAAGTCTGCGAGCTCGTGTCCCGCGGCAGACGCCACGGCCGCAGCACCCGCACCCAACCGAGAACTATCCGTGGGTGGTGGAGCCTGCAACATCTCACGCGGTCAATGGACACTTATTAGTTTGTAATCATCGATATAGAAAAACCCAAGATATACATCCAGCGTCGCAAAATTGTCCGGTGAAAAAGAGCGCAATGTCAAAATTGAGCGTTCATTTCAAGTTTTATTGCTTTTTGCTTAAAGCGTTGTAAATACAACTTTAATTCATGGACGTAAGGTTGTATTGCTAAAATATATGGTCGTTATGGCCATCTATAAATAACTACGTAAATTTGGACAGTTATAGGTGTCATTTTTGTTCGAGACTGTGTATCTAGTGTATTTCTATATCGATGTTTGAAATAATACATTGTTAGACAAGCCTGCCCTACATGTTGGGTTGTTCCGAAGTCACCACACTTAGTCATGCGTGAAGACTTAGTAAATGAAAGACCGCAGAATAGACTCTTCTGTTCACGTGTTTAAATAAATCTCTTAGTAACTCTACGCTATCTACAGCAATAAAATTATTGTTGCTATTCCACAACAAAACGAAACAAATAGTAGTCCTTCTGATTTTCAGGTTGTGACTTCTAAATTTCAAATAAGCAAAATGTAGAAGAGTGTAATTGACGTACAAGTTTATTAAGGACAAGGACTTTCTTAGTTGATCCTCATATAACGATAGCAGTAGCGCCAATTACTTGCAGATAGAAATAACTTATCCCTTATTTAATATAAAATAACGAAAGATAAATTAATAAATAAAAATCGTTACATTAATTTCATTTCTTTTTAAAACTGTATTATAGAGACTTATAGGTATAATAACTTTCCAAGTAAGAAGTGTCCAGTGACAGTTACTGATAAATAATTAAAGCAATGCTATCTACAATGTAGTAACTTACCGAAGAAGGAGTGACTATGACGGTGCCGTCAACGAAGGGCGCAAAGCCAGGCAGGAATCGTGGCGTTCCGATCCGTACGGCAAGCAGTTCGACAAGCGGCTTGTTACGCAAGCACGGCGCTAAGTCATCTTCTAATAGGTCCCCGTGACACCCGGTCTGCTCCGCTACCTACAAAAGAATGTTATAGATGGAACAATATGAAATGAAATGTCTTAATTTTACGTCTTAGTATATATCTACGGCCTACAGAGGCACTTTGCCTTACATTTGACTAAACAAGAAGCTTCAAATGTTGTGGTTTGACTACGGCGACACTACTACCCCTAACCGCTCGACCAATCGCTTGGCATGGGAAGCGTCAAAGTTAAGCAAATTTTGACAAATTTCGCTTCAATTTGTAGCAAAATTTCATGACATAAGATTAGACACATATTTGTTTTTTACACTCAGTGTTGAGTGCAGTGTAGAGCGATTAAAGCTACTCGTAGAAGGGAATGTTTCGTAACCGTTGAAAGTTTAGAAAGTGATGATAAATTCATGAAAGATGTAGCCCTATTGACAAGAGACGTAGTAATTTTATTGCCAATAACGGATAATTTTGTACCATTTTTTTTTAGAAAAACTGAGGTCTTTCTAAAAACTAACTCAAAACTTTCTAAAAACGATTAGAAAATCGGATATTTATCGATCTCCTCTCTACTATCACTTTTAGCACATAAATAATTTAGCTAAAACTAGACATAATTATACCCGTTATTAGGAGCATAGATATGTGTATCAACTATGGTGCCGTTATTGCCTCCACTACCAAAAATAAAGTAAGTAAACGCTACGCTACTATTTATGTTAATGTCTATGACCACCAAATAACATAATATGAAATCTTTTCTGTGCTATGATATCGCTAAAGAACTATATCATCCGCCCTTAGAATTTTATGAAACTGTACCTTATACTGGTACATTATTTTTTTTGAGTAGTACAAGATATATTTTATTGTGTCTACAATTAAATCGATTCCACTTTTACACTGATACAACAAATTATGTTTACGTTAGTAATAGTTAAGCTTGAGTTGAGTTAACCATAGTTTAAAATGTGTTAAACTTACGGTGAGCTGCGGCTTACGTAAGTCTTGTCTTGCCGCGCTTATCTACACTAAAGTTAAACCCTAACACTAAATACTCGAAAACGATGACGTACTTAGTTATGTTTAATTTTGTAAGTAGTTTTCAAGTAGTCTTTGTTTGAAGGAACTCATTCTGTATGCGGAGTCAGTGAACGGGTGAGTGTAAGTGCCTTTGGCTTATCTCTTATGTTCGAGATATAAGTTAAACGAGAACAATCACAAATTTAGATTTGTTGAAACGTTTTCATCTATTGGCGTGTCTTTCATTCTCTTCTACTTCTTGGCAAACAGGGTTAGGCATTGCGTGTGGTATTTTGTTACACAGTGAAAATAGACAAATTCTATCAGAGATGTATAACTTTGCCTAACTTTTGTACATATTAACTATAGCAGTGTAGTCGCTTCAAATCTAAAACTAGCCCCAATATGACTGGTGTCCCATCTGACGTCAGTTATAAATAAAACACTAGATGAATGCTTATGATAAATAAAATTATATTTAACTTCCAGTTAGTAAGATAAGCGCTATATCCGAGTATAATAGGAATAAATATAAAGATAAAATTGCTTGCAAGTTTACGTCGAGCATTTGCATTTTCATTAAACGTTATCGGAGCATAATCCAGAATATGCAAACCACCACCGAATGGACCGTAAAAGTGTACGACGATAACAAAAGAGGTCGACAAAAGACAAAGTTTACTAAAATGATTTCGAACAACTCGTTTCAAACCAGCACTCAATATGCCGTTAATTTGCCTTCACCTACCTTTCTTTTTACTGTCAGTGGTTCTCTCTGCAAAGCCCATGAGCTTAGACCCGATCCGCTTAACAAGATGACGCGCCTCAGTAGTTCTGAAACAAATAACCTAATTTCATTTACTTCTTCGATGGAGCAACGCTAAGATGGTAAAAGGTACAATCTCGTTGGTAAATGTTTACTTTGCATTCTTCAGATTCATAAAGGATTTTTATTTTCTGTGGAATAATACATCTTTTCTATAAAACGTAAAATCTAGTTTAGTCTAATCTGGTGAAGTCGTCAGTAAAAGCATAGCTGAAAGGTTGTTGAACCAATTTGATTAGAGTGATTCCCCCATTGCACCTATTACTAGAGTAAAGCTTACGTTTCCTTTGAAAAGTATAAATGCCGGCTGGCTTCTTCAGCTATATAGAGTTAGTTACAAATGGTGCAATAGTGCACGGCAACAATTTGCCATCAGATATAATAAGTACCTACCTACTTAAATTGCTTCTTGAAGCTTCTAAAAAATAAAACGAATTATTTCATTCGGTCGGAGGGAACAATTTCTTAATGCATTCAAAATGCGGCCATTATAATCTCATTACGCAAAGATCTTAGTGAGCGAAATGTGAAAATATAACGAAATCTGGCCGAGAACGATCTAATTACGAACAATAGATGGCCCATGCGTCACCGTGAAAGGATAGTGGTAGCGGCCAGCTTGTCTTTATACAATGGCGATTGTAATAGAGTACGGTAATATATTACACAATTTTGAGAAAGATCTGAAATTCTAATACCAACTTAGTAGGAAACCCGCTTTGTTTATTTTTCATTGAAGCTGTCAGCGTTCGAATAATTATTCGAGTAGTTCGAATATTTAATAAGGTTGAGGTTTTTGGTAATGTAAAACATTGTTTGCAGATTTAATTGGTATAAATCGTTACGTCTATGCAAGTTTGTCCCTAATTCTGACTCCTTCTATTATATAACAATGAATAAGTGTGCGTGAAAGTATTGAAGTATTAAAATCGTATAAAAGCGTATCGTATTAAAGCCTTAATATTAAAAAGTCCTGAAAATTTCATTTCATTTCATTTCAAATCATATATCATTTATACATTATAAATTGTGATTTGTGATCATTATTACATTTTTGCAACGAATTCCTCATTTAAACGAGGTTCCCCCGATTGCACTCGTATTATTTTTTCATAGAATTTAATTCATATCATTTTCAAACCTCTTGCAACAGGAGACACAGCAAGGAAGTTAGCCAGGGCTGCTCCCGTCCCGTGACCCATGAGCGTGACTTTCTCAGGATTCCCGCCAAAAGCCGGAAGATTCTCTCGCAACCAGTGCAACCCCGCCACCAGATCCATGAGCCCGAAGTTACCCTGCGCTGACCCCTTAGCACCAGTCTTTAAAAAACCTACGGCAAAAAGATTTTTAACATTTAAACAACTTATTATTGCAAATTTAATGAAGGTACGTGAATGGATCGACCGGGGAGGTACCACCGTAACGCCTATTTCTACCTTGAAGCAGTTTTTGCGTTTCGATGGAAGGTGTGGTTCGACTCTCTTTTATATGAGGCGATCATCTTGTTCTTCGATAGTAGCAACGCATTAGTGATTGATTTTAGATGGAACCTTTTTCATGTATTAAGTTTGTTAACAGATTCAATGCCAGCAGTAACCACTTCTCATCTCAGCTCGTTTGCTACTTGAATCTTATTTAAAAAAATCTGCTACCGTTCTCTAAAAACGTAATATGGCTCTGAATTTTACACGTTGATACTGAAAAAGTTCACTTACTGGAAAAGTTTCTATTTCATCGTGATATCTAAAATATATCCGTTAAACGGGTTACGGACAAATTTTTACTACTGACACTAAAGTTGAAATATCTTGTCTCCCGAATAACGTTTGATGTTTAACTCAAAGAATATCAATTTAAATAATTACAAGCATTGTTTGTAGCAGGCATGGTGGTCCTGTAACGATCTGTATAATAATATAAAAATATGTGCTAAAGATAACAACAGCAAAAAAACTTTCGTTGCATAAAATATATCGTTATATAAAATTGCAACAGAATCGCTAGAATAATGTTACGCTCGAGATAATATGTTTTGCTCGCTTAAACGATTTTACGAGTCGAGTACTATCTCAACGTGCACATTATAAAGCAAACATCAAATTTACGTTAAACACATGTAAATGTCAAAAATTATGAATTAAAATGTTTAATGAGTAAAAGATTGAACTTAAACACACATCTGCTGTTATATTATTCTGACAAAGCTGGACCCAGAAGTAAGTATGTATAGCGATTAGTGTAGTTAATAGATCCGTAAGTTTTAATTTGGTTCTACCGAATTGTATGTAGGAAACAACACCAAATTTACTTGTAGCCTTTTTTTCTTTATTTTTGTTCTCGAGGGGGAAACCTTCTAGCCTAAAGTAGTTCTTAAGGTTCACATTCATATGAGGCGATCATCTTAGTCTTCGGGAGTAGCAACACCTGTGACTGACTTCAGATAGAACCCCTGTTCTGTATAAAGTTGCTTATAGATCTATCGTTGGCAGTGCCCTTTTACTAATAGGTGCGCTACAAGTCAGTTTGCTACTTACCGAGTACACCTAATCTAAAGTTGATAGTAACTACGATGATGTTTCCATGCGCGGCAAGCGTGGTACCGTCGTACGCGTTACCAGAACTCCACTCGTAGGACTCGCCGTGAACGAATACCAAGCAGGGCAACCCGCCTTCGTTCTCGCCTTTCCGTTAAATGCAAAAAATAACAAATTTTAAAAATATCTCCTCACATATAATTACCGAGAAAATATAACAAAATAATATCTCCCCACATATAAGTACCGAGAAAATATAAAAAAAGTTAAAAGTTTTCGTGTTCAAAAATGTTATAATATGTACCTAGTATGATAATTAGTCATGTTAATCATTATGTAGTTAGCATTAATGTTAATATTAAAACAAAATAACTCATGAGATATAAATAATAAGTAGGAACTTAAATCTAAAAACATATAGAGAAAGGTTAACAGAGTTAACACTGATAAACAACATGACTCAATGAAGAACTAACTTATATTGAAGTTTTAGATAAACATATTAAAGAAAAATATACAGCTATAATAAACATATTTAATTTAGAAGCACGTTGTTCGGTTTGATAAAATCATAGATATACGAACTGCGTCTAATCTGAACTTATTAATGTAAGTCTATACATTTAAAAGGCATTTAATTCAAATTTAAACTAGGAAATATAACATACGAATAATATAAGGAATTAATAAGGTTATAGTTACAATTTAATATATTTCTTTTATTCCTAAAATTCTGTAGACAAATTCCCATTTAATTATTTTAGTCGGGAGTTATTTTGTTAAAATAACAAGAACTAAAAATACGTGCTCGTACAATAAATAGATTGTAGGCTATCAAAGATTCTCACAACAATTATAGCTTCTTCACAATATCATCGTTAACACTAAATTACATTATGAAAACACTCTGATCACTATGTTTCTTATGTCCTGTAGAAACAGACTACCTCAGCCTCACTTCCGCACTGCTTGCAGGGAGCCAACTGCACTGCAATGCACTACGGAATTGAAGCCTTGACAGCCATTATTATTTCTTCTTTCATCTGTTTTCGTTTGTCTACATAATCTATATTTCTTCTTTCTTCTTTTTTCCAACGTATCATCGTTAATCTTCTTTTTTTCATCGAACAACCAGAGGATAGAGTTGTATTTTATATAAAGTAAACTATCGTATTTTTTACAATATTACACTATTGCACCAATAATATAAATAATAATAATACTTTAACTTCTACGAGTATAGTCGCTAGAAGTACCTAAAGAAAGATTATTGCTTCTGATTACTATTGTTGTCTTTTTGAAAATAATAAACCACTTTGTCTACAGCAAATACAATGAACTGTAAATTATTTGCGTAGTTAACTACGTATCCAATTACAGGCCACAAGGCAAGAGAAGTGTCTTTAAGTAATATCGTGGTTGTACGTACCCTTGATGCAATCTAATTTATAATAAGCTCATTTATAAAAAATGAAAACTTTTGCAGCATATGGCGAGAGTATAGCGATGCATATTTGAAGAGCGGCTTATTTAACGGACAGTGAATTAGCGGCGAAATGGCGTGAATAAATTATGAATAAGCCGTTGGCAAGGATTAACGGGCGCCACGAGACCTCGCCGCGAATCACTGTTCTAACAGACAAAGGCCCATTACGATATTATTGTTTCATTTCAGGCATCAGATGCTGCCATAATAAGAAAAGCAATAAATTGTACCAGAACTCAGTTCAACGTACTGTGGATTAAGTTGATAGAGCTCATCACAAGAAAATTCGCTACCAAAGCAAAGTGAAATATAGGGATAATCAAAACTCATCAACCTCAAAGGAAAGTAACTTTGAATATTTTGGTTAGATTTTGAAGATTTATCTCGTAACTACAGAAATTAATTCTAAATAGATAATCTAAACATTTACATTAAAACTATTTATATCGTAAATTATTTCCATCACTTTTATGCTTTCATTAATTTAAGTAAACACTAATCAAATTATCTTTCGACAGCTATATGCAATCGTCAGGTTTGGTATCTACTAGTGTAGTCGTAGTTTAACTTTAAATGTTATTAAAATGTAGGATGCTATTTCCATATAACTAGAAATACCTACCGTTAACAGGTACATATAGGTTAACGTAGAGACAGTCTTCGCTCTGGTTGGTGAGCATGGGCAACAGCCGCTCGAGCTGCCGGATGCGCGCGCGCGGGTGCAGAAGTAGCGCGTCGTCGAGCGGCGAGGCGGCGGGCGGCACCTGCGGGCACGCGGGGCCCGCCGTGTCCGCCAGCCGCGGCATGCGCCACTGTGATGGCGTCACCGGTGGCATATATCTGTCACCAATTTAATGCTATATTTTTATTTTGTTTGATCTATTGATGCATTCAGCGTATTCAAGTCGGATACCGTAGCGTTAAACGAAATTACATTCTATTATGTTACATACACGCTCACTGTCACCACTTTCTACTCATTTGGTGTGTGTTGCGCGTATATATCGATGCTTCTCGATTTAACGGATGGAATTTTAAACAAAACTCTGCTATCAATATATTTTACTTAATATGTAATTGTTATTGATTTTACATTTGCCTTAAAAAGGCCATATAAATGAATTTACAATATAGCACCCACCTAAGACTTCCCAGAGGAGGCGTGGCGTACGGGACGCCGAGGTAGGCCTCAACTTGAGGATGCGAGTGGACGACGATTCCGCGCAGCGGCCCGTACTTGGTGCGCACGACGCGCGTGCTGTACTTGTGCGTGGAGAGCGCGGCTGCGCAGCAGACGAGCCACGCGTATAGCGCGGCGCGGTCCGCGCGCATCACGCGCGCGGCGCAGGTGCGGGCGCGGGCGACGCGCCGCAGGCTCCGCGCGCGCCCCTGCGCATCACGCGGCCCGTCGCGCTGCGCTCGCGCACCGCCCGCTCATCCCGATACACGTTTCACGCGCGCCCGTGGCCACTGCCATTGCCGTACATTCGTATTATTTTTATTCTAATTGTATTATATTTCTGATAAGACCTGTTACAGTTTTAATATACCCAACTTTGAAGCCTAAAAAATACTTACATTGTGAAAATGTATTTTATAATAAAAATAATTGTATGTACATAAATAAAATATTGGTTTCCTTATTTTTATCTACTTACCCAAATCATGTTTTTGTAGTGTTGCAAAATTGGCCCACGGAGCAAACCATTGGTTTAACCTGCAACAAAAAAATATTTTATTAATTACTAAAAGTAATTTACGTAAAAATATATTTAAATACAAGGCTTAAAACTAAGAGATTTTCATGAAAATTTCCATAATAATTTCCATTTTAATCAAATATCAGCAGTGTAAGCTCGACGTTGGACAATGGAGTAGGTAACGGAAAATGTTTACCTTAACAAACCTAACCCGACGTTCGTATAATTTAATGGAACACAAACACGACAACAACGTCGCAATTTTAAACGAAATTTGCCATTTTCGGTGCGAGGTCTGAGAAAACCGCCGGCGCGATTCAAGTACGATTTCACTAAATTTTATTAAGTTGATATTCAATCCGGTTAAACTTTACTTAAACATCTCTTCTCACGGATCTTGATGGATTTGGGTCACCAAGTAACGACTCGCTGCCAATCTTAATGTTGATCAACAAATTTTCAAGGATTTATGCGTTGTTAATAATAAAGTTCTGTGTTTATAAAGGAGTTTTATTGAATGAACAAATACATAATCCGTCTGAAGGATTATTTATTTGTGTTAAGTCCCTTAACTTACCACTAAGATGTTACTTAAAAGTAATAAGACCTACATTTATAAGGATGGATTACTTAAATGTGCTATGTATTTACGAATGCATCGGTGTAAATTAGTAAAGCGATATTAGGGTATGTCTAATTCAAAGGTACTTAAAATACACTTAAGACTAATTTAAACAATTATATCATTTTTATTTTTTCTTAACTTGTTGCCTTTTACATGCAAATTTATACACCAACAATGCAAATGAAGATACAGTTGTAAAAGTAATATGTACAATTATGTATTGCTAAAGTTTCCGCAGTATGTACGGTAAAATTTGTGTTCAATATGCAGTTTTGTTTGGTACGATATTGCATTCGATATGCATTTTGTTTCGAGTTTGTTCTAGGTTCTAATAACATTTTTGTTAGCAAATAGCGCGTTGTGTGCTATTTGGGGGACTTATTTAAAAAGCAAAGAAAATGTTTTAAAATCTACCAAAGAACTTTCTTTTTCTACAGGCATTTCAACGATATAATAATAATATCAAACATAACCCGGCCAGATCTATGTAAACAGAGATAAATTGTTATATTTTGCTTTACAAAATCTTATTGCTTATTATTAAAATCGTTTTCTTTTATACTTTATTTATAGAGCGGTGATATTGATACATATACTATTACGTAAAAAACCTAATTAGAGGACTTTGAATTACAAAAAGAGTCTAAGAACTCATGCGTGGTTTTCACTACTCGATCAATCCATATTTTATAAAATAAAAATACCCTCAAGATTTTTCCTGATACTGTATTCCATTCTAAAATACAACGCAAGGAATCGGAATTATAACTCAAGTGAAAATATTATACCAGAACGCTTATATTTTCCTTGTAATTTGGTCCAGACAGCTGCAAAAACCGCGCCGTGTTTTCCGTTAACAAATGGGCACAATTAAAAAGGTTTGCACTGAATTATTTTCTCTGCTTATAACAACTTCACATTAATATAATAATTTAAAACAATTGGGTATAGTAATCCAATTGGGAAGCGTTAGTCACATGACACATTTGCTATTTTGTCACAAGATACTTATGTAAAGTTAAGTTATGTATATTTGTGTCGTGAAATGCGAAGAATCCTCAAAAAGTTTTATCAGAAATTACCTAAATACGTGAACCGGATAAAATCTAAGAAGTTTCCTTACTATGTACCTATAGCTAGCTACCAATTGCATAACTTTCTCCGTATGAAAGTATTTCATAAATCGAGGTGATATTAAGCAATAATTTAAAAACGAAAGATTAATTCGATACTAAGATATTTATTTCTATTTGTTTGCCCAATAAATTTGATTTCAATAAAGTTTTTTGGCCCGTGCAACAAAATGCGGCGTGACAACAAAGCTTTCGCGTGTCACGCCCTTGATTGATGGCGGATCTCCGTAGCTCTTTTTGTGGGCCGTTCCCGACCCAATAAGGCCGTAAACACCAACACAAGGGTTCGCAGTACGACAAGGGATATATCGCTACATGAAGGCAACCACATCGAAAAGTGTGTGTAGTGTGTATTTTTTTATCTGATTGAAGTAGCAAACGAGCATGTAGTCCATCTGATGGTAAGTGGTTACTGCCGCCCATGGACATCTGTAAACAACTACATATAGAACATAAATTATATCTAAATTTAATCACAGAAATAAAATTGAAGAAGCAAATATTCATGCTTTCTTGATTGTACCTATGTGGATGATAATGATGTATTGATGCGTATCCATAGCCAACCCATACATGATAGGTTCAACTTGAAGTCAATTACCAAAACCAGTTCTTACTTAGTTGGTCGCCTCATATGTAAGTAAGCCAGCATCCACACCCTTCAACACACAAGTAGTAAACACGAGAAATGTGACATGCTCGATATAAATAAAAGAGACGCTTAACAAGATAAAACAGCAAAATTGAATGGATAACGTAATAAGTTTATGATAATACTTTTTCATACGTTATACAAATTGAAGTACACTTTGCAATACTCAACCGAATAAAACCATAATAGAAACTTCATAACAAGTCGAAGAAATATTTTAGCTCGTTTTATCATTGCTCTCCTTTTACCGCCGGGACGCTAAGCTTATTGTGCCCTTATTTCTAACGATCTGAAGCGAAGAGTGTATTTACTTCGAAACTTTCTGTAATAGCCAATTTTGAAGACGGGTCGCGCTCCTGCGAACATCAGGGGTTTCATATACTGTTAATTATTAGCTTTATTGAAGGCTTTAAAATATATGGCATTTCGTTAAAGGTGTAAAAGTGGGTTCGACCAAAGGCACACACATTTCTACCTATGTATATAACAGAAGTTTTAAGCGTTGTTACGTTATATTGATAGTTGTAATGAGGAATATGTACAAACCCGAAACGCTCCAACTTAGTACTAACATTGTTAGAAGCAGCAGCGCAGTATTGGCCCACTACAGATAACAGCACACTCTCATCTTATCTGCAGTTGATTACAGATGTCCATGGACTGAAGTAGCCACTTACTATCAAGTCAGCTGTATCGTCAGAAACCCATTATTGTCATATTGATAAGAGAGTCATAGGCCATAGTTCACCGCGCTGGCCAAGTGCGAATCGGTGGATTTGACACACCTCCAAGAACTTTTTTTTAAAGAACTCCGGTGTGTAGGTTTCCTCGCGATGTTTTCTTTAGCGAAAAACAGTGATAATTAATTTCTAATACGCACATAATTTTAGAAAAATCTGTGGTGCATGCCTGGGTTTTAACCTCGGACCTCCCGATCGAGGGGGCAAGTTTCAACCATTAGGCTATCACTGCTCTGTTATCTAGCTAGTTAGCTGAATACTTCTTCTACGTTATAAAGAAGTGAGTGGAGTAACATGTTAATATTTTTCAACATGATTGAGTTTTGACGCCGTTTAAGATATGCCTATTACCCGGTCCTCGCCCAGATCTGCCTCTCAGTGATCAATCGCTTGCCCATTCAACCGAGCAACAGAAATGTTGGCGTCTTATATTTTACGCTCCACATTAGTGGTTGCCGTTAGGTTGCACGTTATTTATGCAAAAAGCCTTCAAGTCATTTTAAACGCCAAAAACATATAAGCTTTTGTTTTAGCGCTAATAAATTAGTTTTAGGCAATTTACGATAATTTTTGCGCATACAAAGCGATTATATATCTTATTTTAATTGATAAATTTGCTATATTAAATTTGTTATTATTAACAATATTTCTAATTTCTTTTACTTCTTAATAACCGCCAGTAGTAATAACAATATACAGAATAGTTTGGCACAAAACATTACTATCTCAACAAAATAGTGAAAAATGAGTTAAAATGTGGCTATGGATTCCATCGCACTGGTCAAAGAAAAAAAAGAAAAATATAAATGAAATGAAATGTCTTTATTTTTGTTCCATAGGCCTACGGAGGAACTTACAAATTGTCAGTTACATATATATTTTTTTTACACTACCACCGGATCGGAACACGACCTCAACTGAGTAGATCCGACAAGAAACTCAGTGGGTTTTTCTTTTTTATTTCTATATCTTTTCTTATTGCCATATTGTTTTTACATTGGTTATAAAAGTTAGCTCCAGTATCTTGCCTTATATAAATATATAGAAATCCCTAGAACAATCTCCATTAGCATAAGCTATACAATAAGTATCGTGTCGGTGTGAGAATTGAAAAGTATCTCAGTAGGTACTTTTTTTTTTTTTTTGTTTTCGAGGGGGAAACCTTCCAAAGGTACCCGACGCCGTGGGAGCGACGCAGGGTTATGTGGGATTTTTACCGCACTAAAACCCCCCCCCCGGTGGCCGTCCTCGGCGCTGAAAAGGAGGACTCCGGGATCTCGAAACGACTTCAACCGGAATCCTCCGAGCGCGCTGCCCCATCGGGCTCCTCCCAGATGGGCGGCTGGGCCCACCGCTCCGTCTAGTCTTTACGACGGTATGCGACCACACATACCGCCGTCCTTCCCGGGATTGCCTGACCGAACGGTTCGAGCTCCCACTCTAGCCGTCTGCAACCCCGGAAGCCCCTTTTAGTCGCCTCTTACGACAGGCAGGGGATACCGTAGCCCTATTCTAACCCCGAGGCTACAGGGACATCTCAGTAGGTACTAAGAGTAAGCCCAGTACGTGCCTATCTTAGCACATTGTTGGTCATCATTATCTAGCAGAAAAATGATACTCATTACATTTCATTTCCATTACGTTGTATTTACAGCTCGACAAATGTTATTATTACGGGCGTACCAATTAATTCAACCAAGTTCCACTTGCTCCCGTACGTAGAAACTTGGATTATCTAACTCATGTATGTCTTCGCGCAGGTGTTCACAAAGTGTTAATTAATTTATGTACGAGGAGAATTTATTTGATGAAACTTAATTGATACATACCAACCGACCCGTTACTGGCGACGTCGGTTTCATTAGAGGACGAACGCTCTCTCTTCCTGTAACATCTGTGTCACCATCTTTATTTCATTATACAATTGTCCTTTATTTTCTTCATTTAGAATTAGCAAAAGCATTGAGTTCATTAGTTTACGTCGTTTTTATGTAGACTGTATTCTATGAATATATGCATGTTTATACCTAACTAATTACGCTTAATTTTTAAATAAAATCATCGACGTCTTTTATTAATTCATTCGCGTTAAATTTAAATGTACACGCTAGATACATCAACTCAAACATAAATTCAACATTAATTTTTATATACTTCATGAAAAACCACTTGTTATATTATTTTGTAATCTGACCGATGAGCGGAAAGATCAACATAAGACAAAAATGTATTCAGCTAATCCTGTTACGTTGATGAATAAAAGTTTCGTAACAAAGTACAAATCTGCGACGATTCGGAATCGTAATTCAATTCGTATTGCAACAAAAAAGCTTCGTGGAATTGAACTAGCCAGAGTGGTGTAACGATGTTGGGGGTGGCGCGATGCGGTACCGAGCGGCCGGACAGGGCGAATTGGCTTCATCAATCACCAACGTGCCGTCCTTCGCAGAGCTTTAATGGACGCACGCTCGTCTTGAACGCCCGACAACCACGTTCTCTCTCTTCAGTTCTAAACTAATTAACTTCAGAAATCCGGCCCAATCTTTGCCTCGTCTACATTGCTCGACGTTCCGCTGACGCGTTTCAAATTTACCAACCCTTTCCAATACGATTTTATGATCATTTATTTACGATTTCGGTTGAACTTTTACCCGAACGCCAGTTTACCTACCTGTCATTACGTCAACCGTTCCATTTCGATGTTCGATTGAAAAATAGGTATCTGTTTGACAAAACTGGCTACTTCAATTAAATTTATTTTAAGTTTTCTCTTGATCACAAAACAAATATCTGTGGGGGTGGTTTGTGGGTACGTACTGATAAATTCTTCTATATTAAGTTTCGTTAGTTCGTAACATTTAGTGGAATACTATATGTATATAAAAGTTTGGATGTGTTATTTTTACTCGTAAAATAGTTATGAATATGAACAAAATTATGTGTGTCTATTAGAGATGTTACGAATATCCGTATCCGCATCCGCAAATGCGGATTATTCGCATTAATTCAGACATCTGCATCCGCATTCACATCCGCATCAATCAATGCGGAGTTTTACGGATGCACATCAATAAGTAACTACATGCAAAGAAAGTGGGCAGAGCCAGTATGGCACGTGCTTCGCGTTTGCTAACTTCATTCGGTAACTGACGAATAGGAAGGCGCATATTAGTAACAAGATCCTACAGGTTTTAATTGTTGTGTTTTTTCTTATTGTCAATAAAATAGTTCCAGTGAGAGTTTACGGTGTGTTCAAACTTCGCACTCCATAGTTTTTTGCGGGTTTCATTACCTAATATTTTTCATAAATTGGAATGTCGCCACCAATAAAAAGTAGTATCTGTAGTTATTTTATAATAGATAAAAATGATCCCGAGAGGTCAGAGTGTAAGATATGTAATAAAAGTTACTCGCGGAAGGGTCGCACTACTACTTCTTTGAAAAATCACCTGAAAGCAATACACCCGGAGGAGTTCAGTTTATTCCAAAGTGAGAATAAAGAAAAGGAATTGAAGAAAAAAAAATAGATGAAAATCCTTTTAATTGGTGGAAAGCTAATCGTTGTGAATTTAAAATTCTCTCCAAATTAGCATGCCAATATTTATGACCTCCACCAGCCACAGTTCCAAGCGAACAGGTGTTTAGTGCAGCTGGGTTAATATATAATCCGCTAAGAAACAGGTTGGAAGCTGAGGAAACTGCAATATTGCTATTTATTAAATATAATTTACCAATTTTTAAGTTTAATTATTAAAGAAAGATTTTTTTTGAAGCTCAAAATTCTGTTGTGTCGCCTTGTGTCATAAGTAAAACTAAAGACTTGTGTAATTTTATTTTAGAAATATGATTAAATAGATATAAAGTTAATATTAAATTGTTTTTTGCTATTTATGCACTCGAAATTTAAATAATTATCCTTTTAAATCCGCATCCGCATCCGCATTGAATCCGCATCCGCATCCGCGGATGTGAACTTCTAATAATCCGCATCCGCATCTGCATCCGCGGATGTCTAAAATTTTGCATCCGTAACAACCCTAGTGCCTATTACTAAGTATAAAACTTATAATAAAAATACATAACATATCCAAATAACACAATGTACAACAGACCACTTGTATGGATAGGTAGTTTTGCGAGTATTCAAAAATTGAAACAATCAAATGGAAACGTTGGCTATTGTATAAAAATCCAGGTGGGTCTGTTTATTATAATTGTCTGTGTTTGAAGAACTGGGTAGTTGTTCAAATATTGAATTATTTTCTAATATAATTACCTAATGGAGGTAATTAATATGATTTATAGTACTGAAGAACCGCAGAATACTAACTACAAAGCATTGTCCCTATTGCGACATTGTGGGACGAGTTTAAATTCACTAAAATTAATTTCTGACTTGCTCCTCAACTTCGTCGAATAAAGCGGACTGACAATAGTACTGGCTGGAGTTGTGGTTCCGAAGCGGAAATAATAAATCATAACCATAAAGACAGACGGATCAAATTACACAGACGACACAATTTTTATTACAAACCTACTTGAACGGATGGTTTTTAATTCGATACGTACGTATGTAATATTACTAGAAATGCAATATTTTAACATAATACCTGTAAATAGCACCACATTTTTTAAAGAAAATATAGCCGACCATATATCACGGACAAAAATATATAAGCATATAGCTTATTGCCTTACAACATAGTTTTTGAAATATGTACTTATATTGGATATAGTTTACATCAATATTCGGCGAACATGTAACATGTTGAGGCGGTTGTATTCTTGAAAAAAAAAACATATTGTTGAAACTTGTTGTAATGTGTATCTCTTTTATTATTATGTTCTATTGTGATAGTTAAAGATTTGAAAAAATAATCGTTCTGGAAATGGTTAATACCCCTTCATTCGACGATGACAGATTGCCATATTGCCGTACTTACCATATACTTAGATCGCCGTACGTATATGTGGGCGGAAAAGCAACTAGCGTGGGAGTACTCGTGCTGGGTTAGAAGTTAATTTTAAAGTATATAGTTGGATTTTAGTTATTATAGAAAGATTAATGCTGTTATGGAATAACATCAGAAGAGAAGGACGATATATTATCGCTTAACACGAGATTAAAATAACTGGAGGAATGTCTTCCAAATGTTGCAATTAAATATTCTCATAAATGCCCGTAACTACTAACACATCATAAGTGACTATCTGATTATGACTAATATGTATGCGCAGACATGTTTCCAAACCATTCAATATGTGCCTCGAATATACATTATTCCATATATCACTTATCTTTAACCAATCCCCAATTGTAGAGGAATCCCACAGATGCCGATCCGCTGAATATAATAAGCTACAAATATTTATTACGCTGCGAGCTACACTATAATTTTTTCATATTATAAATCGAATATACTTTCATCTATTTACATAGTAAAGAGAAAAGGTGTGGAAAAATATTATTCGTTTGAAGATGAAAGTTTCATCTCAATGATTGAACGTAGCGCCGTAGTCTCAAGGGGCGCCGAATACGCAATCGCAACGTAACGTAATGAATAAATCCTGGTAACCAGTAAAGGAAAACTAGGGCGTACTGCTATTTGTATTTATATTGTTATACGGCAATCACTTTGTGTTCTGTTATTCATTAATTAGAACTTTTCCTATTTACTGTAAACCATGGACAAGACGCTCCTTATTTTTTACGTAATCCACTTAAGGTTCTTGCCGATCAAGAGTATCTCTAAAGAAAGGATCACATTACAATCGTCGATTTCCTGAACAAGTATCATACATAATCCTGAATATAGTACAAGAGAATAAGTTTGATTTTGTTGTCGACATATACATATTCTATTTTTGCCAAGATAAATCCAACAATCTTAATCTTGAAATGAATATTCGTTAAAAAGTAATCAACATAAAAGACGAACAGTTCAGTTGGAGAACATTTGCACAGAAAATTTTGTAAAATTCTAGTCTATCTTCCAGATTCCAAATATTGTCACAAAGTAAGGCCAAGGGCACATTCGAAACATTATCTTAAAGTAAACCATAGATATTTAATAGGCAATTTACTTCTTCTTATTCTTATACAGTTGGTGACGCAGTTGCCGTCGATGTTACTTAGAAGGATACTGCTGCATATCTCTTGGATTTTGTTTATAGTCGCCACTTTTGACATTAACGAGACGAGAGGGAATTGTATTAATATACTGATGATCTTACCAGTACTTAATGCCATAAGTATTTATTGATTGATGTTTGTTACAAGTGCTGTCACAGCACGTCGTTTTTAATATATTTCAGCAATAGCTATGTGCTACTAATGTCACGAATTAGAACGTTTCTGTTTTTTTATAGGATTGAAGTAACAAACGAGCATGCAATTCACCGCATAAGTGGCAACTGCGAGCCGTGGACATCTGTAAGCAACTTCATACAGAACAAAGGTACTATCTAAAGTTGTTATATAAAAAGTAAATACATATCTGTTGCTACTCCTGACGACTATAGTCGCCTCTTATAAACGTGAGACGGCAACCTCATAGTAGTACTTATAATGTACATACCTAAGGCCATACTTTATTTATCGATACTTGTTATAAATACCTATATGATTTTAGATAATAAAATCGTCAATACTAAATCATAGGACAAAATTTATCAACCATTTTAATCTATTACAACAAAATGGAATATTCAATTTGAACTGAAAGTAATAATCGGATTAGAAACAACAACGCGAAAGTTAAGTTGATTATCTTCGATGTTGAATGGTTAGAGTGTGCTTCAGCCACAACAGTCGCCGGCGTCTTAATAGCCACCAGGCGCTAAATCTCAGTGGCTTAGCCTTCCCACAAGACACAAATTAGTTGCTCTTCGTCGTTAGCTTATCTCTATACCTAATGTGTTTCGCTACTACCAACAACCTATTAATTACCACTGTAATCACTTATGTTAACCAAACATCTGAAGTTTTAAGATAAGAACTTTAATTCATACTGAAGTTCTATATGAATTCCTCGGTTTAAACTATGTTTGTTTAATAATTATCTTCAACGCTCATACTTTCGGAATTTCCAGCTCTCATAATCTGATTAAAATTTTAGCTAATATAAAGTTAATACGCATATAGAAGAAGATTTTGAAATCACAAATACGTACATGAATTTCTTAAAAGAAGTAAAGCGTTTTTTAAATCCGATTGAAGCTTACATTTTATGTATGTAGTCCATCTAATGGTAAATAGTTACTGCCGCCCATGAACCACCTAAAGCAACTTCATAAAGAACAGAGATTCTATCTAAAGTCAATCACAAAACGTCTTGCTACTTGCGGGGCCTAAGGTGGTCACCTCACATGATTGTTATATCAACTACAACAATAAATGCTTCACCATTAGCCGCCTGTTATATTCCTCCTCTCAGAATTATATTATTTGTTCACATCAAAGTAACTAATTCAAGTCTTCCATTGACTCGTGAAATTGAATTGCAATGTAAAATAGCGGATAAGACTTGCAAAGTAGATAATATTGAGGATTGATCAACCAAGAAAGTCAATTTCTTGAGCACTTAATATATATTAGCCCATAATAATTTTATAAAGGACCTCTATAAGTGCCACATATTACAGGAAGACCGCAATTTGTTCGCGATAGTTCCTTGATGGGGTCGTTATGTGATTATGACGACGCCCAATTAACCTTTTCAATCGTTGAAATGTTCTTATGTCATTTAGTGCGCTTTGCACAATTACATATGAGTCTTAACTAAAGTCTTATTTAATCATATTTTCCATATACATTACATATTTATAATTTATTAATTTGCACCCTATGCTAAATATATTGATTTAAACGTAACATGATGTATTTATACTAAATTTAATTGTAATTATTGATGTAGTTATATACCTAATATTATTAACATAGGTAGGTTCTAATTGAATTTGAAATTAAAATTGATATCTTTTTCCAAAGCTTGTCATCGAAGTTCTTGCATTTTGTTTTATGATAACTAATGTTCTAAGTGATGGCAGATGTCCATCGGTAACTACTTATTTATAAGCCAGGGGGAGTTAATGGGGATACGAATGAAGTCGTGGATTATTCTGTAATGGGTTAAATGCATACTTGTCTATAACAGAACGAACATTTCTTATTTAGCTTATACTACTGAAAAATGAAAATAATTTGAATAAGTTACTGTTAAAAACTCTATCCGTTCCTTTCAAGACCTTTATTCTGCGTCTATTTTTAGATCTTAAATATACTTGTTATGAAAATGATGGTTATTTAATATACTTTTAGTTATTTATTTTATTTACTTAAATCCTCCCCTATACCGAAACCTGACAACTGCACGTTTTCTATTTCAAACTTATAAAAAAATTAAACGCTATGCGAAAAAATGAGCTTATAATACAATCATTTATTTAACTACAAAAACGTATCGTCAATTCGTCAACCATCAGTTCTTATGAAAATTTTCAGTGAGAGAAAACTGTTGACATCAAGCTTACTAAATCGCCTTAATAGATCTCCTTATAATGTGAATTCAATATCAGTTGTAGGTATATATGAAATATATTCTTCTTTATTAGTTCGTCAACAAAAACATTTTAACTAAACTTCAATAATAACAAAAAATACTATTTTACAAATCATCCCAGTACGAATTATGTGGGATAAATAGCCTTAATTTCTAAAGAAACTATAAAAAGTAAAATGTTTCATAATTTTACAGTATAGTAGTCTCTAAAAATTTCAAGATTAGTTTCTTAATCAATCAAATGTCTAAGTTTTTAAAGTTGCTTATCTAGACGCTCGTCCTTATTGGAATTTTAAAAACCATTTTACTATACTTTCACTTTCAGGCTTTCGAAAATTCAAATGTTTTAAGAAATGTTACTCAGATTCCCTTTTTGAAGACGATAATATGATTATCATACGCTTCTAGATAAATTTAATGAGTGACAGCAATTAGCCTTATTGAAACTTATTGCATAAGGTAACTAAATAAAGCAAAAAAATAATATCGATTTCATTGAAGAATTATTAAAAATACCTATTCCAATAACGAGTATACAATTACCAATTTAAATATATCGTTAAAAGGAACAAAATCTACGAACATCAAAACGTGACCATTCGAGATAATGGCTCGTTGTAACAGGGCTCAAGAACACGAGAACATAGGTTTTCCGGTGCTTGTCTCATAAAGGTGGAAAGCGTCGGTCGATATCGGCTGTCGGCTGAAGTGGCTGCGAGAAGAAATGTGGGGCTATTTGCTGGGGAGCTGGGCCGCTCGTCGACTCGAGCACCCTCCGCCCGCTCCGAACAAACTAGATTAACTCGCCGACCTTGCACCCGCCAGGCGCTCCATACAATTCCTGTTTACGTTATATTCAACACTACCTGACCCGGCGAACTTCGTTCTGCCTAAAAGTTAAAAATCTTTATGCATGTATTATACATAAAAACCTTCCCACTCTGTCTATTAAAAAAACTGCATTAAAATACACAGCGTAGTTTTAAAGATCTAAGCATACATAGAAAAGATAGCGAGAGGCGACTTTGTTTTGTACAATATAGTGATTTCTATAAATAAAACGCTCCATCCCGCATCGCTAATTTTATCTAAGGTTTTTAGAAGCTCAGCTTGATAGTGTTTCTATTCATATCACCTGGCTATCCGTGAATAATTTTTAATTAATGTTTCTAATTTTTACTAACGTATTATACAAGCGAGAAACGGATAGAAACAATATATGAGTCGCCGAGGTGTGTGATTCACTCAACGAAATCAATCCACGGTGGAATGTTTCAATCAACGCTGACAGTTTTATGAAAACACATCACTTGGACTGGATGAAGTATTCGTTTAAGTATTTATTGGTTGGATTTTTTTTATATGAAATATCTCTCTCATTCTGAGAGAAGACCTGTGCCCAGCAGTGGGACAATAATGGGTTGTACCCCATATGTAATATCATAATGTTTAATTTTCTCAAATTAACGATATAACTTTAGCAGTGTCCGTTTTTGGCAATTGCAAATGACATTTTAAATAAAATTTAAAAATGGATTGAAATCATTATAATAATATTTTTTGTGTAACCCCTTCTAATTACGACCCGAGTGGTGTAGAATTCACCACACCGGTATGACATGCAGTGGGTTCTGGGTTCTATTTCCGGCCAGGCAGGTATCTGAATGATGAATTTAGATTTCTGTTATGTTCTTTAAGTGTATGTTTTTAATTACACATGCGATGATATGCACATATTTAATCTCCACTCTAAGCCTAAACTATACGATAAATTAATAATTCCAATACAAATGAATTAATTAAGAGCCTTAGACCGTAATGATATGCATGTAACGCTTCAGCGCGGACTCTCCAATACCACTATATAATTGTATTAATTAACATTTAACACTGATAATCTAATTTTGTCCAATGCTCTGCTTCACCAGATAATTGTCAATTATAACATTACTATATGTAGGGACACAGACGATAAACAAAATAAAATAGATATATTTTCACTGCGCTCGCTAACTATACGTACAAAATGTAATTTACAATATATCTCCAGTTTAATTTTTGGAAAAGTGATATAGCAGCCATTTCTTATTTACTCATTAAAATCACGGTCCCAAGGCTAATTTCTAAGTAAACACACATCTACAAGAGTCGGCATTAAGGCATACACAGAAAACAAGTTGCCATATAAATATAAAGACGGTACACAGCAAAATTAAAAAAAAAAAACTTTTATAAATACTATCCTTTCCGTAGTAATACAATTAATTACTTTTGAATACAAATGTTGAACTTAAACCTAATCGAATACAAATGCAGAACTTCGTAGATTATCCTAGTTTGAAGTGCTATACTAACTCTCAGCAACCCGGGATAGTGTATAGCATTACTTCGCACACAATAAACGATTTATCCAAAAACAAATGGTTTCAGTAAAGTCGAACTATTCCCGGGGCACGGTCGCCAATACAGGCGCGGACTAAGTCGGCTATACACATAAAATCAATTTGCCAAAGCCACTTTGAGCCCAACTGACCCTTACAAGTTTATGTACAAAAGATCTAAATACCACCGAAAATCACACTATTTGTTATTTAATTAAGCACCGTTCATTGTTGACTTTCTTCCTTGAATAGTAAATTTACACAGCCACAATTCGTTTGCTTGATATATTTTATGAATTTCAGTGTTTTAGTATTTTTTTTTAAATTGTGTAAATAATAGCTCTAGTCTGGAATAAGTGATGAACTACCTTATGTAAACGGGCAATACAGAGTAGTAGCGTAAACCAGATATCCCACCACATCGAGTAGCACTCTCTATCTTCATTATTCTGGTAGTAGTACACTTTATGGTTCGTGTCCGGTAGTAACCACTGTGTTAAACGTTGCTGCATTCTGGTTTAATGAGTTTCACAGGGCGGCTTACTTATTCGTGTCAGTCCAACTTAAGCTTTCGAGTTAGCAACGCATTTGTAGCCATCCTCAGGTATGCTGATTTTTTTGTGTTTGCTTAAAAATGTCTACCGGATGGTATGGGATCATCTACACAGCCCCGTATTGAAATAGGCTTTTATTTACAAGTAAATTCGACCGGAAGGCATTGCCAGCTCTAATAACAGTTCTTTACCACGTCCTTGTAATAAAAAGCTTAACATTCCTTTTGTTTACAGTAGGTGTAGCGAGGCAATTTATGTTACGGTCTATATGTAGAACTTATGACTATAATAGCCTGTATATATAAATCCAAAGCATCAATAAGTATTTCCATGATCACTAAAGATAAAACGATATTACATGAAAAAATATGATTGTGGCCATGTCGCTACCACTTCGGAAACTTCGCTTAAACCCCACTCGATGCGGGCTTGAGTAATGGCTAAAATTGTCGCCAAATGAATGTCCGCAAAAAAATCGCGCAGAATAGCGACAAATGGCGCCAAATCACCGAGAGATCAGCCAAATGTCTTACATAATGTGTCAATCATCTGACGAAATTACTTTAAATATTTTAATGATTCTTTCTTACTTGTAATAAATTATATTAAAGTGAAAACTTTGACCACGATAAGCAATTTTTGGCAGGGAATAAAATTATGTATTCGGAATTTCGCGACGTTGACATCATTAAAATTCTAATTTAACTTACTTTATTCATAGCAATAGATATACCTTACATCATTATTATATTAAAAGGCGAAAGGGGATGGCAGTGGTCACGGTTGGGGTAGAGACGGCAGCTCTGAAGTTACTGGTGATAGGTAGTGAGTATAGATATGGAGATGATTATATGATTACTTTAGGTATTTTAATATACTTATTATATTTATACATTTTAACTTCTGTCGGCAGCCCTTATAACTACCTTTATTTTTTTATTAGCCAAACCATTTTCATGATTCAGTTTAGATGTCGTAGGATATCACAATAATTCTTATATTTGTCAATAAACGTACCTACGGCGAAAGAGCACATCACGCTCAACCGTTTCTTGAATTCCTTTTAATAATTCCTCAAAAGTCAAAAAAATATACATATTTTCCCAATAAAATAACGGTATTAACACTTTCGGTAGTATTCGATAGGTAACACTTTCGTGTCCTGAGACCATGAGTTATCTTTTTTGCAAACTCTAAAAATAAATTTCAGTACCTACCGTTGATTAAGCACAAAAAACTAATTAGAACACATGTACAGATTTTGACCATTGTAACTAATCAACCTCATCTCACTAATGGAACAACCATTACTGTCCTTCGTATAAGAAACTCCGAGAAAGAACAAAAAATCTATCCCTTCGTAATCCCGTCTAGCTTGTCATTTCAATATTTCCAGAACTACATTTTATTTATTTGTGCGTTTTTACGTTTGCAGTTTGCTTCAAAAACCAATACTTCAAATATAAACCATTCCAATTTTGACAGTTTGTACGGCAATTTTAGCAATAAAAACTTTTGCGATATGTAACAATAATAAATGCTATACTAAAATACCATTAAAGTGTACTTACAACAACATTTGTTTAACACTAGCCTCAGTGGATTACTTCCTTGCTTATTTATGTACACTTGAGTTCCAACTCATGCCGTTTATTTTGTACACAATTGTATTTAATCACCTTTTCCTTTTAAAAGGTTTCGCTTGTTTAATTTATTTATTCGTTTTAGTAGAAGAAGTTCTTAACACAAATGTATTATAATACGCTTTCTATGTTTTACTCTGGTTTTTCCAAAGACAATTTACTAAAGTTTTTAAAGGTTCCAAAGGTTCCAAAGACAACTTAATTTAGAATGTGATTTAAATTCTCAATTACTTAGAATGAATTAGTGCATTAAATATGGCCTAAATAAGTTAATTCCCACGGGTAAAACCCAGCTTTTTAATGGATTATAAGGTTAAATCTTTCTCGTACACTCCATTCCGAACCGTTTGCTCGTTTCGTAGAGAGCATAAATGAGAATAAACTGGTGATCGTTGTGAGAATTAAACATAAATAATACTTATAAGCAGTATTACTAAAAAATAAAAGGCTATTATTATTTTATTTATACTTCCATACTCAAATTATATTTTTTTGTTTTTATATGTTCCTGAAAATCTTCAAAAGCTACCCGACGCTGTGGGAATAGGGTTATGTGGGATTTTTACATACTAATACCCCCCCCCCCCCCACAGCGATGGCCGCCATCAGCGCAACAATGGACTTTAGGATCTCAAAAGGAACGCGACTGGAGTCCTCTGAGCGCATTGCCTCATCGGGCTTCTTCCAGTTAAGCGGCTGGGTCCACCGCTCCGTCTAGACTTTACAACGGTATGCGACCACACATATCGCTGTCCTTCCATGGGTCGCCTGGTTGGACATTTGGAGCTCCCAATGTAGCCGCCCGCAAACCCAGAAGCCTCCTTTCAGACCGACAGGACACTTAAATTAAATGAGGAAAAATGTATCTAGGGCGTATGGGACGTCTGGAATTTATGAACGTATTGTAAAACCTATAATAATATCTGAATATACAAGAGCAATATATACTTAATACGCAATAACATGTTAGTTTTTATTAACTGTATCCATTGTAACGCTACCTATGTTGACGCCACGCTAAGAAACTCGCGAGAAAAGGATACAACACACTGTTACTGACACTACACTATCATCATCAGTATTATAAATACAACATGTTGCTGTCCCAATGCTGGCCACATTTCCATCAGGCTACCACGCTTTGTCCCTGTAGTTCCGGGATCAGAATAGGGCTACGGTATCCTCTGCCTGTCGTAAGAGGCGACTAAAAGGGGTATCTGGGGTTGCGGTCGGTAAGAGTGGGAGCTCGGACTATCCAGCCAAGTGACCCCGCAAAGGACTATGGCATGGTTGGCTGCATGCCGTCGTAAACACCGAAAGACACGGTGAGCATCAATCAGCCACCGGAGAAGGGCCCAAATGGGGCATTGCGCTCGGAGGACTCTGGTTGAGGTCGTTTTAAGATCCCAGAGTCCTCTTTATAACGCTGAGGACGGCCACCGGGGGGGTTTTAGTGAGGTAAAAATCACACATAACCCAGCGTTGCTCCCACGGCGTTGGGTGCCTTTTGAAGGTTTCCCCCTCGAAAACAAAAAAAGGCTACCACGCTTGCTAATTAACAATAAACAAACGTTGATTTCAAAAACCCTACCTATTTTAAAATAGGTAACTATACACTTTCTTTCAATAAAATCTTGTGAAAGCTCTTCTTATTTTTCAACAATCTTAATTTTATTTAAAGTAATATAATTCCACGATAATTTTAAGTACTTCTACGAAGTGAACCATTAATATCTACATACATATAACTGCGAATCTTGAGTGCCTTTTAATGTAACTGAAATAGAACAGTAGATATTTCCCGGGTAACTCGAAATTCTCGTATGAGGTAATACGCGTATATGAAAAAACATTGTATTTAGGAGTATCTTATTCTTCTGAATAACAGATGTTCGTTTCCAAGCCGTGTCATTTGTCAGTGTCATTTCTGTCTAATCATACCCAGTAGGTAGTTACATTTATCATGTTTTTATATCTAACAAAGTGGTTTTAACTGAACCAATAAAACAAATGAATATTCCCTATGTTTCAGGTCACCAAATTAATATCAGCATTTCTAAAAAAGGCATGATATAAATCTCTGTTACATATTTTGTTTGATGTTCTGTGTTCTGATGTGATTCTTTATATTATGTGCCAACCCACGCTTAATTTAGCAGTAATAATAAAACATTGTAAGTTACGAGATAGACTTTATTTTCGCACATAAACGGCACGTGTTTAATGATGTCCCTGAGATCAACAAAGTGAACATTTCTAGTGCAGACGCTACATCTCTATACCATATTTAAAATGTCACAAAATTTGAGCGTCCACATAGTCATATAGAAGTACAGAATTATTATGTACTGGATTTATTCGTTTTAGAGGCATTTTTGCTTTACAACATACTGCTTGGAGTTTTAAAAAACAAAACGGTTTTAGGCTGAAAATATTTTAAGCTCGAAGTTTTTTCAAGCTAAATTTTAAATCGAAATAAATCTACCCAAAACTTTGCATATTTTAAAACGGGAATGGATGGTGTCATATTTTTATTCTAGATATTGAAAAACTCCTCAATAAGTTTGGATAACTAGGAAGTTACCAAGTAATTTGAGACGTAAAAAAATAAAATACACGTATTAAAGCGTGTAGCCTCTTATAGAGACTTTTACCAATAGCCCCCGCATCTGGAATGCGAGTTGGTGATTGTATTAAATATTAATGTTACTTAAATCTGTTAACCTGTTAGCAAGTTGGTCTATGATTTTATGTGGCATTGATTACAAGAGCCCACGGACGGCAGTTGCCACTTAACAAGTGGATAGCGTAAACGTTTTTTAGTTCAATAAAATAAAATAAAAAATCTTAATCGTCTCTATAGATTATTAACAAAAACTTGGGTACGACAAAGACGCCCACCTCACCTAAAATCGAACAGTTAACAAGGCTATTATATAAATAATCAATATTTATTGATACTAGGAAGCCGAGGCGGATTGGTCCATAAATATCTGGGAACATGGTCCGGGAGTCCCGCCCACAGACCGGCCGTTCCATTTACCCACTGCGGAAATCTGAATTTGTAAACACTTTCACTAAAGCTGGATCGTAACTTACGTACATTTTTTAAATGTTGTTATTAATCTATACTATAATAAATCTGTAAGAGGTCGCTGTCTGTACATGGAATAAATTTAGGTGAAAACCATTTCTAGAGGTCTTTAATACGATATAGAACCCAAAATAATGGTTTTTAGAAATCTTTTCTGTTTGTCTGTTTGTCTGTTTATCTGTTTGTCTGTTTGTCTGTTTGTCTGTGTGTTTGAAAACGCTAATCTCAGAAACGGCTTATCCAATTTGAATATAATTTTTACTGATGTGTTGTGGGAAACTTCACTTAACATTTAGTGTTTATTTTGTGTAAATCGGTTTATAAATAAAAAAGTTATGTCAATTTAAAACTACGCAGTATTTATTCTGTGTTCGATAAGTGTTAATAAGATAAGTAACTGCATAGTTGAATTGGTTGAAACTAAACATGTTATGGTCTGTAAAATGTATTCCTTTGTTATGTATATTTTATTGGTTATGTGTGTACCTATGTTATTTGATACTATACAAATCTATATCTCTATATCTATATAAACTTATATAAAAACGAAAGGATGCTCTCTCACTCATTTATTGAATAAACATCGTAGAGCCTAAACTGCTAAAGATACGAATATGATTTTTACTAAGGGGTTCCTTTTATGACGTAGACGTCAGATAAGAATGAATTTTCTGATCCCCCCCCCCCCAATTTAACACAAATAGGAGATGTAAGTTTGTATGAAAGTCAGTCAATTTTGAGGCCACCTCAATAAAATTTAGTATTTCGCTTTGATTTTTATGTTAAAACATAGTTTTAAACTGACTTCCAAAACGGAGGAGGTTATCAATTCGTCTGTATTTTTTTTTATTTTTTTTTTGTTACTCGATTTCTCCGCACTGGGTGAACGGATTTGGAATGATTTTCTTTTTTCATTTGAAAGGTAGTGTCATGGGGTCCCATTTATTTTTAGTTCACTTTTGACAGTGGCATCCATAAGAAAAGCGCATAAGTCTGATATTTGCATTAACGATGTGCGCGATAAATAGATGAATAACTCAATTTCCCGCCAACCGATTCTGATGATTTTTCTTTTATTTGAAAGAATGTACTTCAAGGGTACTCTGATGAGTTTGATACGGTTCTGACCTTACGATCGATTTCTTTGAAACAAATTAACGAAATTAGCCATACTCGGCCAAACCTAAGCTGTAGGAGTCCGATTGGGTTGAATGTAGAATAAGATTACTAAGCAGATATTTCCTAAAAAAATTGACCTTCAACTCTTCGATCCTGATGATGCAGGGGTACTGCTAGCCTGAACCTTAGAAGTTAGTCAATTTGTTTTTATGGATATATAATAAGATTGTTAAACAAATTTATGGGACACAAAAATTTGATCTTCAACTCCTCAACCTCAATGAAAAATAAATAATGAAATACCCTCATGTAAGGGTATTTCAAGACAAAACTGTAAGAGTTGGCTATTTGGTACTTACGGTTATGTAATAAAAATACCAAGCAAAGATGAACGGTAAAAATTTTGACCTTCAACTCTTCAACCCTGATGATGCAGGGTTACTTCAAGCCTAAGCCATAGGAGTTGGCCATTTAATGCTTTCGGGTATGTAATGTAATTACTAAGCAAAGACACAAGATGAAAATTTTGACCATCATCTCCTCAACCCTGATGATGCAGGGGTGCTTCAAGCCTAAGCCATAGAAGTTAGCTATTTAGTGCTTTCGAGTATGTAATATAATTACTAAGCAAAGACACAAGATGAAAATTTCGATCTTCAACTCCTCAAGCCTGATGATGCAGGGGTACTGCTAGCCTGAACCGTAGAAGTTAGTCAATTTGTTTTTATAGATATATAATAAGATTGTTAAACAAATTCATGGGACAAAAATTTGATCTTCAACTCCTCAACCCTGATGATGTAAGGGTATTTCAAGACTAAACTGTAAGAGTTGGCTATTTGGTACTTACGGTTATGTAATAAAAATACCATGCAAAGATGAACGGTAAAAATTTTGACCTTCAACTCTTCAACCCTGATGATGCAGGGTTACTTCAAGCCTAAGCCACAGGAGATGGCCATTTGGTGCTTTCGGGTATGTAATATAATTACTAAGCAAAGACACAAAATGAAAATTTCGACCTTCAACTCCTCACCCCTGATGATGCAGAATACTGCTAGCCTAAACTATACGAGATGGGTATTTGGTGCTTTCGGGTATTTAATATAATTACTAAGCAAAGACACAAGATGAAAATTTCGATCTTCAACTTCTCAAGCCTGATGATGCAGGGTACTGCAAGCCTAAGCCATAGGAGTTGGCCATTTAATGCTTTCGGGTATGTAATGTAATTACTAAGCAAAGACACAAGATGAAAATTTTGACCATCATTTCCTCAACCCTGATGATGCAGGGGTGCCTCAAGCCTCAGCCATAGAAGTTAGCTCAAGATGAAAATTTCGATCTTCAACTCCTCAAGCCTGATGATGCAAGGAACTGCAAGCCTAAGCCATAGGAGTTGGCCATTTAATGCTTTCGGGTATGTAATATAATTACTAAGCAAAGACACAAGATGACAATTTCGACCTTAAGCTCCTCAGCCCTGATGATGCAGGGTACTGCAAGCCCAAGCTATAGAAGTTGGCTCGCAAGTGCTTTCGTATAAGTAATAAGAAAACTAAGCAAAGACACGGGATATTTTTTGTTAACCTTCAACTCCTCCCTGATGATGCGGGATAGTGCAAGCCAAAATTATAAAAAGTAGTCACATAATGCTTACGGTTGTTTTTAGTATATATTATGAGTTTAATGACAGCTCATTAAAGTGAAATGTGATTAATAAATTAAACTTCAATTCATCAACCCTGATAATCTAAGTGCACAACCTACTTAAGCCGTATGAGTTTAGTACTTATTGATTACAATACATTACAACCCGTTCCTAAGAGAACATTATGATGAAAAGTGTCACTTTGAATACCTAAATCCTGAAAATGCAGGAGTACTGTCATGTTATTATTAAGAGTTGGATTTAGCTGTAGCTTTTTAAACAGGATGGGTTAGGTTAGGTTGGAACATAAAAGAAAACATAAAAAATAAGTGATCAGGGTGCGGCAGCGCCCTGCGAGCGGGTGTGCCCTGTTCGTATAAATTGTAAAAGTGTTTTTATTATGTCTTCTGCTTTACAAAGAACAATTTACGCACACAAATAGCCCGATGCACTTCTTAAAAGATCTTATCTTTGACCACATGAAACAAAATATGAACTTAGAATATATGTCGCTGTTCAGTGATATTCCAATTTTCTAATGATTTACTTCAAGTAGATAATAGTGCTTTGTTATCCGGAAAAGTCAAAATCAATCTTTATATCTGTACGTTTTCGTTTAAATGTGGAGGAGTTGGTTGAAAAAATATATCCCGATATTGTTAATACAACCAATAACACTACAAATTGGTTCCAAAAGACGGCTGTATACCCACCCACCAATGATCGTGTCGATAAAATAAATGTTTTTTTTTTCCAAAATTTGACGCAGCGTCACAGATCTACTATTCGGTAGACACAGTCATTGAGATGGAGGAAGCAGTATATTATCCAACAGAATTTTTGAATTCCTTAATGCCTTCCGGAACTCCTGAACACAAATTAATATTAAAAGTAGGTTTACGTATAATCTTACTTAGAAATTTGAATCCGCCAAAATTACTTCAAATAGTATTTTCCAATTCGCAAAAGTTCAAATCAATCTTTATAATCGATACGTTTTGGTTCAAATGTGGAGGAGTTGATTGAAAAAAGTATCCCGATATTGTAAATTAGACCACTAAGAATGTAAATTGGTTCAAAAAAGCGGTTTACAATATTAGAATTCGTCTAATTAAAAAAAAATACATAACAATACGTTCCTACCCACAAATACACACTTTAAATTCGTTTTTTCACTCTGTGTTTGACCAGGTAATCCTTGAGCGGCCAAAACGATTTTCATGTTACTACTTTTTATCATAGAATTCCCACGGTGTCGAGATTTGCGCGTGTAAAACTTTGTGACACGTTGATTTGCACGCGGGCAAAGCCGCGGGTACAGCTAGTGTAACATATTTGTATTTAATGAAAAGTAAATTATGTTTTTTTTTTCTCGTACATCATGCAAAATTACATTACACCTTATAATAGACGCAAAATATATATATTTTTTTTAATTTTCTTCTTTTAATAAATTGCTCATAAATTGAATGTACTTATTTAAAATTTGACCAAATATTGGACCAACATGAAGTATATGCTAGACTACCTCGCATTTGGTGAGAAATATGAATAAACACATAATAAACACTTTTAAATGAGGCGACCATCCTAGCCCTCGGGAGTAGCAACGCATCTGTCATTGACTTGAGATAGAACCTATTCTATATGAAGTTGCTTACAGATGCCTATGGGCGGCGATGACCACTTACTATCAGGTGGACTGCATGCTCGTTTGCTACTTCATTATTATAAGAAAAGAAAAGAAAGAAGAAAGAAATCGTTTATTCGTAATGCATACACACTCATACAGTTTATAGACACAATAATAACATAGTACATGCAATATGTGAGTGGTATACATCACAAAACGGACCCTTCTCAGCATTATGCTGGCTGATTATTTTCAGCCAGCGCTGGTTATAAAAATTAGCCAGATTATAAAAAAAAGAAAAAAATATGCGCACAGTAGTTGGATATACTCGTTGCATGTTTAAATATTTATGTAAAGATATATTCTCTATTATAGTGATCATGGATATTTATACCTTTTCCTATAAAGTTAAACTAAAAAACCGGAAACACTTTGTAGGTAAGTAATCACAATGGCTCTTGGACATATTTAATTAAAACTAGATAAGTCTAGAGCCAGAAGCCCACACATGCTTAAATACCGCTGAGGACAAAGTTAGACCGCTTTGTTTAAGTTTATCTGCTTCACTAAACCCTTCAAAGCACGGTACCTTAATAAGTAATGCAATAAAAGTATCATACTAATATTATAAAGGCGAAAGTTTGTGAGTGTGTATGTTTGTTACTTGTTTACGTTTAAACGGCTGGAGCGATTTTCATAAAATTCGGTAGGGAGTTAGATGACACTCTGGATATAGGCTACTTTTTACTGTGGGAAAATATCTTATTCTCATGGGACAATCGATACATCGATTATTTTAACGCGGGCGAAGCTGCGGGGTTCAGCTAGTTATTACTAAAAGCAATAGTAATAAGTCTAATACTACAAGTATTAGAACTATTACTGTTGGTACTATATTTAAGGATAATACCTTTGATTTAATGGCTGCACGTTTCGCCGTAGAGAAGCATTTTTTTCTTTTTTATTTGGCATACCCCAGTTCTTCACAGGTTTGTACACATAGAAGCTGCAGAGCATTAAAAAACAAACTTGACAGCAAAGAGCGTATACCAAAACCGATAACAGTTTCATGAGATTTATCCACTTGATACGCTCAAAAATTTTAAAACGTTTCGTTCCCTCGCTCGCTTTCATTCTATTACTTTACGTTTTCTCGCCAAAGTAAAAGTTATATGTTTTTTTTTTCACTCGTAACTTACTTTGTAATTTAGCTCTGGAATATTCACCTGACATTAACTAAAGACATATCAGAAGTTCTGTCTCAAATCTATCAGAGACACTCCGCATCGCCTAAGGGGCTGATATATGTATATGGAATTTCTCTCAACATACGTTTCAAACCAAGACACAGTATCGCTCTACCTGTTATATAAGATAGTAATAGGCTTCTAACATTTGTAAAATGTCAGACATATATAAATGTGACGAACGTTTAACCTGCTTTTTGAGAAATCAAAAAAAAATTGTGTGATATTTTCCTTAACAATTACAGTCAACGATAGTTAAGATCTTATACGCGGAGCATCTTCCAAAGCTTAAAAATTAACTATTTGAGTCGGAATTCGTATACTACTGGTCTGTCACTACTCATCTTAGGTATATACTTAATAGCATCAGAAGTGATTGCATCAGGATCCATTTACAGCCTTAATATCTTTATTAGGTTCTACGGGATACCAGCGTTGATGGATATCGTGAAAGGCAAAGAGCGCCGCTTGATAAAAGGGTCTGTCACATAAACGCGGATATATAGCACAGTGGTGCACCGAACTATGAAGAGTCGCTTCACATAGCTTACAATTTAGTTTGTCACACGCGAAATGTAAAATAAATTTCTATAGTGAACGTTTTAAATATACTTGAAACTAAAATGGATTAATCATTGTAAGCAAAATAACAAAATAAGAGAATATATAACATGTTTATACTATACTAATAGATTATATAAAAATTAGATTGTGTATGTTTTTTACTCAATCATGTAAGTACCACTGGACCCGTTTGCATGAAATTTTGCATGGATGTTGCTTATTTCCGAACAGTGATAGCCTAATGGTTGAAACTTGCCCTCTCAATCGGGAGGTTCGAGGTTAAAACCAGGCACGCACCACAGATTTTTCTGAAATTAAGTGCGTATTAGAACTTATCACTGCTTTTCGGTGAAGGAAAACATCGTCAGGAAACCTACACACCCGAGAGTAAAAAAAAAGTTCTCGGAGGTGTGTGAAGTCCACCAATTCGCACTTGGCCAGCGCGGTGGACTATGGCCTAAAACTCTCTTATTCCGAGAGAAAACTCGTGCCCAGTAGTGCGACAATAATGGATTGACGACGTTGCTTATTTAACTGGTCGATCTATATGGTAATCGTGATTACGATATTTTCACTATTTTAAGATGGCGACTACTTTTGTGACATCTATGTCTGGTAGCACAGTATGGGTCATTCAGTCGGTATTATGTATCGTTTTGTGGTGGAGCATACAATCTAACTGACGTTGGATGGCATCTGTCACCCATGGACATCTATAATAAACCCAGATAGAATGGATCCCCACCCCTGAAAGCTAAGTTAAAGCGTCATGCATAAGTAGGTATATCTCTCTTACCAAATCCTTTAATCTAAAACACAACAGCGCTTAACACTGTTGTTATAGGGCAGAAATAGGTGTGACGGTGGTGTTTCCGGAACCCCTTTTGACCCACGACGGATTCTATCAACTTTAATTATTGAATTTATGCTTACTTTAAAGTAAATATTATCGTTTTACACACGCCGTTGTTACTTTATTTATGACTAGCTGTACCCGCGGCTTCGCCCGCGTAAAAATGAGTGTATCGCAAAGTTTTTCCCGCACTAATGTCGACCCCGTTGAAATTATATGATAAAAAGTAGTCTATAATTATGTTATTCCACAGCCTTTTCTATAGTGCAAGTCCTATCCAAATGAGTTTAGCCGCTCAGGCGATTACCCGGACATACAAAGAGTGAAGAAACGAATTTAAAGTATGTATTTGTGGTTAGGATTATAATTGTTATGTAAAAATATTTTAAAAATTAGACAAATTAGAATTAGAATTTTAAAATTAGACGATTGTAAACCGCCTTTCTTTGAATTAATTAACAATCTTAGTGGTCACACAATACCAAGAAGCACCTTGTAAACCAAATCCTCCTCCACATTTAAACCAAAACGCATCGATTACAAAGATTGATTTTAACTTTTCCGCAGTATGTTTAAAAGTTCTCAGGGTGATGCTGCAGGGTGAAGTGCAATGTTTGTACTGGTTTAGTACAAAAAGACGCTACTCTTACAAACTCATTTATCATTCGTGTCCTACTCAACACTGGACACTATCAAGTGATAAGATTATTCTAATAATGCACACGCATCGGCGGCCGGCATGTATTAGTATGCGCGAGCGGGACGGTTACCTACCCCTGCCGAGAGACACATCGCGATCTTTATTATAAAAGTATTTATTTGATGCATATAGTGTAAAAGCTAACAAATTCATTTATTTATATAAGGATTAATATCGAACAGAAGAAAACACTCTCGAAATTAACGTAATATTTTTAGTTGAAATATGGAACATAAAAAAAATAGTGTTACTTATACATAAGATAAAGAGATATACTATCGTGAATTGATTTTATATTTAAGTTGCAATCCCGTGTTTCGTAGCCCTTGACGGAATTATTAGTATTCAACATCAACATTTAATTTATCGATAGACTTCGTAGTTGCTTTGTGAATAACGCCACTTATCGCATTCAATGTAATTCAACATAGTAGTGGATAGATGGCGCAAGTATACCTATTATATAACTCATCGGTAATTCCTCGTAATTTTATATTGTAGGTAAATTAAATCAAATTTATATCATTAATTGTTATCGATTTATAGGTATGTATTATTTCTTAATGGACTAAGGATCAGGATGACATCAGGGCAAAATGGCTAATATGGCGATAGTTGGAATTTGGAATTAAACAAAAGTCGCGATATACCGAGTTTTACAGATATACCTATGTATGTTGTCGACTCAAAATCAATATTTTATAATGTTTTATTATTGAGTTAAGTTTTCAATCAAGTCTATCTTGCCCCTTGACGGAATTTTATTATCGTACCCTTTGAAAGAAATTATATAATTTGATATATCTAATAACTTTAAACGTATTTATTTGATGCATACAGTGTGAAAGACAATTTTGATCTTTATTAAAATTACGAAGCTAACGAATGCATTTATTTACATAAGGATTAATACTGAACAAAAGACAACAGACTCGAAAATAACGTATTATTTTTAGTTAAAATATGGAACAAAAAAATAATTATTGTGAGTTAACCTTAAGAGATATAGATATGCTATCGTGGATTTATTTTATATTTAAGTTTGCAAACCAATGTTTCGTAGCCCTTGACGGAATTATTAGTAATTCAACATCAACTTTTAATTTACCGATATTACTTCGATTACTTCGAAGTTGTATTGTAGATAACGCCATCTATGAAATGTTCATTCAACCTAATTCAACAGAACAGTGATAGATAGCGCAAGTATACCTAATATTTAACTCATTGGGAATTCCTCGTAATTATAATCGTATCTTTCGCATTATAAATACATTTTCATATTATAAACCCATATTATGGGTAAATTAAATCAAATTTATGTCACATCTATTTGAATGATAATTAATTGTTACCAATTTATATGTATTATTTTTGGACGAACTCACGATGACGTCCAGGCGAAATGGCCAATATGGCGATTGTCATTTGCATTGGAATTTAACAAAATTCGCGACATACCGAGTTTTACGGATATATGTTGTCGACTCAAAATCAATATTTTTTAATGTTTTATTATTCACATAAGTTTTTAATCAAATCTATCATACCCCTTGACGGAATTAATAGTAAACCTCTTTGTCAAAAGCCAATATGGAGATTGTCATTTGCATTGGAATTTAATAAAATTCACAACATACCGAGTTTTACGGATATATGTTGTCGACTCAAAATCAATATTTTTTAATGTTTTATTATTCACATAAGTTTTTAATCAAAGCTATGATACCCCTTGACGGAATTATTAGTACACCTCTTTGTCAAAAACGAACTACCATACAAACATTTATGCTCGATTTTAAAATTTTCAACCCATTTTTTGAAATAAAAAGTAGCCTATAATGGATCCCAAGGTCACCACTATCTGTGTACACAATTTCATAAAAATCGGTTCAGTAGTTTTGGCGTGAAAGAGTAACAGACAGACAGACAGACAGACAGACAGACAGAGTTACTTTCGCATTTATAATATTAGTAGGGATTAGTAGGGATTTAGGGCTAATACTACATTCCAGTTAGAATAACATAAGACTTCGGAACTATATGCTAAGAACTGTGATGATCTATGATCTAAACCAACGTATATTTAAAATTATTTTTAACTTTTTTTGACATGGAAGTTGGTTGTATTTTTTGTTTATTTTTTTTTTGTAAAGTTCAGGTTTAGGTAATTAACAACACTGACATAATATATTTTATTTTGTATATTTAATGGAAAACTATAGAACTATTATAGACTATATTGATTCATGCGTTCTGGTCCAAATGATAATTCAACTATATATATATAAACTTCACACAAAAAAATACATGAGACATCCTACAATAATTCCGCGGAGGTCCGTCTAACTCAAGTTCCCTTTAATATAATATATATTTTGATAACAGTGTACGAACATTACAAATCTACATATCGTAAACAATGGAACACAACAAAACCAAGACACCCTACTTGAGTGTAATCGTACCCTTCTACGTGCTTCACCATAAACATAAATGAATGATGACGGTTTTAAGATATTTGCGTTTAAACTTAGTTCCAAATGCTACGTATTTAATTTAAGCAACCCTTGTGTATTTCACATTCTAGAGATAAGCGAGTCTACTGAATCTTCAAATGGTACGGTTTAAGATTAGATATAAGTTTTATCTATAAAGCTTAGTTTTCTTTATATTTTAGCATGCTATTTTTCCAAGTGACAAATATTATCACCATCCTTATAAACTTTTAATAGCCTTTTTTTGGGCATTGCTTTCCTCTTGGAATCAGAAGATTTTGAAGGTAGTAGGAGCCTTCATGGCCTTACTTCGGAGGCACCTATGCTGCATTCATTTCTGGCCAGTAACAGCTTTACTAAGCGCTAATGTGTTCTGGTTGAACTTTGGAAAGTGGGACGCCTGAAATTTATTTTTTCCAGGCGTTCCTTCTTCATCTTCAAAGGTAGCAAGGCATAGATGGACCGCCAACGACCAAGTGGACTGCGTGCTTGTTTGTTATTTCCATGTCATAAAAATAAAAAAAGGATTTTAAACAACCATTTTTAGATGTATCCAATTATGTAACTTTAGTCACTGTTTTCCTTTACCATTAAGGTGTGTAATCATGGCACGAATCATAATGCGTAGGATTAGAGAGTGCTTTAATACCGTTTAACTTCCATTTAATTTAAACCTATTTAATTATTTACACTATTGGTGATCTACGTAATATCCTTTATTTGCGCACCATTTTATAGATAACCAGCAAACGTTGCTTTGCCATATAAAAAAAAATAAAAAATGTTAGGAGTGGACAACCCTTATCGCTAAAGGGTATGAAAAATAGATGTTGGCCGATTCTCAGACCTACTCAATATGCTCACAAAATTTCATGAGAATCGGTCAAACCGTTTTGGAGAATTAGGTACGGGAACAAACATTGTGACGCGAGAATTTTGTATATTAGAATTAATGGAGATTAATTCTGTCAACGGTAAAAAAATATTTAAGATAAGAATAAAACCAGAAAAAAAATGTTGAAATAGTTTTTCATTTGAAACACGATAGCTTGCGTACGAATTAATTAATGTAATCAGTTTTTTTTTATTAGCTAGAGATCTACTACGCCGAGATTGGTATTGAAAATGGTTACCCTATTTAGTGTCGATTACTAGTTATTAACGAAAAACGAAAACTGACTAAAATTGAATCATACATTCAAATCATATTTTTAAAAATCAAACGTTTATACCGGACTATCACAATTATTTTCGTAAAGGAATTTGTATGTTGTGTATCAATTGCTACTTCAATTGCATCAATACACTTTATTTTGCAATATGTAATTAAATAATATACACTCTAAGTATACGAATACTTAGAGGTTTAGCAATAACGCGTATGTAATACGGACTATTACAGTATCAAAATTGCTTTGTATTTATGATTAAATGCATTCATTAGCGACGTAACACATCAAAGCTCGACAATTGTTATCGCATAATTCTGTTTTGACAATGATTAGCAAAACCTATATAGCATTTCATCGCGCAAAATAATAACCAATCGCGGTTTAGCGAAAGCGATCCAATTATTATTACTCAGATTTTGAACATCGCTAATTACGAACTGGTTCCGTTGAGCGTTACGTGTTAACGTTAACTGTAGATTACAAAATCTCCTCTCAAAATTGGTTCCGTCTATTATACTATACAAGTTTCAACAAGGTTGCGGAATTTTTAAAGATAGAACCAAACCAAACCCAGGCACCACCATACCACTAATTTATGTGCGCATTAGAAATTAATTATCACTGATTTTCGGTGAACGAAAACATGTTGAGGAAACCTACACACCCGAGAGTTCTTTAAAAAAAAGTTCTTAGAGGTGTGTGAAGTTCGCCAATTCGCACTTGGCCAGCGCAGTGGACTATGGCCTAAAACTCTCTCATTCTGAGATAAGACCCGTGCCCAGTAGTGGGCCAATAATGGGTTGTACTCTACTCCTTACATCTATAGGCGTTTATTAACCTCTTAACAGTAGATAGGCTAAACGGTCGCTCGCTACTATTACACAAAATCTATATGTCAAACGTACGTCTACCCCTATACAAAATGATACAGACAAAAAATACGACGCAGACCACGAGTCCGTTGGATCCAACCCCAAGATGATTTAGCGACAAGTGTTATTATACCGTTTGCGTTTAATTTCACACGCACTGGTTTCATAAACACGCTCACATGAATACTAGATGTGTAATTAATTACGCGTTGGGCCAGCCTGACGTGTGTACTCGTGGTTGGGGTATATGACAATTGTATGGCGTAAACACAGCTAATTAAAAGTGGTGTACATTTCGGACTCTTAACGTTTTAGGCTGCCGTTTGTATCTAACTTTCAAATCCCAGGCAAGCACCAGTGATTTTTCTCAAATAATGTGTTATTTAAAAAGTTATTCATTCAGTGTTTAAGATGAAGGAAACGCACGACATCGCACGACATCGCACGAAAACCTATATTATATATACCTGAAAATTTTCGAAAAAAAAATGTTGTCAACGTTTTGTTAAGTCTACTATTGCCCAAAACTCTGAGAAAAACCCCTGCCCCGCGGTGAGACAGCAATGAACTCACGTGGTAGTTTGTATACAAGATATTTTAGACTTATTTTCTTTATCGTCGCAGAAAAACTCTATCGTAACTTATTTGCAACTCTCTATATGTTTTTAAATTGTATAACCACAATCAATCCAATTGACCAACGCAGTAGTTTATGGCCTCATGTTTTCTATTCCTGATTAGCGTCTTGTGCTAAGCAGTTAAGGGTATATAATAAAATTCATTAACCACAGCCAAATTCCCTTCTTTATTATTAAAAATGTAGTATATTTTAATAATTAACGGGTACTCATGATATGCAGTTCTTGAATTCTTTAAGAATTCTTTTTGCCGATATTTCGACCCAGTCACAGGGATTGTGGTCACGGCGAAACCATGTTAATTATTAAAATGTATCAATGCCGCGATAATACTAGTCTTCTAAAATCATAAACATATAGTAAACTTACATTTCTGAAAACTGTAATAAACCACAACATTAAAACAATTAATTAACAGCTACAAAATGCTATTTTTTGTAAGTACTCTCCGTCTCAGAGACAGGTAAAATTAGGTCAACTTAATTGTAACCTTAACCCGTTTCATAATGAAAACTTTTTACAATGAAGGGCTAACACTTTAAAAAAATATTTTACCGTGTATCATCATAATTTCACCGATTTAGTTTCATTGAAAATGATAGTCTATTTTTTAAATATGTATATTAATAATTAATTATACAGAAACTCTATATTTACAAAAGGGTCTCAACTTTCTCTATCATACTCAAACACATATATAGGTATATTATATTTGTGTAAATACATATTACATTTATATGAATAGTTACAGTAAAATTATCTTTGAGTTTTTGTATAACGTAACATTGCCATTTTGTAGCATAATAGTCCTTTGTACGCAGAACGAGAGCATGATGCATATTAACGAGTGAACAATCAAGCGGGTAAGCTTGCCGCTTCCAACGTTAAATAGGCACGTATAAGTCAACTGGCTGCATCGCTCTTATGAATGGAGTATGAAAACGTATTAGAGGAAGAATATTAACTACTATTATTCGCCTAGAGCTTAATCCAACGACAGCTTCAATAAGCAGCTCTAGGCAAACAACACAATCATTGCTTTATTAGCTTTATAAGCGAGAATAAAAACCCTCACCACGTCGTCTACAATTAGTTCAGATACGAACGGAACATTAGAGTTTTATTGCATCTAATCAGGGATATTCATTAATCTTTGTGATTTAAAGCGACGCTCCTCGGCCACTTTATATGTTGATTGGGTAATTTTACCAAAGCGTACTCTTGTGCAAACGATTTAGACATTCGAATTAACTTTTGTTTTCTCGCCTGGTGGATAGCAATTTACTTATTTTGTTCGCCAACTTTTGTCGCCAGTTTGGTTGAAAATCCCTCTCTCCAATACAGAGAGAAACGTTTTTAGAGTTTCACTGCATATCACCTGTCGATCGTTCGTCAATCAATTTGAATGCCTGTTAGTACTAAATTGTTCACTGAAAATTTTAATCTTCGTACACGTCATCTAAAGAGTTACTACGTATTAAATGTTCCTACATTATTACATGTATTTCAACAATACGTTAATATCGAAATTGCTAGAATTATTTTCTTAATCTGCAACAAATCATAGTATTTTTTTAAAATAACTAACAAAAATATCTTACATCCTCATTTCATCTCTTCTAGGTATAATTTAAGGTCTCGACAATAGTCCATAGTCACTACCGGCTATGGACATCTGTAATAAACTCCACTTAGTTCTACCGGAAGTCGACCTGAATAATATCCCCTAACATTCTCAAAGCAAGTTTTTTCTAGGAACATTTAATTTGAAAACCTACAGCAATATAAAGTATAAATAAACTCAGGTCGCGCAGTTTAGTACGTGCAAGATATTAGTACCTAGGGGGACGTTCTTTGTGCAATTCTTTGTATACTCCTAAGTAGAAAACATTTGCAGCGAGCGTACGTGATTACATAAGCACGTAATACTATTTCGTTTTTCTTACTTCAAGCAAAGGACCCGCTTGGGACCGGTCAAGACAGATAGAGGAAGGAACAGATAAAGGTTTTATGTGGCATTCCTACTTGAATAAAAAGCGAAAAATGTCCGGACCGCAATACACAGCCTCACTCGCCACAAAGCTAGGTATAAGCTCGCAATTGACAGGGGCGTGCTAGGCAGTAGCCGTTGTATGGCGCTATACTTACATAATATATAAAACACGGCTTAAAGATAGTTCGCTTTGAAGTAGCTAGCTGAACTACGAAAGACCAAACCTTTGACCGAGGGGTCAAAGGTAAAAAGGGTTGCCGACGTCAAAGATAGACGAATACTTATTAAAAGATTAACCGTCAACTTGTGTGTTTAGGTCACGTCCGCTACTTCTAATTTTAATTTACGCCGTAACTTTATTTATATAAGCCTATTTAAAAAAGTACTTGTAAATACTACGAACAGAGAAAATATTTAAATAAGTATTTTAAACAGGTAATACTTTTTTTTTGAGATTGAAGCCATCGAGCATGCAGTTTACCTGTGACCACTTGCCATGAGTTGGACTGCATGCTCGATTGCTGCCTCATCTTTTTAAAAGTAAAACTTATACAAACGAAAAAGGTTCCGCCTCAAGATTACTTACTAGTTACCCAATTTACGAACGTGTATAACCCAGTATTGTATACAAGAGGTTGATAAAGAATTCATTGCGGAAGTAGCAATTTGGAAACATATACTCGTATGTACTATAATTTATCTTCCCTTTAATCTTATTTCGTAGTTGCTCGGACCCAAGTTGCCCTGATGGCGCGACACGGCTGACTGATAGCTTTCATTAGCACCTTGGCGATTATCCCATTTAAACTTGCACCTGATCTATTCCACAGAATGGTGGTTCAAAAACTTCCTTCATGTAGGTATTTTTATGAAAATATTCAACATTAAATTCGCAAATAAATCTATGTCACAACAAAGCAACTGTACAAAGTAAAAATGCTAAACAACGTTCAAGAAGGCTTTACAATCACAATTTAGCACACACACATTGATAATTACTTAAACACAACATAAATACATACATGTGTGAAAGTAATATGACTATATGCAGTGGGCAACGATAAAATAATAATTAAACAGTAAGAAAAGTATAGAGTAACAAAGTAATTGACAAGAACTGTTTCTAACAAGTTGCCATTATAATGACAGCGTCATCTACAAAATATTTTAAACTGCGGAAAAATATTTTAATCACTGTCGCCTTTTGAATAGAAGAAATTAAAGCAAGGATTTATCCTCCCTTTATATTTCAGTTCCAGTGAAAGAATAAAAATTATAATCCTAAATGCAGTTGAAAAAATATTTCACAAAGTGGTCAGTATTTAAGCGGGAAAAATTCTTCATAGCCTCTTTAAATCCGCAGCTACGGAAAAACGACCATTTTTGCGCACTCGTTACAGCGATTCCTTCAGGATATTGCTTTTCTTTTCTGCGTTCTAATAAGATTAAATTTTACTAATGAAACAGAAAATGAAAATTTCTTCAACAGAAACGGAATTTGCTAAATAACTTTCAACCATTTGTCTTGGTAATGAACGAATCTTTTTCACGCTCTCTTTCTTTAAGCGGCTCCACGTCATTTAAACGTTTGTTTTACAAAATCTGAAATAACGAGAATCTCTGCTAGGTTAAAAATATCTAAATAATTATAAATTAAAGCTTTCGCAAACCAAATACAACAATTTCCTATGATGTAAATATGAGTACACAAGATATAAACACTTAAATCCAAAAAGAAAATTCATCATTTATAATAATGTTTTACGGCCGTGTTCAAATAAACTTTAACGTTTGTTACGTATAATAAAGTCTGCCTATTGAAACCTCTTTTCAGTCCCAGGTTTTAGCCTGAAGATATTTATTCATTTTTAGACAAATTTATAACAATAAAATACCTATGTTATTTTACCCGGCAGAGCAATATGTAAGGGCCGGCGCACATATGACGGAGCGCAGCGCAGCGCAGCGCAGCGCATGCCCGCGAAATTTTCTTAACGAATCACACACTAGCCGAAATTCGCGCTAATTACTGGGAGAATGCGCGCGGATGCGCGCGGCTGCGCGCGGATGCGCGAGCATGCGCTGGAATATACTCGACAAACGGTCGTCATTCGTTTTGCGGTTTAAAGTAGTTTTAAAATGGCGGCTGCTGCCTGTGGCGTCGCTCCGGCGAGCCCAGCGGCCAGCGGCGACCGAAAGCGGACGCTCGCGGAGTAGCGCGTCGTGCGCGCGCGGTCGCGCTCCCGCGCTACCGCACGCATGTGGTCGCTTCCATGCTCCTCAGAAATAAATTGCTGTTATTTAATTTTGGATATTATTTCTAAAGGGACAATGACGATAATAGTTTGACAGCAAAAAATGCGCTGCGCTGCGCTCCGTCATATGAGTGCCGGCCCTAAGAAACGTAGTGGTAATCGCAATCGCAAACAAAGATCTCGTAAACGTAAGTTATGTCATTGCATTGTCAGATAATACGTACTAATATTCCCGAATGCCCTAATGTTACTAAAACCCTTTAACTATTATACATACGCATTACATTTGCAATCAATTGCTGATGAAATCGTGCTGAACAATGCGAATGTAACACGGCGTCCGAAACTGAATCGCATTAATATTGATGATTGTTCCGTCGTAACTCACTGCGTGTTGCCGGATTCGGAACAGTCGTCGTTCACGAGCGTCCATTGTCATTTGTTACTGTTAGAACTATTATCATTCTATCACTGTAACCACAGGTATTACGATTACAATGAAATGTCGCCAAAATGCAATAAGTCTTTATTGCTAGTAAAAAGCTAATTTTATCGAACAATATTTGATTTATTATTAAGAACTCGTATGTATCTAATGTTAGCGAAATTCATTAATATAAAATAACGACAAAAACTTGAATTTGCTACCAATATTTATTTGAAGCACCTTCGACGAAACAACACGACTTCTATACGTATCAATTTACCGACGTAGAGTAAACTTACCCTGATGATGTTCCGTTTTGTAGCTGAACACGTATTTGTGCTATGTTTGATCGTATTATTTTTAACATAACTGTCTTGTATTCTAGAAGGAGGGTGATATAACAAACATGATTTTATTCTTGTCATTAAAACATGTAGCTGCACTGGGGTATGCATTAGCCCTTTGTCATATGCGAAAACGAGGCATTATTGCCGTCGTTGAGGACAGTTCCCCTCAAACTGAGAGGTACGGTCACTTTAGGTATACCGCATGATTTAAAATATAGTATATTACATATGTATGTCGGCAAGGACCGTTGCGTAGTAATTTTTACCCAAACTTCATATTACGAATACATATATAGGCATCATATGTAATAGGTATAACATGATAGTCTGTGCTTAAGGATAAACAACATTTTTTTGTTTAGGTCTCAAGAAAATCTTTATTTTTTGATTATTATCTTGTACGAAAAATTATCCCACAAGGCTTACAAGGAATTAAAACAAATAAAATAAAGATAAGGTTAATTTAATCGACACATAAATCAAGTTGTCGACATCGGTAAACGCAATTACAGTACTATTGAAATAAATCACTGTCGACATATTTGTTAAATGGCACTACAAATAAATGTATTCGACCATAATTTCGATGCATTAACTTGCATGATTCAATAAAGCCCTGTTAAATATTTTCAGTACAAACTGTACGGACTTGTCTTTAAAAATATTTTTGTTGCCGATTGTTAATGAGAACTGAATCAAGTTTTTTTTTTATTACGTTTGTGTGATAATTTAATTACTCTTATTAATAATATTGTAAATACGAAATTTTGTGAGTATGTATTTGTGTTTGTTACCGTTCGCAAAAACTATTGGTTGGATTGCACTGTAACTTGGCAAACACATAGTTTATGACTTAGATTATCGTCAACCTATTATTGTCCCACTGCTAGGCGCGGGTTTTCTTTCGGAATGAGATAGTTTTAGGTCATAGTCCACCTCGCTAGTCAAGTGCGAATTGACGGACTTCATACACCTGCGAGAACTTTATTTTTCTTAAAGAACTCTCCGGTGTGTAGGTTTCCTCACAATGTTTTCCTTCACCGAAAAGCAGTGATAATTAATTTCACGCACCACTCGGCCTGGGGTTGAACCTCAGACCCCCCGATTGAAAGGGCAAGCTTCAACCATTAGGCTATCACTGCTCTCATGTCTTAGAAAAACAAATAAGTCATTCATTAATGTAGCAGTCGTGACCGAAGCGAGCGAAGCCGAAGGAATAACATAGTATCTGATGAAACGGTTTAATATAAATAGAAAATTCCTAATACAAAATTCCTTGCAACAATACCTTGTGAAACTAATATATTATTAGATACTAACCAACGTGAATAATTATAAAAGAAGGATGAGAAATAACACTTCTGTTATGAAATCTAAACAGAAGTGTAAATCTTAATAATCAGATATAAAAAAATCGAAGGCAGTCATGAGGACTGCCGACAGATATAACATAAAAAATAACGCACGCAAAAATAACATCTATGTACATATAAACACAGTATATATGTAGCTAATATAAAGCGTTCGATGACGATGATGAGTTCCAAGATTTATTCAACGCTAACTAAATAAGTTTTCACTTCAAAACGTAAGATTTTAATAATTTGTATTCCATGTTACTTCAGCTTGATAAATCAGGCAACAAAATGTATTTGTCATTCTGTAATATGAAAGTAAAACAAGCATTTTCATCCTGTTAAGGTTAAAATGTTTGATCATAGCTCAGTGTCCACAGTTTGCAAAGTGTTCGCTTTGCGACCAAGTTTCTTCACGGCTACAATTTCAACGACGCTCATCTCGATAGATTTCTCTATTAAAGCAAGTAATACTCCTGTTACCCAACGCTCTTCGTGTATAAGTATGCTTTAATTATAATTAATAAGTGTTTCGACATAATAGTTTTTACAAATATAACTTGCATCTTATCTACGACAATTTAATTTAAAAGTTAATTTTTACTTCTCTTTGAATGAGCTACAGTCATGTAAGTTCACTGTGTCTTAAACTTATCATATATTCGAATGACAATACAAAAAAAATAAGTCTAAAACATTATATTCCGTCAGATTATTAAAATTTATTTTTAACCGAATTTTACCTATTAAATAAATTAACGTTTTGTGTACTCCTAGCCTCAAACAAAGACGAATACACATACACCCAAAACCAGAACAGAAATCAAAATTCATCATCCTGTGTGGCCGGGTATCGAACACGGAACCTACTGCGGTCATGCCGATAAGGTGACCGCTCCGCCACGCAGGACGTCACCTTACTTTACCATATAATTTTGTAAATGTGGCTTTTATACAGCTATATATGTCATACGTAGTCCAGGTATCTTTAAAATTTCTTTTAAAGTACGAGTTTGAAGCCAGTTTATAAGAATAGATAAGAATTCAGCAATCCGCACGAAACCTTTTCCATTCAGTATAGAATCTGTAACTAAAACCATTTCTCTGAGACATTTTTCGAAGGATAAAGAAAATTGTTCAAGTGTGCGAAGGTGCTGACAGAGGAGACGGCGACACATGCGCTGACCCAAATTTTACACCATTAAATTGAGGAGAAATGAGAGCTTCTTACTTTGTTACATTACTACGTGACACAACTGTTAAGTATTGGTAATAAATTATGTGACAAAACGGCACACAGTTCTATGTCATGTATCAGTCTGTCACGCAGAGCACACAGAGCACGCTAAATTTAATAATTAATTTATGAATACTTGTTTACCAATTTAAATGTTAGCATGCAGGTGAAATTCTATACCTTTATAGGTATCTCTTCGAATATTTATATATTCGAAGAGGACAGACAATATTATGTCGTCGCCTTCAAAGTTGCGCATCGTCTTATATCTTGATGGCTTATTATTACATAATCGACGTAAATTCTGTAATTAACTGCGAAGTCAAGGTAACAGTGATAGTTATAAAACCATCTTAAAATTACACTTAAATTTAACCCATGACCTCCCTCTAAGTTATCAATTTAAGCTTTTTCCGATGAAAAGTCCATTAATTATTTTTATCTGTTCTGCCATTACGATCCGAATTGAAACGTGGTCACGCCCGCCTACCCTATTAGGTATATCAAAAATACTTTATTGTGTGTTAAATTTGCGTATTTACTGTCCATTAATGTCTGCTCGCCACCGCAGTAACATATTGATTTATATTGTTGTGTAAAATTAAATATTTGCCAAAGTTAACATTAGCCAGATGTTACATGCGACAAATATTTGAGTGTTTACAAATATTTTAGGTTTAAAGGTAGTAAAACTCTTTGTGGTTTGTCTGAGGAAGCACCACTACCGCACCTATTTCTGCCCAACATCTGCAGTACCATACGCAACCGTCTTCTGATCTGAAGGTTATGGTTGGAGATTCATACTTATCCAGGATATTACAATTTATTTCTAAGAAGTAGCATCGCATTGTGACTAATCTTAGGTAACTCTTTTTTATCTAACTGAAGTAGCAAACGAGCATGCAGTGCACCTGATGGTAAGTGGTCACTGCCGCCCATGGACGTTTGTAATCGACTTCATACAGCACATGGGTTCCATCTGAAGTCTATCACAGATGCGTTACTACTCCCGAGGACTATAATGGTCACCTCATGTGAAAGTGTGACGGCAACCACACCCTTCCATCGAAATGCAAGAAATACATCACGCTAGAAATAGGTGTGGCGGTGGTACTTCCCCGGTCGAACTACACTGATTCTAATACCTTCATTATCCACCAGTCTGATCTTAATTGGACTAAATTACAGATGACAATGGGCGACAGAGGTCACTTACTCTCAGGTAGACTGTATGCTCGTTTACTACTTCCATGTTATATAATAAGGTATGTTGGGTAATTTAAGGGTAGAACTTTCGCCACGCCCACGCCTACTTCTACCTATCAGCAGTAGCGGTTTTGTGATCTGGTTTGAAAGATATGACAAGAGAGACACGTGTCGCGGTCTTAGTCCTCGGGAATAGAAAAACACCAACGGCCAGCATCAGCTAGTTTTATAAGCTCACCAGGTGTACGTTATAAATTTCATTAGACGGCAGCAGCCATATAGATTCCGTCATATAGATTCCATGATAATTTCTTAATCATAATATACACATATATATTATAAAAATACTTAACGACTCATGTATGCTTTTCTAAAGACTGATTTCTTTAAACTCTAAAAGTTTTTTATATATTAAGTTTAAGGAACTTAATACTGATTTCTTATCACTGATCTAAATGTTATGAGTGAGATATTGTATTATGTAAGAGATAAATAATTAAATTAGCACTTATTTTATCTATCAATCTTTATAAATAAAGAGTACCAATATAGAAAATCCATATGGACTTATAGCCACACATAATCCACAAAGAACTCACACAAATAATATGCTATATAAATAACCACAAAACCACTATTAATATTAGCCCTCTGATTGCTAATTATATTATTCATTGTGAGAGATTTAGTTCAATGATTTAGCTCGTTCAGCAGATTACGCGCAATGCGGACACACTACATTTCTAAACAATGGCAGTCGTAAACGTAGTCTCTTTGGCAGCAATGTAGCCGTATAACGGGCTAACTAGTAATAGTTTGTACTAACGTACTGGGCTTAAATGAACTAAATCCTAAACCTATATAATTTAGCGTTAAACAACATTTGCCACAGAAAGCCTATTTTATACGAGAGGCGTATAAATTTCCGGACCCAGCGACGTACGTGGCGTTCTCGCAGAATTTTCTAAAATTCAAATTATTCAATATTAATACTTAACCGGAAATTGCTTTTGTGATGTCTGCTTCTCACTCTCACGCTTACAAACGACACCGACATATTGAGTCTCATTTAATGACGGAAAATCTTCAATGACAATAAAACTTGAGTATTACTTATCATTGAGGACTGGAGCTGACATTTAACTTGGATCACTTGGATTAGTGTATGTTATACTCCATTAAAGCACTATTCATCGTATTACGTAAAACTATTATTTAATTATTAACTCATCATAATCAGAAGCGCAAGTTTTGTATTCTTGTAACGCTTGATTAGAAATCTACCAACAATACAAGCTTGACAACAGAACAGCAGTTCGAACCGGGCAATTACACAACTCTCTATTGAGTTTGATTCGCTTCAGAGTTGAATACTTTGACAGTTGAATACAACTTCGGTGTGTATACTAGATTTAACAGGGCTTAAATATAAGTAACAGTACTGGTAGAATCATTATTGTCATCGTGATTTAAACGCAAAGTTGGTAACAATTTCCATGGAAAGTTTAGTTTAAAGAGTAGACTTATTTAAAGGTAATTTTTATTGTGTAACAGTAATTAAATAGAATTGCTTCTACGATTATTAGATAATTGAGGAAAGGATTTCAGAAAATATTTTAGAGAGTAACCCTCTACTCCTGTCTATACAGACATACATATAAATGTAACAAAACATAATTTTGAAGGAGAGTACCGACGCATTTTATTGCTTGCTTTTTAGTTAAGTGACGATAAAGAAATAATTATTAACAGAAACATCAAAAAGTGTCAATGTGTATTTCATGAAATTAAAACACATGATTTTAAAGGTGATAGAACAAGTGTAGTTCGACCGGGGAAGTACCACCGCCTCACCTACTTCCCACGTGAAGCATTTCTTACGTTTCGATGGAAGGGTGTGGTTGCCGGCGCACTTTTATATGAGGCGACGATCTTAGTCCTCGGGAGTAGCGACGCATCTGTGATTGACTTCAGATGAAACCCATGTTCTGTATGAAGTTGATTACAGATGTCCATGGGCGGCAGTGACCACTTACCATCAGGTGGACTGCATGCTCGTTTGCTACTTCAGTCCAATAAAAAAAAAAAAAAACTTCAAGCCCAACAAGGGTTTTATATCAATGATAGATGTTACTCCCGAGGATTAACATGGTCGTCTTGTGTTAAAGTGAACCGGCAAGCTGACTCTTCCACTTTTAAGGCTTTTTAAGTTAAATACTGTGATACAAATATTTTGCTCCGCATACATTAAGAGGTCCTACATAACATTGGCAAACCTAACAAGAACACTGCTCGCAGGCGGAACCTCGTATTGACATAAAAAGGCTAAACTACCGACGAGGTTGGTACTTAATCATTTACTGTTTATTTTGTGAAAAGTATTTCCAGACGCAAGCGACTCCTTTGAAAAATAGTAGCTAACTCATATTTTCTTTTACTTTCTTAATATAACATATAGAAATTACTATAAAATTGTGAACACATTAAGAAAATATATTTCCTCACGCAAAATTGTAATATTAAATAGCATTGTAAGGTTACGTTGCCTGCCGCTAATATTGTAATAAATAAAACATAAGTACCGCCGTAATTGAAAAATTTGATAATAGGATCAGGCAAGAAACTGGTGACACACACTCGTAAACCCTCGTAACATAAAAATTTATGAGGGTCTGGGTGGAATTTACTTAAACTTTATTACCGTAATAAAATTACTAGATACATATTATAGTTTTATATTACTTTTACCTTGTCTGCTTACGTTGTTGCTGAAAAAAATATTCTTATATAAAATATTTCAAAACTAATTTTTGACCTAGGGAGCATTGTTGCTTGAGTTTTTTCAGTATTTAGATTTTTTTATTAATTAATTACCTCAGTATCTTTTCATCATCATACGTAAATACAACCAATAGTAAGTGTAAGCAATAATAACGTTGTAAATACGTTATGATTGCGGAGTTGTTGTTTTGTAGTTGTGTTGTTGTTGCAAAATTGTTGCGTTATGGTTGCAAGTTGTTGCATCATCGTTGCGTTGTGTCAACTGCAAAAACGTGTCTTTGATATAGAATTGTCAACCTTACATACATGGTAGCGTTTATGGTTGCGATATATATTCCACGTGGTTACGATATGGTTAGTATCGTACAGGCTATTAATTGCGGAGGCAAATTGTGGTTCGTGTGAATAAAACTTTGCATTTACATGATATGTCGCGTCCACCTATGCATTTGCCTTTAGATGTGGTGTCTTTGAGTGAAATATAGGTAGACACTTAGTCTTCGTGTAAAGTTTAATTAGTCAAAATACACACCTACGTAAGTAATAACACATAAATATGTAAAAATGCATAAAGTGTTATCTTGGCATTCCGTAAAATAAAAATGTATTTTGATAGGTGCCTTAAACGGGACGAATACGTTATACGTGTAGTTAAATATACTATTCCTACAAAAAAAATGATGAAATATGAAAACAAAGTAATTAAAGCTACTAAAACAATGTTTCAACTAATTAATACTTCGATTTCAAATAATAATAATAAATTCATGTGGTCAAAAATTTATTATTTTTATTAAGGAGATAAAAAAGTGTCAAGGTACGAGGGAAACGCATTGATCAGCTTAAAAAGTAATAACTCAACTGTTCATACAAAGTGCAACTCCATTGCAGAGCCTCCTACACAATAGATAGACTGTATCTCCCATGTCGTTATAATCTGCTTAAATATGCGTCACATATTAATAGCTCTAAATATTATAGCTTTATATAATATCTTCAATTCATTCAAACATTAAAGGATTTTGGCCTCTATCTAAATACTTTAGACTTTTGGCCTATACTTAGTACATACGTATCACATGCATATAGACGTAATAGTTATAGGACCCAGTATTGCCTTACTTACTCTGCTTATTACATTAATTACCTTTGCTCTAAATCTAAACCGTCTAACTCATGAAACTTTCCTTTTTTTCTAGGTTTACATTATTACTTCTCAGTCTTTATACTTTAAGAATTTTTTTACTAGCAATACACATAACTTGCCATAATTAAACCAATAACAATATGAAGTAATTAAATAAGTTTTGTGCGCCACATTTTAATGTTAGTCGCTTGACATTAAGCTTTTAATACAAACTGATATTTCAGTCATTTTTATTACAAAACGCAATGCAGACCTTTACCATAGAAATTTATTACTGTTGAACTTTCACGTGACAAAAAATGTGAAACCAGTAAAGGCTTTTACAAAAGTAAATTTGAAAAGTGCTTGGCAAGGGCTTTTACTATAAGTATTAAAGTTAATTAGCTCCACCGCTAATGGGGTCCTGTATGCTTAATATTGTTTAAGTAGCAATTCGTAACATGGGTATTATGAGCGAAAAACAACAATCTCAGCGTAATAACATAGAAATTTTATAAATTCTACACGGGGATTTATACTGAAACCAATTTCTTCGTTTTTTGATCCACGTTCTCAGAAAATTTTAATAAAACTGTGCTCGTACTTATTAATTTTCGTAGTAAAATGTAAAATGCAAGAAGGGAACCGCAGCGGGTAAGCGAGTGAACACGTGCACTTGATTTTAAAAGTTTTATCTAATTCCTTTTACATTGTGGTATTAGTACGGCACAATATAATTTTAGGACAGTTTTTCAGCCAGACAGTTTTTTGTAAATAGCTACCAGGCTTAACTAATAAGCCTTTTAAATTAAGAAATACGAAAACAATTTGCTTTTTGATAATTTTCTTTTATAAACGTAAAAACGGTTATTAGGTAATATAAAAAGTAAGAAAAGCTACTTATAGGCAAGCGTAAGCCTATGAAATACATTCAAAGACGCCGTTGTTACTTAGAACCTTTGTTGATTTTTCTTTTTACGTTTTAGTATAAAGAAACAAATAATTTACTGAAAGCATCCATTCGAAACATTTCAATTAACCGGCCGAGAAGTCGTACCTAACTGTGAAATGAGCTGAAAGTGAAATAGTCGAGACCGGTCGTTCAGCGATCTTGGACTAACAACTAGTTGCAACATTGCATTGTTGTGGTATCACAACTATTCCTGCTACATTTTACGACCATCAATTATAGTAACCCACCGCTTATTGTTCGTGTACTGTAAAGCTTATGTAATTATTTAAATGGAACGAAATTTCAAGGTTTACTCCTTGAAACTAACAACCTACTACTCCTATTACATCACTATACTAGATTTTTAAAATTAGAAATTATTAACTCATTAACGCACGTAGAAAAACGATAATTGAATTTTTTTTTATTTTATTTATTAATACACTATTCTTATGAGGTATATTACAGAGAAATGGGCATTTCGAGACATGGAAAAGAAAAAGATAGACATCTAGAGATGTGGTGCTGAAGAAGAATGCTTAGTTTCAATGACAGAGTTTCGCATCAACATCTCTATTGTCGTCGGCAACACAAACACGGCATGAAACATCGTCTATTAGCACTAGTACAGACTTATACACTGAAGTTCTTTAGGCATGTCTCAAGACATGATAAAAACTCCATTAAACAGATTCTCGTGCAGCGTAGAGTCAAGGGAACCACGTGCTCGACACCCATACGATGTACGGACCAAATTATATCAGCTTTCGATTCTTAGGTACATACACGAGTGTACCAGAATGACCACCAATATAGAAAATAGCAAAATATCATAAGGTCAAAAACATTAACACTCACAATTAACACTACATAATTATAGAAGAAGATAAGTCTGACTTCTAAGCTAAAAGCGACAGTACTAAGACATATGAAGGAAATAAGCTTGATATAAAACTGTATACAGATTTATTTCAAAATCTCTTCCATTTTATTTGTCTCTACATATTTATATCAACCCATTTATTACCCTACTGTACGGTCGGGGTAACCCTCAGAATGAGGAAGATTAAAGGCGCGGTACACCACGATGGCTAGTATCAAACCACAAATGCGGGGTGCTATGGAGGCACACCTTTAAGAACACTCAGGCAATATTACGCAGGTTTCCTTACAATATTCCTTATTTGAATCTATTACCAAGTAACAGTTTCTAATGTAGACAAGAGTTTAAATAAATAAAACGAGTGTTTAGGCGTGTTAACATACTTCAAATCTATTAAACATTTGGTATCTACGTATTTATTATTATATTACACCACCAAACCAATTGTTACGGGCTTTTTCAGCATTGTATAGTAGATATGTGCTATAGTACCATTTGCATAAAATATAACAAGTTATTGAAAAATATATTTAAAATTATTTAGTGAATATTGACTTATTCCATAAACAAACAGGATTTAACAAACAATAAAAAACACCGAATACATTTTTAAATCGCTAAACATTTTTCTTTTAACAATACTCGTAGGTAAGAACTCTTCCGATCACGCTTTAAGCCAAAAAATCTAGAGCAAATACTTTCCGCTTCAGATTAAAAAATCACATTAAAAGCATAATAACATCAGTTTCACTCGGTAATGATTACGTTTACGACGTAATCGTAATTTGCGAACATATCGCTCGCCTCCAGGCTGTTTGCGCGTGCTTTGTCCAATGAGACCGCTATTTCCGTGTAATAACCGAATAATTCATACTGAAATTTGAGGGATTTCACGTCGCAAAATTCTCGTTTTTATCCTCGCTAATTGGCAATTGAGATTTTTGACGATTATACATTACAATTTATAATTAAATTGCAGCGGTATCTTTTGAAATAAGAAAGGGTTTATGTGACTTATGACGATATCATTGGTAATGGTATTTTTCGCTCTATTGCTTTTATTTTTGTGATACAGACAAACAGTAAAGGCAACACTGCAGTACAGTGGTACAGGCGCAGTGGATGGAATATTTTATTTTTGATTATTATTGAATACTTTTGATGTATGTGTGTTTTTTTTGAGCAGTGATAGCCTAATGGTTAAAACTTGCCCTCTCGATCGGGAGGTCCGAGGTTCAAACCCAGGCACGCACCACTGATTTATGTGCGTATTATACTTTAATTATCACTGCTTTTCGGTGAAGGAAAACATCGTGAGGAAACCTACACAACCGAGAGTTCTTTAAAAAAAAAAAAAGTTCTCGGAGGTGTGTGAAGTCCACCAATTCGCACTTGGCCAGCGCGGTGGACTATGGCCTAAGCTCTCTCATTCCGAGAGAAGACCCGTGCCCAGCAGTGGGACAGTAATGGGTTGACGACGATGTGTGTTTGCAAACACCACTGATCGGATTTAATTGAAATATTTCTGACTACTATGCCTAGACAGCGAAATGGCACACAAATAGTTTATAATCTACGTTAACACAAGACACTCATTAGCGTGGTAGAAGTGACCGAAGGGGGCAAAGCCGCGGTAATAACTTAGTATGAAATAATCCAATTACAGTATTCCTAATTAGGTAGATATGGATATAGTCAATATTGATATGAGATATAATTTATTGTAATAACAAGATAGCCAAAGCGTTTAAACACAACATCTGTTCGCATACTAATGAAGCACGGGACAATTGATTAGCCAGTGTCGGGGCCCAGACGGTCAGTTCATTAATTATCTTCAAGCTGTCCACAATGTCATTGCAAACCACGAAAGACATATATGTGTAATCAAATTGTTAAGCAATTAATTTCTGTTTCAAGTCATTTGAGTAACAAACACGAATGTGAGAAAATAAAGTGGTTCCAAGGATGTTTTGAATCCTTATTAAAAATTATAATAGAAATAATGATTACGACCAATCAAAGAAAGAACATATACGAGTTATTCATTACTACATTTATTGATATTGTTAGACAAAACCTTTTATGGTTTTGAGAAACTTCGATCATATAAGAATAATAAAACCAAAAGACTTATTTACGAGCAGACGACGAATTACAATATAAAATATATTCAGATGAAGCTACAGAGAAAAGTTACTTCTCAGATCTATAAGCGAGCTTTGTTGTTTGAAATGAGCAAAGCTCACGTATACGTTGTATTTGTTTCGTTTGTCTTGCACTGTTCTCTTTAACAAAAGCTCGCCTATTGAAAAATACAGCACAAATAAGAACACGATGAAGGCCAGCGGCTGTACTGTAGTAGTGTACTGTAAACAATATGTATATTAATAAAATACTTTAGAAACGACAACAATTCTTCCGTTTGACCGGCTCTACTGTAGACGCTCGTCTGGAAGACGTCACAGCATAATTTTGCATGCACAACGAACAAATAAATGCAAAGGAAATATTTCCATTTGGCTAAACTTTAACGGAATAAAATTAAAGTTATTTACTATAAAACACTGCCATATACAGCTCCGTATACCTAATTAAAATTCTAATTTCCTTGACACACTTTTAAGGTACAGGTCAATTACTTACAATGAAAAGTATTTCCGGAATTAATTTTTAAATTTTCACAACACTCAGAGGAAATTACTGTTCTGTTTTTTTACCACAGACTTATAAAATATATTTTAAGTAAATCTGTTAAATATTAATGATAAAATATCTTCAAAGAATAAGGAAAATGAAGATTTAACTGTCGATCATTGAAATATTGCCGTTACTAAGAAATAAGTAGGAATAGTAGGATCATCGAAGAATCTAAATACGAAATATTGCCGGACGTTGTCCGGTGAAACGACATTTGATTGTAATTGTTTTTTATTATAGTCTAGCAGAACCGATGCGACTTCGTTCGCGCAGACTATAATGTAATCTATTTAACCATTATACATTTGAGCACCACTTTGGACATGTCCCTCCCCCCATCCGTATTGGAGATTTGGTCAATAGTCAGCAGTGGGTTAATGCTATTCCGATAGTAGTCCCAAAAAATTTTGCGAAGACTGCTTTGCGTAAGGGTACACTGATCATTGTGCGGCGGCGGTGTCCAAGCCTTACGTAGATATTGATATGTTCTCTCATATTATAGAACATTTTTTGTTCTATTATCAATCAATATCGCAGTGTATGCAACGAAATAAGTTTGTGAGCAAAATTTTTGACACTTTGAATCACATTACTCAAGTTTTAGCAAAGACGCCTTATATATACTAAAAATAGCCTATGTTGCTCAATGATAATTTAGCATTCTAATGGAAAAAGAATTTTTAAAATCGGTTCAGTAGTTTTTAGTTAATTCATGACATACATACAAAAATACAAAAATTCAAAGTTTTCCTCTTTATAATGTTAGTATGTATAGAAGTATAAAACAAGCACACAACAATCCAAGTAATAGTAATCATCCGCATATAGGAATAATATTAATGTGCACACCCTTACCAGCAAGCTCAAATAACAGGTACTCTACTTTAGATGCATTCCCAAGAGGCTGTATTTGTGCCAGGTGTGTTTTAATATAATATATTGCATAGATATTTTCTTACTTCATTTAAATAATAATTATAATTGTACAACATCAATACAAATGTAATAAAATGTTTGTGAAGTTTATAAAATCGCTGAAAAACTAAAAGAATTTTTGGTTTTACAAGTTTTGCCAACCGTCACTTCTATTTTCCCTTCAACTCAATTTTCTATACTAAGATCGAACTTCGGTGGATTTTTGCATAAATTTACCATCAGACAAGACCTCGATCCAAACTTTCTATATGTACAAAGGTGTACCAACTCGAATCAATTTTAAGATTACGTAGTTACGAAGTAACGACTATAAAGTTTTACACGTATTTAGATATCTAAAGATAAATAATGTTGAATACACAAGAGATATACATCTCAATGCTGTGTTAGTTGCACCTGTTTTGCATAAGTTTACTCGTGAGTTCGCCCGCTATTCAGAACTAATATTGTAATTGGGTGAAATATGACTGCTGCTTCAGACACTATATATTTATGACTCATATGCAGACGATACATCGCCGAGTTCCATGCATAACTTTATTAAAACTTTAAATGTGGCTCCTTGATATTCGCCCGTGGCGGTACCAAGTTGCACCATTTTCAGTTTCTCCCGAGAGCCACGACACATTTACTTGACGGTACAAGCGTTAGCGTTAAGCGTAAAAATATGCATGGAAATTGTCCTATAAGACTACGATCCTTCAACACAAATTGTAGCGAAAGCTGAAGTTAACTTGATAATTAATATGACATTTAAATCAAACGTTTTGGAGCGGTGGGTACGGTATTAACTACAGCGTAAAGCTATCTCTAGTTTATATCTTAAAAGTGCTGTTATACCTCAGGAAGATAAAGATGTAACGTGAATGCACCAAAGATAACAGAGGTCTCTAGCAATTTAAAACGTTTTCTTCGAAATATCAGCATCGTCGTCATCCCATTATTGTCCCACAGCTGGGCGCGGGTCTTCTCTCGGAATGAGAAAATTATAGGCCATGGTCCACCGCGCTGGCCAAGTGCGAATTGTTGGACTATCAGCATTTATTTTACTAATTATTTATCCGCTCATGCATTTTCAAACAGGTACTATTTGTAAAAGCTGTTTTTATTTATCGGTAAAAGAATACACAAAGTTACTAAGTGAAGGCAACGGACTAACTAGTCGGTACTAGACTTATTAGCGATGCGCTGAGGTTAACAAGCAAAGTAAAGTTCAGGAATCAATTAGCAGCACTGAGGTCACAGGTTACTACTTGCTATAATTCATAATTTAGTTCACAGCCTACATTGACACACCTGTTGGACGTAGTAGCCCCGTTAGTAATATCCGCTAATATCAGAGTGTTCAAATTGACGTCTATTTTCGGCCCATATACGGTGCGATAACTTTTTGATGGGTAATATAAACACTTATTGTTTTATCAGAATAGAGGAGATAGAAAGTCTTTTATATTGTCGTTCCTGACTCTACTAAATATACTCAAATTGCTTTGTAACAAAGTAGAAAATTGCAAATACAGCATTCGAATTGTCGAATTGTTTTCAGCCGAAAATGTATTTTTGTAAAGATATATTAATTTGTTACTTACATTGCCAATGATATAAGTTAACAATTCATTTATTATGGTAATTGGCGTTTATGTTTGTTGATATCAAATCAAAATGATACTTAGCACTAGTGACTAACAAGTACTAGTTTTTCAGCCAAAACCGCAACCGCAACTGAACATTCACTTTTTGTTATAGTTGTAGCCTAATCTGAGACCGAAACATTTTTAAGCTTTACAATACTATAATTTACTGGAATTCAGAAATTTCAAGGAATATAGGACAGGTTATACTTGTATTTCTATTCGGAATCAGTTCATCCATCCATCAGCCCTTTGATGTCCACTGCTGGACATAGGCGAAATCAGTTAATGTTAATTAAATTAATGTTGATATAAAGAATATTAATGATTATTTGACTGCTTACTCAAAGTAAAGTGGACTCGAAACGCTTGCAATACAAATGCTCGAATCTTACCTTTTTTTTTTGTTATCGAGGGGGAAATCTTCAAAAGGTACCCTATGTGTGATTTTTACCTCACGAAAACCCACCCGGTGGTCCTCCTCAGCGCTGCTGGTGGAGGACCCCGGGATCTCCAATAGAACACATCTTTAGTCCTCCGAGTGCGATGCCCCATTCAGGCTCTTCTCGGTGAGCATTGGTACTCACCTCCCCGTGTTTACGACGCCATGCGGCCACACGTGCCAACGTCCTACACAGGGTCGCTTGGCAAGATATTTCGATCTCCCACTCTTAACGCCCGCAACTCCGGGAGCCCCTTTTAGTCATCTTTTACGACAGGCAAGGGGATACGGTAGCCCTATTCTGATCCCGGAACTACAGGGACAGCCCGAGTCTTACCTACTTATCAACTAGTGATGTAACGAATATTCGCATTCGCAAGAATTGTTGCAAATGTTTAGCGAATATTGCATTGCAACACTTCGCAAAAAAACGGCACCAAATCTATCCACTAGGTCGCCAAGTTTATTTCCTCTAAGCCTACACCAAGAACTGAAAAAAACTACATACGCATTCGCGAATGTCATCAAGGAATATTCGCGTTCGCCAATGTTAACATAGGTTACATCACTACTATCTACTTGCAGCCGAACGCAACGCAGAAATTTACGAACGCATGTTTCTCTGGCCAAATCGAAACCGAAACTTCGGTTGTTAACTACTTAACACATAAACGTCGTATAAAATTACACGCCGATACCGTAAAAGAAATGGCTTCCGAGAAAACTTACAAAAACGTAATTGTTTGGCGACAATTCGGCTGCGCCTTATTGCACCTGTCACTTGCACCACGCGCTCGGGTTCTCTTCACATCTTAATACATTTTCACCACCATTAGCGAGAAACGAAGTAATAATTTTACTAAGCATATTATAAAGATAAATGTGTGAAGACAAAAAACTTTAAAGTATAATCTATATAATAAATATAATATTGTAATTTTTTGGATCACCTCCAATATGGGTGATCATGCCTAGAAATATATATTTTCCTTGCATGTAAAATAAACGAGTCTAGTCTATCCAGATTTGATCAGAATTTCCTCTTAAAGCATTAATTTCACGACTATTTCTATCTTTAGTATCATATAGCATCAGAATATAATAAGTCAACTTGTTGCCTTGTACTTATGTGGAATAATAATTTGATTTATTATGGTACTATCGCATTGGAATAACTTGAAGTAGAAAACCTGTTACAATACTGTTTGGATTTGGTGACAGGTGTCTTTTAGAGCGAAGGAGCGGAGCAAACTTGACACCACTTACTACTTTTATTACTTCAAAAAATGTGTGTTTTATTATAGAACAAATAAAATTCGAACATGTCATCCATCTTAGGATGACCGTGGTCACAACCGCCCAGAGACGCCTATGATCAACCCCTACTAAGATTAAAAACCTACGAAAATCGTCAGATGTGTCGCAACAACTGAGGACTAAGTAGAAAAGTGTCAAATAAGAGCGTATGTACTTTAAACCAAAAAACAGTAGTGCCTAATACTGATATTTATGCAGAAAAAATAGTAGGGGTGTTGCAACCGGAGCCTATTCAAGTGTAAAGTATTGATCATTATGAGTTTTGGTCATATATTAGTAAAAATATTATTTTTCAGCCTCAACCCAACTGGCGTTTAAGACAAATGCCTAAAACTTACACTTCTCAACGTAATTGTATTTGTTCGCTATTCTCGCGTCATTCAAATTCAGAACGTAGATCGTTATTTCATTTCTCTTTGTTTCTTGATTCACACAAAGCTCAAACGACTGCATTCGTTCCAATGAATAGAGAGCTATCAATTATTCTCCATAGCATTGACAGTTCCAAAATATCATTCAATTTTTAACACTTAAAATTCAAAATATACTAATGAGAACCTTAACGTCCTCATATATATACATAGAAAGCATAATTGAAATAATATGTGTATTTAAATTTTTGAATTAACTAAGTTTTGATGTTAAAATTTCTTTACAAGCGTTGAGTATTTTTTTGGGTCAACAAAAATCATGAAACTCGCGTCATCGTCACAGAACGCTTTCCATGAGCTATATGTATATGTACGTACTTCCGTGCGCTATTTTTAAAGTTTTCGCTTCTATGGGATCTTTTTTTACAAAAAAGTACGAGTACTTGCAACGATATTTTTATAGACCTATTCAATAGTTAGGTACATATTTAGTTAGTTTTAATTAAAAAACGTAAGATTGTAATAATCACGCTATTCCCTTAGCACTACATAGGTAACATAAAGCTGCAAGGATATGCTCATATTACGTAATTATGAAATAAATACTTTACATCATTAAGGGGCACATATTAATTTACTACAGCTAAGATATAAACGTAGCTATAAATAACCCACGAACAAAAAACAAAGCCCTAACCCTTTAGCTGCGGTTAGTTTTGTTTGAGTTATTTAAGCTATGAATACGTGGGTATAATTACATTATTCAAAGCAATTAGACCAGTCCCTTTTTAGTGAACCGTAACGAAACCGAGCTCGTTTTGTCCCTCATAATTTTATTAAGAGCACAACAACAGTCCACAATGTCTACCTGCATTTCACTTCAAACAATTATCGTTTTATAGGTCCGCGGGCTATAGATAAAATCTACAATCAAATAGACTACAGCACGCTTGTTACCTCCACAATATAAAAGAAATGAACCAGAATTACAAAACTTTATTGTAAAGTTACGTAAACGGTTGAAGAAAGTTCAGCATTACTGAACTGTGTTGAAATAAAAAATAGAAATCCTTTTCGCTGAACTTGGTTACAAGTTACGGAACTTATCTCAAACGTAACGAGGACAAAAGTCAAAAGCACGTCAAATATTTATTTTGCTTACCACTTCTTTGTAGAAACGCTGTCATGGTTAGTAAATTGGAAATAATCCCGTGAATAATGTCGTTCTCTATAAATTTTATGACGCTCGTAAGCCGTTCACGTCTATTCTCTAGACGTAACACTTATTTAAATTGATCATAGAAAAGTGATAGAAATAGTGAATAATAGAAGAGTAATAGAAAAGTGAAGATAGTAGAGATCTTAGAACATTTCATCTAAAAACAAAGAAAATATGTAAAAAGTGATATGACATGTAAAAACAAAAGATATGTGTGTCTCTATTGACGTGTTCTAACTATATACTAGCCAACTAACTGCCCACTTATCAGTGGTTCTGCCAGTAAATTTACAACTGTGAATCTATCAGCTTAACGAGCCGATTAAATTGGAATTAAGGTTATATATCCTCTAAATGAAGTTACGTGTCATTCTGAATTAGACCAATAGTTTTTACACTTAAATAATTATTCGAACAATCTGTGCAAGAATGAAAAAAAAAATAGGAACAAAAAACTTCCAATAATAATAATGTTATTCCTTACGCTCCAGTCTTTTAATATGTTATATAAGATTGCATGGGCATATCCAGGAGGGGTTTTAAGAGGTTTAAGCCCTCTTCAAAAAGTTAAAATATTAACACAAATAAATTGAGACACACTAAAATATGTGGGATCCACCTAGTCTTAAATGAACTACTCTCATTATTTAGATGACAAGATGACAATTGTAGAAGACAAGCTTGTATAAGTAGATACATACCTACCTGCCGCCACCGATTTTTTTATTTTAAACCATTCCCCCCCCCCTCTTCCCAAAAACACAAAAGCTTGTTTACACCCGTATTAGTATAAAAAAAATATTTGCTCCGTTAAGATTATCACAATTTCCACGAACACATACCAAGCTGCGTACGACATTGCCGTACTAACATCTTTTCATCGTCTTGCAAAAATGCCACCGCTCGCGTTAAAGGCATTCCGAGATGACATTTCTTTAATATACATACCTATGTATATTTGTAGATTTTTAAACGTTTTACCTACGGTTATGTGCTTTACTTCTTCCGATTTTGTCAGAAGGAAGGTATTTTTTTTTCGAAAGTATTTTACGTACATACTTTTGTGTGTATATAAGTTCATTTCTTAGATAAGCTTTGCAGCCCAATATAGCTAGGTATGATATTTTTAAATAATTTGAGGGAACGTTAGATTATCTTAAGAAGTACAACGATACAGGCTATATATTTTTTCAAAGTGTATGCAAAAAAGAAGGAAGGATATTAAACACACACACGCTTTCTACACTCATAGCCCCACACTAGGATTTTCTCCTGTGTCGTGGGTACCATGTACACACACAAGACGAATACATAAACACCCAGACCCAGAACATGCATCTAAACGCCACCTTCAGATACCTGTCGGGCAGGAAATCGAACCCGAGACCCATTGCGCGTCAGACCGGTATGGTAACAGCTCAGCCACGCGGGTCGTCAATATTATAAAAGTGAAACGTTCATTAAGCGCAGTGAGCGATTTTCAGTACGTTTACATGCAAATTTTGACTCAGCGCTCATAGAGATCTTTATGCTTTATTCCTTTTAAGATTAGTGGCCGAAGTGGTGCTGGAAGTGGTGATTTTTTTTAGTGGTGGTTATTGATGTGATGGCGGTCTTAGAGGTACTCGTGGTACTGCTAGGGTCCCAGGGGTTGGTGGTTATTTTGAAATGACAGTTTACTTTGAGTAGCAGCTTTTTTAAGTTTTTACTTTTGTGCCCTCATGACTAATTTAGATTTAAAGTGCATAAATTGTTATGGAATTGAAAAAAACCCTTTGCTTAAATATTACTAAATGACTAAAACAAGTATTGTAGTAGATAATTATAAATATTTATAAGGCTGCAGAGGAGGACAAAAATAAAAAGAAACTCTACGTCTAGCACAGCGTGTAGCTCCATGTAAAATATGTTTTCTGTTTTAAAATATTATATATACGTGTATATTATACAATTAAGACATTTATTAAGCAACAGGATTTTCCCTTTGTAAAATTATTATTTTATTAAATATTCTTAATTAACAAAAAAGTGTATTTTATCGAACAATAGTATTAGGTCCGAGCTCTATATTACATATAGCAACACCTCGCCAACCTGACTCGGATAAATTACTCGGAGAGTATCATTTATTTCACAAAGAAAATAATGCTTTTCATATTTAAAGAAACTAATACAGCCATACAATGATTATATTACACATAAGCAAATAACGTATTCCTAAACGGTGTACAAATTCTCTTTCTTATGCTCATAACTCACATTTACTTACCTACATAGCGCAGAAATACTGCGAAGTACCTACCGCTTATAAAACGTGTAGAAAACTTTTCCAAAGAAAAGGTACTTGAAAATGTAAGAAAAACCCAGGAGCTACGCTCTTTTTGCCCGTAAGTGCTTCCAAAGCCTACGAATGCGACAAAAACAAGGACGTGAGTTGTTTCATTGCCAGTTTACGGCGGGTTCAACAAAATTAAAGCCCGTACATAAATTTTAGAAATATATAGCCACTGCACAATACTTTTGAGTATTTGGCAAATCCTTTTATGACACACACATACATAGTTACTGGATCTAGTCCTTGAGAAGCGATACACATGTGTGTGACCTGTATTTTTCAAAAATGTTTTAGTAGGAATAACTAAATTTTGGTATGTTTGTTTTTTATCTGACTGCAACCCATGGAAGTCTGTAACTAAGTTCATATAGAACAGGGGTTCTATCTGTAGTCAGTCACCGATGCGTTGCTGCCCCGAGGATTAAGATAGTCACCTCATGTAAAAGTGAGCCAGTGCGCCGGTTGGTTGGTTGGTGGTTGGTTGGAAGTCAAAGTAATAATCTCTGCGAACGTAGAATACGCTACGCTATTTCTATCTACAAAATGACATACTATGAATGTAAAAGAGAATGAATAAGATACTTACAACCACTAACTTATGAGGAAACTGAGTCGCTACTTCAAGCATAAAACATTTATACACATAATTACACCCTTTACACACACACACAACAAGCATTACATATACAAATTCTCATAAAATGCACGTGCACAAACAATTGTAATATTATGTACTTGTGAAATACTGGTAAATGGTAATGATTATGTATCTTGTTTTATCTATGTTATATTATTATGTAAACCCCGTGGAAGAGCAGAGCTTCCTAACACAGGCATATTTTGCTTAAAAGGAGGCTCTGGCAACTTATATTGTAATGAACCTAAACTGAAAAGCAATAAAGTATTTTCTATTTCTATTTTCTACGCTACGTAGAGGACTGCGGGATCTCCAACGGAACACAACCGGAGCCCTACGAGCGCATTCTCCATTTCTGGCCCTTCCCTGGTGACCAATTGTTGCTCATCGTGCCTCTCGGTGTTTACGACGGCATGCGGCCACACATGCCATCGTCATTTAGTCGCCTCTTACGATAGACGAGGATACCATAGCCTTATACTTGTCCCGGAACTGGGACATGATACATTCTACCTTAACATTATTTAATAACTTTATAGTTTTAAAAGTTACTCACACTGGTACGAGTAACGCTCCAATGCAATTTTACATGAGATTTCATCAATGATTTTTTCTGGCCTAAGATTTTTCCTTTATCAGTTTATCTCGCCAAGGGCCAGCATAATGCGAGCGAAGTCATGAAATACGGTCGTAAATACGTCCCTAAGACTGGCAAAATGAAGTCGCAAAATTCTTATCTTTATAGAGGCCATTTGTGGTATTCAGATCATCGCCAACAAAATACTGAGTAAAATTTCTGAACTGTTAGTATAGATAGTATGTTGTACATACATATAACGCATATTTCAGTCTGATAATTTCTATTTTTAACCGACTTCCAAACTCAGAGCAGAAAGCCAATTTGTCGCGCGTATACATAATTTTCTTTTTGTGTGTACAGTGATTCCTCGACTGATTGGGATGATTTACACGCTATTGTGTAATGCTAAGTCTACAGGTGGTCTTATTTCATGAATATCATATATTTTTCATCTTCCATAATATAATAAAGAAGAATCTGGCTACACATATTTTTAAGGACCTTCACCTTTGACGGATTGACGAATAAAATTACAAATAAGGTACATAGTTAAAAGCACTAGAGTAATAAAAATCCGTGCTATAAAGGTACAATAAAAACTTCTTTTCGCTTTCTTTTTTTATCAGACTGAAGTAGCAAACGAGCATGCAGTCCATCTGATGGTAAGTGGTCACTGCCGCCCATGGACATCTGTAATCAACTACATACAGAACATGGGTTCCATCTGAAGTCAATCACAGATGCGTTGCTACTCCCGAGGACTATAATGGTCGCCTCATGTGAAAGTGTGCCGGCAACCACACTCTTCTATCGAAACGCAAGAAATGCTTCACGCTAGAAATAGGTGTGGCGGTGGTACTTCTCCGGTGGAACTGCACTTGTTCTACCACCTTGAAAAGCTTTACATTAATTCACTACCATCATGTATGATGGTGCCTACATACGTTTCCTACACATATATATTGTATGCTACAATATGGCAGAGGGCAATAGACAAAGTAAAGTTTAAAATATTTTTCAAAATACTAGCTCATTATTACAAAGTATTTTTTATCAGAATAAGACTTTGACGACCCGCTTGGCAGAGCGGTTACCATACCGGTCTGACGCGCAATGGGTCCCGGGTTCGATTCCCGACCAGGTGTCTGATTGATGAGTTTAGATTCATGTTTTGGGTCTGGGTGTTTGTTGTATTCGTCTTGTGAGTGTCCATCGTACCTACGACACCTAAGAGAAAATCCTAGTGTAGGGCTATGAGTATAGAAAGCGTGTTTTTTTAAGACTGATACACTTAGCCATATTTTTATCGTAAAGCTTTGTTAGTTAGATCAACAAGTTCACTATTATATGTGGACGCCAAGATGAAACATGTCGTATAAATATATCTGATATATATCTTATAAAAAACTGATTTGACTGTAGGTGTGTACTATTATAAGCAACGAAAAGAGATCTTTCCACTAATTCGCACTTGGCCAGCGCGGTGGACTATGGCCTAAAACTCTCTCATTCCGAGAAAAGACCCGTGCGCAGCAGTGGGTCAATAATGGGTTGACGATATATACATTTATTAGAAGTTACTTAATTTGCATTCATTCAATGTTTACGCTTCAAAACCCCACTTAACCGATGTACGGTTAAGTGGCGTTTAAGCAATATTGTAAACGCGTAACAATCAAAATCGAAGTTTCCCCCAAGTAAGACGTAGGCATGCGCTGGTCTGGTGAATTCAAGAAGTTACCCCATTATTTGTGTACGCCAACGCGAATGTGAATAAACAGCGCGGAGGAACGTGACCAGAATGAATGGTTACATAATATTCGCCACGTACTGAAGAAAACTCAGAAAGTTTTTTACGCTCAAAATTACTCATATTTTATTCAATACAAAACGGCATCTCAACTATATTTGAAAAGGGTGGACAAGAAATTGTTATCTTCAGCCGCAAACAGGTATGCTTTTAGAGTAATGGAAGTTATAAAGTAATGGTTCATATGGCACGGAACATTTATTTATTATGGTTGTATTTAGAAATATATTGTACCTACTAGTCTCCCTCGTGGCATTATGAGCATATGAGAAAATGTTTATCCTACTTATGTCAGATCAAAATTTAAAATAGCAATAGTTTTAATAATGCCGATTAAAACAATGTTTCACGTCCCCCGAAACAAGAAAATAATAAAAAAATAGAATTACCCAGCTAAAAGCGTCCACTGTTTAAATAAAATAAATTAAGTTCCTTACAGTGATTTAATGCGTCTTGCTAATGTACTTCTATGATGTTTTTTTACATTATCAATTCTCTGTGTATTCGTCTTGATACGACACAGGCGATACAGTAAAATATTTGTGTAGAGCTATGAGTGTAGAAAGCGTTTTACCTATATATTAAGCCATTTAATTCGTATTTGATAACTGAATAAGTAAATATTAAACAAAAACCCCGACTGCTTAAACTTAATAGTAGGGACTAAACATATACCTACGCAAAATTGTTTTACCTAAAGAAATATGTTATTGTCATTTTAATATAATATGTCTATTTTTAGTATTTTTATTTTAGTATGCCACTATATAAAAAAATTACAACTTAGGGACACAACGTTAAGATATGTAACTCTGTTTTATACCGCAGTAAACACGGCATAAAATAAGTAACATCGTTCCTTCCACAGCGGGAATAAATCTTAAATGGAAATTTGTAGAAAGAGCACAATGCAGAATCTAATTCGGATCCTGTACCCTAACATACAATTCTAAGGTTTTGTTGGCAAAACGCTGAATGTAATCGGTCCCGGGCCATTCATTATTCAGTCGCGATTGGCGATCGAATGAAGCAAACGCGCCGACCTATTCGCATATTCCATTCATCTGTTCGTTCTGCCAATTCACTCTTTAACACCTTCTTACAGTTCGCTTCACGGACTGAATAAAATAACGGGCGCGGCCCCATGAGATATAATTCAATGCGAGTTCAGTCGCTCCGAATACAGATAAACCATAATTACGAGCACGCTTCTAGATACTCGTTTTTCTCGGAAATACGCGTTTAACTAAGATATTGCTAATGTTTTGGTACTTATAACGTACCTATAAATCATTATTAATAATATAGTAATTGTACATGGCTACGTATTTTTATTAAAAATAGCGTTTCATCAAAGCTTTCCGATTAAAACCTTTTGACAATCTTTACCTACAATATTATCTACGAAACGATACATTTTCAAAGTTATGACTTTATCCCACGTATTACATATCCCAAATAAGATAATTAAACATTCAAAATTTTAACAAAGAATCAATTAATTTGGAGATTCCCTAACGCTCATAAACCATTATACGGTAAACCTTTACCTATCCAATTACTCGTTTCCCAGAAATTTCAATTAACTACGTTCGTCAGTCAGCCATCGTTAAAAAAAATAACTCACACAACGACAATGTGAGTTAGTAGTGTTTCAGTAAGTAAGATCCAGAGAAAAGCCGCGAAGTAGCAAAATAAGTTCAATGCAATAAGTATAAAACTAAACACACTAAGCCCGCGCTAAACCGAAACACTTAAATAGCTTATTACAAACTGTAAATAATTAAACCATTTAATCACGTATGTGTAAACAATTTAATAAATAGACAATATTTTTAAATACGATTCTAGCGAAACAGTCTGGTTTGGTTTGATCTTACGCCCCAGCTTAACCTTATTACACTAAGTACTTGCGAATTTATCTTTATTTTTATTTTAATTATCATCGTGTCAATCATTCTAGTGGAATATCATAGTTCTTGAAAGACAAAATAAACCTCTTATGTATAAAGCAGACTTACAGAGGAAAATATGCAACAACAAATAATCATTTCTCTGAATAGGTGAATCGGTCTATTGATGATGCTACCATATTACCAAAGATGGAAAATGTGCATGACCTAATTATTTAAAAACGTTATAGATTATCGGGGAGTTTTTCACCTGGCCTGAATAATATAAGTACGTAAGAACTTCAATTTTAGAGGTATTAAAGTTTATAATACCGTGAGCATACAATTAATGAGCAAGTTTTTCAATCAGTGTAATAACAATAACCTACAAGTTGTACAAGTATGTACTGATGTTACCTTTTTCGAGGAATAAAGGTGAAGTTAAAAGTTATCTGTGATTAATCAAGTTGCATTTGTATGTCGATTTCAGTAAATATTCGAAATCCAGTCAATAATATTTTTTCCATTTTAATTAGAAATCTTTTCTAAAATACCTTTATTGCTATGCTATATATTGGCAGAATTTGTACAGTGTGTGTAATGTGTACATTGCGAAAAATGTGAGAAAAATAATATAGTTACTGGACAAACAAATAAAGTATTGGATAATAGAAGGAATTGTTTCCGTCCCTTTCAGATTAGGTACTAAAAATCACAAAGGTTTAATATAAATCAATTAACTGATGAGAATGAGAATAGTCGGAAAATCAAAAGAGATCAATTGAGTATATTATCAGCACTAATACCAGATTTTTATACATTCAATAGGTAATGTCAAAACGGAATAATTAAAGTTTACTACATGGCATTTCTAAAGTATGGTTAATTTTGGTCGCAACACTTTTTTCTCCTATTGCTAGGCATAGGTATGCCCACAGCTGGAGTGGGTCCTGGAGTATAATCTACTAAGCTATTCTAATTTGGATTAGCGGAGGATTGATTTTTTAAACTGGGATGTAGTGCTATACATAGATACGAAATATAATTATACGGGTTTACTACAAGTAAAAATCATTTTAATGCTTCGTACGTTAAATCACTAATCGTTAAATCGTTATCAAAACTTATATGAGGTACTTAATAGTAAACTAATTTCTTCATAAAAATACAAACTGTAAAATTGCTACCAAGAAATACCACTCCTACACCTACATGGCTTTTAATAAGTATCGATTTGATTTATTACAATTTATATTACTATTAAATAATTATCGTGTTTTTATTCTATGCTTTTAGGACGAACTCTTCTAGCCATTAAAATTTCATGCATCTACGGTGTAGTTCCCCTTTCCTTTCCATATATCTAAAGCCAAAGTAAACAGCGTACGATCGGTTCTCCGTTGGGTTTGGTAACGTGATACGAATCGAAGCAAGCCCTAAGAAAAGATATAAGAAATATGACCCTAATTTTCACACGAAATTGAACTTACCGCGTCATGGGGCGATTTATTTTGTAGACATGTTCTGGATAGCGTTGGCAGATAAAAATGAATAACGTCGTAGGTACATTCCACTGGATACTCAGACGCAACAACCGATGAAAACTCAGGTTCCCTTGGGTGCCAAAGTTGTAAAAAGTTATGGGATACATTATCTCTACGACTGCTTCAACTATTTGAACTTGCTACGGTCTTTTAGGTACCTACGTATGAGTTAAAGTACATTTTTAAGCGATGGGAAGACATTTATTTCTTTGAAGTTTTTTCTCCATTTTGTCGTCATCCCATTACTGTCCCCATGCTGGTCCTCTCGGGTGAGAAGTTTTTACTAGTAGACTTTACACACTTAAAACAACGTTTAATTATCACCGTATTCTAATATGCACATAATTTTAGAAATAAGCGGTACGTGCCTTGGATTCGAAACTGGGATTATCAATTGTAAGACTTCTTAATTTAAAATAGTACTAAATATAGTGTAGCCTAGATTTTATTACACGCAACAACACTACAGATCATAGAATCAATTACTGAGAGTCCATGCGCATCATCAGACTTTTCGTCTCGCCGCGTGCGTTCAAATGAATACTAAGAAATTTGTGTTTCGAACGTCCATTTTTTTTGTTTGAAGAATTAAATTAAGCATATTATCTACCTACGTCAAATTAAATTCTTGAATTTTTAAATTATTGAAGACTCGCGTATAATTAAATACCAAATCGTTGAGCAAGATCTTGATAGGTATATGTTAATTTAATCAGAACTTCTAATGAAAATTTTCGACGCAAAAAAGAACTCGAAAATCACTTTTATGTCTAAACTCTCCTAGACTGTCCCTTTTGACAGTACGATTCTAAATATCATTTGACGTATTTGATATTATATTTATTTACCAAGTTATCTCTGATTTTTTGTCCTAAAAAGGTACTGGTTTGGGGTGTGTAGCTCCGACCTAATCGTTCGCCTAAAACCGTGGTTTTAACTGAGGTCATCTAATTCCTAGCTTGAGACTTAAATTACAAATGTCCCATTGTACTTAGTGCATTACATACATCTTATTGGCCGTTAGGTATTCTTCTTTTCAAAAATAATACAAATAGTACCAAAATCAATGTTTCTAGAGGTTCATAGTAAGTATACACCCAAAACATACGTGAAGTGTCATCTTATCATTAATTACCTTTCCCTGCCAGTAAAACATAAAAAAATGTCTAGCTAAGGTTTTGTGTGAAACAAATAATATTATCTCAAGCAAAGATTCAATGGAAAATTATATTTTAGCTCAATTTTCTCTACTTTTATCCATGACATCCTCTGTTGTATAGTGGTAAAGGAAAACATTGTAAAAAACGGGTGTATTGTCTCAGGCTCGAACGGGAATGACAATAACACCCACCCCATTATACTGGCAAAAGAATGGTTCGAAAAGATATTGTGTATATTATTATATTTTCTGGGCCGTTGTCGCAGTCGCCAATCAGGAATAATACAGATTTTCAAGTAAAGAGAAACAATTATGATGAAAATGTCGCTGTCTTTGCGTTTATACCTACATAATTACGATCTACATCTTAACATGAAAATAAATTGAAGTATTTCATGGACTTAAAATATTTATTATTATGCTTACTTATTCACGAATGAACCCAGAATGTTATGAAAATGTATTTTCCGTACCCTTTACCGATTGTTTAGGCAGATAGTAGAAACCAGAATAGATTTTTCCTTCTCTTCAGACTCTACTGATAAACTATTAGAAATGTCATAATTTTGTATCGGATATTTATGGTCAAATTTTAGCAAGTTGTAACGCAATGGGGTAAAGCCGTACGATTTGAATTGTAGACTTTAGTCTATTTACTTTTTATGGGTGACTTCATCCATCATGCCATGAAATTAATGTACCTGTATTATGTTGTCAATTTAATTAAAAATGGCTACATTAATCTACCATTTCAATTTTACTGTTTTACCCCATCTCCGATATTACCTCAACTATCAACAAGAATGATAAGAAACATTTTTTTTCGTGTTGATTTATTAAACTATTCAAAACCCTTACATATGTGATATAAAGTACTTACGTTGTTTATAATTGTTTATATTGTAGGTAATATTATACTTTGCACAACAGCCAACCCAAATTAATGGATGTTACTTTCGATAAGATATCAAATTCAAGGGATTAAGGTCCATTAGGAAAAGGTCAGTGGAAGTACATCCAAGTCATATGCCCTTAGACTCTCCTCACCCAACACCCGCTTCCAAACTTACTGATATTTCAGCAAGACATACGGCACGCTCGTAAATTTTCACACAATCTGAACCAGCGACGCTCCGGGAAGCCGAACGGGTATTTTTTTTATTTCAGTGAGTACGCCATCTCGGAATTTCTATTCGGCCTTATCACTTTTGCAACCGCTTGCCAAAATTGGAGCAATGTATCAAAGAAAAACTTATGAAAATTTTTACCGTAAGACAGAAATTTTTATTCCAAATTTCCTGCCTGAAAATAAAGATACATGAAGAGATTTAAACGAGGAAAGCTCTACAAAACCCTACAATCAAGCGGGTTGAATACCCACCTCTTATTTTATTATGCTCCGCAGCCATTCGCCGGGCTATTTAGCATGTTGCCAAGTTGTACAACTTCATGATTTACCGTTGGCGTAACGTACGAGTAATATCATATATTCGTATATTAAAAACACATAGCAAAAGCAATCAAATTTCAATCGCTTTCTGACTTGAAACTGGGGAGGTGATTTGTAGTTTGACCTCTGTAGATTACTCGTAGGCGTATCGGATTCTGCATATTGCATCAGTTACGTTAGATACCTACTAATAACAGCTCGTATACTCACCTGCATTTGTATAACAAAATCATTCAATAAATAATAAAAAAATATCGACTAATAATTAACCCTTCCAATGTCATCAGACCTTTGATTTCTCTATAACGGTTATATTTATTACTTCATTTATCCCCCTTATATAAGTTATAGTAAGTCATAAGTTAATGATCAACCACGAAAAATTGATTACCTATAATAATAAAGATAAAACTTGAACTTTCTTGTAATGAAATATTATGTCATTCCTTATAACCATTACGGTGTTCGAGAGTCATCTGATAAGAGTCACTTATGTAGAGAAGATCCCCAGGGAGAACGGCCGCAGTAATTAACATCGCCTTCGACTGCGTATGATATACGCCACCCGCGCGCCCGCGATAACGCGCCCGACCCTTATCACTACAGGCTCCTTACCGTTAGTCATAAATTTTATCACTCCGATGAGCGGACGCAACCGAAGACCTCCTTTTTCGGTTTTTCTCCACCGCGGAGTTAACGAGCCGTGAACTCGTAAGCTACGCTCCGGATGTCTTTTTTTCAGTCACAGACACGATCACTTAAGTAGGCAATTATGCACACAAACTTGTTTTGATATGTTTACAACACTACAAAAGTACGATTCTCATCAAATAAATATTTAGCACACAGTTCTATCAGTCGTACTCGAGAAAAATAAAGTTCAAATTTCAAAAATTTTGTACCCACTAAGCTAACTCAAAATTCGGAATAAAGTTTTTCAAAAATGTTCTTGAACTGAAATATCCAATAGGAGCAAAGCGATAACACTAGGGCAATTCCTGGTAGGGAGACGGTTTGAGGTTGTTCTAGTGTTGCCGCGCGCTGCGTCTGAAATGTCAAACGTTGCGGCGACGCGCGGTGAGTGATGCGAGCGCCAAGTTCGTCGGCAGTCGCTCGCCTGGCGGCCAGCTGGGGACTGCGCGGGTGACACTGGCTCCGATGGCGAGGCTCGACGCCGCCCGCTCCGCCGCCGCGGCGCACGCGCCCGCCGGGGATCGATACACCCCGCCCCAACCACTGCCACTCCCGCCGGGGGCGCTACAGCCCACACACGCATTCGTCGCGACGCTCACACTTAAGACATGCCTTCTCTTCTGTGCCCCTTGATTTTTCAGATATCCTCTGCAGTGAAGTCGAGAGGACGGTGAAAGCTTTGGAATAACTTTAAAACACTTACGCAATCTTTTAAATTTATGACACTTACGCAAGTTTTTTTTAATTTATTTTAACAGTAAGGAATACTTTAAACTCTGCAGGAATACAAAAATAGCACTGCCAGTTGTAAACAAAGACAATTGGAAAATGGAACGTTCTTAGAGTGCGCATTTTTAACTGTATTCGTAATCAGAGTTTTTCTTGGTTCTTGAAAAGTATTTGTACGAATGAGAAATGTAGAGAAAAGTTCAAATTACACGTAATTTAATAGCTAAGAAAGTTTCTCATTTTTATTAATTTCACAACAACTCTTGGAGAAAACTCATATCTTTGAGCGTAATAACAACAAAATAAACTTTTATAGCATAAAAGATGAAGATGCTTCATATTGTCGTACTACCCACTTATCAACTTCAAGAGTAAATAAGTCAACAATAAAGCTAGATTATATCTTTAAATGTGTATTTTCACTACATTATTTCATCTCTATGCTTTCAAAACACAGCAAAAATATATCAACCCATACATGTATGGTTCAGCCTTCTCGAGGTACACTACTGAACATAGGCCTAAATGAAGATTTTGCCAAAAGTTAACGCGCCTAGCATCCGTATTGGAGACCACATCAGATGTTGATGTTACACAGGAAGACCGCGCATGCCTTTTCTTGAATATTACCCTTCAATTGCCTCCAACTACGTTCATGAGTAGAGTGGTGCCATTCAAGACCTACACCACACGACATGGCAAATTAAATATTGAGAAGACATCAATCTTAGCCACAGTCCAAAGTTGTAGGTGTTAAAAAAGAGGCATCATCATTATATATAACTGCAAATAAAGTATGTGAGAATTTAATCTCCCATAATTTATTAAAGTTGTATACAAGTAAATATTATTGTACGTGGAATGCATTATTTCATCAGTATCAAAGATAAACTGAATGAACGTTTTATTTTACTGTCAAAGTAAATCATTCGCCGAAGCTATAACTAATAAACACAACTGACTTTACCCGGGAATCCGCGAAACTAGATAGGAAATACATACATACTTGAAGGTAGGCCATAACTATTCGCGTAGAGGCGTAGAGAACGAGTTTCTACACGTAGAAAGGCAATACAAATTTATTGCATGCGCAGTCAGACCCGATAACAACACCCCCACTGGCGAAACAGCTATAAAGACTGATAGGAAAGAAAGAGAATATACGTAGGCCCCATCCAGCCGTAGGGGCCCTAACTGTAAAGTATTCAAGTAACTGTCATATATATAGATGATAATAAAAAATAGGTTTACCATAAAGATGTTTAAGTAACAAATAATAATAATAATAATATACTATTGCTACGTTTGATAAATATTTACAACTTCATTTAAGTTGAGCTTCATTATAAGTTTCGTAAAAACTCGAAGATAAAAGTCAATAACCTTAAAGATATATTAATATTTATTTTAAAGCCAAATAGAAAATAGTCCCAAAAATATTAAAATAATGGAATAAATAAGGATAATTAAGTATGTCGAAATATCAAAAATGTTTAACACGGTGGCGAAAATATTTTCCTTACTATTAGTTTTTGTTATTTTCTTTCAAAGTAATTAGGCAAATGAAGTGAAACCTATTTATCAAAATAAAATGAAGTATAATAGTCTTGAAATAATAAATATTTGATGCCAAAAGACAATGTTAAGCGAAATTATTTAATACCATGAAGGTAAGTCCTGTACCTAATTACTGATCAATGAACGAGTTGTAGGTTTTCCTCAAGTTAATTAACAAAAGGTTGATGTTGTAGGATTTCCTACAGACAATCCTTAAAGCAATGTTCATTTAAGAGCGTAATATAATATTCATATAAATACGAAGAAAGTTAATCCAACAGCGAAGAATAGTTATTGTAATGATTTGAAAATATCACTTACGCTATATGTAGTAACTTTTTGCAAATCCGTTGATCAGTGTAGCGAGTTCTACACCAAAATTTACGGGACACAATAACGAACATAAAACAAGTTTTGCACGTATTTTTAAAATTTGCATTCTACACAAATATTTCAACATTTCGTGACAAACAGCGCAGAAATAGCCGCTTAAATAAATTTCAAATATCCGATTCAGTACTCTTTCGACGTCACGTATGTGCGATCGGAATTCTCGAGATCTAACATCTGGTTCGAACAGATGTTGCCATACTGTGCTGAAATTTTACTCCCAAATAAAACTTATATAACTGTAACCCATATGTCCCATTGACGGACACTAATCTCTTCTCGCAACTGAGCCTTAATCATGTCCAATATTTCAGTTCTAATGGAACTTAAAATATGGGCTGAAAGGGATTTGTAAACATAAAAACTAGTGCCCAATTAAAAGCATTAAGGTCCTGATTGCAATGAAAGCACCGATAACAACTTATATTAAAACTAATACCACATTTATTGGTCATCTATTTAGATAGAGTTTAGTAGAAGTACTTAAACTGTCGTAGAATTATTATTTTTCGCAAACAATTAAAGCCCACGAACGCTTTTATTCTCAAACACTATCATAAATATAGTCATATAATAAATATAACAATCGCCACTTTTATACTATATAACTTTATTCCCATTCATCCATCAGCCTTTTCATTCCACTGCTGCGGTTTCACGATAATGAAGATCAGAGGTTTACATTACAGAGGTTTTACGGAACAAATACAACAACAATTAATTGTACTAGACTTTACTATTATTACTTAAATCAAAAATACTAATATAAGTTATTATATTGTTCTTCTTCTGAAATCGAAACAAAGAAAACTACAAGACATTGTATTTATTTAGAAGTCCGCTTTTTCATTTGTCTTTGTAACTAGCTTAGCTCGAGGCACGCAGTGTAACAGGGCGGAGTGTTACAGACGCTTAATAGCATCGGCCTAGATATATCTACATATTCAAATACATTGACTTTAGACCCATTGGATATTAGTTTTAATTTTAATGATAATACTATACAATATAATTAATTTATTAAACGGACCTCCGTAATTTGATTTAATTAGAACTTAACAACTTTCACATTGAGGCAGTAGTGTCCCAGTTTGATTGGATTCTGGTCACATAGGCTAAGTTTTCTTACATAAGGCATTTCAACTTAATAGTCAAAAGCTTTAGAGAGCACAGCAGTACAATTTTGTAATATATCTTTTGAAATGATATATCGGAAATATTTTGATAGCTCACAGTGTAGTTACGAGTAGACCCAAATATACATGCAAGAAAGTGAAATTGTACTTTAGCCTAAGCTAAAAACGTTTTTGAGCTTCGCGTAAATTAATAAAAGTAACATTGAGTAATATTTAAATATAAAAGTTCATACAAATTTATGTACCTAAATAAATACCGATAAGTCATAAATATAAATTCGAGAAAAGTTCAACAGTGGTAAAAATCAAACCAGTCTTTTCTTGCATATCTATACTTTGTTAGAAATGTCTATGTCTATAGCTATTCTATAGCTATTACATATTCACTACATCCATACTTACCCATTCATTGGCTAAATTTCTGTCACAAAAAAGTAAACTGTCACTATTGTAATGTACTTGTGAAATTCATATCCAACGAAATTATTTTGGACTATAACCTAGTTTTTTGTTTACTAACATGGAAATTGTTTACAGACGTTAACTTGAAATTAAATACGCCATTTAGCATACGAAGCGATCAACAGTTTCTTTTGAATATTATTGCAAAGTTATTAAGTATACCTTATCATTGTAATATTATCAGCGGTCTAAAACCACTGAAATCTTATTATATAACAGGTGTTTCGACCGACGATAAACATAATATTTCAACATACATATTTTCAACACATCAAAAGAAGAAATGTAGAATTTTGCTTCCAGAAATAGTACGAGTATAAACTTTCTGTTTCTTTTACATTTTGATATGAAGAACAAGAGAAAATTCTTTAATTACCGTATTTTGACACATTATTCTTGTAATGGGTAACATTAATGATATTAAAATAAATTATAGATTATAAATGAACACGTAATGATATCACTTATCGCATATGGAACAAATCAGACCTACTTCAGGTTGACTTCAATTTTTTCAATATTTGTAATAAATACTTAAAACTTCTCCTAGATTCATAATATACCACAGCAAAAATATCGTAGTTTTTTTAATATTTCTATTAAAACTCAGTAAATTAGTAAGAGACGTTTGTCTGCAACATTCTTTGTAACTTTTGTAAACACTAGTTGGCTTTTCTACACTGGAATTGTGTATTATTTCTTTTTTGCACAGGGCAAAGAAAAGAAGCCACAAGGAGCTGAGTCAGGCTGTGGGGAGGTTGACTCTAACCCTCGACCTCAGTGCATAGTGTGTAGTCCTTATTCTTAATAAAACCGGCCAAGTGCAAGCCGGACTCGGTCACATAGGGTTCCGTACCATTAGATCTATAAAAAACGAAGAAAAAATCAAGTTTGTTGTATGGGAGCTCCCCCTTAAATATTTATTTTATATATTTTTTAGTATTTGTTGTTATACTCGCAACAGCAATATATGATCTGTCAAAATATAAGTAAAATTTAACTGTCTAGCTATCATTGTAAATGAGATGCAGCCTGTTAATAGACAGACGTACAAACGGACAGAGGTACAGACGGCCAGACGGCTAGAAGGACAGCGGTGTCTTAGAAATAGCCCGTTTATACCCTTTTTGTACGGAACCCCAAAAAGCGTGCGAAGCGCTGTCATGATTCAGTAAAAAATACAAAGCCCTATTTGACTTTTGCTGATTTATGTTTAAAATCCTTTACGGGGATGCATATGTGGGATAATCATACTTAGAAAATGCCTGAAAATAACTGACTGAAACAGCTGTACATTTTTAAGTGTGGCTAAAAGCAAATTGCTTTCTGTGTTAAGCCGCAAACGTTTTACACGCGTATATTGTTATGCGTAGCAATTTGCATATAAATATCGCGTAAGGACAATTCAACTTAAGTGTAAGCATAAAGAAAATGTTAAGCTCAGTTTTATTTCAACTTTTAGTCTGAGTGATCAATGACATCCAAAACACTTTGTTTTATTGTACTCAAATTCAGTTTATTAGTTGTAAAGTTTTGGAATATATAAATCTGTTTTTGATATTTGAGAGAATATATTTTTTATTCTTAAACTCAATTTTATTTATTTTCCATACAGTATTCCTTACCTCTCTTAGATATGATTCACTAAGTGGTCATAGTACCTATATACCGGTGGAGATCACTGTCTAATCCAATTAGGATCGTCTCATTTTATGTGACTTTAATATTCGGGATCGAATATTAAATTCATATAAAGTCGAGACCTTAATTTCTGTAACCAACTTCATAAAGATTCAAAGTCCTACCTAAAGCCGATCACAGATGATCACATACAATGCCTCTTTTAAGGACTAAGATTGCACTACATATGAGTCTACATATCCACGACCTTCCGCCAAAACACAAAGAATGCTTGAGGGAAATGAATTGCGTAAGATGGGCACAAAAGTAGAAGGTAGAAATTGATGTGGCGCTAATACCAGTTGAAGACATACGTATGTTATACAAATCAGAAGTACTATTTTCAATTTGCAGTTTGTTATGCATGTAAAAATCAATTTACCTTTAAACTTTTATCGTATTTCAAATAAAAACATAACATTAAAACTTGACTTAAACTAGGTCAAAACTTCGTAAAAAGATAATATGCAAAACCCGAAGTCTTAAAGAACAGTACGAAATAATATTCACAGCTTAATTAATAACGAAAGGCTTATCAGACAGCGCCAAGCCCATATACAACAACCAATTTTAACGAGCCAGCTTTACGTACGCCACAAATTACCCGAGACCATTTTGTAAATGAAAATTCATTATTTTTGGCTAATTGTAGACAAGTACACTACGAATATCTTAAACGCTTTGTACACTATGGTTAGCAATTAGCACTTCGCCAGCGCGGTGGACCATGGCCTTAAATTCTGTCCTTTTGAGAGTAGACCCGTGCCCAGCAGTGAGACAAAAAAAGAAAGTGTGTGTACTTATATACACGCGTTAGAAGTTATACTTCTTTGGCGTAACAAGATAAAAATGTTTTAAATATTTTATCTTTCGCTTTTGTACGTTTATAGGAAAAACGACACTAACAATAGGGAAAACTAAGATGTTGACTATAGCTAACTTCAAACTGTCGGTTTTTCGTGACGGTGAGCGCGCCCATCGTAAAAATTTCTTTTCATCATATTTCCCTAACGCGCCAAAAGAAGTATAACTTCAATAATGTGCTGTCGGCGACACTATGCATATAAGTACGATTTATAGGTTATAGAACCTTTTGCGAAGGCACAACAGTCTCTTCTATTTCTGCCTAATAACAAGAATGTTAAGTACTACTGGGTTCTGCATTAAGGGTGTGGTATTTTCTAGTTGTAACCACATAACCCTACGTAGCTCCCACGAAGTCGGGTATCTTTTGAAGGTTTCCCCCTCGAGAACAAAAAAATATAGCCCTCAGGAGAAGCAAAGTACCATTACTCGACCTTGTTGAGCATTTAATCTTTTGTAGGGTTAAAAATATACATGCATGGGCGGCAGTGACCTCTGATCATCAGATTTACTGTATTCTCGTTTGTTACTTATATTTTATTAGCAATATAAGTTTTTATTAGTTATATCTAATATAATTTGTGTCATATACATTTTAAATTTGTATCATATTTTTAAACTATTTACCTGACGTTTTAATATAGTGGTTTGTATAATGTTACAGTTGTATTATATAAAACCCTTTTTTACGAATAATCAAATGAAAGCATGGATTGCAAGGGAATTATTATAATAAAAATAAAAAAAAATAAAAAAAATGTTTCATTTATTTTTAATAATTTATACTGTTTATACTGCATATATAGATTTGTTTGTTATGTATATATATAAGTAGGTTAGATTAATATTAGAATAGTTCTACCAATTTGTAATAACTCACAATTAGTATCTCGTTTAGCTAAAATATCAAGTTTTACTGTACTATGGACAATAGTTACTTGTTAGTAGCAATTAATGCCACGTAATGTCTAAATCGGCTAACTATAATCGTGTTAAGCACTCCTATAATGGCTTAATCAAATGAAAATCTAATTAAAGCCTTACTTCTATGATAATCTCGATTTAATTAATGTTAAGGAGATAAACGGCATTCATAGCAGCGTTTACGTATACTAAGTAGTATTACTATATTAGCGTCCTATTAAATGTGTGTTGCAATTGTATTGCAAGTAATATATTTGTAGCTATTTGCTAAAATAGTGTCAATACTTTATAGAAAATGCTGAAAAATACTTATGTATTTACAACCAAATAAGTTTGATCAGAAGTATTGATTGAATTGAAAGTATTTGTATAAAATATTTTGCACGATTACTTTCGATGATTACGTTGACTGTCGAATAACAGCCATTTAGTCCGAAAAAGATAAGTCTATTTAGGCGATATTCAATATCAAGTTTTTGCAAATCTACGCGAGAAGAGGGTATTGCTGAAAATATTGTAAAAGCGATGTAAGTACAGTTCGAGTAAGGACCCAGCGCGCGGCGATATCGTGAGCGAGTGGCACTCGAACGATATTTGCCGCGTCCTCGAGGGCCCGCTGTTTGCGAGGCAAACACAGCCTGCTCCGCTCCACACCGCCCCGCCAACGCTTCTAACCCTGCACGCTACCGCTCCACTGCCTACGCCCATTATCAGCATTACAAAGAAGATACGCAAAATATCCTGTGCCATGCAAATCCTTGTTAGTATGTTTGTTGCACTCGCGCTAATATATTAAGTCAGTAAGGAAGCAAAGAAATATTTATAACATACATAATTATTATTACGCATATGTATATAACAGAAATATTATTGTTGAGGTGTTGACTTTTTAATGCACTAATTGCATTTTTTTATCTTTTGCGGTTGTGACGTTCAGTTACAGTCGTGTACGGATCCAATGATACTACAAAGAAATGTTACTCACAATTTCTAAGTGGGGCACTTACAAAGGGCTACACTATACAAAATAAAAATAAAATCATCATTTCGTGTTGTTTTCTATATATAATTCCGTAAAACAGTCATATCGTGACAGTTATTCTTCGAAATTAACAAGTGGAAAGAATTAACTTACTGAAATTCGCATGCTACGGTACTACGGTTCCGGTGCTACGCTACGCTGCGCCGCGCTACGAGCGGCTCCGCCCACAATCCCGCCACACTGCACATCACCTGTTAACTCTGACTAATGAACCCGATATTAGTTACGATTTACAACCGGGTTAGGGTCAATTTATCTTTTGATACCCGTCTAAGTCGGAACTTGTATTAACTCCGTTACAGTTAATCTTCTAACTATTCGAAATGTTTAAGCTTTTTGATTTTGAAATATACTATTGTGTTTTTGTCTAACGTCGTGATAAGTTTTTATCATGTTGGTATTTAACTCATTTGTGTTACTATTTTTTAATGAGGATTTTCAAGGTGGTAAAACCAGTCTACCACCACTACACATATTTCTAGCATAAAGGACTTCTTGCGTTTCGATAGAAGGGTGTGGTTGCCGGCACACTATCACATGAGGCGACTATCATAGTCCTCGGGAGTAGCAACGCATCTGTAATTGACTTCAGATGTGAAACCCATGTTCTGTACGAAGTTGATTACAGATATCCATGAGCGGTAGTGACCACTTGCCATCAAGTGGACTGCATGCTCGTTTTCTACTTAAGTCAGATAAAAAAGAGGATAACATGTTTTGTAAAGAAAATGAAGCTACTAAAGCGATAATTGTAAGAAATAATTAGGTCATCTATTTAACATCTTTCATGTAAATGACTACAATTATCTTTAGTGCCTACAACAATCAATTAAGATAATAAATGTGCATATACACACATAAAGCAACAGCGTTCGCAAATTTGAATCGGCTGAGCGCCAGAGAGGCTGGAACTAGAGCTATTTAAATGTAAATTTCTATTATCTAGTGGGACTAAGCTGGGACTATTTTAAGGATTTATTTACTTCAACATGTTCTTGGTGTTGGTTGGTTTTCACACTTCACGTAAGTATTTAAATTGACGCTGTACTATCGTATTTCATATTGAAATTAAAGTAGATAATATTTTAAATTGAAGCATAAACATTTCTTTTGAATAATATGCATTAATACATATTATGATTATTAAGTTTGATCTTTTATTAGTTAATGTAACTTGTTAGAAGGCATATGTTCAACCCAAGTTTATCTTTCAAGTACGAATAATTCCACAAAATCAATAGTATCTATAACAACGACAAATACTCCTCTCTGATATTCAAAGCGTAAACTTCGCGTAAAGAGACAATGTTATGTCGTCAAAATTAAACAATTCCAAATAATAAGCACTCTGGCAGCCAAGAAATGTTTACGTTCCAGCAATGTTTGTAAGCAATATGTGGAAAAATGCAAACGAGCCCGCCACAAAGAGGACGCGGCATGCCGCCGACCTGGCCACTGTGACCATGCAATAAAGTGGTTTACGAAACTAGGACAAAGTAGGACATTATTTGACGACCCGCGTGGCAGACCGGTTACCATGCCGGTCTGATGCGCAATGGATCGCGAGTTCGATTCTCGGCCAGAAAGGTATCTGAAATTCTGAATGATAAGTTGAGATTCATGTTCTGGGTCTGGGTGTTTGTGTATTCGTCTTATGTATGTCAGTGGTACCCACGACACAGGAAAAAATGCTAGTGTGGGGCTATGAGTTTAGAAAGCATATTTAAATTTATAGCAGATACATACTACACCCTAGAAACATTTTATTTGCAGGTGCCCACTGTCCCTCACGGAGTTTTTATTAGTGAAGCTAACATGGACTTGAGGGATGATGTAAGGGTCAAACATTGCAATAGAATTTTAAATCAGTGAACCCTAACTGTAAATGTTAATATTAAAATAATATAGCGGGCGCCCCAAATGAGTGGGCTACATAATCTTTCTTTTCTCAACAAGTTATCTTCATTGGATAAAGAACGTCATATAATATGCAGTTCATTTATTCAATTTTGATAATAATCACTTTTACTATAATTAGTAAAAAAATATCGTAATACTTTGGGACTTCTTATCTTATAAGTTGGAATTTGTATGAATGAATGAATAAATGAATATTTATTTGCTATAATTGCGGTTTACATCAAGGTCTTACATTAAATGTGTCATATCTCACAATTAGCCATTTACAATATGGCATGCAAATGCCAGTACATATTATTTAAAATAATTATTATTCAATATGTCAAGTAATAAAATAAAAAATAAAAGATTCTGTTAATATATAAATTCTATCTGACTATAGAAGACTATAGAAGAGAATATATATAAAATATATTCTTCCTTAGTGTAAAAACGCCAGTATAAAATATCTTGAGAATGCAAAACTTACTGCCGATATTTACTTACCATGATTAACAAGTAGAAGCTTCAGATATACATGTCAAATGGCATGGATATGAAACGCGTAAAGATTAAATAAAGTATCAAAAGGAGAGTCCTGTAAGCATTTACATTGAGGTTACACCCTACAAAATACTCATGCTCATACTGCAGAGTACGCGACACGCTCGTGTAAATATTTCCGCGAACATCTTCGTATGTTTTTATATCATTTAGAACAACCTCTAAATAACACAGACTAAAAAATAAGATTTTTGATTTATGCTTTAATAATATTGGAGCATCAATATCATCCTTGTGCTTATTTTTTTAATGAGAAATTAGGCAGAATACGATATTCAATACATTTAAAGTATGAAAACTTTATATTTTTATGAATACAAACTTTGCACCCGTTTTACACCCCCTTAGTAGTATTTTGAAAAGACCTTATTATCGGATCCTTACGTTACACATTTTTTTTTTTATGTGACTGAAGTAGCAAATGAGCATGCAGTCCACCTGATGGTTAATGGTCACTGCCACCCATGGACTTCTGTAATCAACTAGATACAGAACAAGGGTTTCATCTGAAGTCAATCACAGATGCGTTGCTACTACGGAGGACTATGATGGTCGCCTCATATAAAAGCGTGCCGTACAAATAACACAAATCTAAGTTTCAAGTCTACGATTAGCCGTTTAGGCTGTGCGTTGATCCGTCAGTCAGTCATTCAGGACAAGGGATTTTTTATATATAGACTACAAAATTTAATATCTAGCTTGGCACAACTTACCAAGCTATGAAACAACAATTTTACTTTACGCAATTGGTTAATAAATCGTACAACACATGGCATGCAACCGATTTTTTTTCGGAGACTATCGTCAGTATTTAAGCAGTGACTTAACTTCATACTCGAATCTACGTGGCCACAGTGCAAATAATTCCGCAAGAGACGTCGCCGAGATTGTTTTGATATGATTTTAAGTACGCTTAAGAGTGATACAGATATGGAATCCTGGCAAGCGAGTTAAGATTTAAAAATCGTCACATATTACCCACATAAAGTAGATGTAATTCGTAGATGAAATTAATCTAAATTTCTATATAGTATAATGTCATTGTTACATGTAAAAGCTAAATAATTGACCCGACGTTCGTAATACAAGGTGGTGACGGAATCGACGAATATGTAAGACTATTGAAGAATAATAACTGTCTCTCTTTATAGTCCGGTTCTTTTTAAAGAAAACTTTGTAATCCGAAAAAATAAAATACGCAGCAGAATAATGTATAAATACTTTTCGTTTTAAATTACACTAGTCTCCATATAAGACAGGAGCCGGATTATCCCGGGTCTAGAATAATACAGTGTATTATTATTATCCTGGATAATATTGGCTATATCGATAATATTTATGCGTATTTGCATATTTTTAGTATAATAAAAGTTTTATATTGTGTTTGTTAACTTGCTAATAAACAGTTTTAGTCCATCAATTAAGTCATCATTATTCAATTCGAAGCAATTGTTAAAGCTATCGTTGAATAATATCTTTCCTTTGAACGAATTTCACTAAGTTAAATCGGTTAAGGCCGAAACATCTTAAATCCGGCGGATTTTCCTTTGGATAACAAAGAAACAGAAATTCAATACAATGAACTCCATTGAAAGTTAACATTGTGAATGAAATATAATTTAGTTCGATCAGGTTTCAAAGTACCACAACGCTTTTGAAATATCAAAAGTTGCAAAGATATGCAATTTTATTGTTTATTTAAGTAACCAGTAAGTGTTTGAAGATTGACAATTTTACTGTATTTACTCTAAATTATATGCCTCAATAGACATTGTACGTGACTGACACATGCCTTAGCAGACAAAATAGAATTCTTCCATACAAAATGAACTATGTGATGTATAAGTGTAAGCTATACGTACATGTTTATAGCCGTTACACAGATGTGTACTTTAAGTTGTATATTCTGTTATTAGCAAGATCACTAGCAAAATAACTTTGTGTTCTGGTCGGGTTGCGATTTAGTCGGGAAAATGTTAGTAGTAATGCCATACTAAATAGTGATACTATAATTAACCCAATATAAAGGTTTAAGAATATTTATTTCTCAAAAGAATACATAATTAACTTACATGAGAAACATCATAAATTGAACTGTTAAATAAACAAAAGACATTACGTATCATTAAGTTACTTCTTATATTGAGGGTACTTACATAAAAAAAACAATGACGATAACATAGATAGTGCCGAGTAAGTATGTATAATATAGCGAATTAAAAAACAAATGACTTCGAAAACATGGGCTTTACCTGTCAAAAAATTGTATACAAAAATATAATTGTGTTTGCACTTATTGTCTGTAAATGAAGCTTAACAAATCAATTTGCTTTAAATGCTATATTCAATACAACAAGACATGCAATCTATCACTGTTCTAATATACGCATTTATTTTCCTTTCTGGATCTCAATTCATTTGGCTGAAAGACAATGAATGGAATAATTTATCCATGAATATTAATGAACCAGGATTCGCACTCATCTCTCTGCTCGCGCTTTTATTGTGTATTAATATAATGGCTTCTGAATACCTAGCGAGTTATCGATAAGTCTTCGTAATTTACTTTCCCATCCTTCATGGACCGAAAGCGAAAAATATAATGCTTATTGGATGCATTTAAACATGTAATATCGAATAGCTGTACTGCCGGTTTCACACGTGTTTAAATAAATGTAACATAATATACACATACAATACATACACACAACAATTATAACGAAATAGCTATTTAAAGACTGATGACAGGAACATTGAAATTAGGACATTCACTATATACATAACAAACGTGGTCTTCACTTAAAGTGTTTTAAAGTCAATAAATAAAACAAAAACTAAGTAGTGCTAACTAATGCAACTCCTCCCGATCTATAGAAACTTGTAGAGAAAACCCCAGTTATATAATATGTAATAGTTATATGTGTAGTTGTCCTATACAGTGACACTTGTGGCCATATGGTCAAAAGACTTCGAGCCTCAAGGATATCCTCTTTCCTCGGAAGATAGATAATACATCTGCTCTTTGTGATATTGTTCATATTGAAATACCACAGCCGAGCAGGGTAACTGTAAGACCTTTCTGATTGTCGCAAGATACCTGTCCCTCAAACTCTCGAGGGTGCGTACAATTTCAGGTGATATAAAAGGGACTGACAATCCCTTATTGACTTATAACTTTAGCTGTATAACAAAGAGGGTTAAGTTAGTTTTATGTAATTTGCATAAATTCCCTTTTGGTACTAAAGTGTTAATAAATTGATCACAATATCTACAGCGCAGCTAGCTATATTTACTTAAAATACTTACCTTAGTTCTTACCTGCAAGTATAAAACATATTTTGTAATGCATACTTACTGGTAACATCATAGTGTACAAACTTAGCAAAAAAAAACAACCCAGATGAGTGTCTCGCCGGATAATCTCAGCTGAGATTGCGTTCCGATCCGGTGGTAATGTAGATAATAAATAATTATAACTGGCAATTTGTAAGTACCCCCTAGGCCTATGCAGCATAAAGACATTTATTTCATTTCAGTAATAAAGTACAAATGTTTAATGTAAATCACAAGTAGTACTGAATGAGAGTTGAACTATGAACTAATGAACAATCTGTAACTAAGTTGCTATACAATAAGAGACATTTCAATATAGGCCATTCAAACCCCGTTAGCTAACCTAATTACATTTTAACTGGCTATTACCGCAGTCCCACTGTTACCAAATGCTGCGTTGGTGTTAATATATGACAGGTTTAACCGTCAAGCTTAGTTCCTCGCTTCACAAATATTATCGCGACTTTATAACAATAAATTTCATAATTATGCAGTAGTTTCATTTGTTAAATGCCCTGGGTATTATATTCCACAGTTATAATAGAAAATTTTGAATTTCCACGTTTAGCGTTTAACTTTATATCAGAATATGTTATTAATGAGTTTAATGTAGTGTATCTTTTTACTATATATTCACGTAAATTTCAAATAACTTTATAACCAAACAAAGGTTACGATATATATTAATTATTTAAAAGGTTTAACTTCTCTCATCAACCCATTATTGGTCCACTGCTGGGCACGGGTCTTCTCTCAGAATGAGAGGGTTTAGGCCATAGCCCACCGCGCTGGCCAAGTGCGAATTGGTAGATGAGAGACAAATAGTACTTAAAAAGTTTGCAAATATTGTTTAACAAAAACACGATTACGTATATTAAATATTGAAATTTCATGGATCCGATAAAGATGTTATGGGTAAAATGAATGTAAAAATATGAAGTAAGGAGCAAAACGTGTACAAATTTATGAACGCCATGGTAGAAAATATAGCCTAAAAAGTAGTACGCTTCGTAGCTCGAGTCTGGCGGCAACACCACTACATATCATATCAGTAGAGTAGCGATTATGCCCCGGTTTCAAGTGTATAGTAAGACAAACCTTAGCAAGAGCTACCTCTCTCAGGTAAAGCGCTTTTCCTTTTCGGGTCTTGTAACATGTGAAAATCGAACCAAATGCAAGCCCGTTTGCTGTATATCACATAAAAACAAATGAAAATGGTTGTATGACAACACGAATCAATCCGTGTTGAGGTTGCAAACCTCATAAATTCCGTCTCCCAAAGGCGCCATCTAGATAAAGTTTATTTATGGCGCCGAGTGATTTATTCGCCACGTACTCACCAACAAAACAATTCTTTGGTAATGTTTTAAAATTAGCGATTTACCCGCAGTATTTTTAAAAAGGTAGCAGTATTGTTGTTCATATTTATAGATATAAGATATGACAACCGAAGCGGACATAGAAGGGTTGGAATGCGTAATAATATCTACTCGTCTGAGGGATTTGTATTTGTCACATCACCCTCGTGCAAGTCATATTGTATTGAAAACGAGCTTTCCCGCGTGGGTCCGCATTTTTGCATATTATAACTGCTTTATATATAACTGTCTGACTTCACGTAAATATGAATATATTTAAGCTAGGAAAGAATCTATATTACAGCCTTGAAAATAATATCTCATAAATGTTATTTTATAATATAATACACAAGTGGCAATGAAGCACGAAGTTTATCTGATATTATTTGGCAATTGGTCATTCAGTAAAAGAAAAACAGGATTAAAGTTTTATCTAGCATACCTAGCGAATTCGGGATTTCGCCTGTATCGTTGTTTGGGCTGCTAAGATCTCACTATATCTCAAATTTCACCACCGCCTTTAAAAAAATGGATTTAGGTACTTTAAATTAGCGCTCACTAAAATAAAAGAAAAACTCTTGCTGAAATAAATAAAATCTTGCATTATAGACGTATATTAATCCAAAAATGTTTAATATGGTTATTTGTATGTATGATCATACCAACAAGTACCTACTAAAAGAATAGCAAAATGAATTTGGTCTAAACAAACCCAAAGTCTGTTATAGTTTTATTTAAATGACATATACAAATGAATACGTTTTTCCGCAAGATCTAAAAATAATATGATGCGGCCGTTGTTATTTATGCCTGTTTATTATGAAGTTACCTTTGTCGAAAGGGTAAAACAAAGAAAACAACTTATGCCATCTCTGAAATGATTACACGTCACTGCTCGCCAATTGCCACACAAAGATCGCATTTAAAATTTCTTTCATCCATCCATCCATCAGCCTTTGAAAGTCCACTGCTGGACATAGGCCTCCCCTACTCTGCGCCACTTCGACCGGTCCTAAAAAAATAAAATTTCTTTATACTCTGTTAAATGTATTTCCAGAAACTAATTTTTAAAAGCATAATTGTGGATGTGACTGAGTGCTAAGAATGGACATTTGCAAATACATCGTACGTATTTAAAAAAAACGCCCTGAACTTCAAAAATAATGAGGGATACACTTTTTACCAATATCTATACAAATACTTAATGAACTATCAACTTGAATAACGTAGTCACGTCGAAAGTGTACCTATATCAAGAAACATCTAAAGATGCGTCATAAATTACGTTTCTGTAACGTCATTTGTGCCCTTTTATAGAAAATTTGCAGACGTCAAGGGTAACTTGATCGCCCAGATACTTTGACCCTAATTATCAATCCATTTATCTCTGATATCAGAATATTTCTTTTCAACATTTTATTTAACCTTAAATAAATTTCAAATTTAGAATCTTTTCTTTGTAATATGTTGAGAACAAGCGTCGGGACACTTAAAATCTGGAAATGCTCATGTCCTACGTATCTTAAAACCCCGTTCTGGCGGAATACGCGTGTTTCCGTTGCTATTTATTACGAGTCTTTTCAAAGGTAACAACAAATTTATTAAAGAACCCGGCAATTAAAAATTCTCAAACAATATTTAATTTCGCCATCCGTTTTGAAGGGGAAAATTGAAGAAAGTATTTCGCGAGGATTAATGAATGCAAACATTTTACTTCAAAAATATCGCCCTCGTCTTAATTAACACTTATTTTTAACACTCTATTACAAGTTATCGTTAAACCTTTCCGAGCTCCGTCCAATTAATGTAAAACGAGATGATATCTCTGATTACAACATAAATTTTGTCACTGCTTCGCTTAATTGAATTAGGAGACGTTTATGAAACAAACAAACGTCCACTAATTCAAAATTAACAGCTGTAAAAATATGGCATTGCCGAGGGTTTATTTAGATTTATCGGAATCAACCTGTCATTCATGTCATTCACGTTACACATTTGTTTCAATTTGTACCAATTCCTGTTCAAATGAACGTGGTATATATATCCTTAGAAGTATTTTGTCGCTGCAATATTTTTCTTCCAGATATGAGGAAAATTGTAAATGGCCAGGCAATCACACTACTGATATAAGACATGTACTTTTTCACAACGCACACTACACATAACTACATGCGATTTATAAATTAATTGAATACTTGACACTGTATTCAAATTTATATTTTTATGCTTCAATAATAATCCAAAAACTGAAAAGCAAGAAGATGAGGATTCTGCATGAACTTAACATAGCTAACTTTTTAATCAACTTAAAGTTCTCAATTTGCATAAATCTGAACACAAAGATTCCAGCAAAGATCGACAAAAATAAAACAATGCACGAGCCGCTCATCGCATGAGAAGGCAATCTAAACAAACTCTTAACTGCACGAAAGCCTGCGGATGTCAGCACTGAGCGCGTTGCGAGGAACAATAGAGCTGAAAGACTGGGAAATAGCTCAGATTTTACAATGACTAGACAAAAATTGTTAAATGCAGGTAATAAAATAAAAAAAAACATTTAACAGTCTCCTTTACAGTGCTCCTCACTTTGATTTTTTTACAGATGAATGGAAGACGACTTTATCAGAATGTCTGCAGTATTGTGAAATGAATGCGTGATGTATGCCTGAGTAATTAATTGTAATGTGTAATGTAACTAATTCTAATTATTTAATTTATTTATATTATATCGTCGTATATATCGTCAACCCCCGTTATTGTCCCACTGCTGGGCACGGGTCTTCTCTCGTAATAAGAGAGTTTTAGGCATAAGATGTTTTAGGAATAAGAGAGTTTTAAATTACTTAATTGGTTGTCAGTCAACCGTGCTAATTATAAATAAATAAAGAAATAATAAATGCCTAGTAATGATACACATATTTTTACATACTTAGGTATAAACCCCGTGTGGATCCCCATTAGCAGTTATGATTATTGTGTATTCGAGTTTTTTAAATGCTAATATTATCTGGTAAATAACGATATTTTTTAGTCATGATGTCATATTGTCTTGAAAATAATTTCTGAATTTACTCAACCGCTTCACGTTCATTTTCGATTAAAAAACTTTATTTCTTATAGTAAAACTACTATTACTAACTAAAGATAACAGAACAATTAAAATAAGTAACAAAGACGTATATTTATATAAAGGTAAGCGAATCTCTTATAAGAATCTATTATTTACAAACTAAGAGTATTCGTTATATTTATATGCAGTTTGCGTTTATATAATTATGCAATCAATTAATCAATAATCAATAAAATAATATCATAACATTCATGAGCTGTTTCCGCAATATACCTCTTATACCTAAGTAGAAAAAAGGAGTTGCAAAAATATTTTATTGATTTATAAAGTCAATCCAACAATCTAAACAAGCTATTAACTGCACGAAAGCCTGTGGATGTCAGCTCACAACGAAATGGGAGGAACAATGAAGTTCGCAAGACTAGAAAATAGCTCAGTTAGATACTTTAATGACCTAACAGAATCTGGCCGATAGTCAGTACCGCAAGTTACGTGTTCACATAAAGGTGCTAAGGTGCTAATTTATTATAAAGAAAACAGATAGTCGGTTGTATTGAATGATTGAACTTTTTCTATATTACACCTCTTGTCCATTGTGAAGGAATAAAAAGTTAGTGCAATTAAAGTCGCATCATCTCCCTTGATTTACATAGCACTTATAGTAAGGGAACTTATTATGCTACAATTCAAAATAATGCAAAAATGTTTGGTTCTATCATACCTTTATTTAACACTGGTCTTACGCGGGTAGTTCTTTTTTTAATCCGATTAAAGTATCAAACGAGCATGCACCGATGGTCACCGCCGCCCATGGACATCTGTAAGCAATTTTATGTAGAACATGGGTTCTGTCTGAAGTCAATCCGTTTGCACTGCCAATGACTAAGATGTTCGTCTCCTATAAAAATGTGCTGGCAACGACATCCTTCCAATGAAACGCAAAAAATGCTTCATGCTAGAAATAAGTGTGGCGATCGTATCTCTCCAATCAAACTACACTGATGCTACTACGTAACAATTTTGCTTTTCAAATTCTTAAAAGGAATTCAAAACATGACTTCGGAGACACTCTGTCATAGGAGTTTTGGTTAGGGTTAGGAAAATAAATATTTTTTTATACTTCAGGGTAATAACGCATCTGTTGTCGACCTCAGGTAGGATTCCCGTGTTATTAGGGTTGATCGCAATAATTCCTGAGTTGCTCAGTGACCAATTGCGTAATTAAAAAAGCGCGATACAATGAATATCCCAAATTACAACCTTTAATCTTAAAGCCATTGAATACGGAGCGTTTAATAAACAAAAAATAATATTCGGCTGTTTGTACATAATGCAACTGTTGTGGTTCACAGTTAACAATTACATCGATGATTGTAGGAACTGATGAGAATAAAGGAGCAGCATTGTGTAGTCGCAAATTAAAGCCCGTATTGTATTCTCGGCGGTGCGGCAATATTCTCGGATTTACGCGAGCCTAATGTAGTCCAGACATAAATACTCATTGGAATATTATAAGACAAAAAGAATACGAGAATTTTCTGTATTTTCCAAACAACTTATAACAGTGATCACATAAATATTAGTTTAACCTGTTGAAATACCTTATAGTATAGTTTACTTTAATGGAGTTAACACCCGAGCGACTTTAAATGTATACATAAGCGCCAAGCGGTAATTCCATTTTCGCCTTATGTCTTCGGTAGCCTGCAGTCCTCGACCGCCACAAGTTGTTCCGCCGAAAATTGTTGCTGTGGCCGTCGGCGTCGGTCGTTGACTTCAGTGTAACTCATGTATTTGCATTCGTAGCCAAAATGAGTATGTATTTAATTTTTCGAATACTAGTTTAATGTACAATTGCTAAACTCAAATCACAATCAACTAATTGCATAACTTGTGAACAAAAAAAATCGCTTTACTATTTTCATATCTAATTACGAATGATACAGTATTTCTTTTTAATTTGAACAACTCGAAAATTTATTTATGTAAGCAAAATCTAAGTTTATAACAGAACGCTAAAACATTTGAAATTATTCGCTAAAAATATTAGAGATGATGGCCTGAAAAATAAATTATGATGAAATATAAAAATATGAAATATAATTCAAATGATCACTCGGTCGAGATGGCAATCTATCTTTCCGTTTCATTTAATTTCATTATGGTATTACGCTGCTCAGACTCGGTAAATTGCGAGAATAACCGTAAAATACATAAATGGGATCTTAATTGTGAATCAAATTATAGACGGAAGAGTTATTGAGTGAATTGTGAATTCTGAGTACTCAGAAAACGTTAAACAGCAAAGTAATTCGGTTTGCATTAATTACATGATGGTATCGGACAAGCGTCCTAATGATCAAACGTCAACTTCAGTTTCAAGTATTACGGAACTATTTACTCTTAGAAGGACTTATTAAATTACATGAACATTGCAAATAACGACGAAAGTTTACATCAATGTTTTTTTATTTGAAGTAGCAAACAAGCTGGCTATCCAGCTATGAATGATAATTTGCCACAATCGCCCATGGATATCTGTGACCAATTCCATATCCATTGTCTACCAATTCGCACTTGGCTAGCCCGGTGGACTATGACCTAAAACTCTCTCATTCTCAGAGAAGACCCGTGCCAAGCCGTGGGCCAGTAATGGGTTGACGACATACATAACCCATGTTTCATCTGAAGTCGATCACAGACGTCAATGAAGAGAATTAAGATCGCCTCATATGTAAGTCATCCATGCCCTTTGACTGGAACGCAAGAACCGCTAAGCTAAGAATTTGGAACCCAATATTAATCAAGACATACTGGTAAATAAAATATATTATACTATTATACATATTTAAAGACATAGGTTCATATGGTAACTCTAAATTTCCTTATTCGACACCATATCATTAAGAGAAAGTTATTAAAACTAGCTTATTCCCGCAACTTCGTCCGCTTAGGTTACGTTTATCGTGATAAGATGTATCTCACTTGTTAATCCGGGTCAAAAACTATCTTTGTGCCAAATTTCAGTAAAATCTGACCAATAGTTTTTGCCTGAAAGAGTAACAAACATATAAACATAACAAACATTTGCATCTGTAATTTGATGCCATATATAGAAATAATATGGCATCAAATTACAGATATATTGAAATCGACATGAAAATTTATACAAATTGACGTGCATGAACGAACGTATTGTAATCAATGTTCCCTGAAATTCCCCCTTAGTCACCATGAAATAATTCGAGAAATGGGGGAAACGATGAGGTTATCTGATTACTGGCCACCCCTTTCAATATATCAATATGATAATAGCCCATGGGCAAAACCGTCGACAGCAATTTACTTAATACGTTGCCTAATTTAACAGGTAACATAATAAATGATTCTCGCCTTAGCCAGAGGCTAAAACTGTTTATTGTGTTTGCCATCAGATTACTGACAACTTTATTATGATTGTGACCAACAGAAACAGGTGAACGCGGGTCTTCGCTTAAAATGATAAGAGTTTAGTTAAGGCAATAGTTATCTATTTCCAATCTTATTTGAAAACTTGATGTGGACTTTTAACCTATAATTGACTTGATGAGTTTTATTAACGGTTTAAAGAAGTGGTAATTAATATCCAGAAAATAATTATTTATCACTTGCTAACTTCAAAAAGGTTTTCTTAAAAACCGCAGATATATGATTCTAACATAGCAAGTCTAATTGATAAAAAAAATAACAAAAAATCTAGACTTAAATTTGTTGGTACGACAACTTTTATTTGAAACTCAGTAAAATTAATTAGGTAGGTACATAAAAATAATAATGTCAAGGTAGACAAAACCATATTTTTTGTACCTTAAATAAAAGATGTAATTTTATATCAGTTGAGAAGCAAATAATTACTCATATATAATACTTATACTACACAAAATTAAATTAACAAATCAAAAAAGCCATCAATGCTATACAGACAAGTGAACATACATTTAAAGCCATCAAATTAGAGCGAGTTGCACCAATATTGTAATCATAGACATTTGCTCGTAATTATGCTACAATGTCGTGGTGGAATATCTATCGTTCAGTTTAGAGACTAAACACCTACCTGGCTTTTAAAAGACAGACATAGCGGTCACAGATGTAACACCTCTTTCTACGTCGGGGGTTAATAAAATAAGGTCATCCCATGAATGACGTAAAGGCCGCGAAATTGCAAACGGTACGATGATTATTGTCCATTTACGAAGCACGTGGATCCCTGATAAAATATTCGAAGAGCGTTCGAATCGAATACGGGCAAATGAATCGCACAAATGTTATGATATCCGTTGAATGCGGAGCGAAATGTGGATCTTTAATGCAATGTGGATCATTTTCAAAGATAAGGAGATAATGCCTCGACAAATATTTACTTACATTGTCCAAAAATTACTGCTTCGTTCGATGGAAATAAAGCTATCTATAAAAGAGTTTAAGTTGCGGGTGTAAAAATGATTTCATGGTCAATTTTAATTAAACCCTACATAACATCGCCCCAGAAATTCGTCAAAAGATAATTTCAGCTCGGTGTTCTTTATATAAATATAAATTAGCTACCTATTTATCTAGTAAATATTGAATACAAACATGTAAGACTTTCAATTGCTATTAAATTAATCAACAAATGAATGTCAATCAATGAATGTCTACAATTTTGATTTAACGTTTTCAATGTAATCACATAATAGAATATTGAATTTTGGATCAAACAACCCAAGTTTTGGCACACTGTTAATGTACGAACGTAGCAGCATGGAATGCTTTGATGACATATTCGAAAAACGTTTGAGCCATACTCTTCATATAAACGGCATCATTAAGGACAAATGAAGTTGCCGCAAAAATTATGACAGCCATCCGATAGAGAATAAAATATGTAACTTTTTTGTGTTGACAATAAATTATAATCGTCACACGTCACACACGATAGTAGGTAGTCATAAGGATATATGGAGTTTATTTTATGGATGGATTGAAAACATTTTTATATCTTTCATGCTTGCTATCATTACAACAAATAATAATTCTGTATGTGTTATCTGTGTTTTAATCTCAATATATAGAATTCGATTGAAACTATTAAACCAAAGCTACAGAATTCGAGACACGAACAGACCAAATGAATTCGCATAAATGATGTGGTATCCGCTCGATTACTGCATGAGTGACATTACAGCAAAATGTGGGACTCGCACCGGCATCCAATAATGCCGCTTATGACATATGTTTATTATTCAAGCGAATTGTAATTTGTGGTGTCGAGAGCCACGTACGTGAATTTACTTGGCTTGAGATTAATTCTATTATTGAGCGATAAAATTCAATTTCAGTTTATATCTAAATGTCAACGGACGTAAGCATTAATGCATTAAATTTATTGGGTTTAAATATTTTTAAATAAAAAGTAATGTTGGCTTATTAATTTTCATAGCCAAAAAGAACTAAAAGTGCCTGGCTGTTATTTAGCGTATTTTGAATTTAGCAATTTTTATGTAGGTATTATTCTTCTGTTCATCTTTAGGTACTCAACATTAAAACTAGAAACGTAATCATGATATCATATCCGTGTTTTAAAGCCGTCGAATAATATTTAATGCTATCTTCATAATATTCGAACTTTATATCTATTCTACAAGAGTAAGCATAAAATGTTGGGTACAAAAACCTCGATAAAAAGCTCACAAGGGCATGTCATTTGTTGAACGTTCCTCGATACGCAAGAAGTCGAGTATGTATAAACGACTTGGTATAAACGAGTAAAACGAACGAATAAGTGTATCAGACATTAGTGTGTAGGTATCGCTGCCTACTCCATTTTATCCTCCGCTCCCTGATATTTACGCCAAAAATGAGATAGATTAGCCCATCTTAAAATTATACCTATATCAACTGTAGGAACGTACACCTTTGATCGTTAAGTTTCTGTTGTAAGCCTAAAATTCTAATCGTACTTGTGTGCGTGCAATATTTTTACAACGCTTATACTTAACGTTAAATACACTCGTAACTCGCTAACAAACATTGTGATCAAGAAATTAATTAAAACGACTTCTAATTATTGTAACGTGAAGGGTTTTTTGTATATATGTAGTTTGGATGATAATACAATAATCTGGTATATATATAGGTACTCGTACGAGTTGACCTGATGATCAAATAAGAAAGTGGAACTCTTTGTCTACTGGCTAGTAGTTAACCCGTGTTTAGGCTCATGTGCTCTGATTTGACAAGTCTAATAGGTTAGTACGACGCAAAAGCGTATTTTCAAATTCTTTGAATGAAATGTATTTATTTTCCTAAGGTATTCTAACGTAATTAGCATGACATAAGAGCACACCAAAGAGGTTTCATTAGCACGAAAGCCACGTTGCTTCGAAATGAGTAAAGTAATCAATGCATGCCACAGGTTTCCCGCACTAATCACCCCTCTTTCGCTCATTGGAAACATCCGGCTACCTTCCGGAACACGCTAAAAGCCGGCGTACACTACATTATATTTAAACATCCAGCAATAGATGTATAAATACTAAACAAACAGTACTGCACATTTCTAAGAAAATATATTTATTCTCTTGTTTCTTTTACGGATTTTCTGTAAATTGAAACTAAAAAAATAGTAATTAAGACATGGACGCCTTTTAAGCCTTTAAGCCGGCGATACATTAGCGACTCGTTTGTTGTTCCAAATGTCCATAGCCTATTTTCAATTACCTAGAAATTACGAGTATCAGGTAATCCTTATTTTTTTAACATTAGACGTAATTACTACACTACAAAAATAGTATTATACAAACAGACTAATAACATTTAAAAACTAACAAAAGCGTAGCATGTAAGGTTTGTAATTGTATTGTTAAATAGCCAACTATTAAAAAATCTTAGGTAGATCCTTCATATTAAACGGAAACACTTCATGTCGATGGGTATCGCTAAAACTGTCATTAGAAATCTTCAATGCAGTAACGAATCTACACAACATAATACCACTGTTCTTTTCGTGAAAACTCATGTAAATGCCAAACAAATAATTACCCGCACTGGTAATACTTCCATTAAAAGGGACAATATTTACTCGTAACTTAATTATTTTTCACTTAAGACTATTGCAAGGCCTGAGGTCCAGCGTTCACAAATATCAGAAAGCAAAGGAAAAGTATTCCTAACATATTAATTTATGAATAAGGAAATATAATATTTTACGCCACACAATAGGCCGTTCAGCTCTTATAACAGTCAGTCGCTCGAAGTCGATACGAGATGAAATATAGATGTTCATGAATAAAGAATGAGACGATGAAAACTGGCTGGGAAAACGGGTAATATAAATAAACTCTACCGTAGACTAAACTCTTTGTGACGTGATCACGTATGATTATAAAACATGTATTATTTCTATTTCAACTAATTAATATGTTGCCAACCGTAGATAATATTATTAATCGTTATTCGGATGAGCCGTACAAGAACGCATATATTATGTACTAAAGACCATTTTATATAGATTTAAATAGCGTGCATAGTTGTTCAAATTCTAGGCTTTGGTACAAATATAATATTTCCATTAATGCAGTCGCTTTCTTTCTCTCTTTTTCTGTAATTTAAACGCACATACCAAATATCTAGTACGAGGTCGCAGTCGAGGGTTCGCACAAAGAAATGACAAAAATGTTTTATTCGCTGTCAGACCTCTCTCATTCTCGATCACAGCATTCCTTCAGTCTTCATATTTCAAGGTTATACATTCCACAAATTCCTGAGAAAAAATGAAAAGTGCCTATTTATATAAATTATAGTAAAGATCAGGTGTATATGTTGAATACTTTTGTATTTTGACTATGTTAAGGCACATCATCTTTAAATGATTCAGTAATGAAATGTTTACTACTAAAATAATTAGAATTAGAATCTTGGCTTCGACTAACATGACGTATGTTAAGAATTCCATCTGAAGTCAAAGCCCTAAGGACTAAGTTGGGACGTCTCATGTTTGAGGTTTTCACTTTGGGATTTGACAGGATAGTATTTGATTAAACATTTAAATAATGGTCATTGAAGATATATATTTATGTTATAAAAATAAAACTCTGCAGGAATAATGGTTATGAACAGCTACAGAGTATTATAAAATTGCAAATCTCTTTATGTTTAATTCCGTCGATCCATCCATGCATTAGCCTTTGAAAGTCCACTACTGGATACATGCCTCCTCTAATCTGCACCACTTCGACCGGTCCTGAGCCATCTGAATCCAGCGGTTACCCGCTGTCTTTTTTAGGTCACCAGTCTACCAGGTCGGGAAGCAACCTACACTCCTTTTGTCCAGGCGTGATCTCCATTCGAGGACTCTTCTGCCGGTGGGTTATCTGTCCTATGAAATGTGTAGCCTGCCCATGGCCACTTCAGCATGCTAATTCTGAGAAGTACTAATACTATTTTTAAATAATATATAAAAAATAACCGTATTGCAGTATATATTCTGAAAATGACTTAATATGTCCCTGAAGTAAGTTGGATACGGCGTAAACTTGGACAATGATACAGATCGGTTAGAGGTCGCCGTTTTCACTTATTCTTATCACGTGCGAGCGATATGAGATGTCGCAGGCCCGCCACAAATGAACACGTCAATGGCTCATCGCAGCTCCTACAAAATACGCAATCGTAAGAACTAAGTTGTTCATTATCAGTTTTTATTTGTTTTCTTACGGTATATTGCCTTTCATATTACTTTCATCTCCCGCAAAGTTTAGAAAAATCGTTTATTGGCTGCCATTGATAACTGTATCGAAAATACGCAGTCGGAATAATAAAACAGTTTACAGACCTTTTCCAATTCGATCTTATTAGATATTTGAAGTAATAAAGATTGTCTCCCTGCCAACGAGCAACGTGCAGAGTGAAAATTACATATCAAGTAAATTTTAAGTTTTTAAGAACACTCATGTTCTGGGATAATTACTGCAGAAGTACAGAACATGGTCTCATCCAAAACCGTAGGACCATTAGTGTTCCGTTTTTTGTTCTCCAAATAATGTTACTTTACTCAAGACTTACTTACTTCTTCTGATATGACCAACTTTCACTACGTATGTTATCTTAGATGACGTATGGCAACTAACATAAAACAACAGCTGTAAGTAATATTCAATTATTAAAATATAAATTTTATTTAAAAGTGGTAGAATCTGTGGAGTTCGACCGGGGAGGTACCACCGTTACATCTATTTCTTGCGTGAAGCATTTTTTGCGTTTCGATGGAAGGGTGTTGTTGCCGGCACACTTTTATCATCCTAGTCCTTGGGAGTAGTAACGCATCTGTAATTGACTTCCATGGGCGGCAATGACCACATACCACCAGGTGAACTGCATGTTCGTTTGTTATTTCAATTACCTACATAAAAATATCAAATTTCGCCCCCCCCCCCTCCCACAAAATGGCATAGCGTGGACTTTTTTTTTGTTTTCGAGGGGGAAACCTTCAAAAGGTACCCGACGCCGTGGGAGCGACACAGGGTTATGTGGGATTTTTACCGCACTAAAACCCCCCCGGTGGCCGTCCTCGGCGCTGAAAAGGAGGACTCCGGAATCTCGAAACGACTTCAACCGGAATCCTCCGAGCGCGTTGCCCCATCTGGGAGAAGCCCGATTGCAGCCGGAATCCTCTGAGCGCGTTGCCCCATCGGGCTCCTATCAGATGGGCGGCTGGGCCCACCGCTCCGTCTAGTCTTTACAACACTTCCCGGGATTGCCTGACCGAACGGTTCGAGCTCCCACTCTAGCCGTCTGCAACCCCGGAAGCCCCTTTTAGTCGCCTCTTACGACAGGCAGGGGATGCGTGGACTAGGCTTGTCTTCTGAAAATATGGAACAAAAAAATATAAATTTCCGCGCCCTTTATGCCATAATTAAGACCAAATATAACTAATCTCTATTCTTTTATATAATTCATTTGCCGTATCCGAAAACTTACTGCGGATCTGAAGTTAAATTGATTCGCCCCGCGGGCTGCTATTGCCTTAAACAATATCTCACGTACCTCCAGTAACTAGAGCTGGCAACCTCTTGTTGCTCGTGACAGGTCAAAATTTAATAAAATAAATCCTAAAGAGGAGCATAAGAGTTGAAATAGTTATAAAAATGTAGTGCGGAAACTTAATCTCATAATAACTATTACAAATATTATTAAACAAAATAAGCTAAGTTTATCCATAATAGTTTTTTGCGAATAACTCGAAAGTTAATGCACAGCTAAAAAAACCCTTAAAAGATTTGACTTATTAAAAGTGATTTAGATTAATGAAATTTTATAGACAATAAAATATAATGTATCGAAATTGCGAATTATTCTTGTCACACTGCGGTGAACATTACGTTCATTTTTTTTGAATTTCGACCTCTGCGACGGCCAACTACTCTAGATAAATCTAGAACACGTTTAGATAAAGTCATATAAATCAGTTCTCTGTGCTATCTTAAAGTAAAACCATCTCAATAGATAGAGAATAGATGGGAAATCCTGAGGGAAATAAATTTCAATAATTTTGTTAACTGTCTAGTTTTGGTTTTGAAAAAATTACAAGCCGTATTATATCAGAAATAAATTTCTGTTAATGAAATTATTGTGATTTAAATGATACGATAAGACAGTAAGAATATTTTTTATAAACATAGTCGACATAGAGTTTATTGCAGCAGAGACCATTTAACATCAAATGGGTTCTACATTCCTTCTTTTTTTCTACTACATATATTAAACCCTACTAATTAAAGCTGCCTTAACTGATTAACTAATATAAAGCTGTGGATACAGAGACATAAATATATTTAACACATAATAAACCAAGAACAAGCAACAATAAACTTTTATACGGGTGATAAAGGAGATCCGCGTATCACTCAGAAATATGCTCTACTTCAAATAATTATGTAACACGTTATCGTAATTTGTTCAATGTCATACGAGTGTTGGTAAATTTAAAGGCTTGAATTTATTAAGAAAATAATGTAAATTTTATTGTAACTTTACGTTTTTTTATGACATTAAAGTAGCAAACGACCATGCAGGCCACCTGATGGTGAGTACATTATTTACACGTTTCGCAGTTGCAAACGTGTAAGCAACTTCATACAGAACGGAGGTTCAATCTAAAGAAAACGTCAAATGCGTTGTTACTCACAACGCTCTTATAAAGTTTTACACTCAACCACACCGTTTCACCGATACGCAAGAATTGCTTTACGCTAAAAATAATTGTGGCTGTGTTATCTCTCCAGCCTTATTCGTTCTCTCTCTCGTCAACCCATTATTGTCCCACTGCTGGGCAAGGGTCTTCTCTCATAATGAGAGAGTTATAGGCCACAGTCCACCGCGCTGGCCAAGTGCGAATTGGTGGCCTTCACACACCTCCGAGAACTTTTTTTCAAAGAACTCTCGGGTGTAAAGGTTTCCTCAAGATATTTTCTTTCACCGAAAAATAGTGATAATTAATTAATAATACGCACATAATTTCAGAAAAATCTGTGGTGGTTCAACCCTGGGTTTGAACCTCGGACCTCCCGATCGAGAGGGCAAGTTTCAACCATTAGGCTATCACAGCTGTATAACATTATTCATTCTACCACCTCACAATAGAAACTTGAAAGTGTAGCCTCTAAATGCCGACTGATAGGTAAACTCCATCATAGTTCGTAAGAGTAGCAACGTATCAACTTCAGGTAAAACCTCTGATCTAGATAGAGTAAGTTAGAGATGTTCATAGGTGGTAGTGACCACTTTATATCAATAATTAAATGATCGTTCGCTATGTTGGATTTATCAAAAACAAGCTTCTATACAGACTTTGAGATTACTGTGTCCATTTGTTTTCAATTAATTTTAATAAGCGAATGAATTTTAATAAGTTATTAAAATTCATCATTGTCTCATCCGACACCAAAAGAAATACACAGTTTAATAATTTTGGTCTGTCAGCACTTATGCCTGAATATTGTTCTAGTGTATACGCGGTTCGCGAGGGCACTTTGCTTTTAATATACTGTCATTTACATACAAATAAGTTTCATTTTAAAACACCGATGTTAAAAATTGATGTTATAAGTATAACACGTACATAGTGTAGTATGTAATGTAAAGGCGGATTTAAATTTTTGTCTGACGTGTCGTGACGTGTCGTGACGTGACGCATCAGAAGGGTTTCGTTTTCATACATTTAGTATTGTAACTGATGAGACACAACGGAAGCCATCACAACACATTGCGCATTACTAGTATGAACGTTACGATACTAAATGTATTAAAACCGATACCCTTCTGATGCGTTACGTCACGACACGTAAGACAAATATAAATCCGCCTTAACTCGAATACTTTCTGCGACATCGTAACTACTTAGTTTACCGGATAAACCGATTTTGAAACCGATCGTGAGCTATTTTCGATTTCAGGACAATGTTTTTGTTTCAATTTTAATTTAAATTTTGCCGTAACGTTACACCTCGTCAGTGACAAAAGCAACACTACAACCTACTACACCAAAACCAATCTATATGATGCAAATGGAATATCCTTTTCCCCCATTATGCCTTAATTAAATGATGTTCTATTATATTTACCCTGTTCTGTATTTAATAACATAACTACAAAACATATTCACAAGTACTACGTTAAACATGGCACTCCATATGTAGGTATTTCACTTCGGAATATATGAGAGAATGGGTCGAATTACCTTGTTTATTATGTTAACACCTTCGTTGCCGTATCTGTGTTAATTTATGGTAATGGGAGTATTAGGAACAACAACAAAGTATATTCGGAAGCTTTTCATTCTCTTGGAATAATTTACTTATGATGGGGCCACTAACTGTCATCTACTAGGTTAATGGGCGGGCTTAACATTGCTTTACTTAAATATTCACATCTATCAACGTATAGTACATTTAGACAACATTCATCTCAAGCCGCATTTCTCTCGCCATCTTTGAGTATTGTATCGTCCAAAACAAACGCCTGTAGAATTAACGCACACGTAAGTGAAGGTAAGTGGTGGCAATTATCGCCCAAGGACATCTGTGACCATCTTCAAACAGAACAGGGGTTTTATTTGAAGACGATCACTCTTGCCTTTGCACCAAGAACCAAGGTGATGTAGTTCAAATGACATCCACAACTGACGACGTTCTACCACCGAAGTGAGAACTATTTCACTTTGAAAATAAATGAAGCAGTGGTAGGTAAACTCGGTTAAACCATGGTAGCTCTGTTACATTGCTATTTTTTACATTATGTTAAAAAATAGCAACAAAGATTGAAGTTATAATTCCACTTACAATTTCACGTACAGCTTAGAATGATCGGTCATATGAAGGTGACACAACCAGCTACCTATATTAAGATGGATTTACTTTATTGAAGTTTGGATTTAAAATTATCCAGTAGATTTGTAGAACGGCCGGCGAGTGAGCCGCTGGCAATCCGCCAGACTTATATAATTAAGAGGGCTAAGTTCTATGTTCGTTTGTCAATATGGTTCGGGCTACTTCGAGGATTCCGCTGAACTAGTTAAGGCTCTAATCCTACATATAAAAACGACGTAATTAGTTCTATCGTTTGCTTTTCATTTATCAGATTTATAATTAGACCACTTTATAATTAGTTTCTTTGTAATTGGCGTTTACAAATTATGGTTTAAATATACGGTAAGAAATAAATAAAGAATATCAAAGATAATATGAGAATGTGACTATTTTTTTTTTTTATTTAAAATAAATATCCGTCTCAAGAATTACTTGTTTTCCTTTTTTTCGTAATAATTCTCTATTCACATACTGGCGCATAATGCATGCCTTAGAGATCTGCCATCACCACACTTTCTTAACTCTCACCACTCTCATATCTTTTATTTAAATCGGTCATCACATTGCCTTTTACATTCATAAGAAGTTTTTTTATCTGATTGAAGTAGTCTACATAATGGTAAGTGATTACTACCGCTCATGGACATCTTGTGGACATCTATAGCTATCTATAAGCAACTTCATATAGAACATGGGTTCTATGTGAAGTCAATCACAGATGCGTTGCTACTTCCGAGGACTATGATAGTCGCCTCATAAAGAAGTGTGCCGGCAACCACATCCTTCCATCGAAACGCAAGAAATTCTTTACGCTGGAAATAGGTGTGGTGGTGGTACATCCCCGGACGAACTACACTGGTTCTACTACCAGTTAAAGTGAAAAAGTAGCGCTGTTTTCACCAACATTATTTGGCACATACTACGGCTAATACAAGAAGATACATTGTTTAACATTCAGATAAATAAGGAGTACTAAATAAAACTAGTCAACTGCGAGTCAGACTCGAACATGAAGGGTTCCGTGCAATTATCTATTAGAAAGGGCAAAATATGAAGTTTGTTGTATGGAAGTTATCCTTTTTAAGACAACTTGGCCACATGCTCAACCTGGCAGTACGATTTCGCGTGTTTTGAACGTGCAAAACAACATTTTTGTAATGAAATGAAATGAAATTTATTTTATTCTGTGTCTACTTTTGGTTCTGTTATAGCGGCAACGAAATATATCACCAGTGAAGGTTCCAACTGTCTAACTATCACGGTTCATGAGATTATGGCCTGATGACGGACAGCGGAGTCCAGTAATTGGGTTTCGTTTTTACCCTTTACGGGTACGGATCCCCAAAAATAGAAAATTAATTACGTGTCAGTTTATTCACGCATAAAATCATAACGCTGATAAACGTAAACGTAACACAACGTAAGGAACAATATAGTTTAAGACGTATAACGCGAATATACGTGTACGTTCTACTACCTACTACTAAAATATCTAAAATATACATTTACACAAAGAAATTTATTAAAAAAAAATTTGTCTCATCTTTAAATTTAGGGTCACAAAGTCAAACATTTTGTTAAACTTCAGGATCTTTGAGTATCACTTCGAATTATTGTCAATAGCCCTCTTCCGTATCTTTAAAAATAAACACTTCCGTCATGCCAAAGGTATGTATTTGCTCAATCATACATACAAGGTAGTTGTTATATTTGGAGATTTAACCGAAAAGGTTTTTAGGTTATCAATTATATAAGAAAATTAGGCGCTGCTATGGGTATAACGGACTTTGCTATTAATACTATTTTAGACAAAAATTGATAGCCATTACTTCTAGATATTATTTCGTAATGAAAAGACAAGAGATTAATAACCACTAGCTTGAAGGAGGCGACAGCATACCGGTCTGACATGCCGTTAGTTCTTGGTTCGATCCCCGACTACACCGATGTAGTTTGGGTGTTGGTGTATTTTTCTTTGTGTTTCCATGGCATTCATAATTCATAATATAATTAAAAACGTAAAAAAACACAACTATTAAACTATATAGTAATCATATGAAAACACTAAAATAAGATACCTAATGTTAGAAAAATTACATAGACCTTAGAACAAACCGAACAAGTTTTAGCTACTTTTCTGTTTTTTCTTTTCTTGTAGAACTTGTAGAGCTACATAACTCAAGAATAATTTACAAGAACAAGTAAGTAAAAGAACATCCACAGCTTGTCGGTTTCATTATCAATGGAAATGTTATTCTGAATCCGTGTCACCAGTGCTCCTTCTAGTTTATTACGAAAACTAAGTCTATATTTTTCAATCAGAAAATAGTTTAAATTAGAATACAATAGACGGCAACAATTAAAGTTATTAATTAATATTATCCCACGCTTCAAAACTACTCGTAGTTCATAAAACTAAACTTCAAAATAATTTTCTCTGTTTCTTAATTGGACGCGTGTTAAAATCATTATACACATATATGTATAATATTTATCGTCTACAAAATGAAAACAAGATTTATTAATCTAGCCTGAACCACGGAGCATATAAGCTAGCCCGGGGGTAATAAATTTTGCAAACGAGTTATCTGCGACGGGTTCAACGGATGCCGTAGCATATCGTAGATGTGACAGCGACGTAGCATCACGAAACTTATACTAACAGGCTGACCGAGCTACGGAGTTATATCACAGCGTAATAAGAGTATTATCAAATTTAATTTTATGAAGAGCTTTAAAGGTGATAGAACTATTTCTGGCTTGACTTTGGAGACATCACAGCCTATTTCTGAATGATAAGGCATTGTTAAACGCTGTTGTGTTTTGGTGGACAGGGTACGATAAGGAAGACATAATGAGGGAATGCCTGTGTGGTCGACCTCAAGTAGGATCAGATCTTATCTCGGGTTACACACATTTCTGGGCGGCAGTGGCTACTTAATATCAGGCGGACTCAATGCTTGTTTCCTACTCAACAAATTCATTATTTAAAATATGTAAAGACTTTTGTTATTACTTAACTATGTATATTACATTTTTTAAAATATGATCGATGAATAAATTAACCACAAAATTTTTAGACTTATATTAATTGTTATGATACTAAGAATACAAACTAAATTATGCCATAGCAATAGATAATACCTTCCTGATTTTACAAACAAGCCCGATAATTACAAGCCGGCATATGAAATGATTGTTTACTGATGTTAATGACGTCGCTGCATGTATTTCAAGTAGAAATATGGACACGATTACGAAATTCTGAATGAAAATTCATTTTCATACGTCATCAATACTAATTTTGCATATATAATTTTGAGGAATAGTTTATATACATTACATATCTATATTTTTAATTTAGTATTTGAGACTTTTACTCCCTTAAATCTTCCTCCTAAATGGCCCAAGGAACGCAACCGGAGTCTGCTACACTGTCCTGTCCCTTTGATGTTTACGACGATACACGAACACACATAACGCCGTTCTTCCCGAAATCGTTAACTGAGCAATTTGAGCTCCCGTTCTTGCCGTACACAAAACCGAAAGCCCCCTTTTAGTCGCTTCTTCCAACAGACGGGGAATACCATAGCCTTATCCTGCTTCCGAAACTACAGGGAAAATAAATTAATTACCTACGTACGTACGTAATAACGTACGTAATAACTTTTACTTCATCTACGTGAACAAAGTGCAGAACGCCCAGTCGCTTAAATCGCTATTTTTTGGTTATAAAAAGTTCTATGTGCTCTCTGAAATATAACGATTACATACAAACACGTTACCTAGTTGTTGTTTGGTAAAAAGTGGAAAACTGGACCGTAGGATGGCTTTGAGCCAAATGTCGGCTTCATCGGGATTAAAACCACGTTCTTGAATCAATGCAATACACAATATCAACTATCTCCCTATCCACTCAAACATTATTGCCTCATAAATATCGGGTAAACTTTTTTATTTATTTCTTTTCTGTTTGGTAAAATACGCGCATCTACCTACCCATGTGGGACTGGTACAACAATACAGATGTACTTATAATCCCGAGGAAAAAAAGAAATTTCGCGTTTGCTACGTCATATGATTAAGTCTAATAAACAATAAGTAGTATAAATGTTTAAAAGTTTGTGAGGGTGTATGTGTGTTTATTACTGTTTTACGCAAAAATTACCGGTTGGATTTTGCTGAAATTTGGCTGACAGAAAGTTTACGACCCAGATAGACTCATAGGATCATTACCGTCGTCCCTGTAGTTCCGGGATCAGAATAGGGCTACGGCATCCCCTGCCTGTCGTAAAAGGCGACCAAATGGGGCTTCCAGGGTTGCAGGTGGCTAGAGTGGGAGCTGGAACCGTTCGGTCAGGAAGGTCAGGTCGGTCAGGGAAGGACGGCGGTATATGTGGTCGCATACCGTCGTAAAGACTAGACGGAGCGGTGGGTCCAGCCGCCCATCTGGGAGGAGCCCATGGGGCAACGCGCTCGGAGGATTCCGGTTGAGGTCGTTTCGAGATCCCGGAGTCCTCCTTTTTAGCGACGAGGACGGCCACCGGGGTGGTTTTAGTGCGGTAAAAATCCCACATAACCCTGCGTCGCTCCCACGGCGTCGGGTGCCTTTTGACGGTTTCCCCCTCGAGAACAAAAAAAAGGATCATTACCGTGGGAATGTGATTAAAACGGGCAAGGCCGTGGGTTAACATTTGCCCTCTCAATCGGGAGGTCCGAAGTTCAAACCCAGGCGCGCACCACTGATTTTCAGTGAAGGAAAACATCGTGAGGAAACCTACACACCCGAGATTTCTTTAAAAAATGTTCTCGAAAGTGTGTGAAGTCCACCAATTCGCACTTGCTCAGCGCAGTGGACTGTGGCCTAAAACTCTCTCATTCTGAGAGAAGACCCTTGCCCAATCCTAAACTCAATGGGACAATAATGGGCTGTACCCAAATAAATCGTACCTCCTAGTACACTTTATACAAAAAAACATAAAATGTAAGCTTTGTGTGTTCCTTAAGGTCAGAATCTTAGGTATTTCGATAACAAATGTGTTGCTACCTTTAAGGACTGAGTTGAAACGCCCTGGAACAGTATTTTTGCTTCTCACACCTATCAATAGGTACAAAAGAGTGCAACTCGTAACAGTGATGTTAGTAGACAAAAGCAGGAGAGGTCAAAAAAGCCACCGGAGACAAACCACAATGAATTCAAGCTCTATTACTTACAACCTTCCTACGAAGTTTTAAAACATGAATAATAAATACTAGCAACAAATAAATTAACAAGCAGCACTATGTACACACAAACATGACATCAAAAGCGCCGAAATAATACTCATGGTTGTTTCTCTATGGAACTGTAGTGTGCTTACTTTGGACATTGAGTATTTGTTGCGATAATACGAGCCCATTGCGTATTGAGGTCAGTATACTCTCCATGCACTCTATAATCACACCATAATTTTCCGGCTTATTTTAGGATTGTTAATTAAAATGTAAATTATTGAATAATTCAAAGATTGTGAACAATAATTAAAATTTTAGAGCAGTGATAGCCTACGAGAGCGTGTTAGCGTAATGATGAAAAACGATGTCTGAAACATGAGTCCCGGGTTTGAGTCTCTAAAACTAATGTGCATACTAGAAATTAATATTAATTAACTTCACATTAAGGCGCAGCAGAACCTTTTTTTCCTTTTTTTGTTTACGAAGGGGAAACCTTCAAAAGTTACCCGACGTCGTTGGAGCGACGCGGGTTATGTGGGATTCTTACCGCACTAAAACCCCCCGATGGCCGTCCTCAACGCTGCGTGGAGGACTCCGGGATCTCCAACGGAACACAGCTGGAGTACTCAGAACTCGAAAGCAAAGCAGAACCTAGCAAGGATACATATATAAAGAATTCTACCAGAAGACCTGACTCCGACAGTGGGGCAATAATGTGTGGACGAAAATGAAGACGATATTGTCTCAAACTGACTGTTTAGCTATCTATGCAAAATTCTATAATAAGTATTATTAAATACCAGCATCAATCAGATACAATTTGACTGCAACTATTTCAGTTACAAAATTGCAAATAAAAAAGTGGGGCTGATCGGATTAACGCTTTCTTCATCGTCAGAATAACTTGGTTAATTATAGTTTAAAACCTCAAATCTAAAAACTTCAAATCTACAAAAGATCCTTAAAAAGTACTTATAAGGACAAAAATTACAATAATTACCTGAAAAACACAACGTAATGTATTTCCCCTATTGTAAGTTGCGCTGATCCAGTGAAATATGAAACATGTAGGGGAACTGGCGGTTAGCCAGCTGCTTGCCACACACTATAACAAAGAGTTTCATATCAGAAAATTGTTCCTAGAACAATAGATGAAAATATGTATTAGCCCTCTCTTGTAACGAGGCCCAGTTAATCCGCACCAAGGTCACACAACACAAACACGTTTTAATTAAGTTGTTATACTTACGAAAAAATGTATAATTTTAGTGAATTACTAAAGATATAATATTCTACCTAACAATACTTCTACTAGATTCTATTGCTTTTATTCTACTAAAATTGTTCTTTTCAATATTTAATGTAAATAGTTTGAAGTAGAGTGTTTTAGAAGCTTTTAAGAATAAAACAATTAAAAATTTCCAAAAATCAACATTTAGTTATTTTCTAAAATTAAATAACATACAGCTATCTTTACTAATAAACGTCACAATACTCCAAACATATTTTATATAAATTAACATGTTTCATATGTCTTTCACTAAAATAATAAGTATAATCATACTGTTATATTGCTAACAATTCCATCAAAATACCAACGTTTACTTTATTTATACTACATCACGTTCCTTCATAACATTGTAAATCTGCTTACAGCATCTTCATAAAAATGCTTTAATGAGAAATTTTCTCGTGGGACCCATCCAGACCCAGTGTTAAATCTAGCGGCACATTATGGGACGATTTAAGACATGTTATCGCGCTACGAGGTTGCGATAAAGCCACGCGACATGTCACCCGTAATATTCGTCGCACATCATTCTTTCGCTCCTTAAATATTGAAAAGAGCGGTTCTTGATCTTTATGAAAATTAAAAAACGAACTGGTATTTACTCTACTCGTAATAACTACAGCGATAGATAACCACAAAATACCATGTATGTAATTGAAGTATCAGCGTAATAAGGGCAACGGAAAATTAGATCTGTCCATCTATAAGCTTCTATCTGTACACTAAACAGTTACAATCAGAGTTAGATTTGCCTATACTTATGCAAAACATCAACATACAGGCACGTGTATGGAATTGAGCCGTTACCGTTCTAATAAAGTAGTAGGAGACGCGTGAAAGCAAAACTAAGTAGTTTTGAAATATTGGATTGTACGGAATGTGCTTTTTTTACGTGAAAATAAAGGACGGTTTTCTTATAGTCAATTTAAATTTTAGTGAATGATTACATTATTCCTGTGGCCCCGTCCTCTTTGACCGTTGACGTTTACCATTGTATGTACCTGTAGATGAGTGTCCCAAGTGTTAATGATGTCATAAGCTATCTGTGTGCCTAATTCAATTGCGAACTCACAAACTTCCACATTTGTAACATTATGAGATTGATGTTGAAATCAATAGGTCTGGTCAATGTTATCAATGCTAACAATCCATGACTCCATGCTCATACATTTTTTTTTTCTTTGCAGGCAAAGGTCTGATCCGGATGATCATCCTCTAAAGTAAACATTTTACAGTCTAAAATAATTGTTATGGACTGGGCAAACAATAATTAGGTGCGAAATCTGAAAGTATTGTGATTTTGGCAATATATCCTATCCTGGGTGTAAATACTTTTGGCGAGTTGGCAAATTTGAATGCGGATCTCGCTTTATTTTGATGAAACTATACACCTTTTAAATTAATCAATTCTAGTCTTTCCTGTTTAAACGTGTCGTATTATTTTCATTATAAAGTATTGTGTTGTCCAATAGAAACTTAAAAAAACCTAAGAGGAACCTAATTGAAAGATTGTAATATGCCAATGCTGATTTTTATTCACTTTGTAATTTAAGAGTAAACCGACCTAAAAGTACCTACTACCTAAAAGTAAGTACTTCACAGATATTTTTGCAAATGAGTCTTGTTAAATTGGCTTTCAACATTTATGTGAAATACATTCCAAAGAAACTAATATTACTACAATATTTTTTTAGTCAACACAGCCCTCTTTTATTCATACAATACAAGCTTATTAAGCAAAAGTACCTATCATATGTTTTAATCTAGGCCATAAATTGTATGAATGACAAATTTCACCTAAATCCGACCGATAGTTTACCTTCACATTTTAATATTAAGCATATAAATATCCCTACTTCGAAAATAATCCCTGTCGTCACCGTCATGACGAAATTACGTTACTGTTTTATAAATAACTCAACGGGTATATATGAAGAAACAAGATACGAGAGCCTCCGTCGATGCCAAGATTATCCGGATACGGGTAGACGCTTGGTAAAGAAGTCGTAACCGCAAACAGACTATCAGGGATAGGAAATAGCGGGGCGGCCGCGGTCGCACGCACGGAAATGAACCGTCCGCAACGGCCCCCACTCGCACGCACTAGCATGGCCCCTTGACTTAGGGGTTAATCGTATTGCCTTCTAGTAAAATTCCCAGTAACTTAGATATGACGTGTAACAACACATGGAAAACTGGGTAATTTTATCCTATATTTCATGCCCAGGTGAGCAGATGCACAAAATGGAAAATACCATTAGTTTTTTCAAGAAAATGCTATTTTTATCATTTAAGTTACACAAAAGTAATACATGAACATTTCAGAAAATACTCTATAGAAACAATAGTGTGCCGAGTCAGGGCGAAGGAGTGACAGGCATCCGCGTCACCCTCCGCTCATTACACACCTGTCTCGTGCACGCCACGACACACTATTTATACCTACTGTACCTCACCCCAAACTCTATTTAAATGTCGCCGTAATGTGCACCAATTTAAAACCATTGTTCGTTTCGTTGAATTGATTCGGGAGGCTTTCTTTACTTCCTTTAGTAATTTGATCAGAAAGGTTTCGGGGATCTTACTCGCGAGTGGTTCAGTTTATATTCGACGGCTGTATTTGTACGGCACATTTGCTTCCAATTCAATTCTCTACTCGGCTCGTTGCAGTAGTGAATGAGCCATCGCTGAGATTGTCCCCACGCTCGCGCGCCCCGCCCTTGTCTCGTATCTATCGTACAAATATTTGTTCCTAAAGGAAATCGTGCACACTATGTAATGACATTTTGTATCGATTATGTTGTGTGCGTAAAAATCTTTATCCTTCGAATCAAATACGGTTACAGCTCCCTGTGAGACTTTACACTGGCTTGTGTTCCTTTTTGTTTACACGACGTTGGCAGGAATATTATAATTTTACTTTATACTCTTTTATGTCCCATTATATGCAAGACCGAAAATCTTGCATATAACGGGACATAAAAGAGGAACTCGATCGGGAGGTTTTAAGCCGTGACGCAATCGCGGTTCTTTGATGAAACGTAATCCGAATGTAGAGAATAAATTTTCCCAAATTGGAACCATAAACAAAAATGTAAAACGATTAAATAAAAAAAATATATATATATATATATACGTGACGAATAGATAACCTCTTTCCTTTGGGAAGTCGGTTAATAAACATAGGTTATGTATATGTACCTATGTTTATTATTAACGGCATATATTATTAGGCATATTTTATCCTCTTCCCTACTCGGTTTAAAGTGTGACAAAAGCAATGATAAATTAAGTAACGAGATTGAGCAACTTCTGGTCTTGGGACTATTACAGAATTTATAAATAACACTAAATTTTTAATTGTTTAATTAATGTTTTTTTAAAATATACATTGGAGCAGAGTAGTTAATTATTATAATTTCAGTTTACCTATCCCCGTCACATTATTAACTAATAGAAAGAAGTAAGAATACGACACTACAAAATTGACGAATTAAACCACCGCATTCGGTCAATCCTTCATTCGATAAACGTAACAGTTCTTCATGTCGTAATCCATCAAGTGGTTAGCAGTATCAGATATTAGGTAATTGTACTCTGCGTAGATCGTAAATACAAGACAAGCTGCGGTACTTGCGTACATCTCCCGCGGTTTCAGAAGAAAACAAACGTTCTCCGGGTGGGACTCAGCAGTGCAGTACAGGGAATATGAATGATTAATGCTCGATGTTAAGAAACACTGTCTTCTGGACTTTTTTTCTCATTGTTTCGTTGTAACTTTTTACTAGTTACATTAATGGTGTAATGTATCTGAAGTTTATAATTTATTGCGTATCTGCTATATTTTAATCAAATTTACATGACGTCAAACCTGCCCCCGCCCTCTACAAATGCAAAATCACAGCCTCATATGTCGACTATCCCCCGACCCCCTGTCGCCGGGATATTGGCTATCAGTAACGAATAAAATACATAAGAAAATCATAATACAAGTTGTATTATGATTTTCAACGGATTACCGAAGAGTATGTTACTAAATAAACTAAGGAGACAAGCCAACAGACACTATACACAATAAATATATAACTTCACATTTCCAGTTTAGACCAGAACTGTGAAATTGACAAGATAAAATCCTATAAAAGAAATTATTTTGAGTAAATATTATTCGTACATTGGTAAACGTTTTTTACCAATATCAATAATAATATGTAGATGGCGAAAACGATTATTCACATGTTTACGAATAAATATAGCCCTTAAATTTATCCGCGCAAAACTTCCGTATTTTACGCATTATTCTAATAAGCTTGCTTACGAAGCTTTTCTTCTAAGTTGGCTCTCGTTTTTCGCGTCATTGCTTAACGATTTCGTATACAAATACCTCTCTTGTGATTTGATTATTCTGCATTATTCCAGCTCGAGAAGGACCCCCTCATTTCGGAGACAAATTGTAATGAGATTAGACAAACGATAATAAACACAATAAATTTCGTAATTTTTCCCGAGTAATGAGTAGGCTTAGGATGATTTTCATGGATTACGATGTTGCCCTGTTTGCATTATATAAACAGAATTAATTTAAAATAGGATTTACAGAAAGAGATTTTTTATCAAAAAATCCTTGCATTAGGTAGTATTCTTGGCTAAGTACCTAAACAAGATTTCGGTCAATCAAACTTTACAATTAATTATTTATTAACACAAACTATGAAACAAAACTAAATACATAAATTTTCGGGTATTTATTAGCTTCCCCAAGTACCTATCTCAACTTCAGAAAGATGTAGACAAACGGAATCCGACGAGTAATGAACATCAATAAAAGCAACACTCATAAACAAGTTTGTTATTGAAAATTAGTTTTTGATCAGACTCCTGTACAAATAGCTTCTATTACATTCGTGATAAGCAACTTTTTTGTTTAATGATTCACAATAATAGGTACAATATGAAACATTTCTCTTCATATCCATGCCCGTTCTGAACCGTGCTAATTAGCTCTATTTATTCCTCGAGCTTAAGCAAAATGTGGCTAATACATAAAGTATTTTTGAAGTTATACTGTGGCCTTAGTACGAATTTATAAGTATTACTCAAAACAAACATAATTTACATTTTCGTCGTTACCTTATTTATTTATAATAAGCACAGTCGACTGACAACCAACTACACTAATTATTATAACATTATGTAAGTAAATTAAATAATTAGAATTAATTATATTACACATTACAATTAATTACTCAAGCATAAATCACACAATACTGCAGACATTCTGATAAAATCTTCGATTCGTCTGTAAAAACCTTGCAATGTACTTTGCAATGATAAGCAAAAACGTAAATAATATTTGTGTAGAGGAAACGTAATAAAGTCGCCTTTAAGCCACTGGTTCCGTACTGGACAGATCCGGCTCAATGACTTTGAAATTCAACCGTTGAATAAACTTGAATAAGGAAATTCAACAAACCGAGCACTCGTGCTCTTTATTGTTCACAAGTAGAACGATCAGAATTTTGCCTTTGAAACGATATCAGAATTTTACCTTTGCTCTCGTATGCCCCTTGATATGGTAGATCGCAAACGAAATTACATTGACTTGTTGGGAAAATTTCGGTCGTTGGACTGTACCAAATGTAGGTCCTATAGAAATAGAAGTACCTAGATACGTTACAAAGCTAAAACTGAATTTAATAAAGAAATTGCCATGATAGTTAACTACTTAGAGTTTGTTTTATTATCGAATTAAAGGTGTACAACCTTTTGTAGCTTGAATCTGGAAGCACCATCGCCACACCTATTTCTTCCTAATAGCACAGTTTTAAATTCCAATATGTTCTGATTCGGAGAATATGGAAGATGTGGAAATCCAACTCAATATTCCTATGCCTTTGGCAATCTTAGACAAGACTAATCTTTTCTGAGGTTTAGGTATTGCATTCGTCTATGGATGGCATAACCCATTTACCATTGTGAACCGTATGCTCATTTGCTATTTCTATAAAATAAAAAAATAATCGTACACTTATGATAGATGCTGTTTATTAAAGGTTACTTTACGTAAGATACTTTAGAAGTAGGTACCTACGGTTGCTAAGGCGGCAAATGGAAAGCTTTTAACTTGTAAACGAATTTCAATACCTTCCATTTGAACGGAGCTCAGTGATAAGGTATGCCGCGTGACACTACCAAGGATTTGGGAAAGCTGTCTATTGAAAAAGACCTCTTATTGATATTTCGTCCTTTTTCCCTCCGTGACGACTGTTCAGATGCGAAATTAAATTCCTACGGTACATGTGGCATTTGTGGAACCTACTTACGTATATTATATCACTTCTTATATTCTTGAGAACATATATTATAATAAACGAATTGTCCTCGTTTTGACGTGGGTTTTCTGTACCATATCAGTACTCCTGAAATCTAAAGAAGTCATATCATGTGCAAGTGAGAAACCATTCATACATAACCTTCCACACAAACTAACAAATTCACGCTAAAATAGGGGTGTCAGCGGCCATACCTACTCGCCTCTACCTCCCCAGTTGAACCATGGCTATACTCGTTTTACCACCGTTAAAATGTAATAATTGTACGTGTATCGTATCGTATCGTGTAGTAAAGTATCAGGGAAAAAACGGTGCGATTGTAATTGTACACGAAATTGGTCATTTTTTAAAATCGCGGAATGAGATGCAAACCAGCTATATGTATGATTTTGACACTTTTTTTACCACTGGTTTTACACTTTAGTCGTGCTTCTACGTATATTTTTATATCGAAATTACTGCGTGTCAATGAAATGAAAAAATACTAAGTGACCCGAAATTTTGACTTGATTGATTTACTTGATTGATACACTTACCTACATATATTTTTTGTTCTCGAGGGGGAAACTTTCAAAAGGTACCCAACGCCGTGGGAGCGACGCAGGGTTATGTGGAATTTTTCACCACACTAAAACCCCCCCCAGTGGCCGTCCTTGGCGCTATAAAGAGGACTCCAGGATCTAGAAACGACCGCAACCGAAATCCTCTGAGCGCGTTGAGCCATCGGGCTCCTCCCAGATGGGCGGCTGGATCCACCGCTCCGTCTAGCCGTTACGACGATATGCGACCACACATACCGCCGTCCTTCCCGGGTTCGCTTGACCAAACGGTTCGAGCTCCCACACTAGCCGCCTGCAACCCTGGAAGCCCCTTTTAGTCGCCTCTTCCGACAGGCAGGGGATGCCGTAGCCCTATTCCGATCCCGGAACTACAGGGACGACTTACCTACATATTGTCATCAAGAGCAAGAGTTGGGCGCCTGCTTTGCGCAAGACGTGTAAAATGGATGGGTAAAACCAAGAGTACCTACCTAAACTATATGATAAGCCAGACCCCTCTAGCTCGATTGCTTATCCCCGATAAGAAATCGAAGACCAAAACATAGCGACTAGATAGACACTTTAAAAAGACTTGAAAATTCTAGGCGTTACAAATTGGAGAGAAAAACCTAAACCTGATCGGACTGGAAGAATAATCTAGGGTATTGAGCCACCCATGGCTCTAGCTACTTAGACAATGATGGTATATTTTAATTAGTGTCCGACCGAACGTTCGGTTTCGGCCAGTTGCGGCAAAAAAATCTAGTTTCGGCTGCAGTTTCGGTTTCGAAACCGAAACCAAGTTGTCGTACGCGCTCGCCTTATTTCGTTTCTCGCGGCAACGTTTTGGCGAACCCTGGAGGCCATGTTCGGAAATTGTCGTGCGACGTTCGGATCACTTTGTAGCAACACAACTTAGTGAGTCAGTTGTCGCCCGACGCAAACATTATTTAGAGGTTATGTCCCAATAGATGATTTGAATTCTACTAAGTACAAATGCATACCTTATACTTCAGTCTAAGGTTGCGTGCTCGGCAGATCCAATGAACTGGGCGGCAGTTCATGGTATCGGTTGAGAACGCTACCTCAGACTCCCGCATTTCGCCACTACTATACGGCTTCTACACCAACGACATTATCACCCTCGAAGATTACCTTGAAGAGTGGGAACGTGATGTAGAGTTCTCGCGCTGTTCGCGGACGACAGCGCGTACTTTGCGTCCTCACGTGACGCTGTGCTGGTTACTCGCAGGATGCAACGTTTGTTGAATATATTACCGGAGTGGGTGGATAAGTTGCGTATGGCCGTCAACGTTGGGAAGATGGCCACGACACTTTTCAGCCGCAAACGCTGCATGCCGCCGCCTCTACGTTTCCGTGATCGGGAAGTAGCTTAGCAGCCCAAAGTTAGGTATCTGGGATGTTACATCGATCACTCGCTGCACATATTGCACCAAGCGATCCGATAGCACCGTGGTGCACGAGCAAAGCTCCGACCGGTGCTGGCATCTCACTGACCTTGTACAAGCTATATATCCGATCCCGTTTAACCTACGCGGCGCCGGCATGGTACGCGTTGGTTTCAAAGACCAATAAACAACGTTTCCGCGCACAGCAGAACCTGTCGGCAGAACCTGGGGACGGAACGACGTGCTGGAGCGCGACCGGAAGGTTCCGACCTTGGACAGGTTATTTAGCTGGTTAGCGCACCGTATGTACGAGCACGCTGACAACGGCCCACACTCCCATCTGCGAGGCTTCGCGCCCCTACACACTCGACTGCCCGACGGGCGCCCGCTCCCTCCTTAACTCGTCGGACAGGTCTCCTCCAACAACCAGGAGAGCTAAGTCTGTTTCAGCAGCCCAGCATAGGTCCGAAGACCAAAGGCTGTATCGCTGCCTAACGGCAGCCCTCAGCGCACGCGGGCAGTGCACCCACTGAGGTAATTGCCTCGGCAAGGAGGGGTTCCTCACGGCCTGTAGACGATGCGCCACACGACGATGTCACCGCCGCGGCGTAGAATGTGATTTCATTAGTCATTAGTCAAACCTTATAGTTTGGTTTGCATTTCCTCTTAGTAATGAGATTTAAAATAATATTATTTTTTAATAAACAGCAATTTTACCGTAACAACAAACAAAATAATTATACCGTGTTTTCATTTCATGTCCCTGATTAATGCAGAATAATAGCAATAACGCCCCAAATTTCAGTATTTTAAGTCATGTTATGCTTGACCATGTAAGTTTTGGTTTCGGTTTCGGCCGAAACTGAAGCCACGGCCGAACATTCGGTTTTGATTTCGGTTTCGGCCGGAAAACCAATTCCAGTCGTGATATGCGGTTTTTATTATTTTTGCCGATATTTCGACATGGATTGTGGTCTTGGTGAAGCACGACGATAACACATTAAACTGTATCAATTCTATAATATTAGTGTAGTGCTATAATATTAGGCGAAAATCATATATATGATAGCATACTATATTTTGGGGTTAAACACAAATAACATTCAAATAGTAAAAATACTTACATTTTATTTTAATTAAACTGAACTTAATAATTATACATATAGAGACATAAAACATGTACACAGTATTTATTTCGTATTTTATTATTTAGGTACATCACGATTCTTAAAATTAGACAAACAATTAATATGTTACAATAAGTATAACACACTAATTACGCACTCCCGTAGAAGAGGTAACGTTCAACGATCAATATCACATTAAATGAGGCTTACATGAATAGAAATTAATATGTGACATATGTCAACAATGCACGTAAACATATTACAAGTCAATAATTAAACAAGCTGATTCAAATCATACTGAAAGGGAGAGTGCAGCTGCCAATCATACAAAATATATTTTATAGGTGTGGAACGGTGAGAACAAGAGCCCTAATAAGAAATTCATTTTGTGTAAATTGTGTTCGCAGTTTAGAGAGTTAAAAGTGTAAGGTTAATAAATAAAATGATAATAAATAATAATTAATAAAAGGCACGTAACATTTGATTGACGATATTAGCAGATTCCCGTATTTAACAATGTTTGCTAATATTTTGAATTCCGCCCCTCTCCCTCACACTGTGCGATATACTTTTTGTACGCCAGCTTTGTATGAAACATTTCACAGTACATATTAATACAAAGTGGCATAACCCAATAAACTATGTTACACAATTATTTTAAGCTTGGAATAATAATAAAAATGATACTTTAAAAATAAAACAGTGAAATAAAAATAGGAAATATATACAATTAAACTTAGTAATGCATTTTAGTACACATTGTCTAATAATTTTCAATTTGAATACGTAGTAATATAGTAAGACCATTTTTTTTCTTTTTATACAAAAATACATATCTTACAAAGTATAATTTATAGTTACCATTATTATCAAAGACATTCATGATCATACATCAAAACAATGTTTCTATATTTTTATCCTACAAAAAATTAAGGCAAGTGGGAGAATTTGTTACGAATTCATTAAAGCGTAAGTTTTCCTTATTTGTTAACCGACTTCCCAAAGGAAAGAGGTTATCTATTCGTCACGTATATATATATATTTTTTTAAGTTATTTTTAATATAGTACTTTTGCATGATTAATAAACCTTAATCTCTTATCAACAACAGTCGTTAAATGTAGTAGAATTTAAACCACATCTAACACTCATTAAATAGTGGTAAATAGTAAAACACAGATTGCAGAAGATTACAAATGCAAGAAAAGCATCATGAAATATACTCACAACATATTCACTCGAAATGTACATCTTTAAAGTTGTAATATTGTAAAATACATTACTAACACACTAAAACATAATTATTTTATTATAAAACTACCTACATTAAACTTCAGATGGCCTGGTTATTACTAAACAAAAAAAAATAACTCAAAAAGTTTCAACGTAAACTTTTCATTGGATCAAATTAATTTTGCCTGTACCTACTATTTCATACACTTTATTCGTATACGCACTGGCCAAGTGCGAATTGTTCACCAATTCGCACTTGGCCAGCACGGTGGACTATGGCCTAAACTCTCTCATTCTTGGAGAAGACCCGTGCCCAGCAGTGGGCCAATAATGGGTTGATGCGATTCGAATACACCATTAATACGTTATCTGCGTAAGTCGGACACAACTTTAATACTACATTAAATCTAATGGTATGGCTGTTTCGCTCCATTTTACACTGCATTACACACATTATACACGAATTTTACATGGGAACGGAGAATAGTCCCTAATAGACCGTAGGAATTGACGACAGGTATGCATAGCTTTTTTTATCAGACTGAAGTAGCATACGAGCATTCAGTTTATCTAATAGTAAATTATTATTGCCGCTTATGGAGAATTGTAAGCAACCTTCATATAGGACAATATTTCTATCTGAAGTCAATCACATAAGCTTTGCTTTCCTGAGGACTCAAATGGTCGTTTCATACAAAAATGAGCCGCTAAGAGAATATCAGCGTACAAACAAATATCTTACAAATATCCGCGTGTGGCGCTTCATCATCCATTTGCTGATCGGCGACATATGTGCGGTGGCGGTCACCTTGCGGCGCGGCACCGGCGCGCGTAGTCGGGCGCGACCTGCTGCAGCCAGTGCGGCTCCACGGCCGACACCGTGCGCACGTACGCGCGCCGCGACAGCACCAGCTCGCCGTACAGCAACGCGGCCGGCGGACGACGCACCTGCCAGGGCAATGACATAACAAACACATTATAATGTATACAGACAATAAAAATCGATATCGTAAATATCTATATTTATAGAAATCTTAAATCCATCCATCCATCCATCAGCCTTTTGATGTCCACTGCTGAACATAGGCCTCCCCTAAGTGGCGCCACTCCAAACGGTCCTGTGCCCTCTGAATCCAACGGTTTCCCGCTGTCTTCTTCAGGTCATCGGTCCATCTGGTAGGGGGGCGACCTGTACTCCTTTTGCCTAAACGTGGTCGCCACTCGAGGACCTTCCTTCCCCATCGGTTATCGGTCCTGCGAGCGATGTGGCCGGCCCATTGCCACTTCAGCCTACTAATTTTGAGAGCTATGTCGGTAAGCTTCGTTCGTCTACGGATTTCATCGTTGCGAATCATGTCTCGTAGCGAAATTCCGAGCATAACCCTTTCCATAGCACGCTGAGCGACCCTGAGTCTCCAAATAAGGCCTACAGTGAAGGACCACGTTTCGGCGCCGTAGATCATCACTGGCAACACACATTGCTCGAATAATTTCGACTTCAGGCACTGAGGAATTGTGGACGAAAAGGTACTACGAAATTTCCCGAACGCAGCCCAGCCGAGTTGGATTCTTCGAGTGACCTCCCTCTCAAAGTTGGACTTACCCATCCGGATCGTTTGTCCCAGGTAAATGTACTCCTCAACAACTTCGAGAGGAGTGCCGTCAACAACTACCGGTACGGGTGTGACATGGACATTAGACATGATTTTCGTCTTGTCCATGTTCATCTTAAGACCCACCCGTTGTGAGGCACTGTTGAGGTCGCCTAGCATTGTGTTGAGGTCCGTCAGCGAATCTGCCAAGATGACTATATCATCGGCAAATCGAAGGTGCGTGATGTGTTCGCCATTGATGTTAATGTCAAGACCTTTCCACTCCATCAGCTTGAACAAATCTTCCAACGCAGCGGTGAACAGTTTCGGCGATATAACATCGCCTTGTATGACTCCCCGCTGCAGTTGGATTGGATTTGTGCTTCTGTCGTGTACTCGGACTGACATGGTGGCGGCAGTGTATACACACTTCAGCACCTCGATGTACCTATAGTCGATCTGGCATCGCTGAAGTGACTCCAGCACTGCCCAGGTCTCGATAGAATCGAAGGCTTTCTCATAGTCCACATAAGCAACACATAACGGCAGATTATACTCCTCGGTCTTCTGTATAATCTGCCGCAGCGTGTGAATGTGGTCTATGGTGCTGTAGCCTTTTCGGAAACCGGCTTGTTCGGGAGGCTGGAAGTCGTCTAGCCTGCGTGCAATGCGGTTAGTGAGGACTCTCGAAAACAGCTTATACACGTGGCTCAGAAGCGCAATGGGCCTTTAGTTCTTCAAAAGAGTTTTGTCGCCCTTTTTGAAGAACAGCACCACTACGCTTCTGCTCCACGCTTCCGGGGTTGTCCCACTAGTAATGACGGAATCGAACAACTTTTGGAGCGCCACTAGTACGGGTTTACCGCCAGCTTTTAGCAGCTCTGTTGTGATTCCGTCATCGCCCGGTGCCTTGTTGTTTTTCAGCTGTTTGAGAGCCTCTCTAATCTCGTACAGGCTGACGTCCGGGAGGTCCTCAGTATAGTGTCGGGTCAGTTTGGCACGTTTGTCGCCCGCCTTGTTACGGGCGGGAGCTCGTGCGGAAGCATACAACTGTCCGTAGCATTTCTCAATTTCTCTCAGAACATCGGAGTTAGACGAAACCATGGTGCCCGATTCGGTCTTCAACCTCGTCAGCAGGCTCTGCCCAACACACAGATCCCTGGCGAACACTCTCGAGCCCTGGTTTCGCTCAATAGCGTCTTTTACGCGATGGGTGTTATGAGCACGCCAATCGCGTCGCCTACTCTGAGAGATCTGTTTATTGAGCAGTCTGTATTTCGACATTGAGGCTGGAGACTGCACACATAGTTCTCGCCTCTCCCTCATGAGACCGAGAGTATGTTCTAAGAGAAACCGAGACCTACCACTGGAGTGGGTCTTAAAGTACTTAGACCCCACCTCGTGGACAGTTGTTACTACCTTGGTGTAAATTTCGTCCACAGAAACGCAAGAATCGAGACACGCGAAACGGTTTCGTAGCTGAAGTTGAAACTCTTCGGAGCCCTGGATTTGGACAGGTGTTGGTCGGAGCGTAGACTTCATTAGGCGTGACCGTTCCAGCTTTACGTTGATATTTAATGTGCCTCTTACCATCCGGTGATCGCTTCCGGTTTTCACCCTGTTGATCACAGAGACATCATTAAATATGTGCCGTTTGTCTGCCAAAATGAAGTCTATCTCGTTTTTAGACGAACCATCAGGACTTATCCAAGTCCACCTTCGCTGTGCCCTCTTCTTGAAGAAAGAGTTCATCATAAAGAGGCCCTCCCTCTCCAAGAAGCTGGCAAGCAAGTGGCCTCGGTGGTTCCGTTGTCCAATTCCAAATTGTCCAATTCCACCTTCCGCTCGCCGTCGTTCCGCGTGCCGAAGTCGAAGTCGGCGCATATACCTGTATGACCTTCAGCGAATACCGTTTAGATATTCTGAGTATAAGGTACGCTACCCTTGACGACACACTGTCGACTGTTACCACGTTGTTAACGAGGGATTTGTGGACGAGGAACCCGACACCACCCTGAGACAGGTGGTCGCCCTCCCGGTGATAGAACAAGTTGCCCGATTTAAGGATTATCGTGTCCTCACCCTGTCTTCGGACTTCAGACAATCCCAAAACACTCCAGTTCAACTTGTCTATCTCTTCTTCCAGCTCCCGTATCTTCTCGTCGGTCCTCAGTGTCCTGGTGTTGTATGTTGCCAGGTGCAGAAGTCGTCGGTTGCGGTAGCCGGATCTCTGCCGGAGATTCTTAGCACCCCCTGCCCCGCCGTTACCTTGGCCGCTACCGTAGCCCGGAATAGCGGGGCTGCCGGGGACTGCGGGCCGGGGTTCTTCTGCACCTTTCATTTGGGGGTTTTTGCCGATAGTCACCGCGCTTGGCAAGCGTGTTGGTGACCGCAGTAGGTGTAAGTTACACAAGGAGATGCTGCTGCCCATCTCTTGGATTTATGAAATCTTAAATATTGGTATGTATTGAAAATGTCATATAAAAGCATTAGCAAGGCAAGAGACCTCGAGGCCGAAGTCCTAGGAGATGGACGGATCAGGTATCTAAACACCTGGAGATACCTGTCAGCACGGCACTCCATCAAGCTGCCGATCGCAATAAGTGGAGACAGCAAATTGAAAAGGCTTCGCATCAAAATCACGATCCTCAGTAATGAGGCACGACTGAAGAGAGATAAAAGCATTAGTTTTGTGATACCTAGATTTTTGTACAATTATTAACCGACTATTCGAAATATGTAACGATTAGATTATATTTAAAAAATATGACATTAAAAATGCTTCGTCGTCGTTGATATAACAAAATAAATATTACCATGGAATATTTCATATTTTTCTTTCTTTGTTTATTTATCTAAACTACTTAAAAGTTTTAGATAAGCAACAAGTAACAATGCAGATACTTCAAATATTATTAATTATCAACATTTTAAGCTTTCGGTATCTCAAGACTCACCAGTACAGACGTAGGGTGTAGCGAAGCGGCCTTCGCCCCCGCGGCCCCGCCCGTCACGTAGCGCGCCGGCCCGCCCGCCCCACGTAACCAAGCGCAGTTTGTGAACAGCCCACTCAGCAAACATTTCAATAGCTGTAGTAAAAAATGTTATTTCACTATCATGTTAAAAATTTCAAACTGTCTCCTCAAAAAATTTGTCTTCCGTAATTTTTCAATTTTTGAAGACATTTGCTGTTAAAATGATTAATATCGTTCCCGGAGACAAAATAATGAAAAATGTTCAGTTAATTTGTAAAAGAAAAACGTACCATGAGTAAAATTAGTCAGCAACAATACCTTAATGCAAATAACGATATTATTTCTTTATTCGTAATTTTGACAAAATGAAACAGTTTTTAAATTTAGAAACTGCATATCATGAGTATCTTATACTTGTAAATATTAATCTAAAATCATATATAGTAATACCTGATCGAGTGCAGTACCACAACTAGTAACAGTCATATTTAATCGCTGACACACTATGAACAGTTGTTGCCGCACTTCAACAGCATAAGCCAAATTCTTATGATTGAGATAATTTTCTCTGCACCATTGCTGTAGGAAAAATAAAACAAACATTACTTAGCATTATGAATGACTAAAATTAAACGCGTTGAAAAATTAACAAATACATACCTTTTTCATCGTAGCTTTACAAAATGCTTTAAAAACGTTTAGAAGTGTTATGTGATCTCCGAGTGGCGATTCAAATTTTTGTTTCATCTTATACGCTTCATCCCTTTTATGTAGTGGCGTGTAAAATACATTTTCACTGGACAACACCGCTACCAGACTCAAAGCCTTGAAAATACAAATCCTTATTAAAATCGTCTTAAGATATAATTCCACTGTCCAAACATCATCTTAATATGCCATATCAATTTCATGCTTCAATTTAAAAACGAACCGCAATTATATTATTGAAAAAGCATTCTCAGAAAATAACTATAACATTCCTACCCATTATAAATAATCATTCTATAAATAGGTATCATATACAAACATATTATATAATGTACCACACCAAAAATAATTTCTTAAGTAGTATAGAGTAGAGTATTGTATAGCATTACCTCATCCAAGCAATTATATTCAGGAGCATTTAACAGGACCTTAGCATACTTGGGGTCAACTGGAAAAGCAGTCATTTTCTTGCCCAGAACTGTCAGCTTTGTTTCATTATCTATGGCACCTAAAATGAAAATGTACTAAACGTTTTAATAAGATATGGTAGCACTTAAAAACATAATATTACTTATATTTAGTCATCGTAATATCTTACCCAATTCTTTAAGTAACGTTAATGAAGCTTGTATAGAATCTTTGGGTGGTGGATCTATAAATGGAAAGTACCAGGGATCCATCCCTGATGCTATTAACATTAATAATGTGGATGCCAGAGGACACCTGTAAGAAATAAATTGGTCATGATATATCATTTTCTTTTTCTATCAAATCCTTAAATATTGTTGTTATTATTGTTAGATTCAAACTCATTTTAAATAGATTGACAAGAAAGTAAACCAGTTTATTGGGTTGAATATAGACGACTAACAATTAATGGATTCATTATTATTTATTTTATACTTAGCCCATAATGGAAGCGTTAGTAGTAAGAAAATTGCTTAGCGTGATAATAACAATATTTACTTTCTGGTTATTTATCAATGGTCGTCATTGAAGTAAATTTCTTAGGTGTCTCATAGGAGGGTGAAAAGGATTGTTGATAGGTACTATTTTTATAAAGGGAAGTGTTCATGTTAAAGCATAACGTCAAAATATTGGTAATTCAATTATTTACCATATACAATAAATATTATTAAATGATAATTAGGTACAATTCTGTATATTTTCTTATTGTAATTACCTAATATTTTTTTAAAGTACACAATTTGTACATAAAGACGTACACTTATTTTATTTAAAGCACAATCTCTACAATATATCAATTGTTTTCTACATCATTCATATAAAAAATATCTTGAACTTTTAACTGCACAACTGCAACTACACAACAGCTCAATTGCACATGTCATCAACATTAACAGCTGTGGCCGAAGGGAGTTGTGTTCCGGAAGTTTCGTGGAACGAGAGGACCCCGGAAGTCACCAGACCCGCGTCTCACGTCGCCTCAAATACGTGATATAGTTATATAAGAATATATTGATATATTAGTCTATATGTTAGTAAGGTATATATGATATCGACCTCTGCATTCAATCATACTCATGTATCTTTGTTTCTATTGTCTGAAATAAATGTTTAAATAAATTAAGTGAAACCTAATAATCTCCGGCGTGTGATGCGGCGCGCGCGCAGCGAACTCCGCGGCAGTGTAGAGCCGGTACGCGGCGCCGGGCTGCGTGCGGCCCGCGCGGCCGGCGCGCTGCCAGCCCGCCGCCTGCGAGCACGCGCGCACCGCGAGACGCTCCGCGCCCGTCGCCGTACACCATGTCCTGAACGTACGACATATCGACACTACCATACTATTACAAGCACATCTGTCATTATCTTCATATGTCATTATTATCGAAAGTGGACAACTATATAATATATTTAGCAATTTAGATATTATCTAAACTGCTAAATATATCACACACATCTGCCATTATCTTCTATGATTTGTCATTATTATCCAAAGTGGACAACTATGTATCTAAACTGCTAAATACATCACACACATGTCTTAGCTTCTATGATATTATTGTCATTATAACTCAAAATATTAAAATGTCCAATTAACTGGCCAAAAAGTAGAGTGTATATGGTTTGAAATGGAAAGTACCACCACCACAGCAATATCTAGCTGGAAGCAGTTTTAGTGTTTCGATGGAAATGATTACCAGCTAACTTTTATATGAGGCGATCATCTTAGTCCTCAGGATAAATAACGCATCTGTTATTAATTTCCAGTAGAACCCCCATTCCTGAGGTTTGCGATGTCAATCATTTAAATGTTTTATATATGACGTAGTTTAGTCCCGCGGATCCGCCCGCATCACTCTCGTTTAACATGGTAATGAGTATACTATGTGTTTATCCAGGTCATAACTGTATGCCATATTTCAGCACACTTTTATCTTTATAATATTAGTAAAATACAACTGGGTCAATGAAAAAATAATTCTACATCCATTTTAAATAATACATATAGCATAATGTTATTGGTTTAAATTTATCATAGAGTAGGGGTAGTTTTGGAAATGGGATAAACCCATATGTATATTGGCATTATAAACTTATGTCAGCATTTTCCTTTTTAAGGGCGACTTCATCGACTACGGCATGAAAGTCATGTACGTGTATGACAATATGAATTTAATAATAATTGGCTACATTAGCCTACAATTTAAATTTTACGGGTTTACCCCATGTCCAATATTACCACAAATCACCTTAGTTAAAATAGAGTAAAATGTGCTTGCTGTATCAATGCTTACCTTTCCTTTACAACACCTGTATCTATTACACACTTGATCTGCGGTATAGTCACGGACGCTTCAGCGATGTTGGTCGCCAGTACGATTTTTCTAGTACCAGGTGGTGTTTTCGCCCAAACCTGAAGTTGCTTCACAGGAGGAAGACCAGCATATAAGGGACAGACTCTGATGGGCGGTCCTTGTGTCTCCTGTAATACAATTTAATCATTCTAATATATATAGCGCACAAATATAAATTACATTTTACTGTAATAGTTTAACTTAAGTATTATATTAAATGACATATTTACTTTGTCTATTTTATCAGTTCTATTATGAACTATACTATAACTTACCTTAGCTATTTGTCTAATGTTGCTCATGACAGTCTCAATTTCCTCTTGACCTGTCAAAAATACGAGAAAATCTTGGCTGAAAATGTAAAAAATAATTAGATAATTTCTATTCAAAATAATGTTGTATTTTATAATGTAATAATGTAATACAGCAATAAAACAAAACATTTAATTTGTTACTGCAAGCTCATTATAAATTCAAATGAACATGTTTTTAATGGCAACTAGTAAATCTTACAAAAATTTTGTTACACTTAGAGAAATGTTTTATTTTGTTTTAACATAATCATAATTTTTATGTAAGGAATCCTACCCACACATTACACAGAGCAACAAGAAACGAAAACCAATGTTACAATTACTTTCAGAAAGAAGACAGAAGATGTATATAATCTTATAAAAAAAAATGTTAAATGATTTTTGTGAAAATAAATATGTAAGCTGTGTTCACCTGTAATTGCAAGAACACGATTGAACAATATTTAGTGTACTATAAATTAAGCAATGATGGTGTATCTTGTATTGGTGAACCTTAAATAAATAAATAAATAATATTAACACTAGAAGTGGGGGCGTTCCAAATTTGACCCACTTCAATGTTCTTCTTGCTGTGGCTAATATTTTATTATGCGTATAATCGTGACTTTTATGACTTTTCATGAAATAAGATTTAATAATGTGCACGGGATATCAACCATGTAAATGCTATACACATTTCTTTTTACCTAAACATCTGCACTTCTAGGACAGTCAAAATGTTCTGCGCTTGTAGTGTTAAGACTTACTTAGCTGGTGTGGTCACATGCAGCTGAAATATGGCACACAATGCTGCATACTGGTAGTCTTCATGCTTCATTTTCGCATGATAGATGGTGACAGGATATGTCCTGCCTTCAAGGTATATCACTGGACAGTTATCGTAATATTTACTGAATGTGTCCACATCCATAGTAGCAGACATTATGATTACCTGAAAAGCAAAAAGCAGTAATTTATGAGTAAATACTAACCTCACAGGAAATTGACATGGAAAATACAAATATTGCTTTAATACTCATAAAAATATATAATGATAGTAAGTAACTGTAAGATTTTTATCATATTTCATTGTAAATTTGATTACAAGTATGCAATACAGAATATTTGTTCATTCCATCATTCATTCAACATTCATTCAGAATGATTTAACTCATGTTTTACAGATTTGAAACAAATTACCTTCAGTGAATTAACTTTATTGCCATTCCTCTCTTTCTGGGCCAGCTTCACTATACCAAATAGAACATCAGTGTTAACAGTTCGCTCATGAGCTTCATCTAGTATTATGACAGAATACTTCTTCAAAAGAGGATCAGCAACAGCCTCCCAGAGTAACATTCCATCCGTCAAATATTTTATTTTTGTTTTCGGGCTTGTTACATCTTCAAATCTAACTGAATACCTGAAATAAAATTATTTGAAATAAGTCTCTTTTTTGAAAAATATAAATTATAATGAGTATATATAAAAGATATACTCATTATAATTTATATTTGTCAAAAAAATATAAATTATAATGAGTATATATTTTGTGTGAAGTCCACCAACTTGCACTTGGCATGCACGGTGTACTATGGCCTAAAACTGTCTTATTCTGAGCGAAGACCCGTGCCCAACAGTGGGACAATAAAGGGTTGTACCCCACCATATATAAAATTGTTATTGTAGTGATTCTATGATTCTAATAGCAAATGTTTTATTGAAGTTACAATTTCCCATGTATATTCATTGAAGTGCAAACTACATCATGAGATTTGAATAACCAGAATAATAATGGCTTCTTAAAGATACAATACAATATGGCAAGTATGTGTTTCTGACAAACATTAATAAGAAATAGCTTATGACAATAGTACATATACTGAAACAAACTTAACCAAAGACAAAACAGTTCAACGCCACCTTTTTCTAATTTTTTTGTCAACTTAATTATTTATGAATTTTATTTATACCTATAAGTGTTTCACTGGAGGAACACTAAAATATGTGCTGGACATAACTCCATAAAGTTGCACTGCAAATTGTGTTCAAATTTGCTCAAATTAGCTAAATGTTGATGCTTGCAGGTTATAATTCATTCCTCTCATCAACCCATTGACCCACTGCTGGGGACGGCCATAGTATATATAATTTAGGCCATAGTCCGCAGCACTGGCCAAGTGTGAGTTGGTGGATTAATTCCTAACACGAGACAAATACTAGTTTAATAAATCAACACTTCTCATACCCAACAATATTCCCAATTTCAGTGTTCATTTCAGCAGCCACACGGAGTGCCAGTGTGATGGCAGCCACTCGTCGGGGCTGAGTCACAGCTATCATTCCAAAGCCCTCCAAGCGCTGCTCATGAATTATTTGTGGTATCTGTGTTGTTTTACCACTACCTGTTTCACCAATTAATATCATTGTGCTGTGTTTTCTTATTTCTTCTAACAATCTGAAATAGGTTTAATATGTTTTTCTATTACTTCTTCTAAAAACCAATTAGATCATATTCTAAAGAAAAACTTAACTTACATTGAAACTAGGATTTAAATAGTTCCCTATTTTTTTAAAATCATCTCATTAAATGTCTAAAGCAAGTGTAGAATAGTGGCTTCAGACATTTAATAATCTACCATACTATATTTATTGTTAAAATCGTTATTTGAGCATATTAGGTGAAGTGAAGTGAAGAAAAAATGAAAGAATGCTTGAATGGTGATTTATTTTAACTATTTTACTGATGTTAATGAACTATTTACATCAAATACGATAATGTTTGTTATTAAAAATTGTTCATATTTGTGTAGTTAGTCAATTATTACCTCCCCTTTACAGCATATACAGGCAACAGCTTCCTGTTTTCTTGTACATCCTCAGAAACATCCAAACTGATCTTCCTTGACTTGTTGAGTTGACTCACATGTCCATTTGTTTTGAACGTTTCTGTATTGTCCTCACTTAATTTCATCCTTTTTACTTTTACGTTATTAAAGATCTTCTGTTCCTTCTGACCTCCAAATGCCGCATATTTCGAATCCATTGTAATCATAACAACATGGGTTTTATTCTATGTGCCATTTAATATTTCCGAGTTCACATTTTTATCACATGCGGTTGTTTTTGGCCGTTTGTCTGAGTGACAGTGACAGCTGACATTATTATTTTTTTAATTTTCCGAATCATTAATCTCCAAGTGTATCCATAAATTGTTCTGTCATGTAACATTAACTCGGGTTGAAGATCTGATTACTACTCAAATTATAAATCTTTTCCGTGTTTTGTTATAATTTAAATTAATTGTTATTTAAAATAAAAAAAAACATATTTCTTTAAATCCTAAAAAAATAATACAAATTATAAATAAAACAAAGAGTCCATACCGCTGCCTTTTGGGAGAGTCCCAAGAATGCTTGCGGCATTTCCGCGTTGTATGGCCAAACTGATACGTTGGCCAAAATACGTACCAGCCCTTGGGTCTCCTGAAACGTCAACCAGGCGCGAAGACAGTTCTTTGAAAAATCGTCGCGCTTCTGGCCCCCAAGGACCCAGTGTCTCAACCGCAAACGGCACAAATATGTAACCCTCCCCAAGAGCTGCATATTTGCGCCGCTTAGAAGATTCAGCCGTTTCTGCCGCACCACCTGCGCGCATCGAGGTCAAAGATATATGCGATGGAGCCAGTGTATCAACACAAGTTGCATCCCATATAAGTGACCTCCCATGTTTCCAAGGAACGAGACTCATATCGTCAGGCCTCTTGCCATCGTCACGTGCTAAACCATTCGGCTCAAGGACAGCCGGCACGTTGACGGTAACAAGGGCCCTTCGGATGATGTCGTTGATGCACACGTGACGCGACAAACGACCTGCACTCCGGCGGCAAGACAATCCATGATGGCCAAACTGGGTGACGTTTTCTCCACAAAGACAGCGGTGTGGCTCATTTGTTTTCACACCTAATCGCAGGCAAACACAAACAGAAAAACTTATATCATCTAAAAAAGTAGCTAAATTATAAGATGGCAAAGCTTGCAGCCAAAAACCTGATTCCTTTTCAGAGACTGCTAATAGACGAGCCCGATCGTTAAGATCTTGTGTATTACTAAAAAGTTTACTAAAAGATAATTTACAAATCGGCTCGTCCCACAATCTCTGAACAATTTTGAATTCAGGATAATTTTGCCCTGGGCAGGCCAAGTTCCAAGCAGATTTGGCATCATTACCAGGCTATCATCAGGCTACCTCATAATTTATAAGAGACTTATGCATTGTTCTTATGCTTTTATTGTTTATTTTCCATAAAGTCCCTATTATGCCCACCTTCCTCTACATGAAGCAACAATGTTTGACTCCTTTTGAAGAAAATTATGCGGACGGAGAAATTTGATATTTGGCCGGTTACACGCAGATATTTTATTAATTTGTTCATCGATTAGCAGTCATTGATAGATAAATTAGAGATGGGTCAAAAAAAATAACAATACGAACTAAGCACATCTAGGGTTAAGTCTAGAGTTAAACATCTGTACTCTGTAGTAAAAAGATTGACAAAAACAAAACTGTGACACTGACAATTAGTCTAATAGGATAAGAATACAGTTTGAGGTTATATGTTCACTTTGGATGAACATAAAATAAGTTTATTATTGTAAATATTGTACTTTCAAATCTAACTTTTTTTTGCAACAAAAAAAATTGCTTGCTGCAGAGCAATTTTTTATATAGTACGAAACTAAAATAAATCGTGTTTGGTTAATAATCACTGCTAACTCCAATATGAAGTTCTGTCGCAAAAATAATTGTAGAATTATGTTTTTTCAAAGAGTATTCTGCAAAGTTGCGCTAGGTAACCCGAGTAAATTTATCTATCGTACGTATGCGAATTCTAAGAACCCGTTCTCTAGAACTTGGGATGTAATATCTAGTGATCTACGCCAAAAAAAAGCTCTTTTTTATCCTGAACATGCAGACATCGTTATAATTGGCGGTGGAATTATTGGTTCTGCGATTGCGTACTCATTAAAACATAGAGCTGGACCTGGATTATCAGTTGTTGTCTTAGATAATAATCGTTCTGTAAGTAAACATTCATAAAAAAAATAATTTATTTTATAGCAAAATGTATTCTATAGCTACATATGTGTATTTAATTATTAACATATAAACTATGTAGACTCCTAACTTAATTGAAACAATTGTACTTCGTATTACTTACATGTATCGGCATTATTAAACACAGTTTTAATAATGGAAATTAAACTGAAATGGAATTAGTCTTAATTATGTCTGCATTCTATTTGCAAATTTGTTAAATTGTTAGATATGTAATTTTTGTGTAATATCTACTGCAAACGTTTTTAAATGTATCTCATGGAAGTCATACTCATCAATAAACTAATGTTTGTTACAGCATAATCCAGAAATAGAAAACAATGTGTTACTCGGCACACTGTCCCAACATTTCTCGTTACCAGAAAATATATATCTTTCCCAATACAGTGCAGAGTTTTTCAGAAATATCAAAGAACATTTAAACAGTGATGTTGATATTCAGTATAATCCACTTGGCCGGTTAGTGCTGGCTAGTGAAAAGTATGCTGATCAACTCGAGAAAAATGTAACAATTCAAAGGGAATATGGTACAAAGAGTGAATTACTGAGCACAGATGAAATACGGAAAAGATTTCCATGGATTGACACAACTGATATTAAACTAGGTAAGTATATATTTTATCCAAGCAATTTTATTAAAGCAATTGCTTTGTCTATATCACAAATAATGCAATGTCATTTGAAATTTTATATAATATACCATTCACTTAAATGTGAACTGACGTGTGGCATAATTGAAAATTGTCAAATATGGTTTATGATTTATCTTCTCTTGTTTCTGATTTACTTTATGTAAACCTTCTGAGTCTCACAGATCCTTAAATACACTTCTGTCTTACACAAGGGTAAAATGGGACTATAACAAACACTGAAAGTACAAAAATATATAGGTATATAGGTACTTTCAGTTTGGTGGTAGAATAATAAGTGGGTTTGGCTAACCTGTGCCCCTTATTATTTGCACTTTAGCCTAACAGAAAGTCTTTAGTATTAAAAATCATATAATTTTTTGCAACACATTCTGAAATGAATTTGACTTAATTGACAACATGAAGAATATTCTGAATCTATTTCAGGTTGTATCAGTACTGAATGTGATGGTGTATTCAATGCTAGCAAGTTTTTAAATGCATTAATAAAAACAGCTGAGGATCTTGGTGCCACATATGTGGATGCTGAAGTTACTGGGTTTGAATTAGAAAAACAACGAGATGTTCTGATGGAAGGCATAGAACCTGGATCATACCAGAAAATTAAAAAGATCACTTATAAAACACCAGATGGAGATATCCATTCATTAAACTTTGCCGTCTGTGTCCTGGCAGCTGGTGATCAATCTGGTCATATAGCTAAGATGGCAAAAATAGGTACTGATGACGGGCTGCTCAATGTACCTTTACCAATAGGAAAAAGGTAAAAGACTTTAAACACGTTACAATAAACACTACTATTGAAGTATTTTTGACTCTTAGGAATTTCTGTAAATTTTTTCTACAATATCCAGTTAAATTTCAGTATCCTTTAAGATCTGACATTCTGATCTGGCCTCTCGAATTATAGTAAATGTTATACTAAGATAAGAAAAATATGAGTATCATTAATAATAAGACAACCATTTACTACTGACTAAAATTTAAATTAAACTTCTTTTGTTTATATATATATCATGTAAGTAAATGTATACATTTTATTTTCAGAGAATATAATGTGTATTCCATTGAAAATAATCCCGAAGCTTTACCTATTAGTTTAAATACTCCTTTTATAATGGACACCAGTGGTCTGTGGTTTAGAAGAAAACAATTGGAAAACAACTCATTCTGTGGCCTCATCCCTTCCTTTGATGTAAATAGCAAGGAAACTTCAATGGATGAATTGAATACTTTAATAAAACCAGCATTAGTTAATAGATTTCCAGGATGCAAGGATATTAAAGTAAGTTGAATATAATCATAACAGTAAATTAAAAAAAGTCCAATTTATTTATAAATCAATTACTAAATAAATGTGACAAAATGGATGGAAGTATATTTCTTACTCCACATCTAAAACCTTAAAAAGTACCTTTATAAAATGTCCTTTATTGTCATGTAACTGCAATTTAAATGGTATATACACACTGTGTATTACACAGTAGAATTGTATAATACTGGTACAATATATAAATACTGGTTTAGAATTGGTAAGAAGAATCTTTGCTTCTGAAACCTGCATATTGATAGCTAAAGTAATCATCATGATTAACTTCATATTGTTATTCCTTTCAGATAGAGCATGTAGGTACAGAGGTGTATGATTATAACACCTATGATGACACAGGCATTCTAGGCCCTCATGTCTATCATGGCACATTATATTTTGCTGCCGGTTTTGGCACCCAAGGTAATAAAACGTAATATAATAAATAATGGTGTAATAAAACTCATGATTACTTAAATTGTGGAACTTTTTCCTCCTTGAAATGTCTTCAATATTTGTCATAGATTATGTCTTCAATACTCAAACGTTACTCCATTACCTATTGTAAATAATATAAATGCAGTACCTATTTTTTAATATTGTAAATATAATTTTCATTTGCATTTTTAGGTTGTCAACATAGTCCAGGAATCGGAAGGGCCATCGCAGAGTTAATTATTGATGGTCATTACACAACTATTGATTTGACCAGGCTTGGTTTTGACAGATTGTTAGTAGACTATCCCTTGATAGAATCTAATGTTTACTAGAAGAAATTATTTTAATTGGTTATTATCAAAATAACCTGCCATGGACTGTAATAATTTATTATTTCCTAAGAAATATATCTTATAAAATACCCCTATTGTGTTTAATTTAAATATTCGCCCTAATACCTATATGCTACATTACATAAATTACCATTATTAGATAGATAATTTAATAAATGTGCCTTAAGTTAAAATTTAATTAAAAGGGAATCATAGTGGAATCATTCAATTTATTCATTCTACCATTTCAAAAATTATATAACATAAAACAAAACATAACCAATGATACATTTTCTAGATTTACATGACGTAAACTATAAATAGACAAATAACTTATCTGAATAATAAATTTCTATACCTTATTATAAGCATTACACACAAACAAACTTTAACAGAATTACAAATAATTAAGTCTATTCAATATAACTTTCAAGCCTCAACATAACTAGTGTGAGCTTATGCGGAATTTACTTAAACTGAGCCGCTGGAGGTGTAAATAATGTACCCCCTTGTTTTGATGCCGCACGCGACGGCGCAAATCCCAACAGCTTCTGGATATTTTGTCTGCAATAAACAAACCTTAATTGATTAAAAATATATATATTTTTAATTTTATTAGCACAGATTATTTGGACTCCAGATTCTCACAAAGCATAGTACTAATCTAGTAATTAAAATAGAAATACTCTAAAAATACTGCTTTGTGATGAAAAAATAAAGTTATGTAAGACCAATTCGGTATAAGCGTACTATAGACGTCAACAGTGGCCAATCCATTGGCTGTAGTATACTTCAACCGGTATATCGGCGCGAACGTAAACGCACCGAAACCGTTACCAACTCTCAAAAATTTATGCCCCTAGAGCCTCCATAAAAAACCCCTAAAATCCCACAATGAATTAGAATTCTTCCTTTTTTTTCGTCGTGAGGCATGACCGTATAGCCTGTGGCGGCTAGCCCTTTACATACACCTATATTTTGAAGTTATAAAAGCCCCTAAAATATTACACCCCTAAAAAATCCCCATCCGACTTATTTATCCTCTAAATTTGGGGAGATAAACCCCTAACTTGGCAAGCCTGCTTTGAGGAACGGTCGAGCGACACGGCCGAGTTTGCCACTGGTCATTGTGATTTCCGTCCCGAGCTGGCTTCGATTACGCGTCTCTCCGTGCACCACCGTAGGCCGGTCGCGACTTTTCTTTTTTAATTTATAACACTGAACATTCGGCACTTGGCTAGTAATAATATTTTGTTTATAAGAAGAAATAAAATTATTCTTTCAGTTTTTATTTATTATTATTATTAGGTATTGTTTTTTCAAATTATAAAAATCATGACTGGATGACATGTTCTACCATAATCACTTGTGTCATCAGAAAATTGGCAAATCCAAAGATTATCAAAATAAATATTAAAACGATTAAATACTAAACTTACTTTAGATTTTTGTTCTATATTGGCCTTTAATAAGTTAAGTAAGCGTATAGAAGTAAGTAATATTATAGAAAAATAACCATAATAACACCACTATTTTTTTATTAGAACATCAAGAAAAGTAGACTCCATCCCTTCCCTAATTATCCCCAATTGAGCACTGCAAGAGATAAAATACATGCAATCAACTAAATTAATATGATATTTTTACCTTATACTCATTGTGCAAAGTATGTACAGGAATATGAATGAACAGTCAGTATAATCATCCCCTGGCAAGTTCCTGTGACTGAAATTCTGCAGCAAACTGATGGGATGGAATGGCAGTTTAGCTACCACTCTGCCATCAAATCTGCAAAGAACATATTTACATGATTCAGATATAATTTTCATGTAAGCTGTATTGTTTACTCGTTATTTCAAGAAAACACCTTGTTTTACGTTTTTTTTTTATATAAATAAGACAGTGTTGGCCATTTATTGCAAGTGGGGTCCAGACAGTTAAAAATTCATAGGCAGTGGCATGGGCAAAGTGGGCCATCGCCCCATTGCCCCATAACTATATTAATTAATACACTCTGTCTAAGTATTCCTTTATAATTCAGTTAGGAAAATTTACAGTTGCATTTTGACAACTAGAAGACACAATTTTTCATTGAGTTTACCCAATTAATCCAACTATAAAAATATATAAATTATTATATAAATCTTGTATCACTGAAACCTATACATTTAGTACAAGTTTAGAACATTTTCTTAAAACTATAATTGTTTATACTTTACACCCATGTATTGCAAATTATGTTACTCTGTTATGTTTTCATTATTGGCCATAACATACATGGCATTCAATTAACTTACAATAAAGGTACTGCTCAACATAAAAATAGACAGTCAAGTTTACTTACATGCTATTGAACATACTCAGTAGTGCCGTAAAAGCAAAACCGATAGCAAACATGGATTTCATCTTGACAAAGGAAAGGTCCCGGTTGTTGTTCTTGAGGCGCTCCTCCTCACGTTCAATTTTTTTCTTATATTGTTTGTCCAAAGAGTCTCCATGAGCTTCCTTAAGATTTTCCACTTAAAACAGAAAAATATGACCATTACTCTATAGACTATAATGCATATACCATATAAATACAGTAATACTTCGACTTATTCTACCCGACTTACGAAACCTTATAGTGAAACTGTTTTTGCACTTTGAAGAGAACCTCTATTCTTTACAAAGTTGCTTATTGATTCCCAGGGATGGCAGCAATCACTTAACATCAGGTGGATTTTTTTATTAATAGGAGTATTTGATTAACATTTTACGATACTTGTAGATTGAAATAGCATACAATACTAACTTATTATACATGTTTTATCCTACCTTATAAATAAAATCTTTTGAATGAATAAATTCATAAATATAAGAATCTTGCTCATTGAAGTATAATACAAAGCTGTTTGATTTATCATGAACCACATCAATGTAACTAAAAATTTGTTTTTTATAACATTGAAGTAGCAAACAAGCATACAATTCCAATATAAAATGGGAGTTCTAACAGAACTCCTACAAATTCATTGCATATGCCTAAGGAGTAAGATTGTCTGACATGCAAATTAGCAAGCATCCACAAGCAGCTACGAAAATAAAAAAGAATTCTTTGCACTAGAAACACATGTGGCATTATATTATTTTATGCTACAATTAATTGTGGCTTTTATCTTACACTTTTTGCTCTGTCGTTCCACTTCCACTTTTAACTTCTGATATTTCTCAGTTCTATAAACTAGAACCCATGTAAGACCTAGAAATAAAATTGATAGTTACTAAATGATAATATACGTATGTTAAATAAACCAATTTTTACCAATTAAACTCATATATACCTTCTCCTAGTAAAGCTGTACATATAGAAATGAATACTATCAATAACGAATCTTCCCACATGATGATTTACTTATTTCGATAATTACAGAATTTTCAAGAAGTAAAAGTGTCTGTCAATATTGATATTGACTATTTGATACAAGTGTTTAGATATTTTTAATTAGAAGTCGAACAATATTTTTTCTAGAGGTCCTATAACGTGACACTCGTGATTTATTTCGCTTAGTTTGACACGAACAAACGAAAATAGCCATAAAATATCACCGAATTCCTAGAGCACAGAATTAACAACCATGCTATTAATTGAAATTATAGAAATATAGAGTATAATTTAATAAAATCAAATCCACTTCACAGAGATCATTCCTTCATCAAAAAATTAAAAAATGACACGATCAATGTCATCATTGTCATCGATTAGTGATGGGGTGGGGTCAACTCGGGATTGGCACAACTGTAGTTAAATTTCATAAAACTCGAATTTGAAATTGTTTTGACTGATCTTTGCAAAGTTTGTGATCATTTATAAAAAAATCACGAAAATAAAACCTTGTTTGTTTAAATTCTACCCAATATAATTATTTATGACAGAACAAACACATGTTTATGATGAATCTGTTCTGCTTTTGTTATTTTATAACAAAGCTAGGTTATTAAAATGGATATCCCTGTAGTTCCAGGACTAGAAGTCTTTATGTGAGGAAAAATACCAACATAACCCGGCGTTGCTCTCACGGTGTCAGGTACGTTTTGAAAGAAGAAAGGCTTAAAAATGGTGAAATCGAAATGAAATACTTAGTTTCATCGAATTGACTCGAGTTTCATAACTCGTTTGAAGTTAACCATAACTAGGCCATTTAACAGCGACAACATAGCCTAATAGACACCTCATGTCTTCATTTCTACTAAGAAACATTTCAGTCAAAGCACTGAGGTATGCGGTGCGGGGGACCGGTAAAAGAAAGCATTGCAATTGGTCGATTCAAGGTCGCAATAGATCATAAATTACAATTAGTGATGGGAACGTTTTTGTAATGGGTTATTGATTAGAAATAATAAAGTAATTATAATTGAATAAGACGATTAATAAATAGCTCATAGAAGGTATAGTAGTACTCATATTGAAGTATTGAGAAAAATAATGAAAACATCATTTAACAATCTAAACCATTAATACACAACATAACTCAATTCAAACCAGTATTAACATTGTTGTATAAAATATATTTAAGCAAAAAATGAATCAATTATTCTTAAAATGAATTAACTTGATATAAATTCTTCTAATTGTAGGTTTCGGATCTACGGATTTTGTAATAAATAAAAAAAAATAAACAAAAAATACAACCGACTTCCACGCACCAAAAAATTTAAAAAATATCTAAATACTTTTTAGTTTAGAGCATACACAGTAGGTACTTAGTAGTAGTCCTGAAGTCGGCGCTCACCATATTTCGCTAGATCACGATGAAACCACATGTGCCCTATGTGTGTTTTTATACAAAAGTTTTTTTTCATTTCTATATGTACGTATGTTCTTCTGATCATAGCTTGTAAGTAATTAATTCAATTTCATTAGTACCTACACCAAATGTCTTCAAACACATTTCAATTATTCCTATCGGCTGAGGAGTTACATATTTTGTCTCCGAGCCAAATTATCAGACACTTAAATAGTCAAATATGAACTGGCTTTGCATTATCATTAGAACTTACACCAAATATCTTGAAACACAACTCAATTATTCCCATCGGTTGAGGAGTTACATATTTTGTCTCCGAGCCAAATTATCAGACACTTAAATAGTCAAAGATGAACTCGCTTTGCAATATCATTAGAACCTACACCAAATATCTTGAAACACAACTCATTTATTCCCATCGGGTGAGGAGTTCCCCTCATTTTCTTCAGAACTCATAAATGGATGATAACCATATTTAAGTGGGACCAATTCGCGGCTCGTCTCTACACAATAAAAAAAGAATAATTAAAATCGGTCCACTAACGACGGAGTAGTCCTTGTACATACAAAAATATATATATACCGGCCGAATTGAGAACCTTCTCCTTTTTGAAGTCGGTTAATTAATCTGGTAGATACATATTTAGACATTAGAGTCATCAAATAACTATAATTATTGGCAGTTTACGATTAAAAGTTTAAAACTATAATTATTTATTTTAAATTCAATTCAAGTAATATTCAATTGCATTAGTTGTCATCTTTCATCAGTTAATTGAGGTGTACATCACTACCAAAATGGACGAAAAGGATAGAAATATTTAATTTAATGAAAAAGAAAGGGATGCACTGTAAGAAGACATCAACGGGCGCTGTTAAAGACCAGTGTAAGTTGAGCTCCAAAATAATTTGATTCCTGAAATTATAATTGTGAAAATAGTTTACTTATGAAATGTTATGCCGTCTTTTTTGAAATTAGACGTTTTGCTACATTTTTACACCATCTTAATGATCAGGAAGTCATTTTGCTTCACTTTTTTATTTTTTATAGAATTTATTTCGCGCTATATATAGTCTCGTAATACGATGTTCACAGGTCACATAAGTGGTCGGTACTGAAGTGTAGCTCGCGCTCGGTTTATTATATCAGTGCTATTAAACTGATGTGTTGCCCGAAAGTGTTCGCCTTAGATGCGGTGTCTATTAGGCTGTGTTGTCGTTGCCATTTAAAGTTATAATGAACGTTAATGTGTCATTGAACAAAATATCGATGAATGATGTATTTGCAATTTTATATATTTTTTACAGGTTCTATGAATAAAAGCCATTTTTAAGTTTTATGCTGGATATAAATAGTCACGAAGACCCGTATGTTCTGTGATAAAAAAAGAAAATATGAATCAGCAAATAACAATAGTATTATTATGATCTAGTGCGTCCAAATGATGGTTTTGATGCGATAATTTGCTGTTGTGAAGTAAAAGGAAAAGTTATTACGTGCAATGGTATTTTCGTATCATTAATCAAGCAGAGATCTTTTCCACCTATGAATCATTTAAACGTAGTACCTATTACAAGTTTAATTATTTTTAGTTTTTACATATTTAGAATTTACATCCATAACAGGCATGCCGATAAAATCAAATTGTTCATAAAGTTGTGGACCCCATATTGTTAACTAAAAACATTGGACAAGCAACTTCAGAAAACAATTTGTTTTATTATTCATAAGTCAATTTCATAACAATATTTATATTTACTCCAATATGGTTATTGGTAAATTTTATTAATGAGCAATAGTCTAAAAATTTTTAAACATCATTATTACTGATAAAAAAAAAATGTTTTTTAACAATCGTACAACTAGCAACACTATCATGGAAGTATATATCATTCAATCATACTTCCTTGTGTACTTTCATTTTATATATATTCACATCGAGAATAATAAATAATGTTTAATATCGATTTTAATCGAATTAAATGAATCGTCGTCTATAACCCATATTTTACAAACTGCTGAACACTGATCATCTCATAAACGAGTACTGCATTTACAAATTCACGTAAATTATGAGACCAATAGTAATTAACACGATTGCGAATATGTAAACGCTCGTATGGCTATCGTCTCATAATTATTTATAATAAGCTACAGGAATATTATATAATATATGGAGCATGGAATAATATATGAAATATAAAATTCATTTTAATTTAATTTTATCTAGTTGAATTTTAATGGAATCAATCCATTTTATTTATTATTTTTAACTATATTACGTTAGACTATACCTCTTGAACGGTACAAAATAAAAAAATATGTAACTTTAATAGTGGTACACACTTTATGACTGATAATAATTTTATTATGTTTCAAATAACAATATGAGTATATTAAAATAACTTATTTTATAACTATATGTATATATAAAAGAATAACTTAAAAGGTAAAGAAAAAACAAATTGCAAAATTTATGACTCATTATAGAAATATAATATTTCTCGATTATCTCGAGTCCATCTTCATTATTTTCACCTAAGTCAACATTTTCAAAACATTCACTTCTGTTTCCTGTTCATTCGTAATGACGTAACCCGTACCACTTTCATTCATTCCTCTTCTGACCTCGTTGCACGTTGGTTGTGTGCTTGAACTGGCGATCAGCTCCCGGACGGATTATAAAGGCCACGTTTAGCCTTTACATGGATTATTACTTTCTACAAATTTAAGTGATTATTATTATAAAAATACAAAAGACAAAATATTATACTTAATTAGTTATCTATTTATGCTAGCTGAAATACTTGGAAGGACTTATTAGCTGTACTATTCGTAGTTGATGTAGGAATATGCGAGATTAAATTTATTGTGATAATTATTAAGAAAATCAAAGAACAATCAAAGTACATCATGTGATTTTATTGCGTGCTTAAATATATAAGTTTATTAAAATATGGTAAAGATGGTCCGCCATTTTGTAACCCAAGCTAGGCGTGGCGCATAATTGTGCAACACGTCATCGGTGTCGAAAAATAACGCGCAGTACCTAATTGTTTATCATGGTAAGTTATATTGATTTATGTTTAATTACAGTAGGTTACAATTATTAGCTAACATACTTTTATTTAGCGATTAAGGTATATTAATAATTTCCTTTGCCTTGAAACTGTGTGCAATTAATATTGATGTAATTTGATACTTTGGGAGACGCCCAATGTCGCCCAGTGCATTCGCAATTAAAAAAAATATATATTAATTTTAAATGACGTCACAAAGAAATTGAGGTCAGCTCAGGAATGTGGTATTCCGCCATTTTGTTTACACGGAAGGGTTGCCATATTCAATATTCATTCAAATATAAATAAATTACTAGAACATAATTGCCGTGGAAGATAAACATGAATCATTACATACGTTACACATATTCATTACAAAATAGAAACTCTATACGTTATGTATCATATAGGTACAATATATTGATTTACGTAGGAATCCTCACATTGTGGTTATAGACTACCAACACGTTGAAAGAGATTACACTACTGTATCATACTATTACAGTTAACATTATAATCTCATTTTGAAAAACGCGTTATGGAAAATGCATTTACATTTATAAATTACATATATTTCAAATGTTAAGAGCGAACAAGGTACCCTTTACACTTAAATGCATTATGCGTTCATGAATAAATAAGTATGTAAATCGGCTAGCTGACAACTAATTATATTATTTACATAATTAAGTCCAGGGAGCTTGGTTTCCTTTCTACGAAGTTAACAATCCACATAATCTTTTGCGACGACCTTGACAACATTGGCACTACCAGCATTACGACGAATGAAAAATGTTGCCAGCCTCAATTCGTTGATTTAAAGAGGATTCGTTAATTTAAATATGGGGAATTTTCCTTAATGGGAGTTCGCAATTAACCGTTAAATGTTATTTATTTATGTAATTAGTGTACGTTTGCCCGATCATATTGTAATTTAGGCCGTTTTTACAAGACTTTTATAGTATATTAAATATCATTTATAAAAATCAATAATTAATTTTGTGACGTACGTAATCCTTGAAAGCAATTACCGATTGACGCCTCAGGGATTTGGCCGCGCTATGAAACGAGATTGAACGTCATTGACAATTGTTACCAAGAAATACAATTACCTACTTTATAGTTCCTAATGAAAAACTACATTCGACAATGTTTATCATATGTTTTATCGCGGTCGTTATTATTAATTTATGGTTGTCGTTATTACAAATATATAATAAAATTGAACTAGGTACTTGATAGTAGAATTAATCGCCTTTCCACTTAGATTTTATGTCGACAAAACAAGAAAAAAGTATTACGAACCCTACTTACTCTTTTCACCTATCTCTGCAAATTGACGACCAGAAAAAGGTCATCAAAACTAAATATTTTGCCGCCCCCAAAAAGTGCCGCCCGGGGTGGTCCGCCCCCGCCTCCTCCACTTCCGCCACGCTACGCCACTGTTTCAAAATACACAACTATACACATCATGCTCCTTTTGATGTCAAATTAAGTACTGCTAAGAATTAATGCTTGTACTAACCACTTGGTGTTGAAACAATGGCAATACACATTGTTTTTCAGTCTACTTTTTCAATAAAGAACTTATTGTCTAACAAAGTAGATTTTTTCGCCCACCCATGGCGTATAAAATTCGATAAAATGTCACCTAATTGCACCTGTGTCCTCAATTTGAAAACTGAAACAAACACATCTAAACATTTAGGGAAAAATTCCGAATATTGTTTAAGTTCAAAACGTGGCTTTCAAACGCATGAAGATAGACTATATAATATATATTACAGAACATTTGGTGTTCCTTGACACCTGAAGTACTTCCGCGGCCCGACAGAAAATAGAAGGTCCGCAGTCAGAGTTCGCGCCTGTTGCTGACCGTCAATGTAGATCTTTCATCCATATAAATTGTATAAGCTATTGATTTCACTTTTCGAGCAAACAGGTTTGCTTAGAAAGCTCAATGGCTATAATAGAACCGGCCAAGTGCGAGTCGGACTCGCGCACGAAGGGTTCCGTACATTATCTGTAAAAACCGGTAAAAATACGTTGGTCGTATGGGAGTCACCCTGAATATTTAATTTATTCTGTTTTTAGTATTTCTTGTTATAGTGGCTACAGAAATACATCTATGAAAATTTCAACATTCTAGCTATCACGGCTTATGAGATACAGTCTGGTGACAGACAGACGGACAGAGGAGTCTTAGTAATAGGGTCCCGTTTTTACTCTTTGGATACGGAACCCTAAAAATATTAACGCTTTTACTGACGACTTTACTTTTAGGTTTTTTATACAAGACATTGTTGACCGTAAATGTTATATGTATTTTGACGAACAATTCTCTACTTTACTGTTTCAGTTATCAACAATGCCAGAATTTTATCGATATTTTATCTATCATGGAAACCGGTTTTTATGTTGACGTGACCATGTGATTGAGGACACATTTATTTGATAGTCATTTAAGATTTATTTGTGTTTAATTTGTATACGTATTACGCGCGTTATGCATACAGTTTGGTTATTGTTGTCCAATATTAAATAGTTAACTTTTTTTTGGGCAGGGTAACGTAAAACATGTAATTCAAATCGAATCGTCATGCTTAATTACGAACTGAAGCTATGACCATTAATGATCATTTTACGAACGTGCAAGATAACATTCACACGCGTGACACGCGCATACAACGCAATGCACCCTTTGTGCTCCACTTGCTTGTGTAATGCGTTGTATGTATTAAAACTATCTATAAAATTGTAATATACAAGTAGCTCGTAAGTTAGTGTACACATGCGTACAAGAAAGGTCTGTAATCAAGCTTAATCAAGAGCAGAGGGTCATTAAATCCAAACTCTTCCTATCCTATCATTTGAATAACAAACTGAAATGACGCATTACATGGAATATTTTAATGATTCCTCGCTTTATTCGATAAATAATGCAATCTTTATCGTGAGGACGAATTGCCCTTTTGGGTAAAGGTCGACGAAAATAAATACAGGATTCTTGCAAAAACCTGGCGGATGTTGAATTTTTCAACTTGGCAGACCAAAATGTCATTTTTTACTTTTCTATCGTCTTGAGATGGTCGGGCCAAGGAAGTAAAACCACTTTGTATCTTACTAGCTTTTACCCGCGACTTCGTTCGTTGTGAAGTTTAGATTTCGAATATTTTGATAATCGGTTTAGTAGTTTTAGCGTGAAAGCGTAACAAGCAAACTTACATTTACGTTTATAATATTAGTAGCGATAACTAACAAACTTAAAGAAGCTTGTATAGTATAAAACATTTTTTATCTTCTGGTATCGCATCTTATAGTACTCTTAGTTAGATTAATTTTAAATCACATTTATCATCTAGTTATGTAAAACGGTTATAATTTGACGTTGTTATTTTTAATCAGTTTATTGTGCTCTTATATATATACATTTACAGCGATAAAACATTATCAATTAAATAATAGGAATTCAATGTTTTTTTTTCTTTGAGCAAAAAAAAAATTATATGTAATTTCATTTGTTACAGCCACGTATCGACCCAATTCAGCTGCTGAACTGCCTCGGAGTGCTGTTGTCGCCCAGAGGAGGTGTTAAAAGCAGAGACGAAGTAGAAAGACTAGCTGGGTAACTATCACTTTAGTAATACTATTCAATTTTCTTCAATCAAAACCCTTAGTTTACTCGTATCATTCGTAATGTTCTTTTAATCATTCATTTGTGCATATAATCATACTACAGTATCTTACGATATAGTAGGGTAATAAATACAATTAAAGGTAAAATTATTGCTAGTGGGATTATTATAAACATACTGCCTAAAACTCGTCCTTTCATCTCTGATTATGTAAAAGTAAACCCTTAATTATGCTCGAAATAACCAACACATGTGTTATTTTTTTGATTTAGAAAATGTAGCATATATTTGAACTGTCTAATATTCTTTCAAACACAACAACGTGCCTAACAATCATGTAGGCATTATAAAGTAAAATAAAACCAAATAAAAAATACAATTTCATCTTTTATGATTTGACAAAGATACTTGAGAAGGAACTAGATAGTCATAGAAAATGTTACTTTTATTCCTATTAAAACTTAGATAATTATTTATATCTCTTACAGTTTAATGACAAAGTTTTCTAAGAAGCTGGTTTCGAAATGTATATATATCCAAATCCTTAAATGTACCGAAACGGATCTGCTAAGCTTATTTATGGGATCTGGAGGATGGCGATTGATGCACACATGGCTCACGGAGGGCATAACTGCAAATAATTGGCCGTTGGTTCGAGAACTACTCGAGCTACTCTTACTATGCCCCGTGGGAATTGAACGCCTAAAGACAAATAATTGTCCTAAGCTTGTAAAGGAGCTGTCGAAAGACGAAATTCATCTCGGTAAGTAATTCATTCAGTTGCAAAAATATTTCAAAGTAATACTAAGATACTAAAATTTTACAGTACAATCAGTGAAGGCACAATGGTAGGTTAGGAACCGATAAACTGCTGAATTTCAATTTGTTATAAAGATTTAGAAAGCTGAACACGGCAAAAGTTTTTTGAAGTACATATGTGGAAAATCGTAATAATACAATGCGAACATTTAGAAAGTCCATTTGTGATCAGTAAATTCTACAGATCTAATAGGTAATATCCTCATTAAAACTTTTATATTATTTGTTTTAGAAATAAGGGCATTAGCCTCAAAGCTAGTAGAACAATGGCTGAAAACTGTAAAAGGAGAAGAAGTTATTCCTATACAAGTAACCGATATTCAACAGATAATAAGTGAAGCCGAGACAGAAGTACATACAGAAACTAATTTAAGTAATGGAGTACAATCTGAAACTGTTAGTGTAGATAACAATGTTGATAAATTAGAAACAGTTAATTTAGACACATCACCGGAATCCGACACTGACAACGTTGAAAATATTTCGGAAATTAAGGAAAAAGATGATGATGATACAGAAAAAGAGACATTGCCCGTATTGAAAATTACGTTAAAAAACGGAAAACAAATACTATCCCAAGTTGAGGATGAAGACAACAAATCGTCAGATGATTCATCTGACAAAGAAAAAAGTAGAGAAAAACATAGGAGTAGAAGTAAAGATAAATCACGTGATAGGAGTGCTTCAAGATCGAGCTCTAAGCGCTCTAGCAACTCATCATCAAGTGATAAACACAAAAGTAGCCATAAAAGTAGTTCTAGTTCTAGTAAGCATAGAAGTAAGGATAAATCACGAGAAAAAGAAAGACATTCATCATCATCATCTCATAGGTCCAAATCAAAAGATGGCGATAAGAAATCAAGTTCTAGTAGCAGTAGTTCCAGTAGTAGTAAGTCAAAGGATCGTCACGAAAGACAAGATAAAGAAAAGAGCAAAGAAAAGGAGAATAAAGATAATAAAAGCAAAGATGGCACACAGAAGTCATCTGAAAAACCAGATGAGAAATTACAATCTCCATCTATTCAAAAACTCGGTAAAATTCCAAAATTAAGTGACGTAAAGAAAGAAAAACCATCTATATCAATTGAAATTAGAAAACCTGATGAACCTAAACCAAAAACAGTAAAAACCTTTAATTCTAAATTTAGGAAACATGGTTTGGAAGAAGAGGTGAAACCGCCACCATCACGTGCCTCTTTATTAAATAAAAAGCCTCCTCCTGTTCTACCGCCTACAGTATCAATACCCAAAAGACCATCTCCTGTTCATAACGAAAGTCCTCCTGAAAAGAAACCAAAAACCCTAGACATCGATAAGCCTGGCGCTATTAAACTAATTCCACCTAAACCCAAACGTAAGTATTTAATAGTATATCAATTAATGATCTTCTTAATGACTTTGCAATTTTTTTCAGGAGCTGACGTTCTTTTCGAACTAACTTCAATGTCATTCAGAGGGTGCAAAAATTTAATTTTTTGTTACATTGTTGGTAAGTCTGAAATGTATAAATACGATGGTTCCATGATATTTTTTGTAAAGTATTTATATTTAATATTAATAAATTCTAACCTGAACAGATTGATGGTTTTCTGTAAAACCTTTAAATGTAAAACAGTTGTCTGTAACAAGTGTGTTACAGTGCATTCGACTTGCCACAAGGGTTCCTCGCATCGCAGTTGGTGCATCGGTGCTTCAGCCGCGAAACATCGCTTCGAGACCGATTAATCCAAAGTAAACTCACATTTCTTGAAACATGTTAAATGATTTTCAATATTAGGGGAGTATTGCGAAATCTTATTTGACCGACAAAATATAAAAAGTGATGCATTCTATACAGATTTTTAGTGCATTTCTTGGATTGTGGGTCTATTATTTCATTATTATTAATTTGGTCGCTACCTTCATTCTACCTTTGCCATGCGTTACTGTTACGAATATCTCTAGTTATTTAATAGGCTCTTCGCGTTACTGATAAAATAAAGGAAATTAATACCGCGCCCTGTCTCGCAAATAAATAAAAACAAATAATTTGTTCTGCACATTTTCAAAAGAGGTTGAGTATTTATTTTAACATTCATGGAATTGGTATATCCTTCAATACATTAAGATATGCATGGTCGTAAGAGAATGCATTACGCTTAACATATTTTTGTTTTGATCAATTTCTGGTAGTTACATATGATTTTATCACTTCATCATAGCATAAATTTAGCACGTGCCTCTGTAATAGCATAGTGATAATAAATAAAAAAATAAGTACTATCAAGCAGGATCTCATCTGATAGTATTTTTATACTTTCGAATAATGGTTCTTTGTGGTACATAATTGGTTACATCTTAAGTATCAATTCAAATGCAATCCAAAATAACTGCAAGCAATACTCATGATTGTTTTGTATACACCGAAGTTTTTACACATTTTTGGTGGTTACTAAACACCATAATCAGCAGCAAATATGATTACTAGTGCTGCAACAAGCCTTTTTATATGAACTATAGCTTAACATTGACATCATATATTCATCCAAAAAGAGGAATTTACACATGTGTTGTACTTATTCGTTTCAATAATCTGGATTTTATGCAACATAAATATCATAAGGACTTTTTTAAACATCCATATAGCTTAAAAACCATGTCATAACTTAGTTGTCAATCGATATTGATAGTCTTTAAAGGTCCTATAGTAAATCATTCAGTTTTGCACAATTACGTATAATTTATGTATACTATCATAAGATTTGTTTCCTCATAAATTATTTTTGCTCCAAAAGATGGAAATTGAAGACTAGGGTCATTGGTTTATTCTTATGTTAGTCACGTAAATTCCTCTTTTAGTTTTAACTGCAACAGGAACCGAATACTATCTGTTCTTAAGTGTAAAGTTATTTTAAATACGAAGCTCGGAATGTTTCTGTCGATGTTAATCAATTTCTTAATATTCTAGATGACGCAACTAGTAATCTCTAACATTTTGTTCGGTACTACGTTAAAATATTGCAAAGCAAGGGTGGTGATTAAAAAATTTACCTAATAAAGAGTTTTACTACTTTCGCCTGTCCATGCTGTTAGAATTAAGTACACATAAAGTTCTTATTAGCTTGCAAACCAGCAAAAAATGAACGAACCTGATGTTGAGTGGTTACATTGTTCTATAGTCATTGCCAACAGCAAGAAGCGTATCAAATGCGTTGGTTTTTGAAATGCAGTTTGAAGATTCAGTCATTAAATTATTGCGAAAACTATATATAACTGTTAGTCTAAATTTATTAATAATAGAAGTTAAGCGGCAGATATGTCTTGTCTAAATCATACGTATAATGCATCAGCTGAGCAGTATTAATATTTTAATTATTACGAATATACTCAAAGCACGGCGAATAGTAGAATAGATAACAAACTGGTAAAAGTTTTTAAACACCACTTATCATTATAGGTTTTACGAACACGAATACATTTTTTTATATGAAAATATGCCCAATTATACCGGGAAATTTTAACTGTTTTAGTATCATATTAGTGTACGTGGTGTAAAGTTAAATTACATTACATAATAAAATATTTTTGCCCCGCAAACTTTTATTCCCAGTCCGATCAATAGGAAATAAATGGAGCAAAGAATATGTAGATAATTTTTCACGTTCGTATTATATAAACATTAATAGCGCTTAATATAATTCAAAATCTTGAGAAGCATATCTATGGATATAAAGTCTTCCGCGAATTTGTCAGTGGCAATTTAAGTATACCGCCAAAAATCCTAGTGCCAACTATCTGGATATGTGGAATTTAAAGATGATTTACAGATAGTAAAAGCTTGTAATACTGAGCATGTACTTATTACTAAAGCTTATAAAAAATGAAGTTTGGATGAAATTAAAGAATATTAAAAATTAAATAGGTACGCTTAAATGTTCATCGGAGACTAATTGCAACTTTTAAACGTGTGAACCCGAAAAATGATTAGTTTGGGAAAAGATACGAAGTAAAAATTTATTTCAATATAGAAAATTACTAAATCTATGCGTTACGAAAGTTATTTTGAAATATTTATGATCCCTTAAATTGATAATTTGGCCATTGCTCACAACTGCGTGGACAATGAAAATATAATTACCGGCGTAATCTTTTTATTTTAGAGACCAATTTCCTAAAGGGCTTACTATAGACGTATGATTTAAATGGAAATTAATAAAAAATCGTATTAATACGGGATTGTTAAACCATGAATCTATTTACGGGGTTACCCGGATAAGTTCCGGAGTCCGTGAATTTTCTACAATTTACTACAGTCATTCACGCCTTTTAAATTGTTAACTGTATAATAATAGCGTGATTCAGATTATAATATTCATATTGCGTACTTATAACGCAATACATATGTCGAACATATACGTAATTATTTTGTATTTAGGAAATTAAGTACGCCCTATAATAAATATGGACGTTTCAAATTACAATTGGTCTAATTGGCAATCTATATTGAAAAGTATTTTTTTCACGATAAGTCTTTATTAATTAATTACATGCAAGTCTTGAATCTGCCTCCAAAGTTTTATTTGCGATATTTCAATATTAGAGATACAAATTTAAAAAAATGACTTGCATAACAAGCAATGAGTATGAGCAACAATTATCTAGCTCTGCTTGTATATGTACTTACTGCTTAGTTTACTTACAAAAAAAAATCTACACTTTCAGTTCAGAGGTCAGCTGGAATTTGATGTTGATTACGACAAATATGAAACCAATTTGCAAATTGTAATAGTAATAGTGCAAATTCTCGTGAAATTACATTTCTTTCATCTTCAATGCATCCAATCTAATCTAATGTTTAATTTGGATGATATTTTCAAACAAATATTTATTGATTGATGATATTTTCAAACAAAAAAGTTGATATTAGGCAAATTAATGGTTATCGATTGAATGCATCATATCTACCAACAGCCTGGGTTTTGGCTGTTGATTAGTGAATATTTATAGGATAGATTATTGTTCGTTTGGCCAGATTATTTTGGGTTCTGTGTGGTCAACTATGGTTTCACTTCATGTTGTTGTTTTCTATATTCAGACCTTTGAATTAAATTCTATAGTTCTGGGTATGATGCAATTCTAAAGAAATTAACATAAATACATAAATATTTACTTATTCTCTATTCTACACTTCACTTTTTTAAAAGTATATACGATGTACCAGGTGAGCGGATGTTTTATTTTTACTACATGTATGGATACATACTTTTGCGAGATTTCTTTCGTTTTTGCAGACAAAAAAAGCAGGATCTTTTTTTACCAATTTACGTATGGCGCTTCTTGCCATCTGGCGCCTAAAGCGACTGCTTTTCTCGCTCTACCCCAGGTTTCAACGCTGCCTACCTAAGTAGCTTATTAGATCAGCACTTTAATCCAATTTTATTTGTGTCCTTATTTTAACCGCTGTAGTGAACGTTTCAGATATTCAGTGTTGGGTAATACGATATAAATTATTGAATACGATATAAAATATTGCAAATATTTTAATCAATCAATTTATATCGTTGGGTCACTTCGCAGTCCCAGTTGGCAAACAAGGCGGAACTTTGCACTTAGCTGCTAAACTAGATAGATTAATAGTTCAGTATAGTATGTTCTGTCGGTACGCAGTAGTAAACGGTTCCCTGACTGACAATGCAGTTAAATATAATATACTTAGGGTTTTCCTTTACAAAATAGCGACATCAAAGTATAAGAGATCTGGTAAATCATCTGTATCAGGAGAAATATTTATATAAAGCTAACTTTATTTTAGGACTATAATAAGTTAAATCGTTAAAGTAATAAAGTTAAAACGAATCAGTAACCTGCTAAAGCGTTTTCTAAATAACCGATGTCTATAATTAAAGATTTTATTCACTTTTCTTTTTTTCGTTTGAGTTATAATTTACGATAATTGTATGTATCTAAAGTAATCAGATATTAAAATATGTCTTTTAAAGTCCTTGAAATTTGGAATATCCAAAGGTATAATTTAAATATATAAAAATCACATTGATTTTATGATAATGCAATAAATATCTACACATCATATCATAAATGTACTAAAAAATTAATTACCTAAACTATAATCCTCAACTATTGTCATAAAAAGCAATTACCAGCAAGATAAACAAAAAAAATCAAAATCGTATGAAGTATTTCTTATTCCGCATTGTAAGGCTCACCTTTATGTTTAAATGTAAGTGTAATTATTCTGAAGTATAAATATCGAGATGTTTTTGAAATAATTAAACACACAATTACTATAAAATTAGACACTCTCTGTAACCACTGAATTTTTTGACAATACTGGATCTAAAATAATCAACATTCTAAATCAGAAAATATTGTTTGGAGCTTATATTTTTTTAAGTATAAATGAAAATATTTTTTTAAGATTCTTAAATATTAATGCGAATTATTTATAGTTTTGATAAGTACGCGTTGCGTTTATTAGGTCCTTCAAAGTTCAGAATTGCGTTTCGAATAATAATAAAACAAAATACATAAAAAATTTCAGAGATGAGCACAGTACCTACTACATTATGTAATCAATATAAGAATGATAATTTCTCTTCACTGAATGCGTGTCTTAAATTATCTCACTTTTGAGTTGAAAGTGTCTGACAAAATGCTAACATTCACAAGTGTGTATCAATAGAAATATTTAAAATGCTGCCGTTATTGTTATTGAAATTTACATGTACCTAATTAGACTTTGAAAATCAGAGTTAGTCCTGAGGTAATATTTTGTTTTGCTCCCGAACTTCCGATTTAATTATTAATTACGTTTGAATAATATAATGGTATGAAGTAGCAAGGCATCATAAAACAGTATTATTCCGATTGTTACGTACTACATGTTAGCAAGTAACATTTTTAATATTTCTTGTTTTCAACTTTAACGTGTAACTATAATATGACTAGCTTCCTATCCTCTTCAATGGTCTGTAGGATTATCCGAAGTGGTTACGCGAATACTGAATATTCTGAAATTTCACTACCAATTAGAAATAAATCATTCCAACGCAGTTTTTTTTTGATTCAATCAAAATTTGAATTTCCGATCTGAACACTCATATTTCGTCATTATGTTTGAATTACATTGACTTAAAAAGTGTCTCTTTAGGGGTCCTTAGATAATGAGGTATTTGCAGCAAAGGGTGATTTTATCAATAAGAAGGTAAGAGCTAATAAGACTTTGCTTTAGTGTTTTTAGCCAAACCTATTATCATCAATTTTGATGACTTGTTAGTTATATTAGGTATATTTTGATATCAGCCAACGTCACGTGAAAATTTTAGTATATTTGTAGAACATAATAAAGATTCACTTTATATTGCTCATAAATATATTCTGATGAATCCTTTAAGGTACAGGTGGAAGAACGGACTCAGAGGCTCAAGAATAAGCACTGATTAAACGAACTTAGTACCTATGTCCGCTGTAGGGTTGTCACTTCGCGCTGTTTATTTTTATTATCTAAAATAAACGATTATTGAGCATACAGATGATGCTAAATATGTATGTGTTATATCAAAAGCTTTTAAAATATATCAGAACGATTATCGTGGATTTATGAGCAATAATTATTACGATATGCAAGGCCATAAGTTGGAACTAATAATGTAATAAACGACAAATTATATTTTTGGGCTTAAAGCAGTACCATTTTATCAAATATCTTTAGTAGTTGCGATGTAGTGTTATCGAGGACAGACGATCTGGATCGGGGTCAGTAGAAGCCCTAGTAAATGGAACACTCGATGGTTTTGTTATTTTCTACAGTATTCCTATAGTTTCATACGAAGGACACTACATTCGCTGCGCTAACATACGGCAAATTGTAATGCATGAGAATAACTAAATGCGGAACATGTACTCTAGGATATAAAACAGTTTGGTAATTTTAAACAAAATTCTATTAAAATTAGACTTCTAAGCCACTGGTGGCATTGGCCTCTATGAAAACTCATGACCTGCCTCATTGTGATTGGAGTGAAGACAGGCCTCGTCTTACGTAATCATTACGTTAAGGTCGGTAGCTTTCTTATGCCTGGACGTTTACTTTTACCCGCATAAACGGTTATTTACATAATAGTAACATTCAACTTAATAAAACTATAACTAGTGATATTGGATGAAACAAGCAATTTATATTACAATTATCTAATTAAGACTTATTATTAGTATGTTTAATATAGTGTTTTGATAATTATTGTGTACCTATGATTCAGACTTTTGTTTTACATGTTGATCTTGGTTATTTTACTTACGTTAATTGTAATTTTATCATCTTTACATAAATTTAAAATGGAACCAGTTTTATACATTTTGGACTACTTTTGTGTAATTTGTTAATAAGATATTTAGATATATGCCGGATATATAAATCTAATTCAAATATATAAATCTAATTCAATATTTCTTTTTTGTTATAGCTATGATGTTACAAGAAAGTGACATGTTCATGGACGCACTTAATGCATCTGCAACAAATAAGAAGGAACCTAAAAAGCGCAAACGAAGAACTAGTGGATCTAAAGATGGAAATGCACCCAATGAGGGATCGCCACCACATACGCCGTCCAGTCCAAATGGTGAAAATAAGTCTGTGCCACCTAGGTTCTACCAAGATACATTAGAAACTGAAGAAAATAAAGAGAAGGTTACTGAAAAGAGTTCTGAACCTTTAGAAAATGCAAATAAGAGTGAAAGTGATATAAAATCATCTGAGGAAAAAATGGATACGACAGAACCTCACACGTTAACAGTGAATGGGCTTAAGGGAGTTTTATGTTACCATAAGCGAAAAGGACCGAAAAAAAGTATCAAATGGAAACCAGATTCAGAATTGGAAGAGATTCAATATTTCGAGCTAGATGAGACTGAACGTGTAAATGTGACGAAAACCTTTACAGACATGAAACATCTGGAAAGGATTCATGAACGAGAAGCTTTTCAAAAGGCTAGAAATCTTAGTAATGACGACATTATGGAAGAGAAGACAAACTGGAGACCGTTAATATTAATAGCTGCTGAGGGTCAAATTCAAGTGGAATATGGCAAAAATAGCAAAGAAAGAGATCTACAAGCAGTTCGTCAAAAAGGTACATTACAACCGTTGTACTTTCATAAAGCAATGATACCTGATTCTCCATTTGAACCTGATCCTGAAACACATATTTATTCGGAACCATGTATTATACCACTGGATGATATCACCGGAAATCAGGATAATGTCAGCGACTTCCGAAACATGCCTTGGCCTGAACCTAAAGGAAACGTTCCAGCGGCATCTAATAATAACATGAATGTGCAGCCTATATTTCCCACTAATATTGCGCAATTCCCTAATAATTTTCCTGCTCCTCAATTTTCGGGTGTTCCACCTGGCTTCCAAGGACCTCCAATGGTATCAGGAGATTGGCCTAATGGTGTACCTCCGCATATGATGCCTAATGGAATTCCTGCGCAAATGGGTACAACTAATATGCCACCAGGAGCGATCCCACCTGGAGCTATGCCACCAGGAGCTATGCCACCTGGAGCTATGCCTCCAGGTGCTATGCCCCCAGGAATGATGGTGTCGCCAGATAGTATGATGATGGGTCCAGAAATGTTTGGAGCTCCAAATCCTATGTTTCCTGTACCTCCAGATGGTTTTAATATGCAACAAAATATGTTTCCCATGGATTATAATATGCCGGGACCACATGGTCCGCCTGGACCAGACGGTTTTGCTGGTCCCGGAAGTTTCCGCGGAGCTATGCGAGGACGTGGCGCTGGTGGTCATTGGCGAGGGAAAGCTACTGGCACTTGGGAAGGCCCTCAAAGAGGTAGAGGAGGAACTTTTCCTCGGGGTGGTCGAAAAGCTGTTTGTATATATTTCCAAAGGAAAGGCTCATGTCGACAAGGGGATAATTGTTCATTTTTACATCCTGGTGTAAATTGTCCGTTTTAGTTAAGTGTTTAAACGTAAACTTGAAAATATGTAAATAATAATTTTAAAAGTAAGTAAAGGGAAGATAGAGTTATAAACTTTCAAAAGACTGCTAGTGATATAAGTTTGTATAAATGTAAATATGGTCATTATAAACGTATTATACGAAATTTATATAAAAGCGTTGCAAATAAATTGATGCAAATTTTAATCAATTGTTTTTTTTTATAATTTCATTGTTGTGTATTTGTTCTTCTCGAGGTTATAATGGTAACACAAATACAGGTCTCAGCGGAAGAGTGTAAAAGCACATCAAATCACAAAAATATAAGCTACTTATTAACGGGCAAACAAAAATAAATTAACAGCCAACAAATACAAGTAGGTATATTACAAAATAATTAGGACATATCGTATATAATGAAATGATATGCCTTGTACAGCCCATGTGAGGCAGCGATGGGCCGAGTAACACTTCTTAGGAGTCGAGACTTCGTCTTCTTAGGACTTTTTACTCGAACAAATGTAACAGTTTACTCGAGTTGCAACTGGACTTTACTCGTCAAAAATCCCATGCAAAGGCAACAATGTCTTTACAACTCGAGTTCTACTGAGTAATGTATGGTTCGAGTAACTCTGTAAATAGTTACTCGAACATTACTTGACCGAACATCGTCAATTAATGCAACTGAGTTGAGGAACAGAGAAAAGTTGTAACGTTACCGATTTGATCTATATTTGTTTCGTATTTTGTACTGTTGAGTAAAGTCATCAGTCGGCCATCGAGTTGAGTTTCCAAAAGCGTAATAGTTTGTTTTACATTTGATTTACACATATTCAAATATAGAATGCAAAAACAATTTATCAATCAACACTTTATTAATTAAAATCAATCATATTAAATTACGTGTTCCTAACGTAAATATCATAAAATAAAATGCCAATTTTTTACATAAGTGAATTTTATGCAGTCATACATTTTATTTTATGTAAAACCAGTTGAAATGATTTAAACGGTGTTGTTCGATATTAATAATATTCTATATTTACTACAGGTATAAATAATAAAATATGTTATTTCATATATAAAACATACACGAACTTCGAAATGAGCGTCGAATACAAATTGGCGACACGAAGTCACGAACTAAGTAAATACAGTAAAGAATAAAACAAGTCGAATAGACGGCGAGTTGCCGATGCGACGTATTTTACTCAACGAAATAATTGATTAGATGCGACGATGAGCCGACTCAGCCGACGACACGACGAGTAAGACAGATTAAAACCGATGCGGCCGACTTTACTCGAGTTCAGAAAAGTGCAAGTCTACTTGTTCGGGGTGCAAGTTGATTTACTCGACTTGCCCATCGCTAATGTGAGCACCACAAATTGTCAATTAAAAATACCTATATTTTACTTATACCTCTATTTTATTTATATAATAATATAGTTGTTATATATCCTTATTGAAACGTCACGCTCCAGCCGTTTCCGTTATAAAATAGATACTTACGGTAGGTATCTATTTTTATAACTTCGAAAAACGATATTTCTATTTACTACATTGAATTTGAAACTAAATTGACGAAGTGGTGGTGCTTTCTCAGGCGAAATTATAGAAAAATAGGTAATATTTTGCGCTTGTACTATGGAGGCGCTTAAAATATTTTACTGTCAGGTAGTTGCAATGTTCATAATTTGATAAAAAATCTATTTGGATAACCTCAAATGAGATAGGCATAATATTTATTATAGAGGGGATTAGGCTTTTATAAAATATCTGTTTTATTCAAATAAAAATCAGTGAGTGTGCTTGGACTATTGTGTATTATATTGTTATTAGCATATTTATATTTCGATTTAGACGACGCGCGACTTGTTGGAAATGTCTGCATTTTCGTTCAAATACAATCTCTGAATAACAAATTAACGTACATGTTAATTTGTTATTCAGAGATTGCACGCCCACACTACTTACGTGACCTACAGTCTCTTGCAATATTATTAGACTCAAAAGAACAAAACAATTTTTTTGCCGGCTTAAGATTCCAATCATTACTCTATTTAAACGTATTATTTAAAGCTTTTGATTGTTTTAGTTCTGACATCAGACATTGAGACATTTAATGCTTCCAAGAGACCAAAAAAAAGTAAAGGGCCACGTAAAATGTTGTTATGAATTTCAAGTAATTATTTTTCACTAATAACGGTGAGTTTAATTAATGTACAAGAAACACAGTCCTGCATTAGAAGTACCTATGCCACGACGAATAAAGCAACTTAATGCACCTAAAAGAGGCACTGCTTACGAAATACTAAATATGAGTAGGTACCTATTAATAATAAAGCTCAATTACCTACCTAATTACACAGAATATAAAATGTTTTATTAAAATTGGTTTTATTCTATTAGTACTATATTTCAATATAAATTAAAAGTATAAATCAGTATAAGAATTACATTATTTATTAATATCTGCGATCTTCATGCAAAACTTTCATTTTTCTTGCCTGAATCTAATCATTTTAGCAAGGAACCGTATTTTTATTATCTCTCCGTCCCATTACTGACAATTCGTTGTATATAAGAACACCCTTACCTTCCCCCTAAACTAATATTTCCATAACATTGTCTTCAATAAACTGAATGTAACAAAAAGGAAACAAAAAAAGAACATTTGTCTTTACTTGCACACTGTGTGTCGTGTACTCGTGTGAAACTTTTTATCAGATCGAAGCAGCAAACGAGCATGCAGTCCACCTTATGGTAGTTGGTCACTGCCGCCCATGGACATCTGTTAGAAACTTCAAACAGGCCATGGGTTCTATCTGAAGTCAAATCCCAGATGCGTTGCTACTCCCGAGGTCTGTGATGGTCGCCTCATAGAAAAGTGTGCAACCACACCCTTCCATCGAAACGCAAGAAATGTTTCACGCTCGAAATATGTAGGTGTGGCGGTGGTACTCCCCCGGTTGAGCTACACTGCTTCTACCAAAGGTGTATGCAAGTCGGTAGTTACAAACTCGCATACACCTCGGCCTCACGGTGCATAAGGCCTCACGCCTCACAGACACGGCCTCGCGCCTCACAGACACAGGGCCTCGCGCCTCACAGACACAGGGCCTCGCGCCACACGCAGAGAAAAGTTTCCTCCAAGACTGATCCAGGGGTACCTACTGCAACCCTGAACCGTAAAAGTTGGCTATTTGGTGTTTACGGATATAATTTTACCCTGAACTCCCCAACCCTGATGATGCAGGGGTACTAAAAGTCTTAATCATAGAAGTTGGCCATTGGTTCTTACAGGTATTTACTTAATAAAATTACCAAGCAAAGATATAAGATAAAAAGTTTGACCACCAACTTCTCAACCCTGATGTTGCAGGGGTACGTTTAGCCTAAACCACAGGTGTTAATCAATTGGTGCGTAAGGGTATGTAATAAAAATTACTAAATAAAGACACAAAATGAAAATTTTTATCGTCAACTCCGCAATCCCGATGATGCAGGTCGCATAAATTGAATAACAAAATTAATACCTTCTAAGGAAATATTAACCAGTCATGATGGGGAAAAGGCATTTTTAAAAGAAAATACATTACCTATTTTCAAATATTCTGAATTTTGCTTTATTACGAAGTAATTTCATTTTAATTTAAAACTTCTTAATTGAAAATATAACTACTAAGTTTAGGGAAAAAAAACCCTTGAAAAAACAAAAATGTCGGTAGTCATTATAAACTATGGCTACGTGAAATTATTAAAAAACTAGCGGTATCCGCGGCTTCACCCGCGTGCTGACCAATGTATCACAAAGTTTTTCCCGCGTAAATCTCTATCCCGTGGGAATTCTATGATTAAAAGTAGTCTATATATTGTTCCATAACCTTTTATGTAGTAAAAGTCTCATTAAGATCGGTTTCGCCACTTAAGGATTGTCCGGACAAACATAGAATGAAGTAACGAATTTAAAGTATGTAGGTACTTGTGGATATGAACATAATGATAAGTAAAAATAAATATTTTAAAAATTAGACAGATTCGAAAACCGAACCCTTTCTTTGGACTAATTTACCTACATTCTTAGTGGTCTCTTTAGCGCTATCGGGATCTTTTCAACTTCTCCACTCCTACACATTTAAACAAAAGCGCATCGATGATAAAGATTGATTTGAAGTTTTATGAACTGAATTGGACAATAGGTACTACTTGAAATATTTTGGTGGATTTAAATTTCTGAGTAAGGCTACGTACTCACGGCGCGGTTTTCACCCGCGGCCGCCGCGGTTGCGGGCCCGCAGCTTCTGTAGGATGCGGATATAAATGTAAAAAATTAAAGCAATACTCACGACGCGTTTTTCGCCCGCGATGCGCGCGGTTGTTTGCGACTCCCGCTGCACCGGCGGGCAACCTGTAGAACCGCGCGGGCCGCGGGCAGCCGCAGCCGCGGCGGGCAGCGCCTGCGCGCTCTGCGGTCAGTTGGCGGGCGAGTGCAGTAGTCAGGACCTCAACTGATGGTAAACCGCCCGTCTTGCGGTTTTCGCCCGCCACGTTTGCAGTCGATAATCGCAACCTCGGCGGCAGCGGAACCGCAAAAATAGGCGGTCTCGTGAGTTTCGCACAGGAGCTGCGGGCCCGCAACCGCGGCGGCCGCGGCTGAAAACCGCGCCGTGAGTACGTAGCCTAAGATTATATGTGAACCTACTTTTAACATTAGTTTGTGTTGAGGAGTTCCGGAAGGCATTAAGGAATTCAAAAAATCAGTTGGGTAATGTAGTGCTTCATCCATCTCATCAAGTATATACTAGTATAGACAACCTTATATAAATATCTATACTTATTATAAAACAAGGTACCCTAAAGCTATCTGTCTGTATGTTTTTTCTCAAACATTACTGAATAGATTTCTGTGCGGTTTTTACTAAAATATGTGAAAATTGTCCATGTAGGTACTTTTACGGTTTTATATAAATTGGCTGAAATATAACGATTAATGTAGAAGAGGTTGTAAAAAATCACGCTTACTGGGAGCTTTGCTCGGGTACGCCGCATAAACCAGCAGAGCAACACTAGTGTAATGTACCTACTAGAGAATTGTAGATCTGCAAAAATGTTACAAATACGAGTAAGTCCGCGATAGCATATCTCTGTCTCTTAAGGTTAACTCACAATATTTTATTTTATGTTCCAAACTTCAACTAAAAATATTACGTTTTTTTCGAGACTGTTTTCTTCTGGTCAGTGTTAGTCCTTAGGTATCTAATTGGTTTATATCTCTTAGAAATGTGGTAGAACCAATGTAGTTCGACCAGGGAAGTACCACCGCCATACCTATTTCTAGTGTGAAGCATTTCTTGCGTTTCGATGGAAGGGTGTGGTTGCCGGCACATTTTTATATGAGGCGATCATCATAGACCTCGGGAGTGGCAACGCATCTGTAATTGACGAAGTGCTTACAGATGTCCATGGTCGGCAATGACCACTTACCATCAGGTGGACTGCATGATCGTTTGCTACTTCAATTACATAAAAAAATTGCTTGGATTCGTAATTTAATATAGATCAAAATTGTGTTTATGTACATCAAATAAATACCTAATTTAGAAGATATTAGAGATTTTAAATAATACGCTAAAGAATATGCCAAATAAATATTATCGCCGCGAGTAAACGTTCGCGTTGTGCCTCTCGGCAGGTCGCTCGGTACCCGTCTCGCTCGCTCATGCAATACCAAAATTAAACTAAATTGAGACAAAATATAATGTCAAAAAACTGAAGTGAATGGAAAGGTTAATTATGCATCTATCAGTAAATTCATGATAGCTCTGGTGAGAAGTCGAGCGGATTAGGAACGAGAGGTCTGGGGTTCGAATCCAGTTTTCTTCTGTACATTTTATTAATTTAATATTTTTAATTATAATAATACTCAAATGATTACTTTTAACAAAAAAATCAGTTCATTTTTAAATATTGTATACGCGTGGAAATCAAAGTGTCACAAATTTTATATGAAATTAATAGAGAGATTTAACCTCTGCCAGGTAAAAGTGTAAAATATTTTGGTTTTACTTTCCCAACTAATTCATTTTATAAGTAATGAACCAAAAAGAAGGCTTACAAAAGATAACATATAGATAGACAATTCAAGTTGAGCGCCACTTAAATGTAGAACCAAAATTACGATATCATTGATACTGTAATTAGATTTTTAGTTTTCATTTGATGTACTAGAGGGCAGGGGTAACACCTTTTTAAAAAAAATACTATTAGCGAAAGTAAGATATATATCTGATAGAAAAAAATTGCTACTGCCATGGCGTCGACCAGCATCGCGGCCACGCTTTGGAAAAGCGGCCGAAGTGCCTATTCCACCTTTCAGCGTCCACTCAAGATTTGTGTCGACAATTTCTCTAGCATTTGTAATATTTCAAATCAAAGGAATACTGTAAAATCAATGCGGGATTGTTATTTGATTATTTGGGATGACGATTCTGTGATTGCTTTACAAAGAACAATGCGGTATTTACGCACAGAAATAGCCTGATAGGTGATTGCACCGATTTGTTCACCGAAGAATTTTGAAAAATTTAGCCCGTTATAGCATAAGGGACCAGAGCATATAAAGTCAACGCATCTCTTAAAAGATTTTATCTTTAGCCACATGAACTTATATATGAATTTAAAACAAATATGTTACTGTCCAATGAAATTCCGATTTTACTAATGATTTACGGACAGTTGGGGCTCAATGGGACAAGGGGTACAGTGGAACACCATCAATAATTGTTATAATAACAAACGATTTCCCGCGATTTCACATCGGCCAATCACAAAGCTTCAAATGTCACATAAGGGCGCAGTGCAATGTGTCCGGCTTACGACAACAGAGTTTTTAGACGATATAGTTAGTTTTGAGGAGTAAAAAGTTGGAATTTCGTACCAGAGACTTATCGATTTTGCGAAAAAACTAGTTATAGCAGGAATGTGGTATATTTTTGTATAAATATATATTATAAATATATATTATATATTTTTGTCTAATTGTTTTAACAATTAATTAAAGTAAAATGTTTAGTGGAAAAAATAAACTTGCGGTTTTAAATTCTTGTTTGAAGTTTTCGAGATCCTATGGGGTACAGTGGGACGGGGTACTATGGAACAGTGTTCCATTTGGAATTTGGCTTGGTGAAATTTAGCCAGAAAAACCAAATATTACATTTTGTGTCGAATTTTGACAGATGTAGATAAAATTATTGAATATGAAATTAATTAATAGCGTGGGAGTGCGAAAATTGTTAATAGCTACTATTTTCCAACAGAGCCGGATATGGCAACGGTGTCAATTCTAGATATAGGCTTTAGGCTTTCCCGCCAGGCTCGAATTTGGCAACACCAGTTGTGTTGCCAAATTCGAGCCTGGCGGGAAAAACAAAGCGCCAAAGTAATTTATATTATTTTCCTAAAAAATATTAATTAAATATAAGCTGGGTTAACGTATATTTTTCTTATATAATTTTATTTACTATTCTTGTACTACTGTACCCCAGATGCAGTTCCATAGTACCCCAGGCCTGGGGCACATCGGAACAAGGGAAGTGTTGTGCCATTATAGAAAAATATGTATTTTAACGTAATTTTTTGATCTCATTTTTGTTGTCAATTGATAGTTTAAGAAGTTGTATTATGTGTTCAATACAAAAATTATAAAATTATACAGCAGATTTTGATTTTTAAACAATAATGACTTTTTTGTTCCATTGTACCCCAACTGTCCCTACTTCAAGTAGATAATATTGCTTTCCAATATGGAAAAGTTAAAATCAATCTTTATATCGATACGTCTTCGTTTAAATGTGGAGGAGTTGGTAGAAAAAGTATATCCCGATATTGTTAATACAAGCACTAAGACTGTAAATTGGTTCGAAAAGAGGGCTATAATAACAACTACCAACGAACGTGTCGATAAATTATATAAATGATCTACTATTCGGTAGATACAGTCATTGAGATGGAATAAGTAGAACCTACATTATCCAACTGTATTTTTGAATTCCTTACTGCCACCCGGAACTCCTCAACACAAACTAATGTTAAAAGTAGGTTCACCTACCTATATTCTTACAATTACTATTAAAATTACTTCAAATAGTACCTAGGTACCTATTTTCCAATTCGGAAAAGATCAAATCAATCTTTATAATCGATGCGTTTTGGTTTAAATGTGGAGGAGTTGAAAAGATGAAATGAAATGAAATGTCTTTATTTTGTATAGGCCTACGGGGGGCACTTACAAATTGTCAGTTACATTTTTTTTTCTTACACTACCACCGGATCGGAAAGATGTATCTTGATATTGTTAATGAGACCACTAAGAATGTAAATTGGTTCAAAAAAGGGGTATTTATTATTCGAATTAGTCTAATTTTTAAAATATTTGTATACATCAATATGTTCCTACCCACAAATACACACTTTAAATTCGTTTCTTCACTCTGTGTTTGTCCAGGAAACCTTGAGCGGCTAAACCGATTTCAATGGAACTTTCACTATATAAAAGGTTACGCAACAACATATAGACTACTTAATAACTTATGATTCCCACGGGGTCGAGATATGCGCGGGAAAAACTTTGTGATACAATGCATTGCACGCGGGCGAAGCCGCGGGTTATGCTAATAATAATAATATAATAATAATGTATTTTAATAAAATGAAAAAAGATGTAAACCTACCAATATAAAACGTTCAATACTGCCTTTTTACCCAGGGGTCAAAACGAGACCCTGTTGCTGGGACTCAGCTGTCCACTTTTCTGTCACCAGGCTGTACTTTATGAACCACCGGCAAACTTCATTCCACCTAAAAATCAAAAATTATCAGTGTTCTTACACTAAATTATACATAAAAACCTTTCTCTTGAATCGCTATTTACTAAAAAAAACTGCATTAAAATCCGTAGCGTAGTTTTAAAGATCTAAGCATACATAGGGTTAGGGATATACAGCGCGAAGCAACTTTTTTCTATAGTATGTAATGATAGCTAGATAGTTTAAATTTTCACAGACGACTTGCTACTGTAGCACCAAACACTAAAAACAGAGTAAAATGTGTGTAAATAAGTTTCTTAAATGTTTTTAATGCGTGCAGAAATTTAGTGTTCTTAAAAATTAAAAAAATAACTGAAAATCGCAATAAATACAGTTACTGATGTATCATTAATTGATGCAAGGGAAGGGAATCAAATCTGAGCGGAATAAAAGCTGAGTTTCAAGTTTGAATTTGGTTCGACAAAAATATGGAAGAAATAAACAATTAATATCATCTAAATAGTTAAATACAGTTTTATTTCATAATAAACTTTTGTGGAGAAATTGTGTGAATGAGCGAAATGTTGTCCCTAAATTTGGGGAATTTGATCTGGATTTTTAGGGAATTTTATAAATTACCATTGGCAACCCTGTTAATAACATTCATTTTTTAAAATGGTATTTACGACAGGCAGACACGGTCACTGTCACAGTATTAATAATTTAATATTCTTGTAGTTTCCTGTTGGGAGTGTAGAACTAAAATTTTCATATTTTATTATGATAGATAAATTAATTGTTTGAATGATGTGGAATCCTTGGTATTATATTATACTTTAATAACTTTTAATCATGACTATTAAAATATTGTGAAGCCAGATTTTTTGTAAGTGCTGCCTATTGTTCTCATTACAAAAGGTCGTTCTGTTGTATTATGCAACGCTGGTTTTTTATAGAAGATCGTAAGAAGCAAAAAATTAAAATACCAACAAAAATGTCTGAAAAGCAATTGTGTAAAGAACCTGAAATTCCGGCCCAAGAATGGCCGTTTTGCGTATCCGTATCGAACATGGACCCGAAGGAAAAGGTGTATATAACAGGTAATACTATAGAGCTCGGTGAATGGGATTACACGAAAATGATTCCTCTTGATTACGACCAAAGCAGCGAATTGTGGTGCAAACGCATCACCATACCGAATACCTGCGACGTGCTTTATAGATATGCCATATGTCTCGTTAATGAGGACACGAATGATATAATAATTCGTCGATGGGAAACCAATATTCACCCGAGAGCAATCAAGCAGACCATGCTGCATCCTGTTACCGATATATTTGGCGAGTTCGACGGTAAACTTGGAATTACCAGAGGCTGGCTCACATCGCAAACATTAGTTCAATTCAAGTTTATAAACAACCCCCTGAAACTTAAAAGTCGTTTGGTCGGTAGATTAATGAATATTAAGGTGACACCTGTTAAACTATCTTTTGGTACTGAACCACATATTGAAGAATCATCACTGAGCACAGACACAATGGATGTGGAAGTGCCTCAGGGAGTGTATGTGGAAGTAGCTACTTTAGACAATGATCCCACAATTTGCCAACTACAACCTCAAGAACAATTTGGTAGAGAATATCGGCCTGGTGATACTTTATTGATAAATGTATATGCCCCAAATCCTAGGAACTTGGCTTATTTAGTTGATTTTTACTCGTACAGCACCCATGCATCAGCTGAAGACCCTCCTTGCCATGTGGGTTACACTTACATCTTGCCAAACATGTTCAAGCCATCTGAAGGTGTTTTAGAACTACCTGTCTCATGTAATGTAAAACATCGACCTTTGGGCACTGTTAATTTTGAATATCTCATTGTCAGCCCTATGCAAGGTAGCTTATGTGACATGCAAGTGTCATATGCAAAACACTGGGATCCCTCGTGGACTGGGCTTGAAGTTGGACATCGTGGATTGGGAGCCAGTTTTAAAACCAAAGAGTAAGTTTTCACAATGTAGTATTTACAGCTGTGAATTTGCAGATTAAGAATTTTTACTTATAATATTGTGAGGGCCTTTCTTTCTTTAACTTGCTAATATTTAACAGATATAGTATGTTATTTAACACATTTATATAAAGATTTTTTTTATAGTATTTTATTTTTTTCTTTAAAAATGTACACCATATGTATTAACTGAAAAGATATTTTAATTCAGGTATTGCATTTGAATGTGATACGTTGCTGGTGTGTCCCATAATCCATGAACCTTTTCAGAGGAAATGCTATTCGTGAAAACACAATAGCTTCCCTTAAGAAGGCAGCTGCAAGCGGGGCAGACATGCTGGAATTTGATGTGCAGCTAAGTAAAGACATGATACCGGTTATCTACCACGATTTCCATGTGTGCATATCAATGAAAAGAAAGAAAGAGGTAGACTTCACTGAGATGTTAGAATTGCCAGTGAAAGACCTAAGTTTGGAACACCTACAGAAACTGAAGGTATTCATGAGCCAATGAATCAGTTCACTCGGTCATATTTCCTGGCATAAAATTGATCTGAGTTGTAAATTTCCTATTTAGTACAGTTCACATGGAAATATAACTTTCGTTGTGACTAAATTCATACATTGTCTTCTAAAAGTAAATTAGAATTCTGACATTTAAATACAATAAAATAATTGAAATGAACAATGGCAGCTCTAAATGTTCTAATTCATTTATAATTTGAGGAACAAGTGACATTCCATACACTTTTATACTTTCTATACACTCATAAAGATTGTGTAGAAGTTATAGCAGTATTTCTTTGTACTTGTATTCTTTTTCTTAACTATTTATAGCATGATGATATCCTTTCATAGACACATATCTATAGTGGTTAAATTAGTTTTTCCTGCAATTAATTTTCCTACTTTTCACATTAGAATAGACATGCCACACAAGTTTTTTTAAAATTTAGGTAAGTAACCAACCAATTAAAAATTAAACCAATTAAAAATATTCACATGGCATACTAACAGAGCATAATGACTATTCTTTTGGTAACATTATTTACAATTAACACCTATTTTCCATAATTATACACACATACCCATACCTACGGTAGGGGATGAAATAAAAAATGTCAGTTATAATTTTCCACTTTATGGGCTTAATTAAATCCTGTTTTTCATGGAGTTACAGTTAAATTTACAGTTACGAAATTGACATATTATTAACTGAGAGGATTCATTACCACAGTAACTGATAGATTTTCTATATCCCATATGTTAGATAGTTCCTTAATTTTTATTGCTATATGATCAATTCTAAACATGTTCATAATCAAATATTTGTATGTCATTTTTTCAGGTATACCATTTGGTTGAGGGTCGAAATCATGAGATATTGTTTTTTGATGAAGACTTGGAAGAGCATCAACCATTTCCAACTCTTGAAGATACCTTGAAAGCTATAGACTTACATGTTGGGTTTAATATTGAGCTGAAGTGGACTATGGAACTCAATGATGGCACCTTTGAACTAAATAATCCATTTGATATGAATACTTATGTTGATAAGGTATAATGCTTTTATGAATGTCTGATTTATTGTTATCAGTTTAATTCTCTATAAATGATAGATTGCAAAATATTGTTTTATAAATAAAATGAAAAGCAATATTGTAAATAATTCTCCTTATTTATTTAGGTTTTAGAGGTTGTTTTGAAGAATGCTGGAGAACGTCGTATAGTGTTTTCTTGTTTCAACCCTGACATCTGCACTATGGTGCGAAACAAACAAAATAAATACCCAGTCATGTTTTTAACTGTTGTAAGTATCAAAACCATAAATCATATAATTTTTAGTGTCCGATCGAAGTTTCGGCATTAGGCCTAAAAATCCACCTTTGGCTTCGGCCGAAATCGGTAGCTATAGGTTTCTAGCAAGCGTCCAATTTTAAGAAACTGGAACAATGTTCGACGCCGCGCTGGAAATGGTGATGCGCTGAAGTAAGCGAAAACTCGTGTAAAGAGCAACCTTCGCAAACTTTGTTCGCTATTCACATTATTTTCAAATGTTTTTTTTTGCGAACTTGAAAAGTAATTGTAATCAGCTGTAGGAATTGATTATGGATTTTAAACTTTCGACTTTGGCTGAAGGTGGCGACAGCCAAATAATCGGCATGAGTTTTGGCCAAAAATCGGCCTTCTGTCGGACACTAATAATTTTATTTCGTAGTTTAATAAAAAGTCTTATGGTAGCCTTTAAACCGTTTTATTTTTAATAATAGCAAAATATTTAGCATGCATTGTAAATATTTTCAGTTATTAACAGACATGAGGTTCATAAAACCCAATATTATTAATTGTAATTGGATTTATATTTTACAGGGCATAACAAATAAATACCAACCATATCGCGACCCCCGCTGTCTTTCAATTCCTGCCGCAGTCCAGAATGCGATCAGCTCAGACATTTTGGGTATTGTTGTGCATACTGAAGATCTCCTTCGGGACCCTACGCAGGTATGAAATCCTTAAAAAGTTTCAACTTTCATGTTATTGAGATATGTGATAAGAGAGATGAAAAATTAACTGTATACGTATCACTGCTGAGTATCAATAAAAGTAGTTTATTGCACTCCTATAACTGTTCATATGGAGTAGTCATGAATAATTCGAAAACATTTATTGTGCTAATTACAATGTGAATGAACTGCTTATTGTATAATATATTGAACTGATTTTGAGTGCGTGTTAAGAAACTTGTTATTTAATTATAACAGTAGTTATTTAAAAAAAAAAAACATTTAAATTTAAGGTCAAATTAGCTACTGATGCTGGATTGGTCATATTTTGTTGGGGAGATGACAACAATGATAAGAATACAATCAAGAAACTGAAAGAAATGGGTCTGCACGCCGTTATATACGATAAACTTGATCAGTATATAACAAAGGAAGTTAAGGTATGTAGCTGAAAAATCTGGTATGTAGCTTTTACTATTTTTGCACGATAGAGCATACTGCAAAGATATTTAGTAGTAACATGTTCACGATAGTACACCGCTTCGTAATAATAAGTAGTTCTGCTGATCTTCAATGACGGTCAAGCAACATTTAGATACTTGCGAATAAGTCGGCGAGTAACCCGCGAAACAATGAAGTATGTAAATGTTTTGCGTTAAAATATCTGAATCCCGCGGAGAACGGACGAGTATCGTCATGAGTACCAAAAACAGCCGAGTAGGTCGTTCGCATTCGTGTTCGCGCCATTTGCCTGCGTCGGCGAGTATCTAAAGGTTGCACAAATGTTACATAACAGGAGAGCATATTCTTGGTGGAGGCGCGCGAGTCGCAGCGCGAGCTGATGCGGCTGGCGGCGCTGGACGCGCTGCCCGCCAGCAGCTCGGCGTCCTCGCACCGCAGCTCGGAGCCGGAGCCGCGCCCCTACCTCGACCTCTCCATCCGGAATAGGATTAAGGACCGCTCCACCGTCACCTCCCTCGAGTCTCTCGCCTCCTCCATCGACATTGCGGACGATCCGATCGACAAAAACTTGAAACGAAACCACATCATCATGAGCATCGACAAGGAATCTCAAGTGAAAGAGCAGCGCGTCACTTTCACGGGACTTTTTTCCGCGGGCGATACTTCGAAGGGTTCGCCCAAGAAGTCCCGCAAGGAGTCCCCCTGACGTGCGAACAGCTTTAATAGAAATAATACATTGTAGAAACCAAATATATTTTTGTACATCTTTTCTTTGCTCAAGCTATTATTTACGTATAAATTTATTTGTATTTTGTTGAAATATATTTTTATTTTCATTATAATGCTATCAACATTACCATTTAATATTACATCACTATCTTTATATGTAGCTTTTTATACATTTAGTAATACTTCTAAAATGTAGTTATTGTATTAGTTATAAATATAAAATTGTTAAAAACTGTGTTTGAAAGTATTAATAATAATTTTGATAGTAAATATAAAGCCTATATTAGTAGTCATCACATAGCATCGTTCCATAATGTAATGGGCGCTCGAAAACTTCCTAGGACATTGGAATAAAAGAAAAAGATACAATACTGTGTATTGATGAAATTCGAAGAACAATATTTTTGCTAAAGTTATTCTTATAGATATTTTTTATTAATAATAAATGACAAACTCAGGTATAAATAACTCACTGTCAATTTATATTCACATTATATGCTACAACAACTGGTGTGCTCGGGATTCAAATAAATTACGAAACGAAGAACCTATAAATTTCTTCGTAATTTTTAATTAATTAGGTACTATTATCTTGGTATTTTATACATACGTATATATTCATAATTATTATCTAGTACTAGTATAGAAATCGCATCGTATTTATAACAAGAGTGTGAAGTCGTTATTTTTGTAGTGACGCACTCTTTATTGGTATTTCCCAGTTTTGTGCATATTTATAGCCCTTGTATTTGATATTGTATATAGAGAATTTATGTGTTAACATGTTCTATTTCAGATAAAAATAATATAACTAAGTGTAATTTTGTAATTTTTCGTGATTTCATCCATAAAATTCCACTTTCAAGTAAAATGGCTGTGACACACGGACACGACAGACAAGTATGAACGGACAAATTTATGAGGCTTTCTTTTTTTGCCATTGGTAAAACCAGACAAAATTGAATTTGTATTAATCTGTGATATTTAATTTTCTTTTTACATTCATGTGTCTAAATATTTACCTTTATCATATTTTATCTAAAATCGTAATAAAGTATTAGTTAACAATGTGTTTTGTTTTAATTTTTAAATAAGTTAGACCACCTTCACTGTGAAAAGTACATACATTTTAATCAGCACTTTATATCGGACTTTGAATTTTCACACTACATGATATACTATACGATATTGATACTTTTTGAATATTGTAACTCTTATCTACATAATATTGCGTTACATATTAAAATGAATTTATCTTTGTGTACATGTCTGCACCAAAGGATAACGCTGGTTCATCTCAAAATGTATAAAGGTATACATGAACTACTGAACTATTCATTAACTTTACTATTAATTTGAGAAGTAGAATTACTTCTAAGAGGAATTCGAATGAATTCCTCTTAGAAGTACTGTCTTTGAAATGTCGCTAATAATAGAATAATACTTTTAATAAACGGGCGTTGCCAGCCGTTGAGGCAGGGGAGCAGTTGGTATATTAGGGAATATTGAATTTTCCATTTCTAGACTCGTGTCTAGTAGGTGCCCCCTTTGGCTTCATCCTTGCTTTAATCTTCAAGGCTTTTGTGCTTATGATAAAAATATCCTAAAGAATTACAGACACTTTATATATTTTACGCTTATTTACTAGTAAGGACTTGATGCGTTTTATGTATAATTGAGTGGCGCTAATTATACACAAAACGCTTTGACTTTTCCGTGCTACAATATTTCGATATTGTTACTCTTATAATTATAATTTTGAAGTTTGTTAACAAAGCCACAACTACGACGACTAGCATACGTGACCATGGCAATTAGGCCTAAACGCAGTGGTCGTAGGTACTACCAAAGCTGTTCGGATCGAATCATTGTGTTCAGGCCATAGAGGTATATTTAAGCTGATAGAAAGTTACTAAGAAACTTTAACTGCCATGAGATGACGGACGTTGACACGTGCTTATAACTGTACAAGTTTTGATCCATCCTCATCGTAGGTAAGGACTCCATAATATGTATACATATTATGTACACTCTGCGAGTAAACGCGCAGTTTAGATTCTGCGACATCGGACTTTAGCTAAAATGATCATAGTACCTCCATATTAGCGTGCGGATTACATAATATCGACAGAACAGATAAAAATACGTTGCGAAAATAAAAACTAAATACCAAAGTAGTAATTCATAAACAGAATATATAACAACGCCTTCTCATTGTACGCTCTCAAAATCGCGTGCAACTGCTAGGCCTCTAGTCTCTGCTTTGGTGGAGCAGACTCCACCAAGAGACATATGCCGGAGTCCTACCGGTAAAACCACGGTGTCTCATCTCTGGTTGGGATAGAGCTGGAGACTCTCAATCTTATATTTCAAGTGCACGCGGATATACCGCGCGCGTCACCTGGAGGCTAGTTAGTTGATTGACGTAGGACACTCCCGTTTCCTACGCCAATGCCTCGGTTGGTGGGGTCCAGGCCTAACATCACGAAAACATAACGCCTGTCACTGAATATGCCGATATTTTGGCTATTATTCCATATTCTAGTCCAATTATACAATAGGATTTTTTACAGAAAAAAAAGCAATTCAAATTCACATTGGTTTATTCTAGACCAAGTTAAATAAGTGTATAAGGATAATATATTTGATTACAATATTAAGTACTTCAGAAAGGACGGAATGTTTTATTAATTCATACAACACCCAATTTATTGCTATGTATAGAATAAATGTAAAACGCTTAGTTAAAGTAGATAGGTGCCCTTACTTAATTATTAATATCTATATTTAAAATGTAATAAATAAATATTATTTTATTGTGCATATATCACGTTGTTTAATTTACCTACACAACAGGTCTGTCTTTTTCTGAAAATAATTATTATGTTCCCCATGCTGCAGTTATGTCGAATAACACATTTATACGTAACCTCGATTTGGGTAACATTGAACGTTTTTTACAATATTTGTGATATTATAATCTGTTTTATATTTATTGCACCTTGTTTTTACTAAATGAATAGTGTCCTTTTTAGCTGGTTTATTAATCTAACACAATAAATTTACGGAGAAAACAATTAAACTATCCACAATTACCCCTAAAACTCAAATTCAAAGTTATCCTTAGTTTTGGGTAACTTTGAATATAATTTTTTGAGGATATAAAATCCGTCATTAATCTAATATTTTAAGGTCTGAGTAAAATTAATTAACATATTTTTGTTAATTAAAACCAAATCTATAAAAAATACATTTATTTTGATATATAAATACAATAGACAACTTAACTTGGTCTTGCCATATGAATCAAGGTCGATATAGGTGGTAAAAGGTGGTAAAATAAGATACTAGTTTTTTTTTGATTATTTATTCCATCCATCCATAGGATGGACGGAACATCGGGTACCTTTGGAAGGTTCCCCCTTGAAAACAAAAAAAAAAAGGATGGACGGAACATGGACTTAACATAGGCCTCCCCTAAATGGCGCCACTCCAACCGGCCCTGTGTCCTCTGAATCCAACGGTTTCCCGCTGTCTTCTTCAGGTCACCGGTCCATCTGGTAGGGGGGCGACCGGTACTCCTTTTGCCTAAACATGGTCGCCACTCGAGGACCTTTCTTCCCCATCGGTTATCGGTCCTACGAGCGATGTGGCAGCCCATTGCCACTTCAGCCTCCTAATTTTGAGAGCTATGTCGGTAAGCTTCGTTCGTCTACGGATTTCATCGTTGCGAATCATATCTCGTAGCGAAATTCCGAGCATAGTCCTCTCCATAGCACGCTGAGCGACCCTGAGCCTCCGAAAAAAAAAATTTTTTATGATACAGGTAACTTTGAACCGTTCAAAGTTACCCGTATTACATCCAATTTCGACGTCGTCTAAAGTTTAGCAGTTTTACGCAATATTCAACATGGGATACGGATAGTACAGTTTCAAAATAATAATATACAATATACATTTTAAAGATTAAACATCAAAACACACCTGTTTACGGTAAGTTTTATATTATAATTGCTATTTCAAAACGGAGCATCAAACACTTGCAACAACGTCACTACGGAAAAGGCGGTATTTTTTAAAATTATGACATGTACAGGTACCTTTTTTTTACTTTCATTGCTATTACAACATTTTGGCAATCCATTTTACGCAGGTACAATATTGAAACAACAAGAAGTTTCCATGTAATAAATTAATATATTTTTTTCACAACTTTGTTCAAAGTTACACCGCTGTTCAATGTTACCCAAATTGATTGTACTATCTCTATACAGCTGCTTTTTTTCAGAGAATTTACATATCAGACTCAGAGTGGTAGTTGGAACGAATACAGGCTTGACAAACTTTTGCGTATTTCACACCTTATTTTATATTTCCCTTTAATTCTTCCACATGTTGTTACGCAGCTTAAGACTGACCCCGAAAAAATAATAAATATACAATATTAAAAGAAAACTGATATGTAATAGTACCTACACTATCAATTATGTTACCTATTACGTAATAGGTAAACTCGGATAACTTACGTCAAGACGGGTAACTTTATTTCAAATCAGTTAAACTTAACTTCCCTTCGCAATAATCATATTACAGATATAAAAAAAAGAAAATGTGATTAAATATAACACAGAACAATTATTTATGATATCAATATATGGCTAATATTCGTTTACAGTAATTCGTCATAATCTGGTTCAGTACAGAATATAGTTGAACTATCGTTATGACTTTACTTTTTAAATTTGCATATTGCGGATAGTTAAATTAAATAATAGGTATATTAATATAATAAAAAAATAAGTATTACTTAGACGTTAATTAAGGGAAATAGTTACCCAAGTTTACCTCATTTTTAAGGTCTAATACATTTTGAGCTTTGGCTTAGACATCTAAACAACAATGTAATAGATAAAAAACCACTATGTTATTTTTACTTTTTAAACGGCTATACAATTTAAGAAATAACTTTTGATATAAAATGATACATAATAGATACACAGAAACGGAGACTAGTATTATTATTTGTGATCAAAGTTCTACAAAACTATATTAAGTACATAAATTGCATAATTAGTAAAGATGCGGCGAATATTCGGTTGTTATTCGGTAGTCCGCCTTTTCAGTATTTTTTTTTTGCTATTTATATTTAACCGAATTATTCGGTTTTGGTGCCGAATATATTCTTGTTCGAGTTTTACCTATTTTCCTGGCTAGGTAAGTTTTGTGTTATAAGTCAAATAAATCCTATGAAAAGTGTGTAGAATAAAACCAATAATATAAAGCAATTAAATTTCTAATCAACATTTTTGAAACCTCAATCAACTGCTATTTTTTTAAGTCTTACATCAATATTAATATTTAAACCTCAAATCAACATTTTTTTTATAAACACACACTCGCAGTTGTTTCATAATAAGAAATGGTACACCGCATAATTCGGCCGAATATCCGGTTCGGTAAAAGTTAAACCGAATAGTATTCGGCGCATCTCCAATAATTAGTCATTGATAAAATATTGAATAAAACGTGAGATGGATATTAGTAGGTACAATATGAGAAGGATATCGAGATAAAGTGCAAATTACACTCCTCACTCATGTTTAATTTGTATGTTAGTTTCATGTGATGTTATACTTATGAGCCCGCGCGAAAGTTCTCGAGTACTAGAGAATGCCGGTAGTACGGTGCTGATATAATTATAACAGCCAGGAATTTATAACTGCTAAGCTAAATTGCCGTAAAAACTTTAAATGGCATGTTCAAAAATAAGTATTACGCTCGATGTAATAAAATCATGCAAAATATATTTGGTACGGAAGACATTAAGGGCCTTTTCCCTATCACGTGGATTAGAGCACGTATGCGTGCCATCGAATACTATCGAATAGATAAACACTTTCGATGTCACGTAAGCTTCACACTGACATAAATTCGACTTACAATAAAACGACCCAAAAAAGACTAGTACGATTTGAAGGCATTTCTCCTGCGCTTGCCTACATCCCCAAAGGTCGAAATTCGCGCGAGCTCGGCTTTAGTTAGAACGGCATTCTAAAACTATCTACAAAAGAAATTGTTTTTATTGACAAGTAATAATTAATAATAACATATGTAATTATTAGTAAGTAAAATTTTATAATATCTATTTTTTATAATATTCTACTCATTTTGTGCAGTTCGTTTATAGTATATTACTTGATAATATAATTACATATAATACAATGTATCCTAAATATATACGACAAATATAAAGGTCTCTCAACACCACAACCAGATAATTTTCCATAGTAATATATTTTTTAAAACAGTCCTTGTATATAACATACATCCTATCTAAACATGTAAAATAATTTTAGCGGATGTGTACAACTTAATAAAAAAGATGCAACATTAGATGGAATATGTATATCTTATATTAATTATATTTTTGGATTTTGTCTATTAATGTCTATCTATCGCCTTACATAAATATGAAATAACTTTTTTAATTAATATTATATTTACGTGAGCTTTCAATATTTCTGATGTTCCTTTTTTGGTGCTTAAAATATTTCTGATGTTCCTCTTTTGAATTTACACCAAATTAATTTTGATCTCAGAATGAGGTCAGAGTTGATATAAACAATTAAGTAGATATTGACATTTGACAAATTATCAACATCGATTTAAATCCAGTATTCTTAAAAAATAACGTTAAATTAAAAATCAAACATTACTTTTACAGGGTACATTGTGGGTGCATTCCATTAAACGATCACAAAGCGCACGCTCACGACCGCAGTTTTTTCCGTTCCATTAGCTTGTGAGCTTTACTGACGTATTCTCTACTGGAACGATCTGGTGATCGTTCCAGTAGAGAATACGTCAGTACGACCAAGGTGGGTCATACGACCCACCTTGGTCGTGGTGAGCGTCGCGTGGGCGTAAGTCATGACGTCATGAGTGACGTATTCGCCGCGACCATAATGACCGCGGTCGTCTAATGGAACGACGTTTTGGGCGTTCGGGGCGTTGTGATCGCGTTCTGGAACGCGCCCTGTAAGTCACATACTTATGCCAAGTAGAATATAAATAATATGCTTAAGAAACTAATAAAATACATTAGCGTTATATTACGGTAAAATATTAAATTACTATATATTATAAAATATAATAAAATTTCCTTTATGCTTGCTGTACATAAGTATACACAGTATGTACAGGTAGTATATGGCCACAAATATTAAATTTAATGGAATTATGTTTAAATGGTCCACTTAACCATAATCAAAAGAAAAATTGTTACAATACACCTTCATAGGGTATGGATTTATTTCTTTTTTAATATTTACAACCATAGGTACAAACACTAATTCAATTAAAACATAAAATTTCAACTAGGTACTAATTCAATGTAAATATAAAGTTTTGTAAACGAATAAAATAAGTGCTCCCAGAAAATAATACTTCATTTGGACGGACATAGATATTTCATATTCATTAATACACTTGAACATTTTGATTGGGTAATGCAAAGAATTTTGCGATACCTGTTGGTGGTTTAGTTTTAAGGTGCTCTTCTATAAACTGGCAGGGGCAGACATACTTCTCGCCGTGGCGTCCCGGAACGGTACTACTGAGATTCAATCTGTTCTTAACCGCATACGCGCCCCATCGCCCCGCGTACCGTAAGTATAGAAGAGCAGCTCTTTCCTGTAACATATATGACGCATGTTATAGTAAATAATGTGCAGATTGATATATCGACTATAATAAAAGTAGGGAAAACTTGCCAAAAGCGATTTTGGTCAGTCGATCCCGCGCCGCCTGAGCCAGTCGTTGCAGGGCGTGCAGCAGGCGCGGGTATCTTTGGGTTCCTTGTTGCGCAATATCTCCTCAACGTACTGACAAGGGCAGAGCGCGTGCACTAAATGGCGCGGCGCCGCGGGGTTGCTGCCCTCCTCGTCTAGCGTCCAATCCAGCCGACGCCGCAAGAAGTCTTTCCCCCACCGCTGAAGGTAGCGGAGGTACACTTGCTCTGCCATATCCTGCACATTTACGCTTCGCTTACCCATACAATACTACTAACACCATTAGAAAAGGATCTAGCTTTAGTTAACTTTCTTATGCATTTCCTGTTTTTTAAAGTTAGTAACTATTATGGGGTGGCTCTAATTTAGTTTGTGTGAATTGAAACGTTTAATAATTTCAACCCATTAAAATCATAACGGATAACTGTAAATTGTGTCATGATTATTATTATACTGCGCAGGCAAATTGTAAACGAATTGGCCAGCAAACAAAGACAGTTGATCCTTGAATGGATCCATTACTGGCGAATTGTCGTGCGCTTTTATCATCGCATCACATCAAGGCTATGCTAACAATTCGATTCTACTTCCTAAATCTAATTAAGCTAAAAGTAAGAGGAAATAAAATTAATGGGTTGCAATTATATACCGCTAATAATTAGGTAATATAAATATTATTCACGTATTTCCAAATAAGCTCACCCCACTGTAAATTATTATATTGTAAATTAAAATTCATGCACAAAAATTAAGATAAAGCTGTCACATCTGTTAGTTAGTAGCAAGCATGTAAAAGTACACATATTTTTTTATAAATATTTTTATTGTTTGGTGTGAAATAAATAGTGGTATGTTTGTTATTCAAAGTATATTTTTTAGGGATTATAGGTTATTTAAAATTATATTAGTAGACTATGTCTAGGTCGTAAGCTGTGTGAGTACCAAGTTTCAGCGAAAACCGACCGGTAATTTTTGGCCTGAAGTAATTAACACACATACATGACAAACATACGCATTTATAATATTAATAAAATAAGAAATAAGATAACAAGCTATTAACTATGTGCGATGTATTTACACATGAACACTAATATGCAAAAGCAACTGACTAAAAAGTGATTATTATTACCTACTTATTTTAACGATAAAGTTTTCAAACGTTTTTGCAAACACTTATGTAATTATTTGCAAATATATAGTGATTTAAAATATCACAGATAAGGACGAACAATTGTCTGTCATACTCTATGAAACTCCAAATTCAATGGAACCCATTGGATCAATTTGCATCGTCTCCAATATATATGATTGCTAAATAAATTTAAACCAATTAATTCCAAACATATAAAGAAAGCATGCATATTAGGCAAGACTATAACACTGTTAGCACGAGAATGTTAAGGATATGGCATTCAAGTGGCATATATTCTTCGTACACATACAAGATGCTTAAGCAAATTTTAGTAACAAGTTTTCAAATATATGTAGAAATTATGATCTCATAAATTATAATAGACATGTGTTTCAATTATATTTTGATTGCAGCAACTTTATATATTCTATTTATGTTCAGGTGTAGGGCTTATTCTATTGTATTCTGGATTGAATGGAGAAGTAGGGCGCAGGCTTATTCTAATGAAGGTATTATCAACACATTCTAAGATTGTCTAAGATTGATTGTAAATAGTATATCTTTAACAGCAACAATTATTTAAAATGATTACATCCTCTTTCTTTATATGAGAATTACTGTTATACAAATTATATCTAAATCACTTACCTTAACTTCGTACCTTCAAGTGGATGATACATCACTATAATTGTTAATACTTGTTGTCAAACACATTTATAGTTATCATTGAAATACTATATTATATGGGTATACTAAAGTAGAACAATACATACAATGAAAAAGAGCTTTAGGTATGACTTAGAATAAGATAAATGAGTCATTAAGTCAAACATTGATAATTGCCCAGTATTAGTAGCACTTGTTTAATATATGCAAATAGTTTACTCAGTCTGCATAAGAATCAGGCATGCTGTGTCATTTGAAGGACTATAGTAGATAATTAATTGTGGTTGAGTACTATTTTTAATGTAAAGATTTTCATCCACACAAATAAATATCTCAACTAAAATACTATCTTATTTTTTACATGATGCTGCCAAGACTTTCTGAGGATTATAATATTATTTAATCTTTGTAAACTTTTCTATAGTTTGGCGGGAACAATGTTTTCCCAGGGACATTTATAAGCAACCATAAACTATAAAATAGATTGTTACCAATATACATTGATGTTCTGCAGCTCACATTGCTGCATCTGTGACTGTGCTCACAACATACCAGTAAGTACATGGCAAAATAAACACAAATCAATCTTTTATGATGAATTGTATCATGTGTACTACCTTTTATTTAAATGTATGTAGACACACTGCCTTTATTTGTTATGTCAAAAATATAAAACATTACCAGATTTATTGAACCAAACTGATAATGTACATTAGAAAGTATGTACCTGTTTCCTTGATAGTCTTGTTGACTGGGTCCCTCGGATAACAATGTCATTCGCGGATACATCTAACCGTTGCTCCCAGCCTTGCATTATTGTTTTCCCTTCTTCACTCTCTATGAATTGTTGCAAGTGAGCAATGCATGGTCCAGCATCAAAATACAAAAAACACAAATTGACCTTGTGGCAAGAAATCTTGCCTCTATCATCTAAGGCTAGCAGTAATTTGTGTTTATTCAACAATTTGTTAACACTCCCAAGGCATTGCTCTAATCCTTTGGAAAGCTTTAGCTTAATCCACATACACAGAAAAATTGCCATTGCATTTAATACCAGCCATAATACTCCAAGTGCAAATAATGTAAGTCCTGTTAATCCAGAAAAGAGCAGAGTGAGCAGAACCAGAAAAGCAATGGTTATCCAGCAAACCAAAACTCTCTTGTAACAAATATTGTAAAGAGTGAAACGCGCATCATTCACTAGTAGCTCCATTGCATGAACATATTCTTCAACAGTCAACTGAAACACACATAATGCAATATTAATTCAGGTAAGATCAACTCAATAAATACAGTTAGTCACTGTGTATTTATTTTATGAGTTTTTCCATGATTCACCATTAATGTAACCCATTAACAGCCAGTTTCAGTATATGATAACAGTAAATCTTTTCTATGGAAATCTTTTAATTTCGAGGTGTTACAGTCCTTCATAATGTAACTTTGTTGGGCATCACTACCACACCTATTTCTCCCTAATAATTCACAGGCATAGCAACGCATCTGTAGTCAACCTAAGGTAAGACTTTAATCATATCTGGGGTTAATTATAGATGTCAATTAGCTGCAGTGGCTACTCATCATCAGATAAACTGCATCTTCATATGTTTCTTCCATATTGTTACTAAAAATAAAAAGTTGGTGGCCACTAACCCCAAAACTTAATGGAATCTCCTTTTTCATCCCCTAAATAGCCTTGTGGTATGCAATATAATTTAGTACTGGAGATAACTAAATTTAAACAAATACCACTATTAAAAACATAAGTATGTTATGACATCTACTACTTAACACTTACAGTCAGTCCTTGAGCCATGAGCTCTTCAGGTACCAGTTCTGGGCGGAATTGTGCAGCAGTAATCCATGGCCATTTAGTATTTACAGGCAATAGTGTGACAATTATATCACCATTAGCTGTAAAAATAGGTTTATTCATACTAAATTACTATTTTAAACTGAATAACTCGTTGAGCTATAAGAATATTCATGTTAAATTTTAAGTCACGTGAAATTAAAAAAAAAACGTATTAAGATTGATAATGAATGATAGATTATATTGCAAAGGCACTTCGTCACGTATAAATAAAGCATATGTACTTACAAAATCCCGTTCGTACATTAACAAATTCCACATTTTTCATCAGAGCTCCTTGGGACACAGGTTCGAAATTTTTGTCACCTCGATCTACATTAACATGGACAGATTCTGTTTTCAGCACAGCAGGCAATTCTTTGCGTTCTGGCACTGATGTACTTGCCACAGCAGCCGTGGCCGCCACAACATTTTCCTCTGGCAATGGCACGTTTGTTTGAGGAGACTCATCATCAAACTTCACCCAAGTTTTTCTAGTTGACTCTTGATTCAAGACACCGTTTGTATCGTTTTTATCTGGAACCCTATCCTCTACATGACTCATTATATATTTCTTGCATATACTTCGTGTAAACTAAAAAGATTACCACATAAAAGTTAAAAAATACTGACACTGTTAAAAGTTAGTGTTGAATTGAATATGAATAAATTTTTTAATGAAACTTGATAGTAGAGATGGGATGGGTCAACTCGAGTTTCTAATTCGAGTCGTGCTTAGCTCGATATAACTCGATCTGGAATTGTGCCTACTGGAGTTTGAAATAATTACTATAATAATACATATACAAACCCGACTAGTAATGCTCATGAATAAAAAATATTGTTATAGCATTATCGTTACTCATTGTTTTTGTTTGTTAACTTGTTAATAAGAAGTTCTTATTATTTAGCTGTATATAAAACAGTAGCGACTTAAAATGCGAAGGCTTCGGAAATTTAAGATATTATCCCTCGTATTTGAATGTGTTTAAACTGCCAATGATTGAAGGTGACAAGTGTAAGTGCTGTAATTAGTAATTAGCGCTTAGATAAATTTAAACATGACCATAGCTAAAAAACTATAGCCACTAGTTTTGTTAAGAGAAGACCAAGACCAATAGTTGCCTAAACTCCGAAGGTTTTTCCACCCGAAACAAATATTCTCCGAATCAAATCAAAGTGCGTACGTACATACAAAGTACACATGTTAGAGGTGAAATTTCTTTGGCAAACTAATTTCTATCATATTTATATTTATAGTAGTGATGTAACCAATGTTATTATTTGAATATTCGTGAATGCGAATGTGACTGGGAATATCCTCTACCGACAGTCGTGAATACAAATATTTGTTTTTTTTTTTTATTTGACGTAACATCGGCGCTGCTAGGTTTATTTTCAGTTGGTATAGAAGGCCGAAGTATTAAGCCACCCTGTTTTTGGTCGACAAACTGCAGTCCAAAAATTCATTACAACACTAATTTATACTAATCTAAAGCTTTAGATTTTCGAAACTAAATAATAATTAAAATATGACGTTATTTGAATAAAAAATGATAATAATGAAAAATATACATAATTATAATAATTAAAAATATGTTACTAGACCGCCGGATTTCCGAAAGAGCTATGGAAAGAAACACCCAAACGCAATAATGCATAGTTACAACAAAAATGTGTATAATAAAAAAAGCTAGACAAGACACAAAGTATAACATTACAACATTAGTGTCTGAAACAATTATGTGCTGGAATAAATTGGAATGCGCAAGTCGAGTATAACTCGATTTAGGTGAATTTTATCTCGAGTCATGTTTATTCAGAGTTGACATCTCTTGTTGAAAGTGTTGAAATCAGTGTTTCCACATCATAACTTGATGTGTCAAAATAATGTATGTAACGCATCATTGTAACTGATATTCTTATGGTGAAAAGTGTCATTTTTTTTAGTAATAACTTCAATTTATTACAACCTAATGAGCTGTCGGTAATATCGAATCTATCGTTTGTAAATCGGTAGTTCAGGGTTCACAACTTAGGGGTTTTACCCCAAATTTAGGGGATAAATAAGTAGGATTGGGTTTTTTGGGTGTAAAATTTTTAGGGGTATTTTCAGGGGTTTTTATAACTTAAACTTATAGGTGTTTTTAAAGGAAAATCTCCCCGCCACGCTATTTATTCACGCCTCACGATGAAGAAAAAAAGGTCATGCACTACACCCGAAGACCATTTTTTTCGTCTTCAGGTCAGGTTGCCACGAAGAATTTAAATTAATAATTAATTACGGGGGATTTTTAGGGGTTTTTAATGAAGCCTTTAGGAGAATACATTTTTGAAACTTGGTAACCGCGGTAGTTTTACCTTCGATATTCAGATGCCGATCGTCAGCATTAATAGTTTGTGATCAGTAATTTGTATTTGTATCACAAGAAAGGACGATCGAATATTAGATATGTTCACTATTTATAAATCAACTGACTATTTTTTGTAATTTTTCTATTGACCATCACATTTTCATTATAACATGACTACTTACTTACATGCAACTTTAGACGTGGATTAGATATAATCAAATCAAATCAAATCAAATTCGTTTATTATGGAATGTAGGTAGTTAGTTATATGTACAGTACAGTCATAAATATTCCTCTACATTCCCGCCGCAAGCGGGCATATAATATTTATAAGGTATAAGAAATTTATATAATAATAGTAATAATCAATGTCAAAAGTTATATAAAATTAATTTAGATAATGATGTTAGTACAATATGTCATCAAAATTTCCGGTCATTATTTAGGCTTGATATGTCAGAAAGATATTCATTTAATGTATAATAGCATTTGTCTAATAAAAAATCATGAAGTTGTTTTTTAAATTTCACTACAATAACAATGGTACGTATTGACTTTGGTAGTTTGTTGTAGACAATGGGTGCTTTGCAGAAAATGCTTTGACGCAGAAGTTGCGTATTAGATGCTACTGTAGCCAATTTAGTGTTATTTCTTGCCCTGTTGCGTAATTCGAATAAAGTTTCGTTTGTTTTGACGAGAATACAACATTCTGAAATGTAGAGGGACGTTAATGTTAAGATTTTTAGCTATTTAAAATGGGGTTTACATGATTCTCGTTTGTTTATGTTGCTGATAGCCCTAATACATTTTTTCTGGGCTTTGAAGGCACGTTCTTTATGTACTGAGTTGCCCCAGAATATTAACCCATATCTAAGAGTAGAGGAAACACATCCATGATAAGCGGTTAATAGTGTTTTCTGATTTACGCTTTTTCTTAATATCCGAAGCGCATAAGATATTTTACTTAATTTTTTACACATTTCATCAATGTGAGTTTTCCATTTCATATTAGAGTCTATATACAGTCCTAAAAATTTGGTTGATTCTACTTCTCCTACTGACGAACCAAGATAACTTATATTTAATTTCTGATTTTCATGCTTTCTTTGTCTGAAATTCATTACTTTGGTTTTGTCAATATTGATTTTTAAATTGTTAGATTCTAACCATTTCACAACATTTGTCAATGATAAATTAATGTCAGCCTCCAGAGCCTTGAAATCTTTATATATATTTAAAAGCTACCGCAAATACGTTGCTACTAGTGGGGACTAAACTAGTCGCCTCATTTATAAGCTTACTTTTAGGTAACGACATTTCTACCGAAACACACTCCTCAATATACAGGGTGTAAATGACAGCGTACCGAAAACTTAAATGGTAGATTTGTGACACTAAATGAACTAAAAATAACTCATCAATTTTCCTCGGAAATTATTGGTTCCCGAGTTGGTCATTTTTGAGCGCGCAATGTACGTCGAACAACCCGCATACCGATCGCCGATCGCTTATTGTATTATAAGTAGTTATTCCCCGCACGCATCCAACAACAAATCGCTTATTCTATTTTATTAACTTAGTACCTACCTAGACTAAGACCCGTGCCGATTGCGCAATACTCGAGCTGCGGTGCGTGTACCTAAGCGCGGATTTAGACGCACGGCTTCCAAAACATTACCCACCACACGTGCTCTCAACATTCTTCCGGCACCTTCCTGCTGCGGTACAATCGGCTGATTATCCAACACTCGTTGGTACGCCCGAGTAATCACACGACTGTCCGTTGGATGGCGAGCATAAGGGTACCTCTGGATGTACAGATGCAGAGCTTGCTGTGCATTCCCACGTGCTTCACCATAACACATTAGCATTTCCCCGTATTCACGAGCACTGAACTGCATTTTGCAAAAACTAAATAACAATAAAAACACTAAAAACACAAAACTAAAGCAATAACAAGTAATAATAAATAACAGTTCACACACGACACGACTAACACGAAACCGAAATTTGCAGAGCATCCGTCTTCCGCAAGCGAAAATCACGAACTGTGACAATTTTTCAAATTTTAAATAATATCCGAACTATCAAAGAAAACCGCCAATACGCCGCTCCGTGGCGAGTTACTACTAAGCGAGTGCATTACACAGATTCAATTAAATTCAGATATGACACAACCTTTAACTTAAAACTGACAAATCAATTACTTTTACTTGTCCACTCGTTGTTTTGTAATTTTAATAAAATACCAAATTAGGTACATTATAAACATTATTCATGTTAGTTCAAATTAGACTGGTTTACTTCAAGATTCTAAATACTTTAAATACATAAAAGCAAATTAAAATTTCATAAAATAACAACATACAACATAAAAAAAACGAAAGTATAAAAAGCTATTATAATATCAATCAATAACTATTGATATTCTTATCACAGAAACTAACTCATCATCTCGAGTACATGACCTACGGAGAACAAGTACTTTATTAGCCACATTGAGTTATCTTTTTATTGTTTATTCTGTGTGCGGCGTTAATCCCCTTTCGGCAAAGGACTGAAGAGCCGCACCGCGCTGTATGTGTGAGTGTACTGTGTATGTGGAATAGAATTTTGCATGATACTTATGTACCTACATCATTTCTTTAATGATGTTTCCCTTATGTTTGCTTCTGAAACAAATACGTTAAAATGTTAATCATTATTTGTTTATTTTTTTATTTGCCCTAAATAAATGAAGAATTTTCAATCATTAGGTACACAAAAATAAACAAAAGAATAGGTATTTAGTATTTTTCCGAATAATGTTTTCAGTTATTATTTGCGTTAAAATGTTTGAATTAGGTATTGAATGTTTTTTTGGAAACTTGGTTCCTAAATTGGTGGAAGTCGGTGCGGCGGAGCGCGGGGCGGCCCGCCGCACGGCCTCAGCCGCGCGGCGTCATTGACCGGACGTCGAACAGCTGATAGCGCATTCATTATACATTGCTAGTTTTCGTGAAAAACACTATAATGAGTGTTTTTCTTTTAAATTCATGTTGCATTATGCAGTAGTATTGAAATACTACCAAAATTTGTAAAAAAAAGTGCATAAAAAAATGGAAAATCCGAGGAAAATCCGATGAAAAATTCCAACGCCATAAGCACCAGAATCGTGTCAGGAATCCATATTTTTAATATTCGGTACGCTGTCATTTACACCCTGTATGTACAAAAATGTATGACGCAAGTAAATCAGTGGCGTAGCTAGGCGTGGATGGAATGGGCCATCGCCCACGGTCTCGCACTTAAAGTGGCCTCGCGAGGCCTTTTTTTGGGGATGAGACGCAGGCATTTTCAAGGACACCATCCAATGGAATCATGCAAAGAGGCCTCGCTGATAGGAGTTTGCCCCACGTCTGCTTGGTCCGCGCTTCGCCATTGTCCCCGAATTAAAACTTTTACCACTTTGCAAACAACATGTACATTACCTGTTAAAAGAACTAATATATACATAATTATAATAAACACACACACGTGTGTGTGCGAGTGTATATAGTACAAATAATAATAAAACAATTTGGTATCTTGGAGCGAATTTCATCATGGAGGCCAGAAGTGGATGGTAAAGCTCATCAATGGATACTATACGTAGTAAACTACTCGAATTTGGGACCAATTTTTCATCGGATTTTCCTCGGATTTTCCATTTTTTTATGCACTTTTTTTTACAAATTTTGGTAGTATTTCAATACTACTGCATAATGCAACATTAATTTAAAAGAAAAACACTCATTATAGTGTTTTTCACGAAAACTAGCAATGTATAATGAATGCGCTATCAGCTGTTCGACGTCCGGTCAATGACGCCGCGCGGCTGAGGCCGTGCGGCGGGCCGCCCCGCCCTCCGCCGCACCGACTTCCACCAATTTAGGAACCAAGTTTCCAAAAAACATTCAATACCTAATTCAAACATTTTAACGCAAATAATAACTGAAAACATTATTCGGAAAAATACTAAATACCTATTCTTTTGTTTATTTTTGTGTACCTAATGATTGAAAACTTCTTCATTTATTTAGGGCAAATAAAAATAAATCACAAATAATGATTAACATTTTAACGTATTTGTTTCAGAAGCAAACATAAGGGAAACATCATTAAAGAAATGATGTAGGTACATAAGTATCATGCAAAATTCTATTCCACATACACAGTACACTCACACATACAGTCTCTTCAGTCCTTTGCCGAAAGGCGGGATTAACGCCGCACACAGAATAAACAATAAAAAGATAACTCAATGTGGCTAATAAAGTACTTGTTCTCCGTAGGTTATGTACTCGAGATGATGAGTTAGTTTCTGTGATAAGAATATCAATAGTTATTGATTGATATTATAATAGCTTTTTATACTTTCGTTTTTTTTATGTTGTATGTTGTTATTTTATGAAATTTTAATTTGCTTTTATGTATTTAAAGTATTTAGAATCTTGAAGTAAACTAGTCTAATTTGAACTAACATGAATAATGTTTATAATGTACCTAATTTGGTATTTTATTAAAATTACAAAACAACGAGTGGACAAGTAAAAGTAATTGATTTATCAGTTTTAAGTTAAAGGTTGTGTCATATCTGAATTTAATTGAATCTGTGTAATGCACTCGCTTAGTAGTAACTCGTCACTGAGCGGCGTATTGGCGGTTTTCTTTGATAGTTTGGATATTATTTAAAATTTGAAAAATTGTCACAGTTCGTGATTTTCGCTTGCGGAAGACGGATGCTCTGCAAATTTCGGTTTCGTGTTAGTCGTGTCGTGTGTGAACTGTTATTTATTATTACTTGTTATTGCTTTAGTTTTGTGTTTTTAGTGTTTTTATTGTTATTTAGTTTTTGCAAAATGCAGTTCAGTGCTCGTGAATACGGGGAAATGCTAATGTGTTATGGTGAAGCACGTGGGAATGCACAGCAAACTCTGCATCTGTACATCCAGAGGTACCCTTATGCTCGCCATCCAACGGACAGTCGTGTGATTACTCGGGCGTACCAACGAGTGTTGGATAATCAGCCGATTGTACCGCAGCAGGAAGGTGCCGGAAGAATATTGAGAGCACGTGTGGTGGGTAATGTTTTGGAAGCCGTGCGTCTAAATCCGCGCTTAGGTACACGCACCGCAGCTCGAGTATTGCGCAATCGGCATGGGTCTTAGTCTAGGTAGGTACTAAGTTAATAAAATAGAATATGCGATTTGTTGTTAGATGCGTGCGGGGAATGACTACTTATAATACAATAAGCGATCGGCGATCGGTACGCGGGTTGTTCGATGTACATTGCGCGCTCAAAAATGACCAACTCGGGAACCAATAATTTCCGAGGAAAATTGATGAGTTATTTTTAGTTCATTTAGTGTCACAAATCTACCATTTAAGTTTTCGGTACGCTGTCATTTACACCCTGTATAATTTTCTTGTCTTTCTTTGCTTAAAACGTATTTATTACGAAAAAAAATGTAAATAATTGATACATTAAATTATGTTACATAAGATATAATTAGGTAGGAAGGTATTGGTACACCAGATGGCAGAACAAGTGTAGTTTTAGTCTTACACTTATTTCTACAGCAATTCTTGCATTTCGATGGAAGGATGTGGTTGCCGGCAGATTTTTAAATGAGGCGACCATCTTAGTCTTATGGAATAGCAACGCACCTGTAACTGATTTCAGATAGAACCCATATTCTATGTGATGTTGCTTACAGATGTCCGTGGGCGGCAGTGCCTACTTACTATCACGTGGACTGCATGCTCGTTTTCTACTTCAATCTTATAAAAATATCTGTGTATATTGACAAATATATTATTTTATCTTCATTAACTTGTAATATTTTATATATCTTCGATGATATTAATAGGTAACGATAGCAAGTTTGAGTCTAAAGCAAATGGTGTTTCGAGGTCACTCAATGAAAGAAAGCATCTGTGTGAATCTATATAGGAATTTTCTTAACGTTCTCGGTACATTTCGTGAAGTTTATTATGTAATGTTATAAACTTAAAAACTGTTTCTATCATTAAAATGGCTCAATATCTATTAAAATGGACTTGACGAACCATTTTAATGGATATTGTGCTTGTACAATTGCTCCATATTTTTTAATATTGATCTTACAAGTTATTTAAAATTGATATTTTTGTATAACCTACATTAGTATACATAGTATACAGTATCTTTATGTCCAGACAGGCAGTTACTGTAGGTATCATCGGCCAAACGAATCTGAATCTGACTATCGTCTTTACCTGCCCGAAATGCCGTTTGACCGGTTTTCCCGCTCACACTCGTGTGCTGTAATAGTCCGCAAAAACACTCCCACTAGAACGTTCATTCGCCCACCACACATACCGTTTAATAAGCGGTCGGTCAGTTGTATTTTCGTGCGGTTACAAATCGAATGTCCCTATTGACCATCGAGAGCAAGTTGTTTGCATCGAATTATTATTGAGTGGTTAGAAGTTATTGAATGTATAATGATGTGCCACGGCAGTATAATTTTACGTACGGTTGTTAAATTTTATTAAATTGTAATGCGCGGTTAACGCATAAACCAAAATGCATAAAATAACAGAGTTAAAGGACGACTACTGTTATACCTTCGGTTGTATCTACATTGAGACGTTGTAATACTGCAGGTATGGATTCTTTACCCAAGCAGTTTGTATCAGCAATGCGAACTTTATTTGATATAATGGATGACAAACAGACTGGATATGTAAAATTAACCGATATCGAAAACCGTTGGCGTGACGACCGTACCAAAGGCCTACCTCGCGGTGTCATAGATAGTCTCCAAAAGGTTGCCTCCCACGATGGTTTACTAACATTTGAATGTTTTTGTACTGGCCTCAAAATTTGTCTTTTACGCAATCAGGTTCAAAACGCTTCTAATAAAGTCAATAAAGAAGATATAGAAATTACTCAACCACTAGCAACTGCTCCGGTACATCACACTTCATCAATCCCGTTGATTGATGGAAATAATACACAAAGTCGGGATAGAAACTGGAATGCAATCCGTAACAACGGATCAACGCAACAACGAACTAATAGTATGCCTCAGTTAATCGAAGACAAAGACAATCAATTATCAGAATTATTGCACAGCGGAGCCGGGAACACGAAACCTAAAAACGATAACGCTCATAGAATTTATGGTCCACCAAAACCGCCAAGATTAGAAAAGCCAGTGCTGGATAGAAAAGAAACGATCAGACCAAATTTTAATCCAGAGGACATTGCATTAGATGGTGGAGGGTTGGAAGAACCAAAATTAGATTTTGATGTCATTTCTCGGTCTATGGAAGGTCAAGATCGAGGTCTAGGTGATGGTCGGTCAGCTAATGAAACACAAACACAGATACGTAGGACTACTCGTCGTAGAGAGCCTAGACGTCACACATTACACAATGGTATTGATTATAATCTTCTGAAAAGAATGAAACAAATTGAACAAGAAAAAGACATTTTACTACAAGGGCTCACTGCCGTGGAAGAAGCACGGGAATGGTACTTGAAACAACTTACAGAAGTCCAAGAGAAAATGCGTTATGCTGGAAGAATGGGGGCTTATGTGGTAAGCTACTTAAGCGTACTTCTTCTTAGATACAAGAGTACGATAGTTATGCCCACGTAAAACGGTAAATTCCTATGTGTTAGATGTTTTTTAATCTCTAATTCTGCCGCAAGCAGTTCAGCTAATGGTGGCAGCTGTAGCTTTTGGACATTTGTAATTAACCACAGATAAAAATAGAGTTTTCCCGGGTTAGATGGATGTCATACGGTGATGAGGAGGCAGTTTGACCCGGTCTTGAATAACACTGCTACCTCTTCTTCTGCGGATGTCGTAGAAGACGACTAAGGTACAAAACATTAACAAACGCTGTTCAGAATAATTTTGATTTTATCGTTTAGTTAGTTTTTATTGGTAGTACGTTTCCAATAAAACGAACAATATAGGTTAAAGAAAGATGGCTATTTCTAACTGACATTACGTCGCATCATAGGAACCCTGGAACGAAGCCCACCAAGAGCGGCTGGAATTACTACGTGCTCGAGTATTGGAGCTGAACCGGCAACTCGGGGCTCTGGCAGTAGGCTGGCGGCACGGCCCACTGTCACTGCACATGAATTTAGCGCTGCCAACGACACTACTCAACACACCTGCTACGCCGAATAACGCTTCAGTACTCCGATCACAGAATCGATTACTTGCAGAGGTTTGTATCTGTAAAACAGCAGGTTTTCTTTTATCCAATTTGAGTAGTAAACGCACATGCAGTCCACCTGATTATAAGAAGTGGTCACTGCCGCCGTGGTCATCTGTAAGTAACTTCATATAGAACACTGGTCCTATCTGCAGTCAATCACAGGTCCTAGGGAGATGCAACATCTCCCTAGGACTAAGACAGTCCCCCTCATATGAAAGTGTCCTTCCACCGAAACAGGTATGGCGGTCGTACCGGTACAACTAAACTAACTGGTACTGCCACTTGGAACGCGCTAAATTCGATTATTTTTTTGTTTCCGCCCATCGCGCCTTTTAATCCTTTACCTTTTCACCGCCAACACCATAATGTTACGAGATATGACGAAGATACTCATAACGCCACACACGTTATTTTACGTTAATTTATAACAAACAGTCACTGACGGACAAACATATAATTAAAAGGCTTAGAATCACTGTCTTTAATACAGACAAGACTTTATATAGGTACTTTCTGACAGATCACATTTTGTGGCGTTTCAAACGGTAAATATATTATTAAGTTAAAAAATAGTATTCATGTGAAAAAAATACGGAATACGTACCTACGTTCATCGCAGACCCGTGATTCCACGAGTGCTAGGGATGGATGAATCTGTCCCTGTAGTTTCGGGACCAGAACAGGGCTAAGGTACCCTCTGCGTGTCGTAAGAGGCGACTAAAAGGGGCTTCCGGGGTTGCGGGCGGGAAGAGCGGGAGCTCGAACCGTCCGGCCAAGCAATGTCGCATGTCGCCGTAAAGACCAGAAGTTGCGGTGAGCTTTCCACGCCCACCAGAGAAGAGCCCGAAAGGGGCATCGCACTCGGAGGACTCCGGCTGTGTTCCGTTGGAGATCCCTGAGTCCTCCACGCAATGCTGAGGACGGCCCGGGGGTTTTAATGCGGTAAGAATCCCACATAATCCGCGTCACTCCCACGACGTCGGGTACATTTTGAAGGTTCCCCCTCGTAAACAAAAAAAAATGGATGGACGTATCAAAAAAGTATTCATACTTTTTAAGAATTTATCAAGATTTTACAATGACAATATTACTATTTCGTAAAATCAAGTTTATGCTTGTATATTTATAATTCACATTGAAGTTATAACTATTTAAAAATTATTTGTACGGAAATAAAATAGGAATAAACCGATAACATGCAACGACACTTGGTGTAATGATAATAATATAATTATGGTAATGATCACCCATCGCTGACATAATGGTTTTATCGTGATAATACGTATGCACTTAAGTAGCAAACGAGCATGCAGTCCACCTGATGGTAAGTGGTCACTGCCGCCCATGGACATCTGTAATCAACTTCATACAGAACATGGGTTCCATCTAAACTCAATCACAAATGCGTTGCTACTCCCAAGGACTATGATGGTCGCCTCTTGTGAAAATGTGCCGGCAACCACACCCTTCTATTGTTAATTGGGTAAACAGTGATGGGAAGTTGTCGATGGTGTTAAGTGATGAAGAACTTTTAAATGTTCTGCAATAGAATGATGATATTCCTAGTAGTGGAGACTTACAGATAGTGATACCAAGTTAGTAAGACGTTTTAGAGTCGATTTTTCATGAGTTTGATAAAATTAATTCACTTTAGTTTTTAACATTATTCATGTAGGTAACAAATAAATGTTAGTAATGTGCTAATTCTTTTTCATAAGAAGTAGCAGATAAGCATGCAGGCCACGTTGTGTTTAGTGGTCGCTGCAAAATGGCAATAGAAAAACAAGGGACTATTAACAAGTGCCCATGGCCAAAGTTTTTTTTATGAAGTATTAAAAGGCTGACTAATTAATACTTGTATTTTAGGACCAATTTGTGTTAGGTACATAATAAGAATTTAACCGGGTATGAGTTGCCTTTAATCCATTATGAAGGTACTAAATAGTAATACTAAATAGGTACTAAATAATAATTTTTATGTAAATGCCAGCAGAACGGGTTATAAATGTCATGCTGCATTGTTCACTTAATCATTTTCGACAACCTCTTTTTTTTTTAAATAATTTGTTTTAAGTTAAATAATGGTATAATTAAACTTAATTGAAAGTAAATTTATACTAACTTACTTTGTTTTTTTATTAATACAATATCTGCACGACTGTTGCTTTCGTATTCAGTATTTGGCTAGATGGTAAATATTGGCTGAATACTATTATAAAAGTTGCTGAATATCGGTTACATGTTTAAAAAATTTAAGCATTAGTCATTAAAAATTTAAGCATCTGTTACATGGAAACAATGTTTTTTCAATGTGATGTTTTAAATTCTTCTTGGAGTTTTAATTAATTTTTTTTTTTATTTTCCAGGAAGTAAATAAAAAGAATGAAAGAATCTCAGTCTTGGAACGAGAAAAATCTGCCCTTATCAGGGAACTTTTACTTCAAAGAAACAGAACTAAAATACTAGATACTTTTACATAATTTGATATACTAACAGATATATTTTATACAAATTATTTGTAGCCAATACTAATAATTATTTCTTACATAAAGCCTGTTAACATAATATATTATGTAATGATTATGATTATGTATATAGATTTATTTTTTCTTGCTTATGATTTTTTATAAACAGAAATATATATTTACAGTAATTTTAGTCTGCCATTTAATTATAATGTTATGCCATAAAAATGTAATATAATGTATACCTAAATATAATTTCGTCTTAAATAAACCATGTTAAACCGTGCCATTTTGCATTCTTAAATGTGATTATGTTTATATGTTTCAGAAATAAAAATACATATTTTATAGTATCTACTTTAAATGAACTATGTTTATTCATATTAAAATGTTTCTATTAAAGAGTTGCATTTTTGTTGTATAAGGAGTAATCATATTCCCTGAAAGGCACGTCAAATGTCAGATAACCTTGATCCCAAGCTCTCTCGATTGCTACTAGAAGTTCTTTTTGTTTCCTCTGACACAGCCCAGTTTTAAAAGCATCAAGTATCTGAAAAAAGAAAGAGGAAATTATGCATTTTCAAGATTTCCATTATTAATCAATAAGATAACTTAGATTATTATTCACGGTGTAATTCCATACCATTGAAGTTATACACCAAATTGATCAAACTTGAAAAAAAAATGTGACATACAGCAAACTATAAGAATTAAATGTATGACTCTTCGGAATTTTTGAGACATAGCCAAGAAACCTGATATTTAAATCTTACAGTTTATAGTATACAGTCTTACGGTATATGCCCAACAAACCTTATTTATGTGCTTATTACACTTTAATAACAGTCACTTATTTAAATTTAGTGATAAGTATATTATGTGAGAAAATTATTACAAATGTTTGAGAGTAGAGTGACTAATATGCTGGTGATGAAGATTATATATAAAAAACATATTTTCATATTTTAAACATAGCTTAGAACCATTTGGCCCACTTGATGGTAAGTAGTACTTGACTCCAATGTACATACATTTGTAGCTATATAGCATACAAGTAACCCTTATATAAAGTTGGCTACATGCTTCTATGCTATATGTAGTAACCTCAAATGCATTAGGGTGCTTTCACATTATGTTGCAAGTAGTGCACCAGCAGTGCAATTGCATTGGATGATTTCTTAATAATGAAGATGTACATTATTCACTATTTTTATTATTATTTTCATTATTGAAATGAAGTGTGCCTCCCTATTCTAGATAATTATGTATAACGGGTATAGCTGCAATAAGAAAGCATGCGCTGCAGTCGCGCGGCTGACGCGCTGCTGCCGCACTACTTGCGACCTAATGTGAAGGCGCCCTTAAAGTAGCACCAGAGGCCAGCCATAGCCATGTTGTTAACCCTACGGTTTGTCTCCTAACAACACCTTCCAAACCAGAACACAGCAGCAGTGTCTGTCTCTAGAGTTAACTACATTGAGTTCTTACCTTAATCCAAATAAATATTGATAAAATAAAAGTACCAACCTGTCCCGTGTACTGCGATATGAACTGGTCTAATAATTTTGTATTCCTGTGATCTAGTATCAGGTATTCGTCACGACAAATGGGGCATGGGTTTCCAGTACTGATCATACCATTTCGTACACAAGATTTCCTAGTTTTCTTCGGTGCAATACCTCCTTTGTGGTTTCGACGATATAAGAACCAAACTGGTTTTTCGCCGTACGTTTGATTATACGCCTTGCTCTCCAAATATTTCATACTAGTTTCAACAGGTATCACTTTTGTTCTATCTTTGGTAGGGTCAATTTCTTTCTCTTGCTGTTCTCCTACATCGTCCGGCTGGTCAGAATAAAAACGTACTGCCGTTTTTACGTCCGAGAGAACTATTCTATGAATTAACGAACGAATATTACTCGTTAAGGCCATTTTATATAATAATTGTGTTTACGGTTACACCATTTAAAACAACATAAAGATTTGATTACTTCTGGATAACACTGAGATAATTACAAAATAACCTCAACAAGTTAGTAAAGCTCAAGTAAACAGTGTTGCCAACTCTATATGTCAAAAAGTCGCTAAAATACGCTCGACAAGTCGCTAGAAGTCGCTAGCTATTGACAAAGATCAAAAGTCGCTAGAAGTCGCTAAATGATCCTACTAGATTTAGCGCTAGAGATGGAAAGTTGATGGCTGAGACTGTGATATACGTTTTGCAAATGAATATGATTTATTAGTCCCAATATTCTTTAGCACACCCAATCATAGCAACTTTTAATGTTTCGTTTTAATGAGTATTTAATCATCAAAATAGAGTGTAATGACTTCAGACACATTCGATTCCTTTCGCTTTTGATTTGTGTTTTATAGACTCTGAATGTGTTCTTTTATATCGCTAACTTTAGCAAAAAATCATGAGACCAGCAACACATACCTTTTAAATCTGTTCCTTGAACTGGTGTCAACCAACCTTTGAAGTCTGGATTGTCTTTCCACTCTTTTCTATACTTTTGTGAATAACTTTTTGAAGTGAAACTTCTTTATCGGGGTTGGAAAAAAAGTTAGTGTAACATTTTTTCGTTACGCGCCATCTTTTTCCGTTACGCGCCATCTTTTTCTTATCCCTACCACGCGTGATATTAGATAGATTATTATAGATTAGATTATTAGATAAAGTTTAATAAAAGCCTTTTATTAAACTTTATGTAATCTAACTTTATTTAACCAATTTCTGTAAAGTTGCACATAGTAAATTATTTTTTGAAAAATAACGTCATAAAGAAGTTTCACTTCTTACGAGTGTACGCTAGTACTAGTACACGCACACATTTTTTTCGGTAAAGGTGTTTCCATTTTTCAACAAGCATATTCAATCACTGACCACCTGACCTTATACTTTATATGTCTGGGTTTACGTAACTAAATACGTAGTAAACTTAATAAGTAACCGCTAAAATTATACGATTAGAAAGCACAGTACATTCCATCAACGACCAACTTAGGAATACTCAAATATGCAATACCTAAAACACCTTAATACCTTCGAAAGTCACGTCAGCGCCGACATTCCCCTATACATTTTTTTTATTATAACACAAAAACTGCACAGACTGATCGTCCGTGCCTCTTGTCACAATAGTTATTCTTTTTTTTAACAATAAGTATTTATTGAAGTGAAACTTCTTTATTTCTTAGCTCCACGTTAGGCCATCGCTGTCACCATCACACTGTCGTGCGCGGTGGTGACAACGTTGGCAATTAAAGAAATCTTACAATTTCGCCCCTATTCGTGGAGTGGAGCATTGGGGGAATCCCGGTTAAGCATAAGAATTTACGGCAACGTTCCGAAATTAGATAAATATAAATATCTCTGAAAATAGTCGATCATATTTTTTAAACATAATTAAAATACGTCATTTCTTTTTTATTTAAACTCTAGAAGTCGTTAGAATAGTCGCTAGATTTTTTTTGGCGCTAGACACAAAATTTAAGCCGCTGTTGTAAACGATATGTCGCTAGATCTAGCGACAAAGTCGCTAAATTGGCAACAGTGCAAGTAAAGATTGAAAAAGTACTCAATTTCAACAATTTGCCTTTTGACAGATTTGGCATTATTGACTTTTTTAATTGCCTTTATAACCTTGGCTTCATGTGTTTTAGCCTAACTGCTCTATAATTCGAGCTAACATTATTGACTCTAATCCCATAATAATAATTTAAATGTCTAATTAAAACACCCACCACTATAGAAATATTCTATCCATACATTTACATTGTTCAATTATAACTTTTAAATTTAATCATTTAAAGGCATACTGGCCGATTTCTGTGCTTGCTTGTAATGAACGTTAAATGTAGATGAACTTTTAGTTATTGCTGTCAATTCAATGTTTGTTCAAACTGTTGAATAGAAACGATTTAAATTTTAACCTACTTGAGAATTATTGTTATGCTGGCGCCAGACATAAGCTCACTTATGTGTACACTTCTAAAAAAACTTTGCTCACATGTTTGTTCACATATTCTTGTACCTGCCACTTATGTGTTCAAAGATTTGATTACTCCTGTGAGCTCACAGTTTTCAAATGGACTTCAGAAAACAAGGACAATGGTTTGGTTGCCGCAGTTTGCATATAATAATTGTGTTTGTGTAATTATTTGACCTGGAAAATAAAATTAAAAATAACTAAAATGGAGACGTCAATGGATGTAATAATAATAATATAATTTAAACTCGAAACCGCTTTCACTATCCCAGTCCATCATTAGTTCGTTTGGTTGTTTACGCACAACAGCTTTCTGTGGCGATGCTATGCACAAGTGTGGCAGGCACTCAAACATTTGAACACTTATCCCTTTGATGTGCGTTAAAAGACCGACACGAAATGGCAAAACGCACTTCAGTGATCAAATATGTGACAATATAGTATCAAATGCCCGTGCCATACATGTGAACACATAATTGATCACATAAGTGCGCACATGTCTGGCGCCGGCATTAGAATATGACAACACATTTATTTTCAAAGATGATAAAACCCTTGTAAACGTCATGGGCTTTAATGATTTTCTATAAATTATTACTAACCTCAAGTTGGCTAATTTTCGTCTACTCTATGCAATTTGTTTGCCGATCTAGTCAATTGTTAATGAAATTAGAAGGTATGGACATCCCATAAGATTTTAAATTAAAATAACTTAAGTGGCGTATGGCCGTCAACGTTGGGAAGACGGTCGCGACACTTTTCAGTCGCAAACGCAACATGCCGCCGTCGCTACGTTTCCGTGATCGGGAGGTAGCTTGGCAGCCTAAAGATAAGTATCTGGGATATCCCATTGATCGCTCGCTGCATATGGTTCCTCAGGTGGACCACGCGATCCAAAAGGCCCGTACTGCACGAGCGATGCTCCGACCAGTGCTGGCATCTCAGCTGCCGACCCGAACTAAACTGAAGTTGTTTAAGATGTACATCCGATCCCGTTTAAACGCGGCGCCAGCATGGTGCGCGTTGGTATCAGAAACCAACAGGAAACGCCTCCGCGCTCAGCAGAGCCTGTCCCTTCGGACAATCGTTGGAGCGGGCCGCAATGTTCGGGACGACGTGTTGGAGCGCGACCTCAAGGTTCCGGCCTAGGACAGGTTTGTGGGCCAGTTGGCACGCCGTATGTACGAACGAGCCGAGAATGGCTTACACTCCCATCTGAGGGGCTTCGCGCCCCTTCACGCTCGACCACCCAACGGACGCCCGCACCCTCGTGAGATCGAGGGACAGGTATCCTCCGAAGATCAGGAGGAGTAAATCTGTGAAAGAGCAGCCTAACATTGATCTGAAGACCAAAGCCTACACCGCTGCCTAACGGCAGTCTGCACCACCAGTGGGCAGTGCACCCACTGAGGGAATTGCCCGGGCAAGGAGGGGATCCTCGAGGCCCGTAGACCCTGCGTACGCTGCGACGTCATCGCCGCAGCATAGGATGACATACCACCACCGTTGTTGTCGCGGCGAATACGTCACTCATGACGTCATGACTAACGCCCACGCGACGCTCACGACGACCCATCTAACAAGATGGGCCGTAGTGATCGTTCCAGTAGCGAATACGTCAGTAAAGCTTTCAAGCTAATGGAACGGGAAAAACTGCGGTCGTGAGCGTGCACTTTGTGATCGTGTAATGGAACGCACCCTATGTTGACTACCATAGACAATATAGACATTAATTTGTATTTTTTTAATTTCAGATTCAAATGTCCGAAGTTTTAAACGATTTTTGCCGATTTGATTTGCATTCATTGTTTCATATTTTTAAACTGGGTTTCATTTCGTTACTAAGGAAATGTAGAAGTCTTTTATTGTTTTTATAAAAGTGTTGATTACTAAAGTGTTTTTATTTTTATAATTGAATACAATAATATTGTTATTGATATCCCAAACAATTATCTAGTTTTTGTAACGTTTTCAATATTATTTACCAGGTTTAATTTGTTTGTCCATAATTCATATCTAGACCTGGTTATTTTGACTATCAATACAATAGTAACAAACTATGTCTGACTTAATGGAAGCTGGAGGACTGTAAGTATAATATTTATTTAATAGCCTTTTTCCGCGGCTTTGGTCATGTCTACAACGTTATTGAGTATCTAGGTCCTAAACTATGTGTGTGCCAAATTTCAGCGAAATTAGACCGCTTCTTTTTGCGTAACAAGCAGACTTAGGAAGGGAATTAAGGGTCCCTATACTATATTTTTGTCCTGTAATACTTTTATTCAAATTGTTCAAGCAATTTTCTACAGAGCAATTCCTTGCAAGTTTAAGAGTAAAGCAACCATTTAAAAACTTTTTGTCAGATTGAAGTTACAATCGAGCTTGTAATCCACCTTATTGTTGATGATCGTTGCCACCTATGAATATGTTTGAAACTTCTTATAGATAAATTAGGTCCTGTCTTATGTAACTCAAAGACCATTTCTTAGGACAAAGTTGGTTGCCTCATATTAGATAGTCTTTTAGCACCAATGTCGGAATAGACTCATTTGTCATATTAATGATAAACATGCTAAGAAAAAGACTTCTTGTCAGATCTTCTCAGTTGAGGTTGTGTTACGATCCGGTGGTAGTGCAATAGAAAAATATGTAACTGACAATTTGTAAGTTCCTCTGTAGGCCTATGCAAAAAAAAACAATAAACATTTCGATACTGGTGCAGGCAAGCTATCTTTTTTTTATATAATAAAGTAGCAAACATGCAGTCCATCTGATATATAATAATAATATAAGAAAAAATATAAAATGTTAAATAAAACAACCATACCAAGTTCAGATCACAGACTGCTTTAATTTTTAAGAGAAAAAACTACAATATACAGAAAAATAAAAGATAAGTCTCCACCTGTTGGTGGAGACTTATCTTTGAGGGTGCTAATATTATTTAAAAGATGTAGACAAAGGAATATATTTTGGTATACACCCTAACAAAATGATGTAAAGTTCTAGTGCTGCTCATGGACATCTGCTATCAATCCACTGCTAAGATCAGCCTTATCCAGGTTTATTCATGCTGTGTTGCTACTTCTGAAATGTTGGAGAAGTATCAAAAATTACCTTCCCCTATCATACCAAAACTTACCTTTAGTTATGGTGTGTTTTTCTTTTTAAACATTGTTCCTGATTTTGGTCAGGCCTTATGACATTACCATGTAACTTGTGCTAGAGTGCACATACTTTCAGCACTGTGGAGAGTGTATGGCAATTGTTTCTATCAAAGTACCTTTGCAAGCTATGTATAATGTTATTGAAATATATAACATATTTATTAAATATCTGGAACAAGAATTAAACACTGAATACCCTACTGCTATGTGTAAATTTACTTGTCACCCTATGTAATTAAATGTCATTTATATTCTTCCGAATGATCTTTTCTGCAATTGTGACTCCAAAGCCAAAATTAGTGAATTTCTATGCAGATCTGGTTGGGATGGAATATGGTAGGTACTAATTTTTGAGAACCACTACCGAATAATATTGTAAATTTGAAGTAAAAATAGCAATAAATAATTGTATAAAGGATCTACAATAATAGTACTGCATATTTCTAGTGTACATAGGTACTGCTGTGCATTTAAGTTAGTACAGGCTCGAAACCTCCCCCCCCCCCTCTCGTCCATTGATTTCCGGGATTAGAATAGGGTTATGGTATCCTTTGTCTGCAGTAACAGGCGACTTAAAGAGAGCTTCTAAGGTTGCGGCCGGCAAGAGTGAGAGCTCAAATCGTTCAGTCAAACGACCCCGCAATGGGCCGACGTGATGACCGTATGTACCGTCGTAGACATCAGACGGTGCAGTGGGTCCAGCCACAGTTGGTGAGCCAAATGAGTTCCGTTAGAGAACTCGGGAAAATCTCACGTTCTTAAGCTTTGGATATAAAAATCTTTATTTTTTTCAATCGAATTCTTTGAAACATAAAACGAAACTCTGAGACCTCCGTTGAAGTAATGATAATGCGGTTTACGCGTACAAATCTTTACATACAAATACTTACCAGTATACATGCAAAGGTACATCACGTAATATATAATTTCCAGTCCATAAGTAGACACAATTACAATATATCATGTAATACTAAAGTTTCGACAATTCTTTACGCAATTTTATTGCTGCATTGCTGAAAACTCCACTAAAACATATGACATAAGCCTATATAAACTAAATACGGCGCCTGCGGTCAAAGAAAATGGGACTTTTTTTTACAGCATTGAAGTAAAATCCAAAAAAGCGTTAAGCTAAATGAATTATTACAGAAACCAAAAATAATAATAATAATAATTCGGGCGGGCGGGTTTATTAAATAATTCATTGATTTAGTGGGTTTTTTATCGAGGAGTGCGATATGTACAGATAAGGGAACGTACCCAAACAACTTGAGCATTTCAGGCGGGGGAAGGGGATATTCAAAATACCACGCTAGAATACAAGAAAGGCGCTGGAGTTGAAGCTTTCGTCTCGTTGTCAATATTCTCTAAAGCGTATCTCCCGCTTCTTCATTCTATATTCAAATAGGTATTTCATTTATCACCAGGTGCATGTGCCACCGGTATATACGGTGATAATGAAGAAAAATGTAAACTAGGTATTATTTTTCAACTTTTTGTTCGCAAAAAAATATCGAAAACTGTTTTTATGAAATACTGCGTGAAATCTACAGGGGGAGGGAAGGCCTACTTATATACTGATGGTCAACATGGAAAGCGTGGGGTTAAAAACTTGTCTAAAATAGATCACGTGGTTTGGCTGCATTCCCTAATTAGTGTCTTTTGGGATTTCAAAGGACTACCTTTTTCTCCAAAATAAGAACTAAATAAAAATAAAGAACCCTGGACAATACAAAATGAAAACACTATTAATTTGTCTAATAAATCGTTAAAAATCTGTTGAGTTACAATAGATTTGCGTTTGAGCGTCCACGCTCAGCGGACTCCGATTGCGTTCCTTTGGAGATCCCGGAGTCCTATTTGTAGCGCCGATTACGGCCAAAATTTTTAGTGCGGTAAAAATCCCACATAGCCCTGCGTCATTCCCACGGTGTCGGGTGCCCTGCCTTTTGAAGGTTTGTCCCTCGAGAACAAAAAAAAAAAGGCTGACCGCCCATTGCCTGTACTATTGCTTGAGCAACTGTGATTAACGCGATTGTCAAAACTGCTGTTAAACTGCTTTGTGAGTATTTAGTACATCTAAACAGATGTATAAGCAATGGACAGTTGACATAATTTTCGATCAAAATCAGTCATTCACTCGTCGCTTATGCAACAATTTGGACGCCCGTGTCGCAACGGATTCGCAACTGTTCTTTAACTATAGTAGCCAACGGGCGATGAGCCTCACTCGCGGGGCATAAAATATTCGGTACAAGCGTCATTTAAAATCGTTACCGAATTTTAGTACATTTCTTTACAATTTGCATTTTGTTTTTGTGGTCATCAATTATCAGAATCATCTGATAATTCAAGCGGATTCAAGAAACACGATATGCATCATTCGTTTGGCAAATAAACATCAGGTTTGAGTTTGTAAAGCAAAATGCATCACTTGACAACTTTTGACTGCGGCTCGTTATTGGCACCTTGAATAAGCATTCTACAATCAAATAGTTAAGCATGTAGCGGCCGCACCCGATCTGTCGCGACTAATAGAAAGAACTCAATCAGCTGACCTAATCAGTGCGGGACAGTCATTAAGCGATGTAGCCACGATTCGCTGAATCATCGCCACTGTTGTGCACCTGTTTTTTCGTCTCTCTGGCGCCTTACCTTACGGGCGGTGTTGCGGTCTAAGCGCACGTGATCTTAGCTCCGTGCGAAATTTGTACGTACTTAGATATCGAATAGGCCAACTATCAAACGTTATTTTCCCTATAGCGGTTAACTATTGAACAAAGACACCTATTCTAGTAGTCAAGTATGTAGTACCCTCTAAATCCTAAGATATTTTGGTGTATTTTTAAGACAGCCATCCACCAAACGACAATTCGATATATGCATAGGCGTTAAATATTTAACGACCTGGTAGGAATAACATCAATTTATATAATTACTTAAAAGATTTACTGTGCATTATTGTTCGGGAAATTAAGGAAATGATACAGCTTGAAAATTAGAGCACCTCACTCCTAACCGATTCTATTTTTGTACGATTTATATGTCGCGGGCAGCATCCGTCTCCGCCCCTCGTGTCCCTCGCTTTTTCATCTCCCTTTTACCTATTGAATTTGTAATGTATCTGAGTGTTCCATCTCTGTAGAATACGGAGACTGGCGAGAAATCCCGAGTCCCGACCGACAGTAATCAGTATAGTGCTCGCTGTTCTCTAGTCACTAGTCGCAACACGAACAATCAAAACATTGCCCTATTTATTTACTTGTAAACGTTATATTTAATCAGTGTTTATTATAATAACTGTGCGGTCGTAACTATTGTTCGAGCAAAACTTCATTTATTGAAAGTTAAAATGCAATATCCGTGCCAAAGATGAGCAGTGCGAGTGCATTTATTTTTTATTTATAGTCGTGGAGTGTCCAAAGTGATTTTATGAACGTTATTTTGATCTTGTTGTTACATTTATTGTGATTTGTTATGGAATCTTGATTTCCAAATTATAATGGCAACCTTACCTCGGATGAATAGCTCAAAACATGGAGCTAATAACATATCATCTCCTTTTAGGTAAACATACATGATAATTTTTAGGTAATAGTTAAGAGGTATTTTAAGTGCGTCATTGGTGAATGATTTTCCTTCTACCATTGCAATATTCTTTCATCCTATGACGTGCAACGATTATCAGTCATGTAACAAGAGCATAACAAATTATTTAATTATATTTAAGTATATGTAGTTTATATTTTTAAGACTTTAAAAAAATGTTTAGATCAGGTGTATAATAATAGTGTGCAAACATGATTCTTTTCTCCAAAATTGAAAATTTATAATCAATGTTATCATGAAAATTAAAGTTTTTTTCCCTAAAGAATTTTATTCATCCGTAACTTTTTCCTGGGACGCCATAAAATTTGTAGAAAAACATATATTTAGTTATTAAAAAGGTACTAAATATTTACAAATAAACAATTAAGATATATTGTCTCCAACCATGTGAAAAAATGTGGTCCAGACAACCTGACGTCAGAATGTCTGACCACATTGTTTTCATGTTTTTTCACTGCTCGTCGAGGTACTAAATAATTTAATTTAGGTATCAAATAGTACCAAAAGGGTACTAAATCATAATAGTCTCCAAACCAAAAATATCGCACTTGATCCAGGGGTCCTGACGCTAACTTTAATCTCAATAAAAAAAGTCGGTCACCGAACGCGTCACTTGCAGTCGGTGTCCAATTTTTATACCAGGTTTGACCGAACCATATTTTGTACATTAAGTTGATCACTGCAAACGGCATGCATTTAGAATACGGGTACCTAATTCCCGTTTTACACATTGGTCCATGACCGACGTAGTAATTAAAACCGAATACGGCAAAACGGTCTTAATGTGCGATTAAAGACACCGCTTCAGAAGCTTAATGTCTAATGTAAATATACTAATATTTCGATAAGATATTTGCAATACGTATGACCTAAAAGCCACTTAATACTTTAGTCAGGGTTTCGAAGTAAATCTTCACAAGTTTCATCTAACATTCAGGGCTAAGTGTTAGGTTAATGTAACATTGAAATAACAATTATAGAATGTTAATAATTCTTATATTGTTATGATTATAAGTGCGAGACACATGTGGATAAACCTCATGTTATAGGTATACTTACAAATAAAGTTCAATAGTATCGTGTGTACACTGGGATACTTTCTATTAAGTACATAACCGTTCACAAGACCGTTTCTTGTATTGATTTGTTTTATTTTGCTTATGTAACATGATAAATACATTTTATGTAGGGCAAAGGGCATGCTTTTCAGATAACGCGATTCTTTAACATCTGGCGACTATTATATTTTACGTTACTATTATTATTATTCTTACAGTAGGCAACTGCCAGTAACCGAAAGATTTAAGGATTTAGGCACTTCATGCGCTCAGTTGCAAAAGTATACTTTTCGTTTAAGAACGTCGCAACATACGCCCTTTAAATGTAAATAACATCGTAATATCCGATTGAGTAAACTTATTCTACAATTTTAACCCAGTAAAAACGCCAGTTGGCATAGGTTTATTCTTGTGAACTCTGCACGTTCCCGCCACAATCTAATTTTTAAATGTAGATGGATCACAACACCGACTTGTATTTTGGTCGTTTAACTGCAATTCTCGCTCGTACGTGAGAGTAAAACTGGGGCTATGATTGTTTTTTTCTATTTTTATCAAAATTATAGTGATTCGTATGTTTTCTTTTTTTGCAGTACCAGTCCCCGAAAGCTGCAAGAAATGACTCTTCCAACACCCGAAGGACATGGTAAATTTCATTTGTTAAAATCAATGTGGTATTATTTTCAAATAATATTAGGCTATAAATATTTATCAAGTGTCTTTATATTTTAACAACAAAATATACATTTTATAGATGTAACATCTGTTAGCGGTATTAGCATGAAACAATATGAGGAACAATTAAATGGTTTGAGGAAGGAAAATTTCCATTTAAAATTAAGAATTTACTTTTTGGAAGAAAAATTGGGAAGCGGAGCACCTCCGGCTGTACAAGTAAGACATGATATTTTTAATTAGTTATAAAGTATACATTTTTATATGTTGTACCTTTTTAATTCATGAGTTCTCGTCGTGAGTTCTCATTGGTTTTCTCAATTTTAATTTGTATTGATCGTAGTAAATATTCGTTTTTCAATTATTATTTATAGTTATAACAAATAATTATATTTCAGGGTCTCCTCGAACATAACGTACGCCTGCAAGTAGAGGTTGAGGAATTAAGAAGGCAGCTCAGTGATAAGCAAGAGCTATTGGCCGCGGCTGCTGAGGCAATAGATGTGCTGGAAAATCAAGTAAGATATGTATTTATCGTGTTCCCATGTAAAAATGTGTGTATTATAACCCTCTGTCGATCAATTTCGGTCACCACATATTTTAGCAGATTTAATCACTGCTCTCCTGTAACTTGAAGGATGTAATAAAAGAGTCATACTTATCCTAGGCATACCAACTTTGTTCTGAAGTCTGTCACATCTATCGATGACCTGAGGTATGTTTCTAATCTTATGTAGAGTTGATTACAGATATTTCATAGCAGTGGCCACTTACCATTAGCACTGCATGCTTGTTTCCTATGTTAAAAAATCGCACAATTAAATAAATAAATTCTATCCCTGTAGGGTTCTATTTCTACCGAACATGGAGAAATCTCATTGAACAACAGTATGCCTACGAAGCAAGAGATGAATAACCATTTAAAGGTAATATGTATAACATTATTTTTTTTATTGTAAATTATTGCAAATTTCTATTGCATTTTTATTTCTGTTGTTGTAATAATTGTCATAATTGGTTGAACACTTATGTACATTGTTTTATTTTTCTAGGATACTGTTAATCATAATGATGTTGTTGAAGATACATGTGCTGAATCGGAATCGGCTGGGTAAATTTTTAGACTATTTATAAATTGCTTACCTACATGTCATGTTCTTTTAAAATATTTCAACTTATATATATTTATAAAGTCATATAACTTTGCGGTTTATAATGGATATAATCCCATATTTTGATGCATCTGTATAAAAAATATAAAAGTGTAGTGTAGAAAAAAGGATTCTATATTCGATAGTTAAATTAATGTTTGTTTCTTTTCAGGGAAAATACCACAACTATCAACAATGATGATGTAGGTGAAATGGAATATTATCTACTTTATTTACCATTCTTTATTTCCCTTTGATTAACATGTATTATTTTCTGTAGGATCAGTTGGCCAGGTTGCGCAAAGAGAATAGAAAAGCTCTACAAATGATAAAAGGATGTATGAAAAAAATACAACAGCAAGACAGGGAAATGAAAAAATTAAAATTGGTATGATTCTTTCTAACTACGTTATGTTAATTTTTAACCGACCTCAAAGTACAGTAGGTACTAAAGCTGTTTGTATTTTTCAGGACAAAGAATTAACATATGCACATGTCAGCGACTCCCAACTTGAAAAATATGAAGAAATACTGAAGTGCAAAGACGAACACATTAAAGATCTAGAAAACAAGATTCGACAGCTACAGAGTAACATTGATAATGTACAGAGCGAAGATAATTCTGGGTAAAATATCATAATAATGCGTATTATCATAAATTATCCAATTTGTTTGTAAAAATATTAAAAAAACGTATTTATTTATAGCAATCTTCAACAACTATTAACACGTCGGCTACAGGGTTTGGCATACTTTTTGGACAAACTGCTATCACACAAGTAAGTATTGTATGTGATGGCTTAAGAATTGATTTTATTTTAAAAATGCAATTGCGTTATTCTTTACTTGACTATTTTACAGATGTGTATTGGGGGAGGAAAAGAAAAAGTTGGCTGAAAGTATATTAGAACAAAGTTTGGCATTGCCTGTCGGATTAAAATTAGATGAATCAATGGCACCTGAAGAGCTGACAATGGATGAAAGCAATCTTGAAATATCACAGTCCCTACGCATAGAAGATCTAACAATGATGTTTGGGCATCACATAACTTGTAGCGATGATGTTAATAGATATTCCAAAAAATCATTGAGACATTTTCCACAAGCTGATATTATTTCGGAATCAGAATGTTGGTCTGAACCGGATAGAAATGTATCCCTGGCAAGGGTTGGCCTTTGTGACACTGGTGTTAGTATTCGTGAATCGATATCGGAGAGTAACAAGTATAGATCACGTCGCTCACGTATTTCACAGGGGTCACGCTCAGAGGATAATAAAGCTATAAACGAAACGGCAATGCTTGAGGAGATAGGTGATTTAACAAGACAAAATCAGCTTCTGGAAGAAGACAAAAAAGAATTGATTACTAAACTAGACATTGCTATGAAACAAGTTAATGATGTAATTTCTGAAAATGAAGTCTTACAGGCAGCATTAGCATCTGAACGCTCTAATGCCGTGGAAAGCTTTAAAAATTTGGAAGCTATGAAAATAACTATACAGTCTCTTGAGTCCCGTGTAAAAGACAATGAGCAGCAAATTGCATACAGCACTCAGTTAATAGAGCGATTACGTGCAGAAAAGCAAGAAATGGAGTCAACGTTTTTAGAAAGTGAACGTTCTTTAAGACGAGCTGCTGATGAAGCCACTGTCCAAGCTTCCCAAGCAGCTCTGGAACGAGCCCGCGCTCAACATGACAGATTACGCATTGAAAGAGAGTTAGAAGAGACTCGTGAAAAGTTAGCTATGGCACTGGAAGCCAATTCACAATTAGAAATTGAAATAACACGCAAAATGGCAATTGATGTACACAATAAAATTGACGACATGCATGATGGTCTTCCTTCAGAGGAGGATCGACCAACATCCCCAGATCAAGGGATTGACAGTGATCGATTGTCGAGTCTCGAGCAAAATGACGCAATTACGTTGTCGCCCCGTAAGTTACATTAGATGGATAGCTTGATTTGCTGGCCATTAACTTTTAAAGTATTCCTATATGTTTCATCTCACTTAATTTCTTTTTTTCAGGTTCCTTATATGAGGAAAATGTTACATTGAAACAAAAGCTTGCCAGAACTAAGGCAACCCTTGCTGATACTCTCACTCAGCTGAATGCCGCAAATATGAGGAAGCGCAGCGTGCAGCGTGCTATCTGTCGGGAAATTCACAAAACACAGGGTGTTCTCCGAAAAGCTCGTGATCAATTAGAAAATCAACATTAAGATTTTCATTTGCTATGGTAATATGTACTAGGTTATTATGTCAAACCTGTATTTTATATTATGTTATTGGAATATCGAGACTAATAATAGTATTTTAATTAGTACTTAAATCATTTAGAGATAGTCTTTCTATTGGGTAAGTATTGTAATTATGAATAATAATCTGTCGACCAATTTATGGAATAATTTTGACACGCATGTGAATAACATGTAAATAAATTGTTTTTTAAATAAATTTACTTTGAAATAACGTACTGTTTTTATTTCTGCAAACAGTAAGATTTTTCTATTACCTCAATGTTCTCAACACTAACAAGCTTATATTCTAAAAGAAAATCATGTGAAACATGGACCATTATTGTGTCGCGCATGTTTACGAACACAAGGGTCGTAAAGAGATGTTACATTATACATTTTAATAATTTATTCGCACATGCGTGTAAGACTTATGTTTTGAATGTTTTATATCTACATGTCTGAATTTACAAATAATCTTATAGAAACCCTACAACTTAAAAGATTGAATAATGTTCAAATACGATTTCAGCGACTACTTGTCGAGCCGCAACCTAAACTACCTGTATGCTGTACCCAATACCCAACTGAATATGTTTGATTACCATTACTTTTGCCTAAAAGTGGTCATAAAAAATGTTAACTCGCGCATATAAAAAAAATAAAAATTCGCGCCAAAAGTTTTAGTGAACGTCGCTCCAGCAGGAAAATAGCACGTAGAGTGATATGAGTGGAACGTATAATTAGTGCCCAATCTGCTGTAAATGTGCGCCAAATAAAAAATTTGTGCGTGTTGTAGTTTTTGAAATAAACGGAAAAAACGATTCCTGCTGGGGTAACGTTGTTCCAGCAGGAAAATTCTAAACGAAAGATCGGAGAGTTAAAAATTGCATATGAGCAGAGAGCTTATATTTGTGCAAATTTGTGCGCTAAAAATATAATTTGTGCGTCTTCAGGTTCTCGAGATATTGCGTTTCCTGCTGCGGTAACGTTTTGGAAAATCGCGTACCTAAAAGACTATTGTATGTGCGCCTGTAGAATAAACATGTACAAATAGCTCTTAATTTGTGCGTATTTGTGACAAAATTAGATTTAAAAAAATACTTATAGTTTTCGAGTAATCACGGTTTTTTCAAAAATCCAAACAGTGTCATAGCTCCTAAATAAGAAAACGTATAAGGTCACTGAAAACTGCATTCGGTCCGTCTTGGTGTGGTTAATTAGCACAAAAAAAATCAAAAGTGCACATACGTGCGTTTTTGGATAATATGAATTAAAGTCAAAAAACGACGTCCTACCTTTGACGTCACCGTTCAAGAAACTGGCTCAACCTAAGCTGCTTGGGTATTAACCAAAAATTAGAGCGTTTAGTCAAATAATATGTAAGATAAAATTCCAGTGTGAAATATTTCGCATTAAGTAAATATAAACAAAAAACAAAACAGTAACACAAACGCTGGTTATACGGCCAAATTCGAATGACTACAAAAAAGCGGGGGTTTCGTATATACTAATGACCTTTCTTTCTTGAACGTATTATTGCAGGTACTGTCACGCTCAAACGTTTATTGGTGATTAATTTATACGACCTTTAGGGAAATAATTATAAAATATAATAAATGGATCGTGTAATTATCAAATGAAAGACCTAGTATGTGTGAAAATTCTTATTTATATTTTCTTTAATTTTGATTCTGATTATATTTTCTTTAATTTTGATAAAATAAGATCACAGAAAAATCTTAAGTAAAATATTCGAACGCAAAAAGTTCCTTAAGGTTATTATAGCTATACTTCTTTTGGCGCGCTAGGTAAAAATGATGAGAGTAAATAGAGTCTTACGAAGAGTCTTACGATGCGCGCGCACACCGACAAGTAAATCCGACACCCTGAAGTTAACTATAGTGAACATTTTAGTTTTTTCTACTGTTAATGTCGTTTTTTCTCCAAGCGTAGAATTATGCGAAAGATAAATCTTTTAAAAAGATTTTTATATTACCTATATTAAGCCAAAGAAGTATAACTTCGAACGCGTGTACATAAACACACACACACACTTTATATTTTTGTATCTTGTATAATTTAAAATCACAGACCAGTTTCCAATTAAAAAATTAAGACTATTATCATATTCTTAATGTAAATGTCCTAATGTATGCTGAATTGCAGTGCTGAATGTATTTTAATTAAATTTGGAATGAAGATAACTAATAATATTCCAAGTAGCAATTAAGCTCCTTTTTTATTATGTACTTCATCGTGTACAAATCTACCGCACAAATAGTTTATTTTCTATTTTCTACTTCAGTGTACTCGAGTATACTAAGTTTTAATCGGTTAGTGTGTAAAGTTAAGAAGCTCATTAGCATGTATAAAATCCCCGCTTTTTTATAGTCATTCGAATTTGGTCGTATAACCAGCGTTTGTGTCTGTTTTGTTTTTTTGTTTATATTTACTTAATGCGAAGTATTTCTCACTGGATATTTATCTTACATATTATTTGACTAAACGCACTAATTTTTGGTTAATGCCCAAACATCTTAGGTTGAGCCAGTTTCTTGAACGGTGACGTCAAAGGTAGGACGTCGTATTTTGACTTTAATTCATATTATCCAAAAACGCACGTATGTGCACTTTTGATTTTTTTTGTGCTAATTAACCACGCCAAGACGGACCGAATGCAGTTTTCAGTGACCTTATATGTTTTCTTATTTAGGAGCTATGACACTGTTTGGATTTTTGAAAAAACCGTGATTACTCGAAAACTATAAGTATTTTTTTAAATCTAATTTTGTCACAAATACGCACAAATTAAGAGCTATTTGTACATGTTTATTCTACAGGCGCACATACAATAGTCTTTTAGGTACGCGATTTTCCAAAACGTTACCGCAGCAGGAAACGCAATATCTCGAGAACCTGAAGACGCACAAATTATATTTTTAGCGCACAAATTTGCACAAATATAAGCTCTCTGCTCATATGCAATTTTTAACTCTCCGATCTTTCGTTTAGAATTTTCCTGCTGGAACAACGTTACCCCAGCAGGAATCGTTTTTTCCGTTTATTTCAAAAACTACAACACGCACAAATTTTTTATTTGGCGCACATTTACAGCAGATTGGGCACTAATTATACGTCCCACTCATATCACTCTACGTGCTACTTTCCTGCTGGAGCGACGTTCACAAAGTTTTACTATTACCGCTTAAATATTTTCTGATTTGGATAACCAGATATTTTAAAAGATTGTCATCTTGTGGAAAATTTTATAATGGAGAATTACCTTGAATACAAAATATTAAATCCTAAATTTGATAATTTAGGGTATGTTATCGCAATGGCAAATTTAAAGGAAAAACACGACCGTTCGGCACCTTCTAATTATCATTGGAAAATTTTAAAATGCAGGTTCATATTATACGTTTTAGTATTTTAGTACCAATTTATTTTTCATTAAATAAATTTGGTATTTTATTTACTATTATAATATGTCGCTTCCTTTCAGAATGATAATATTTTCAAATTCCTCTATTATGGCTTGTCCTGACAAAAGTGACGCAAAAAAAGTCCACGTTATATTTAACAAAGTTGGCAAAGACTATGATCAATTAAATTCTTTGTTTCTGAAATTTACACTCGTACAGGTAAAGATAATAAAAAATACGTTGACTTTATTTTGTAAACCTACTTCCTAATAAGACGTCATCACTTACTGTTCCATTATTCTATGCGGCTATTTACTAGTTATAGCCTTTCATACGAAATTAAAAGAGACATAAGAAGCTATAAAATCTATTTTGGATAACATACATTTCCAATAGATATAGGCGTGCATAGAAACCTAACTAACTTATGTACTCAAACCTTATTCATAAACTCGACAGATTTACAGATCCAGCTGGTTCTAAATGAGAACTGAGTGAGCACATATTACATTAATTAACATTTGCTGTCACTTTTTACAAATAGGGAAATTAATTTTACAATTGTTTCAACACTTTTACTAAATGACAAAAAATTTATTCTAAAGGGTGCTCACTCAATCCACATGCACACAAATTTATTATTATCTTTGCCAAGAAGATTTAACACAATAAAGCAAATTGAGTAATTTTAAAATGCCTTTGTAAATAATAATTTGTATGCATAATGCATATAATTAAGTAGGTACATAGTAACCTGATTATTTAATAATTGTTGTCTACTGTTTTCAAGGATGGTGTTATAATGAAGGTCCCTTTGGAAATGTACCAAATGTGTTTTCACTATACTTTATCCGCAAGGATCGCGCCAATATGGAATACCCTACGTCACAATTATTACATTAATAACAGAGACTTTCTTACCACCAAAGGTCCTCACGAAGGTGTAAGATGCGAAATAATAGTAGATGGTATGTAAATAACTCCTTTATAGTGAGTATATGTAAAAAGTTAAAAACTCTTAGAACCACGTTAGAGTATTTCCTGTGACGCGAATTTTTGGAAGTAGCAATGTAGCTGATGAAAGCATATGAGCAAGCAGACCACCTGATGGTGAGTGGTCACCGCCGCCCATAGACATCTGTAAGCTTTCAGTTGCCTATATTACAGGTTCTCGCCCAGTTTAGGCAACTGAAGATAAGCGTTATGTCCAATGTTACCCTAAACCTAATGATACTGTGTAATGTTACTGTGTTATTTTATAAATAAAGATATTATTATTATTATTAATTTCATATAGAACAGGCATTCAGTATGACGTCAGTCAAGGATGCGTTGCTACTACCGGGGATGGGCCACTTGAGGTCGCCTACAACCTTGCACCGAAAGCAAGAAAACTGTTTTTCGCTACAAATCCTTGCGGCGTTAATGCCTCCCCGGTCAAACTACTGTTTCTGCCACCTGATAACCATAGATCTCATGCCGTGGATAACTAATAAATTATGAATTCAATAACACCTAAGTCAGATCTAAATACGTTATCAAATATTTCTTGAACATGGACAGGGTTCCCAACTTAGGGGTTTTTCCCCTAAATTTAGGGGATAAATAAGTAGGATGGGTATTTTTTTAGGGGTGTAATATTTTTAGGGGTTTTTATAACTTCAACATATATGTGTTTTTAAAGAGAAATCTCCCGATCGTGCCTCACGACGAAAAGAAAATGGTCAAGCACTACACCCGCGAAGACCTTTTTTTTACATGGATTCCAGTGCGTGTCAAAATGATATAGTGGACCGCTCCACCACACAGTTCGCGTGAATGTAGATATAGATTATATGTTCAGCTTTGAAAATAAATTGTTATAAGTAAGAATTCAAGTAAAGATTGTGTCTTTTACTTAGATTCTCACTTGTAAAAGACACAATTACTTGTAATTTATAGTGTGTGGTTTAAATATTACAGATTGCTCTACAATACTTCAAATAAAGCCAGTTAAGATTAACTTAATGCAATCGGACGAAAAATACAGTTCTGGAGAGTATATAAGAGTTTTGCCTAGGTACTTACGTCACTGAACGTATTTTTACTGGTATATTATCGTAAAGCAATGTACCTTAGTTTACCATTTATATTCAATTCTTCTAGTTTAAATAAAGCTGTCATCGAAGATTTTTATGAATCGCTACCTCCCTCAGGAGAGTTTAAGTCATATAAAGATTTACGACGTCATTGGAAGAACATAGTAAGTAGATGACAAAATAAGTTAAGTGCATACCTATTTACTAATGTCCAACCAAAGCTTCGATTTGAGCCACCTTCAGCCAAAAAATCAAATGCAGTAAAATCTTGACATCGCCAAAATGCGCCAAAGATTTGGCAGAAGCCGAAGGTTTTTAGCATTCGTCAAAATTGGACGAATCGAAATAAAAGCACGACACCGCGATTAAAACAACGAAGCGTAGGGATACGCTGCCCGCGTAATGGGCGGCTCGGTAACGGGCTTGCTACGCTAGTTGTCTGAAATTCTAGTTTGGATTTTTTATCAGTTATGACAACTTATAAAGTGTAATCAGCTCTAGAAGCCTTACTTTAGCGTGTGATACTTTAGTGTGGGCAGGGCCGTCTTAAACTATGCTGGGGCCCTTGGGAACACAAGAATTCGGGGCCCTTTGGAATGTAAAGAATGTATGATGTACTTTTTTACATTCCAAAAGGGCCCCGCCGACTTTCGTGCAATGAGTAAAGTATGCAAAGTGCAATGCACCCGACATATTTTAACGACCTGCGTGGGGCAGCGGTAACATACGGGTCTAGAATGCAGTGGGTCCCGGGTTCGATTCCCGGCCAGACAAGTATCTGAATGGTTAGATTCTCGTTTTGGGTCTGGGTATTTGTGTATTCGTCTTTGTGTGTGACCCATGTGTTGTGTGTGACCATGTATGTAACCCGTGACACAGGAGAAAATCCTACTGTAGGGCTATGAGTGTAGAAAGCGTTAAAGCGTTATTCTGATATTAAATGTGGAAAAAAATGTCGGCCCTTAGTAAAGACGGCATTGAGTGTAGGTAACAGTCAACATTAATCTTTGCATATTTCAAATTATTAAAATCCAAACTCAAAATAATTAATAAGGAGACAGGATTTACTTGAACATAGCGGATATTTAATTTTCAGCATGGATATCGATTACCAGATTCTGAACACCCATACTACACAGTTCGTTTCTGGCGCGGAGATCCCTTCACTTATCCAAGTATTTGCCTCGTCAAAAATTTTCCGATCATCACAACGATGCCAAAAAGTGTAGAGGTAATAATTATAATAACAGTCTTTTACCTTTTGTAGTTAGAAGTTGCTTATTCGCGAATCTGTTTCGTATAATAGATTTATATTGTGACGTTAATGTCTGACTTTAAGCCTTTTAATCTAATTCCTTCATCATGCATCAATATTTAACTAGTGGTCTAAATAGTGGCCTTTAGTTGAACGCTACTATGTAAAGATACAAGGTTTTTTATTGACCGGGTCATTAAGCTTTGGCTGCGATATCTACCTACATGAACTATGTTTTATTTTTATTCCCTGCGGATAGCGAAAACGCAAATAAGGACCTTCCAACGTAGATAAAAAAAATGATCAATATCACTGAGATTACGCCCTCACAATGTGTATTTTTTTCATTTTCAGAATATAATAATAGCACGATTTATTAATTGCCTAAAACATAAAATGTCACATTTTCTTGGGATACCATTAACGGTAGCAAGTCAAAGCCAATATAACGTACGTATTAAATTCTCTAAAGATCTAACATGATTTTAACACATGTTTAATAACATATTTACCTATGTTGCTAATGTTTTTTTTCAGCAGTCAATGGAGTTACATACACAAAATATTAGTCTTTGTACACCGACTCAAAAATAATTTACTTTGTTTATCGTAATATATAATTTGTGAATAAGTTTCTAATTTATGTACCTACATTTTGATTCGTTTTAATACCATTTCTACGAATTGGAATGGTACCAAAGTGGGACGAATAAAGTTACACAATCTTTGTTATAATTGCTTAAATTTTTATTTAAATTCTAGTCATTAAGAAAGTTGCAAGTAATTAAAATAATTAATAATATTTCTTGTTATTATCCTTAATATTTTTTATTTAAATTAGTCATGTATAAAATAAGTATAAAATTAGTCGTGACAAAGACATCTTAGTGACCGATCGATTCTGTTTTTCCAGCCGAACCGTTTTGTCCTAGTTTCGGATGAAAGATTAATTTTAGCGTTATGAAAATAGAGACAAATACTCATAATGTTTCTGGATTTAAAGACTTTTAGGCCGATAAGTTTGGCAGATTTTTAGTTGAAACCGAACCTTCGATCGGTCACTAATTAATAGAATAACAGTTATGCTAAATTACTCATTGTAGTTACACAATATAACACGTCTTTGATAAAATTCTATAAAATTAAAATAATCACATTACGAAATATACAATTATGTGCAAGTTTTAACATCATTCACGTGAAGGTGAGAGTGTACTGATTATAGTTCTTCTAGACGGAGATAAAGCGGTCAAACTTGCAGTCTGATGAAAGAATCTGGCTACAGATGGCGATAGATTTCTTGTTTGTTGCGGGTTGTGTGCAGGTCTCAATATCTGCATTAAACAAAAAACATTTCTAAGTAGGTTTATAATACATTGCATTTTTTGCACACATGACTTCTATGACATGACACCACACTCTAGGCTCCTATAGTAGGTACAGGGTACAGCATTTATCAAATTATGACGGGTCGAGAACCGATATCGGGCTACGAAAATGAATTACTGGGTCGCTAGCCGCTTCACTTTCAGTCATCTGACTATAAAATTGTTACGCTTTATAGTTCTTTTTTTATTCATGTGTTATAACTTATAATATAGAAACTAGAAAATAACTACATAGTAAATTTTAGAACGATTAAATTTCTCACACAATTAGATTAAATCATAACAAAATGTTTCATCGTTGTTAATTAGATACAAGTAAATATAAAGAAAATACATGTCCGTTGATGTAATAAACTCGTACTAAGGGCACTGCATAGATGCTAAACACAAACAAGTCAGTAATTTACTTCAAGACTAATGCCATAAAGGAACGTGCTATTTCTATTCTTCCTAATTTATTGAAAAAGGACCGTACTTAGTATTGGTGGTATTTAAAATTGAGCTGCAGCCAACGGTTTTTACATATTTCAAATACTGGATAATATTTACTTGTCTGTTTTGTCGTAAGCCTTGTGGTGATGAAGTTGGTGTAACTGAAGTGACGAGCTGACGGTTGGTCTGAACAACTGGCGTATTCAATAAACTGTGTAATTTATAACCTTTAGCTAATTCTTCAATAGTCTTTCCTGAAATTTAAAAATTCGTATGTAACGTAAAACACATTGAAGCATAATTATTGGTTCATAAAGACTTTTTAATTATATTGGCGAAACAAACGAGTATGTAGTCAATTTGATGTTAAGTGGCCACTGCTGCCTATGAATATTTGTGATAAATTTCAAATAAGATCACTCCTATCTAAGATTAGCCGTAGAGACTACGCACTAAGTTGGAACGCGTCGGATGAGTGTCTCCCTTATCACACTCTTACATAACAGAACAGCAGCGCTTATACTGCTGTTAGATATTAAGCAAAATTAGGTATAGCAAAGGTGCTCCGGAGCTGACTCTTAATGGAGTATTTTACCCGCCATTTTAAATTATGCAAAAAACTATCAAAAGTACGTGTGCCATTATATTATTTAATAGTATAATAGATACCTGTTAAAGTTGTTGAGATGTTTGTGTTGCATCTACCAGTCTCAAGTATCTTTTTAAAGGCAGGTATAATATAAAAAACTATAGCGACGGCAGCTCCGTCGGCTAATTGAGACGAGTCGTAACACGATAACAAAAATGACCATTTATCAGTTTCCCAATGTTTTCCCGAGAAAACTGCAAGTTGTAGTGTAGATGCACCTGTAATAAAAATAAAAAAAATTGTAACGCATTCAAATTTCCCGTATAAACGAAAATACTTTCATTGAGATGTTTAAACGAAGAGTTTTTATAGTACTTGAAAAAAAGAACTTCTTACTGCAACAGGTACGAGTTTTAAAGGTAACTGTAGGTTTTTTTACTTTTTATCATTAAATACTTGCTAGTGTTAAGGCACTGCACAGGAATTAATTATTCAATAATGGACTATCAACTTACCTGATTCGCCCAGTAAATGTGGGTTTGCTCCATATTGAATAAGAGTTTTAACAATACTGTATGATCCAAGTCGAGCCGCCAGTCTAACAGGCCAACCACCTTCGTAGTTAGGATCAAGTCCACTATGTAATAACTCCACTATAGAAGCTTCATTATTACACAAAATGCTGTTCTTTAATTTTTCACCATAAGTGTTCATCGTTAAATACGTAAGTATTATTTAAAATATAATAGTATGTAAAACTTAATCATATACATGGATGCTGACATCCCACACCTTAAACTTACGCTCCGCTAACATAAATAGGGTAGGTGTAAAAAAAGGAACACAAAAACGCGTCAACGCGAAAAATCAATATCATAGATCTAAGATTTAGTTTGTTAACCATATGCAGTAAAATAGCATTTTTTTCAGCCATAAAACATAAATATATTATTATTTTCCCGATAATAACATTAAAAATTACGTAACTCAAATTACTACATGCACAAATTTTTTTTTTTTATTGAAATTACAATAATTAAATGTTTATGTATAGTAACAATAGTACAATTTATTTACCCAAAAAAAGAAAAAAAAAATTTTTGAACATACATTATAAAACAATACTAAAGACAGTCATAGTATAGCTAAACAGCTATTTTCTTCCAGACAGGGTTCCCAACTCAGGGGTTTTTCCCCCAAATTTAGGGGATAAATAAGTGGGATGGGGATTTTTAGGGGTGTAAAATTTTTAGGGGTATTTTCAGGGGTTTTTATAACTTAAACATATAGGTGTTTTTAAAAGGGAAATCTCGAGATGCCTTAAAATGCCTCACGACGAAAAAACAAACAAAAAAACAAAAAAAAGGTCATGTACTACACCCGAAGACCTTTTTTTTTCGTCGTTAGGTCAGGTTACGACGAAGAATTCCAGTTAATAATTCGTTATGGGGGATTTTAGGGGTTTTTAATGAAGGCTTTAGGGGAAAACATTTTTGAGACTTAGTAACCCTGCTTCCAGATCTTTCGGCAGTGGCGGATTTATAGATTTGCCGCCCATAGGCTATTCAATTTTTGCCGCCTCTAAATTTTGATATCTTAGTCCACAATCATATCAATTTTCTATCAATGAAATTTCAACCATTGAACCGTTTTTTTTTTTTTTTTTTTTCGAGGGGGAAACCTTCAAAAGGTACCCGACGCCCCGTGGGAGCGACGAAGGGTTATGTGGGATTTTTACCAAATTATGTGGGATTCTTGCCTAAAAATCAAATCTGATATTTTCTCACATTAAACCGTACCTAACAAATATGATGTACATGAATATTATTTAAAAAGCAACTTATCAGAAAGAAAAATAATCGTTGAGCTTATAAAAAATATTTTTTCGGTTATGATTAATTATTTTTTATTTAAAAGGAAGTAATTTTAATGCCATATCGTATGGATTTTGGATGATCGTGTTCACAGTAAACACGATAACTTTCGAAAAAATCATTTTTTCACTTCAATTTTTTTTTTAATATACTTATTTAATTGGAGAGAAGCCGTTGAATAAAAAAATTGCAGCTGAGTATTGTTTTATCTTATTATAATTAATTCATTCCCATTGACATTTTCTGAAAAAGTTGGCTTTGCAAAAAAGTTATCAAATCTACTGATGTAAACATTTAATTTAGATAATTCGTGTACGACATGAGCGCTTAAGGCCTGCTCATTTGGATTTTCAAAACTTTTTCTTACTACAAATAAAATAATTAACTGAAAAATGTACCAACTTTCTAATGAGCAAATTGTCTCACTTCATATTTTGTGGAAGGAATTTTTTTATTGTCAAGTCACAGTCGTTCAACTATCAGTTATTCGATTAATATGATCTCTATAAGATATTGAACTAGTTTTTTATTTAATAAAAATTAGTCAATTTTAGTCAGTATTTTTTACGCATAAAGAAATTACTTTCTGAAATTGAATTTGACAAGTTGCAAACTTGCTGCAGCAATCATGGTTAGACCATCGATATTATATCAAGATTAATTGGGTAAGCAGATCCCATAATTATTAGGTACACGGAGAAAAAATTATAGCAGTTATCAGTGAATATATGTAAAAATTACTAAATTTCGATTATAATATCGAATCGCTATTGCGATATTCTAAAAGTTCATAATCAGTAATGTATAATTAGTAAAGCGTTTAGGAATTGTTCATGCAGAGATGTTGAAATATTTATTAATTAGCACTGGATATGAGAATATTTCGATTTTTGTTAAATATTTTAATTTCTCTCCAATTTTCGAAATTCGTATTGTGTGTATAATAATTTTTTTTAAATTTGTAAACCGAAATAAAAAATTTATGAACTAAATTTGCCGCCCCCTTAAAATTTGCCGCCCTAGGCTCCAGCCTACTCAGCCTGCTGGTAAATCCGCCACTGTCTTTCGGTAAAGAACACAAGGTTGATAAAATTAGATGTTATTATCAGGCCTCTAAAAATTAGATTCTTACAAAAACAAAAACCTGACTGCTTAAACTAAAATTTAAGGCCGTGTATTCTTTTATAAATTATTCAATTTAACTGTTTTAGAAGTTTGTACCAAAATAGCAACATAGTAATATAAGATAGGACATTCAACAGATAATTATACACTGAAATAAATAGAGAACATAAATTGTTCTTTTTATTTCTGTTTTATTGTACACAGTGTAGTAAAATAAACTATACCTATGGAGTAAATTAAAGAAATGAAAGATAGCTTACCGTATAAAGTGAGAAAAGGTGGCAGAAATAAGAACGGAATTCAATGTCTTATTTTAATAATCGCTTTACAATAAACCTATACACCAATAGCATAACTGAAATAATAACCTTGGATCACAGATGCTATTGTGCATCCTATTGGGTTGCAGGAAGAGAAAAAGGAATTTATTGAAAGTATGGATAAAATTTAAAAAAAGAACACATTTATTGATACCATTTGGGGTATTTTTTATTCTTACTAATTTAAAATAAAAAAGTTAATCTCTGCTTCGCGATCTTCTTTTGTGACTGCGACGCTTACTCCGCCTATCTCTACTACTACGTCTGTAATGTTTAGTGCTATCTTTTCTGTCTTTAGACTTGGATCTATATTCCCTCACTGGGTCCGGTTCCGGAGATTCCGACCACCTCCAAGATCTTTGAGAGGTTTTCGACGATACTCTGAAAATATAAATACATATAAGCAAAATATAATTCAATCATTTTAATTCTCGTTGTGTACAACACAACATATTTTGATTTTTTTCTTACCTCTCATAATATCTATCGTTAAATAAATTATTTGGATTTCTAAACACATGCATAAAATTGCAAGCGCGTCCTCTTGGACACCGATTTCGAGACTGCAATCCTGAAAATATTAATATTATAAAATAAGTTCAAGAAAGCAAGAAATTACTAAGAATAGTTACAATTGTGGTGCAACTGGCATTCTACGCTCAATGAGGTCAATTTAGAGGACTAAATGACATTTGTTTTTAATTTAGAGGTATTTTAGATATAAGGTAACTGCAGCGGAGATGACCGTCGAACACACGATCTTCTTGAATTTTCAACTTTTCATCATACTCGAAAGAGACAAATAGTATATTATAAAAGAAACATACCGCATATAGCATTCTTCCACGAATTTATTTGACAAAATTGTAGAGATAACTGTTTGCCTCCATACCACCTGGTATGTAAGGCTCGATATGCTGCAACTGAGTTTCTTAAATCAGCATATTCTACATACGTATTGCCTCGTAAATGCTTTTCGAAATTATTGCAGACCTGTAATTTTTTTGGCTTAATAAGTACAAATAGCAACATTTATAGGGAAATGAAAATGGTATTATAATGTCTGGGGGCAACATTATTTAGTTATTGCGATTGATAATAATGCACACAGGCAGGAAAAAAAAAACATTTATCACCATGTGCAACACCCTTTAAAGTTTATTCTCTATTTATTGTTGTAGTACCTGGTTTGTCCTTTTTAGGTGTTCTAAAAGACATCATCTTGATTAAATGTATAAGACAGATTGTAACTTGTATATTATATTTCATAGTCAGAAAAGGATATAGCAGCATAAAAAATGTTGTAAATTCACATTTACAGCTACAGAGTGTCTAGAAAATGTTGCCTAGATTTTCTTTCTGGTGTATGTGTAAGTTTTAATGAAGAGTAACTCCATGTGTGTAGAATCATATCCAGGTCACATTTTCCAAAAGAATTGTGGCACCACTTGAGACTAGTTAATAATATAATTTGAAAGCACAAACCTTTAGCCATTCAATGGGTGTCAGGGCATTTTGATTTTCTGTATGTTTTGAGTTAAATTTATCATAATTTGTCTTTTACAGACTTTTTAAAATAATTAGTATACTTAAATTTACTACTTATTTTTATTGAAAGTTAGAAATATTTTATTTTTTTGATGAAGTAAAAAAAAAATGCAATTCTTTTAATATCTGTAAATATATATATATAATTCTTCATATGCACATAATTGTTTAAAGGATACACAGTAATACACATGATCTTTGTATGATATTCCTTCTTACCTTCAATTGGACAATTTTACCAAATTTTTCAAATTCTGGTAATATATCATAGAAAAATGTTTTGAATTCTCTGTATGTATCACTGTCTTCATATTCAAGCATTACATCTGTATCATATTCATTGTAGTTAGCATTGTCTAATCCAAAATGAGCATAAAAATTGGAAGCTAGGAGCACCTGAAAGATAAACATGAACATAGTTAAACATAAGAATAGCGAAAAATGCACAGGAGAAATGTCAAGGGGTCAATTTAAGAAAAACTTGAACAATACGAATAAAATCAAATTAATCCACTTAGATATTTTCAATGTAGTTTTATATAACCCTGACGAAGATCCAAGCAATGATCAGAATATTGCAATTGGCAATACCTTTTTTTAATTTTTTTGCAGTCCACCTGATGGTAAGTGGTCACTGCCGCTCATGGACATCTGTAATCAACTTCATACAGAACATGGGTTCTATCTGAAGTCAAACACAGATGCGTTGCTACTCCCGAGGACTATGATGGTCGCCTCATGTAAAAGTGTGCCGGCAACCACACCCTTTTATCGAAACGCAAGAAATGCTTCACGGTAGAAATATGTGTGGCGGTTGTACTTCCCTGGTCGAACTACATTGGTTCTACCACCTTCAAACCTAGTACATATTAAAATTATAGTCTTACTTTACTAATACCAGGATATTGGTGATTTCTTGAACATTGATCACCAAATCGGCAACTAGCTGTCTTAGAGAAAAATGGGCACAAGTCAGAATTTGGTTTGGTTTCATGTGAAATTAATAATTCTGGAGGTGGCTCATCAGAATCTCCATTCAAAAATTGTTCTAGTTTATTCATAAACTGTTCTTGCTTCTTTTTGTTTGTCTCTTCTATTTCTTTTAGCCTCTGTGCCTCTTCCTCCTTTCTTTTCTTTTCTTGTTCCCATTCCTGTACAATGCAAAATAATTTGAACATTATGCAATGTAAGATATATATGTATATATACAACATTCTATTATATGACTATGTTATATTATTAAACAAATATATATATTATACATATATATATACAACATATACTTAATGTACAAGCACTAAAGTATGAGTTATACTGATATGAAATATGTGGTGTTTACAATAGGTCATTTTATTTTAATTGTGTATGATATAAAGATAAAGTTACCTTGGCATTGCAACAATTATAATGTTAAAATAATGTAAAAAGTTAAAAAAAATACTAAGCCAAAAATTGTTTTTTTTTTTAAATAAAAATGCTATGTCTTATATCAACATGAAAGTCTTGCACATCACGAAAATTCTGTGTCATTATATCATTATTAAACAAATACAATAATATTCATATGTAACAGACTACAAGAAGCAGCTACTAACTAATTTCATCTTAGCTTGTTGTTCAAGTTGTTTCTGATGCATCAACTCTTTCTTCTCCTGCAGCAATTGCCACTGCTTTATAGCTATTTGTTCAGCTTTCAGCCATTTATCATTTTCTATTTTATTCTGCCTTTCAATTTCATCTATTTCATGGCTTTCATGTACTTCTTGAATTTCATGCATTTCCTCCAAGTCAAATTCATCGATAAGCTCTGAAATAGAAATGGTATAAAAAGTTTACACTCATTCTAAAATACCCAATCTATAAGTTATAATTAAGTAGCTTAAGAATATTAACAATACCTTTTTCCTTAGCTCTTTTTGTTCTAATTCTTCGTCTTCTTTCTCTTTTTGCAATTTTCCTCCATTCTTTATGTCTGGGGTGTTATAAAGAATTTATATACACATTAAATAATTATGATATAAAAATGTATAAAATACAATTTTATAAAAATGTCTAGTCATGAACATATCCATAATGAAATGACTAACCATATATTATAGAATTAGTAAATCCTCGGTTTGTTTTAACTTTTATTTACCTCCTTTTATCTAGTTACATTCAAAATTATGAAAGGCCAAATGTGCAACAAAACTATTATTTTATTTGATCTAATAAAGTATAAAATAACACAATATGTTTTCTTATAAGATTAAAGTATCGAACGAGCAATCCACCAGATGGTAGAAGAACCCTGCACAACGGGTATATCTATATTCATCTGTAATCAAATCCAGGACGAACTGGGATTCTTCCTGAAGCTGATAGCAGATGCGTTGCTAGTTGCTACTCCTTAGTACTAAGTTGTTCGCTACGTATGTGGATCAAGCGCTCATTAAAAATCAAATTATATAAAATGTTACAAAATTAAGTTTAAACTTGCCTTCCCATCGCTGAAACAATCCTTTCATAAAACTTACAGTGATCATATACTAAAATCATAAATGCGTAGGGTGGTTGATCGTTTAAATTAGAAGCATCACAATTTTTCGGTGGTAAAATAAATTCATTTAAAGGATATAATACTGATACAACAAAAACAATATTCAAACTTTTCGTCAATAATCCCACGGCACGGACATTCGGACAAGATGTCATATAATGTCAATTGTCAACGTCAAGTAAATCCACTATGTCAACCGACAGATATGAAGATACATCTGTTGGTGGTGGTGATGGTCGTACCAGACCACACTAGACATCTGTTGGTTGGCCTCGAAGAGATACATACAGATTACCCCATAAAATGGATTAGCCAAATAGCCAAACTTCAAATTCAAGTAACATTAATTTGGTTTATTCACCATGCAACAAAATGCATTGAAGTTTGAAGAAAATACAATGTTAAAGATTAAAAAAATATAAACATTATTAGAAACAGTAATGACGTGTTAGGATACTTAAAAATAGGTTCATTCCCCGTGTTACTACCAATCTTACTACCAGTAGTAAGACGGGGAATTTTATTACCGTTATATTTTTCGTTTGAGATTTAGGATAGTAGTAAGAACGGTAATTTTTTATTCCTCGTGCTACTACTAGCAGCAGCAGTAGTAACAACGGTGTTCTTGACATCTCCAAGTTACTTGGAGATGTCCAGGGGCAACAGTGACCGCTTACCATTAAGTGGATTCTATGCTTGTTCGTTACTTCAGTCGCATAAAAAAAGTTTAATCTTAACTTCATTACCTGACTGCTTCGTAAGGAAGGTATTTTTTTGCGAGCATATGACTGTTTATAAATGTCCATTTCTTGGGTTTAATCTACAGCCCAGAGCCCAAATGGATTTTTCGTTTGAGATTTAGGATAGTAGTAAGAACGGTAATTTTTTATTCCTCGTGCTACTACTAGCAGCAGCAGTAGTAACAACGGTAATAAAATTCCCCGTCTTACTACTGGTAGTAAGATTGGTAGTAACACCGGGAATGAACCGTTATTTTTATTATTTTAGTGTCTAAAAGAAAAGAAGCAGTCATGAAAAAAATCGCCATTGCTAATATTAACATTAAACAACAACAACTGACAATTGACATGTACTTCTTGCTAATGTCATTGTCATTGTCATAATATATTGTTGATTGTGTAGCTGATACAATTTGATGCCTACAAAAAATAAAATATTTCATAATGTCTCATAAATTACCTTCTTATGTGAATATAATATCTCGTTCTTTCATGCGCGTTGCACGTGTAAAGATTAAAACGCCACTGCAGTTATGTATTCATAAACATAACGTGTCATTCTACAGTTTGATAACTAACCGCTGCTCTGTCCAACAAATAGCTTTATACAAAAAAGGTGTTAGGGTAAACGATAACGCTCGTTAGTAATACGTATTCACTATAACTGTTTGAATTCATTGATTTTTTTTATTGTATCTCTCATTAGTTAAAGTAATAACCTAGATTTTTCAACAGGTGTTAAATGTATGTTATATCTTTTTAGATAAGTATGTCGATTATGATAAATCAAAGGCATTAATAATAGCAAAATCAAATTTTAAATGTGATGAGGATTCAGCACCTTTCTATGATTTGCCAATTAAATCTTTACTTCAAATTTACAAAACTACTAAGAAAGATGTGGAAATGGGAAATTGTCAAAACAGGTTGTACTATCTCTCAGAAAGACTAAAGGTATTACTCCCTATTCAAAACTGCATACTTTGTTGTATGTATACATTGTACATATACTTCAATAACTTATGATTTCTTTTTTTTAGTGTTCGCCATCATTACTTTCTATATCTGTCGCTAAAAGAACCTTTCTGTACAACTTATCATTTGACTGGCTTGAAAAGTCCTTAAATACCTTATTAGGTAAGAGGTATGTCCTGTTCTTAAGTAATTTGAAAAAAAAAACAAAATTACAGTGCCATGAAAGGATTTATTTTTACAGAAATGGGTGTGTCCGAGGAACGCATTCTTAGAGACTTATGGGTGCTTAAATATCACAATAAAACAATTGAGGAGCGGCTCCTTAGAGTGAAGAGTATGGGTGTGGATACTTTATATCCATGGATGGTGAGATGTTCAGAGAATATATTAAACAGGTAATTATGAAATAATGTGCACCACGTTACATATGTATGTACATACTTTTATTGTTTTTTTATTTTTTATCATAGATCTATCAGTATTTCACAAGAAACAAAGACTATACTAGGAGAAATAAAATCAACAAAGAACTATATTGCCACACGCCTGAACACAACTCCTGAAGCTGTGGAGGAGATGTATTTTACTACACCTGCATTGAAAAGAATAAGGGCTTCAAAGGTGAATAATCAAGGTACAATGGTGTATTGTTTAGATTTGAATATTATACTAATTTATTTAATTATTTTAGGCAAAGAAATTTCTGGACTTCCTTATAGATGAAGGGTTTGACATTTCAGACATTGCAAAAAAACCGAGAGTCCTATGTGCTTCACAAAAAACTGTCATGATGAGATTGGAAAAATTACGCAAATTAGGTTTGAATGAAATTAATTTAAATGTCCTCTGTAGAAGTAGAAAAGACTTTAAAAAATACTGTGAATCTATTGAGACAGTTTCTAATATAAAAGAATAATAAATTTAATAGTATTTTATTTTCACAACTCTACATCAACAAAGTACTTAATGAAACATTTTTATATTATGATGAGCTGATAGTGTGTCACAATGATCACAATAAAGAACTTTCAAGTCACATATAAATGAGAAGGGAAGTTATCAAAGCGTACCATTAACTATAATCTGAAACTCAAAGATAATATTTTTAAGAAATTTAATATCTACTTTATTGGTTTACATAGTGTTGATTTTACTATTATGTATAAATATATGCTAAATAAAAAAATGTTTAATGTTTACAAAAGCACATTGTATTAATTTACGGTTCCCCAAATAATTATTTTACACATACTCATAATACCATAACCTAACATAACCTATGACCATTCTAGAATGTAGGAATTCTACACTGCCAATAACATTAATGTAGCAATAAAAAATTCACATTCATCTTCACAATATAAAAATTTATCTGTCATAATGGAATGAATGTTACATGTAAAATTTGCTAATTAATGTACTTTAAATATCATACATGAAAAACCAAAGTTTTTCCACCTTAATACAATGTGAAAAATGTTGCTGTGTATTACTGACCTTCAGATATATAGAAAATATTTGATAAACTACACAGTATCCAAGCCAAACAATGGATTAAACACTATCGGAGCAAATTAATCAGACATTACAAAGAACTATATGGGTCTAGCTTTAAGAGAATGTGTTGATATTAGAATATTCATAATTATGATAAAATTAAATAATGTGAGGTCTGAGTAATCCATAAATAATTGCAATTGATCTATTGATGAGCACATTGTACTCCAGGGCCACTATGCATATGTTCTTCATCATCACTGGCATAGGCCTCTTCACGACCCCGGCCTCGTTCACTTCCTGTGTACTCCACGAAGTTTACTTCTTCAACGTCATCTCCAGTTGGCATGACAAATGCAGGCCGTGGACCCAGTATGCTCTCGATTTGCTTCATTTGCTCTTCAGTAGCAAAATTATTTTCAGGGAATGTTATATTAAATTTAACATACAAATTCCCCTTTTCAAATGGATTTTTATAAACAGGCATTCCTTCTCCTTGTATACCTTTAAGATCTCCAGGTTTGATCACCTCACCTGGATTATGTCTGATTAACAAATCACGTCCATCCAAATGCTTAACAACAAATTCAAAGCCACATAATGCTTCTGTCAGTGTGATCTCATGCTTCATCACAAGGTCATCGCCAATTCTCTGAAACACTTCATGAGGTTTTTGCTGCAGCACAATGATCACGTCGCCTGGTTGCTTATCAGGCATCTGATCTCCTTCCTCCCTAAAGAAAATCTTTTGATTTTCACGCATGCCTTTTTCGACATGAACCTCTAATATTTTAGTCTCATTTAAGACTTTCTTACCTTTGCACTTAGGACATTTATCCTTGTCACTGATAGTCTCTCCCTGACCTTGACAAGTGGGGCAACGGGTTTGAAATTGACGAGTCATGTTCTGAGCGAGCTGCTGATAAGACACTTTTATACCTTGTCCATGACAATCCCTGCAAGACACCACTGAACCAGGTTTACCACCAATCCCCTTACAGGGACCACAAATCACATTTTTGCTTAGCTGTAATTTGGAAGTTTTACCCATATACATGTCTTCTAAGGTCACTTTGAGCGGGTGTATGGTATCCTCCCCGCGACCGCGCCCGCGGCCCCTGCCACCTCCTCCCATACCGAAAATACCACCAATAAATTGACTTAACAAATCATCAGATGGGCCTCCTCCTTGACCTCCCTCTTGTAAGCCTTTTATACCAAATTTATCATACGTTTGCCTTTTCTTTGGGTCTGATAATACTTCGTAGGCATAACTTATTTCCTTGAACCTATCACCTGCCGCGGGATTCTTGTCTGGATGGAATTCTTTGGCTAGTTTGTGATAGCTCTGCAATGAATAAAATTAACTTATTTATCGATATACAAAGTATATAACTTACTTATGTGCATACATTAAAATTGCAACAACCACGCATGAAATCGAAACGAAAAGCTCATGCGTGCGTGCTATAGGAAGTATCATCAATAACGAGGTTTATAATTACCCTTTTAATTTCCGAATCACTAGCACTTCTCGAAACACCTAGTATTTCGTATAATTTGTTATCGGCCATTTTATTGCAAGTTAAAGTAAGGAAAAAGGGAGTATCTTTATTTGAGACGATAAAATATGAAAAGAAAGAAATGAGTTACGCCACAGACAGTAGACGACATAGACAAAGACAGATAATCAAAAAGTATATCTACAAATAATTTTCTCTTTGTGTGAAGATACTCTATGGTGTTTAATAAACAGTTAATTCATAACGGCGTATCAAGATAATGGACTAGATGTCACTAGTATCGATTCTTTAGTTTGCAAACAATCTTTAATTATTATAATTGGCATGATTTTTTCATATTAATGCATTGTTGCAAAAATTAAAATTAAGCTAATAATTTAATGTTGGTCAAAATCTCACTCCAAGATGCCGTTACACGGTAGATAGACAGATAGATTGACACAAGACACATACGACGGAAGCTCAAATTTAATATAGCGGATCTGAGTAAAATTTCCGAAACGAAAACGAAATCGTTTATTGTCGACTATTGCCTACATCCACACCATAGATGATACACTTATAAACTGGTCCACACTATCTCGTTGATCGACTGATTGAAATACAAATTGAATTGTCATTAACAGATTAGTAAACAGAAAATAGTCGTCTACTGGCCTAATAACTACACGCCAAATTTCATAATAATACTAAGTAATTGTGTGTTCGATCCGAACTCGTTGAGACATCTCGAGACATCGTCGAAACCGAAAATGTAAATGCTCACTTTATCTTGATTTGCTTCCCTGTGGAGTTAGTTTTCTTACCAAAGTCAAGGGATTTCGGAAAGTCATGCGACTCAACCAACTAGATATTAGATACCCGACTATCCATATGGACCGACGTGCATGTGGACATTCGGTCCATGTGGATTTTGGATATTTGCTTATTAAGTAGGAATGTACATTTGTATATGTTAGTTAATTCAGTAACTTGTTAAATACTATATTCGAGTTAGGTAATGTTCGATAATGAAATGAAGAGGTGGTTTATTGAAAAATAAATAAAAGATCTAAAATCGAAAGACAAGAAAAACAAACTCATCCTTCTTTTTTAATATTTGTGGTATACGTATCCAAACAGAAGAGTTATAATTGACTATCTATCCCCAATGATGACCTCTCACTTCTTCACTCTTTTTGAGATGTTCTCAAGGAGTGTGTACAGTACAACCTTCTTTGTCCTCGGTGTATCATCGGGTGTACATTATTTTTCACGCCCACAATAAAAAAAATGGTGCAGATAAAAGAAAAATCTATAAACAATAATAAGTTAGTGATGTCCAGTTGTATTTCGGAATTCCTTATAATTTATTACGGTTCACCTAATTAGCTTAAATTATATCGTTTTATTCTAAAATGAAGCTCTTACATAATTACTTCTTTAATAAATGATAATGGTATAATACTTTTTTAATAATGTCAAGTTAATCGTCACACCTCTTCGCATCTCATTTCTTCTTACCACTACTGCTTTACAACGTAATCGAAATATTTTATTGCATAAATTAAAATTTAAACACAATAAAATAATATTAAAAATATTTGTTAAAACAAGCTTTTATTTGAATGCACTAAAAACGAAAAAATATATTTTGTAGTAGTCAAACCCATCCAGGCCCGCTGCTAGCTGCTTGTGCGCCCGCGTGCAATACCGATTATGCCGCCCTATGACTAAAATAGGCTTATTTTTTTTTTTAATTAATTGGATAGACATGCAAATGACTAACGATTTTGATTTAGCCCTAACGATTATCTACAACAATTTTAATGGCATTTTCGATAAATATGTACCTTTGAAGTTGCGTAAACTTGAAACAGAGCAATACTAAAGGCGAATATTCTTATCGCTCATGACCGGTATCAAGAGCACGTCCAGAGGAATCTCGGTTCTGACCCCAACGCATTCTTTAGTTTTGTAAGGTCCAAGAAGGGTAACTCGGGAGGTGAGTGAGATATGAGCGTACTCCTTCAAATCAAGACTGTGCGAATGAACTAGTTCGGTGCTTCCATTCCATGCTCAGTCCGGAGCCGGCGCGGCTTGACGTGTCGGCAGCGAGCATGGCGGGGGGACCGGTGCGCCTGGCTTGCCCGCTCCGCAGGACCAGACGGAATCAGAAGGACTGCCGTTTCGTCAGATCAGATTTCCATTTCCAGTTAGATGCTTTGCGCGCCTTATATTAAACCTTGGTGAGAAGTCATATGGAGTTTTGTATCCTACCTTATTTGTAATAAGCATGGGCACTGGACGCAACGACTTGTGCGACCAAGCACAGCGGACGCCGCAATCGCGGCGGCAAGACCCGTCAAGGAGGCGTGGCTTGAGAGGCGCTTCGGAGCGCTCACCTTTCGCCTGACGCAGGTGCTCACCGAGCATTGCTTTCGGTAGGTACCTATGTCGCCTAGTTATAGAGGCCACGACCCGGTGGCCACCGCGCGTGCACCAAAGACGGGGCAGCCGCGGAGGGCGGCCAAGCTACCGGGGGTGCAATTAAAAGAATGTGCAAGCGTATACCTGCCCCCGGCGTAAGCTGTCGAAGGGACACCGTCAGTGATATAGTCGATATACGGTCGAGACCGGACCACAACACGCCTTCTCCGTTGCTAGTTAGGGTAGGACAGTTTTGCTGTTATTGAGGAGCGATGGGCGAATAGTATGAATAAATAAATCAAGACTGTGGGTGCTTGTATAGAATTTGGGGCGCCCCTAAGATAAGATGGGCGGTCCGACCTTTTGATAGATGACGTTTGGTATTACATCTTAGTCAACTCAATAGATGCCAATAGACATCGATGTTTAAGATTGCGCGCGCGCCAGTCGGGTTTATTGTTTTTTTTTGTGCTGTAGTTGGGGTGGCTATGTCATAATTGACACACATTGCATGATGAGTCACTCGATTTGCCGCCCCCTTGGACGAGCCTCCCGCGTACACTGCACGCTTTGCACGCCCGCTTGCGGCGGGCCTGAACCCATCATTTTATTGCATCGTACAATTTTCTAACATGTAAAAGCTTGTCACGAGATTGTTTACATTAAATTTTTCTCAGATCTATGTTTTGTTTCATAAACTGTAATTTGTTTCAGTAACAAACTGTAATATGATAGAAAATTTTACGATGCAAGTTTTACGATGATTGAAGTAAAAGCTTGTTTTAATTTTTTTAACATTATTTTATTTTCCTATTTTATTTTATGGTCCCAGAGCCCAGTGCACTTTCGTTTGATACCTATATTGGATGGTGTGTATTAAAATCTGTAAACTTCCATTTTCAAATGGCGGCCATCTAGGATTTGTTCATTTTTTACGTTGCGTTTTGTATTCTTTAAACTAAACCCTTTCATTTGATATCCTTAATTTAAAGGTGGTAGAACCGGTGTAGTTCGACCGGGGAGATACTACCGCCACACCTATTTCTAGCGTGAAGCAGTTCTTGCGTTTCGAGGGAAGGGTGTGGTATACTTTCACATGAGGCGACCACCATAGTCCTCAGGAATTGACTTCAGATCGAACCCATGTTCTGTATGAAGTTGATTACAGATGTCCATGGGCAGTGACCACTTACCAGCAGGTGGACTGCATGCTCGTTTGCTACTTCAGTCAGATAAAAAAAAATAGAGTGGAAAATAAATCCAACGAAATACAGTAAAAAGAACGTTAGCAATGAGCATATATTTTGCATAATCGTAGTTAATATACCGTTTAAAATAAATAATAGCACGTAAATAGCAATAAATTGTATCATTTCAATCTTAATCCAAATATCTTAGATTTTTAAATAATCAATGTTTGTTTAGCAAAGTGACCTTCAATATATTACTTATTATAATTGCATTCATCAATGAGCAAAAATGAAAGGAGGTTAAAGATTTGTTATTACAATGTCTATTTTACTATTTTACTCAATAATGATATGCAAACAAGTGAAGAAACTTTGCTTCTAGCACTAAAATGTAATAATGTTAATTCGATGATGTTCAGCACCGAAAAATAAGATTTGAATTGCGGATCTTAAGGTCGTTGCAAGTGTCGCAATAATAATGCACGTGACTGCAGTGCGATGGCATCCTTGGTTTTAATTTATCGTGAATGCTTTTATATGAATTGTATTATTTTTCTACACTGTGTTAGTTACGTATAACGGGTACAGACATATGTCTCACTAAGGCTACGTACTCACGGCGCGGTTTTCACCCGCGGCCGCCGCGGTTGCGGGCCCGCAGCTTCTGTGCAAAACTCACGAGACTGCCTATTTTTGCGGCTCCGCTGCCGTCGCGGTTGTGATTATCGACCGCAAACGTGGCGGGCGAAAACCGCAAGACGGGCGGTTTACCATCAGTTGAGGTCCTGACTACTGCACTCACCCGCCAACTGACCGCAGAGCGCGCGGGCGCAAACCGCCGCGGCTGCGGCTGACTGCGACCCGCGCGGTTCTACAGGTTGCCCGCCGGTGCAGCGGGAGCCGCAAACAACCGCGCGCATCGCGGGCGAAAAACGCGTCGTGAGTATTGCTTTAATTTTTTACATTTATATCTACATCCTACAGAAGCTGCGGGCCCGCAACCGCGGCGGCCGCGAGTGAAAATCGCTCCGTGAGTACTTAGCGTAATGCGTACATATATAACAAAAAGTAAGACAGAGAGACGAAGTTGTGTGTAGAGAGGGCATAACGCTTCAGTGCCTTACGTGACAATTTCTACCATTTAACTATAATTAAATAACAAGTTTATTATTAATTAATTAAAAAGCGAAAAGCAAGTGCTACAATAATAAAATATATTTAATAAAAATTATATAATAAATGGTGCCTCACGCCAAGAAAATCGTACTTTTGGTAGTTTTTTCTGTAATTTACGCTGGTCTCTGCCATTATAATAATGTTTGTGACTATTTCAATTTTTGAATTATTATTAATAAGTACATGTCCACCAATTCGCACTTGGCCAGCGCGGTGGACAATGGCCTAAACTCTCTCATTTTGAGAGAAGACCCGTGCCCAGCAGTGGGACAATAATGGGTTGACGACAATAAGTACATAATAAACCTACCTTCTATATAACATATACTTACATTACATACGTTTCTTTTTCCTTTTCAACCCACTATTTTTAATCAGTCTTTAAACTCTTCATCCTTACCTAATCGATGTACTTTAGAGTTTAGACTTTAGGTGACACTATTGACGACTAATTATGTATTTATTAGGTAAATACGTGGATGGATAAATGTCAACGCTTTATAAGGCGTGGGTTATAGAATGTACATAAATAGTAACTACCTACTGGTTTTTGCCCGAACACAATAAATCGTTTTTGTGCTCTGATAGCGAAGTGGCACTTGTTTGACTCCTTATAAATAAATATTTTAGATTACGGACCTATCCCGTTATAAATATTAAATCTACAAAAATATTCCGCTCTAGATCAGTGCACGGTGTAAATTTAAGGGGTGGCATCTACGAGAAACTTGGAAAAAAGCAAAGTTTGTTGCGATGCAGATTCATACGTTGTGGTAGACGCTCATGAACCGAGCTACTAACTTGGTACAGATCCCTAAACCCTGCTAGGTATGCCTTTTATGTAACATATCCATATTGAATTGAATAGGTATGACATAGCAAACGAGCATGCAGGTCATCTGATAGGTAGTCAGTGGTCGTTGTCGCCCAAGGACATCTGCAAGAAACTTCATAGATAATAGCTCAAAGCCTCCAAAGCCTTCTGAAGTCAATTACAGGTGTGTTTACTCCTGACGACTAACATGCTTGCCTCATTTGAAAGCAACCACACGAAGGTTTATTGTTATAACATCAAATTCTTATTGATCTGGCCCGTCTACATTTATCAATATTTCTTTGTTATAAATTTTTACCATTTATTTGACATAGGTAAGGTACGTATGAACGATCAGGTAGATATTTGGACTTTGGAATAATATAAAAGTTTTACTTAAACACTTATTATATTGCGCAAGAGAATCTGATTGTTGATATTTTCATACTTAATTCGTAAAAAATACCTTTGCCTTTACCTTTACCTTTACCTGATCGATTTCATTAGTCATTTGGCTTGTCGTTTTGAAGCACGTACTTAGTAAAATAAAACAATTAGAATCATAGTGGTTTGGATGTATTTTATTACATAAAATAAATGTCTCTTTGTTTTTGAGAGAAACAAAAAGTAATATTGAGTCATACGAATTAGTCAAAAACGCTCTGTTTCAAAGAATCATCATGAGAAGATCGTGTTATGACCATTACCTAATCCAGCATAATCAATTTAAATGAAGAAGTCGTTAACGAAAAACCTCTCTAACAGTGAGTTGTATGACTTTCACTTACCGATTAGGAACCCGGTATTATCTCAAAACATTCAACGAACGAATGCACAACACTAACCGCACGCTGCTGTTGCGTATTGCGCGTCACCTTTCAACTTCTTTGCGCACAGCGCGTTAGTCTGACCAAAGGCCGAAAGAACTTTTGCAAAGAACATTCATTTGTTATTGAGTTAATCAAGACATCAGAATAGTTTTTCTTTTACTTAATAAGTGCCAAAATGTTCTTTATTGGCAGTAATGTATACTTTCAAAAAATAACTAAGTATATCTTTAAACTGAATTTGGTATTAATAAATTATTATTATTTAATATAAATTCCTACTTAATAGACATACAAATATATTTATAATAACGGAACTTTTTTTTAAGTGGGTAATCCTCATGGATACTCAGCCGGCCGGGGCAGCAACCGGGTTATGCCGGACTCTTACTGGCTAAACCCTCACTGTGTGTTCGCCTCTGTACGGTGGGAATACAGGCACGCTTCCGCATTCATCCGCGAACTCGCCGGTGCCTGGCAGCTTCCGCAGCCCCCTGTGTGGAGCATGAAGCTCCCCTCCGACAGCAAGGCACGCCAGAAAACACAAAGGCGCGCCTTACCTCCAAGGTCCCCATCTGCAGGGCGACGGACTAACCCTGAGACCGCCAGCTAGGAGCCGTGGGCATGGGCAAGCCAACACCCGCGAATCCTTCTTAACCTAACAAGGACCGTCAACACCCAGCGGCGGATTCGCTCTTTGGGTCCGCCGCAAACCACCAAATGGCCGCAGAGGTCAGGGAGGACGGCAATGACCACCTCCTCTTCCTTTGCGGCCCAACCGCCAACGCATCTGACCGTGCGCCCCCCTTCAGTCGCGGGAGACAGGGCGCACGGCAACGACATACCGAGACACCTATCCTCCCGCAACCCTTGCTGCCTGCAGAGCCCCCCGCTGCCCCCTCGGAAGCATCCAGAGTGCGCCCAGGCCAAGCCCACTCGGAGCGTCCCCTCCCTGGGATCCCTCTTAGCTTCACCGTGTTGCTCCAAGCCACGGTTACTTAGTCCCCGCACCATGACAAGGTGGAGATCCCTTCGAGGGAGATAATAGCGAAACCTAAGCTAACTGTAACTACTTTACTTTTACAACTGTTAGAAAGAGTACCTACCTATATTTCGACCGATTTCGAACAGAATCACTGACATATTTTTACACATATCTATCGGCAACAGTTGATCAATGTTGCCCATAGATTACCTACCATAAGGAGGACTGCATGTTCATTGCCATTTCACTTTAATATATAAAGAACTTAAACTAAATCTAAGTACCACTTATCTCAATTTGCAGGAATTATCAACAAAGAACAACGTTGTTACGTTCGTATTTAACCGATGTCCCAACAATGTGAATGTCCGGCCTCTTTGTCAAGATGTGTAAATATATAAACATTAGAGTTCGTCTGTCAATATTATCTTCCGCTGAACAAGTACCACATATCAAAACTTTGTAAAGATTGAAATTGCTAAAAAGAAACTAACCAAGAGCGTATCGGACTCGCAAACTAAAGGTTCCTTAGGTAAAGTAAAGGAACTTGTAGATTTTTTAAGTTACAATTTGTTTTACCGCACGCCAGTATAATGACTATGTTAATAAGTTAAAACGAATGTTTTTAACCTTGAGTAGTTTACTGGTGCTATGGCCCTCCATATGCTTGGTTATGCTAGGAATTTTGCTACGAGACATTATTCGCAACGCTTACCGACATAGCTCTCAAAATTCGCAAGCAATGGGCCGGCCACATCGCTCGTAGGACCAATAACCGATGGGGAAGAAAAGTCCTCGAGTGGCGACCAAGTTTAGGCAAAAGGAACACAGGTCGCACCCCCACCAGGCGGACCGATGACCTGAAGAAGACAGCAGGAAGCCGTTGGATTCAGAGGGCACAGAACCGGTGGGAGTGGCGCCATTTAGGAGAGGTCTTTGTTTAGCAGTGGACCTCAAAAGGCTGATGGATGGATAGATGGAGTTAATGCTAGCGACTGAAAATTTGTTTTATCTAAGTATTGGGTTTAATATCAGCCTCCCATTGCCACATCCCATGTGTTGATCTCGTCAAAACTAATCATGTAGAGGGCAATCTCAAGAGATTTTAGTAATGACTGAAAGGTGCATGGTGATGGAATCCTGGCTCCATCACCAGAGTTTAGTTATCCATTTCAATCTATTGGATCAGTTAACGTAAAAGAGTCATATGAACCGAAACTAGTTTTTGTCGTTATCCACCAAAAAGTTCCAATAAGTACAGCTTACGGTACTATCATCAGAAGACCAATGAAGTTTCACTGGTTATTGGCTATCGCTAGGACGGCTGTCTTCTTTAGTAATTCCATCACCAGCACCAGCTCAGCTTTATGTAGAATTCGAGGATAGCCCCAAAAGTGCACAACGCTGTCGTAAATACCTATTACAAGATTAATCACATAGGTACATACAGAAATCGTATAACATTTATTGTTAGATAGCACTAGAAATGAAGTCATTAACAGGCTGTAATTACAGGCTATAAACACGTTCCAAGTTCAATTACATGTGATAAAGTCTCGGTGAAGTTAAATACTTATTAAGGATTTTGGAAGTAACTTAGTATTTTTTTCATTAAAATGGGCTTTAATAAATAATGTAAATTAGCACAATTATCCATTAAAATTATAGTTTTGTGTTACTAAGAAACATATATTTCATTATTGTCAACATACTATAACTCTAATTAAGTATTTATCATAGCTTTACCATTATTGTGAAGGCAGCTATTTTGGAAGGATTAAAACCGCTCCGCAAAACAAGAGCCTTTGCTCTTCGAGTGCGAGGCTATGGGCGAGGGCGAGGTGCCGCTTCGTCCAAGCAAAGATACACCACTGATTATGTTAAAGGAGATAGCCTCCAGTAAAGTAGGTACTGACAGGCTTACCTTAGGACTCCTAGTTCTTGGATGCCAGTTTGACTGTACACTTCCAAATGACTCCTGTCCGGGATGTCAAATCTCAGGTTAATAAAATTATTTATTTACGTTACACATCTGAAATTAAATGTGACTTAAAAGAAATTCATATTTGTATAAAATTTTTGTATTTCTTATGAGGAACCCTAAAAATGAGCATTACCCAAATCCGATTTGTACGGTTGCGTATTGGTTGATGGAAGTTAACTTTTAAAGAAGACGTAATTTATACAAACAAAATTTAAAATCTCAAAACATTTTATAGCAAAAGTACCTATTATGTAAATTCTATAAGTTTTATGGCTAGAAACTTCAACATGCGGTTTGTTGTTATTTATTTCTTTGTAATAATGTCATAAAAATCGTATTGATCCTCGTATTTCGTGTAATACTTTTAGACGGCAATAAACTTACACGATATTGGTATACCATATAAGCCTGATTTGCACTTGACCTGATTGTGTGTTGTACATATTTAAGTGACTTCTCGTTAGCTATACATAGAAACTGCATACATATAAATAAATCATCAAGCCACCACACTTCGCTTCCACGTTTCTAACGTTCCTAATTTCTCCGTCTTTGAAGTTAATATCAATTCAACTTAAATTACTCTGTATTGTGAAATCTTTGTTGAACATAATCGATGAATTCATTAATTAATAAAAGCATAATATTAAGTTTCATTCCGGCCATTTATGTTATGTAGCGAATGTAGTTCACACCGGACACTAATTCATTTCCTTAATCAAGTAAATTAATTAAAATTTAACTACTTAGTCCAATATTTTACATATATTTAAATAGTAAAGTGCAGTATATTTCTTTCAAATCATTTTGTACTACAAATACACCTACTTATAAGCTACAGACAGAGTTATATAAACTCATGTTTACGTATGACAGCGACCTCCTGAAGGTCTTGTCTTGGACATCTAAGTACAGGCGTTGATGAAGCGGGGTGCAACTGGCGGATCTTCTCTCGTATTGGAAGTGAAAGTGAATGAACGCCGGAGGCTTAATTAGAGAGGACGGCAGCGCCTGCGCCAGTTCCTCTGATACCGTCGCGCGCATCACACACTCGCTGAGTCGCGTACCTGCCCCTACGCACACACCGATTTGCTCGCAAACGCTTCATCCTCACCTCCACGTAAAATCCAGAGGTACTAACGTGTTTCTCTTATCGATAAATTCTTATTACGAAACAGTGATCAATTAATTTTTCTGAGTGAAATGTGCGTGATACTTTTCTAAATAATACAACAGTTAAACGCAGCATTTATGAAAAATTACGTCCAGTGTTTTTAAGTTGTAACAAAATAATGTTTTATTTTCATAAACTTGTTATTAAAATATAAATGAAATATCATATATTATTTTAATAATTCTATTAATATATTATTTAAAAAGTCTTTTAAATATTTAGAATATATATGAAATCATCTGCCTTCACCATGGAATGACAGATTCACTTGTTTTTTGAACCATAAAATGCGTCCCAAATCAACGATTTCTCGCGTTGAACACCTTTTCACGCAAACGTTTAAACAGTCAGCAAGGAGGTCAGCGAGGCGAGTTTTGCTTTCACAAATACAACAAAATAAATTCATCTCACGTATCGATTGTCCTCAGACATCGTGGACTGCATAAATAAAAGAAAGCGAACTCATACATGGATTCTTTGGGTGACCATTAACCACTTTCGTTAGAGCAGGAGCAAGTTAATTTAGTAGCGCGCCGCAATACACGCCCATTTCTAATTAAATTCTTGGTCTCCATAAGAATGTACTCCTTACTGTACTAGGCACCATGGATGTCGTTAATTAGGGAAACTGTTTGTACCTACCTATAATTTTCTTAGAAGAGATAAAGTGTGCATCTAAAGAAGTAGGAAGTACCGCTTTGCGGTAGTTTCCGGTCTAGATATATGTGATACTTAATTTGAACACATCCGTTTTTTGCGGCATGGCTCATAAATTCCGAAGATTTCACTGTCATTAGAGAATGTCATCATTACACATGAAAGACCTATTTTATTCGTAAATCCGGTATCGCCTAAGCTGTGATCTAGTTCAAATATCGATTTATCATGTTTATAAACTATAAACAAAGCACACAGTGTTCCACCTTCAACATTCGTACCATATTCAGACAAGTCGTTGTAGCACTTTTGCACTCTTCCTATTGCAATGCAATAGTACGAACATCTTGCATTGCATACGTTTAGCGTAGCACCAACTCTGGACTTGTTACTGGACTTAATAGGTATAGATACATGTCTAATCAACTTTAGCAGCATATTATGAGATTACTCCCATTTAGAAGTTATCTTAACTTTGCACAGGCACTCATTGTGCCAATTTTATGTGGACCAACATAAAATTGGTAATACAATAAGTTTCAGCAAGTTATATATTAAAACTATTTGTTAGACAATAATAATGTATAGTACCTAATGACTTGTATATTAAAGATATTTATAAATTTGTAAATGACATTTTAATTCGATATGTTGTTCAGATGAGCCGGCACGTCTGCCTGGCAGCCGTGGCGCTGCTGGCCGCGCTGTGCGTCGCGGATGCGCAGCGCCGCCTTGCCCTGCCTGACCCCAGGAGTTGCGCGAACAGTACGTATACCTAAACACGGTTACTTACGTAACCACCGACGGTTACTTTCTGTTGTATAAATATTACACCAAAGCCAGAGCTTTCGTCTTACATCCTGTACGTGTTTTTTCCTTACCTACACATTGCATAGTGGCAACTTGATTCAATCATTACAATTGCTTTTAAATACCTACAGTTAGCGACAGTCCTAAATAACTGTCTTGTGAATGAGGAGCTTTAAATCATAATCGAATCAGAGTTAAACTTTTGTAACTAATGTCATCGATAAGCAAACAGTAATTTTTGAGAGATCTAAAAATTAAGAAGGTTAAGAGTTTCCAAGGTTAAGAGTGTAGAATAGGTACTCGTTTGATATTAATTTTAGTTACCACAAAATAATAAATCACAGATATGAAGGCTATATAAGGCGTCAAGTATGTATCTAAAAATAAATCGTGTCGTAAGTTCACGAAGTCGTTAGTTAGAGCTTCTCGACTGTAGGTACTCGGTCTAATTGCGCCAAGTGATGGTCAAAGCACTCGAAACATCTTTCCTTAACGTGTGTTTACAGGCTCAGTAAATGGTGGCTCACCTTGCCAGTTAATTGCTTACCTAATACGAGCTGGTGCTCCTCTCTAATAATATAGTAACTATTCAAGATGCATCATATTTTACGATTGCGCATTGCATCACTATCATAAGTGTTGCAATATTAAAAGCACCATCATTATTCAAAATAATTTAAATTAACAAAAATCTGGATTGTTCTCAAAATAGAGTCCGGTTTTTTTCAAAACTGTTTATTAACCTACTCTAAGTGTGCGATGTTAACTATCAACAGTTAACGCATAATTAAATACAATATTAAACCTTAATACGACTTAGGTAGGTACCTACTGTAGATATTTTCTAACTTTTATTATATGTAGGTATTGGTAGTTATTCATTTATTTTGGAATGCTCAATAATATTGTTTTTATGCCATTTTTGATTAAATAAAATTAATAACATAGCTAATAGGTATGTATTTAGTACGTATAAACATAGAGAAATAAAAAGCGTGCCTATTTTACTACAAAAAAAGTATGAAAACGCCAATGTAAAACAATTTTAACTTTAAGTTCATAAGTTTACCTAAGTTTACGTTATTAGGATATACCAAGAAAAATTAAAAAATACGAAGCTTTTAGAAAAGTATTTAAGTATTTCGAATTCTTTCAACTAAATCTTTCGTTTACAATTTTAATATCCGTATCAATAGAAGGCTTAGGTCTATTTGGTTCACAAACTTGAGGCGACCGCCATATCGGATTTAGAATCATTAAACTGATTGTGCATTGTCATCCAAAACAAATAGGTACCTTAAATATATAATTTCAGCTCTTTCGGTTAGAGTAAACTGGTTTCAAATTCAGTTGCAAGATTTGACCCTCACATACATACAAACTAACAAGGCGAGTTAAATAAAAGCTTGTAAAAACGTTAGTAGTATTTTGCAATGTATGTTTTAGACGTATCTACAGGAGAGGGCGGCACCCGCAATGGCAAATTTATGTGGGAGTGTTCCACTGTTCACAATTGATCGTCACTCAACCATAACAAAGATCTTTTGTCATCGAATAGCATACAAGTAGAATATACACTACACACCGGACGATGTTGAAATCAACTCTACTACTTATTATTAAAATAGCATAGTCAAACAGACACCTTATTTGATATGTCTAATGAAAATATCCTACTCTTTAATAATAAACTTTAGCGAGTCTCAAAATATAGTTTAGTTTTCTTTTCATCAAAAATTTCTAGCTACCTAAATAGTCAAGTACTTAAAGATAAATTGCGAATTTAGTAGCTACCTAACTTTCATTTAAACTTGATCATTCAGCAAATACAGTACCTAATATAATAGGTAGTTATAGTATAACAGGTAGTTAATAATAGGTAGTTACTATGTAGTTACGTAGGTAGCTTAAAACAAAGGCAATGCTAGACGGACTGAGTGCCTCTAAAACTTCCTATCTACCTGACCAATCTCTCGTCAACCCATTATTGTCCCACTGCTGAGCACGGGTCTTCTCTCAGAATAAGAGAGTTTAGGCCATAGTACACCGCGCTGGCCAAGTGCGAATTGGTGGACTTCACACGCCTCCGAGTTTTTATTTTTTTTTTATAGAACTCTCGGGTGTGCAGGTTTCCTCACGATGTTTTCCTTCACCGAAAAGCAGTGATAATTAATTTCTAATACGCACATGAATCAGTGGTGCGTGCCTCGGACCTCCCGATCGAGAGGGCAAGTTTCAACCATTAGGCTATCACTGCTCTTAACGGGTATTACCTATCTAACTGACCAATAGGTCACGTAGATAGGTAATACCCGTTAAGCCAGCCAGGAATGTACGCCAGTTGCCTACTTACCAAATACCTTAGAACATTGGACATACGCCTCGAACTAACTAAAGAGATACCAATTAATCTAATGAATTAATGCGGAGACTGAAGAATCTTACATGATTTAAAAGGTTATATAAAATATATTTCACAGGCGACCAAAAAAGCCTTAAATTTTGACAGTTTCCTAAATGGAATTGACTTGCCAGAAATTAAGAATGCGCTAGGAAACACCTTGCCTACCTAATGTAAGTAAGCGACTAAGCGAGCTACATCTGAGGCCGCATCATCACTTTCCATGAGGTAAGATTGTAGTTTCGGGCAAGCCCATAGCAAATAAAAAACTTTCTCCTAAAATTGAGTGTTATTACGACGCGTGTCGAAAACGTCTACCGATTAGTAGGTATCTATAGCTTTCTTCCACACATACCCGAACTAAGAGAGATCAAATGTCGTCTATTACATAATGTAATTGCATTCCATAATTATACACACATAATACGAGAATATCATAATTAGAATAGATAGTTGACATTTTGAACAACACTTTTTCTATTTCTGTAATAGACTTGATCTTACGTAATGTGCTATACCGTTATTATACGGAAATTAATTATGCTTCCGGCATGTAACAAACTTTTGTGAGATGCGCAAAAAGTGGAATGTAAACCGAGACGAGAGACGTGCACTATGGGGTTATGGACACTTTCTAGTTACGAAAGAGATGCTCCATTGAACAATACAGCATGGGTTTATTTCGCTTGAAGGCAGGTTCGTAGTTCACAAGCCGTAAAATTAAGTACTTTAAACTGTAAAAAAACTTTTACATACATCAATTTGCACGATGTCTGCCTCAAATGATTAATTTAAAACTATTAATCTTTCTCACATCAGTTATTATAAGGCCCATACGTACCTATACGGTGCCCCATAAATTAAATATTCGATTCAATTCAAATATATAACTTCAGAACTAAGTACCTTATTGCTTATTTATGTAACGCTTATTGCTGTATTGCTTATTAAGAAAGCAAGACAAACCTACGAACCATTCTACAAACCCTTCGTGACTTGTCGGCGATGGCACTACCACCTTTCTTAGTAGTTCCGCGATTTGATACGGTATTACGACTGTCCCAAACTACATAGTTTATGTAAGTATGCTTACGGTCATACATCTCACGGGTTATACGAAAGTAAAAGCGAACTCCTTCTTTCCCCTGAGATTCAAGAACACGTTTTACACGTTGGATGATTTTTTTGGCGTCACCAAAAGGGGATATCCGCACTTGTATGGTGCCATCAGGGTGCTAATTAATAAGCTAGTACCTATATATTGTAAAATAAAGTTTTGTAACTGTCTACTAAACTAAACGGGTAGGTATTAGTTACTTAGATAGCGACTTATAATACCTAGACATTAGCCAAGCTATCGTAAAAATAGGAATGCAATTAAGAATACGCAGGGCAAATTCAATTTGAAACTACTGTGACTAGCATTTTTTGTACCTACCAGGTTAATCTGACACTCATATTTAGGTATATGCTCAGCTTAAATCAGATAGTGTCAGGAATGTCAGGTGGTTTTTTAGACTGATATGCATTAGTAGAAATATTAGATTAATCTTATAATTACACAGCTACACACTATCTGCGATCTCATTCGTGAGAATCGGAACGGACTACAGACTATGCGTTTGCTCCATTGTGTAAAGCTTCGAATGAAAAGACGTTCAGACGTACGCAATTTCGCAACTTGTCTATTTAAGTACAACGGGTGTGTCGTCACAAACGTTTGAATATAATGTACATACTATAACATCGACTTACACGCTTTTGTGTACGAGGTTTCGCGGTTTCTTTAGTCGAAATAGTATGAAAATGGAAGATGTTGAAATACCACAAACCAAATCATTGTCACATCTTAAAACATGTTGCGCATATTACATTAAAATATGTCATGGAAACTAACAACGTATCTATTAAAAACAGCGGTTTTTCCTATTAATAGCAAGAACAGCTATTTCAGTTTCGGCCCTTGCAATAAATGTTCAGGGCTTGATTCCCAAACAGACCTGAATTACTCGTAGATATAAATTATCATTTACTTTAACGACGAAGGACATTTAGGCATTATTCTTTATTAAAAACTTTTCAATGGTGTACTAAGTTGACTTAAAACTTAAGAAGTGTTAAGTAAACTTCATACACCATTGAATTTGTTTCGCTGGGTAAGTAGCCAGCGTAGTTAACTATTCCTGATAAATCCATTTTTATTTGGAAAGGAAACTTATATCTACCAAGCAATGCGGCAGTAATAAAATGGTGGTGGTTAGTGTTCATTGGGTTTTGGACTCTGATATATAGGATATAAAAAAACTATAACAGAGACTTGCTGCTCTGAGGCCGTAGCAACGGGTCTATACCAGAACGATATACCTACTTTTAAACCTGTGTATTATAACAGTTGTTTGTTGGTTAGGGATGTTTAAGAACTGCTCGGCTCTAATTTACCTTGAGGCAACCTGGTCTCTGCTACTTTTGTCGCATAAGAATTCATAACATTATTTTTGTGCAGGGGTACGACACTCAACATATCGTGATGCACGCGGAGTGCTACATTCGTACTTCTTCAGTTGGGAACACGCGCCCACACGCAACCTGGAGGTGGACTGGCTTGACGCTAGGAACATCTGTCGACGACATTGTATGGACGCCGTTTCGATGGAAACACCGCAGGTTAGAATGTTGCTATTGTTATGTCAATATCGTGAAATTGAAGTTTGCTTTGTAGTTACATTCGTAGGTCACATTGTCAAATAATTTATTTCTTTGCTTTGACTACTATTTGCGGTAGATTCATAAGTTCAATTACATTAACGTATCTATTATAAACGAATTAAACTTAGATTAAGGACGATTAAGCTCTGCTGTGCTTGAAACGCAGTTATTGGTTTTTAAGTAGGTAGGTATTTAGGTATCTGAGAGTTCATCTTACATAACTGTAAATTACAGTAGGGATACTACAATTAAAATGAAATATCTTTATTTTGTCCCTTACAAATTGTTAGTTACATTTTTTTTCTTTCACTATCAACGGATCGTAGGTAACACAACTTCAACTGAAAAGATACGACAAGAAACTCAGGTGGTTGGTACTTTTACATAGTGTACAAAAATTAAAAAACTTACATAATTGACAGATATCTACTGAATGACCTATGTCTTTAATTATTGTTTTCTTAGAAACTACCGGCATGTGTAAGGCAAAAACTAACGTTTAATGAAATCTTCTGTAGATACGTTGATCACACCATAACGTCAGGCATTATATTTATTGTATCGTAGTTTGTGTTCGTCAGTGACTTCTAGGAAGAAGAAGACGGTTTCAGCACCGGTGGTCTTATCCAGGGATTATTATTCTGTAGATATCATAAAAGCAGCACGTGAATTATTACCTAACACTCAATTCCAGAAAAAAAAATATAGACTCGGAATTTTGGTTTCGGTGATCCTTTTTGTGAATCGAACACGGAATTCTGCATGGCAGTTACCTAGGTGAGATGATGATCGCTCATCTAAAGACATTATTACTTAATTAGATAGTTAAGAAATACTTAGGTTAAAGTTTATTACTCGTTAGAGTAGTACCTTCTAATGTAACAAATCAATTATAGCATTTCGTATTAAGTATGTCACACTATTTCATTTTGCATTAATAATTTACTGACAATTCAAATCCTGACATTTGACCTTAACGTCAGTCATGATGATATTCACTTTCGCAAGCACATTTGCAGCAATAGTAATTTAGATATTGCGAGTAAGTATATCCGTCTAAAAATTGCTAGACAGTAATTACGGATGAACACAACCAAGCTCGTTGAGACGAAGTCACGGAATTCCCATCGAGCTTCGTTGTAAACGATTGTTGGGTACAAAAACAAATTGAAACTAGTAGGTAATTCTATGGCGGAATACTTACCTACATAGAGTAGAAGTAAAAACTGCTTGCATAATTCGTATTTAAAAGTGTTCCTATACGCGGCATCCAACACCAATTGCCTATTGTTAACTCTCGTCCGGGTATACAGACGCGGGAAATGCCTTTAAAGTTTTCTCTAAATGCTTCCTGTCGCGGTTGCGAAGCGTCAACGAACTTTACGATGCTAAATACCTCTACTTAAGATGTTACCTTCGTACGACACAGCCATTTATTATTATCCTTAGACAACAACCAGAATAACATGCGAAAAGCAAGTGCAGATTCTATCCCCATAGATATAATAATGAATTATGCATTAGATACATTGATACGGTTTATAGAGCGTGTCAAGCGTCCGCGAAAGAAGCGACGAGTGCAACGCCCGAGTGCGTTAATTCATGACAACACGCTTAAGGCGCTCATACCGGACAAGTGGCACATGGCACAAATACCTCCTGTAGCCGTGTTGCCCACTTAAACCGGACACACATGACAGAAGTGCACTTCCTGTCATCATTGCACCATATACACAATAAACGTACAAAACATAAAATATAGGCAGCTACTGCATAAAATTATAATAATTGTGAATCGTTAGCAGATCGAATCCATACTAACATTCTTCGTTATTGTTACAGGAGAATGAATTTATAAAACAGAGGATCGCTCGCGGCAATGTTCGGTACATTTGGACTTCTGGTCGCAAGTGCAACTTCGCAGGATGCGACAGGCCAGATCTACAACCCCCTAACGTGAACGGCTGGTTCTGGTCGGGTTCAGGAGCCAAAATCGGCCCAACAACTCAACGCAACACCGGCGATTGGTCCTACACTGGCGGATATGGTCAGCCACAGCCTGACAACAGAGAAGCCGCTCAAGTAAGTTCATTACAAATACTGCATAAATGAAAAAAGATACTATATACCTATTCAATTCCTAAACTCATCATTCAGATACTTGTCTGGCCGAGAATCGAACCCAGGACCCATTTCGCGTCAGACCAGTATGGTAACCGCTCCGCAGGTCGTCAACTGTATTATCAAATTATCATTATATTGACATAATCCTTTTGTTAGTTAATCGAAATAAAATGAGTAGGTACTAGTTACTAGTACCTAAGTATTGTGCTTGTGTGTAAGTACCTAGGTACTTACTGTACGTCAACTTTCTCGATACAGAGATCACGGTCTTTCGGTCACGATTTTTATCTACTGCAGTTGTTACATACTTTTTAGAAATAACAATCATTAGAGAGGGTTTATTTTGATATTTCTACAATACGTTAAACATAGTCTAAACATAGTAGACTGAATTGAATAGATTGTTTCCTGCTTGGTTTTTATTACAATAAATATTACCTACATTATATAAATCTGCTATGTATAACATCATTTTCTGTAGGCTCTTTTTTCGCAAGAGTAACATTGAAAACAGCTTTTTTGAAATGTGTTTACAAAACATTCTTCTATATAGTAGTTACCTATTACAAAAGTCTTTCTCATTTCATAGATAGAAAGTTGTTTATAGCCTGAATGAATGCGAAATTAAAGTTTACGTAATGCAATACATGTTAATAATCATAGAAATCTTTTTTGTCTTGGATATATTTTTTAAATATTATGTTCCTATCAGTCCCGAAATCGTTATCGGAGTAAAAGATCTTAATGTAGAAAAAAAAATATCTATGTAATCAAAATATTAGTTTCAATTAACAAACCACTATTTTTTATCGTTTACTGCCTATTTGCATAGCGCGAATAGGCACTAAAATCGAGTAACAATTGTAAGAGTGTCATTGTAACTTATAATATGATTTCGTTATCAGGGTAACGACGAGTCCTGCTTGTCCATCCTGAACAATTTCTACAACGACGGCATCAAATGGCACGACGTGGCCTGTCACCACGTGAAGCCCTTCGTGTGCGAGGACAGCGATGAACTGCTCAACTTCGTGCGCTCCCGCAACCCCGGCCTGCGCATATGAACGAACACAGCTTTCTCGCGGCACTCTCGCCTTCTAACCATTTAGATGGCTGACATTGTACAAATTCAAGTGGCTATCTCTACTTTAGTTATTTATTATTTAAAACTGCTATTTACCTACACTATTGGATATCACTAGGACGATTGAGTTTGTGGAAAACTCGATCCCTACCTACGGTCCAAAATTACAAAGTATAGATAAAACACGAAGTTTTCGTTTGTGGGTAGGCAATATTCTTAGCTAGGTCAGTCATTATTTTGTAAAAAGCTGATTTTGCACAAAATAGGATTAACTTATAAATATTAGAATAAATACGTTGTAATATTAAAACTTGTTTTTCTTTCCTAATCCGATTGGTACATCGTCGATATATTATTTTAATCGAGGAGGTGATAAATGTATTTGAATTTGTAAACTAACAAGAGATTTAAAAATAATGGTATTATTTTTCCTGATTCCACAGCGGCGACACCTAGCATACCTAATATGTAACATAAACTCTAAAATCTATTTTGTGTGCGAGATACCTGCTAGAGATACATAATGCGATAGGTATGACTTATTCCATTTTATCCCTCAAAAAAGCAACGCATGTATGCTATTCTATGTCACAGTATTCCTAATATGTCTACTGTCTATGTTCTCTAGTTAGAGAAACGTTGTGTTGGGAAGACATAGTGTGTGTAAAATAAAATTATTACTTGAAACTAGTTTACAAATGAAAGTCACATTTGTTACCAATAAATTGTAAAGTAAATATCAATAAATATAATTATCAGGTTACCAGTAAATACTACAAAAAATACTTATTGTAAGATGTAACCAAATAATGACAAATTATTACTGTTATCGTAACTAATACGTTTTACCAAGCTACATTTAGAATTTGAATTCCAATCAGACTATTTCGAACAAACGTGTTGTTGTACTATGAAACCCATAAAATATTCATGGTTGTTTAGGTGTCACATTTTAACCTATATCTTATCAATTATAGTATTGATAGCCTAATGGTTGAAACTTGCCCTCTCAATCGGGAGGTCCGAGGTTCAAACCCAGGCACGCACCACTGATTTAATGCGTGTTAGAAATTAATTATCACTGATTTTCGGTAAAGGAAAACATTGCGAAACCTACACACCCGAGATCTTTAAAAAAAGTTCTCGGAGGTGTGTGAATGTGAAGCCATTAATGCGCACTTGGCTAGCGCTGTGGACTTAAACTCTCTCATTCTGAGAGAAGACCCGTGCCCAGCAGTGGGACAATAATGGGTTGAACCCAACTCTTATCAATGACTCTTTTGATTATTTTTATTTAAGTACTTGATAATTAAATATTTTCCAGCACTTCCAGTTTTGAACAGTGATAGAGGCACTTCTCTAATCCCAAAATGGGTACATCTTGAGACTATACATCATTTGGTTTAATCACCTTGCTGCGTAATATACCTCTTAATATGTATAATATGCCTCACATAGAATGGTCCCCAAAACAATTGCAACAAAAGTTAAGAAATAATGATTACTTAAAACTAAATCCAAATAACGCAATAAACACATCTATGCCCGCATAAACACAATCATTGTGTAATTGCGACAAGAGTGATCACAAGGATCACCTAGTGCAATAATTTGGCACCAGTGAAATGTGACTTCATCCGTTGTTCATTTTATATTCCGATGTCTAAGATTGTTAAAAATCTCTATAATTTTGGTTTTAATATCTCCGAGATCCTATTTACCATATCATAACTGATTTCTCTTTCACTATACACAAAACATTTAAATGTAGCATAATTTCGCTCAGATTCAAGTTGCTGCATATAGCTAATAGCCATAAAGTAACTTTATGAAAAATAATTGCAATTAAAAACCGAATATATGCTTAATAATACTTAAAGCTGTAACTGATTACTTCTGATTTTATAATGTACTTATCTCCAAAAATATATTTACATAATTTTCGGAAATATTTAAGACATTTATACATTTTATTGTTATAATTTCTGCATTGAAATCTGTGTAGTGGGTATCAGTGTAATTACCAATTAAAACAAAGCTTCAAAAATCACAAGGCAAATTTAATTATACGAAAAAACATGTTATTAAAAAAATACAACCATAAACACATACAAGCAAATACAAACAAAAAGTTCATTGTCAAAATTCCTTAAAATAAAGTGTAACCACGATTACAATATTTTTATAACAAATTACTATATCAACTATTTCATTTATTAGTTGTAATAAATTTGTATAAATTAAAACTTAATGTTATCTTAAATCAAAAACAGTCTCGTGAAACAGGGCACATTTTAGTAAGTAATAACTTAATAGTGAGTATTTATCATCATTCACTATTACCTACTTATTTGGAGCGACATTACAATTACAAACGAATATTACCTAGTCCTTATTTATTTAAAATAACCTAATACTAAACATTCAACTTATTAAATTATTTGGGTAGAATTTATTTCTTCTATACAAACAAATACAAAGGCTCAACATCAAATTGCAATTCAAATGTTAATCGAAAAGCTCGATATAACCTTGTTGCTAGATAACATTTAATAGGCCAATATTAACAAAATATAGCTAAGTCAAGGTCATATCCGTCAGATAGATATAAAATGGTAGAATCCTTCAGCAGCACGCTGAAGTATTAAATTGACTAATGTATAAGTCTTATTGAAATTTGGTTTCTTTGTCCATAAATAATATAAAAATAATATTTAGTATTTTTAGGATCACACCAACGAAAGCGCAACAATCAAGCATAAAAAATAAGTAGAGTTCTTCAGTCAATTGTTCTATGTAATTAATCATTTTTAACCGACTTCCCAAAGGAAAGAGGTTATCTAATTGTCACGTATATATTTTTTTTTTTTTTTTCATACTTAAGAACAATCCGTCAAGTTACGGAACAATGATTTGTAACTGAGAATAAGTCATAATTCTTTGATTTATGTTAAAAAACCGATACCCGCCGAGATTGGACAACTGTGATATGTATTAAAGTAGGTTCCAAGTAGACTATTTTATTTGTGCTGGTTGTTCCGTGCTTGACGAGTATCCAGATCAGAGACGCTAGAAAATCGCGCCAATTAAAATTTTATTACTTGTAGTGTAATATTCACGTATAAAATATATGGAACGATAAAGTATGACAATTTTATATTTTTAAGTAGTATTTTTTTCTAATTACAATTAAATATAATACTATATGAAAAATGGTCTTTTAATAAAAAAACATATTATATAGATCCTACAGGAATACATCGGTAAGAAGTCAATATTAGTTCTTATCAAGTTGGCCGCGTCTTATCCAGATTTTGCATAAACGTGTTTTATATTGCTACTTGTGGTAAGAGTAAATAAGATTCATTATGAAACCGATCAACTAGCGTTATGCCTAGCGGTGTCAGCAAGTACGGCTGCGAACAGCGACCCGTAGCGCGCGTGATCAGCTAGCGTTGAGCTTAGCGGAGTCAGCGAGTATCGCCGCGAGCAGCGGCTTGTCCCGCAGCGCGGCGGCGAGCGCGGCGGCGTCCCAGGCGAGCGCGAGGCGCGCGGCGCGGCCCGCCCCGCGCAGCCGCAGCGCGCCGCGCGCCTCCAGCAGCGCGCACGCGCCCGCCGCCTCGCACAGCTCCAGCGGCGCTATGTTGCGCGACCATGCCACTCTGCACACAGATAATGAAACGCATTGATATGGACACATATATAAACAAATATTGGCGACGCACACCAATAACGAGAAGCATTCATTATACATAAACAAAATTACTGACCTCAAGCATTTTTACCCAAGTACGTTAAAGGGAGGGTAATGTTTTTCAAGCGTATGTATGCAAGTATATATGTATGTACGTTTGCATTTTCCACGTACATTTATGTCCATTCATTTAAAACGCGCTGAAGCTCAAAAGGGTTGACGAATTGAAACATATGAAATATAATTTGAAATGACTCAATTGTGGGAGTGACATAGGCTATATAATTATTAAATATGCATGCCTATGCATTTTTTTTTCCGCCTGCAGTCGGAAAAAATAGGAAGAGGAAAGATTTTTTTTATTATATAACAATATGAAAATCAAATGATAAATAAAAGCTAGTACACCATTAAAAATATATATGCATTTAATATTTTTATTACTGTTTTAAGGCAAAATCCAAAGAGATAAATTTCGAGAACCAAAATAGTGATTGTTTCATTTTTAGTAGCAGTTTAGTTTTTTTTTAATAATGTTAATTTTACAACTTTACATATTTATTGAAATGTGTATTAGCTCCTGGAAGCGCTAATCCGATAACGAGAAGCGTTAATATGAATACTATATTTTTTCTAACACTACAATCAGTACAGACCACGACCTCAACTGAAAAGATGGCAATATAGAGAATGGCCTGGACAGCAAGTATGAACATGATTAAACTCTTTTGGTTAATTGAATGTAGCATTTCTATAATGCTATTTTAACTCCTTAAAGTAGTGTAATCTTAACATAATACCTATAGGGTAGAGTAAAGGATAATTATAGGGCGTACAATAATAATTTGCCATCTAATGAAATACATCCCCATTTGGTACTTTAATATTATGACTACAGCAATATCATCCAAATCATTAAGATTGGTAAAGCAATCATCAACTAAACTTACTTTTTGTATACGTCATGAAGTTTCCCCATTACAATTTCCTTATTCTTTCCCTTGTTTAACATTAACATAATACTGCATAATATCAGCTTCTGTTGCATAGGCAGCCCCTCATCTACCTCTGTATCAATTTTTTCAGATCCTCCATAGACGTCGTTTAAAACTTCTAAAACCTGTTTTAACTCTACAGTAACATTCGAATCTTTGATCATGGATTCGACGCAATGGTTTTCAGAAAATTTACTACGTTTAGCAAGCTCTACTACTCTTTGTCCTATATCTAACGCTCGTCTCATATCTCCTGACACAGCCGCGATTTTAGCTGAAACATTTTTTTAAATGATTAGTCTCACTTTACAAAATACTCGTAGTAATGACAAAGGTGTATGTCAAATAGTAATAATGATATGGTAGTGATGTTTAGAAAGAGGAAAAATAATTTACACATACCAGCTAACATTTGTAAGGCGACAGGCGAAAACATGTTGCCTTTATCTTGATTGGTCAAAACATTTGTAAATATATTGATAATTTGTTGTTTTGTGTACGGCGCGAAGTGAAGAGTGACTGGCCGAAGCGAGCAGCGAGCTTGTAATCGAGGGAGAGTTCTTTCCGTTAAGTCCAAAGCATTTGCTATTCCCACTAAAACTATACGTGATTTTGGTAACGCTGGCCACTCGAAGATTGTGTACAGAACTGACTGTTTCTTGCTATCTAACTGATCTATTTCGTCAAGTACTAAGAGTCTGAAAAACAAAACGTATTTATAATGACTGCACAAAGCCTTTTACATAATTATGCTGAACGTAATTAAGAACGTAATTATGAGTGAAATCTATATGACAGCATAATTGTAATGTAATGCCAAGAAGTGGAACTCACTTCCGATTTAGAATTATTCAAGGCAAGGGTGAATAAGCTTTACCTACGCAAGCGTGTAAGATCCTGGACTGCGTCTTGCTTAAGATCAGGTAAGCTCGCTGCCAAACATTGGCCATACGTTAAAAAAAAAATAACAACTACACTATGTAATCTAGACTTCACACAATATAACCTTTTAAATAGGGCAAGTATCCCAGATTTGTTAACAAAAATATTAACACAGCATACTTACATCATCTTGTGCTTCTTATTTAAATATTTTTCAATAGCAGACAGACATGTCTTTTCTGTTGTTCCAGATGTCGTGATTTTCAGTTCCTTGCAGATTCTGCTGTAAATGCTTGCTGCAGATTTCATCATAGTACAATTTATGTACACTTGTGTGTAACCTTCCCGTATCTGAAATTAAAAAAAAAAGTAGAAAAAATATTATTCTACGTAAGTATTTGAGAGATTGAAAAAATATGTTGTTTTTTTTTAATTTAAATTAAGGTTTTTGCAGTATTCTTAAAATTGACGTTGTAAATGTTTTGAACAATATTCCTTTAAGTTTCGGATTAGGCGATCGATACACGCAGAAAAAATCACCACGTTTAATATAAATTATAAATTTAATAATAGACTTTTAGGTACCTTCGAAGTTCCTAGAATATATGACAAACTTGCAGTTTTCCCTGTACCGGGTTGTCCAGAAATATATAAAGATGCAGATTCTTCTTTGTCAAGATGATTATTTAAGAAGTCCTCTAAGAACGTTATTTCTTTCTCCCGGCTTGTAAGAGGTTTTACATCTTCAGTGTGAGAATTACTAAAAACAAAGAGAAATTAAATATAGCTAAATCTACATTAATATAGTATTTTTCTTTTTTTTTTTTAATTTTATGCCATGGAGTTTTCATTAATGTTCTTCTTCTTCTTCGTGTTTACTAAATTAAAGTAGCTAACAGCAGTCACTGCCTTAAATGGATATCTGTAAACAAGGCCTAATGACTCCTCTTGGAGGTTTCTTACATAGATGCATTTAACTACTGAGGACTAAATTAGGACGCTTCATGTGATTAATATTTTATAGTGATGTATATTTTTGTGAAGAAATATATTACTGAATGAGAAAATCAAAATGAATTGACAATAATAAAATACTATATTTGGTTGCAGATGTCCATTGAAAAATACATTGTAGTGTATAACGAATTGTAAAATACTATAAGTAGATACTTGTTACTTACCTCAAAGTTTCTGGTTCACAGTTTTTGGACATTTTACTTTTCCTAGGAACTTTTACAAGTGGACTAGTATCTGAAACATTTACAGTTTTGTTATTAGGTTATTTCAATAATATACTTGAAGTATTTTCACTAACAATATAAGGAAAACGACAGAATCACTAACCGTCGTCGTTTGCAGACATCTTGTCTTTCTTTGTCGAAATTATATTCACAAAATCTTCATTTTCAATGTTTGATTTTCCTCTTTTTATATTCACATAAGTTCTTTTGCGGGATTTGAAGGGAATGGTTGATTGTACTTCAGACATCTAAAAAAAAGAATTCCCATTAATGATGAAACAATAGAAACGAAATGATTGAAAACCGAGACATTTATTTCACATAAAAATTTACATTTACCTGTCAGTTCAGTGCCTTAGAACCTATAGGAAATACCCTGATCTGTATATATGTCCGGTTTGTATATATACGCTTACCTCACTCCATACCCATATATCTAACATGTATCTAATTTCAGAGTTACTTGAACGATATTTGATGTATAGTAACATTTAAATCGTATTGATGTAATGCAAATGTTAGGACGTATTATGTCCTATTACTTGTGGCTTTATACTTGAAATTAAATTTTAGCTCCTAAGCAAATAAAAACATATTAACTTAAAGTATGACTATACTAGTATAAAAGGATTACAATAGTGGCCTCAAATGAAATAAAATATCAATGGTACTTACAAAACTTTATTTCGCAACATTTCCTATTTAAATCACCATGTAGAGAAATTATAGCACAAAGTAAGCTAATATTATTAATTCATTCATGTGTATAAATTAATTGATTTAGTAAAAGTATGTAAATACACAAATTATACATAAATTATTAAGATAACCATTATGTATGATATGATACCTTAAACATGTAAAAGTCACAATTAATTAAAATAAAGAAATTTAATTTGATTACACATTTCAAAGATTAAAATTTCATTTCTTATAATTGTAGCATTATTTTTAAAACCATTAAACATACTTAAGAAATTTCATAAAGCGCAATAATTCAACTTAATACAAATAAATGTTGTGAATCATTACAATCTATAGATACATTAAATTGCAAGTATTAAGAAGCATACTCAAAACAACACATTCCAAACATAAATCACAGCTTCTTACTGTTTATCTTTGTTAAAGTCATTCTGTGCTTGATGTGTCATGTTTGACATATTTTTAAGTAAGTCATAGTGCTGCTGGGCCTTTAGCCATGAATTCTGGAAATGCATCCCATGTAAATCCATTTGATGCCGTAGCATTGCATGTTGAGCAGAAATAATCTGACGTTGTGTTAGATAATCTGTAGGGCTTGCCATAGGTGGATTTGGTTTCATGGTGGGAGGCATTGGTTGTCTCATTACATGTCCTGGCATTTTGGGTACTGGCATTATTGATTTTAGAGGTTTAGGTCCTGGCTTAGAAGGTCCGGGTGAAGCCTTTGGTACATCACTTTTAGATGCATTAATATTTGATACTTGTGTACTGGTGATTTGATTAGACTGGTTTATGTTATGATCCGGCAAACCACTAACACCCTGCTTATCCTCAGCAATCACTAACTTTGGAGATGAGCTAGGTGAACGTGTCTGTGATCTTGGTGATGGTAGAGTAGGGTTTGGTGAATTATGGGAAACTATGGGATAGCCAGGAGATGGTCCTGTAAGATTTGAGTTACCTGGATTTCCCTTATGATTAATTTTATTAACACTTTCCTGCCTCATGGCAAGCATTTGTGGTCCACTGGGCTTTTCCAATTTTGGCTGAAGCATTCCACTTGTTGAAGGCACTCTTAAAGGTGAAGCTCCTGTATTTATAGGTCGTGTAGATAAATTCGATAAATGCCCTTGTGACATTGCTAATGGAAGCAGCTTGTTAGGTATATTCTGTTTTTTAGCCAAATTAGCTATCGATTGCATGGTTTCAAATGCTTTTGTCTGCTGAGGGCCTAGGTGACTCTGTATATTATGAGGAGTTGATAAATCAAGAGCTGCACTTAGTTTATGTTCTGTTAGTGGGATATTAGTTGGTGGTGCTTTAGGACTGGACATATTAATTTTATTTGCACCAGTAAATGCTTTGGGAGTGGCTGGAACTAGTTTTGGAACTTGAGCTTTATTTTTTAGTAACTTCCCTTTTTTGTCAGTTTGCATTGATTGCAGTTGTTGTTCAAAGGTTTGCTGGAATGTTATAGGGGCAGAAAAGCTCCCACTTTGTTTTCCTAGCTTTGTGTCTGCTATGGGTTTTAAGTTTGGTACCGGTCCTTTGGATGATGTCTCAGATGGTTTATTTGGAGGTTTCAATGGAGTTGCATTACCTTCAAGTAGACCTGTAGTATTTGGTTTTGAATCATTTTCAATTTTAGGTTTCTTCAAATCAGTATCAGGCAATTTTAAAATTTCAATATAATTATGAACAGGAGGACTAGGTGCCTTGTGGGCAGATGCATTACTTGCACTAGTGAGATTTTTATTCACCATAATTTTTTTCTGATCTACATTACCAGGATCACAGGGACTCCTTGGTTCTGTTTTTTGATCTGTTAGTGTAATAGATAATGAAGGAGGTATGTTAATTTTGCAAGAGTCAAATAATGACTTAAGAGGATCACCTGATGTCTGCCCAGTGATAGGAGCAGATAAAGATGTTTTCACTTGAGATAATATTTTACTACGATCATTTGTCGGATCACAGTTATTTGCTAAAAGATCCATTCTTAGTTTACCAACTGTTTGACCTTTGTTTTGGGATGTTTGATTTGCTGGACTTGGTCTTAAATCCGGCATTTTCTTTGCTACTGGCTTATTAGTTTCAGCAGATTTAGGATTTAATGCTGGCATTTCTTGTTTTGGTATTTGAAGCTTAAGTGGTGATACTGTCTTTTGGGTAGCAGATGGAGACTGTGCAGGAGTATCATTAGGTTTTCGTTTAGGTGAGGTTATTGGATTTGGTATTGGACCTCTCTTCAATACAGGGTTTTCTAAATTATGTGGTTTTACACTTGTTAATTGTTGTTTAGCATCCTTAACAGGTGGAGGCATTGGTGCAGGCATATTGCTTATAGATGATGATGATGCTGATGATTGAACATTTGAATTTGCTTTATTATCCTCAATATTTTTAGGATGATCAGGCAATTCATTTGGCTTTTCTATAGGTTTTGTAATACTACTTGATGTATTATTGGGTATATGTGGAATTTTAGCTTTTTCTATCTCTATTTTTAATTTTTTCATTTCAGGGAGAATTGTAGGAGCGATTTGTTTTCGTTTTAATGTATCGTCACTTTTAGATGAGCTACTTGGACCCTTTGCAGTATTTGCAGTGTTATCTACACCTGAAGTTGCATTATCAGCAACATTAGATTTAGTAGGAGAACTTTTAGTTGCATTGTTCTTAGCTGTCAACTCAAATGAAATTAAGAATTGTGATTTTTCAACTTCATCATCACTCTTTTTTGCTTGTGGAGGACTTTCATTATTGGCAGTTATATTAGAATTATCTTGATTAAGACCTCCTTCTTTCTCTTTGAGTTGATTAAACATTTCAGACTTTTTTATTGAGTCATTCAATTTACTTGCACTGTTTTCTTCTGGCATAGGGCTATCAGTTCCAGATGATGCCTCAGAACCGTGATCATTCAAATTAGGTGTAGGACTACTAGCATTAGTATCTTCTGTACATGCAGGGCTTGGTTTTCTGTCAGGAAAATGAGAACTCTTCCTGTTAATATCAAATAACCTATTACGTATGGCAACATAATCAATTATTTGGTAAAAAAATCTCATAGGTTCATTTCTTTTCCAATTGTATATATAAGCTATATCCATTAAGGTGTAGTAATCTGGTAAGGGTACCTTCTTGTACAATATGTCAATAGCAAATTGTGTACTATCAATGTCAAATTTCATACTAAGAAATTTCTTAAGATGACTTATGTTAACAACTGCAGGACACTGAAGGTATCTTCTTGCCCCACCTGGCTGTGTAGTACACTCATTGCTATCGGACGACTTACTAGATATACTATCAGCATCAGTCACATCAGCATATTCAAGTGAAAATGATATAACATCTTCTGGACTAAAAATAATTCTTTCCGTATCTTCACCCCTTTGCTCAGGCGTCGCAGACGCTGCGGGACCAGGTCTAGACGCGTAGAATTGCTGTCGACGCTCCATTTCCCTTTGAAATAGTCCTGGTACAAGTTTGTACACTATGTCTTGGAGAGCCTTATCGAGTTTAATATTAGGTTTTGCAGAATTTATCATCATCTCACAAACAGGACAGTAGCTCTTCACTTGTAAATGTTTGATAATACAACTTCTACAAAAGGAATGTAAACATTCGACAATAGTTGTAGCGTCTATGTAGTAGCCTCTACACAGGGGGCACGTTATGTGTTCGTTAACTTCACCTAACAATGTTCTTTGTGGAACCACTACACCGTTATTTTGCTCAGACATTTTCACGATTTTCTTGTCAGGCTGTTTATTGGAAGTAACCATTTTCACAACAGCGTACACAGCGTCATCAAAATTCAATACACTGAATTGACAGCATAACACAACTAATTATATATACTGCACTTGTCACTAAAGGACTTTACATAATCGAGTCTTAAAATATCTTTTTTACTTTATTAAACTGAACAAAAATGTGGAATCAATACATAAAACCGCGAAACACGACTCGTATTACTCGCGTTCGACATATTTTACGTTTTTGTTAAGTTGGTAACCCTGTCATTTCTGTCAGTATAAAATGTGAACACTTATAGACATTTTGTAATTAAAAGTTTAATGTCAATAAAAGCCCTAACATTAACAGTAAAGTTTATGTAATAGTGTCAGTCTAAAGACAATTTCTCTTACTTACCTTTAATTGAAGATAACTGTCCTAAATAGCGTTTTATACTTATAAATTAATAATCAACTGACCACTGTTGACAAGAACACGAGAATTTATTTTGGCGCGAATGTTTTTTTTTTTTAACCATATGTTGTCAAGAATGTCAAGTCAATCGTCAATGTTAACATGCGTAAAAATGTTAAAGGTACCTTCATATGAATATCATACTAATATTTATTTCAACATTTCAAGAGATTTCTACGAATAAACCAAACAGAAATTCAACAATTTTCTATTTTATCGGCACGCGTTTATTTAATATTTACACTTGATTTTAGAATAAATGAATATACACATGTTTAAAAAAAATATTTAAGGCGTTTATTCCTACTGTTAACAATTTTCTTGTGTGATTCTACTTACCAAATAAATAAGGTTATTTATTACAAAAAGTTGTTTCAGAAATCTTAAATTATATATTTTACTTATTCGGATTTTTATTTGAGATTGAAGAAAGGAGAAAGGGTTATTTTTTAAATTCCCATGCTATTTTTAAGTAAATAATTGTACTAGTAACAACGGTAATTGAATTACTCGAGTTACTATTGGTAGTAGCATTGACATACAACTCCTACTGCCAAGTCTTTGAAAGACTTGGCAGTAGGAGTTGGATAATTTGGATTGGACACACTTGACGCTTTTCAAAAGTGACATTTATCATTTTCTTTAGTGTTATTATTTGTTACTTACTCGTTCTTGTTGTTACAGTTTAAAATTACGATTATTGACTTGTTAATCTCAAGATTTTTGCCGCGAATTATGGTTGGTTATCCTAAATATTATTAAATTAATTTCTAAACGGTATAGCTTAATAATGTTTGGTGCTAGAGCCTTTCTTGCTCTGAGGATGTTTCAACTAGCTGAGGAAGAGGAACGAAAGCCACGGAGTGGGCCACGATATGTGAAGAAAAGTCGCGACATATTTCAAATCAACCGCATCTCGGAAAAGAAGTTTGTCGAACAATACCGAATTTCAAAGAGGGCGTTTAATTATTTATGCGAAGTATTAAAGAAAAATACTGACCTTAGAAAGTCACAAAGAGTTTCGTTGGAGACTAAGGTAAGATTCGATTTTTATTATATATAAATATTTAAATACTTATATGGAAATTTTATCTGTAGATATTGCTGTTTTGCATATACAATAAATAACACAACTCAAAAATGCAACTTACAGGAGAGTAAGGAAAAATGTATCCCTATAATTTTAATAATCTTTTAACTTTTAATGAAATCATCAAAGGGTCATTAACCACATTATAGTTAGACCACAAAATTTGAAATATAAAAAAAAAATGTTGATAATACTGTACCACCACTTAATTAATTTTGTGTGGATATTCATTTACAATTTGTTTTATTCCAGATTCTAAGCGCTTTACTATTTTACGCTAATGGCAATTATCAGCGTGACATTGGTGCAGTTCATGACTTGTCACAAGAGGCTATAAGCCGTTTCGTACAAGAAGTGACGGAGGCATTAAACCATCCAAATATGATAAATAAATTTATTAAATTTCCAAGTTCACAAGAAGATAGGAACAGTCTTAGTCAAAGGTATTTAGATATTTAATAAAAGTCACATTTATTATATTTATGTATTTTTTTTTTCATTGTATTGATTTAAATAAAACATTTCTTTCAGTTTTTGCAACACATTTGGTTTCCCTGGTGTTGTAGGCTGTATTGGTGGCTCCCAATTTAGAATAATAAAGCCTAAAAAGGATGAACAGCATCTATTTTTATGCAGAGAACACTATCATTCACTAAATGTGCAAGTAGTAAGTAAATGTTTGTTTGTATGAATATCAGATATCACCTGACTGAAACATTTATAAAGTATTATTTTTTCAGGTTTCAGATCACCAAGGCAGAATATTATATGTCAACCCCAAATTTGGTGGAGCCAGCCATAATGCCTTAGTTTTTGAGAATAGCTTTCTCGATACATTCATGCAAAATTTACATGACAATGGTGAAACTGTTTGGCTTTTAGGTAGGTCCATATATAAATAAATGTCCTGTTCTGAACTTATTTCATTGTGCTAACATAATTTATTTTTAACAGGTGACTCTGAATATCCCCTAAGACCATGGCTTATGACACCTTACCTCAACCCAATACCCGGTTCTATACAAGATATTTATAACATAATACATAGCAAAACAAGAGATATTATTGAAAAAACCTTTAGCTGTCTCAAAAATCGATGGAGATGTTTAAGCAAGAATCGAGTGTTACACTATAAACCTGAAAAGTGTGCCAAGATTATTATTGCATGTTCAATATTGCACAATATTGCATTAGACTTTAAAGTGTCACTTACTGATCAAATGCCAGGTAACTAAATACCTCCATATGATATACTTTTGTACATAATCAATTTAAAATTTTTACTATACTAGTATTTATTTATAGAAAATGATGAGCCATCAATATCTCAACACTTTGAAGAAGATGAAGAAACATCAATATTGGACCTGGGTCGCCAGATGCGCGATAAGCTGGCCAGTAAACTCCATGCAGCAGCCACTGAATGATTTTTTAAATTGTAATTATGTTTTTGTTGTACAATAAATATTTTATTTGGTTTCTACGTCATAAGGTTTATTTCAAATTCACTGTTTCGTTTTTAATTAATCATATTAATGTGATATAAAATTGATCTGTTTAAGATCAATAACTTTTAATAGTTTTTGATCAACAAGAATATTGCATTAGATTCATACCTTGCTTATACATGGAGTGGATACCTTCTACGAACTCCCGACACCGACAGGCAAACTGTTATTTACTAATTTACTATGTTACAACAAAACGTGTACCCGAGCCGTGCGTCGGAAAACCCGTCGCCCGAAGCCGCAGGAAACAATGCTGCTAATGTTGATTTACAATAGACAGTTATGCGTGTACCGTAATTCTAAATAGGAATATAGTATTTCAATAAAAGAACGGCTTTTTTTGTAACTTACAATATTATATTTTATAGAGACATTGTAAATGACATTTTTAATATCTCCTACACAATATGCCGGCTTTTCATACAGATGAGTGCCAAAAGGGTAGCGCGAGTTGTTATAGCAATTCTGTCTTGGCAATAATGTGCTATTGACATTATATTATTGGTTAGTATTTTTTATGGCGTGATCTATCAACCAATAACCATGCACACGATAGTCTAGCATTTGTTAAAACTAAAATAATGTTACCCCGCAATGTGCCGCTGCGGCGTGTACCTGCCTGATACTACTGATATTGCCGCTGGCAGTGTGTGGGAGCTATAAAAATGTTCATTATAAAAAAATACAATACACTATATAACTATGTATAAAAATCAAATATATCAAAATACTTTTTCCTCTTAAATACGTAGAAACATTAGAAGACATAAATTCTGCAAATCATTTTTGTATATTTTTTTTTAAATAAATTAACAACACGTAATAGGGGTTATCCCTATGAATAACTTAAATAATGAGATAAATTGAAAAGTATTTAAAATCACATAATTTTTTGTAATACAATGTAGACATTTGAAAGAAATTTTCATAGTTATAACACAGTATTGTATTAATAACAGAACAACATAAAAAATATGTAATTAAACTGTCCAACACGTGTCCACTAGAGGGAACTCCTAATTGAAAATAAATTGTATATTCCAATCGAAAGAATAACATTTTTATTAATTAATGAGTCCTTTAAAACATTCATAATTATTACACAATGTTGTAGTTATCAATGTACAACATTAAAGAATTTTCGGTAATGAAACTGTATTCTTGATTTGACTATACAAATATATAAATTATTTGTTGACAAAATTATTGAATATATGCAAAAATTGACCCATAAGATTTTGCCACTGAGCCATCTCGGTCGTCCTTTGACTTAGCTCCGCCTGCCGATGAGCATGCGCCGCTTGGAACTCCGCCTGTCGATGCGCATGTTCCGCCTGTCGCAGTTCAAGCTCTGCCTGCCGCTGTTCAAGCTCTCTTGCTCGCAGCCGCATGTGCTCGGAGGCAACCTCTCGGGCTAGAAGGCGCCATCGCTGGTCCATGTATCGGAAGTGCGATGAAAGATCTTCCGTCCGAGGAGATTGCCCGCCACCTCGTCGCTGTCGTTGGGTGGTGTTAAGCCGCGGAGTTGGGCGCTGCTGTGACGAATGGTTATATCGCGAAACAGAACGCCGTCGCCTTGTTTGTCGAGTTTCTGACAACTCTCTTTTAAGCTCGGGAGTTGATTGCCTAGAGCTGGCAGAGGGAGACGCAGCTCTGGGATCCGTGCGATCTGGTGTGATTCGTTCCACTGAAAACAAAAAAATATAAAGAGGATGAACTAAAACTTATGTTTCTAAAATCTATTTCCTTACGAAAATCGAACAGGTTTATTAAAAAAAGTGATGTATTATTGCATCTATTTGAATAGTTAGTGAGAGTCAAGTACATTGATTTTAATCTACGGCTAGTGCTTATCAACGGTTTCTCGCCATTACTGCAGTTTCATCGTGAAACGATCCAGGTTAAAATATTGGCATTAAAAAATTTATACATTTTATCGTCACAGCCTGTTACATATCAAAATGTTTCAATGTCTTCAGTTTAATTTTCCAACGCTTTTCCAAATCCATGCCTGTGGCTAACTATAAAATATGTATTAAGCATATGGAGTTAACTTAAAGGGGGAGGCCTAGTTAGAATTTAAAAATAATCGTTTTCTTTTTATTAAATTTTCTAAAAATGCATTGTCTTGCGCGTATTTACCAACTAGCTGCGTTTGAATCAGACCAATGTTTGCCGAAATATGTAACTTTGAGCAATGCAATTTTTATACAAGCCGTGTTAGAGCTATAATAAGTAAAGCAAATCGTGCCCAAAACTTTTTTTCCCAAAATGTTTTTCTGGAACCTATGTTTTCAAAGTTGGTGATTACTATAAGTCGAAATCGGCTTTACCAATAGAGTTGAAATTTGTATCACTTCTTCTCTACATAGTTGTTCTCCGGCTGAGTGAAATATTTTTTTTGTCCATATAATTTTTGTAATAGTCATAAATATCAGTGAAATTTTGGTCGAATTAAAATATTTGACTCAAGGTCTGCCATTTTGTAAAAAAAAAGGAAATTGTCCAAAACCATACGTTAAACCGGAGCATTTTAAACATACCATTGCAGCACAGGCTTGATCATTGGAAAATTTGTTTCTTTTGCTGCATCCTCGGCTTTTGAGATTTACTGCTTTATTTTTTAATATACTTGTTCAAAAGAATTTATATGTTCACATTAAACATGTATCTTTTAAACAGAACAATTTACCGTTTGGCCATAAGAAAATCAGAAAAAGGCCTTTTTTACCTTTCCAACTAGACCTCTCCCTTAAAAGCAATACATATTAGTGATGTAACAAATGTTATTATTTGAACATTCATGAATGCGAATATTCAGTTATTTTTAATTTGACGCCAACATGTGCGACCCCAGATTTATTTTCAGGGAGGTACATCTACAAATACTATTAACCAGTAAAAAATATAGAAGTAGTTTCCTACAACTACTTCTATATTCTAACAATGTCGCAAAATCTCAGCTGCTCTCTGCTCAGCAGCAGAATCGAAATGGGTTTGTGTTAGAGCATTACCATATAAGAATTGTTATATATTATGTGAGTATTAATCACTTTTAAATAAATTCTAATATAATGCATAAAACTTACAAGCCTGGATGTGACTATTTCCATTGAAGGCACTGTGGGAGGTGGAAGGTCCGGAGTAATTTTCCAGGGGCTGAACTTGTAGTGGATCTTCAGCCACTGAAGTTGACATCTACAATAAAAAAAAAAATTAAAAAATATGCAAATAAAATCACTGCAAGAAAGAAACAAAAAAATATCATATTATTCAAAACCCCTCCATTATGAGCTATTGTGTGTGAAGCCTCCCAAATTAATACATAGGTAATGCATAATAATCATATTACATCCATTCTCCAGTAGTATTAGTGTTAGTATAATTTTAGCAAACACAGGCATAATTAAAAAAAATGCAAACCCAACCAATTAATCTGACTGTACATTTTACCATATCCATTCCATAGTAGGTAAAAATTTGTAACTAGCTTAAACTTTAGTATGTTAACTTCATTACAAGATTGTTTTAGTAATATTGTGTCTACCTTAATACCAACTTCTTTTATATTTAATAGACCTGTAGCAACCTGAGGTCCTATTACTAGAAGGACCCGCTGCTCTAGGTCTGTAAGAGCCAGCTTACATTCTGTTCCACCGTCAGACCCAGTGGCAGCTTGGTGGATCTTGGCTGCCTTTCTTTTTATATTCGCTTTAAAATCACTCCAAACCTGTAGAAACAAATTAAGTAATTGATACATAATCATTTCAGTGGTAATTAAATAATTAGTGTTGATAGACAATTATGTATTTTGGTAAACAATAATTGTTTATGTTTTAATAAAGTATTACTATTAAGATTTAATATTGCTGTCTTGCATGATTAACCGCACAATTCAAGATTCAACAATTTAAACTTGAAAACATAGTTTAATCTAAATGGTTCAGAATTAAAGACCTTTTGCTTCAACCACATCATGGTTATTGGCCTTTTAATCTATTTTTAATATTTTAACCTCATTAAACAAACAACATGAATTATTTGAATGAATATCTACCTCACTTGCAATTTTGGAGTTGTGTTATTATTCATTCAAAGCAGCAATATGTAAAATAAAGCCTAAAAGTATACAGACCAGTGATATTCCTTACTTTTTTCCACCGTTCCCTATCCTTAGTGTCACCAGTCACATCTAGGTTGAGGAGATTTGTTAAATCTTCCCATAGTTGCATTGCCCGGAGCCTCGCCTCGGGCCCAGCACCCAGTTTATTTAAGTCACCATGCCTAAGGGTATACAGAATATGATTAAAGTAACATAAAATTTAAAAATGCATATTAACACTAAGACTGTTTCGCCGGATTCGATTGAAAACGCGAAGTTCAGCGACCAATGTAAAAGGCAATTCAGTTAGCCGTATTTCAATCCAGTTCGTTTGCGCTAACCGATCTAACGTAAAACTTTTATAGCTGGCCGTATTCAGTCTTAACTATATAATAAACACTGGGAGTGCAGGCCGGCAACCAGCGAATAGATCGAAAGCAACGCATTCAGTAATCGACCTAAATGTAAACACGCGATAAATCAGTAATGGGCTTCCTATTAATGAACAATTTAATCACAAAATATCAGCATTATACCCACCGTTCCATATACTCCACCATTGCATAGAATTGGGAGGAGCTTGTTTTCATTTTGAATTTGTTACTGTCTTGTAACCTTAGTATGAATATACAAAATGTTTACGATACGTTTTTCTCGATACGATAGTTTGGTATTGGTATCAGCTGTCAAAAGTGCACCATAGAGCTATTGCTTCGATTAAACGTATGCTCGAATCTGTTTGGTGACGGTGAAGTCTGCTCCCTCACACGTACCTAAAATAAGTGGGATAGATATAATCCGCCCTGTTGTTGAATTTGGCACTTTACGTTGCGTTTATGTATTATTTTTACCGCACAAAATATTTTTTACATACTAAAAATAAATAAATGGTACAAAAAGACATATTCACTGCTTTATTAAATTACAAAATGTAATTTCTTTGTTATTATTTAAATAAAATAATGACACACAAAATGTTAACAACGACAAAATGGTAATAATTGTATGTATTGTTTCACCAATATCGAATGATAATCGAACTACTTATTCGTTCTATCGAGCGGTTGTTTATAAACTCTAAAAGTGGGCATTCACGTTCAGGACAGCCGCACGGACTCTCACACGAATTACGGTCGTATACGACAAGTTCCATCGTGAATGGCTTGGTCCTAAGGCGGACTGTACGACAAAGGTGTCGCAGGTCCATTGAAGTATTCAACTTGAACTGTCGTTGCGACAGTCCGTTCGATAATCCAAGCGACCGTTGTATCATAGAATTCACTGTAATTTTTGCTCCTGTTACGGGAATATTCGAAAAGGCTCTCCGCTACTCTTGGTACTTGTACACACGTAATTCTGGATTATTGCACATGTTATGCTGCTAACTAAACTCTATTCTATTGATAAAGTCAATGAACCTTGGATTTATGTTGGTTTAATACAGTGTTATATTCCCCTCGAAGGGATCTCCACCTTAGCGTGGTGAGGTGGCTTAGTAACCGTCGCTTGGACCACCACGGTGAAGCCAAGAGGGATTCCAAGGAGGGGACGCTCCGAGTGGGCTTGGCTGAGGACCCGCTCCGGATGCATCCGAGGGGGCTGCGGGGGACGGTGTTTTCTGTCCTCCACAGCCAGGATTGGTGGCGGGAGGAGAGATGCCTTGGTGTGTCGTTGCCGTGCGCTTTGTCTCCCACGACCAAACGGGGGCGCACCGTCAGATGCGTTGGCGGTGGGGCCGCAGAGGAAGAGGAGATGCGGTGTATCGTTGACGTCCTCCCTGTCCTCTGCGGCCGTTTGGTGCTTTGCGGCGGAACCAAAGTTCGGTTCCGCCGCTGGGTGTGGGAGGTCGGTGCCTTTACGGGTGTCGGCTTGCCCATGCCCACGGCTACTGGGTGGCGATCTCGGGGTTGGTCTGTCGCCCTGCGGATGGGAGCCTTGGAGGTAAGGCGCGCCTTTGTGTTTTCTGGCGCGCCTTCCTGTTAGAGGGGAGCTCCATGCTCCGCGCGGGGGTGGGGGGGTTGCGGAAGTGACCAGGCACAGGCGGGTTCACGGATGAATCTGTACGGTGCGAGGAGAAAACACAGTGGGGGTTGTGGCCGGTAAGAGTCCGGCATAACGTATCCATGAGGATTACCCACTTAAAAAAAATGTTAAATAAATTATCAAGACGTTTTTTACACTGTTTATATGTAGTTATGATGATGTTATTATATTATAATTGAAAATATTTTTTTATTAATCTTCATGCTAATCAAATAAAGTTCTCTTTTTTATTTGAAAAAAGACAACTTTTTTAATCACTAACGAATTTTACGTATACAAATTAGGACAAGTTTCATAAAATTTTACTTATGTTTTTTTTTTTTCGTTTATTATTTTATTGTATTGATTTGATTATTTTATATCGATAAAACATCGACAGTCGTGCTGAAAAAAGTACTTGGGATACTGGCAATACTGTCTTGATGTCATTGTCAAATATTTTGCTCGGCTTTATTCTTTCTTTCAAGTAGACCGCGTTCGCAAGAGCGCACTATTCTTCATCGTTAAATATAAATGTAATCTACAGACAGAAATAGTTTTTAATAAGAGAGTCTTCACGGTCTTAGTTTTACCACTATGAGAGCTAAGGTATTTTGTGTTAATTATCTAAATACTTCGCAAAATAATTAAAGGCGTGACTATGTTCCGAATAGCACATTTACGAGTTATTTTATTTTGTTTCAGTGGCGTAAGAAGCGTATGCGAAGGCTAAAACGGAAACGTAGGAAGATGCGTGCGAGGTCTAAATAATCGGTAAGTTACTTTTTAGTAATTTTAATTCATTACGTGTGCTATAATATATTTCTTTTTGTTGATGATGAGTACTGCGGTAATCAATTACAGAAATGTAATTTTAGTCCACTACTTATGTTTACGGTTAAATCTCAGTGTAAATCTTACCTTTGAATGGATCCTACACGTGTTCATTTATGCTGTTTCTTGGTTTAGTTTATACGCATAGCCAAATAACCTCGTGTCAATCATACATAACATGCATTAAATACAGTAACATTCATACCCCACTTATTTAGAATGGAATGCATTTAATAGTTTTAGTGATTTTTTATAAAGTAAAAACCTTTAGTGGAAGTTGTATGCATATTAAAACAATTTTATGTATTTATATGTATATGTATGATCCAAATGATTCAAATTATATCAAACTATAATTAAGTATGCATTCATATTGTCGATCAACCTCATTCGAGAAGTGGTTAACAAACATGCTCTTAAACTAACCTGTACTTCACTGACTCGTATACATGTTGCTTAATTAACCTTATCTCACAGATGTGGGATGAGATCTGGACCTATAAGGGCCTAGTATTGCAACAAAGATCTCACTTTTTTTTTCAAAATTTTCACTACTTAAATTTCCCTATAGTATAAATTAAAACTTAAAACACTATGAACTTAAATTTGATCTGTAATAGCCCTATTTACTCTTTAATAATAGCAATAAATCAGACTACTAAACAATATGTACCTGAAAAAGAAAAACTTAATGCTACAATAATGAAAGAGTTATATCAAAATCAAACTTACAATTCTAATTTATTGCTGTAGTCCATAGCTGGTCAATGTCACTCTTGGACATCTATTATCAACTACCTATATAAAGTTTGAGTACATTTTATAAGTCTCTGAATTCTATTGTGAACAATGTGTACATTTTTGTGCCTTCAAAAAGGTGGAAGAGCTTAAAAAAGCGTAATGACATACCAAAACTGGTATTTTGGTAGAAAATTTAGTTTTGGCCATAACTTGGCAAGCCAAAAGTTATTTTAATTGGCAGAAAAAAAAAACAGTTTGGTCTATAACTACTTCAAAGTTGTCTATATGGTATTATTTGATTTTATGCGATACTAACTTACTGGATATAATTATTGATTTTTCAATGTGTATTTTTAGTGGCACCTTTGACAATAGAACTCAAAACAAATAAAGATAACTGTTAGCATCAGGTGAACAAGAAACTCAAAGGTGCAATTAAAATCAAATAATGGTTGCCTAAAGTTAGCCTGCTTCTATCATATTTATCACAGTAATGAGTATCCTATGTTTTAATCTGGGTCATAAACTATTTATGTACCAAATGTCTGTGAAATCGGACTGGTAGTTTTTGCGTGAAAAAGTAAAAAAAAAGTACATCTTTACAAGCTTTCTCATTTATAAGAATAATAATAACATTGGAAAGTTGGCACACAGATAATGACCTGGATTGATACATGGGTGTTCATTTATACCATGGCAAACATGATCAGAGCAGGTGAGGCCACATAAATATGCTAGTACATACTATATAAGGTGTGACAGTAACATAAACAAGCTTTTGTTATGTGTACCTAGCTGCATATAATCCCTCTTAGGCAGTCACTACCTCACAATGAGTATAGTGCAAAGAATTAGAGGGAAAATTACTAGCTTTCTCCGCCCTTTTGGTTTTTGTGAATCTTAAGGACTTAATAAAGCTTACAATTCTGTTTTGTTAATATGCATATTATAAAAATCTTCCTTAAAAATAATAGCATTGATTATTTCATACGAGACTCCGCAAAATAACCGTTTATCGTGCGATAGTTTGTTCTGGTTGATAGTCAACATAATAATGTATGCAAATTCACATAATTTAAATATTACTAGCAGCTAAGTAGCTAGTTGCCAGTAGCCAACCCTGTTGGACTATCCGCCGATAAATGGCTGGGCAACTGGAGAAAGTAAAAGGCAAAATCTTGTTAACATGTACATTCGTATTGTCGTAATTATATGTACTTGAATATATTGACAAAATATATTAATACAGTATGCTTGATTTTCAGGTACACGTCGTAAGGGTGAAGAACACAAAACTAAACTTCTTGCTTTGAGTACCGAATAAAAAAAATATAAAAATCCATCTAGATGTTTTATTTACAAATTGCCATATGACTTAAACTTGAAGTACCAACTGTTAGATAATTTCCGCTTGGATCACATGTAGTCTTAGTTGTGATCAGTTCTTTGTTCTTGCTGTAGTTACTTCCAAACCTCATGCATATCGCGATCTTAAATGATACTAGCTTCTGTTATATGTATGCATCTCCCAGGATGCAATAATAATATACAATTATATACTTGTGATGCAACGAATATTCGCATTCGCGAATAATCGCATGTTGTGAAATATTCGTACTAGCAAAAATTGTGCGAATATTGAATCAAATTTTATTCGAGCTCCAAATAAGGTGCCAAAATTTATGTCCTCCGTCACCCTATTCCGAGAACTTGAAAAAATACATTTGCATTAGCGAATGTCGATAAGAAATATTCGAATTCGCGAATGTCAAGTAACATTCGATAAATCACTAATACCACGGTAGTAGTATATACAGTATTATAACTTTATTCAAACACACGAAACGCAAGTTATACCTACGCAACTGCTAGCGAATGTGCCGTAGTGACGAGAGGGCGGTTTGATGGTTTTGTGATTTTTTAAATAATTATGTAGCGAGCTGTTGTAAACTATATTGGGCTGTTTTAATTGTACATAAACACGGCCAGTGTTAATTGTATTAATAATAATTTGTAAAATATTATTCAGTGTCCAATTTATAACGATTTGTGTACGATTTATTAATGGCTCCCAAATATTAAAAGAACGCGTTATTATTACCTTAATCTACTGATTAAGAACATATTAAGCAATACAGAAAGTTAAATCTGCAGATGTAATTAAAATACTGTAGGCGGGGGTAGCCCTAACGCAAATTCTCGTCCAGCGCGTCTTTTGTTTAAAATTCAAGGGGGGGCTAGAGTTAGAATTCTGTATGATATTACTACTGTGCTAATACTTACTACAAGATTGTATACTAGTCCAAAGTAATCAATTGATCAAAATGATTTAATAATTTCTAGCGTGAACTATTCCTTGCGTTTCGATGGAAGGGTGTGGGTGGGTGACGGCACACTTTCATATGAGGCGACCATCTTTGTTCTCCGGAGTAGCAACCTATCTGTGATGGTGAGCGTTACCCTAGCTAGAAAGTAGCACCTAGAGTGATATAAGTGGGACAAATAATTAGTGCTGGGGTAACGTTCACGATTTTTTCTCTATAAAATACTTGCCTTTTCTTCGATGTGATACGATATTTCTTGCATGATGTTCTCTGTGGAGGACCAGCAGTGAGCAGTAATCACCCATCATGTTGATATCGTTTTTTCATTTCTTCTATGGTCTGATGAAAGCGTTATGTTTGCTCTTTATATAAGTACTTAACTTTAATTTTCGGAAAAGAAATCAAGATGGTTATGCCAAAAGTTTTAAGGATTAATAGAACCATTTCCGTTCCAGGAGCGTAGTTGTGAGATAACGGTTTCTATAAGAAATCGCCAGAAAAAGCTGTAGGTTTTAACAAAAACAAAAAACTATCACCGGAAAAATAAAAGAGGCAACTCTCTTTTATTTTCCGTTAATAGTTTTTTTTTAAACACTACAGATTACTTTTTCTGGCGCATAAATAATAGTAATACCTATGTATCTACTATTTTTCACCTTATTCTTCAGGTGTACTCTAAAATATTATTTTTCTTAAAAATAAGTGGAAACTCATAAGTAGAATCTCGGTTCTCTATGAAGTTGTTTATACACGTCCATGAGCGGGATTTTCAAGCATGTGGTTCTAGCATTAATAGTAAGCTATAGTCACCATATTCCAAAAAAGTCATTAGGTTATCGAATTCTATTTTCAAATTTTATCATCAAAAATGTCAACGTCTGCAATATTTCAAATTTATTTTTTAGTATTTACATAATTTACCTATTACATACCTTATGGGGCGGATGTCTGGTATCAAATGGGAAAAGGCTACGCAATGTAGACCAGTACATAATATAATTTCATCTGATTTTCCAAAATATAATCCTCAACCGTGGAAATTCATGGTAAGTCACATGTCAGGATTTCATAACTGAACTAATATAGAGAGCCAAATGGAGCAATGTTTCGGTGTAATTCAGCTTGGTAAATAGCTTATTTGTTAAAGGTGAGTATTTGTAAGAGAGATAAAGTACATTTATATGCTTTAGTCACATTTAATTCTTCTATAGTACTAGATGTGTTTTAATTGAATACAATACAAGATAAATTCGCAGGAAGGTCGTTCGCGCATTCATTTATTGCTATCATATGAATATCAGAGGATGTGGTTGGAAGAAAGAGAACAGTGGAATAAACGCATGTATCCGGAGAACACCACAGTTAACGTAGATATTGTGAAACGCTACGTCTTAACATTTAAGACTAATCATCAACCGCCGAAACCAGAAAAAAAGAAGCCGTTTAAAATGAAAAAGTAAGTACTAAATTATATAGGTATTAAAGACTTTAGGTATTCAACTCTCCGTTGATTTATTATGCTTTTCGAAAATCTAACGACTAATGTGACAGTGTTCAAAATTGTGAAACAGGGCCTGAATGCGAGCAATTTATCAATAATTTACAATACTTTCGAATTGTGAACAAAAATGTGACAAATATGTGCCTCAGATAAGTTAAAATTAGATAACCTGCTGATAAAATAGATTTAAAGTATAAATGAATGTCTCCCAACTTTTTGAAGATTTTAGACCCCCCTCCCCTGTAACGTAACAGGTAACGTTTTGCTACACCCCTCTCCCCCTTCCTGAATTTTGGCAGCAAGTCACATCAAATTATTTTACCGTGAATGTAGATGTCCTATTTCTCTCAATTTCATATATCATCCCTCTTTTTGATCGACTTGTTATCTGATTTCTTTACGTACTTCTTACGCCATTAACATTTAAATCTTTATAGATTCGAAGGTGTTGGCAGTAAGACATCTAATAGAAGAAAACCTGGCGATAAGGCTATGGATTTTGCAAAAAATAAAACTCAACAAGATGGTGAAACAAAATAGGATTACTTTCAATTTATCGTATACTGATGGTTTCTTAGTAGGTACCTACATTCTGTTTTGTATGCATTCTTATGTTAAATATACAATTTACTATTAAAACCTTTTTTGTAACTAGTTAGTATACTCTCTCTCAGTCTTCGTCTCTTTCATGGGAATCAGGCCGAGCATGCTCCATCTTGAGAGTCACTAATTCCACATTTGACCAAATTGGAATTAACTTAGCAGCATTGATGAATATTACACTTGCCATCCTTATGTCAAAAGTAGACCCGTGTTTAATGTTTTAAAAATTGCCTCCTATAGGCTTTCAAAACTTCTAGGAGTAATACAATAATAATGATAATATGAATCTAGGAGTAACGGTATAGCGTACACTGTGAACCACATGAAAATTAATTAGGCGCCGCTAGAATAATATTATTAAAAACAATTGTTTCTAATTTTACATAATAACTTGCACATCTTTAGATTAATAGACTAAACAAAGTTATAGGTGTATAGTAAAATCTTTGCTTGACCTCCGGTGCATATTGACAGGGCAGAATGTTGTAGATTTTAAAGGTAGGATAAAAATAAAGTGAAAAATACATCACGAAATTTCCTGATTTATTGTATTTGTAGCATTCATATTAATTAAAGTCATGCAATAACTATTATCTATGTGAAAGTAGAATAATAATATTATCATGTTAGAAGGGAAACAATCTAAGGCTCTCATTTTAATTGCACTAATAACGAAATATTTTTAGCTAATTTAGTTGATTACACTAAATATCTATATTATTGTATTATAAAAATATGTATCGGTTGTTTTTTTTTAATTTGAGATAAAATCATTTAATGTGTGAAGCTACTTTCAGATTCTCGCGAGATATTTGGGTCTCATACTACCATGAGTGCGATTTAATACTCCAGTTTACTTAGTCAAATTTCAATAGAAACAAGCTGGTCAATACTATGTGCTGACGCCTAATAATCTGTAGCAGTGAAAGTTAAAACACAATAAAAATACTGTTCATAATATTAAAGGCAACAATAGTATGATTTTTTATAAACACGAACATTTCTGTGATAATTAAAAATAAACAGTATGTATAGATGTGTGCATGTATGTTATGTTACCAGAGAAAAATAGGTCAATGAAGTTTAAATAGAACGGTCCTAGTTATGATGCTATCCAATTAACTTCTACTAAAATTTCAATAGTTTACTGGAGTATTAGCACAAGCTTCCGGTGCTGGCCCGTTATTTATTAATCATCATATTACAAGGATTATAATATACAGGTACTTTACTGATTTAATTTGGTAAATCACAATACATTCACAGTTCTTAAAATAAAAGAAAAATCACTTAATCAAATCAGTCAATTTCTGAAATAGGCAAAACACCCCAGCAATAATATCAATTCACTTTGTTAATGACTTATTATTATTTATTATTTAGCTATTTCAACTAACAATGGAGACCAAAATCAAATACTTATTATTTTATTACAAAAGGTATGCTTATTATTTGGTACTATATATTTTTGGTTATTTGGCATTATTCTATTTTATGTTTATGAGAAGTTAGCAAACAATTTGAACTGGGTTTCTAATTATACTAGCAAGATTAATCTGCCCAATATGGAATGAAATATATTCAGACATTTTACAGTTTTTTGAATTTATAATGTCCACTAAATTTATATGAGCATTTTCATTAATTTATCCAAATTGAAAACTAAAAGCGGATCCAGGGAAACCACCACCACTGTGGAAATCAAAGTGCTGTCCTCCTCCACGGTTAAAGAAAGTCTGGAACACGACATTTGGGTCTATATCTGAAAAGATTAAAATTGATCTTATTTATTATTACTTTAACAAACAACAAAACTGTGCTACGGCACTTACAAAAGTCACTATAATAATCATTTTGATCAGCCCAAAATAAGAACAGCATGTAGATTGCTGCATTTTTTTCAACCTTATTTCAGATCCCCATGAGCGATAGTGGGCTCTTATCACTTAAGACTGGTTTACTAAACGTTAAGTTTAGAATGTGTAGTTGAAAATGTGCCAACCTTACCAAGGCAAAGAATAAATTGGTTTATTAGGCTAAAGTTTGAAGCCATATATATTTATTCTAATAAGCAAGGTGAAACTTTGACATTATGCCTCTTTCAAGTTGCCGACTCGAACAGTGCGTCAGTGAGAGCTATTCCGCGTTCGTCGTTAATATCAAAAACCGCCGGACGCAAGGAACGTAACTTAACGCTTTCTACACTCACAGCCCGACACTAGGATTTTCTCCTGTGGCGTTGTTGATGAATACATAAAAACCCATACCCAGAACAGAAATCAAAATTCATCACTCAAAAATCTGTTTGGCCTGGTATCGAACCCGGAACCCATTGCGTGGCAAGCTAGATTGGTAATCTCTTCTCTACGGGGATGGTCAATTAATACGTTTTTTATTATGTAATGAAATTTTCTTATCGGTTTCTCCCCGTCACCACACTACGACGTGCGGTGGTTTTGGCCGTGACCACGATCCACGCAACTGAATTGAAATGTCGGCAGGAAGAAATTAAAAAATCGAATATCGTGAGTGCGCGTTACATAATAAAATATGTAAATTCCGCGTTTAAAGTCTAAAATCCGTATATAACAATGCTGTGACTAACCAGCCATGCCGGAGCCATCGTCGTCCAGGTCCTGCCCGTGGTCGTAGCGCGCACGCTTCTTGGGGTCGCTGAGCACGCCGTACGCCTCGCCGACCTCCTTGAAGCGGCGCTCCTGCTCTCGCCGCTCGTTGTCCGGCGCGCCCGCGTGCCTGTCTGGGTGGTGTACGAGGGCTCGCTTTCTGTAACGCATAACAATGACGGAATGAGTAATTTAGTTTATATTATAATGTAAATAACCACATTTATAATACTAATCCGTGTAGTGAGTGCCTTATAGCATTTATAGCCAGTTGAGGAATAAGTCAAAATTCGATCTACCAAATTTTTTATCAGTTAATAACTAAGTATTAACTTTCCAAATATTCTATAAAGAATTTTCTACATGATTTAAAATTTGATATCTTAGTCTTATTAATATTACACATGCCAAGTTTGTGAGGATGTACATGTGTTTGTTACTGTTTCTCGCATAACTGATTAGGTTGAAGTGAAATTTGACACACTCAAGTTTATGACCTTGATTAATATATAGGGGTCACATACTCATTATTGTGATAGGCGTGACCTTAGCAGGTGAATCCATGAGAATTAACTGATATATTTTTCGTACTTTAATAATAATAACAGAAATATAGTTGATTGTTGCCACAGAGTACACACTTTTTAGCTTAATATAGTTATACCTCATACTTAACCAACCTATAAGCCTTCTTAATGTCATCTTCAGATGCTGATTTGTCAACACCAAGAATCTTGTAATAATCCTTGCGTTTGAATTTCTTAAGAGCTATTTTAGCCTCATGGAGTAACTGTTTGTTTTCTTTGCTTTTGTCAATTTTGTACAACCTTTCATAGTCCTTAACTGCTTCCTCGTATTCCCCAAGTTCAGTGTAACACTTGGCACGGCGTAGTAGCGCTTTGACGTAGTTCTCGTCTAATGCAAGGGCGGCGGTACAGGCATCAACTGCATCCTTAGTCTGATTCAGTTTGGAACACACAGTGGCTTTGTTGAAATATAGTTTGGCATTTACTGTTTTATTATTCTTGTCAATAGTCAAGGCTTCGTTGTACAGGGTCAAAGCTTGTTGCCATCTACCCATTTTGAATGCTTCATTACCTTAAAAAATAAAAAAAACTCACTAATTAAGTACTAACAAATAATTTAAATGTAACAATTTAAAATATAATAAATATAATGTACCACTATGGGTATTAATAAGAATATTAAATGCAAATTTAAGTTAAAAGACGTAAAATCAATTACACTAATATTCAAAAGGTTTCATAGCTTATAGATAATCGTTTATTGTCTAAAATTAAATATTTTACAGCATAATATACTAATAGATCAGCTAATATAAAACTTGAGTTTTTTAAAGATTTTTGTGGCTTTGGTGTAAGGTTCCATTTTTCCAGATAAAAGTCAATAGTAAATTACCTTCTTCCTTCTTTTGTTTCAGTAATTTCGCTTTTTTGTATACATCCATTGCTCTTTTGTGATCGGGCGCTAGTCTCAAGACTTGTTGGAAATGTTTGAATGCATGTTCATCTTTATCCTGGAAAATATAAATCCATTATTAATTTCAACAACTTCTATCTTTTATTAATAAATAATACATAAGGTTAAATCCGGGTTAAATTATTAAAAATTATAAGATAATCATCAATTAACTATACTTTACTTCTAAACCAAGTCTCAACTAGAAATAAAATTGTAATTAATTCTAAATATGTGAGCTTGTTTTCTTCTAATATTTTTGCCACAATATAACTTGAAATTTTATGTGAAAAAAAAATTAAACAGCTAAGCTAAAAAAAATACATACCTCAAAGTAAAGGCACAATCCTCTCACATATATGGCTTCTGTGTCAAAATCATCAAATCTCAAACAATCATTTGCAATTTCCTGAGCTTCCTGACATCGTCCAAGCATTGCTAAACATTCTGCTTTAGTCAATTTTGCTCTGGAATAAGAGTGAGGATCCACGCATAAAAACATATACCACATTAGGCCAATAAAGACTATAGTTTACTTAATATATTTTAACATGATATTACATACAATTTTGTAAACATAAGTATATATACAGACTTAAGTAAATTGAATGATAATATTCTAAAAACTCTCACATGTCTCTAATTAATCATGTTGTGATATGTTGTTTCATCCCTAATGGCATAATTTTAAGGGATTATATATAGAAGTGATGGATTGTAGCATTTTTTAAGGCATTTATATTAATCTACTGCAGATATAATAATATAATATAAAATCTACTATTTTGACAAAACACTGTGACTATTCGAAAGCTCTTCTATGGGACACATATATGTCCGTCCGGTAGTGAAGGGCTAATACTATATTATTAATATGGTTGAATGTTGTGATAGTAAACTCCACCACTAAGATATGATTTGTTAAGGTTAAAACATTGTAATCACTTGGAACTTGAAGGGCTGTAGTCCAGGCAACGATCCATGCAGAAAACAACTCTACGGTAATCCCCACTGTCCATGGCTTTTTGAGCATCTTCATGGAGTCTCCTTAAAGATTCAAGTGCGCGGCGTTCACTCGTGGCACAGTCGGCACCACCAAGCTCACTGGCACGTCGCACTGCTTGTTCTCCACCAGATATGTCACCTGTAACATTTTTTTAAATGAATGAAATATCTGATTCTATGAGATCAAATAATATATGTATATTACTGTATCATTAAACTTGTTGAACACGTTTATTACAAACCACAATTTATTTGTTATCTCCTGCAATCCCAGTATTACATTGATGTGCCTAGTTTATATATTCATGTGTTACCACACTTATCATGAGACAAAGTGCAAATACATAGTAATATTAATAATTATATTGTTGGCTTATTTCCAATAGGAACTACTTTCTTTCACTTTAATTTGTTTTAGTATTATATTTTCCTTCATAGCATATGTAATGTTGTCCAACGCTCAATGCGCTCATTAGTGTTAATGAACTATTTATACATACTATCAAGTTGGAAATAGATTATGTAATCTAAATATCTTGCCTTTCAGTAAAATTGATATCTGAACACTATGTCACCTTGATACTTCACGGTAATGTATGGGTCATTAATAATTCATTGGGTTATAAATGTAAAAACAGTTTTAAAGTGTTTCGCAGAATAATTCAACAATGCTAATATCATACCTAGTGCTATACAACATTTGGCCATTCTGATGTATCCCTTTGTGAATGTTGAATCAAGAGCAACAGACTTTTGAGCATCTTCCAGAGCCTTTTTGTACATGCCTAGCATCATGTAGCAGGCTGATCTGTTTCCGTAATATGCTGCATTTTCTGGGCACAGTTTTATGGCTTCATCGTACATAGCAAGGGCACCCTTGTAATTTTTAAATTTATACAAATGGTTTCCACTTTCTTTCTTTTCTTCAGCCAGCCTAAAATTAAAGTAATTATTAACACTATTATTTTATAACTTCTTACATTGCATTTTATTTCACAAATTAGATACGAAAAATAATTATTGTTCTGCAAAATATTGGCAATTATGAAAAATTCAAATATCCTCTCTTCAGTATAGAACAAAACAACTAAATTGTAATAAATTTCATGGTTATTATTTTTATCTTGGTTAAGGCAACATTATTTTTATCTGACTGGAAGCTTACACACTTAAAGAAAGTTACAAAAGATCCAAATAAGTTTAATTCATTAATTATATAACTTTTACAGACATTCAGATTGATATTTCAGGTACATTTACAAGGTTCAAAGTTAAATTTAATTATAGCTATCACCCTGACCAGCTTTTCACTTAGAATATGTAGGTTTGTCATTCTTAAGTCTAAGTGTGATATTAAACTTCTCAACTGTCTAATGTGCCTAATAAAGAAAGTAACTTTATTTTACACCATAGTATTGATTTTTCACAATTTCACAATATGTATGATAAGAAAAATTATATTAAATAACAGCATGATTCATCTTTTCAGTTGTATCATCATTTTTAGTAGCATTTTAAAACTATGCTTAAAATAATCATAATTCAAAGGAAATAACTTTGGATATATTACTATCAATATTATTATTTTGTGTATTCTGTATTTAACGTAATGACCATGCTAACGTAAATACCAAAACATTCTACTATTTCAAAGAGATTCGTAAATATAATTGTGTGATTACTAAAAAAACAAACATATGAGCTGAAATACAAAACCTTCCTTTTCAAAGGCGGCCAAAGAAATTGAATGCAAATAGGTAGGTAGGTGTTGTGTAGGAAGGTTCTTTTCACAACAAAAAAAAGGTTGTTGGACCAGAAGTAGGTCAAATGTCAAGGCACTGGGACTTGTACATTCACGCACTGGTAATCACACTCATACCTATATATTAAATTAGTAAAGGGTCACACGAGAAATGCACCTGTGAAATTCCTTGATGACTGATAGTTGAAGAATGCAGTGCACTTCATAAAGTTGTTGCAATTTATGTGTATGAAACAAACCATTACCTTTCTGGACTCTTAGGAACTAAATCATCAATTGTTAGATCCAAATCCGCAACTTCCGACTCTGCCATTTTTGAGTTTTAAAAATTACAAGTTTTTTAATCCACCCTTTATTTTGACGACGAATTACGGAACCACAAAAGAAAGAACTCTATGAATGAAATGAAACCCAGATACCAAACCACAGATTATAGAGTATCAAGATTCTATAGACAAACAAATACAGAGTGATTGAAAAAATATCATTGAATAAATAGCCATATAACTTCACATAAAGGATTGGGGAGAGTTCCCCCAGGGATAAGGACGGTTGCCCCAGCCTTTAAAAATTCAACATTAATAGCCCCATTAAAGTTTCGTCTTTTCAAGCTAAAAAAATAATAAGTGGCGTTTCTCACTCCTGTCCCTCAAAAGCGCATAAAAACTTATGCCTACTGTAACACGAAAAAAAACTTTATTTGATTTAGAACTATGTACATACCTATACGAGTCCCGGCTCAGCTCCATCTCAAGGCTCGTCACAAGAACTCGTTGATTCGATTCTACCCAGTTTATCGATGATTTATCTATGCTCTATATGAAGTCTGTGCTCTAAGTCATTCTGTGCCCGAGTGACGACTTGATGAGTGACGTATTGACGTGACGTGCGAGGAGGGGGTTGATATTGATGGCATTTTTAGACTGTTTTTTGTTTAAAACCTCGATTCTCATTAGAATAATTTCTCTTTATTAAAATAAATATGAGTTTAGTTAATTAAATGCTTACTTGAGCCAAGTTTATATATAAATGAATAGTAAATTAAAGAAATGGGTGACGAAGTAAACAATGTGCTCCAAAACAATGTTGATGTTGAGTGGCAACCTTTAGCTCTCACCTTAGTGGAATATCCAAAAGGTTGTTTTATTCAACAACTTAATACTATTTGTATTACGTTATAAGTTTCTCTAATAATGAATAGTGTTGTTTTGCATTTGTTTTAGGTGATATGTTAGGAAAGTTCTTTGCTTTCATAAGTTTGTCACCATTTGGAATTGGCGCTGGATTTTTAGCGCTAATTTTATTTCGGAGAGATTTGCACACGGTGAGCTTTAAAGTCGAAGCCCTTAATTATTATAAATTAGTGTCCAACTCTGATTATTTATCAGAATGCTTTAATTGAGTCAATGTAATGTTTCCAGATATCATTCTTCTGTGGCACCCTAGTCAATGAACTTTTGAATATACTTCTGAAAAACCTTATATGTGAGCCAAGACCGTTAGCAAGAGGGCACTTGTACAATGAATATGGAATGCCCTCATCACATGCTCAATTTACTTGGTTTTTTAGCATTTATGTATTATATTTTTTTGTAATTAGGTAAGTTAAAGTCATATCCATCATTATTTTTATATTGTGGCCGTTACTTAGAAGCATGTAGTCCAGTGGCCATTGATGTCAATTAACTCTTGTGGTGAACTCTAGATAGAATTGGAACCCTACTTGATGCCAATCATTGATGAATTGCAATCTGTAAAATGTAAATAAGAATGCTTCAGATCTCTCTCTCCCGTACTCCATCTTTTAAACCAAATTAACAAATTTAAATATATTATTGTTTTTGTCAGTTATGAACAAAATTAACATTTTTGTTGTTCTGGTACTTGCAGTTCAAGAGGATTAAAAATAATCATTAAATTCCAGGTTGCATCACATAAACAATAACAGCATAATATCAGCTTTGTGGAGGCTAATTATAGTCAGCAGTTGTATGAGCCTTGCCGTTCTTGTGTGCATAGCTCGAGTGTACTTGCACTACCACACAATGAGCCAAGTGGTGGTTGGAGCCATAGTAGGCTCCTTATTTGCAACAGTATGGTTTTATTTAGTACATAGACTTCTAACACCACTATTTCCACAGTTGGTGTCTTTGTAAGTATTGAACACTCATCTTTACCTAAATATTTTTCCATGCACTTCTTAAACAATATAATTGCTCCCCATAAATTGGCAAACTCATTTTTCATATTGTAACTTTATTTAAAGTTTTAATTAAACAAATTTTTTTTTTACAAAATTATGCCTCAGCATGATCCATTTGATCATAATTTTATCAGATGCAAATCAATCATATCAATCATATCAAATTATATCAGATAATATGTTCATTGTGCTAATTTAAAATAATTTACAGTATATTATTATATATATTTTGAAAGTTAAAAACCAGTTCCAATTAAGTAGTTAACTATTATTTTGTATTTCATGAACTTACAATTATATTGATAAATTTCAGTAAATTTTGCGAGATGCTCATGATACGGGACACTACTCTTATCCCAAACGTACTGTGGTTCGAGTATACAACGTCGAGGCAGGAGGCGCGCGCGCGGGGCCGCAAGCTGGCGGCGCTGAAGCCGACCCAATGACGGTACGCGCGGCCCGCGACGTGCGCCGCGCGCCGCAGCACGCGCGCGTGACGCCTGCTGGCCGCCGCGGCCGTCGCGCTGCTCGGCGGCTTGCTGCTCACCGAGACGGGGCCGCGGGCCATGCTGACGTAGTTGGCATGATAAAGGTATTGATTTGGAAACTGTTGAATGTACTTTGCGTGTTAGAGCAGGAGTAGCAGGACGTATGTTTTCAAACACGGCCCTAGCAGATGTGCTACGTTTAGCGTCGGGGATACGCGTAAGTTGCATATCGATGCAATGCATCAACTGCATCACATTGTTCGATTTGCGGCTTGGAAAACATGTTTTAAGTATGCTGAGCATTTTGTCGTCAGCCTCAAAAATATTGGTAAAGTCTTAGATCGCTAATCGTCATGACAGGAGCTTTTATGTCCATGATGAAGGGAATTTAATCACTGCATCTAGACTTTGAAAATCAGTTAAATCGGCGATCGCCGACGCTAAAATCAACTATTTTGCTAGGGCCTTAATAGGGATTTAGGTTGCATTCATGTATAAGTCTGAAGATTTGGTATATATAAAAATCTTAATTGAAATCCATAAATTCTTCCATTACTCAGGTCTCTCTGCAACTCAGGAAGGACTGAAGCTTAAGTCCATCATTGCAGACGGATGAATAATATTAATTAGTAACAATGCAATAATATAATTAACTTACAGTATAAGAATTTAGCTGAGTTTTATGCTTATGGTAAATATTATTTACTTTTGTATTTCTGTAGTCACAACTTTAAGGAATAATTGGTATTTCTATACATTGATACATTGTTATTCCTTTCATATTTATAGATTTGTAAGTGCAAACTTAAGGTTAATAAATATAAAGGGCTAATGTGATGTGCATTATAATTCAATGAAATGATATATTCTAATTATTACATGTAAATATATGTATATTACTACATCTAATTAAAAATGTGTAAGGACAAACAAAGGAGCATCCACATTTAATATTACTTTAGCTTAGAATAACAAAAAATAAAACTTCCTAAGCTACATAACATACAGGGTTAAATATTTATAAGGGGTAGTAAGAATCATACAGGTCTTACTTAAAAAATACTGAATCAAAACTGTGAAATGGAGATCAGATCTTTTCAGAATTAACATGTATCATATTGACAAACATTTTGGATACAATTCTTAAGCCTATAATGTTTCTAAAGAAAATCTATAAAGTGTTCTTACTACTCTAATTTACCCTGTGTGCATTGACAGAAAGGTGCTATGTTATATTAAATGCCCATACATTTTAAAACAAAAGATTACACAATTTTAATGTTTGCAATTTGATTTTCCAAAAATAAAGCACAGAAATATATTACGCAAATATTGTAATTGCTTAAAGATGTCCCATATTTTAGCATAGAAAAAATATAAGTAATCTGTAATAGTATTTTGACTTACAGGGTTAATAGTGGAATTCATTACTTAGCATTGAATTAATGTAGAAATACCTCAAAAATGTTCATTAATCCTGTATGTATACTGGGCCTTCCTGAAAGTGATTTGATGACAATGACAATATATGAAAGCATATAAATACGGTTTTACATGATTTTGTAGTTCCATAATTAAGTTAGTAACATAATTATACTGGTATCGGTTTTGTCTTCCCAAACATACAAAAGTAATAAATAATTAGGTTCTCCTAAATGGACCTTATGAAATTATTATGTTATTATAAACCACCTTTTTAATATGCACAACCAATCGCATGTATCATAAGAAATACAAATAATTGTATGTAGCCCTATATAACATTTTGATAATGTTAATTTATCAAGAGTGATTCATATTGCATCCTCATTCTGCTCAGTTTATTGTCCTGTGGCTTCATTCTTGTGAATGTCGATAACCCCGCTAACATAATTTTTAAATTAAATTTAACCTAAAGAGGTTAAAAAAGTTTTCTTTCGAGAAGGATTACTTTTCTGACCGATAAAAATGATTTTAGCAAATAGAGATACTCAAAAATTAAGAATGTGATAAATATCTCTTACTACCTTATTGTGGTGATATGTTGTGGCACAAACTGAACAGATAGATTAAATGTCCGTATATTTGTATACTAGCTGTTGCCCGCGACTTCGTCCGCGTTTCCGTTGTTTTTCGTAAAAAAAAAGTAGCCTATGTCCTTCCTCACGGTTCAGTGGTTTTGATGTAACAGACAGATTAACTTTCGTATTTTAGTACGGAAATATAATATGTCATATCTACAATACTGTTGAAAAATATCGCAATACGGAACCGCACAATATTATTGTTAATAGCTTTGCCCGCGACTCCGCCAGCGAGTAACTCCTTGTGTGTTATTGAGTTAATGTATTGGTAATATTGTTTAGATCACGTTCACATGAGGCTTAAGAACCTTTTTTATTTTTGTTTTCGAGGGGGAAACCTTCAAAAGGTACCCGACGCCGTGGGAGCGACGCAGAGTTATGTGGAATTTTTACCGCACTAAAACCCCCCCGGTGGCCGTCTTCGGTGCTATAAAGAGGACTCGGGCTCCTCCCAGATGGGCGGATGGGCCCACCATCCAATCTAGTCTTTACGGCGGTATGCGACCACACATATCGCCACCTTCCCAGTATCGCCTGGCTGGACGGTTCAAGCTCCCACTCTAGCCGCCCGCAACCCCGGAAGCCCCTTTTAGTCGCCTCTTACGACAGGCAGGGATACCGTAGCCCTATTCTGATCCTGCCGAAGGCTTAAGTACTTATATAACGAAAATACTTCAATGTAAAGCTTCCGGGTAAACTATGTTGAATGTTGATCCATCCGGCACGTGAACGTAAAGATTTTTGGAACTACTGACCCGGGAAAGAGCGACGTACAACTGACCATGCGAGAAACAACTGACACCGAGATCTACTCCAGCAACACGAAAAGTCTGCCCTTGAGCCTTATTAATTGTCATTGCATAACACACCGATACTGGGAATTGCGTTCTTTTAAATTGGAATGGAAAATTATTAGGTACTAAGGGAATTCTGGGAATAAAGACGGTTTCTCCTGCACCGCAACCTGTTAAAATTTGAGCCTCGATTATATTTTGTTGCAACCGGGTTACTTTTAGCCGAGTTCCATTGCAAAGTTGTGGTGGTCTTAAATTTCGGAGCAGAATAATCGGAATGCCAATTTTTAAACAAATTTCATGAGAAGGAAGTCCGGGCATATTTAAAGAATTTAAAAATTCTATCGGGTATTTTCACTGTTCACTGTTCATTTTTCATTTTTCATTTTTCATTTTTCGTTTTTCGTTTTTCGTTTTTCATTTTTCATTTTTCATTTTTCTTTTTTCATTTTTCATTTTTCATTTTCCATTTTTCATTTTTCATTTTTCATTTTCTTTTTTCTTTTTTCTTTTTCATTTTTCATTTTTCATTTTTCATTTTTCATTTTCTTTTTTCTTTTTCATTTTTGATTTTTGATTTTTGATTTTTTGATTTTTCACTTTTCATTTTTCATTTTTCATTTTTCATTTATCTTTTTTCATTTTTCATTTTTCTTTTTCATGTTCATTTTCGTACATATAGATGACTGAGTTATAAACGTAAGAGTAGACAAATATAATCAGAAAGCTTTGAACTGCTAAGCTATCGGGAGTTACACGTGTTATTGTGAGTCAACCATAAAAGATAGACATATGCTGTCGTAGGATATTTTTTAGATAATTTTAAGGAAAATATTTCCCTCATACATGATTTCTGTGTAGCTTTAACCATTAAGGTTGCACACGCGACAGAAGCTTACAAAAGTAACTTCTCCCGTTTTCCCAACATTTCCCTTTACTGCTCTGCTCCTATTGATTGTAGCGGGATGAAAAGTATACTATAACCAGCCCAGGAGTATAAAGAATAATCGTACCAAGTTTCGTTAAAATCCACTGAGTAGTTTTTGTTTCTATAACGGTTATACAGACAGACAGACAGACAGACAGACAGACAGACAGACAGACAGACAGACAGACAAAAATTTTACTGATTGCATTTTTGGCATCAGTATCGATCCCTAATCACGCCCTGATAGTTATTTTGGAAAAATATTTCATGTACAGAATTGACCTCTCTACAACTTTATTATAAGTATAGATGAAACATTTTACATGCAATATGCATAAATACTTTATTCCTTTCCTTTATCTGACTGAAGTAGCCAACGAGCATGCAGTCCACCTGCATGGTAAGTGGTCACTGTCGCCCACGGACATCTGTAATCAACTTACAACATACAGAACATGATTCCATCTGAAGCCAATCACAGATGCGTTGCTATTCCCGAGGACTATGATGGTCGCATCATGTGAAAGTGTGCGTGCGACCACACCCTCCTATCAAAACGCAAGAAATGCTTCACGCTAGAAAGAACTTTGGCGGTGGTTCCTCCCCGGTCGAACTACTGGTTCTACCACCTTAAAAAATAATAATTTATTGGTAATACAATAATATCGCTACATAGAATAAAACAAAGTTGCTTCCCGCTGTCTGTCCCTATGTATGCTTAGATCTTTAAAACTACGCTACCGATTTTAATGCAGTTTTTTTAATAGATAGAGTCATTAAAGAGGAGGATTGTATGTATAATATAGTAGAGAAACAATGATAATTTTAGATTTTTGACTTTTAGGCGGAATAAAGTTCGCCGGGTCAACTAGTTAACTATATAAAAGATTATTTTTCTTTAATTAAATGCCGTTATCTGCACCAGGCAACTTATGGTTAAATATTATCATTTAAAATCAGAAAACTTAGTATTACAAAATAAAGCGAAGATTTATAAATTTAAATTGGTAAAATAATTATACCAATATAATTTTACCATTTAGTAGAAGTCAATAGAACGAGCAGGCTAAATACAAGGCATTGTATTTAAATATACATGAGGCTGCAATATGCGGAATAATCTATGATAAATCAAGGTTTTTAATTTACTACTCATTGAATATTTAATTCTGTTATATTATTTCAGAATATTACGTTATAAAATCGTAAGATCATACTACCCCTGCAAATAGTTTCGCTAGTTGGGAACATGAGGTAGGTTTCGATTTAGGTATCTAGCGTACTTTGGTAGGTATCTAGATAGATACATTGCTGATTTAATAAGCTAGATTATTGCGGTTGTGTTATTTTAAAAACATAGGAAATATGATAATGTATTCTATCTAATATGAGGATTGTACAAATTTTACGACGATTAGTGAAATGTTCATGCAATAATATAGACATTTTTATACGAATAAGATTAGGTATCGATAGATATACGTGTTATCGTTCTAAAAAGATGAATTAAACGGTGGGAATAAAATGAAAGCGTGGAGTGTTGTGAAGTTAAACTCATTAAAAATAGTAAAAAAGGGAAATGGCTCCGTCACTCACTTGTAATCAATTTATGAAAAATGCAGAAGTGATTAAAGGAATGGCAATTGAACACATTTAATCAATATTCATAGTTTATGAATACTAGATAATTAAAATAAAAAGAATATAAAGTCTAACACATAAAAAATGTTGACGTTGCGATAAATGTATACTCGTTCACCATACTGTAAAAAATATATGCTATTTCAGACGCTTAAAAGAAGAAACATGCCCTGAATTTAATTAAATAGTCAAATGCCTTCTGGCAATAGAGTGAAAAAAAATGTCTAATTGCTCAGTTATATATTTCAGTTATTTTTAATTAAACATTTACAATTGCCTCTTCTGTTATCCCAATATGGAACATTTAATTAATAATATTATATTGCACTTTGGACATCTAAAATATAAATATTTCGAAACAATGCATAAATATTTTTTATGAGTTTTGAAACCAAGACCAACTTAAAACAGCTATGGTGATGTTTTCAATGTGTACACAATGTTAAAAATACTATGTACTTACAGTACAGCACAAAAATGGTATTGTTAGAAGAAAAAACAAGTGCGTAACGTGCATCCAAAATATAATAATTACTAAAAGTTGATGTGCTAATAACTATTTTTGGTTGAAACTCCGCTATAGTATTCCTAATGGGGACAAATTAAGTATTTTAACAGTACCTAGCATCAGTGCCTCTCCATAATATATCGCGTTCAATATAGCTATGTTAATCAATATAAATAGTTTACGATAAGTTATAGTATTTTTATAAAATAAAATAAAATGAACTACAAATATTGCTTTACTTAGCTACGATATTCAAAGACTTGTATTATAATTAATCAATACATATACAAGTAGGAATAAAAAATAAGCATTGCTTTCAGTTATATTTTCGAAAATCGACTTAGGTAGCTAAAAGTAGGATTTGTGGTGTATGTGCGTATGTTCGTATTGAGATGTTTTAAATTATTAATTAACTTCGGTTTTGCGTTATTTGAAAGGGTTTGATAAAAAAGGAATTTTAAAAAGAGCCAAACTACTCAGCCTGTTACGTCCTACCTAATATTATTACTTTATTGCTTTTAGGACAAAATATTAAGATACTTGTCAGTAAAATCCGGAATGTAACTCATCATCTTAAACAATGTTTGTCATTGTATAAGGTGATGAGCGACAAGACTGATTAGATGAAAAAAACTGTTCTTTTTTAATTTTATTACATCGTTAATTACCAATAAATCATGCATTTTGAAGCAATTTTTAAATATTCGTTTCCTTTATTTCGCAGCTTTTTAATCTTAGGTTTTTGTTTAAATACTATCTTTTTTTATATGTCATTTTTTTGTATTATAATATGACCGCAATGAAAATATAAAGGGATATAGTCAGACTTTTACTATGTGTTACGCTACATGTTTTCGTTGATTCAATAATATATTTTTTTACTACTTTACTCATTAATGTTGAATGAATTTTTGCTTTCCTTATTTATATTTGCTGGTCGAATACTGCTAAAGTATTACTTGCAAAGGAGATTAACCTTAGTAACTAGTCACCATAAAACTCGTATTATTGTAAAGAATGTACAGGCAGTCCTCGACTTACGTCGAACTATATTTTGACACTATTCCTCAAACATACGTCAATTGGACGGAATAGGAGAATTAATTTGTCGCGAGGTCGACGTTTGTTGGAAGGCTTGGCGCGACGGCAGCGAGCTGAGAGTACCCACCCCGCATATAGAAATAGCATTTTCTATCGGTAACACAGAAAGGAACTGACCCCAAAAAAATCTTTATGCAGCCTTTGCAAGCTTGGATGCAATGCTATGAATATGATACTAACTTCTATGAGTATTTTTGCCGTCAATGATACTAACTTTGAAAGAAGTTTTAATAATAATAACATAAATGATAATTAATAAAATGTGGAAGGCCTATCAGTGTTACCTATATGAAAACAAGACGCGAATCAATCTAGAATTGATAGTTTCTTTAAGCTAAGAGTTTAATTTATTATTTTAGCTATACATTTTCGTCTTATTATAGTTACTAACATACACAATACGTAGGTATGTATGGAAAAAATAAGTATAAGTTCTTAAAATAATTATGTACTTATGACATAATTATTTTAAGAACTTACTTTCAATAATGAAGCATATCTTTTGTTTAAATTCAGTTTTAATTTTAATTTTAAGGCTTTGAGGAACGTAACCTTTGAGTTTTATATATAAAAAATATATGAAAAAATATGTCTCGACTTACGTCGTTTCGATTTCCGTCGCGTGTTTCTAAAACCTAACAAGCCGGTAAGTACGAGGAGTGCCTGTATTGTAATTAGACGTCAACGTTAAAATAGAAAAAAAACTTTATACTCAAAGTAGTTATTGAACATCGAAACTGATATGAAAAATTAAATTTAGGTGAATAGAATGCAAAATGAAATAGACACTTAAAATAATTCTGATATTATTATATACCCCTAATATAATTACTAATATATATTATCTACACTCCGTCAGTAGCAATAGTAAAATTTCTTTGAATAATATTATGAGTATGGAACTAAAAATATTAGCCTTCAAAACTTAATTTTAAGTCACTTGTATTTTTGTATAGAATGATGTATTTCATTTGCTCAATGAGTCTTTGTAAAGGTAGATTGTTAATTATTGTGTAATTAATATTTGTATTATTAAATTAAATTGCTAATGTTCTTATTGTGATTGCATTAACTAAAATTCACTATCAGGCATTATGTGCACTGCGTAACTAAAAACAATCTGTGTAGGTACTATGTGTATGTTGCCATTTCAGATTATCGGCATCAATTCCCACTACGAACTAATTACACTATCATTAAAACATTGGCCAGTTCTTATGGAAGACATAATTTTGCTGTACTGGCATTACTAAAATTAAAGCATCACGATATAGATAAAAATAAAAAGAACTTTAGTTTAGTTTTTAGTATACAAATTATAAAATGGCATTTTTTATATTATGAAATAACTGGCCAAGTTTTGAGAATTTATCCATTGGTTGCAAACTACAATATTTGTAACATAGCATATTATTTGAATTTTATCTTTCCAGTGTTGTATGATGTAGTTAATTTTCGTGATTGTAGAAATGTTAATAATAGTACATTTCCGATTTAATGTTGAACGAATTGATGTTTGTTCTTATTATAAACTACTTTAAAATTAACACATAACGCACGGTAAAAAGAGATGTAATACGAGACTTATGTTTTATAATGTGTTCGCGTTTTGGAGACGCGTTTTCTTAAGGCGCGCCGTATTAATGGGGCGTAAATTTATGTTTGATTTTTTTCTAACGCAAAGTAATTCTATACACGATGGCTTGTATTATCGGTAATTTCAGGTATTTAACTAAATTTACTGATATTTTAAATCTGGTCTGTATCATTCTAACTGTGCGATATAACTGTATGTATTATTTATCCATTTTATTACTTTTAAAAGATTAAGGTTTAGTCTTTTACACACTCATTTCATGAGAGTATATGAAAGTAAATAGAGAATTAGGGTACTTGATAGAATGAATTAATATTACTGCCACATGTATTTTTTATTGTAATTGATGATAAATAGCAAGTGCCTCTTAAAGTTATATTACAGATGTTAATGTATAATTATAAGTAATCATTATTTTTAAAGTATTTGGTGTAATTACATTCTTTATATGTGAAATAATGTACATATTTTTAGTAAAATTTTATTGTCAAATTAAACCTTTACCATAAACTCCATTAAATTTATATGTTCCTTGTCATATAATATGAAGTTATATTTAGCATAGTTAAATAAACTCTTTATGTAATGTGCACTTATGAATTTTATTTTCACCAGTTCATGTTTACATTAAATATATAGTACCTAATTTTTTATTTAAATTATTCATTCACTTCTGAATTTAAATTGCTGAGTTTGAATTTAAATTGCTTGCTTGATCTTCTGGAGAAGTAAGATTGATTTTTGATGTCTCTGTTTTGCCATCTTCGCCAGATTTATTACACACATCGCTAGGACTGGCTATACCTTTAAGAGTACAGTTATTCATATTACCAACAAATATTTTAATAAACAAGGATTTATTTAGCTTATGTTATATAAATATTTACTCACTTGAAATTCTACTGCCACACTGCAAATCTGATGAAATCGAATTACTGTCTTCAGATACCGTGTCTAGCCATTTCTAAAAAAAAAATTATAGTAACTTTTCACTTTAAAACTTTTCAGCTTAGTAATTGATCGAAGTTAAAAGGTATTTTAATTATAACCTTGTCGTTTGGAATAAGTCGTTCCACCTTTTTCATGAGAGAAAAGTTAGCTTTTTGACCCAGTAAATGTTTAGTCACTTCAGTTGTTGACATCGTTTTGTTCAACATGTCTTCCAAGGTTTGCTTATCTTTTTCAAGCAGGCCAGGAAATAATATTGTTAAAGGTTTCATTTCAGGTCCATCTTCGCACTCCACCTAAATAATGTAAAAATGAGTGTAGCTATAGACTTTAGTAATTGTAAGCGTTATATGCGGCCTGGCAATTCTATAACTCATGAACTTAAATTTGTAATACTTGATACATAACACTAAATGTTTGTATTACAAATAATAAAGGTATAATAAGTTTGTAATGGTGTATGTGTTTGTTAATGTGTGTGTGTGTCAGTGTTGCCAGTTTTTACTAAGTCGGGATATAGGAACTTTTTGGGTGAAAAAAGCGGGACTTCATAGTCAAAAGCTGGACAGAAGTTCTCCCGCTACAAAGGGATCTGCACCTCTCCTTGGTGTAGGAGGGCCAGAGGATTTGGCGACCTTTCGTTTTTTTTTATCGACAAACCGCAGAAAGACTTAAATTTTTATAGGTTTTGCGACCTTTTTTTTGGTCGATTTAAGTTCCACTTATATTTGCAATTGGCGACCTATTTATGCAAAACTCCGAAGCGCGGGACATTTAATTTTGATGAAAAAATCGGGACGTCTGGCAACCCTGGTGTGTATTGTCTCTAAAAAACTAGCAGTTTCACTGAAATTTGGTATACATATAGTTCAAGTTCTAAATAAACATATAGGATAGGTACTCATAACCGTGGTAGATGTGACTTAAGTCACCAAATTCGCCGGAAACCTCGTATAGGTAATAATAGATCGAGCTCGATATTGCTAGATTTAAAAAATGCCTTGCAAGAGGTCTTCGAATATCTAAAAATGTTTAATTATATGATTTACGAGTTGCAATACTTCTTCCTCGTCCGAAACATTATCCGATGTCCTGGATGAATCGGCTGTCGATGGCTGCAGAGCGTCTAACCATTCCGAATCTTTGGCCAGTAAAGGGCAGCGTGGTTGTTGTAAATGCTTTTTTTCATCAGTAGGACTGGGTTTCTTCTGAAAACGTTTACCTATATTTAGATATAACATTACATTTATTGTATTGCGTCAAGGAAGACCCCAAAACGGGAGCAGAAAAGGGCATCTGCCTTTCTTAGTAATTTAAAAGGGTATTATATGTATATATATGATTAATCATATGACATAAAGTATATAAAAACGAAAAACCTTTTCTATTCTTTAATCTCTTATCCTACTATAACATTTCTAGATCCTCAAGCAATGTAGGTACCTATCTATCCATAGCGAACATAGGTGATGATAATAATTTGAACAGAAAGCACGTTTAATATTAATGTTAAACATTTATTTAATTTTAAGGACGACCACTTCTATAAAAAATAACAAACGAATACTTACTTACCTATTTCATTGTGCATAAATACCTATATACTTTCATTAATGTTTCACAAACTCAATATATTATAAAAATACTATACATTACTGAAGCCTGCGGATTTGTAGTTGCCACTGTTTTGCGTTTCGGTCTTTTATATTTCTTGTTAGTATTGCTGCTACTCATTTCGAAGAAACCATTTTGTTGGAAAATACTATTAATGTTATTATGGATATTACAAATTATTTACGTTATGTTGATTGTCACTTAATATTGCATTGTCAACAATTTTGCTACCCACCACAGAGTTTTCATATTTATTGAGGTTAATTAAAACTTGCAAAGAGGTTTTTGTCATTTAGTTGAACCATAGTTTTGCATACAGTCTGTGTTCTGTAACTCCCTGCAGGCAAATTTCAGTATTAATCCTATTGTAATAATCAGTCGTAGTTTGTGTAATAACCATACAATCTGTAGGAAGTACTAATTTGAGTACATTATAAGATAACTGCAACTGGTCTCCTCAAAACTGAGGCAAGACTATCCGATTTCTTCAAGTAGCATTTTAGAAAACGGATTAAACATTCAAATCTACAGAAATTCTTTATCATAACAAATAATACTTTATTTTTTACATTCAATATCTAGAATCTACAAACACATTCCTTTTTTAACTGATCAATCTATCAACTTAAAGGACATTCATTGTTTTTTAGCAGCAGACCAGAAAATTAAATGTGTTGTCCATGATTTCGATTGCAACCTTCTTTGCATTCAACTACTGGAAACCTATCTCCCAAGTATGGGAATGTTATCATGTACCACCACCCTAGACTGGAGTTCCATGCTCGTTTTGGGCTGTTTGTATGTAGGTTAGTTGAAAAAAAGGAAGAAGTAAGCTTAATATTTATTTAATAGCATTCATAATATTTTTAACAGGCACAATGATTACGGTGAACAGAGTTCACTGTCATTATGACACTACTGCCTGACAGATAAATATCATTTGGTAGAAAAATAATGTAATTTATGCTTCATCCTTATGAATAGTCATCATCTTCATCTTCCTCTGGCTTTAATCCAGTGGGGGGAGGGATATAGGGTTGTGGAGTGCCTTCACCCCCCGCCAAACCTTGCTGCTGGAGTAATAACCATTGCTGTTGCTCTTGTTTAGCCTGTTCTTCACGTGCCTGCAATATAATACAAGATTTTATTTAAATTTTATTTTAAAATATTTATTTATTCTCTAAACAGAGAGCATTGTAAAAACAGTATGTGATAAGCAGTGAAGTATCTTTTTCAAAATAATGTTAAATGAAATCAGTCATAAGCCTTTTTTTTTAAGAATAATAATACAAAATAAATTAAAGAAAAGTAGATAAATTGTCATTAGCCCAAACAGTAAAGAACTTCACAGTATCTGGAGTCCACCATTTTACACTTGGCTATTGTCATAGATTATGGCCTAAACCCACTCTAAGAGAAGACTCATGCCCAGCTATTGTACAATAATTATTCCATGCAATTGGTGACTAAAATGTAACAAATTTACATTACTTTTTATTTTTAGACCCAGACCATGTGATGGAAAGTGGCCACTGCTCCCATGCAGATCTGTAATCAATCCTACATAACATCAGTCTTACTTAAGGTTAGCCATAGACATGTTGCTATCCCTTTTTTTTTGTTCTCAAGGGGGAAACCTAGGGATTTTAACCGCACCAACAATTGTCCACCAATTCGCACTTGGCCAGCGCAGTGGACTATGGCCTATAATTTTCTCATTTTCAGAGAAGACCCATGCACAGAATTGGAACAATGATGGGTTGACAAGAACCCCCCCTCCCCCTCCCCAGTGGCCATCCTCAGCGCTACAAAGAGTGCTCCGTGCTCCTAATGTTGCTATACCAGAGGACTTAGTACTAATACACCCTTAAGATACAGAACACAACAACACTTGACACATCTGTTCTTAGACAGAATTAGATGTGATGAGTCAGACCACAAAGAGTTCTTTAGTATTTCAGTAAATAATCTCACCTTAGCAAATAATTCTTGCTGTTGTCGTAGCAACTCTTCTTCAGGTATGCCCAAGTTTTCCAGTCTGGTGCTTTGTCTTCTTCTCTTTGCTGCTACAGCTTTGCAATCCTTTACCACTGCTTCTGCCTCTATGGTGTAGTCACTGAAGCCAAGTCTGTCCAATGCTGTTAAGAATAAGGAATCATATTAACATTCTGCTCATTCGGAATCAATATTAAAATATTAAATTTTACATTATACAGAGACTTGAATGCTGAGTCTTACTCTTTAAGCATAATTTTATGAACATAATATATATTCTTGCATGACAGATAAATATGAATCCTTGCAGTCGACTGATAGTGAATAAAATTTTAAGATTAAGTATTTACAATAACTATGTCTCATCATGCACAATACAAACATGCCGAACATAATATTATATCAACTTGATTCTCATATTGAGTATGTATCATAAACCTACAAATAGAAGACGTAAATTAGGATGCGAACATTCAACAAACTGTCTAAATGACAAGGATATATGATATCAAAAAACATTCACCAGTTAGAACATGCTCAGCATTAATTGTTTTCTTGTTACTCTGATTACAAACTTCATTGGCTTCTGAACTTAGCAGATGAATAAATTCGGTACAACAATTCAAAATCAGCTCTCTGGATTCAAATGCAACGCGCACTGATGGCACCAATTCTTTGATCATCTTGTTAATACTTGCTCTGGGAAGTGTTAGTTCGTCTTCCTCTGTTGGCGGCGGGCATAATTCTCGTTCTGGACTCCCCATAATTTACTATTGCAATTGTTTATTTTGTATTGTACTCGCAGTGTTGACAATTTCTCACCCAGTTGACTTATATTTTATTGATGAATAGAAGAAATATTCTTCACATCTGTATTTTTATTTTCCCTTTGACAGCTTGACAGTGACAGCTCCAACTAGTGATGTGATAGTGCCCTTTTTTTACTCGATTCATTCGAGTGAATTTATCAAACTTGCACTCGATTAATAGAATTGCAAACTTGTTAGTCAAGGAAGTGTAGTAACTTATCTATATGCAATAAATGTTTATCTATTAAAGTTGATTTTGATAGCACCAAAAATATTATGTGATTCATCATATTGATCTATGATTATTTTACTATGTACTTGGGTTGAAAGGCATGATGCCAAGGCCTTAAAGATAATATATGAAATAGGTCAATTTTGACATTGACAGATAATATCAAATTATTTCTAGATTCTTTTTGGGCCTGCAAGAAAACTTGTTTTACATGTTGTTTTAACAAAATATCACTTTAACTATAATAATTTACCTCGAGTTAATAAGGATTAAGGGATACTGCTTAATTAATTCACCCTTATGGTTTAATAACAGTTTTATTTAGTCAAGTGATCTATAGAAAATTTTAAATTCAACATGGTATTTTACTTTACAAGCAATGTTATTGTTCCGCCTGTAACATTATTTATGGGCGCCGATAAACATGAAAGTAGGTATTTTTACAAAATATAGGTATACCCGTGAAAAATCTGCCCTCGTTCGATTGGTCGTTAAGTTTACAACCTAACATTTAACTTTTGCAGATGAAGACCTAATAAAATGGGGCTGGCCTGAAGATGTTTGGTTCCATGTTGATAAAGTGTCATCAGCCCATGTATACTTAAGATTAGCACCTGTAAGTTACTAAAACATTTGGTGATGGTCAACTCAAGTTGAATTTGTTCGATATTCTTAAGCTAGATTCAAGTTTGACGACCAAAAAAGGTTCTTAAATTTATACAGATTCCAGTTGGACGATAAAAAAAGGCAGTCAGATGGTCAGCCATTTGACGGTTCTTACTGTTGTGTAGTTGACTTAAGTTAACTGTGGTTATGTGCATTGCTCTAGTTGTTTATCTATGTGCATTTTAACTCAAGTTGGCACATCACTAAAAACATTTTTTTCAAAATATAATGAACTGCCCTATTTCTATTAGCATCATGATGCTATTTATATAAACATTTATATTGGTTATTACTAATTTTTATTATTATCATTAAATTAAATTAAATATGTATATACAACAAAATGCTAAATACTAAGTAAACTTGTTATTACGCGAAAGATTCAACCATATCTTTATTCACTTTTTTTACTTTTATAGCAATTCTTCAGTAATTCAATATTCCTTTTTTTAAGGGTCAAACCATAGATGATATACCAAACTCAGTTCTGGATGATGCTTGTCAATTGGTAAAAGCAAATTCTATAATGGGGAATAAGATGAATGACATTGATATAGTTTACACCATGTGGTCAAATCTCAAGAAAACTGCAAGTATGGAGGTAATACATTGACACACTGAAATTTAGAATTTGTTTTTTATTACTATATTATGCTAAGTATACAATACAGTACAAATTAGTAATGGAATTGGTGCAATTTTCAGGTTGGACAAGTAGCATTTCATAAAGACAAAGATGTAAGAAAGGTAAGGGTAGCAAAAAAGAACAATGAAATTGTAAATAGGCTGCAAAAGACTAAAAGAGAAGCATTTCCTGATTTAAGACTGGAAAGAGAAACAAGAGACAGGTTGGAAAGAGAAGATAAGAAGAAATTGTTAAGAGAAAAGAAAGATAAAGAGAAAGAAGAAGAAAAGCGTAAGAAAGAGGAAGCAGAACTAAGAAGCTATTCTACTTTGATGAAACCAGAAAATATGTCCAGTAACTATGATGGGAATGATTCTGATGAATTTATGTAAGATATGAACATGAATAGAAAAGAAAGCTTGGCTTTTTAATCCTTCTTTTATTAAAACAATACCAAAATTACTTTTCATTAATATCTATTCCAACAGAATTTAATGAATTCACCACCCAAGTAGGATAGTTGCTGTTTGGATATAGTTCATTTACAAAGTTTTTAACAAATGTCGGAAATGTGCCCATTTTTATATTATCTCTCATAGCTCTCATGAGACGCATCTGTAACAAACATATGTTTAGTAAAATGTCCATAATAAATGAAGGAATATGTCAATTTTATTTCACGATTACCTGAAATGCAATATTATGTACTGAAATCAAATGACAGCCAACAGTTTCAACTGAAACGATACAATGTAAATATGCTCTTGTGTAATTCTTACACGTTGAACAATCACAGTCTTTGTCTATGGGATTGAAATCAGTCTCATATTGCCTATGTTTCAGATTAAGTTGGCCTTTGTTGATGAGAGCACATCCAAATCTCTAAAACAATGACAATAAGCACATAATTAAAATAGATGCTATTTCCAAAGAAGTGATCAATTAAATTAGAATCAATTTAATAACATACTGGACAAATTACATAACATAATTAACTAAAAAAAAAAATGGGGAATATTTTTGATTATTTTAAGCAAGAAACAAAACTAGCAATGTAACAATAGTACATGGGTTGGAAGCCTAAAACTACTCATAGTTTATCTCACATAGTATCACAGTAAGAAAATTAGAAACATACCGCTGTTCTAGTTGGATAGACACAATCAAACATATCAACTCCGAGGGCAACACAAATGACAAGGTCAATAGCCAATCCCACTCCCATTAAATACCTAGGTTTATTTCTGTCCAATATACTTGTGCCCAGGCTAACCATAGGCCAAAAATCATCTTTGGCTTCTCCACCACTGAAAATGATTAAGAATCTGTTAATATCCTTAGGAGTGCTTATGCTTCCAACTTGTTTTAAAGATGTAAGAAAACTTCTACAACATGAAGATGCATTTTTACAATTTTCCATTTAATTTCCTGTATTTTTCATTTGTTCTGAAGTAATATAATTTCTATTGAATAGTGGAAAATGCTAAACATGCAAAGTATTTAAATACATCTATGAATGTTGGAAAGATAACCTTAATCCACCAATAGCAAAGCCATTGACATTCTTTTTAACATGCTCCCTTGCACTTTGTTCTCTCAATTCATGGCTCAGTAAGCCCTGTACTATAGGGAATATACTTTGTTCTGTAGGTCTACTGTGTGCTGCTATACAGCGATCCAGCCACCGGCTTGTTCTTTCTGTAGCCTCTTTTATACGATCATAGTCTTGGAATGTTGTTTGAACTACATCATCCAACTGCATAATAATATCAGCTCCTAAAACAGAAATATTAGTTGCATGTATTAATATTATTGTTTTGGTGTATAGACCTGCGAATAGTTTAGATGACAATGATATACCTATTCTATATTGCAGTTCTTGAATACATTTTTTAAAACTTAACAATAAGCCAACATCTGATAAACCTACCTATGCAATTTTGAATTTCTATTGACTTTTCTGGTGTTAACATAATCTCAGAACCATCATATGGAGATCTGAATTTAACACCTTCTTCAGTGATTTCAGCAAGTTTCAATAGAGACACCATCTGGAAGCCTCCGGAGTCCGTTAACAGAGCTCTATTCCATCCCATAAACTTATGCAGCCCTCCTGCTTTTTGTAACACTTCAATGCCAGGCCTGTTACCAAGGTGATAAGTATTTCCAAGAATTATCTCACAGTCTAAGTTTTCTAGTTGGTCTGGCAGAAGTCCTTTCATTGTACCCTATAAAAACAATAACATTACTACATACTAGTATATATAATTCAATCAAAAATTACAAAGGCTGTGTAACCATTTGTATTTTAACTCCGGAAGCCACAGATATAGTTCTGGCTAATAACACCAGCATTAAACACATGGCTATTCTAGTTTTATGGGTGAAATGAGAGAGATAAACTTATCTGAAGTAATTCCAGTGTATGTGTGACTTGTAAGTAACATTAACTGGGATTGGTTACAGATGTCCGTGGGTGACAGTGGTCAGTTATCACCGGTGGCGGCATGGTTAGGTTGGACTGGATGCCTATAAACAAAACAAATATGCTTGGTTCCATCTGGTCGTATATTTACCTGCGTGCCTACAGGCATGAATACTGGTGTTTGCACTTCATAATGCGGTAGTTTCATGAGACCAGTACGAGCTCTAGTCACTGTGCATTCTGACTGGACTTTAAAAGATAACGCTACTGTTTTTGCACCCATTTGCTGTGTCTGTAATAAATTGTATATTCAATCACCCTATTAAACGTATGTTAAAGTATCTTACTGCAGAAATACCATAAGAATAATGATACTTTAACGCAACCAAACTTTGTTGGTATTGTGTTTATGACATCGACTTTTGATTTTGATAATGTTAAACGTCAATATTTTTGTGTTTTATCAATACGCACAGATTACTAATGCTTTAAAGTGAATAATTGTATAATAATTAATATAAATCTATCTATTAATAAAGCTCTTTGTAGAATGTATTTAATTTCATTCATAAAACGAGCCTGTTATTTAATATTCAAATAGGGTTAGTTTATTTTATACTATTTTAATCGTATAATATGATTTCGTTCTTCAGAGGGATTCAAATAATTCACATATTTTATTCTTTGCTGACGATCGCGTCTCAGATATACAATTAAACCATAGGTCATCAACCAGACGAATTCCAGCGAGAGTATCTGTTTCAGTTTTTTTCTTTTGCTTAAAGGTGCGATTTTCCTGAGAAGGAACGAATGAATGAGTTGTAGAACCATAGACACCCATTTTTGATTACGTACCTTTTTTAATTTTACGTTTAAGTTGTCAGCATTGACAACTTAGAAGCTGTCAAGCAATAAAAATGTCAAAATTGAAATGTCAAATGTATTGCAAATCTGCTCTGTGTGAAATCTATGTATCAAGAATGTATGAATAACCTATCTTCATTTCTTAAATTCTTGTGAGGATTTCGTTCGTGAAATAATATCATCAATAGTTACTTTTGTGCGCGATTTACTAATAATTTTAAGCGTTTCGCGTCTTATTACTCGTACTTTACGTGTAAAGTGTACACCTTTTACACATTTACGGAAAGGGAGTCTAACGCAATCGCTACGCAATTTGTGAGTAGATTATTTTAACTAATCGCAAAATGGTTTTTTGTATATTATGTTGCAATATTATGAATAGTAGCACTGACACAAACTAACAACCCGGTAGTACACACACGGTATTACGTTTTTCATACCACGTGCCTTATTCTGCGGTGTCCGGGTTCAAACCCTTTCGAAACATGCTGTTTAAACATTTTTTATTTTTCTTATGTTCTTTTGACTATTAGTTACTGAAAAGGTAATATTAGTACGTTATTTCCATTTTCACAATTTTATTTATACTTGTGTATTTTGTTCTATTCTTTTAATCTTGTATATGACGTCATAATCTACTCAGCTGTTAAAACATATATTTTTTTTATAATTTTTTCCATTGTTAAGACAACTATTAACATTTTTCACCTTAGTGTTTGAATTCTGTATGGTCCAGTTGGTAGTATGGTTGAATTTTGCCAGATCACTTGTGGATCGTGGTTCAAATCCAATGCATGTTTTTTTTTATTTATTTCAATGAATTTTGTTTATTTTCAGTATCTATAATTTAAATGAAAATATATCATATGATTTTTGTATACTATTTATACATATATTTTTTTTACCAATGAATCCAAAAGAGTTCAAAGCAGAAAAAATAAAAAACAAACATAAACCGAAAAATGGAGGACAACAGGTATATGTTTTGCCACCGAATTTGTTGCAAAAGTTGGGAATCAATTTGGGAAATGTAGGGAGTTCCCATATTCACCCTGAATCGAAACAAACTAAGTCAAGTAAGTTTTTATGGCTTTGCAAAACATATTGCAGTTAAAATATGTATCCACTATTTTAATTAAATGAAGAGCTATTAAATTATATTAATATAAAAAGATTTACCTAAGAATATTTATTGGGTTGTAAGCATCTTATTGTTGTATAAAGTGTAAAAGGTGTATCAAAATGCTGGCTTTTGGGACAATTTAATTAATTTCATTAATTGTGGATAAAAATATCAAAAAAATATCATATTTAATTACACGTTACTCATTATACATGGGAAATATATTAGCTTAATTATTTTAATGTTAAAATATCGCTAGTTTAAAACAAAAGGGCCACAAATCAAAAATAAGTATTCTAAAAAATAAGTTGAATTATTTTTTAGAACTTTTTTTTTAGAAAAAAATAACCATATCCGAATTAACCATTAAAAGAAGAATAAAAATACCGTTCTAACATTGTATAACACATATTTATCTGATTTAAAATTAGAGAGCAATTATACAAGAACTGATTTTCAAAACTTTAAATGGTAAAATTAGGTCTATTCGAGTTGTGGCCCTTTTGTTTTGAAGTAGCGATATATTAAAGCAATTAAGCTAATATACACTTTTAGGAAGACATGGGTTATATTTGATTTATTGTATATATATTCATGGCTGGTAATAAACAATCTGACATAATTAATACATGGCTTATTTATTTAAATAAATAGAAAAAAATCGATACTTTTCAGGTGATCTCAATGCCCCCAATAAGAAACATGGAAATAGTTCATCAAATCCTCTAATATTTGAGAAAAATAATGTTGATAACAATGGCAGTTTTGTTAATGATGAGTCTTCAATTATAAAAACTGCAAGCTTAATGAGAGAATCTGTGTTCCTAAGCCCCACATTTAGTAATACAAATTTAAATAATGTGATATGTTCAACTACAGACCAAGATGTGGAAGGGTGCAGTCGTATAATTAATTGTGCCACTAAAAACAGCAAAAAAGTTGAAACTGAAAATTTTATAGCTGGAAGTCCGAAGCACTATAATATAAGTTTAGAACATGAGATTGTAGGGGAACATGAAGTTAACAAGGAAGTAAATGAAAAATTGAATAACAAAGTAGGCGATGTAAGTTTGTCGATCGAAAGTAATGATTCTCGATTAAATGAAAAAAAGCTTTCAGGCTCTAGTAAACGCAGTTCGCCAATTGAAATAAAAAACACAATTAACATTATTTCAGAGGAGACTCTTACTCTTTCCAAATTGAGTGAGTTAAATGTTTTGCGAATCCCTCAAAAACATACTCTGATACCTGCCTCCCTTGATACAATTATTGCATCGAATTTAAAAAAGACTCCCAAGTTACACTCGCTCACCTCGCAAACTTCTTCTGGGCAAGAAACTGAAAACAAAGAAAAGCATTTACACAATATTAAGGACACTTTTATTAACACAAAAATTGAAATACCAGTGATTTTGAAAACAAAATGCAATACACAAGAGCTTAATGAAAAAAGTGACATTGGTGTTGAATGTCAATTTATCCATGAGTCTAATAACGCCTCAACTTTATGCAGGAATAAAAGTGAAGTAAAAGATATTGTTTTGAGCAAGACCTCTGAATATGAAAAAAATGTAGACACAGAAGTACAGGAGAAAGTTAGTGAAAGTCCTAATGAGTTAATAACAAAGTGTTTTGGAAAAAGTAATAACCAAGTATTTAAAAACAATGTCGACCGTAACATGATTCTTGAAAATGACTTTATTAAAAATGATTGCCTACATAATGATAATTTAAATATTACCACTGGCTGTAATAGCAGTATAAGCATTGAGAAACCAAATCATATCAATCAAGACTTTACAAATATCTACATTCAGAAACAAGTTACAGATAACAACGACCTGAATTTGAAAGATGATGTACATGTAGTGATGCATGATGGTGACATTAATTCAAAGGAAGTTAGGATTTATGAGGTTATTCAAAAGATGGATTGTGAATTATCTGATACTACTAATATTAACAACAATAACATTGATCTTAATGACACAAGTGATGAAATCTTCAAAACAATTGAAAGAAGTAGAATTGAAGAAAATAAATTAAAAAGGATGGAAATGCTAGAAAATTTAAAAAGTTGTACGCTTAATGTAGTATCAACCGAGCAAAACATCTTTACTCAAGCAAATGATCAAACAACAAATGATGTAGAATCAAATTATCATGTTGAAGGTCAAGAAGTTGTATTTGAAAGGACTAATGAAAACACAATTCATGTAACGGAAAGTTCTAAATCAGAAAGAATATCTAACTTCATTACAGATGATGAAGGAAACAGTAGATTGAGCTTAACATTAAATCCAAAAAGAAATAATTTAATATCAAAATTATGCATTCAAGGAGTAGAAAAGCCTGGTGGTATAAACATAAAAGAGGGACAAAATGCTGTATTGTTAAAAACATACTCAAATTCAAGGAAAGTTAAGCATATTGATAAAAGATCTTTTGATAAGAACATTATTAATGAACAGAATCAGTTTAATCATATATCCCTAAATTTAAATGAAACAGATATATTTGGTGTTGCATCAAATATACAGAAATTTTGTATATGTAAAGATTTCGGTATGTTGTCATATGATCTGTATGACGATATTTACGAACATATCCACTATTCGGGGCATAGGATATTAGATTGTAACTCGGATATCATTTTTAGTATATATGGTGATAATGAAATGATGAATTATGAAGAGTATATTAAAAATGATGTTACTGTAACAGATTCGTCTGAACAAATTAATGATGAAAATATATGTTGGTATTGTGCAGATTCAGAACCATATACATTGAGTCAGGACTGTGAGATCATTCCAAAATTATTAGAGATGACCCAAAATTGTTCTGACATCTCTGAAACATCTATAAAACCAAACACATCTGCTATCGTCAAAATTGACAATATGAAGGATAAGTCAATTGGCACTATAGTAGAAATACCTACAATAAGCACTGAAAATAAGAAAAATGTTGCATCTGTGAGTACACACAAGTAACTGCAATTATATGCACTGGTTGGTTGATTACTAATTTTTATTTTTTTTACATTAATTGCAGGACATAAATGTTATGTCATCTACTAATGCAAATATGACTCTCAGTGTAGTAGATAGTAATCTAAATAATGAAGGGAATGAAAATCAAAACATAAAAAACGACGCCAAAGAAGTGATTTTGCAAGACGTACCCAGGGTATACTGCATATTTTTAACTCTGCTACATTAGCTAAGCATCTAATTAGATATTGTCATAATATACTCTTACTTATCAATTACTCCTTATGCCATTTTTCAAGATGATTGAACTAATTTGTCATATTGTATAAGTTTTTTTTTGCTATTATATGAGGCTGATTTCTTGCTACTTAGTCCTTATTTTCTCTATTTTAAATATATTATAACATTATCTTTTCTTTTAAACTACACAGAAACGTAAAATATCTCAAAATCACAATGAGGTACCAAATAGTAAAAAAATCACCAGTATAATTAACTGTGTTATTTGCAAAGCAGAGTTAGCAGAAACTTTGTGGGAAGATCATGTTGCCAACCATTGTCTGGTATCTTTGAAAGGAAGTGATCTTGATGATATAGTAAGTGTTTACTATTTTAAAATATGTTACTACATTTAAAAGTTGAATGAAGACAAATGCACAGTCAGAAAACAGGAGATTGATTGACTGATTGACTGAAACAAAAATTCAGTAAGGTAGCAATAGTTGTACTATTGCTACCTTACTAAATTTTTGTTTCAATAAAAGATTCAAGATCAAAATGTAGGTAGGTAGTTAGGTGTTTTTATCTTTTCATCTGATATAGCAAGTCTAAATATTCTTTATCTAGTTTATTCTAGTAGGGGAGCCCAGGATGCTAAATGTGGAGTTACTCGAGCGTCGCGGAAACTTATTAGGTTTGGTAGATTAAATGATAGGAAGGATAAGTGGTCCTATAATGTTTTCTCGTTGAGTGGTGGGATAAGCGTCTACAGAGTTTCAAATTTTAAAAAAATTATCTATGATATGGAATTACTTGAATGCATCATGTTAGGGCAAAGTGAGGTTAATTACATCCTAATATATGTCTAATTTGCTATTCTGACGATTTAAGTGTATCCTTGGGGGGTAGGAGGTTAACAAAGTTGCATAATAAGTACGACGTCTTGACTCACTCAAGCGCGCCAGATTAGGATAAGCGGAGGTGAATTAGAACCTGAGATGTGTCCAATTTGCTAATCTGACGATTTGAGCGTCACCTAAGGGGGTGGCAGGGTTACTAAGTTCCCCTGGGAGTACCCATCCATGCTAAGGCCGCATACTGGCTGGAGGTACTTATCAATATATAAAGTATCTTACTTCATATTAATCTGCCGCGCTCGAGTATGTCCCAAAATACCCTCTTGGGCTCCCCTACTATTCGTTATATAAATAAATATTAAATTTAAACTTTGAAATATTTTTCAGGACAATAAATCCGAAGATTTGTATCAGAAATTAGAGCAAAAAAATAAAGAGGGTACTTTGATATGTTTAGTTTGTGGCTTACAAAGTACATGTGTAAAAGATTTCTTGATACATGTGCAGGAATGTTTAAAATTAAAGGTATTGATTATTGTTTACCTACACCGCAATATTAATGCAAAAAAATATATATGTTTTCTAATTTATCAAATAATAAAATTGTTTAACTATCTTACCTTATAAATTTAACATGATCCGTGAATTTTAGCCACATTATGTTAGTCATCAAAATACTGAAAACACAGAGCAATTAATTGACAAATCTGTAACATGTGGAGTCTGCAAAGATATGATGGAGAGCTCTGAATGGTTCACCCATTGCGCATCTATACATAATTATTTAGCTTGGAGGGACGGAGAAACACCACTGGTAAGTTAAATCTTTATAACTTTTTCACTATAAGATAAGACGGTCGTAATATTTAGAATGTATTTTCTATATTTTCTTATTAGAGGATTTTCCTTTCTCGAGGACTAAGATGGTCCCCTCAGATAAGTGAGCTAAATTTTTCACCGAAACGCAACTTTTTCACGCTAGAAACAGGTGTGGCGGCGTACCTCCCAGGTCGATGTACACCGGTTCTACCACCTAGGAAGAAATTTATTAGGGATTAATTTTAATATATTGTATCTGATTCTTTATTTACAGAATTTAGACAACGAGGATGCAACAAGGGACCATTTGCAAAGTTTAGTGCAAGTGTTGGGAGAGTTAGTGTGTAAAACGTGCGGCTTGACTAGAAAATATCCGAAATCATTTATGCAACATATACAGAAATGTTCTGGTTCGTCGGTAGGTGTTTATACGGTCAAGGTTTATGTAAATATTTGTTATCTTTTTGCGATAATGTTGATCGATTGATTGCCTTCAGTTTCAGTAATTTATTTCATTTACTGTTCTATTGGATTTTGCGTCAAAATAGTAACGTAATTCCAATTATCTTTCTCTTATCAGATTGAAGTAGCAGATTGCAGATTGAAGTAGCAAAGTAGCTTGTATTCCACCTGATCGTAAGTGGTCACAACCGCTCATGGGCATCTGTAAGCAACTTTTTATAGAAACGGGGCTCTGAGGACAATAACAGATCCGTTCCGATACCTAAGATGGTTGCCTCATATGAAAGTGAAGCACAATCTTATTATATAGTATTATAAATATGAATGTTTATAAGGATGCATGTGTGTTTGTCACTCTTTCATGCAAAAACTACAAATCGCCTTTCGAATTAATGGTCGAATTTGCCCTTTCGATCGAGAGGTTCGAGGTTCGATCCCAGGCACACCGATTTTTTTTTTAAAATGTGCGTATTAGAAATTAATTATCACTGATTTACGGCTAAGGGAGACATCTTGAGGAACCCTACACACCCGCGATTCTTTAGAGAGAGATTCTTTAAAGAAGTGAAAAATAGTTCATAAAGGTGAGGTGTGTTAAGCGTACCAATTTGCACTGACCAGCGTGGTAGATTATGGCCTAAAACTTTCATTCTGAGAGGAGACCGGTGCCCAGCAGTGGGATAATAATGGGTTGACGACATAGTTTATGACCTGGTTTAACACATGGGTACTCATTACCAGGGTAAACGTTGGGACGTAATGCGTGCCAAAGAAATGAACATGCATTCAAAAAACATTACCGTACTGCTGACGCAGTCTGGTAGTGACTGTGCGATACTTAAATAGATATCTTATAATATAACAGTGTTATGTTCAATCACTGTATAGCATCATCAGAACAGTTTAGCAAAAAAAACGAAGCAGTATTTTTTTAAATATCATATGTTACGGTTATCGTTTCAGAAGCCCGATTCAAGTGATACATCAGTAAGTGGCATCGTAGAGTGCGCGGTGTGTCATGATAAAGTTGATAACGCCTTATGGGTTGAACATATAGAAAAGGAACATAATTACGTAGGGTGGAAGGTTAACGAAAAGCCATTAGTAAGTTCATAGAATAATATATTTTTATAAGGATAAATTACAGCTAATTAAGAGATGAAGGAGGAAGTTGATGATGATAATGTAAGGTGAGTTGGGGTAATATCGGATATGGGATAAAATTGTAGGCTAATGTAGCCACTTTACATAAACGTTATACCCGTATATCATTTTTAGGGCGTGGTGGATGTCACCCATAAAAAGAAAATAGCCGTACGTCGTACGGTTTTACCACATCGCTGATTTTACTGCGACTCACCTTACCTATAAGGTGACCCTACAGTGTAACAGCCACATCAGTTATGAACAGATGAAGACCCTAGTCTTCATCTGTTCATAACTTATGATGTGGCTGTTACACCTTATCGTCGTATTTAACATAACTTGTATATCCTATTGTTGCATGGGTTTTCCTTACAATGTAGCAAGGCTTGAAGGTCTGTGTAAGGCAAGAGTGAAGATACCTGTCCAATTGTAACTAAGACAATGACTTGAGACATTCAACTTCTATGTATATTTGGCCACAGATCCATTCCTGCTGCTTATTAGAAAGTTTGATTGTCTGTGTACCTATCAGTGTACTTAAGGACTAGGATTAGGACTGTCTATCGAAAATTAAACTTACAAAAAACGCCATTGTGTATGTAAAATTACCATCTGTTTGATTCTATAATTTATTGTTCTTTATTAATTTCAGGATATAACCAATCACAAAGAGCTCTATAATCATTTAAGCAAAATAATTAAAGTTCTTGGTGTTCTGAAATGCAGCCTCTGTGGATTTGAACGTAAATACGCCAAATCCTTCGCGTTACATTTAATGAACTGTACTGGAGATAAAGTGAGTTTTGTTGATATTTTTAAAATATATTTGTGGGTTTAGTACAAATGTATCTTTTAAATAAACTACTTATTATTATTATTATTTATAATATCGTTATTTTGATTAAAATTGTACCTTTAATTCTCACAGGTTTCTGATAATATTCCATTGGCTTGTGTTAAAGTTGAACATGCAAACGCAATGCCAGAGATTCCAAAGATTGTTATATGTGGTGTCTGCAAAGAAGAGGTAACGTCGGATCAGTGGATAACCCATATAAAGGAAAAACATAACTATCAAGCGTGGCAGGAAGGTGAACAGCCTATCGTAAGTATAAGAGTAACATTTATATTGCTTAGCTTTTTAAAATTTAGGTCATGAAATGCTAAAAAAGCATAAGCAAAGGTGAGAAAAGAATAACTCTTTAAAAAGGAGTACTTTATTTATCTACCAATTCTCGAGTCTATTTATTCTGGACGCCTTACTTAACACTTGTCTTGGTTGGTATATTTACTTAGGAAATCTATCCAAACCACGTGACCATTTCAAGGGGAGGAGGAGGGTATTCAAAATACCACGCTTTGTAAAGTTAGGGGGTGTGGTTTAGTTTTCGTCACGTAGTTAACAACCTCTATAGGAAATCGCTTCTTATTTTTCAACTTTCTGTTTGCATGATTGAAATCTGTATTTATGTATATACAGATAGGTCCATTTATACACCACGTATGTTCACTAAGGGGGATCAAAACCTCTAAAAATAGGTCACGTGGATTGGGTACATTCACTTATGTAAAAAAATTAAAGATTGTAGACCAATTGATTCATGATGTTTGTAGACTCGGCTACAGTGTTATTTGTGTTTCTAATTTTATTGTATACTGTTAAGACTTATTTGAGAAAATATCATGTTTCAGGACTTCAACGACAACGAATCAATCCGAAAACATTTGTATAAAATTCTGCAAATATACGGGCCTCTAGAGTGCGCAAAATGCGGTATATCTCGTAAATATGTTAAATTGTACCTGCAACACGTTGAAACTTGTACTGGACCTAAGGTAACCAAATATTGTTTAAAAACTTTAAAAAATAATATGTAGTATTAAATATGCAGTAATTTCAAAATGGTAATTTTATAAAATTAGTGTTCGGGATGGTTTAAACTGTCAATGAAATTCATTTATCTAGCGACTGCAATACGTAAAGTATGTTTTTATGTTTGACTAGAGGCCGAATTAATTGGAATAATCATTAATGATATCCATCCGAAGTGTTGCTATCTTCTACTAATTTGGAAATGAGCGCTGTTTAACTGCACGTGTGCCGTGATATGACTACGGAACATAAATCCATCGTGGTATTGGCAGTCAGGTTATCCAAATCTCATGAAGAAATCTTGTCAAGTAAACAAAATGTAAAATATTTTAACACCTAACTGGTACTCACGATATGCGGTTTTTGAATTCTTCAAGAATTCCTTTTGCCGATATTTGGACCCAGTTACATATACTCAATTCAATTCTATGCCTTAATTTGCAGAATAACAAGATATACAGTCATAAATATTATTGGGGTAATCCACTGGGGTTTGGGTGTATCACTAAATTTAAATTCAATGTCCCTTGGAACAGCTATAAAAATGTTTAAAATCTCTCTGTGCCCCTTTTCGTAGGACTATCTTAGGAGCGAATTTCACAATTCCCCGTTTATGTAAACTGCTGAACGCATGCTATGGGTCTCTAGACTTAAATCACCTCACTCTGTATAGTTTAAAAAAATCAATTGCGTCTGGACAGCTCACGTAAATTCAAATCTTGTTTAATTTTACTTTAACTTATTACGTACTATTGTTTGTGCATGTGGTGTTTGCCTTAATAGGTTATATACTTAGTTTTTTAAATAGTTTAAGTCAAATTTGTAAAATTAGTATGGTTACACCATTGAAAAACTTTTTTAATAAATAAATTCCGCGATAGTGTTAGTCAAAATATGTTAACATTTCCTTATTTCTTTTACAGGACCCTGATGAATCGCTCGACTCGTCGAATTTCGAATGGGATTCCATTTTAGACATGTTCTGTCTGGACGATTCTGTTAAGGTGGTGGACGCTGAGACTACTAAGACCGTCCAGTGTGGTGTTTGTGACTTAGAAATGGAGACATTGCAGTGGTTTGACCATATTCGAAAAGAACATAAGTACATGTCGTGGCGGAAGGGAAGGAAACCTCTAGTACGTAAAATTGGTTTTGCAATAGTATTAAGAAATAAGAAATCTACGTAGTTTCAAGGTTTGACCATCGCTACAACTATTTCTGTCGTGTAACAATCTAAAGATTCTGTGATCTGGTGTGAGGCAGATATACTAAGGCTCGTCAGAATTAACGTCCTCATGTTAAACCTTGTGTGAGACTCATATCCTGTTTCATTAAAAGAGGTCCGTAGGCGGTATCGGTCATTGACTTTAACTGTTTACTGTCATTTTATAAAAAGTGCATTTTCAGATATTTTATTGTATAACGATCAGTAAAAATATTTTTTATACATATTTTTTCTGTAAATGTGTTTTTGGCGTACATCATATTGAGTAGCATAAATGTGTTGTAGAACTTATCCGACGAAAAGGCACTTCGGCAATACTTACACACCATCGTTCAAAAATTGGGGCCTCTTGTGTGCGCTAAATGCGGTATAGCGCGCAAATACCCTAAAAGTTATATGCAACATGTAGAAAGTTGCATGGGACCAAATGTAAGTATGCATTTAAATTTAGAACCAATAGTTTTAATATTGATATGCGCTGAACATATCTTAGTTGTTTGAACCCATACCAGTTTATTGTACGAGTGGGGTCCAGGGTTTGATTCTCAGTTAGGTGATAGCCGACTTCTAAACGGACCGATTACTAGCTGCATTACCCATGCTTCGCTACGGGACATAAATATCACAAAAGTAGCCATCTTTAAATAGTGCAAAATATCGAAATCATAAGTAGCCTATTCACTGACAAGTTAAATGAGCAACATCTATACAAAATTTCATGTAATTCGGACCAGTAGTACCTAACGGAATAGTAGTACCTAACGATAAGGCAGATAGACCCCATAGAGATGGACCTTTGTCGCCATAGGAGTCGCCAATGCATCGCCGGCATTTTTCTTGTATAGTTGAAAAACAAACAGACAAACACCGTCTCATTTTATATATTATAGATTTAACGTCTGTTTACTTAGACTTAGAAAAAGACATTTATTAAAGTATGCTAAGTATATTTATCTAAAGCTCAAAAGATGTAACGTAATATTCCGAAACTATCACTATCGCAGTACATTTGTGTGGTTTCTATGATTTTAAAGTAATAACGAATTTATACATTTTATTATGTAACGTATTGTTTCTGCCAGAAAGAAATTTAAAAATCGCATATCGTGAGTACCCGTTACATAATAAAATGTGTGGTATCTGTTATGTGGTGTGTAATAACATACTTCCAAACAACTTGATATTGCAGGATGCAGTGGTAAACGGTAATAACACTATTTCGAAACCGAAAAGGTCCAGTTCGTTTGCGATGACATCATTTAATATTAACGATTCGTGCAGTGATCAAGATTCTGGTTTGGTGAAATGTGATGTGTGCAAGCAAGAGGTAAAGACGGGGCAATGGATCGGCCATATACAAAAACAACACAACTATCAAGCTTGGCAGGAGGGCCAGACACCTCTCGTAAGTTTTTCTATAAGTTGTTATTATTGTTTTATTATTTACCTCGGTTAGGGTTATAGTAATATTTACAGGACATGCTTTGATTACACTAAAACATGTAGGCGGAGTAACAGTGTTCGAATATTACATATGTAAAAATATTTTTAAAAATTTGAATATTAATACTTTCTAAAATGTAAGTTTAATAAAATACGTTATAGATATTTACGCATAGATATTTAAAAATATATAAAATATCTTTATATCTTTTTAAATATCTATGCGTCTACATAAAGATACATGCATAAATTACATTCTTTTTATTAATTATCAGAATTTACAAGATGTCGAAGCAGTGAATCGGCATTTGGAGGAAATTTTAAACGCCCATGGTCAGCTTGTGTGCAGCAAGTGTGGCGCTGCGTATAAACATGTACCGCTGTACCTGGAACACGTGGACGCTTGCACTGGCCCTGTGGTAAGCTGTATAATCTGTTGAATAATTATACACGTATAATATCGTCCGTAGATGTCCTTATATCGTTGTTTCTAAGTACGAATTCGTTTTCGTAATGTGCCACTAGAGGCGCTGCGTTCTCTATGACATGACTTGAAGAGCAATTTCAGATTTTTTAAAATAAAACGTTCATGATAGATTCCATTAATCTAACAGATCTAACATCCCAACATAATCGAACCATAAATGTGAAAAGAATTCAAATTACGTAAAATTTACATTTCGAAAAAAAAATTCTTTTCGTAAAAGGTTCGTTTTCATCTATGTAGAGCTATAGAAATTAGCTCTAGAAAACTTTGTGTTACTTGATAGTCAACTGCAAAGTATGTTTATAGAAAACTAGCTTTTGCCCGCGGCTTCGCTCGCGTGGAATTTAGTCTGCCACATAAAGTTTGTAAGGTGGTAGAGCAATGGTTCAACCAGGGAGTTATCACCGCCGCACCTATTTCTACCGTGAAGCAGTTCTTGTGTTTCATTAGAAGGGTGTGGCTGCCGGCTCGCTTTTATATGATCATCAATAATCGAGGCGATCACCAAAGTCCTCGAGAGTAGCAACGCATCTGTGATTGACTTCAGATTGAACCCTTGCCCTACTTCCTAAATCTGTGTGTTCAAATTTCAAATCACAGGCACGTATATTAATTTGAATTAGTTTTGTCGGCAACCGAATTTAATACTTATTCTGAAATTAAAAGTTTTAAGAAAGGGTCTCAAAACGCGTGACGGTTACCAACGCGCAGTTGGCTAGCGTGGTCAACTACGACCTAAACTACTGCTAATCTGACATATGTGCCGAGTTGTGTAACATTAAAAGGTCGATGACGATTGAATGACATATCTAACCTTTTCCACTGTTTCATTCTTAGTGACCTTTTTTTGTCGAGGGGGAATCTTTAAAAGGTACCATACGCCGTGGGAGCGACGCAGGGTTATGTGGGATTCTTACCGCACCAGGACTCCGGGATCTTCGAAAGGAACGCAACTGGAGTCCTCTGAGTGCATTGCCCCATCGGGCTCCTCCCAAGTGAGCGGCTGGGCCCACCACTCCATCTAGTCTTTACCACGTTAAGCGACCACACGTATACCACCATCCTTCCCGGGATCGCCTGGCTGGACTGTTCAAGCTCCTTGCATCCTGGCTCTCACGACAGCATGCGACCACACATGCTGACATCTTTCCCGAAGTTGCTGACTGGGTGTTTCGAGCTCCCAGTCTAGCCGCCCGCAACCCCGAAAGCCCCCTTTTAGTCGCCTCTTAGCACAGACAGGGGACACCGTAGCCTTGCTCTGATCCCGGATCTACAGGGACGTCATTCACATCGACCTTTCCCATTTTGCTCCGTGATTTATAACCATTTAAATATTAATTTCATAGAACTTCGTTGTATACGGCGGCGGCACACGGCGCGTACTGCCGGTCAATCAATTGAGTACGCAATATGTTATACTCGTAATATCTTTTAAACTACTTATCCAATTTACATGGTGTAAAAAGTAGATTTAATCTGTATTAGATGCTTGATTTTTTGAAATCATTTATTTTGATAAGGATTAATATTTAGTTTGTATAAAACCTATGGAAACATCAACTTCATATTTTTTAAATTTTCAAAGTATAAAAAGAGTTATTGTGCGTTATACATAAAATATAGATATATGCTGTCGCGGACTTTTATTTAGATCTATGTGAGCCAAACAATTCCACCGTACATTATATTTGGGTATCTCCAACGGTTTAGGCAGCGTACGCGAAGATAGCTCTCAGAGGACATTTTTTTTTGCGACTAATCTGATATTTCTCGTTATAGTATAACCTTATTACAAAAAAATCGGTATAAATTATAGTCCATGTGTTATTCTGATGTATAACCTATACTACTGTAAAGTTTCAACCAAATCCGTTCAGCAGTTTTTGTGTGAAAGAATAACAAACACACATACATCCTCACAAACTTTCGCATTTATAATATTAGTAGGATAGGATAGTTATAGTAGGTAAAATTGGAAATTTGAGATTGAAATTTATGATATTAACGAAGATGTGTTATTATTTCAGGAACCTGTAGATAACATAGTAAAATGTGGTGTGTGCCAGAAGGAAATGAAAGAATCAGTTTGGCTAAAACATATTGAAGTTAACCATGAATACATAGCTTGGAAAGAGACTGAAACTCCATTGGTGAGTTCTACAAGTTGTATTTTAGATAAAGCTCTTATTTTGGATGTTGTTTCTGAATTCTCCAAAAGATACTGTTTCGTCATTAGTTATAGACCATTGTATTATGTACCATGGTCATAAATAAAAAGGTTATCAGAACCCAGAGATGGTGTTTATGTGCGTGAATTTTATTATTTTCAAAATATTTAATATGTTGCGTATGTAAACAGTCATGGGTCTCTCTCTCTTTAATCCATTATTGTCACACTGCTGGGCACGGGTCTTCTTTCAGAATGTGAGTTTAGGCCATAGTCCACCGCGCTGGCCAAGTGCGAATTGGTGGACGGTCATAACTGTCATGGGTGTCGTTGATCAATGACTATTCACCACCTTCCTCTCTTAGGGTGTAAAATTACAGAACTATATCACCTGCTTTTTTCGTTTGCTGCTGCTTTGAAGTGCTCCCATAACCAAACTATAGCTACGCCCAAATTAATTATTATATTCACTAAATGTTATGAAATACTAGTTGACCCGGCCAACTTCGTTCCGCCTAATAGTCAAAAATCTTATTATACACATAAACCTTCCTCTTGAATCACTCTATCTATTAAAAAACTGCATCAAAATCCGTGGCGTAGTTTTAAAGATTTAAGCATACATGAGGACTGTAGCGATAAGGAACTTTGTTTTACACTATGTAATGATGTTTTAGGATGTAAATGTCTACGAGGCGATATGGCAACACTTGACGAATCTTATAAAATCTCATGGTGCTTTAAAGTGTGCGGAGTGTGGACTGAAAAGGAAGTATGCCAAAGCCTACTTGTATCACGTAAAAGACTGTTACGGTAAAGTTGTAAGTATCAAAATTTATTATCCACTTTCGTGTCACTTATAGCAGGAGTTTTTGACTCCATAATTTAAAATACTTAATTTGGCACACAAAGTTAGTTATTAATTACAATGATGCTTCCAATGTTTAAATATAAATCACAAATTTTATCGTTGACCTTGCGTTGAAACTCTAACCTTTACAACTTAGTTACGTTATTTTTATCCCACTTACTTCCAGTATGCTGGAGTGGTCGATGAAAATAGTACAATGAATGGCAGCCGCTTTTCCGAATTGGATACTAGTATGGATACGTCTTGTTTAGACGACGAAGACAAGGACGGTTCGAAGGTAGTGAAGTGCGGTGTGTGCAGCGAGGAAATAGCGGCTCGGAAATGGATCGATCACATACAGGAACAACATAACTACTTGGCTTGGAAGGATGGTGACAAAGCCCTTGTGAGTGACATAATATAAAATACTTGGCTATTTCTGCGTGGTTGCCCGTTTGGGGGTACCGCGATAATAAGTATTTTAAGTGGTTATTTAGGTCATCTGCTATACTAATCTACTCCTGCTACTATAAACTATGTGTGTTCCAAATTTTAATAAAATCCGACGTAGTCGACGTAGGTAGTTTTTGTGTGAACGAGTAACAAACATACATACATCCTCACGAACTTTCGCCTTTTTTATCTGATAATTTTATCTGCATTTATAATATTTAAAAGATTTAAAACAATTATTGTGTAATTTTTTTTTTAATTTTAAGCTCCTCATATTTACACCAAATTATTAGGTATCACAGTATGCCAAAATAGACAACTAATCAATATAATAATAATAAGTATGTGATAAATTTATTTATTGTTTGTCGAATATTATATGTTTTACTTCTTCCATCCATCCATCCATCAGCCTTTTGATGTCCACTGCTGAACATAGGCCTCCCCTAAATGGCGCCACTCCAACCGGTCCTGTGCCCTCTGAATCCAACGGTTTCCCGCTGTCTTCTTCAGGTCATCGGTCCACCTGGTAGGGGGGCGACCTGTACTCCTTTTGCCTAAACGTGGTCGCCACTCGAGGACCTTCCTTCCCCATCGGTTATCGGTCCTGCGAGCGATGTGGCCGGCCCATTGCCACTTCAGCCTACTAATTTTGAGAGTTATGTCGGTAAGCTTCGTTCGTCTACGGATTTCATCGTTGCGAATCATGTCTCGTAGCGAAATTCCGAGCATAACCCTCTCCATAGCACGCTGAGCGACCCTGAGTCTCCGAATGAGGCCTACAGTGAAGGACCACGTTTCGGCGCCGTAGGTCATCACTGGCAACACACATTGCTCGAATAGTTTCGACTTCAGGCACTGAGGAATTGTGGACGAGAAGATACTACGAAATTTCCCGAACGCAGCCCAGCCGAGTTGGATTCTTCGAGTGACCTCCCTCTCAAAGTTGGACTTACCCATCCGGATCGTTTGTCCCAGGTAAATGTACTCGTCGACAACTTCGAGAGGAGTGCCGTCAACAACTACCGGTACGGGTGTGACATGGACGTTAGACATGATTTTCGTCTTGTCCATGTTCATCTTAAGACCCACCCGTTGTGAGGCACTGTTGAGGTCGCCTAGCATTGTGTTGAGGTCCGTCAGCGAATCTGCCAAGATGACTATATCATCGGCAAATCGAAGGTGCGTGATGTGTTCGCCATTGATGTTAATGCCAAGACCTTTCCACTCCATCAGCTTGAACAAATCTTCCAACGCAGCGGTGAACAGTTTCGGCGATATAACATCACCTTGTCTGACTCCCCGCTGCAGTTGGATTGGATTTGTGCTTCTGTCGTGTACTCGGACTGACATGGTGGCGGCAGTGTATACACACTTCAGCACCTCGATGTACCTATAGTCGATCTGGCATCGCTGAAGGGACTCCAGCACCGCCCAGGTCTCGATAGAATCGAAGGCTTTCTCATAGTCCACATAAGCAACACATAACGGCAGATTATACTCCTCGGTCTTCTGTATAATCTGCCGCAGCGTGTGAATGTGGTCTATGGTGCTGTAGCCTTTTCGGAAACCGGCTTGTTCGGGAGGCTGGAAGTCGTCTAGCCTGCGTGCAATGCGGTTAGAGAGGACTCTCGAAAACAGCTTATACACGTGGCTCAGAAGCGCAATGGGCCTGTAGTTCTTCAAAAGAGTTTTGTCGCCCTTTTTGAAGAACAGCACCACTACGCTTCTGCTCCACGCTTCCGGGGTTGTCCCGCTAGTAATGACGGAATCGAACAACTTTTGGAGCGCCACTAGTACGGGTTTACCGCCAGCTTTTAGCAGCTCTGTTGTGATTCCGTCATCGCCCGGTGCCTTGTTGTTTTTCAGCTGTTTGAGAGCCTCTCTAATCTCGTACAGGCTGACGTCCGGGAGGTCCTCAGTATAGTGTCGGGTCAGTTTGGCACGTTTGTCGCCCGCCTTGTTACGGGCGGGAGCTCGTGCGGAAGCATACAACTGTCCGTAGTATTTCTCAATTCCCTCAGAACATCGGAGTTAGACGAAACCATGGTGCCCGATTCGGTCTTCAACCTCGTCAGCAGGCTCTGCCCAACGCACAGATCCCTGGCGAACACTCTCGAGCCCTGGTTTCGCTCAATAGTGTCTTTTACGCGATGGGTGTTATGAGCACGCCAATCGCGTCGCCTACTCTGAGAGATCTGTTTATTGAGCAGTCTGTATTTCGACATTGAGGCTGGAGACTGCACACATAGTTCTCGCCTCTCCCTCATGAGACCGAGAGTATGTTCTGAGAAAATCCGAGACCTACCACTGGAGTGGGTCTTAAAGTACTTAGACCCCACCTCGTGGACAGTTGTTACTACCTTGGTGTTAATTTCGTCCACAGAAACGCAAGAATCGAGACATAAGAATCGAGACACGCGAAACGATTTCGTAGCTGAAGTTGAAACTCTTCGGAGCCCTGGATTTGGACAGGTGTTGGTCGGAGCGTAGACTTCATTAGGCGTGACCGTTCCAGCTTTACGTTGATATTTAATGTGCCTCTTACCATCCGGTGATCACTTCCGGTTTTCACCCTGTTGATCACAGAGACATCATTAAATATGTGCCGTTTGTCTGCTAAAATGAAGTCTATCTCGTTTTTAGATGAACCATCAGGACTTATCCAAGTCCACTTTCGCTGTGCCTTCTTCCTGAAGAAAGAGTTCATCATAAAGAGGCCTTCCCTCTCCAAGAAGTTGGCAAGCAAGTGGCCTCGGTGGTTCCGTTGTCCAATTCCAAAGGGCCCCACCTTCCGCTCGCCATCGTTCCGCGTGCCCAGTCTTGCGTTAAAATCCCCCATAACAACGGTAAAGTGGGACTTTGAGGTATGTATGGCTCTACTTACGTCCTCATACATAACCTCGACCTCATCGTCTGGGTGTGTCGAAGTCGGCGCATATACCTGTATGACCTTCAGCGAATACCGTTTAGATATTCTGAGTATAAGGTACGCTACCCTTGACGACACACTGTCGACTGTTACCACGTTGTTGACGAGGGATTTGTGGACGAGGAACCCGACACCACCCTGAGACAGGTGGTCGCCCTCCCGGTGATAGAACAAGTTGCCCGATTTGAGGATTATCGTGTCCTCACCCTGTCTTCGGACTTCAGACAATCCCAAAACACTCCAGTTCAACTTGTCTATCTCTTCTTCCAGCTCCTGTATCTTCTCGTCGGTCCTCAGTGTCCTGGTGTTGTATGTTGCCAGGTGCAGAAGTCGTCGGTTGCGGTAGCCGGATCTCTGCCGGAGATTCTTAGCACCCCCTGCCCCGCCGTTACCTAGGCCGCTACCGTAGCCTGGAATAGCGGGGCTGCCGGGGACTGGGGGCCGGGGTTCTTCTGCACCTTCCATTGGGGGTTTTTGCCGATAGTCACCGCGCCTGGCAAGCATGTTGGTGACCGCAGTAGGTGTAAGATACACAAGGAGATGCTGCTGCCCATCTCTTGGATTTATGTCCCTTAGTCGCCTCGTACGACATCCACGGGAAGAGAGGGAGTGGTGCTATTCTAAAAGGCCGACACCACACGGCCAGTTTTACTTCTTAATTTACTGCTATTGTAAATATATAAACGCAAAGGCATTTCTTATTAAGCGTTTTTGGTAGTTATTAAATTAACTATGGAAACTAATAGTAATTACACATGACAATAACATATAGTAATTTAGAAGATTATTTTTCCTTATTGTTTTCAGGATTTGGAAAATGAAGAGGCAATACAGCAACATTTAAATAGTATTGTACAGAAATGTGTGCGTTTAACCTGTTCTAAGTGCGGTAGAGTGAAAAGAAAAGTCGCGGTGTTCTATGAACATATAAAAACTTGTGATGGAACGGTTAGTTCATATATATTCCAAACACAATTATCTATTTCTTTTTTTTATATAGGGCTCACATAAACTTAATATATTAAAATTTCAGGTGCTATCTGAAGAGGAAGAAATTGCAAAGCCTAAAGAAGATGTTTGGTGTACCGGGGAAATAGTGAAATGCGCGGTATGTCGGACTGAGATGAAAGATAGTGTATGGATAGACCATATAGCTCATGAACACGAGTACCTCGCTTGGAGAGATAATGAAAATCCTTTGGTAAGAGGCAATTTTAAGATTTGACGAACCTCGTTCATTATGTCCTTTTAGCAGTACAGAGTTCGGACTTTAAATGCCGCGACATATTTAAATTTTGAATTTTCTTTTCAATGTTCTTTATTTTTATGTACCTGTGTGGTCCGTCATGATGTTACAAATAAACATGGAAAGTTACAATATAAATAAAAATTAAATATAGAGGAATGAATTTCGTTTGTTTTTTATTTAAGAATAGCGTAGTGAATAAAATCTTGATTGCAATTTTTTATTAAAGAAACTATATTTGTTTTAGCAAGTGGAAGATGAAATCGCAGTTCAGGATCATTTGCACAAAATATTAGACTATGTCGGAGAGCTGACTTGTGGCAAGTGCGGGAAAATATCCAAATATGTTAGATCTTATCTGCGCCATCGTAAGACATGTTTCGAATTAGCGGTATGTATTATCTATATTAATATTATAAAGAGGAAAACGTTGAATTTTTGTATGTTTGTCATGAATTAACTTAAAAACTACTGAATCGATTTTAAAAATTCTTTCACCATTAGAATGCTACATTATACCTGAGAAACATATGCTATTTTCATTACTAGAATATATAAGACGTCTTTGCTAAAACTTGAGTAATTTGATTCAAAGTGTCAAAAATTTTGCTCAAAATTTTTTTTCATTGCATAGTCTGTAATACCTATTGATAATAGAATAAAAAAAATCCAGGACTAGTGCTCAAATGTATCATGGTTTGTTTGATTACATTATAGTCTGCGTGAACGAAGTCGCGTCGATTCTGCTAGTATCTGTATAAAGTAATTTGTGATGGGTTGCAACTAGGGTTTCTGGTTACTTAATCTATTTAAGCTAAATTTTAAAACGCGATGTTTTTCATTTTATTGTTTTACACCCAACTAGCCTGAAAAACGAGAACATACAATCGATTGGTAAAGTTTATATAACATAAAATGCAGCGTTAAATTAAAAAATCGTAAAAAATATATAAATAGTAACAAGTGGGGTACTAAGTAACTTTCTATAGTTTTTGTATACCTACCAGTTTCGAGTACTGTTTTGAATTAAATAGTAAATAATTAGTAAAATTATACGAATATAATTATTAGCAAGTTCTTTACATTGTTTAATAAACATTTTACAAACAAATGCACGTAATTAACATATTTTATTTTTAGTTTTTTTCTAGCGCACGAATTTGACTTTTTAAGTTGTTCATTCATTGAGGTATTTTTCCTTTCTCGGTTAAATACAAAATTCTCGAGAATTTCGGTTTCGAGATTTCTCGAGCAAAAACGCTAGTTGCAACCAATATACATATAATTAATATATATAATAAAAAAATCTCTAAAGTTAATATAAAGATTATACGTAATTAAAATTGTACGGAGTGTAACTTACGCATAAAGTTTCAACTCTAATAAAGATTATTTTGAATCCATTCAGGAGTCAGAAGATGAATCATTTAAATTGTCTACACTTAGAGGAAAATCAGAAGCGCTTGTGAAGTGCGCTCAATGTAAGCGGGAGATGGATGGCTCCCGATGGATGGAACACGCAGCCAAGGAACACAACTACGTTGCCTGGAAAGAATCTGATCCTCCCTTAGTAAGTTTTTTTCAATATAGTAATAGTTAAAGTTATAAGTTTAGTAGGAGTAAATATATCATGAGACTTGGCGATGACCTAAGCGCACGTACAGCGCCATCTTTTGTATGGAAATAGTATTAAATATTGTATGATGACTTAACTTCTATAGAAACAAACTTCGTTTTTTATGGCAATGTATCATTAGCAGTACTCTACTACGGTTGGCGAAAAACACGCTAAAACGTACTCTATATTACAAATCTGATATTCTTCTGTTTGAATTGAATAAGTTGGCAAGAGATTCTAAATTTTATCATAATTTTAATTTAAGGTCTTAGCGGACGAAATCGCAGTAAAGGATTACTTCTATAATCTACTGCAACAGATTGGAGAGTTAGTTTGTAGCAAGTGTGGATTGGTTCGCAAGTATGCTAAACCATTCTTGCACCATTTAGAAGGATGCAAAAACGTTTCATGGGTAAGTGTTCATTAAAACATCTATGATTTTTTATTCATACTTCTTTTGTTGCGTTTCGGAAAAATGACATGAGCTAATATTTATTTTCGGCGTACCGACACCTTAAATCGAGACCTTTGCAAAAAAAGCTAAAAGAAAAAGGTGTTGGTAGGAAAGGGGTACTTCCCCGGTCGAACTATGTCTGTTCTACTGTATAATGTTTAACGGTACTAGTATAGTGGTATAGTGATGGTGGTTTACAAGGTGGTAGAACCAGCGTAGTTCGACCGGGGAAGTACCACCGCCACACCTATTTCTAGCGTGAAGCATTTCTTGCGTTTCGATGGAAGGGTGTAGTTGCCGGTATACTTTTTATTTGAGGCGACCATCTCAGTACTCGGGAGCAGGTAGCATTGCATCTGTGATTGACTTGAGATAGAACCCATGTTCTATATGAAGTTGCTTACAGCAGTAACCGCTTACCATCAGGTGGACTGCATGCTTGTTTGCTACTTCAATCAGATAAAATAAGTATAAGGTGTTGCTAGGTAAAGTGGTAAGTGTTGGTAAATTTGATATTTACTCGACTACAATTCTATAATTAAACCAAACGGGTATAGAATAAGTGAAACGTTTTGTACTTATTATATCTGGATAAGGAAACTTGACATAAATAGAGAACTTTATATTATGACATAACATGGCAAATTTGATTGATTTAATAACAAAAGTAAAGCAACCAAAAAAGGCAAGTGATTCAAAGATGTTTTGGTTACTTGATTAATGAGTGAAATCACGTTTCTTTGCGAGTAAACCTATTTATAGAATATAACGTTATTATTTACAGAAAACTTTAAGTAGATCCACGTTAAAAATGAAGAAGGAGAAAGGAGACATAGTGAAATGTGCGGTATGCAACGCTGAGATGGATGACACCGAGTGGCTTGCACATATCGCAGAGCACCACAATTATCTCGCTTGGCGGAGCCGGGATCCGGCTATTGTAAGACAAAATTATAAATATACTAAAAAAATATAGTAAACGCTTTCTGCACTTATAACCCTATACTAGGATTTCCTCCTGTGTTGTGGGTGCCATGGACACATACAGAGATGAATACACAAACACCCAGACCCAGAACAAGAATCTAAATTCATCATTCACATACCCGACGTTACACACCATCTTTTTATTCAGTTAATTATCTGATCTCTGATTATTATTTTAGGATATAAATAACATGGATGAAGTCCGCAATCATTTATTAAACATTGTATACGAAGAAGGATACTTACAGTGTTTCAAGTGTAAACTCCGACGTAAACACCCAAAAAAGTATTTGGAGCACATGACAATTTGTGAGGGAACGGTAAGTACTTAACTACCTACAACCTAATAATATTAAAACACAATAATATTTTCCTGTCGTAAATATTATAAAAAATATGTGGAAATGTACCAGTAATAACAAGTTAACTGCATATGTAGGTAGACAATGATTCAAAGTAGGACCATCTACTAAGCTTAATTATTACTAACCGCATAATTATAAGTGTGTTTAACTTTACATGTACTCATTGTCTCATGTGAAAATACAAAGAAAAATATACGAAAGAAAACAAGATATAAATATATAATGTTAGTTTCTTATATCGTCATAGAAGACTAGAATTTAAGTCATATATTTCATTTAACCATGTATATTTTTTCTTCAATAATAGTAGGTTCTCGTATGTCATAAATATTTGTATTATACATCGTAGGTACAAGAAAATGGTGCTACGAAACATTCAATGAATGGTGACGGAGTGTCTCATTCGGATGTCGATGATTCAGACGGCACCGAGATTATCAAGTGTGGCGTGTGCGAACAAGAACTACAGAGGGCACAGTGGATAGCTCATATACAGAAGGAACACAAATATATTGCATGGGAGGCCGGCCAGCAGCCACTCGTTAGTATACTTTTCTTGACGTATGATTCTCTTATCGTTTTATGTTTAAGGTAGACGGTTCGGATCAGAGTGAGACCTATAAATTAGGTACGCACTTTTTAAAGGAATTATCTTATTTCTAATATGTAATTATCTTCAAATAATCAAATCTCCACTTGTAAATAGTACCACGAATTCGATATTAGTCAAATAATTCTTTCTACTTAATAACTTATACTTATACTTTTTTCTGTGTTTCTAGGACGTAAACGACACTGAAGCTATGTATAATCACTTGCATTTAATAAGTCTACGAAACAATGGTTTGATGTGTGGGGCGTGCGGGCTTGTTCGGAAATATGTGAAGAGTTATCTACAACACATCAAATCGTGTTCCGGTCGCGAAACCGTTGATGGAGCAGGTAAAAAACTATATAATATTCGTTTTATAATATAGCTTAGCAGACTGTATTTTCTTATTGAACGTTGACGGACTGTTCATTAATTTTTAATGTTTTTCGCAATCTGATTTACTCTTACTTTATAATTAAGATACCTATATCGAATTTAAAGTTATCATAGCGTAATTGAAATAAATAATATAAATATATATACGGTTTTCTTAAAACACTAATTAAGAGATACCTATGATTATTTATAGAAATGGTAGAATGCGGTGTCTGCGGAGAAAAGATGGAAGGTAATTCATGGCGTAATCACGCAATGCGGGAGCATTACAACATTGCATGGATTCTTGGCCGGACTCCGATAGTAAGTAGCGAGTCTTAACGTTATATCTTAACGGCTTACTTAATCAGAGTAATTTAGTCACAATAAATTACATTTATAAATCTTTTGCATTCGTGGTCGTACTCCAGTTGGAAATATGTATTTAAGCAACGGAGACTTACCCTTAAGTAGCCCATCTGCCTAATTGATAGGAAAAAATATAATTATTATAATGCTCTCTAAAATGAAACTAGTTAACCAATATTTATTCCAGGATCTGCGAAAATTAAACGAGATAGAAAAATACCTGAAAGAATACTATGAATACAAACATAAGATGGTATGTCGTATTTGCGGCTTGTCTCGAAGCTCAGTAGCGGGATTCTATGCCCATATATTAACATGCGGTAAAACAGATGAGGTGCGTATTAACTATAAGACAAAGAAATATATTTACCTGAATTATAAGTTACATTGTTATTAAACATTTTATCTACAATTGTAGATGAGCTATTCAGCCTAATAAAAAGCAAAAAAAATGATGTAAATTCTATTACATTTACGCAAATCCTATCTATGGCTATAAAACTGCGTTATATAAACAAAAAATGACAATATAAAATACGATTTTAACAACAAAAATGTTGTGTGATTGCAGGAGGTCGAGTCATTTAAGGAAGTATGCAAGATTTGTAATCAAAAATACTTGTGCATATACAAAACTCAACATTACGGGTCACACAGAGCTCAGGTGTTGGCGAAGGAACGCAAAATACAGGCGGCTCAGAAAAAAGCTGAAGAGATTAAGGAAGAGCTTGAGTCTACTTCTGGGCGAAGAAAAGCTGCTGAAAAGTACGTATCGGGCCATATTAGTATAATTAATCTTCGTCGAAACTACTTCTTTAAATTACTTTCTTAAGAAATTCAAATAAGTGTACTTATATTTTTTAAATTATTTTTTTCAGAGCGATTAGTGTCATTGAAGGCTATGCTGCCAAATTAGTGAGTATGACAAAAAAAAAAACAATGTTTTTTTGGCTCCGTAATTGTTATATAACTCCAATATTTAAATTTTTAGTTTAATGATTCTAAGTGCCAGTCTTGTGGCTTTAAATCGGAACATAAGGACGAGTTGGCCAACCACGTTTGTTCAAAACGTATCGAGAATTCAGATGAAAATAGCGAGGATTCCGATGTTTCCATAAAATTGGACGATTACTCTGAGGAAGAGTCTGACGATACTGATATTGACTCCAACCTGTCAAATGAAGAAGAAGAAGCAGCAACGGAAACTCCGAAGAGGATTAGAAATGGTTCGTACGGCCTAAATGTATACATCTATGGGAACGTACCCAAACCACGTGACCTATTTTTGATTCAATCCCTGCCCTTGGTGACCATCAGTAGTATACAAGTAGACTTCGCTCTCTTTGTAGATATCACGATATTCATAAATACAGTTTTCAATATTTTTTTGCAAACAGAGCTTCATTTCATGCTTACGTATTTTAATAAACTTAATATTTGAATATAGGTTGAAAAAGTGCAAGATTTTCTGTAAGGGGATATTGACTAAGTGACGAGAACCTATACAGGTTGGGTTTAGGTTAGTGTGTGTCTCACCACCCTGTGTCCAAGCGTGATATTATGAATACCACTCCCTTGTAATGTCTAAAAGTTTAAAAACGAGGGGAGACTGAGAAAAACAGAAAGGGCATCGAAATTATTATTTCTCTTTGTAACCGTAACGTTTCCGCTTACAGACCGCCGTATATCCAAGTTTTCATGCAAACATTTTAGAGTTTTTAAGTTTACCGTTCAGCGGTCCATTATGCAGTGTTAAGTTAGATTTTCGCTTACGTGACATACAAGATATAGATTAGGATATTTCTTCTTGTCCTTGTTTGTTGCACATAGCAAAAGTAAAAAGGTTTTTATATTATATTCCTTTTTATATTTAGATACATCGGGAGGCAAATATACTCCAAAATTTTCGAAGTTGCCGTCTACCATAAGGGATGCAAGATCTTATTTGCAAGAAAGCGTAGTGGATTAGTAAGTAGTTAATAACATTAAAAATGTGCGTTTCATTTGTAATGTGTAACACGTTTTTAATTTTACTATTGATCTCTTAGCTTAGATATGGTCAAAACTAATGAGAGGCTATTTTCACAATGGGATGACTGTAATTATGAAATACTTTCGGAAGAACAGCTGTCACAGTACTTGCCAACCTTGGAAGAATCGTGCAAAGTGAAGATTGGAAATATGGATTGGACGTCGTATAAAAAATTTCAAGCTGAAAAGGGCCGAGGTAATATTTTTCATGTTTGCAATGATATTTCTAAATCATAATTTTAAGTAATTCTGATTTACCGAAACCTTTTAGGCATTAGTAAATAATAATAAAAAATATTTCTGTATAAGCGTGTAAATGCTTTTGTTCTTAAATTTATTCTTTTTTTAATTTCTGCACAAATACAATCATGAAAATAGTCATTTATATATTAAAAAATCGCATATCGTAAGTATTCGTAAAGTGTCAAAATGCAAAGTAAATATATATAATGCAGGGTACAGCGTGTTGTTCACGGGCGGGTGCATCCAGTGCATATCGTGGGCGCCGGAGCGCGCGGGCGCGGACGCGGTGAACGCGCTGTGCGTGGCGGCGCACCGCGCGCCCGACTGCCCGCGGCTGCTCGCGCGCGACACGCCGCGACACCCCGCGCTGCTGCAGATGTGGGAGTTCGGGGACTTTAAGTAAGTATAATAGGGATTTTAAGTAAGTATAATAAGGACTTTAAGTATAATAAGGATTTTAAGTACGTATAATAAGGATTTTAAGTAAATATAATGAATAATGTAACGAATATTCACATCTTTTAAGATATTCGCATTCGAAAGAATTGTGCGAATGATTTGCGTATATTAATTGCATTGATTTGCGGAAAAAGGTAGCTCAATACAATTTGAACTGCAGTTTGTCGACCAAAAAAAAGGTCGCCAAATCCACATCCTCCGGCGCCCTACACCAAAAACGTTCAAATATTAGCATTCTTTGCATCACTAATGCACATAGGTAAGGGTTTAGATGTGTGACAAAAATAGTGATCTTAAAAATTCTGTTTTTACATTCTTGTGTAGTTGTGCGTAGGACGAGTGTATCTGTGATTTATATTAAATATTTGTATTTAAAGGCACAGGGCCTTTATCAGTCTCTTATGTAGGCGAAGGTTGACCGGGCGAGCAGAATAAAAAGTAATCCGTACGTAATTAACAATGTCCTATTTTATTACGTGACAACAGGTTAACAAAAAACATGCATTTGCTCGGCACACGACTCTAATTCATTTCCTGCCAAACAAACCATTTCAATTTTGTCACTTACTAGCGCCCGGAGTTGCAGCAGAGCGGGTAAAACCATAATGTCCTCGTTCGACCCACTCTATGATTTATGGGAACGCCGACATAATAGTTAAGATCCCTTTATTAGGTTTAAAAGTACCTTTTAAAATAACTATATGACGTCAAATAAAGGTATCCCTTTAGAAAGATAGTTACACAATGTTAAGTCTAGAATGTTTTGAATGACCGCACTGTAAAGTTGTGATTTAAGATGTAACTCTTTTCGTGGCATTGGACGATTTAAGATTGTATCACCAGGTGGCGGAAACAGTTTTCTTTCACCCACCATCGCCACACTCAGTTATAGCATTAAACAGTTCTTGCGTTTCAGTTGAATGGTGTGGTTGTTGGCTCAAAACCTTGTTTCTGTTTTAAGTTGTTTAAACATGTACATGACCGGTAATTGCCACTTAACAGTTTACCTGCATGCTCGTTTGCTACTTCATTCATAAAAAAATGTGTTATATCTTCCCCAAATCATTCTTATTGTCATCATCGTTACATCGTACCTAATCGTTATCATCGTGGTTATTATTATCATCGTCATCATCTTATAGACCGTCACATCTAGTGCACTTCGTGACGTGGTTTACATGCTGCGGTATTGCGATATTGCTGCGAAATTGCGATAACCCGCGCTGTAGCAGTTATCGGACATTGGTGATTGTAATGTACCGGTTATGTAATCATTATCACCGTCGTTGCCAATGATGTCCCCGTAGTAGTCAGTATAGTCATCGTCACCAATCAATCACTATTCCATTACCAGCGGGTCAAATACCTCTGAGAATATTATAGAGACCTCTTAGACAGTTGGCATGGATTTCGTCAGCCATATTTCAGTGTCATTTTTTTAAATATATATTTTCATGTCTTATTGTTTTATTTAATGATTTTGGACGGTATCATATAATATGATTTGTTTTGTAATTATAAATTCTAATCAATTTGACACAATGTCATTAATTTTACCATTCATTATTTTCTTTGCACTTGCATGATAATATATCACTTTAATTTTGTTTTTACAATGTAAATAGTCATCATTAATATTAAAACGAATACGCATGTGTATTCGACAGTAATAACAATTGACACGATTATTTTAATGAGCATACTCTGTTGGTAAAATATTAACGCACACCGTGCCAATAAGCAATTATGGAATAACAAACACATTAACATTTTGTTTGTATGTGTTATATTTAGAATTATATATTCTAAATATAACACATGAAGTATACCTATATAAAGTATGTAAATATCTTGCAATAAGCGGCTCAATTTCATATAATGGGATCATAGTCCTCGGAAGAAGGAATGCGTCTGTGACTGTAGATGGTCATGGGCGTCAGTGACTTGCTACCATGAGGACAACATGCTAATTCGTTGTTTCAATCATTTATTTAAATGAGAGTATTGTCATTATAAATTGTAAATTATTTGTTGCCGAGAGTTTTTGATTTACGAGAAATAAAAATAATCAAGAACTATTAGTGACCTTGAGGATAGGTAATACCTATTGATATAATTTTAATCGATATTTTATTGTTTTCAGATCTAAACCAAGATTAGCATTTGGGTTGGCTCACGATTTTGGAACAGTTTGGGCTATTGATTGGTGTCCAGCCGGTGCGAGAGATGTACTCGGGGATGGTCATTCAGATAACGATAAGCGGTTAAGGCTAGGTCTATTGGCTATGGCTTGTTCCAACGGGTCCGCTTATATAGTTCCTGTTCCCTATCCGGACAAGAACCAAACAGAGTAAGTTTCATTCTTTTCTGAACATAATTGCATAATCTCCCGTTCTTTTATTTGTATATTAACAAATTCTTTATTATTTTCAGTAACGTCCCTTTCTTTAAAATAAGGCCATGTGTAGAATTGAGAGTTACAAGAGCAAGTAACAAATATCAGGCGACTTCAGTCAATTGGAATATGGTAAGTATTTGAAGGTTTTTTTAATAAAGGCATTGCAGTTATACAGTTAAAAATATTATAACATAGATGATTTTTGTGAACTGTAAGGGAGTTCCTATTTTGAAGATATTCAAGTTAAATATCACAGTTATTGCAAGAAAATGTATTTTTTATCATAAATTTTGTATTTATTAAACATGTACTGACTTAGGTAATGGCATAGCATTTAAAATTTATTTCCAGTCAAAAGGCCATACCACTATATCGGTGGGATACGGAGACGGAACAACTGCTATGTATGACCTTGTTACCGAATCTCCTCTGTTGAGGGCTCAAGAAGGAGACCTTACTGTTTTATATCCATTCCAAGACGAGCGTCTGCATAATTCCTGTGTAACAGGTATGAATTATATTACGTAAATTTACTACATAAATAGTCTTCTTAGCGTTTAATTAGTTCCTTATTGAAATTACATTTGTTTTTTCATTTTATTCTACTCTGAAATGAAGACTCTATAATTAAGTATATTTGTGCACCTTTTATTGGTTAATATTTATAATATAGTTGAGGTTTAAACAGTGAGTCAATAAGTTTCAAACCTTAAAAAAAGGACTCAGTCCTTAGGATTTTGATTTAGTCGACAAGTCGTGAGTTAGTAAGTGTAGTTTGACGGTACGGTGACTTCTGTGCCCCAGCGGTTACCATACCGGTCTGACATGTGTTCGGAAACACATATCTGAATTAATTATTCAGATATCTGTTTGGCCGAGGATCGAACTCGGAACCCATTGCGTGTCAAACCTGTAATGCGATTGCTTATAACGCGGGTCGCCAGCGTCTAAAAGCGTTAGCCTCCTTTTTATTGCTCACTAAGTTCCTTTTCGAAGTACTCAGTCAACTTCTCGTTAAGCTCATTCGTTCTGTGGTGCTCATAACCCTGAGCGCACTTCATGCAACTTCGGGTTCCTTAACTCGGGCGCAAAAACAGTCAACAATTGAACGTTGACGAGGTAAGTCGAAGTGGTTATCTCCACTATCGTATTCGTCTAACATTGTTAAACTTCTTGAGTACTGTAGATGAGGCAATAACCATTCCGTCTCAAGGGACTTAACCGTTTTAATCTTTGAACATTTCGCAGCGTTAACATCGTGCGCTACGGGCGCGTGGTGCAGCGCGTCACCGACGGGGTGCGCGGGCGGCACGGGCGCGGCGGGCGGCGCGCGGCCGCTGCGCGCGCATGTGACGCTCGCCGCCACCGCCGCGCTCTTCACGCCGCTCTGGCCCTCCGTGCTGCTGTCGGGCGACGACACTATAGGTAATACTCCAGTGACTATAATAAAAAATGAGATGGTGTCTGTCTGTTTCTTTGTTTGTTTGTTTCTAAATCACGTAAGAATCACTGGTCTGATTTATATCATATTCTGTTTGGTCTGATGTACATGTCAACCTATAGGCTGCTTTTAATTTCCATATTTTGCAGTATTTAAAGATGACGACAATTTTTGTTAAATTTATCTGTAGTCCCGTAGCGAAGCACTTGTAATTTAGCTTGTAGCTTTTAACCAGGAAGGTAAAAGAAAAAAAGAATTATGTATATTATTCCACCGTTGGTAATGCGTCTTCTGTGAAAATCAGAGAGTTTTTGGGCCAAAGTCTACCACGCTGGCCAAGTGCAAATTGGTAAACTTCACAGATCTTGGGACCATATTTTAAGGAACTATCAACTTGTCTATATGTTCAGTGGGCAACTCGCCCAACGAGATCGAGTGGGGGTGCTCGGGGCGGCGGCTGGGCTGCGTGCGCGCGCTGGCGGGCAGCGTGCGGCGCGCGCGCGTGGCGGCCGTCACGCCGCCGCTGGTGCAGGCGCTGCGCCCGCACCCCGTGCAGTCGCAGGGGCACAAGTCGCTGTATCGTCGGGTGAGCCTTGTTTGATTATAGCCTTTTTTGAAGTGAAACTTCTTTATCGGGGTTGTTGAAGTGAAATGAAACTTCTTTATCGGGGTTGGAAAAAAATTTAGTGTAACATTTTTTCGTTACGCGCCATCTTTTTCTTATCCCTACCACGCGTGATATTAGATAGATTATTATATATTAGATTATTAGATAAACTTTAATAAAAGCCTTTTATTAAACTTTATCTAATTTAACTTTATTTAACCAATTTCTGTAAAGTTGCATATAGTAAATTATTGAAGTGAAACTTCTTTAGAATCATTGTGATTTTAAACCTGATGCAACGGAAAAAACGACAGGTAAGAGACACAAATACAAAAATGTGTAGAATGAAGCCGGTAAAGAATGAGACAGAAATATACACACGTCCCCACTCCCGTCTTCTAAGCATAGTCGCCTGTAATTAGTGAGCCAAAGCGAGAGAGCACACTGTTTAATACTTGCTTGTATTTGAGCATTTAACGTGTGTTAGTATATGTGAAAAGTACGTGAGCTAATACCATTCTTTTCTCGATTTACTGAAGTTTCACTTCTATCGTGTGTGAATCGCACTTTTTTTTTTTTTGAAAAATAACGTCATAAAGAAGTTTCACTTCTTTCGAGTGTACGCTAGTACACGCACACATTTTTTTTTGTTCTCGAGGGGAAAACCTACAAAAGGTACCCGACGCCGTGGAAGCGACGCAGGGTTATGTGGGATTTTTACTGCACTAAAACCCTTCCGGTGGCCGCCCTCAGCGCTATAAAGAGGACTCCGGGGTCTCCAAAGGAACGCAACCGGAATTGTTTATAGCTTAACGTATCGATACGATTGTAGTAGCACACGAGCATGCAGTCCACTTGATGATAGGTGGTCAATACTTCTAATGGCCATCTGCAATCAATTTTATATAGGACAGAGGTGCTATATAATTCTAGTCTATATTTCATCGCAGATGCGTTGCTATTCCCGAGGATTAAAATGGCCGCCTCATAAGAAAGTAGGCTGAGAACTAACGAAATGTAAGTATTACTTTACGCTAGAAATTGTTATGGCAGTTACCCCCTAAGTTGAACCATATTCTACTTGCAGATGGATAGACGGAAGATGGAGTACCTAACCTTTGGTGGTTCATATGATAATAATACAAAAAGTGAATAGAACTAACATAAGTAAGTTTTTAGTGTATTAATATAAAATAATGCACTGTGAATTTGTTCCTACAGACTGTAGCAATGGTTGACATGATACCATTAGCTATGAAGAGGTCCAGGCAGAGGTCCAATGACGAACTATCGATGAAGGTAGAACCCATCACTTATAAAGAAGCCGTGCAATCTTATGGAATTGAATTCAAGATGGAACACAATTTGGACAAGGTAATTTAAAATTAATTTATTAAATAAGGTTGTTCGTAGTTTCAGGTTGATCATGCTTATTATTGAGCGAGCCGTTACAGTTGGTATAACGTAAATGTTTTTGTTTCCGCTCCAGTATCTGCAAGGAAGGAAATTAGCTGGTTTTACATAGTTCGCGAAGTTTTCGAATCTTACAACTTTATTTAAAAGTGTTACCTCCACGTATCGCGATGATAGATAAATTATTGGATTACAATGCATTTGTCGAATGTTTGTTTCATCGCAACACTTGCTATGGAACACAGATAGTGATTTCTATCAGATTACATCTGTACTGAATGTATGCAAAGTAATTTAAATAATCATTGATCATACATTTTACAGTACGACAATTTACGTATTGTCAAGTTTATGGCCATTTTTTATAATAATGATGTAGCAAACAAGTATGCAGTCCACCTGATGGTAAGTGGTCACTGCCGCCCATGGACATCTGTAAGCAACTTCATATAGAACATAGATTTTGTATGAAGTCAATCACAGATGCGTTGCTAGTGTGCCGGCAACCACACCCTTCCATCGAAACGCAAGGAATGTTTCACATTAGGTTACACATTGTCAGGTCTGTATGGTCAACTTTAGATAATAATGAAATTCGCCAGGCGTTATGCTTCACATTAGGTCGCAACTTTAGATAATAATGAAATTCGCCAGGCGTTATACTTCACATTAGCTCGCAACTTTAGATAATAATGAAATTCGGCAGGCGTTGGTGTCTCGCGTGCAGTCCCGTCCGCGCGAGGCGTGCCCGGAGCGGTTCCCGCTGGCGGACGTGGCGGCGCTGGCGTACTGCCCCGCCGCCGCGCACGCCGCGCGCCTCGCGATCGCCACGCACGCCGGCCTCGTCTTCCTCGTCGACGCTTAGGCGATACTGGTACTACCACTGGTTATGATGCTGCCCTGCTGCCACTGCTCCAGACTTCGACTCTACTTCCAGAGATAGTCGTGATGCTGCTGAACTTCAACAACTGGACTCGTGGCGGTCCTCCACGGTTCGGTTTGCACGCTCGTTTTTGCCACGTGCAAGTTGTGGAATGAGCTTCCTCCTGAGGTATTCCCGGAGCGCTATGACATGGGTTCTTCAAGAAAGGTGCGAAAAGAGCTCTCCTTCAAAGCCGGCGATGCATTGGCGACTCCTCTGGTGTTGCGAATGTCCATAGGCGACGGTGACTACTTTCCATCAGGTAGCCCGTCTGCCTTATCGTTAGGTTAAAGTATAAAAAAAAAATGCTGCTGAGCCTCCGTAGGTTAGCGTCCGTACTCGCCCTATGAGCGGCAATGACCACTTACCATCAGGTGGATGCATGCTACTCCTGTGACTACTGTTGTCCGACTACTAGGAATACCACAGATCGGTCCTACTGGCAGTACTGCCATGGTTAGATGATGCTGCACGTACGGCTACTACTAGTAATACCATAGCACGGTACTACTGGCACCACTAGCACTGACAGTTTTGCTGCAACACCGACGATTACAACTTGTACTACTATTACTAGTGATATAATAAGATAGTGTTGATGCTTCACCTACGCCTCCTATTTGTGCTCCAGCTGCTAATGGGACTACTGGGGTAATAGCGCTATCACCACATTGCTACTAGTATTACTGTTGCCACTGCGTCTACTATAGTACCATGATTACTAGTAGTAATACTGCTGTTACTTAGACCCAGAATTAAGACGTAGATTGCTGCTGGTCCTAGATCTTAAAACCGGCCTACACCTGGCTGCTATGAAGCGAGGTTATTGTACGATCGACAATACCTCCGCAATCAAACAACGCTTATAAGCCCATTTTCTACGTATTTCGACTAAACATACTCTCCTATTACTTTTTAAGGTGAGTCTTTACATCATCGACCGGTTATGCTTATACCATCTGGGCACCCTGGGCTTTAAGATCACGTAATACCTTTGATAGATCAGTTCTATTAGCCTACGTGAATAGCGGTAGTCACCTTACTTGAAGGTCTATATAGGTGATTTAATTTAATGAATATACAGGGAAACGCAGGAGATTTTAAAAAGTGTGCAACGTAAACTTTTTAATAAGGGCTTATTTAACCGGTTTTCAGTCTGAAGTGTGCGTCAAGTAACGTCACAATGGTAAAAAATAACATCAGTAGTAACAGTCACTTGCCCTAACTTCAGAGTGAACTGGATGTATGGCCAAAGTCTAACTTTTCTAACAAAGTGCAGGTCCTACGTGCAATATTTTTATTTATATGGTTCTGTAGTTAAATGTGTATACTGTATTTTTGGAGACAAGAAATAAATAATGTATCGCATGCACATATAATAATAAAATAATCATTTTACTGTATAAAATAATTGAACATCGATATTACAACAATGCAGTGGTGTAGTGTCAATGTTCATTATATTTTCTTGTAACTAAAGGCGCCATACTCAAGCCATTTTCATGGTTTCTACAATCGTAATATGTAGAAACCATGAACATAACATTATATTTGCATTCGAATGACACAAGATGCAAGATGTTATAATAAAGCGTGAAGTCATTCACCAAAACATGGTAGTAGAATTACACGCTTTTTACACGCATAGCCCCACACTAGGATTTTTTCCTGTGTCTCGGGTAACATGGACACACACAAGAATACACGAACACCTAAACTCATCATTCAGATACCTGTCTGACCGGGAATCGAACCCGGAACCCATTGCGCGTCAGACCGGTATGATAACCGCTGCGCCACGCGGGTCGTATTCCTTCTACAAATCTGATCCCTAAACATCTGTAGGTCACAAGTGTGCAATGTAAGGTTTTAGTGACATTAAGAAGTTTAATTTACTATTTAAAGCCATAAGAATACTCGATACATGCTATAAGTTAGGAGATTAAGGATATAAATGTCTTTATTATACTATTGTCGTACAAAAAAGGAAATAACACATTTGCACATTATGATTGATTATTTTAACAATATTCTAGAGATGAATGTTTTAAAAATCTATAATTCTTAATGTATAAGAAGAATTTTATAACTTTTAAGGATTTTAATACGTAACTAATGTATATTAAGCATATATTTTTACAATGTAATTCTTGTAAGTACATGATTGGCGTAAAATGTATGTGGTATTGTATTAAGTAAATTAACCTTAAGGACCTACTTAGTTTAATCTTAATACGGAGTGTATAAAGCTTTAATATCTAAGAAATACTTCAGTTTCTTTACTAGATTTTAATATAATGAAAATCTTTCGACGTTTTATGTATTTACTAGCAGTTTAGCCTGTTATTGCCTGTTTCATTACTTGATGTTAATCTGCTAGAATTGAAAGGAATTATGAGTAGGATGGTGCAATTTTTACAAATTGTAACTTCTGTTAAATAACTTTGAAATAGTGTTACGTTTACGCAGTGTGGAAAGACGGTTTCAATGTCGAAGACATAGGAGAAGTCAGTCCAGCTGAGAACTAGTGTACTAAAGTAATGATTAATTAGTGGTGAAACAGAACAATATTCAAAAGGCTTTTATTACCAAATGTATAATTTTTTTAAACGACAAGAGGTCACAACGTTTGCCAAATTTGGATACAATTTATTAGTAAGACCTATATATAATAATATATATTTTTCAATGTCGTACTTAAAAACATTTAAAGAATTTCAAAAATTTGCATTTCACAAATTTCATAATGTCAGTAGAATTGTTAAATATTTATAAGATTAGTTGCATTTTAGTTACATTTTTTTATTTATTAGTCTCATTATTATTATATATCTACACATGGCTTAATTGAAATTTTATTTTAGACTCTTAGGGACTTTTTCTTTATCACGCGGGTTTGTGCCTGCGAGCGCTTCTGGTCTGCATGGGGACCACTCGCGTCTTACAATTTCATACATACTTTTTTGTTACAAAAGCCACGCCCATGCGGGACGCAGAGAAACTGGCAGGTTTACTCACGCATGTGGCTAATCACACGCGGACATAGACCCGTCACGACAAGAAAAAGGTCCGTACTGTAAATCTGTATAGTGCATTTAGTATGTTAACTTAAGATTGTCGTTATTTTCGTAAAGTTTTTGTTGAATTTTAAATTGTTTTTAGATATGAAATTATTGTAAAAATAAATATTAATAGTATGTATAAATTTGAATGACTTTTGACAATGTGTATAGAGTGTCATGTTTGATTTTATTCAAGTGTCTGGAAGAAAATATCTGTAATATGTTTTAATTCTGTTTGTATGATAAAGAAGTATGCACATGTCTAGTAAGTATCATGATCAATATGTTATATACCCAAACGATTAGCAACCAAGTAAGATGTAGGTGAGCATTTTTCTTCAAAATAATTACATTTACGGGTCAACATGGGATTTGATTTTATGCAAATATGAAACGTGAAAGGCAATTATTTTTATTGTTCTAATGTCCATTTGGCGTGTGTATTGCAAATTAAAGTGGCGCGCATACTAAAGCAGTTATAATAGGACGTCATGCCTTGTGACGTCACCAGCATCAATACATTTATGTGTTGTTTATAACCCTTTGGTATGTGCAGCTGCCACCTGGTATTCCGTCTATTTGTACTCGACATAGCACAATTTGTTATTACCTACTTAATTTCAAATCGTCTGGCGTATTGAAATGTTCATCTGTAAACAGTCAGTATCATCGCTTGCTTTTAACTTAAAAATAATACAGACGAATTTAGAACCCCCTCCTTTTTGGAAGTCGGTTAAAAATTACATATTGTTTTTTTGATTGGGGCAGTTATTTCTTATCGTGGAAAAGCCTAATAGACTTTTAAATTACTTCAAGTATCATTTTATACTAGAACTAATTACAATAATTGGACAAGTGTGAGCTTTCTGTCAAAATTAGTATATTTCTTTTATTTCCAAAGATTACGTTTAATACCAATAGTACATTATTATAAACGCTATAGCTGTGGCGTTCCTTTCAACCCCTGTTATTTTTTTATTGCTGGAATTGGTGTTTTCCCACTATCTATGTCTATAATACAATCTTATGTATCATTGTACGTATTTTTAACCACATTAATCCTATTCACATTACATTCACAATACACTTGTAAAAGTAGGGCACTAGTTTCGTACGATTTTGTTTTATCATCCACAAATCATTCTGTTTCATCATCTGTTAATAAACTTCAATTACGTTTTATTAATCGTTTAAATTGTAGGTATACATAAATTGTTTAGCATCACAAATTGGTCTTGTCATATTTTTTCATTGTACGATCAAACTGCGGCCATCAGTTTTACTAGTTTACCATGTACAGTAATCATGATTAGTAGACTTAAGATTATAATAAGTGTATTATTTATTGGTAGGAGTAATATTTCAATCCAGAAAAAACATATATCGGATTGCAGTGATATTAATATATTTTAACTATTAAACATACTTGTTTGTATATCATGTGATATGCTTTGTTGCCTAATAAAGTATAAAAAATAATGTTGTTTTTATTATTTATCCAACTAATGGGATAATGATTTAAAAGTCTAATAAATAACATGAATATTTATTCCCTTCTTTATCAGAGTAACTTTACATATAGATACGTGGTTATTTTTTTAGGATAAAGTACCCTTTACATCTAAAATTCTATAAAATGCACTACATTCTCGTGAACCTTCTCAAAAATGGTATTTAGTACACGAACCAAAACTGGGTGTTGCTAATACTGTCCGTTATGACTGTGTAATTATGATTTATTGCGTACAAATCACAATGTCAAAGAGACACGGGATATGATCTTATGTCTCTGTATGTTATAGGTACGGACCTCAAACTAGAAGGTCGTGGCTGGTTAGATCAGTTTTAAATTGAGCGATAACGTCCTGTGGTCGTCGGACTTGTGTAGGGCCCAGGAAAAACGGGCTGGTATCGGAAAAGGAGGTTTTTTTTAGATTCATTTGCAGTGATTTGTCCTGCACGGATTTTATTCACGCTCTTTCAAAAACAAAAATGACATGGGGATCTTACAGAAAGGTGCAAAACATAGCTTTATTTCAAAGCCGGCGATGCATTGAAGACTCCTCAGATCAGGTAGCCCGTCTGTCATACTGCTAGGTACACATATGTATATCGTTAGGTATATATATGAATAATTGTGATGTTTTTGTGATCACTTTTATATTTTAATTGACCTGTGACAATTTTATAGGCCTTAGCAAATTACTTTATCATACACTTTGCGCTTGACAAAATTAGTGATCTTTGACCTAGATATTAATATGCCAGTTAAAGTTATTCTGGATATATCCGAGTACAGGAATTGGGTGGGCGACATAAACGCCTATTGTTTTTGATTCGTAATTGCCGTGCTCTTCCTACTAATCCCACGCGATTTTATATTAAGCCTTGGTAGTAATTAAACTCAAATGAGAACACTCAATCAGATATATCCAACATATACGAACGTCGTTCTTATATCTATTATCGTTTCGTATATAAAGCTTGCTAGTCTGTAGATATACCCGATAATCGCAATAATAAATTAGAAATTACATAGATAGAGCCGTATAGAATACTATTAATAAATTGTCAAATTTGCATTCATAGCCTCACTGCAGTATTTTTTTTATTCAATCAAACTAGCTGGTTGGGAATGCAACTTAGGGTCCCCTGCATGGTGCAAAGCTTTAGTGTCAAATGTATGACAACCACATTAAACGCTGGCATATAGGTAGCATCGCTGCATCTTTATTTACTACCTACCTTAGGTGTCTTTGCAACAGACGGGCAGGTCGTTCCAATAAGTTGCAATTTTAATAGGTATCATATCGTATGTACTGTTGATTTGGAAGGCAGAGTGTGGTCCTTGTAGAAAAATGTCTTCCATAAAAATATGGTTTAACGCTAAATCTTACTACCTACTATTATAAAAAACAAAGGTTTGTGTTCCAATCAGGATGAATGGATGTTTGTCTTTCAATTGTGTCAGAACGTCTCAACAGATTTGGATGAATATTGGCAAAGTGCTAGATTAAAATCTGGAAAAGGGTTGCCCAACCTTTTTTTTTTTGATGCTCCCTAGACTATAAATAACAATTGTATGCCGGTATGGGACGACACATACCGCCGTCCTTCCCGGGGTTGCCTGGTTAGATGGCTCGAGCAGGGACAGGGACTCGACAGGCAGGGGATACCGTAGCCCTATTCTGATCCCGAAACTACGGGGACCTATTTGAAGTACCTAGAAAACTCAAGTATTATGTAATTAATAAAAGAGGGCTAGTGTTATAATTTGGGGTAGTGAAATACGCGATTAGCTCTCTGCTAAATTGCCTGTTGTCGTCATTTGGTCTGATGTTACCTCCGACTATTGTTGTTTTTCTTCGAATCACAACAATAAATCCGTGTTTCGTCTCTTGTTACGATGTCATAAATAACATTTAAATTCAGACATTTAACACGTATTTAAAGCGTCCAAACGGCTTTGATTCTAGAATATGGCGCTATTCAACCTATTAATGAGAAAGATAAACATGGTCTATTATGAAATTATTGTTTCAAGGCGCTTTTTTCGTTACAAAAATAATGTACTGATTATTTCGAGAAATTATCATATAACTACCGAAATGTTTTATTTTTTTAGCTACTAATGACTTTTGTATCTCCCTAATGAACAACAAAAAATTGTTACCAAAATACTTAATTGATTTCTTACATTAGTCGTTATCGCGAAGATGCTATTCTATTTTAATAATCATCGGGAAAGCTAGTGGCGTCAAGGATATAAGTTTAGACGTAAGAAAAAGCTTTTCATCAAAATTATTATTACAACAATCCAAGAGTTTTTATATGATTCCGTCTGTATCGTGTAGTATCGTTGCCAGATTCCAGCTGTGGAGTGCTCGGACGGTATCAGTATTCGTATTCACTACTCAGTGAATTTAAACCCGCGTCGGAGAGCGAACGTGTTGCTTCATAATAAATTTTGCATCGCGACTCGCGCCCGTTTCAAAATATCAACATCACGTCTGAAATAAAATATGACTTTTATCTCTTATATACGTGTTTGTATGTTATTTTGATTATCATAAAATATTTTAAGTTAAGTATGTTAGTTGAAAATTAACAAAGAATAAACGATATTTATATAAAAAGTCTAAGAATAGTACTTTTTTGTAAACTGTGCAACAGACACTAAACATGATGATGGCTAGTGCAAAATTGGTGAGGGACTGCAGCTCGGAGCTGAGTTCGGATGTGAGGTCTCTCTCGGTTGCATCCTCCACGGAGGAGCAGGAGTCCATGACCACTACAGAATCCGATTACTCAGAAGAAGAGAAGGAGTATGAATTAGACGACCTTCAAATTCTGAAGACAATTGGTAAGCATAAATATATTCAGCAGTGAAATTCTATTTTACTTTATATGCACCCACTTTTCATTGGGTAATTTAAAAAATTAAGTATATTTGAGCATTTTAAATATATAATTTTTTATAAAATAAATATTTACCTATCATAAATGAAACGTTGTAAATATTTTAAACGAAAAGTTGATTTTTATAATCATCCATTAGGTACAAAAAGATGTCTATGAGTCTGAATTTTATTATAATTTTAGATATCAATTTTGTCGCATTTCAATTTCTTTTCGAAGTTTTAATAAAAATATTAAAGTCATGAGTAATCCTACTATATTTATAAGAAAATATACTGTACAATATATTATATTTCACAATAACAATTTGATTGCCTTTATATAATGTTTAAAAGCGATAGTCATCATAGTAAATGAGCGGCAAAGTTACTTCGGGGGAAAGTTCTCTTTACGACCCTTTTGCGACCTCACGTTCTGCACCGAAATTTCTTCACACGTATCTCCTAATCTTTTTGGACGTTGATAGATTGGACCATAAACAAAATTATATACCGCAGTAATTAGTTAAGTGTATAAACGTATATTTGCTTTTATTCAATAATATAGCCGTTTCACTCTATCCTTAGAACTCTACACCAAACTCTACATCGTTAAATTAAATGCAATATTTTAAATTAAGGTGTTGATAATTTATTTTAATGCTTAACAAATACTTATATATTTTTACATACGCTTATTAAGGCCTAATTAGTTTTTTTTTAAAGTAGATAAACAAAAAATGTTAATATAGTAATATTTTTCTGTAATTTATTTGGAGTATTAATTTTACTATGGCCACAACAACCCAAATAGCAATTAGCTCTATCATAAAATTATTAAGGTTACAGCGATGATAACGATTAATCAAAACGGGCCCTATGTTATCTGCGTCCTTGATAAGAGTGTTGACGAGCATAAGTTAATGCAAAGCAGGTGTAGTACACCCTTAATACCTCTCAGCCCCCTTTCGACCCAATTGAAAGATATGGGCCAAGGGCGGCTCCATGCCGACCTAGTAGGACAACAGCTGACCCGGTCGCGCTTTCTTCGCTTTGTGCAGGGAATTTTGTGAAATTCTCCAAGTTTATGTTAGGTACTCCAATGTTTATAGCATTTTTGATGAGCGTCCTGACATTCTTAAACTCCCTACTCTCAAGATTCGCCCCTGGTAAAGGTGACGACTTTTGCAATAATTTAATGTGTAATTCATGTACATATTCTTATATATTTAAAGCTTTACAGTAGTATTTTATGCTTTCTCAAATAAAAGTAATATTTGGTTATAAAAAATACACAAGTAACAAAATATATTTCAAAAACAAAAAATATCTTGTACTAGCTGAGTGACCATGCACGCTACGGGACATGAATGTCACAAAAATAGTCGCCATCTTTAAATAGTGCAAATATCGGAATCAAAAGTAGCCTATAGACTGACTAGTTAAATAAGCTAAATCAAAATTTCATATAAATGGACCACACTGAGTCGTGCGTGTTTGAGTCACAAACAGACACATACCATTTCATATTTGCATATTAGTATAGTTTTCAGAATAATATTTGGTGTATTCGGTTAGTTAGTGTCAATTAAGCGAGCTGTAAAATTAAAACAAGATTGTTAACTATAAATTATTCTTCTTTCATTAGAAAATTTGAATAAATGAACTCGATAAGATACAGGTATTGGCGAAAGTTTTTATAGAAAATCACAGTTACATTTATTTAAATATTTTGGTATCAAATTAATTTAAAATAAAATGTTATTTTATAATAAAATAGAAACAAGACTAACTCCCGAAATTAGATTAATGATTATGCGAATGCATGATATGCTAATGTATGTAAAATATTGAAACTCATATACATTTTCATTAACATCTGCGTGACATTATACAGTTTATTTGATTTAAAATGTTTAATATTTTGTATTATTCACGAGCTTTTACGTGTTCAGCTCTGCTCGCGTGCTCTCCAGTGCATGATTATTTTTTCGTACTTTATGTATTTTACGTATTTATGTACTTTATGACCATTTAGGGGTAATAAGTGGCCTCGGATGCAATCTGATTTACTAAGACTTTATCGAAATTATTCTATTCGGTAACTTAGATTCTGTACTGTTAGAACAAAAAAACATTATAGTTGTTTTTAATATTTTGGTATAAAATAGACACGCACTTTCATGTCTTTGCCTAATAAATAGGTAGGTACAATTAAAAAATATGTATAGTTCTTCCCACAATTTGAAACGGGGACAGTCTAGTGTATTTAGAATAAGTAGAGTCGAACTGCAAACAATTGTAAAAGTGAAACAGAGCACAGAACATCGAAGTCACACGCTCGTAGGCTGTCTGCTATCCTCTGGCTGCTCCACTTACGGACGCCAACCAATAGATCTCCATTGAACACTCATTTACGGTGTTCGGAAATATTGTCTGCAGAATTGAGGCAAACCGCAAATTTTCTACTATTCGTTTATTTGAACTAGTTTACAAGTAGACTACTAAATAATTGTATATTTATTTACAAGAAAACTGTTTTATTCTATTGATGTAGTCTACACAATATGGATATCGACTTGAAATTTCAGACAATATTTAGGTACCTACATTTCTTTTTAATTGAACTGAACAGAACTGAACAGATATTTTGTAAGATCCCCATCGTAATATAAAAAATACGAATGTTTATTAGAAGGATATAACATGTATATAATTTAGATCAAATAAGCACTTACAATAGCTATGTATTCCTAAATTAAGAAAATCGTGAAATCTCATAATCGTTTAAACGGAAACCAATTGATTACTATCCAATGTTAACTCTAATGTACTCGTATGTAATGAACAAAAGAACAATATCACTTATTATTATGATATTATCGCGTTTACGTATCTTTTGTCACGCGTGATTAGTAACAGAATGTGGGTCAGTATCGCGTGAACTGAGTTGGGAGTGCTAATATCTCGTGACTACTCGTTAATGTAAAAATGGTATTAATATCTTTGACAATTATCATAAAAGCGGAAATATATGGAAAAGAAATATAGATATAAATTTCTAATGTGCTGACGACAACGAGACGAGACTATAAATATAGAGCCTAATGTGTTATATGATACGCAAGTATCATTACTTTTATCTCTTAAAATTTATGTACTTACAATTAGAACAAGTGAAATTGTTTAATTATTTAAATAAACCCGACTGCTTTAAAACGAATCGTGTTTTTGGCTATTGTAATAATTTATTTATTTATATATTTTTTTTTAATTTTACGTCAAAACATTTACAAAGTCTACTTACTACCTTTCATTCGATACCCACCTTGTTATAGGATTAAAAAAATCGTCCCTTCCTCCTTTTTCTCTAAACGCAGGCGCCATATTTAAACATTATTATTTATATTTATTCATTTAAACTATATTATAGCCTATGTCACTCCTACAATCGAGTCGTTTCAAATGATATGTCATATGTTACTTACTGTCCTTCAAGCCGTTTGGGCTGTAGCGTCTGCAAAATAAATGGACATACTTACAAACATACATTAATTACCCCCTTCTGACGCAGTCGGATGAAAATATACTAAAATTGTCATGGGTGTTTTATTATCACAATTATACTCTGACCATTAATAAAATATCGACTACGTAAATGATTTATCATTTGTAAAGGCAATTATGAGAACGCAAAAGCGGATCGAAAGTTTACACGACACATTTTATCAGCTTGGCAAATTTTAAAAGACCAGCGGAACGAATTGCCGTAGTTATATTATTATTGTAATGACATATTAAAAATAAATAAGGCTTTTTTGGTTTTAATTTAGTAATGGTTCACACATTTACACACTTTGGAATATATTTATGGTCTCATTTGTTTGTTTCGGTGAGGTATAAGCTGAAATAGCTACTATCTGGTAATAATTTTTCGAAGTTATTGATAGTCATTAAATTAGATACAAATAAATATATTTGCACGAAGATAGACACAGTAAAATCATACTTGAAAAAACCTACATTACATAACTCTACAAACATTAGGTAATATTGTAAAAGTGAGTAAAAGTTTATAACATGAGCGCATTTTGCAACGGGCTCGTCTTGATGCGCTCATATTTCACACATGTTGTCGAGATCATTATAACTAAAACTAGTTTAAACAGAATTAAGAAAAGAAAGTGGTGGAAACAATGCAAGCACAGAGAGTGGCGGCGACACGCGCGTCCAGACGGAACCGGTCATATATTAAACGTGTTTGCGAAGCGTTTCGTGTAAAGAATTATGTTTTATGGGCTTTTGTGTATGTAATTAATACACATGTTTCCTTGTACCTGATAAGTTAATTCGTTAAGTTGTACCGTAGATCTTCAAAGAAAAGAATTTAGATAATAATGTGATAAATTAAGATAATTGAATGTCAAGTATACGTTTACCGATCTATCTCTCTCTGCGCGTGTCTTAGGGACGACTTAGAGATTTTAGGAGATTGATGACAATGTCTTTTTGCGAATTTATTGGTATTTGTATAAATAATAACTACTGAGAACTGCCATACAATCCGGTTGAAAGCAATCTACCAAGTCCAGGGCAGTCTATTCTAGGTTCGGGTGTAGTTACTCGTCTTTGTGGCCATGTTAACTCGAATATCTTAGTGCCTCACTGAGCTTTGATTGTATAAAGCATTATTTAAAACGTTAATAGATACTAAATCTGAAATTTATTATATATTTAAGGGCTCGGCTTTTCCTTAAGGAAATCAAAACATGGAAAATGTTGCTCGTTTGATGCTAAGTTTATGCATGCGCCAACATACTTCTTTCACCGAATGCAAGCAGTTGAAGGTAACTAAATCAGTAACATTGTAAAGTAAATTAGCGTCATGTGTGTTCTTCCTCGTGCTGCGTTGTGGGATTTAATCAGGTTAAGGCTAATAAAGTTTTTCGATAAAGTGCAGATATCTCCGCAAACTGCTGCCACTGCATCGGCGCCTACACGTCACCTCGTGCATCGATGCACCGCCCTTGGCCGTCTTTCATGTTCTCTTGCACTTATCGTTATAATATTAATATTCATGGATGCGGGTGGCGAGGGTCAGTGAAACCGTTTATCTTCTATACTAAAGATAAGAATGGCTTTGAAGCTCGATTTTAATATCCACTTTATATAAGTAATGCGAGGGTATGCAGGGTAGCCTCAATTTTTAAAATGGAACCAAACAGTGTTAGGAGCCGAAATCCTTCAAAGGCTTCCTAAGTACATTATACGTGTTTATAATCGCATTAAAAGGCATTGCGGCGAATAACATAATATTAGTGAGTAATGAATACGTAATATGAGATTACGTTTTATGGAGAGGCAAGCTTTTCTGTATCACTTGGCCTCCGCGCCCTAATGTATATTTGCTATAAAACTAATGTAATGTTGCGGATATAAGCTATATTCTATGCCTATTCCGTAAAGGTTTTTATTAAGATTTAGTAACATGTGACGCTGATTTATGTTTGTTTTCTGTGTATATGTAGCTATAGTTAGAAAATTATTTGTGAACGAAGTTAAAATTGTTGTAATATGTAGGTACTTAGTAATTTTATTACGGATACAAACAAAAATATGAATTCGTCAAAAGATACCTGTAAAAATATGATGTAACTGTAAATTGTAACTGTAAAAAAAATCTTCTCTGCAATTAGGTACTTGTAAGTTGTGCCTGTGTTATTTTTCAAGCGATATTTAAGTTCGACTAGTACCTAGTCTGCTAGAGACAGGGTTAGTTAACTCTATGTATAATATCCGAACGCGCTTAGGGCCTCTATTTTCCCGATTCACGGTTCTTACACTCCACGTGTCTAAGCCAAGTGATTTTATTAAATATCTTTTTTTCTTATGTAGAATAGAATCTTCGTCTTTTACCTTCTTGTTTAATTAAACCCAGTTATTAGAAGATTTTTTTTCTGAGTGTGTAAATTCTGCATAAGTATTCATGTTTCGCAGCCAAAATCTATTGGGTATTTGACAAGATTACCATTACAAACATTACACAATATGGCACAGAAAATGATAGTCAATTAGAATTTATATTCACTAGGATTTTATATATATTGGTGGAATAGAAAAGCTTTCATCAATATGACCGTAACCTTATATAAGTTACCGTCTGTTGCGGTTGATGGAAAACCGATACGAATGGTTTGAAATCAATTTATTTTATTACGTGAAGTGTACGTTAACCATAGAAATTTATTTGATACTTTTCATTATTTTTTATCCGATTGTGTCAAAAGGAGAGTAGTTTTTTCGAGCGTATTTACCTATGTACGAATGTATGTTTATATAAATGAATGAATATATATTTGTGTCAACTTGTTGAGAACGTGCTGCAGCCCATACGGCTGGACGGATTGTAACACACCAATAACTACCATATCATTGGAATCGACTTCAGTAGATAGAGTAGAGGGAATAACAGAGTGACAGGTTATATTTTTTTTATAGTGCGCTTGCGATCGCAAGAAAAGGGGGGGGAGCTACCTTAACTATCTGGGCTACTACAAAACTATATAGGAGTACATATATTATAAAAGATTTATGTTACTATTTTGATGTGCTATCTAAAAAAAGCGTTAAATTACACAAATTATTATAAAAACGGAGAACTCGTCTGCTGAAAACAATCAAGTGAAAGTTTAGTTTTTTTTTGTAATAATTTAAAAATGTTTTTTTTTATCTGAGTGAAGTAACAAACGAACATGCAGTCCACCTGATGGTAAGAGGCCACTGCCGCCCATCGACATCTGTATTCAACTTCATACAGAACATGGGTTCCATCTGAAGTAAATCACAGATGCGTTGCTACTCCCGAGGATGATGGTCGCCTCATGTGAAAGTGTGCCGGCAACCACACCCTTCTATCGAAACGCAAGAAGTGCTTCACGCTAGAAATAGGTGTGGCGGTGGTACTTCCCCGGTCGAACTAGACTGGTTCTACCACCTTGTAAATGTAACAATTCTATGAATAAAATGCCCTTTAAATTACGTCCATTTTATTTGGAATTCTTTTATATCTTAAAATTTACACTATGGTTAAAATTTTTATTCTGTATTAAATAGGATGCCTATAAACGGAAATAATATTACGTTAAACGGTTAAAGTGGTCATCGAAGATTGAGCCCTGGGGGAAGCTGAGGTAAAAGTGAAACGTTTTGGATTGTCAACAAACTCGTTGCGAAGGCACCGATGACGAAACCAGTGTTTGTTACCGGAAACTTGTACGTACCTTGATCAAACATTGGATTTAAATTCATATTGACAAATATATTCCGGAAAAACAAATAAGATTTTTTATTTGTTATTCCAGAATATATCTGTCAACGGTAACAATTTTGACAAGATTTTTTGTGAAAATTGTTACCCTCTGTAACAGGCAGATAATGTATCACTTATAAAAAAAACTTTATATTTTTGTACATTTACATATTTTTGCACATATTTATGTACTTGCACTCACAATTTTTTTTCTTTTCACGTGTTGCATTATAGATAATTGTAAATATTATTTTATACTATTAAAAAATATTGTCTCTGTAAATAAAAAATACAATAAAACCTAAAGCTAATGGTATGGTGTATTATAATTTGCAATTAGGTACTGACCTATTAATTTATAAATTTCTACAAATTTTCGTCATAGGTACTTTCACCTGTCTAGTTTTTATTTGGAGATTCTTAAAAATAACTAGCTGTACCCAGCGCGCGTTGCTACGCCATCACAAAAAAAACACCAGAAACCTTCGCAAGCTCATGTATAACTTTGGTAAAGATCATCACATGATCAAATGAATAGTTTACGATTCTATAGAGGACATACAGACAAACATTCATTTTTATAAAGAAGAGAAGATACCTTATAAATACTGTTGTGTTGTAATTATTACTATATACAAGCAGCAGTCACAACGAGCTGAAACGTATTGCGTAGATACTCTTGTTTAACGTAAATAGAGTAAATTAGCTCACAACACATTTTAAAAGAGTTTCCTGCAAGTATATTTATATTGTACCGCTCATTAAGGTTTCAGGTCATTGACCTAAATCTAAATGGATGTAACAGATATGAATTGCCAATACGCGCCAAAGACCATGAATGTTCAATCAAGAGTCCTTTCCGGTACCTTAAAAGCAAATCAATAATACATGATCTAAATCAGCGTAATGCATTCAATAAATTCCATAATCACTGTGTACGTCCTAATAATCTATTTAACGCTTGTAAATAAATATAACCAGTGCAAATTAAACACGCTGTTCTTCCGCTCAAGATGGCCTATTTACCCGAAGTCTCAGGTCGGCCACCCACGCTTCGGGGAAACACTCGTAAAGAGTTTTGACAAATTATTAAAATATCACATACGGGAGATTTTACTGGAAGAATGTATTAAAGATTTAGGTTTCAGGAATATTAAAGTGAGTATTTTTTATTACTAATCGAAAGTTCCCGGAAAGACATGTCACTTTTCGTCACTTCAGCACAATATACACAAAATTTAAATATTTAAACAAGTATATTGTCCAGGCCAGTCATAGAACTCTTTAACTCATTGTAATACGCCTGATGTACAAATCAAATTTGTGTACTAAATGGCCAACATAAAAAATATTGTACTATCCTTTTGAAGTCCATTACAGTACATTTTTCAGTACACAAGAAGGTTTTAGCCACCGAATCTTGCATGCGTGTTGATGACTGCTAGTGTTGCCCAAATTCAGTCTTGGTCTTGCAGTCTTGGTCTTGTTCTTGCGTTTTTGCAAGACCAAGACCAAGAACAAGACCGCGTATTTTTAGCAAGACCAAGACCAAGACTGACCGTGCAAGACTTGAGCAAGAACAAGACATAGCCTGCAAGACTCTTGCGTCTTGCAGCTAGGACTTGCGCTATTTCACTGAGTAGTTAGGTGTAACAGTTCGGTGTATAGGTAGGTACGCTTAGGAATTCTATGAGACGCAAAAAACTGTATCAAAGAATATGAAAAACTGGACCTATGCGCATTACGACTAATACCATAAACATAGCGAATAAATAATATCTATTAAAATCAAACTGAGTGCATGCGTAGTTATGTTTTAACCATCGGCACTTTAATAATGCGGCATCAAAGGTTTTGTACTTACTTCTCAAAGAAATTTGCCGCTTTTCGGAAGTACATGGTTATGATACACGCGCCGGCGGCTTCTTTTGAAATCTAAAACAATCGTTGCCGCCACGCCGAAATCATAACATTTGACACTATTTGATTGCCGCCATAGGGCGTAGGTATACTCATGCAAAATAATTTCGAATTTTAAGAGTACCTACAGGTGTTCCAAAGAATAAATAAGTTTCAGAGTGCTTAGAATGAAAATGAATACATTATACTGATCACGCAAGTAGTATTATGATTGGGAAGTTCAAGCGCAAGTTCAATGAACTTTATGAAGAATATAAAAGTCTACACTTAGTGAACAAATCTCTGGAATTACCAGAAAAAGAAAACCAAGTATGTGACGAAGACGTAATAGACTTTGATAAACTCTATGAATGTCCCTCGACGTCATCTGGATCTTGTCTTCAAGGCTTAGTGATAGACGAGTTGGAGGAGTACCTGAGAAAACCAAGAACTGCCAGCTCGGAAGACATTTTAGATTGGTGGAGGACGCATGAGACAGAGTATCCGATTTTATCGAAAATGGCCCGTGATTTTCTCTCAATACCTGCAACTTCAGTACCTGCTGAGAGGTTATTTTCCAAGCATCATTAGTAATTAGAAAACATAGAAATAGGTTAAGTGATGAGTCAGCCAGATGGTTACTTTGTATTAATTCTTGGTCAAAAAAATTGATATAAAGTATCATAACCTAATGATAAAGCTGTTGATTAGTGTTGTATTTTATTTTTTATTCAAATAAATGATAAATCGTAAAACTCTTTTATTAAATTTCTTATAAGTTGAGGGTTCAATCTCTTTCTAGACAGATAAGTATTGTTCTTTAAAATACAGTCAAGTTATTGTAATTAATTTGTTTTTTTACATGTTTTAGCAAATGTAAGCTTATAAATCATAAATGTTTATTAAGAAACAGTTGGAAAACGACATATAGGTCAGTTGATTTTTAGAATTTCTTATCAAATCTTCAGTTATTTATTAATCTGCTTGATCTTTACTATGGCTATGTTAATTCAAGCTCACAATGTTCCAATTCAAATACGTTTTTCTAAGATTTAAAGTAAACTTTAATAAATAGTAATAGACTAATAGGTAATTGCAAGACTTGCAAGACTCTTGCTGCAAGACCAAGACCAAGACCAAGACCAAGACTGGGAGCGCAAGACCAAGACCAAGACCAAGATCAGGTGTATTGGCGCAAGACCAAGACCAAGACTGGCTAAGTCTCGTCTTGTTCTTGCATTTGGGCAACACTAATGACTGCAGTAGGACATTGGTTTCAAAGAAATTTGTTGCTGCTCATCCCCTGGATTTTATCCCCAAGTAGCATCCTTCGACATCTGCGGGATGAAGGGGAGTGGTGGAATTCAAGGCCTTCATCGATTCAAAAACAAATTTTTCACCACCGCGTGACAACTATAACGTCTTTTTGTTCTGACGATAAGCGACGCTATTTGCATGTTACGATTACGCAGAAAATATACAGCACTATTTCAATATTATTTATGGTGTTATTCATTGCTGCAATTACTGTATGTTCAAATAAATCTCACCGTGCATATAAATGAGGCTGTGTGAAATAATTACCAATATACGTTACTCATGACAATGTGATTCTATTCATAGTCATAAACTTTTACTTTTCATTCATTCTGATAATATATGTTTTAAAAAGCACTTTGCTTTTACTCTAATTGAATCGAATCTGTGGATATAATTTAAAATGAGGATAAGTACTTCATTATTATTTCAATAAGTTAATGATTCGTAGGTAGATTATGTAGTATGTACGTATATAGCTTTTATGGATACCTAATATTTAACATTATCAAGTAGAAAATATTAACTTTTGTTGCTCACCATGAATTCAAGTAGGTATGTTTAATGTACCTATCAATTTTATTTATAAGGAGGCTGGAAGCTAAATTGAGGCAACGATTTATCCGTCTCTATTATCCGTTATTACAAATCAAGTTTTATAATATCATTTTCGATAGGTACTGTTTATCACGATCTATGTCATGTTCTTTTAATATTCTTTTTAAGTAGACGTTATCTTTTATTGCGATTATGAGATGTAGATTATAACGGAGGTGAGAAAACCGGTATAATATTTAACATTGTTATGAAAGATTAACGTATCGTCGGCTGCCAACACGTGCCGAAAGTGCGGATGGAAATGTGTTCACTTTATGTTTGTATAACTTATATTATCCCTTGGACGTCAGTTACGGAGTTAGACACACGGGCTGTTTTTGTTTTGTAATCAATATCTGTAATAATAGATATGGGTTATGGTTTAAAACACTTCGTTGATTCGCATCCTGTGCTGAAACGGGCACGTGTGTATCGTCAATCATTTTAGGCTTTTAATGCCCAAGTGAAGTATAACTTTGTTTCATCTTGTATAACGGAAAACAAGATTGAGACTCGTAACATTTCAATGTATCTGATTCTTTTCAAATATTTTGTTGCATAACGATATCGTGAGAGTGTGTACTGTGTTATTACGTTCAGGTAAGATCTTGGATAATGATTTGTGTATAGCCGTTCACCATTTAGATGTGTAATCCATTGATGTTTATCACACATTCAAATTTAACCTATACGCACCTCACATATCGTGTGACCGTAAAAGTGAATTTGTGTTGAATGCTACTTTCTACGAGCTTCATCGGATACGCGGGATGAGTCTATTGTGTATTGAATTAAACTGAAACTTTGGACTGATAACATCAATCCCATTATGATAACAATTCTCTCACAATTTCAACATGACAGAACAGTGGCATTGAGTGAACGGTACACAATTGTAAAATCATTCCAGTTACTATTAAACCTACAATTATTTGCTCTCTGCCGTGTTTGGAATTCGTTTAGTTCGGAGCATCCCTATTCTAGAAACTTATCGGTCAAAACAATTCCACGAATCGGTCGGTAATGGGGATTTCCCGTTTACAGAAAAATATAAAAGTGTGTCAATCAGTTTTAAAAATAATAAAAACGCTTCATAAAAATTATAAACAAGCACCAATTGGAAGCAAATTTAACATTTGTATGTAAAATTATCTATCTGATTTAAATGATTCACATATTTTATTACCATTAGAATATTTGTAAATTGATATCTTTGCTTTCTCTTCATTATTTTATTGTAACATGGACTTAAAAAATGAGCAAGCAGTCATCTCAGGGCAAGTGGCCACTGCTGCCGATGGACATCTGTAAGTAACCCCAGATAACATCAAAGTCTGAGGGTTAGTTATGGAAGCGTCGGACCCCTTTTGGAATGAGTTGGAACGCCTCGGATGAATACCTACCTGTATCTCCCATATCACATCCTTGATATTAAAACACAGCAGCAAATAACAATGCTGTTACTATGCAAGAATAGTTGTGATTTTGGTCCTTCTGGAATCGAACCACAAAGAGTTTCGACACCTTTAAATATACCAACTCTGCACTAAGAAGCACCAGTTTACGAGTATTTTTAAAACAAATTAAATTAGTTCCGTGATAAAGACTGAAAGGAAAAGATTCATTTTAATAAGCGTCAATAGTGTGTTTTAAAAGGTTCTCACAGCATTATCCGAGCTCCGATACCGGCAGCGTATACGGGAAACAGCAGATTATGCTTCCTGAGAGATAACAAAAGACTGCAAAACATGGATGAAGACTGCACATTCCTACATGGTTCTTATGTAGGGTTGCCACCTTTTATTTCAACGATTAAAGTACATGGTTACAAAAGGTATAAAGAAAAAAGTACGTAGCTTCAAAATAAAGTACTATTTATATTATTACTTAATTTTTGGCTCTGGGATACATTTAGAACAGTGTGAGGTGATAGTAGGCAAAAAAAATGTAGATAGTAACTTGGCGCCCATATTTTTTAAAAAAGGTCACCAAACGTAAATGTTCTACTACTTTCTAAATAAGGTAGCTACGGAAACCTTGTGATTAAAGGAATTATAGTTTACTGATTATAATCAAACTTTTAAATCCCAGATGTACAAAATAAAGTATTTTCGCGTACTTTATTTTCCTCATAAAGTATAAAGTACAATACTTTATAATAAAATACGGGTGGCAACCCTATTCTTATGTGCTTCATTAATAATTGCACTGTATACCACAGTACCCTTATACCCTTTTAACAAGTTTAAAAATTTGTACGGTGATACCTTTTTTTTTTTTTTGTTTTCGAGGGGGAAACCTTCCAAAGGTACCCGACGCCATGGGAGCGACGCAGGGTTATGTGGGATTTTTACCGCACTAAAACCTTTACATCGGTGGCCGTCCTCGGCGCTGAAAAGGAGGACTCCGGGATCTCGAAACGACTTCAACCGGAATCCTCGAGCGCGCTGCCCCATCGGGCTCCTCTTAGATGGGCGGCTGGGCCCACCGCTCCGTCTAATCTTTACAACGGTATGCGACCACACATACCGCCGTCCTTCCCGGGATTGCCTGACCGAACGGTTCGAGCTCCCACTCTAGCCGTCTGCAACCCCGGAAGCCCCTTTTAGTCGCCTCTTACGACAGGCAGGGGATACCGTAGCTCTATTCTGACCCCGAGGCTACAGGGACGGTACGGTGATACCTAACTATGAAATGTAGCGTTTGTATTACAATTCAGTATTCTTGTCAGGTACTTGTAGAAACAAGACCGTCACGTTACTGTGAAAGTAAAAACTTATTGTAGAATAGAAATAAATACCTAGTTATGTTATTTTTAAATACTCACGATGCCGGACGTTTTGAACTTCTAGGTTCTGCAATAACGAATGTTCTCTATAAAACCACTTAAATAAACATTACGTTAAACCTAAATAACTTTACGTTCATAAATTCACTGACCATAATTTAACTTATTAAATTCCTGGTAAATAACTTGAAATAAATGTAGTTTGATTTATAATGAGGCTTTAAGTTGTTCATACACTTTTCGGCCGGTATCCAAAACATACAAGTACATAGGTAGTTTTTATTTCTAGTACCAAATAAATATTCCTTGTATGTTTTGCTCCTTTTATTTACGAGTACATGGGCTAATTCTTTTTTTTTTCAATTTTACAATTTCATTTTATAAATTACATTCATTTTTAGTTCATTCAATAAGGTCAGAAGCCTTGTCGTTATCGGTAGGCAATAATATAAAAACAAATATAACAAAATAAAGGCTAATAACGAGGTCTATCGGTAGAGCAAAGAAACTATAGTGTAACAGTGTTTTGTTGATATTTTTATAATAAATATTTGAACATGTGTTTAACTCATGTTTTCTACATAATTATATTATTTGAATACGTATCAATATAGATTTTAATATTTCCAGTTATTTACCCAAACATCAGTAGGTATGTTTTGTATAGTCAACCTTAACAATTACGCGTAACGATCAAAGACCGTTGAACCATTTGAACTTATGCTCGCGTGAATATAAATTGGCTTCATTTGCACTCCAGTCACATGCATAGTTTTAAGGACAATTCAATAAATTTCTATAAATAAATACAGAGTCTTAAAAGTATAGCATCTATTTCTTTTTCACTTGTCAATCGATTTTTATTTATTTTGATTGCCATTTATTGTCAAGCTTTTGTGTTATTTATGAATGATCGAATTTCGACCGTTGGCGTAATATCTAATCATAAATACACTCAGTACCTACTCATATTTACGCGTATGATATTGTTTTAGGCGAAGGCGCATTTACGAAGATTTTGTGTAGCTATTATTATTTAGCGAACCATCTGTCATTACAGGACGTCTTTCATTCGCCTAATATGTTATAAGCATATTAATATGTATGTATGTTTTGGCACTGATCACTTATCACGGAACATTCATGGATAAATTAACGTTTATTTTTGTTGTTAGTGGAGACAAATGGAGTTTGTTTAGTTCCGTATGAACTGTCATATCTACTGAAGAAAACATTTTAAAATAATATGATTGTAATTAAGAAGAAACTACCATTGATTAATCGTCTTCAGTTATTTTTCAAAACATATGTATTTCAGTCATAAGAATTTGTACGGCGCCTTCATATTTTTCGTTTAATTTTTTAATCGTAATTTTCTGCACGCGACGTGATTGTAGCAACATGCTTAGAATAAGTTAATTTCAAACCTTCATCTACCATGAAATGGAATTTTATTTCCGCATACTAGTTTGCGTTTGTTTACCTACAAATTAATAACACATTTTAGTTCATTTCTTTCGTTACAAATGTTCCAAGGCAGTCGATGGGAAATACAGATCGGTCGTCACGTTAGTAAGCAAGCGCTATTACAGTCGTTATAGACATTTCAGTTAATGGATATAATTGGATTGGATTCAGAGGACACAGGACCGGTCGGAGTGGCGCTATCTTGGCGATGCCTATGTTCAGCAGTGGACATCAATGTGCTGATGGATGGATGGATTGAGACATTCCAGTACTCTAGTATCTATGGTTTAGCTTAATGTCGAATACGATTTTTTAATGTCATATTGGCCATGCGCTTTAAGTATTAACTTCCCTTCATTTAATCACACTCACATAAGCTTTAGAATATTATCAGTTGAATTTATGGTAATTAGCATGTTTCACTACAGAGCAGTGATAACCTAATGGTTGCCCCCTCAATCGGGAGGTCCGAGGTTTAAACCCAGATACGCACCACTGATTTATGTGCGTATTAGAAATTATCACTGCTTTTTGGTGAAGGAAAACATCGTGAGGAAACCTACACACCCGAGAGTTCTTTAAAGAAAAAGTTCTTGGAGGTGTGAAGTCCACCAATTCGCACTTGGCCAGCGCGGTGGACTATGGCCTAAAACTCTCTCATTCTGAGAAAAGACCCGCGCCCAGTAATGGAACAATAATGAGTTGTACTCTAAACATGTTTCACTGAGGGTCCAAAGTATAAATCGTTCAGAGTGTCATGACAACTATCGTTTTTTGAAGATTTATATCCAAGTTAGTTTACAAGCCATGTTTTAACGTAAGGATTTACAACTTAATTTGCAGTCACCTTCGGTGCGAAACATTTTGTCAAGTTCCGGTTTACACAGCGATCCATTGTGATCGTCTGCAAAACAGAACTGACAATTGTCTCGTTCAAGGATACGTTTTGTTGCCACGTTTTTATTTGGACTGTATTTGGCTAGGAAAATGTATGAGTAATGCATTAAAATCACATTGTTTATAAGGAAGCCCGAAATGTTAATCCTCTCGAATGTTTGTCCTTATTATAAGCTATACAATTTGTTAATACATGTTATAAATATAATAAAAAACTCAAAAATATGGTAAACGAAATCAGCACTAGTTACAAAGATTGGTTTTTAATTTACCAAGCATACCACTTATTAAAACCTTTTTCCATATAAAAATAATTTAGGCTTGCATTTGAAAATATAACAGAAACAAATAGTAAATAATATAGCTGTAAATATTAACAAAATTGGATAACATAACTTTAAAATATGCATATCTATTATGGTTCACCTATTGTAGATGTTTATAAATTGTAACAAAAACAATTCATAAACATCTACATGTATCAAAAAATAACTTTACTGTTTAGATAAGCCTATAAATACGATTGCAAAAAAAGCTCTTTCCGAAATATTTCCCAACTATTGAAGTTTATTTTGGGATCCCTTTTGAGTTTCTGTTAGTGTCATTTTCCACTTTTTTATTGCCACTAAACTAGAGGAGCTATTTAAAGCGCGGTTTTTGCTCTCGTAGTCTGGCTTATAGAGAAGGGTGATTGTGTTGAAGTGTTCGCCTTGAACGTTGCAATGATCTATTCTAGTTGCGATTAAACGTTCCAGTATAATTATATCACTGGCCTAACATTTCACGACGAGGAGTATGGTGAAATTAAGTATAGACAAAAAGAGTAAAATTAATTGGTATTAAATTGGCGGAACTGGACATTGCAATCACGACTGAAGAATAGTTTTATGGAGGAAGCGAGTAATAACTTTATAAACTGTTTAAAATTATATTTGGTTATTGAATGGCAAGATATTTTGATACAGCGTAATATAAACGTGCCTAATGTCCATGGACAAGTAAATGGACGACGATGGACACCTATGGCATCCTGGTACTTGTTGGAAAATCAGTAGTTTAACAGCATGGTCTTTCCCTACATGTATGATATTTAACATTTTTTGTAAATCGTATATAGTAAAAATAAATATATGTTTTATGTGATAACACGAAGACATGATTTATTTTGATTGTTAAATGATATTTTAGTAATGTTTAATTACATTTTAGAATATTTGATTATCTCATTCTGATAACTACTTTTGAATAGAGGCGCTATTGTATCATATATATTGCCCATAGGCTTTGCTTTAGTACATATAATACATGTATAGTTATATATAAGTAATGCACTTATCTAGAAACGCACTGACGTTTAATATGTGTAAATGGGTATATTATGCAATTATATCTATACAGAGTAGGCCATGACCAATTGTTTTACTGGTATTTAAGTATCCTATATAAAGGTTACGGTTTTTTTTGATACATTAACTACATGTTCTATGAAATAAAGTAGAAGATTTATAAAAACGGATCCAATAGAATTAGAAAATATTTATCATAGATATATACAGTCTGCTCTTCCATAATACTGACATGATTTGTTACGCCTACTTTTCTTGTATGTAATACATTTTTATTTATATCTAGCCAACCAGTTATAAATATCGTCAAAACGGTTAAAAATAGGAATGTAACGACGTTGATATTATAACATGTTTGTATCGTAATTATGAACTATCTTCAACATCTCTGTAATCAATTACATAGTTGTTTATAGCCATATGGATATTTTGCACGGGTTTTACCGTGTTAACTATCTTACAATAATCTAATACCAATTACCAAGAACTACACTGTTTGCTAGAATTAATACCAATTGTTACCAGAGCAATTAGATCAAACAAACAAGTTTCATAACTTAACAGGTAATGTGTTGTTTTTCATGTACTATGATCCAGTAGGTACATTCTAGTAGATAGGTAATATTTTATAGGCGGTCATTTAAGTAACTATTGAATTTTATTTGACTTCAAGGGAATATAATACAATTTTAATACCTAATGGAAATATTTAACTGCTGTGTTTACATCTATGGCAATTAAAAATTGTAATCCTTGGACATATTGTAACTTAGAAGTCTTTTTTTGAGAACTTAATTTAAATACCTCAGTGTTCTTTGCTGTAACTTAAGGTGGATTTTTGCCACCCGGGCGTTAAATTCAGCTCTTTAAGAATTGAAGTCAGCATAAAAATATCAATATTATGAACGAAATAGTGTCTGATCCACGTGTTTTGCTAAATATTTTGTCGACATCAAATCGTCGTCCCGGGGCGTCAGTTGAGTTTTCAAGCAAGTTCTACAGGAATTGCTCGTTTTTTACCTTGATTTTATTTAAGGCAATAATTTACCTTCTCCTGAAGGACACAGTTTACACGATGTCACAAAAATTTATTTTAATCGTACGAAAAATAATGTGCACGTGAGAGATAGTTTAAAAATAATACACTTTTGTGTGGACGCGAGGACAGCTGCGCGAGGATGTCACTGTCTGGAAAAATTGTACTTTGTTTTTTATTTTCAAGATTTTTATCGGATATGAATAGTTTTGGCCGTGACTTTCATCAAAAAAATTACGAACTTGTCTCTGTCTGCAATGTAGCAAAATAACGGTATTGTTTCTGTCATAAATAAAACTACAATATTTTGTCGAAACGTCTTGTTCTGATAAATCTGACGCCTAAACATAAAAATTGGCGCGACAACAATTTTTTTCGATGTAACAACAAACTCTTCCTCTTTTAAAATAGCACAAAATTTGATGTCAGTATTTTTCAATATATATTTTCAGTATTTTTCCAGGAAATAGAAGGGTAAAGGGAGAAAGTCCTCATGTCTCTAAATCTAAATGTAAGGATTTACATGAGTCCATCCGTTACTTCAAGGATGAGGAAGTTCATATATTATAGTTTGACTCAAGCCCTCCACGAAAACTAAAAAAAAAATTTTCATAATATTATTACAGTTCAATCATATTTCACCGGTTAAGGTATGCAATTTTGGGTTCTTAAGAAATATTTTATAGATTTTATTACTATATTAAATATCATTAAATTAAATTAATTACAGAACCAATAAATATACAAATAATTCATAATCATGTCAAGCTAAGTAAAGCGGGCGTTTTCCCTCCTTTTACTTCCCTTGACACTTACTTCTTCTCAAACGATATTCTGAATGTTCGCCAGTGATGTCGCCCGCATAAACCAGAGACAATTTGGTCAAAAACTAGGACAAAGATTTAATCAACAAGATTATCGGAAACGATCCTTCCAGACATGTCAACAACCTTTTGACGCAAAACGTTTATCTACTTAATTTTTTTATCCTTTGTATTTTAACCTGTTACAATAAAAAATCGTAAAATTACAATAAAATAAACACATTGATTAATTATTGTCTAATTTTAACGTCATACATATATTTTACCAGGTGGTGGAATGTAGGTAGTGTAGTTCGACCGAGGAAGTATCACCGCCACACCTATTTATAGTGTGAAGCATTTCTTCCGTTTCGATGGAACGGTGTGGTAGCCGGCACACTTTAATATAAGGCGACCATCATAGTCCCCGGGATTAGTAACGCATCTGTGATTGACTTCAGATAGAACCCATGTACTATTTGAAGTTGCTTACAGATGTCCATAGGCGGTAGTGACCACGTACCGCCATGCAGTCCATGCTCGTTTGCTATTTGAATCAGATAAAAAAGTTATACTGCAAATGAGCATTACATTTGTCTGATTAGTTCAGTATCTGATACTGTTATATAATAATTAGTGCACTCAATTTATATTTGTGCTAAGTTATGAATAAGCAGCCATACATATTATTGGCCACTAATTGGTATTACTGTTACGTCTCTATTACATGAAAAGACAGTAAAAGTGCATTGTGTCATAGTGGCGTAATATATAGGTACTATACATATAGGTACATAGTGTGTTATCATATTATCTCTATATGCATATTATAAAAACTCATTTCTCCACGTCTTAACGTAACTTATATTTATACAAAGAGGTTAAAAGGTATGAAAGTCTGTAATAAATAAAATTTTGTATATATTTTGAATTTTTTCTGTCTGTCTTGTAATCGTATAAAACTTAAACTACTGATTTACCTTAAAGGACCGCAAATACACTTATGGTAAATCTTGATTTAACATACTACTTGGTTCTTTAATTCCATATCATTTTGGTTCATTTTAAAAGTAGGTGAAACCGCGGAGCAGAGCTAGTTTGGGATACGTCTACTTGCGTCCTTATTACCTTATCAATTGCACGCGTACCGTATATATTATAAACAAAGTATAAACCGCTTGACACAATAAGTAGGTTTATTTGATATCAAACATGTATATAATTATAGGTATTACAATTAATAATAATACAGTAGTAGGGTAGACCGGGGACTGTTGAAACAGGGGGCGGTTGAATCGACTCAAATATTATCGAAACTACGTAAGGTAGGTGAGAGGTATAAAGGAAGAAGGCACGCAAATGCAATGGCTGGAGAGGATTGGTTTCGTTCTTTCATTAATCGTAGTCCTGAACTATCTGCACGCGGTGCTCAAGCTACTAGCCTGCCTAAAGCCTGATTAACATCGACCGTTTGTTAAAGTAACATTTCAGTATTTTAAATTAATAAAAATCCTAATTTTTACTTTAATTTCGAGTGTTAGGTACTACCGCCCACCATTGGTGTTACAACCGCCCTTAGCATGGGGTAGGTTGTAATAATTGCACACATTCCATAAAATATAATTTTCCTCGCAAACTGTTTTTATCTAAGCTATTGATTTTGATGTTAATTTTAAGATAAATGACTATGCTTTCATCCCAAAAACTTTGTAAGTTGCATACAACTGTAAAAGTTATGCTATGATCAATTAAAGACAAATTGTTTCAACCGACCCAGGTCTACCCTAACCTGAACAATAATTACCCGATTGAGTATGTATGTATGTTTGGCACGCGCTACAGCCAAAACGGTTTGAGGGATTGAAACATTTGACATATCATTGGAATCCGCTCTCTTTGTAGAGTGACATAGGCCTTATAATTTTCAAATGTGGCGTCTGCGATCAGAGAAAATACGAAGAAAAGAGGGGAGTGGGATGATTTTTTTACTATCATAAAAATATGGGTATCAAATGAAAGTTAGTAAATAGAACATTGCAATAATATTATAGCACTTTTATATTAATGCTATTGTAAGACTCCTAAAAGTATTTTGGTTTGAGAAGTCTGGTTTTGTTTTCGTCATAAATTATAGTTTGATACCTAGAAAGTGTCCTTAGCTGAGCCATTAATTTATAATAATATGTTCCTGAGGGAACTTGACCTACCTGTAAACGTGCCCTTGGATATAAGGAAATGTATTTATTTTGGTACGTTATCGTAGTAAATATAATTTTATTTATACAGTATCAGTGACCGCTTAAGATCAAAGCAGGTACTTATTTCTGAGCTGGAACAGGATACTAGTCCTTAGTCCTAGGAAGGTAGATTTATGATATATTTACTCTAGGTTTGTGTGTTCATTATTTATGACTTTGTAGTAGCAAGTACAAGCAGGCAGATGATTGATGGTAAGTGCCAATAGTGCCAATTGACGCCCATGGACATACATTATAGGTAAACCCTTAGGTAACCTTTTCCTTTAGGCGAAGACAAAAAGACGCGATGTTTCCGCTTAGGATTAACGTAACGTACGTGGGAACGTCTCTTATAAGTGAAAATCTTTCAAAACAGATTAACACAGCGATTAATATTGTTCTTATAAATTACTTATGGGTGTGTAAGCACCACCTCTTTTCTGAAGTTTCGACTTCGACTTCGTAATTCGTTACGAATGGTTTAATTGTAGGTCTTTGAGTATGTGTTTTTATAAGTGTAAAATAGTTTCTTATTCACTTAGTATTCATTTAAGACGTGAAGTCCTTCAAATTCATAACAGTGGAAATAAATAACCAGTATAGATTGGATTTGTTGAACTCGGCGCGCCAGCAGGAATGTACAGTACATGGGCATTTACGTCATGTTAGACGTCTATAGCTATTCTTATGTATACTTAAAGCGAGTGAATTCATATTTTTGTAACACGATCGCATGAAAAATTTGGAACGACCGCTTGAATCCGTCAGTTGGAAACCAGTTTCAAAAACAACATTTTGCATAATTCAAAGGAAATGTCAACTGCATCCACTACAAATGGAATATGTAGTCTATCTGACGCTAAAGTGACAGGCCATGCATGTGAGCAATCAAACAGAAATGATTTTATATGAACTACGTTGTCACTCCAATTTAGACACCGTAATATCTATTGAAATAGTAGTCATACTGATTCTACCCATTCAGACTATTTGTTAAGGTAACCACTTCACACTTGTCACGAATCCCAAGTAGAATTGAATTATTATAGGTCCTAATAGAAGTTTATTAAAATTTCGTCCGGCTTTATTAAAAAAAAATTCAGTAAATTTAGGGGCAATTTTTCATACAGAGCTAATAATATTATTTGCATTGAGTGTTATAATGTTTAATGAGACTGGGGAACTATGACCTAATCCTCTCTTTCTTTGAGAAGAAACTGAGCAGTGGGACAATAATGAGGTCCCACTGCTGGGCATGGCGATTATATTTACTTGACTATATCATATTTAAATGAAAAAATATTTATAATTATTTACACTAGTTATCGTTTTTAAACTAAGAATAAGAATTAAAATTAAAAAATTAAAATAGATATTAGAATGTCTGAAAATCAGAAATATCCTGTAGTATCCGTATCAATATATTAAAAAGATATGAAAAGAAAGCAGATCCATGTCTATTAAACTATTCGACAGTAACTCATTGCGAGCGAGGTCTTGAATAAATAAATATATTAAGCTAATAAAACAAATAGCTTCTAATATATTATACGTATACTTGCCACTAGTTTTAATATGCGGATCTGCCACTTAAATGTTTAAAAGTTGTTTATATACGATGTAAACGGATAGATAATATGCAAATATCAACATGTATGCCATGCGAAATGCTAGTGACTGTTCTAGTTCTGTAGGAAAACTAACAAAATGTTTATTTATGATACATTTTGCACTTCCCAATTGGATTTTTATGGGGTGAAAATTCTTGCGAAAGTACTTGATTTGAATATGGAAGTTATATGCTCGACTAAATAGTTCCGGCTGTTTTATACATCAAACATAAACTGTTTAGAATTTACGATCACTATGATTTTGTGGTCTATTGCTTTATGTTGCCGTAATCCAGATTAGTGACGTAACGAATATTCGCATTCGTGAAAATTTGTATATTTTTAGATATTTTAGATACTATAGCAAGAATTGTGCGAACGTTTTGCGAATAGTGAATTGAAAGAAAGAGAAAAGAAAGAAAGGAATCGTTTATTCGTAATGCGTACTCATACAGTTTAAAGACACAATAATAATATAGTACCAACTAACATGACATACGTGAGTGGTTGGTATACATGACAAAACGGACAAAAAGTGCAGTGCTTTGTCAAAAAAGGTCGATCTACACCAAAAACTGAAACAAAATCAACATTCGCATGCGCATTTGCTAATGGCGGTAAGTGATATTCGCATTTGCATTCGCGAATGTTTAAATGATAACATTCGTTACATCACTAATCTATATGGTCATTTCAGAAATCATTTAACACTATTATTACTTAAAAGACCTCGCACAGATTTAGTGTTCTAGTAGGTACTTTCTTTCAACAATAATTGCATTTACCAATTATTATCGCAATCGCAAAAAACGGCGCCATGGTCAAAATAACAAATAACGAGGTCATGAAGATTACACAAAAATTGATATCATTTTTATGACACATTAGGATTCTTATTAAGAATTCTGTTTGAATATAACGTTATCATTGTAGATGTTATTGATAGAAAATAATCAGTTTTTAGTAATCTCCTATTATTTCGGTGCGCAGATATTTTTATATTGTATATGGGACAAGGCTTATTTCGAAACAATTTATTTGACACTTAAACATACTAAAATACATCTCGTCACTCGTCATCGTGAGATTTTAATATACAATATCCAGGTTTACGGCTGCCATAAAATACCAACGTCCATACTTCGTATTCAATGTTCTAATTGTACATTATTGTTCGAAAATTTCTAATAATATACCTTTATATTTTGTTATTAGTTTAAAAAAAAAGATTTTATATAGACTTCCTTTCATTTATTACGGAGAAAATCAGTTCCAAGTTTCATTATCGAAGCATCGTTGTGGTAGACTATTTCAATGTTATTTAAATTTTGTTTCATCCAGACAAAAATATTGCAGACGATAAATAAGAATTAACGATTTTTGTTTCAAGTGAAGTCTATCTAATAAATGTCGATGTTCCGATCTGTAGAGAATAGACAATCATCAATTTTTGATTTCGAGATAGCTTTCGCTTCATTCACATTCAAGACTTTACAAGCTCATTGAGTTTGTATTATTCATTCATCTAGAGAGCACATAAAACATGGGTATTATGTGTTTCCCTTCATTTATTTGCAATAGTTAGAGATCTGTTCACACAAGTAAAAGTTATTTTATGACCTAAGTTCGTTGTTAAGTTTAATACATTGAGTTTACTAGTGCATTTTTTACATTATTTGATATTAGTATATTGTTTTACATTTGATGTGGAACGAACTTCCTCCCGAGTTATCCCCGGGGCGTTATGACATGGAGTTCCTCAAAAAAAGGTGCGAAAAGAGGGCTCCTTCAAAGCCGGTGATGCATTGGCGATTTCTGTGATGTTGCAAATGTCCATAGGCGACGATGACTACTTTCCATCAGGTAGCTCGTCTGCCTTATCGTCAGGTTTAAGTATAAAAAAAATCTTCAATGCTAATATTTTTCCAATATTCCTTACTCGTAATTATTTCATTTATTTTATATCTTTATTACATCCTACTAATATTATAAATGCGAAAGTTTGTGAGGATGTATGTGTGTTTGTTATTCTTTCACGCAAAAACTACTGAACGGATTTGGTTGAAACTTTACAGTAGTATAGGTTATACATCAGAATAACACATGGACTATAATTTATACCATTTTTTTTGCAGTTAGGTTATAATATAACGAGAAATATCAGGTTAGTCGCCAAAAAAGTTGTCTTCTGAGAGCTATCTTTGCGTACGCTGCCTAAACCGTTGGAGATATCCAAATATAATGTACGGTGGAATTGTTTGGCTCATATAGATCTAAATAAAAGTCCGCGACAGCATATGTCTATATTTTATGTATAACCCACAATAACTCTTTTTATACTTCGAAAATTTAAAAAATATGAAGATGATGTTTCCATGGGTTTTATACGAACTAAATATTAATCCTTATCAAAATAAATGATTTCAAAAAATCAAGCATGTAATACAGATTGAATCTACTTTTTACACCATGTAAATTGGATAAGTAGTTTAGAAGATATTACGAGTATAACATATTGCGTAGTCAATTGATTGACCGGCAGTACGCGCCGTGCGCCGCCGCCGTATACAACGAAGTTCTATGAAATTAATATTTGAATGGTTATAAAACACAGAGCAAAATGGGAAAGGTCAATATGAATGACGTGCCTGTAGTTCCGGGATCCGAATAAGGCTACGGTATCTCCTGTTTGTGTTAAGAGGCGACTAAAAGGGGGCTTTCGGGGTTTCGGACGGCTAGACTGAGAGGTCGAAACACCGAGTCAGCAACTTCGGGAAAGATGTCAGCATGTGTGGTCGCATGCTGTCGTGAGAGCCAGGATGCACGGAGCTTGAACCGTCCAGCCAGGCGATCCCGGGAAGGACGGTGGTATACGTGTAGTCGCATATCGTGGTAAAGATCAGATAGAGTGGTAGGCCCAGCCGCTCACTTGGGAGGAGCCCGATGGGGCAATGCACTCAGAGGACTCCAGTTGCGTTCCTTTGAAGATCCCGGAGTCCTGGTGCGATAAGAATCCTACATAACCCTGCGTCGCTCCCACGGCGTACGGTATCTTTTGAAGGTTTCCCCTCGGTAAAAAGGACAATGAGAATGAAACAGTGGAAAAAATTAAATATGTTATTCAATCGTCATCGAACTTTTAATGTTACACAAATCGGCACATATGTCAGATTAGCAGTAGTTTAGGTCGTAGTTGACCACGCTAGCCAACTGCGCGTTGGTAGCCGTCACGCATTTTTAGACCCTTTCTTAAAACTTTTAATTTCAGAGTAAGCATTAATATCTGTTGCCGACAAAACTAATTCAAATTAATATACGTGCCTGTGATTTGAAATTTGAACACACAGATTTAGGAAGTAGGCCAAGGGTTCAATCTGAAGTCAATCACAGATGCGTTGCTACTGCCGAGGACTTTGATGATCGCCTCATATAAAAGTGAGCCGGCAGCCACACCCTTCTAATGAAACACAAGAACTGCTTCACGGTAGAAATAGGTACGGGTGATACCTCCCTGGTTGAACCATTGCTTTACCACCTTGCAAACTTTATGGCAGACTAAATTCCACGCGAGCGAAGCCGCGGGCAAAGGCTAGTATTATATAAAGAAGTACATTGTAGAAAAATAGAAAGAATTAAATTTAGATTTATTCATTCATTTTAATTTAACTCTACTGCTTCAATGCCACGACCCTAAAAATAATACCAATTTATTTTATTTATTTAGGACACAGCTAACGTTGAAAGAACGAGTATTTAGGGATTTATACGTGACATAATTATAAACCTCTTTATATCGATTTTCAATGTCAATAATGTAATAAGATAATTTGAGCGTGATATTGAGACGATGAGGTTATCGTGCTGAATGGCCGCACCGGAGCAAGGCCAATGAGCTTTATGATATATAATTAAAAATGCTTTATCTCCTGCAAAAGTACTGTTCATCATAAATGTATTTTTAAGCTGGTAAAAAAACAAAATCGTAGATAAACGTCATACACGTAATCGAAGTACGTCGACGCCGGTCGTCTGCGCCGGCGCAGCTGTGACGTAAAACCAATGGGTGCGTTATGCGCGCACCAGTGAAAGTAGTCAGACCGGTCGTCTCGTCGGCTCCACTTTGAAAGAATAATTGCCTTTAGTTACTAATGTCGTCTTTGTTTTACACTATACAATTTGATAGAGATGTTCAGGCGAACACGTAATGGCATTAGTCTATCTTCTCACGATATTCACTACTTTAATTAAAAGAAGGCACTCGTAGCCAGTTACATAATGTTTGTTTGCAATTGGTAACGGACTGGCCTAAGGGTATCCATGCGTGTTATGTAAGCTGCACTTAACATACATTCCACTACGTACAAACTGTTTCGTTTTATTACAAGTAATATAATAATAATAATATGCATCGTTAAAATTGTTATTACACTGAAACAAAACGACTACCAGAAATACTAGTTTGTTGAATATTTCATACAATGTTATTAGTTTTTAAATATTCTAACGTATTTAACGGGCAATTTAACTAAATTATGCCTATAATTTCTGAGTAAATTTTATAATTAGGTCGTTGCACTACTTATGTTGGGTATTAAAGTTCGTTGATACAAATCTAATCATGTAACTTCGTCGAAGTTAGATTATTGAAGGATAATCTATTAGTAATTAGTTCAATCCTGTATAGTGCTGTTACATAAGTGTAAATGTCTTGGAAACATAGATTTAGGTATAAACTTCTGAACAGAATTTAAAATTTTTATTCAATTGAAAAGCTTATAGATACCAATGAGTCTATGTTTATCAAATCCGTGTATTAATTTCTCTAAAATACATTTAAATACACCTAAACACCTTTTTGTTGATGACTGTTTTAAAACTTTATCCTATATCTTTATAGCTATGTTCGAGCACCTGTCTTGCGCAAGATATGGCCGAAATAAAGTCGGGTGTAGAAACTTACGAAAGACTCCGACGTCACGGGCCGCCCTGAATTAACAAGTGTTACGCAAAATTACATACTCCTAGTTAATACGAGATCTTGTAGGTCACGGTATGTTTGCTTCCGATTAATATCTTCCACAGCAAACATCGGATGCGTGCTGCTGGGTCAATAAATAAAGATATTTCCATCGTGATACAAGGCTGTGGTTAAACTAACAGAAATATTTCACAAGTGTTGAAGTCAGAGAGATCCATTCGGTGATACATGGAAAACAGTATTTAGTATAAAAGTCTGTTTTTTGAAAGCCTAAACAGTTAATGTGAAATCGTAGTAAATATATGTGTTGACAAAAGTGGACTTTGGGATATTAAAATCAATATGCTTTGACGTACAACGAAGTGACGTCTAAAATATTACACGCTTTATGTAAATTAATGAGCGATACAAATGAGAATTTTAAAATTCAAAAATTTATCAGGTTCAGAATCAACAAAAAATATAGAATTCCATACATGACAATCTTATTAATGTTCCAAAATGAAGAAGCATCCATTTCTTAAATTTACTTTCTCTTAAAGTGTGGGAGTTCCGTATATCCGATATGCGCAGTGACAACAATATTGTCGTCAAATAAGTCATCGACCGACGATTTCTTTTGTTGACACAGAGACAAGTGACAAATACATATGTGTTTAGGTGGAAGGGGCTTTTAAATAATATGTCAACTTTTAAGTGGCAATAATCATTAGAGAAATTTTAGACGACGAGTTGTTCAGCCCTGTTGGAAAATCTGTCAATTGTGTATTTCATATTTTATGCAATATATTAAATTCTAACGTTCTAGTTTCAGTGTTATTTATATCATGAAGGTCCATTACTTTGAGTTGTTTACGTCTATTTAACCAAAACATTTATTAAAAATACATATTCTAAATTTAGCACCTATGTTTGATGTTTTTTTTACATATTTACGTTATAATATTATATTTTTTTAACTTTTATAATATTACGTTGGATTATTTATAGCACCGAGGGGTTTACAAGTAACTCAGATTATTTCGATCATTATTATAGTTTCTTTACAATTGGTTAGAATATTTAAAATATCAAAAGGTGCAAAAAATTGAAACAAGATTTGAGCGCTTGCGTAGGTACGTAATTTAAGTTGCGAGCTACGTTTATTTATAAATCATGGCGGAAGAATTTAATATTATATTTATAAAAATACAGTTTTTTATTTGAGATTGTTAGCCACATTTCTAACGTGTTTTATTATTGCCGTATTAAGTTATTCTTATGTTTCGTAAACTGTTTCGTTGTACACAAGAGCTAATAAGAGCACATTTTGTAAGTTCTGTTTAAACAGCTGCAAAATAGTGTACTGGTAGCTTGATGATATAATATTTATCCGTGTGCAAATGTAGTAAAACGCCGGATGAATCACAAAATATTGAGAGATAAAGAAAATCCGTGAATCCCGAGTGAGTGATGACTGTTAGCTCGTAATTTATTTTTTAAGTCATGTTTACGTTTTGCTAATCCATTCCTTTCGGTATGTACGGTCTTGTCGATAATTCCACTTACACTTTCTGATTGCAGTGTTTTAAGATCTTGAAATGCATACCTCTGACTCATTTAATACGAGTTTATTTCTCGGTAATGTTTTTCGTCCGCTGTATTTGCAACAAACTAGTCATTTCAATTTCATCAAACCAGACATATTATGAGTTCGACAAACATTTGGGCTGATACTGTTCATTTTATAAATTTTAAAAATATAACGTTTTATTCACTTATAACATTGTTTTTTTTTATAAATTACTTTAATTATCTTACCGATTATTTCAAATTTCTATTAATATGTATATGTACACAAGTATTATTTCTGTTCTATTTAATAATATCGTTTAGTTCTTACAGAAATGCTACTTATTATTGCTACTTGTGGAGATTAAGTTAAAAGTACTTAAATATGTCGACCCGACATGAATTCATATCGAAACCATAGGATATCATTAATACACACATTACATAATTGAACAGTTTGTGCTCAGCTCCGCCTGCATGGACTGAGTTTGCTATAATAAAGTACAGCCTGTGTATGTATTTATCCAAGTGGTAATCTACAGGTGTGCTAAACTTCATTCAAATACGTTCAGCCTTTTCAGCGTGAAAGAGAAACAAACATGCCGCCATCATCATAAACTTTCTATAGGACAAATTCATAAGATTTTTTTCGTAATAGTAATAAGATATTTGTTTGTTACAGGCACTGGTACATTCGGACGAGTGTGCCTCTGTCGTGATAAGGCAGCCGACGAGTATTTGGCGATGAAGATTCTATCTATGGCTGACGTGATCCGATTGAAGCAAGTGGATCATGTAATGAACGAGAAGAGTATCTTGGCTGAGATCAACCACCCTTTTATAGTGAACCTGTGAGTACAGCTTTGATTTATCTCACGTATGGTGCAAATGTTTACGTTTATTACGTTTGAGATTTATTTTATTACACAGATTTTAATAATGGTGTAAAAGAGATTGATTATCGGTAAAAAAATGTATGAATTTAGTTGTTTAAACTACGTGACAGCGATAGTTAATTTATGTAAATATTTATGAAATAAATTGATCAGTTAATTATCGTGATATTTAACATTTGTTAAATTGAGCGTGTATTCGAATTTTAAAGGTAAATTTATATGTATTAAAACTAGAATTCTCAGGGTTTAATGGTGATTGCAAGTACTACGTTAATTTCAAAAGCGCTAGACGAATATTTCCATAAAGTATAAATAGTTAACTAAATCCTTAAATCAACAGAACAAAATTTTGGGGGATGTCACGTAATAATAAAGTGTGTCTTTTTCCTGTTTGAGATGGAAATCTTTAATCTTTATCTTTAACAAATTTTTAATCTTACCTGGAAAGGTAAGATTAAAAATTTAAAAAATTGTTAACGAGGATTAAGAAGTATTGATTTTAAGCGAAATAAACAGGCGCAGATGGGTATATATTTTAAGTTCTCGTTAAATTTTAATGAGAACTGTGTCCATTTATTATAGAAATGCGACATCCAGTCAAAGGTGCATGAGTGAATGTGACGCATTTCAGTTGCGCTAACGAAAATATCGGCGGCGAGCCAATTACTCGCGCACTGTTTTGAAATATATGCGTATTGTGCTACATAACCACTATCAGTAACGGTCCTCAGTGGTTTCAGAATTAAAAGTATTAAGTTTCCACTTATTTGTTAATTTCTGGCTTTTGTAATATTATACCGATCACTTTTTAATATAAGTTGACGGGTGTAAAGAACTACTGATCGAATCCGGTCGTACTGAAATATCATTAGCATCAAAAATAGCTTTCTATCTAGTCAAGAGACTCTTTCGGAAACAAGAGGATTAGATCCTTTTTCACATCAAGCTTAGTGTGGACATGACAATTGAAATAATTCACACAACTTTGAGAACTATTTACTATGACTCTCAGGAAGGCAGGATGTCTTAATACATTTTATTTTAAAGCAGTTTTTTACATCATGTGAATACTGATGATGTTGTACATCCCATCGAGAGCAGGGGAGCCGGATAGGCTTGTGGGACTCCTGGGAAGGCTGAGACTACTTACAAAAAACGTGATTGTTTTCTCCAATCCGTTTTAACATGTGGGGTGCCGTTGGATCGTCTTGGATTAATTCTGCTCCAGCACCCACAGTGGCGGGTTTTTGCAGGTCGTAGGCGGGTGGGAAGCCTATGCTTCCGGGGCTGCGCTGTTTATTTTGTTTCTTGCCACGAGATCCGTCGGTCCCCTGCTAGTCTGCGTAGGGTGATAGGTAACAGGTTGGTGAATTGTCACCTTCCTTAGTTAGTTACTCTTCGAATATTTAGAGCAGTGATATTTAATTTTAAGTTAAGTGATAAACACTTAACTTATGCAATACAGAAGCGGATACTCCCGCGGAGTCCCCAGAGTAATGGATCTAATTTCAAACCAATGGGCCAAGTAATAACGTAACTCTTAGTTTCATATTTCATTTATGTATCTACTGAAATATTGTGAGATCAATGTTCAATGTTCATGTTATTTATAATAATAAGAAAAAATATCGCAACAGCTAAAATTGTTCCAGTTCCAAAAAGGTTCCAGAAATTAGATCATCAGATTTATTTGGGGCATAGGCCCTGAGATTTTATTCCGCCCATTCAAAATAAAAAGTATAAATAAAAACTGAGAAGTGATTTAAATATAAAAATCGTATTTGATGTTGGACGATGTGGATGGAATATTTTTAATATTAATTCTTTTAATAGTTTATTATAAAAAAAATCTATTTGCGTGTTATTTGCCATGACAGGCAAACGTTGAATTTGATGAATGAAAAAAATGAAAAAAAAAAACAAATGATGAACTTGGATTTTATTTTAAGTCTAGAATTTACTTACTTGTACGTACATATTGTGTACATTGCCTACATCCGTAACATGGAATTTTCTAACACTACGTTTTTATTTAAATAATAACAAATTATATTAGGTATAATCTATATGATCTGTTACTGTATAAACTATATATTCTGGCAACACTAGCAGTTGGCAATTAAATAGTTAGCAACTGATTTTGTAGCACGATACTATGACCGATTGATTTATATAACGTATGTCAATCGATTACTAAACAAATCGATATAATATTATGTGTTATAGATAGCAATAAAAATATATCAACGAGTAAAATAATATAATATTTTATGTAGTTTGCATTAAAATTATACGTGTAATTTCAATATAACCATTGTTATCTATATTTTTAACATACTGGATGTTTCGAAAAGTATGTAACTTACGACTATATTATGTCCTGAATAATTTTTGAGGTTCATGGTAAAAGTAAATAGAACTCTGAGATGCAAGTGCCTGATGCATGGAACGTAATTTACAACGTAATGTACACAAAACAACTTCTATATTTAAAGCTCTTGCTTGGTTTCGTGTTTTGGTTGCCGTGGGCACAGACAAGACAAAGAAAAGTATCCAGAGTAACGCAGAGTTATGAGAGAAAGAGAGTAGGAGAAAGACGCAGAATTTCGCGCTATATCGCTGCTTTGTATGATAATAGAATAATAAAGTATCATATTTTTAGTTTAAGATACAGTTTTATCTAACAAACTGGCTAGAATTAAAAACTTGCTCTTCTGACAGCACCGTGGTTTTTTAAATAAATAATAATTATTAAAACTGCATTCATTAAAAGATAAAAACAAAAAGCACTATTTATATTGAAGTGAGTGTCTTGTGAAACAGAAATGTTAAATGCTGTTGTGTTATCATTTAATCCAAGCGGCGACTTTAACCAGCACAGTGGAATGGTGTTCACTGTCACTGTCACTGTCACCATTGCCATAATCAAGAAAACGTTTATGATATTTGATGTTGTCAGTGGTTTAATTTTGGTTATCTGAAATGAGACATTAGGCTGGAACACGGATCCTGGAGATTCATGGAACTGATTCACAGCATGACGCACAGCTTATACGTTTAGATAAATACAGTGTTAAACAGTCACAGAGTTAATAAACTGTATTGGTGTAAACATGGTATTAAATGTAATATAAATAGAATATAGTTATAGAGCATTTGTATAAATTTTGCAATAGTATACTATTGCATTTTAGATGATATGGAAGATCGCTAGAGAAATAATCGATTTTATAGAAAAAATGGAGTCGTAGTGCAGTATAAATGCTAGTTCTGTAATGTTATATATTATCCCTATGTAGAGACTAATGATTGAGGCGAACAAAAAAATCTGTCCAAATAAAATAAGTTGTAATAAACTCATAAAAATATAGGAGTATAACATTTCTGTAACACATGTTTCGTTGCGCACGCGTCCATCCCAGGTGGCAATAGTCAAGTCATCAATGACTTTATCATGCGAGACTGTGATCTATCGACACATCTGCTCGATTAATAATCATTAGAGGATGTCAACGAAAGCCCATTTAGGTCAATTTAAACATATTTATTTGAAACACTATTTCATATAGTTACTTAAATCAAATTAACGTATAGTTAAAGTCCTTCTAGTGTTAAAATTATATATTTTACAACGTGTTTATGGTTTTTACAAATATAAAAAGGACGAAACAATTTCCTTTAAAATTTCCTCTCCACATGTCCCATGTCTATACAGTCTAATCTTGGAAAGCTTAAGTCTTATGATAGTATTTCTGTGATCAAAAGTCATAGGAACGGATTTCCATTTCATTGATTTATAAAATTTCATTTTCAATATAATATTATTTGTCAATTTATAACATGAAGATTCCGTGTCAATTTTAGTATCTTCTTTGTATTATTAAGAATATGCCAGAATGGTCTCAATTTTATATTGATGTATGTGTGCATGTTTTATGTGCAGGCACGTGGCTGGCACTATAAAACACTATAAATTACATTAATGGAAGGAAAAGTAATAAAGTACAGTTTTGGACCGCCCCAAGTTCGACTTTAGCTTAGACATAGATATAAATAGTACCTAATATCTTTGGCTTCAGTTACGTTACGTCGATTACGTTCACTGTTTACTGCTTTGTGTACGTAGCTACAAGCTAAACCCAATAACTGAACAATACTGAACTATATTCACTTTATTTTCATAATAAGACGACGATGAATTGGGAGCAGCGATAGTGTATTATTTTTAAAAGGAGCCTTGCAGAGGAGGAGAGTCGAAATCACCTGAATTCAAAGGTCAAATTTCTCTAAGTAATGTACTTATAAAAAAATGCGTTTGCTTCTAAAATCACCTGCATTAAAGGTGAAAGAAAACTTCGTAAAAAAATTTATACGTCTGCACGTTTTAAAACAACAAAAAAAAACTGTTTTCAGAGATACGATCAGTCAACTAAATCTTAACAAGGACAGTCATGGGTTAATGAATCAACGCGTTAATTATAGTATAGGCCTTTACCAGTTGTGAGGTGAATGTCATGCCCAGTTGTGGAACAATAAGTGTTACATCCCTACATTAACCTGCGCATGCGTCCAGCAATAGCTAATAGTCATTGCGCGAAACTGATTCATTGACGTAGTGATCGTTCGATTGGTAAACAGTCGATCTATCATTGCAGGGCGACAATGATAAACAACCAATCTTGAACTATAGTACCAACAATATACGTAATGCAATAGCAGTAGTAACGTTACGCTTTATTAATACGTCGATGTTGCCAATATAACAAGATTTATAAGGTCTTTAGAAGTAAATTTCAGTTTAGTATATAAAAAAGAAAAAATAAAATCAGTTAGCCCGTGGTTTGAGTAGGTATCAATCGATTTAATAATGTAAGGTAAGCTACGAGTACGTCGGATGTGGACGGCAGTAGTGGCAAAATTTCGTGTGCCTTGCTTCGAAGGAATCGGAGGGCACTTTAAGCTTTATTTTCTGACAATTACATAACTTAAATCCACTTAGTAACTTAGTCCACCAATTCGCACTTGGCCAGCGCGGTGGACTATGGCCTAAACTCTCTCATTCTGGGAGAAGACCCGTGCCCAGCAGTGGGCCAATAATGGGTTGATGCACACATAACTTAAATATATTATATTATTTTTCAGCAATCAGTTTGTTTATTGTTGCCTAAAGTTCTTCGTCAGGCCAAATTGTTATATGTTTTTTCGTAAAAAATATTCCTATTTCTTTATTAGTGGCCTTCCTGTGTTTGTCTCTGAGATACTATTCTATGGTGTCATTGTTTAATTTTTTTATGACATTATAATGAATGGGCATAATCATGTGATATTATAGAGTAGCAGTGATTAAGCCTCATATAAGGCCTTAAGGGTAGATTGAAAACAATCGACTAGAGTTGTCTAATAGGTGTACAACCTTTCACTAATACGCATTGAAACTTTGTAGATATGTTACGTTTTGAGCATCCCCCAGTTGTGGGTGTGTGACAGATACTCGTATCTAGTAATGTTACCAAAATATTCAGTAACTCCATACCCTCTATCTCAATTTTGTTTAGGATTTCTACGTAAACACATAAAAACTGAGTCTATACGTCAGTTGCTCTACACTGTGCGTCAATTGGACAACAATAAAATTCGTAATGGTTGTTACAGGCGATGGTGGACTCATGACGACTCCTGTATCTACATGCTATTCGACTATGTCTGCGGGGGCGAACTCTTTTCCTACCTGAGAAATGCTGGAAGGTTCAGCAACACCATTGGTAATGATTTTTTAATAACGAATTGTTTTGATTTTGTTTCTCTAATTTTAACAAACACACTATTTTTGCTTTCATTTTGAAAAAGTGTTTTAATTGATAATGGTTCCATTTCATCTTTAGTTTAAAATGATAAATGAGAACTATTTGCACGATCGCATATACATAATTTAAACGAACGTAACATTCCATTACTAAATTCTAAGCGGAAATGCCGTATGTGTTTGACATCGCCAAATTTGAAAAGCTCCTTAGAGCATAGTTTTAATAGCTCTTTAAAAAATCAATTATGTTTTAAATATATTGTAGGAATCGTTTTTATTTTAATTATATTGTTATGAGCTCTCAACATTATAATTTGATTTATTTGCTTCATAAATATTTCATATGATACAGATTAATAATACATTTGTATTAATAATTTTACAGTTAGATATTTATAATATGATAGCGTAGATTATGATTCACAGTTTTTATAAGCTGAGGAAACGTAAGCAATATTAGTATACGTCAGTGAGTGTTGAATGCATTATTTTTATCCTAAGATTCAGAACGGAATTATAATAAATTAATCCATTTCAACAGCACAGTGTCTGAACCCATTTTGACGATGACGTTAAAAATAAGCAACTTAAATAAGTTTTCGTCATCATTGGTATTATTCGTCATTATTTACTTTTAGATAAAAGGGTCGCTTTAAGTCTATTAATACCATTAATTTTAATAAATGACGAAGATAAAGATCTTATATAATACTGGTATGATTATTAATTATGATCCTTAAAGTATATCTAATACTCTCACCTTCTAAACTAACAAACAAACTTCCTATCTAATGTTACGTTAAAATAGGAGAAGTGTTAGTGCTGCAATTAATTGTCAATTAGCACTTCACCTTTTTGGCTCTTGGAATCATGGTTATTCTGTTTTAAATAGTACAGATTCTTCTTGGTCAGGTCAAGGGATTACATTATTCTAAATCACATCGCGCTATAAAAAATTCTCTGAGATTTCTACTGTAGGTAGATACATATCGTTTTATTTGATCTCGTATTATTGAGTTTATAAATATGAGTTTACAAATATGGAGACTTGTGAAAAAAGTTTCCTTTCTTCAACACTCTATAAACCAGACAGTTTCATACTCATCATAGTGGATTGAATCTTTCGCGTAAATTTTGGGGAACACTAAATTGCTGTCATTTTACATAAAAGTTACAGAGCTCTTCATAAATAAAACTGTAGATTTTACAACTGGAATTAATATATCGTGTAATACAATCAGATAAAAATAAATAAAAGCTGTAACAACTATAATCAACATCACATCATCAACATTTTCTACGTAACATGCAAGGTACGATTTGTAAACAGGTAGATGTTGTAGGCTTCGTTTAGAAAAAAAACTGTTTTTATTTATTTTATTGCCAGTAAAATATTTTATTTTTGTTATCTACGTTATGCAACGTTAGTTGATCGTAAAACTTTTTTCGGATCGTATGCTGATGCCAAGTTTGATTGTTTGGACGACTAACGCAATAAAACAATACTGCTAAATGTAAATGTACACTGTCTTTCTTGACAGTTATATCTTAGATCAAACGATATGCTAATAAAGGCTTGTAAATAGATCCTGAATCGTAGTTACATCAATCAAAATCGGTGGTTTACACAATCGTGATTTATGAAAATGGATTGCGTACGGATTTCAGTTTTTTTAATTAATGTTCAGTTTAGTGATAGATCCGGTCCAAAAAAATTATAAGTTTACACGTGTATAGCATAACGCCGGAAATCAATCTTAATGTAAGTAAATAAAAAAATGCAATTTAATACCTCAGTCAAAAATATTAAATAAAAACGTTTTCTTAAATGGTTTAGTAGTATTTTGTAATTTTTGAAGGCTTACTAAAAACATTTATAGGTATGTAAAATATGAAACTTTTCTAATATTAGTGTAATTGATTTTATAGATGTAACTTAAATTTGTTTTTTTTTTGAGATACGACAATTCGCTTTCCACATCGATATGTAGATGCTGTTGTAAACTCAAAAGTTCGATATTCGGCTTCGACATTCACAAATGTCCATTTTACAAGCGACGGTTAATAAGACGTTGTATGAAAAATATCACATTTCAACGACATATGATTAGTAAATACTATTAATCTGCTCATGTACACGGGTCTGTATTTCTGGAGAAAGGACATGAAGTGGACAGAAATAGGCGGTCAATGACGCGAACGGGTGTAGCTGGCGGGTTTCGAAATGAATAGATTTTAGTATTTTTACGAGGAGATTTTCCATGGAATCATTTTAAAATATGACAGTGCATATATTAAACCTAAATAATAAACCGGGTCCGTGATCCGAAGTCGCCTGTGCCAGACAACATGACGCCGCTCGTGCGTTGTTCACGCGTTGTTTATGTGACTATTCTTGAGGCGGATAATTGTATTCTCGTCCTCCTTAACCGTTTTTCCTCATGTCTGAACATCGTGATCGCCCGAAACAATTCACGTTGCTTTCTTAGCAGTGACTTCATCAGAATTTGATGAAGTTATAATCCAAGAAAATTGAGTACATTTTACGAACTTTATATAAACGTGGTATCATGTAGCTATTATATAGCTATCATGCACTGTGAGTGCGCATGCGAAGCTTTTGTCTTTGATACAAAACATTGCTTCCGATAAGGATTAAACCCGGTACTAGCAGAACCACTACATCCGCGTTACTTCTTAGTATTTACAAAAGATAAGCCCGGAAGGGTGGGAATTTTATAATAAATCATTTGATATGTCTTTTCTGATAATTTTGCAGACTGTTATGTTCTGTGTAATCTTGACAGGTGATATCTTCAGTGCCTGATATCATGATAAGTCTATCTAGTGCCGAGAGGTGAGTCTGTGTTTGGTGCAATCATCCGCGACATTTGATAACCTGGTCCGAATGTGACTACGACGAGATAAAGGGGAATTCCATTGACATAAGTAATGGGGATAATCTGATTGATATATACTAGTCACAAAAATTAAGGGTTATAAAAAAGAATCCAAATTTTTCGGTGATTTTCAACAAGCTGTAACACCGAATAAAATGATCGCAAAAAGAAAAAAAGCAAATTATAGCTCTAAGTGGCTATCTTTCAGATTTGACCATAAAAATATAATAATGCTTGGGCGTAGAGAAATGATAAAAAAATTGTCAAAATTATAAAATCTTTATTTATGGCACTCGGTTAAACGTATGTCTTGAAATTATATGTTAGTTTATTTCTGGATATTGTCTTAACTAAAAACACACTAGGTAGTACTGTGTTCTAATCTAATAAAGGTGTAATATATTTTAACCTGACATAATTATGATTAATTTGGTTAGTTTTGAAGAGTACCAAATAACAGTACCTACTACCTAATAGCGCGATATTAGAGTCAGGAATAACTAAATAAATTCTTCTATATTATTATCATCATCAGAACGTCTGGGCATCTGTGTTTTTGTGGCAGGTACATTCTTATGATTTTACATATTCAATGAGTATTTCGATCGTTTTGGAATCGTTTGGAGAGATGATGTCATGGATGGCGAGACCTCCATACCCGACGTTCGTCGCCCACTGCGCTGTGATTCATTCCGTATACCATAATTCACTAGTTTCTAACTGTCGTGTTCCTAATGCTTATTTATCATACGTCTACATGTGGTAGGTATGTATATGCATATACACGTGTGATAAAGAAGCATACTTACATGAAGTAAGGATCACTCTATCTCTTAGTTTATGTTACAATAGAAAGCTTATGGAAAGTAATTTTTTTTATTGAGGGCTAAATGTAGGGTTAGTTTGCATGTAAAACAGTATTTCTTTGAAATAATAATTGGTTTTGAATTTTTACTTTTCGCTATTTTATATGTGAATAAAATTAGTCGCTCAAACTGCACGCCTACCCGTTAAACATTTGATAAATCGGACTTAAGCAATCAATGTCTTACAATTTCTAAGTTTGTAAACTGTTTCTTTTTTGCTCATCGCCAAATTAAATTTGTTTCGCTCTACTTAGCAGAAGATCGTGATTTACGAGAAGATTCTCTAACATATGATTTAGTTACTGTGTCGTGGGTATAATTGAGCAAGACGCTTTTCTGTCGCGGGCGCAGACCGGCACTAATAATAATACAACGCAGTGAATATCTACTTCCACTAACGTTGGCAATCATTGACTTTATGAACACAAAAATAAACATGATTTCTTTTCTCTATCGTCCGCTTTTTAAAAAATATTACGCGATAGATCGTATCTGTAGTAGATATGTTTATAGAACAGCTTTTGTTGTTTTATAAATGCAAAGCTTACATACGCGACATCGCGCTGGTAAGTGTAAAATTATAAATAACCACAGAAAGTACTTTTGGTTAAATTTCTTATGAAATTATATAAATAATCCCAAAAGAAAATGAAGTGCGAAGAAATTGGTGTCTCAAAGCAATGCTAACGAACGCCTAATTTCAAAATGTATTCCGTATTTCCAATAAACGTGCATCGTCACGGTAAAAGTGTTTACAGAGACGTTTTTCACTTCTTTATTGCGCCCGGAAAAGGGTTAATGATTTTAAGCTTGGAATATCGTATTATGATGTCATTTTCTTGTTTTGTAACTTTGTTTTGTTAAGAATGTCACTTGTAGTTTGATAGATGATAAATGTAATGATGTGAAAGAACTGTTAGAATAAATAAGGGAAAAATCAGCGCAAAACACGCATATAACATTACAATGTTATATTTCTTGATTCTATAGTCGTTAGCTATTGTGAAGTAAAATATCACAAAAAAATATCCTCAAAACGCTTGCATGGAAAATGTGTATTTAGTTCTTACTGACGAATGGTTCATAGTCTTATATTATAAGCCAACCAATTAACACAAAACATTTAAATTATAATTTTGATTCTACAGTCTAGATCTTCTTGTATCCAGGTTATTCACCTACTTTGTAGTAGGAATCTCAATACTAGAAATAGCGGCAAATGATTTAGTATTTATTTATGCAAGTTGTTCTTTTTTAAATATTAATATTTATGTTTAGAGAAATGCATCGATAAAGAAATCTCCAAACGAGAACGTAAAGTATTAATAGGTAAAACAAGAATTTTAACGCAAAAACTAGCAATATATATCCAATAAAATCTGCAGTTAATTTGCATAGAATCGGAATTTGTAATATGTGTATCTATTCTAATATTTCTGCAAAATTTCTTTATATACTTTCTAGTTAATAAAATATGCGTATAATCAAAAAATTTAATGTTGTGTTTAGGAAATTTCTACGCCGCGGAAATAGTTTCTGCGCTGGAGTACTTGCATGCCAGAAACATCGTGTATCGAGACTTGAAGCCTGAGAACCTACTATTGGCTAAGGACGGTCACTTGAAGATCACTGATTTTGGCTTCGCGAAGAAACTGACGGACCGCACGTGGACGCTCTGCGGGACCCCCGAGTACCTCGCCCCTGAAATCATACAGAGCAAAGGTCACAACAAAGCCGTCGACTGGTGGGCATTAGGTAAGCTTGCATCTTTGTATAATTTAACTTTCTCCACATTTTGTAGATCTTCCAAATTTTATTCGAATTCAACTACTGTGGTACTGAGGCACCTATTTGCTGTATAACAGCATCGCTGTGGTTTAATTATATCGTTATCGTTTCAATTATCAAAATTGAAGCATAATATGTATCTGAATTACATATAACGCGCTTCTTCAGAAAGTAAATACGGGTTTAATGCTACTCCAATTCGCTTAGTCAAAAAACATAAATGTATTTCTATTTGTAAATGTTTAACGTCTCTTTACCATACATTGAGTCGTTTTAATGGTCGTCATACTGAATTGTACTGCGACATTGTTGACAAGCCTTGAAGTTGTCTTCAATTTTAAAACAATCTAATGATTTTGTAAAAAACGTTTTAGAAGTACTTGATGTAGTGAATAATTGCTGTATTTCTGGCAAACTTTCTAAAAAGCGAAAATTAGTTACAAATAGTTGTCAGTGCTCTTTTACATAACGTTAAGTGTTGTGGCACTGAAAAATATTCGTATGCTAATTGCATTGGTGTTGGCTATTTATTTATAGTAATGCACGTACAATTTTCTTTAAGAGATGTCATTAGTTAGGTGTAAATGCTAATGCTTTGTTCCTTTCTTCTTTCTCACGTTATATTTTGCGTCAGGTAATAAACTTTATGTTGGATAGTGTCGGCAGGTTGCTTCTCTGTCTTAAAAACAAACTTTGCAACCTTGGAGAAGAATTCATTAATTGGACGCCTACTCCTGATGATAAAAACGGGTTAATCCTTATTGCAAAAACTTCAGCTGCGTCCGCCACACTCGTACATAACGGTTGTCTCAACACGTCAGATTACTATCGAAAAATGGATTCTGTTTGTAATTTTCACATTTGTTTATTTTCATTCGACTCTGTTGAGTATTCTTACGTTTTAGGTAATATATATGTTGTTATATTACGCAATGTTTGCAGGTGTTTCCCCAAGTTGGGTTATATCAATACTCGATTGGTGTGCATCCTAATTTGATAATATAAAGTACGAATAATTCGATCTAGTGCTAGTGTATATAAGAAAAATATTATCACTGAGAATTTGTGTATATGTCTATATGGATAATTTCATTTCGTTTTAATGAAATAATACCTAAAAGTACTGATGACCGATTTGCACCTCAATTGACCTTTATAATTGTTTAATAAAAACAGTGAACTTTCTTACCATTAAAAAGCATTTTAACACGCTAGCATCTTTTGTCGTAAATCGTTTCTTTGTTTACAATATGAGCTGTGTCACGCCACTTACTCATTGGAGTGAAGGTCAAACTTTTAACACGCTATTCGGTTTACTCTACCGTTTGTATTTGTCACAAAATAATAACACATTTTATTACTATATTTTCCCCTGTAATATGCCGAATATATAATTCATGGATGCGAAAATCTAATGCTGACATCAAAGTAATCAGCTAATTTAGTTTGTGAAACTCCGAAATTATTATCGAGGTTATTCTGTTTGGAAGTTATGAATATAGTGACTGAGATACTATATTTCAAATAGAATCAAAATTAACTTTCTCTAATGTATTTTAAATACAACTGGAATGGACTTCCTCATTTTTCTTATCACATATATGTGTATTTGAGAATTTTATATTAATCCTACAGGAACCGCATACGTTCTGCAATTGCTTATACTGCATTCGAGTTTCGAATGCAGTATATTATTTATATTATTTTCCCTTGTAATATTAGTATTATTTCCCTTGAAGTATAAGCAAGAAAATGTATAGGAGGTATATGAATAGTATGACAGGCTTCAGATAACACATTGTTTTGTTATTGGAGCCTAAATTATTAAGCCTAATAATTAATAAAACAGCAAGATTAATAAATCTTAACTATAAAACTTTCAATAATTTAGAGTCAACAGAATTTTTAAAACTATTTATTTTCATTGAAAATATTATACTGTCATGACCTACATTTTATGAAAATATCTACAGTTTGATCGCACGGGTATCATCAATTTACGTTACAGATATCAAAGATGTATTTAATTTAAAATCTTTGCCTAATTAAACGTATTAGCATTATTAGTCGGCCATGTTTAAACAAAAATAATGATGGCCTAAATAGATAAATGATTAGCATGTGCGATATTAATATTTTCAACATGTCTGGAGTTTGTTTATGTCAGTTGGTGATAATGAAAGACAATCAAATTTGAGTCATGTGTTCTAGTTCTAAAAGATGATGATCTGTCGCTGGGACATAATACGCTATATGTATAATCGTTTGCGAAGACGTCTGTCGTCTGTTGAGTGCGGCTGTCGCCACTGGCCAGCAGCCGAGAGTCCAGCAGCGACGCGACGCTTAATGTAATGTTTACAACATAATTATTTAATGTTCTGGTGATATATTTTGCCGCTCGCACTCGATATCACCGCTCGGTGCCAGACGTATAAATGCGCGGCGATAATTTATAGTATGGAAGTTCTAACTATAGATAGACTATATCCACTTCGCGCACCCTTGACATCGGATTACGAACACAATATCTATATTGTGTTCCAACACCTGGTATACTTCTAGAGTTTTGCGCGTTACAAGTGACATTTTAAATGAAATGTAGGTTGACATGTAAATAATATAATAGATTTACAATAAAATTAAACCTCAAACAGCTACTCGTAAGTTGTCTAAACCAGCAGAACAGGGCAATTAAGTCGTTCGCGGTGAGTGTAACTGACATCAAGTTAGTTATGTAAACGGCGCAATTAATGAATATTGAATATATTTTAGGAGTTAAATACATAATTCAATCAAGTATTTTATATTTCAAATAGTTTTCCCGTCTATTTAAGTTATTTTTATTTATTTTTTAGTTATATTTTCTACAATGTTTATTACGTATACATATTGAAATCAAATCGATTATATTCGTATAACTTTGATTAAACACATAAAAATGAAAGCAATATGTGGTTGCTAAGTACAAAACTAGCAAACAAGTTAAGGAACTACAACTATTTTTATCAAAATGTGTATTTATTATCAGTTTTTAAATAGTAACACTGTCTATCTGTATCAGTTTGAGTATCTGTAATATGTAACAGTTATTGCGGCTTATTGTAAAGAGGTATTTGCTTTGCCATTTCAGGAGTGCTGATTTATGAGATGTTGGTCGGATACCCGCCGTTCTATGATGACAATCCGTTTGGGATCTATGAGAAGATTCTCAACGGTCGAGTGGAGTGGCCGAGGCATCTTGACCCCGTCGCGAAAGACATTATCAAGAAGTTGCTGGTTCAGGATAGGACCAAGCGAATTGGGAACATGAAGGTGTGAATGACTATCTTTATTACTATGACAATTTAATAACTGTTTTAACGATTCATTAGGAAAGTCGTTATTTGGGCATCAACGCGTCAATGTGTAGCCATATACTTGCGTGGAAAATACACGTATAAAAAGTAATTACATATGTAGATATTTCAAACCGTATGTTTTGAGGATATTCAACCGGGCGCACACGATGCTCGTCTAGTGGAATTCGTGCAAACTTATTTATGTATAGTAGAATGAGATAGAGAGAGAAAAAATCATAAGAGAGGGTTTTTTTTCTTCCGCGACGATTTCTACCATCTACTCCCATCGTAAGTCGCGTGAAAATAAACGATTAGATAGAATTAATAGATCTTTCATTTAATATAGGTATATATAATTCGCACTTGGCCAGCGCGGTGGACTATGGCCTGAACTCTCTCGTTCTGAGAGAAGACCCGTGTCCAACAGTGGGACAATAATGGGTTGACGAGAGATATATAATGCAAATTATTTAGCAATTGATCGAATGTAAAAAAAATAAGAAAATATTCAAAGTCGAATTAATTATTTATCCAATTAAGATACAAAATGGTAGTGGTGATATTATCAGCATAACTATTTTTGTCTTTTATCAACAGTGTATATACAGAACCCTAAAATTGGATTCATACCTCTATTTTATGCTCTTAAACTTGGCTAGTATCCAGTAGTTCAGGCACAATTCTTTAACTAATACTTGTCGTTTTGCTCAGTACATTTGATAGCAAAATTTACATAAAGTGACTCTCAAAATCAGACAGTTTCACATCTCTCAGGAGTTATTTGCCACAGCCTCGACCACATGTCATAAAATCGTGGGATAAAACACGTCTCGTATATTTTCTTTTTACTCCTTATGTTCTTTTATTACAAACTAGCAGAACTCACGCGACTTCTTTCGCGCACACTATAATCCATCTACCATTATACATTTGAGATCCAGTGGGGCACACTACACTTTGCGCGGCGGTGCTGTCCAAGTTTTTCGTAGATATTCACATATTCTCCTATATTCTAGAACATTTTTGTTTTATTATTAATAGGCACCGATAGCTTTTTCGAGAAAAAAAAAATTTTTTTTACACCTTGATTCGCGTTACTGAAGGCTTCGCTAGGACCCCTTATGTATCATATTAATTAAAATTGCCTATGTTACTCAGGAATAATGTAGCATTCTAATGGTCTAAGAATTTTGAAAATCGGTTTAGTAGTTTTTATGTTAATCATAACAAACATACAAAAATACAAAGTATTCCTCGTTATAATATTAGTATAGATATAGACTATAGGTACTAATATTATAACTGCCACGAAAATATTAGAAATTTATGTTCAAATATTTATTCGTCATATATTATATTCTACTATTTTTGCACCGATACATTTTGATAGAATATTTAGTATATTTCTCCCACCTGTCGCTTTTCCTCCGCGCGCCGGAGAAATTGACATGTGTGCACATACGTGCCGCGTTACTAAGTAAAGTGGAGAGTTTGCCATACGGGAATGCGTATTTAAACGACTGCAGTTTCTAGTGGTTGGTTGTTTTCACTGAGCTTTTTGCCGATGTCGCGGAGATGTTTAGAAAGCCATCAGTCAGGTGTCCGAGCTCGAGCGGCGACTTCAAAAGTAGCTGTCTGCACCGAGTGACATATAGTCGACAAAAATATACGCCACTATTACCTAATGCCCACCCACTTTATCCGACTCCCTTCTGAGATACGTCTCGCTCCAAATCAATACACGCATATTGGAAATGTCAAATTAATTTCATTTCCACGCTTCGCACGGGCTTATATTCTATTACGCGTGTTTGCTATATTGATCCACTTAATCATGCAATTTCAATATTGCTTTGAACCAATTTTGAAATGGATGGAGCAGGCACGCGATTTTTGTGGAGCACTTAGTGGTATTCTCAGCGGGTTACCGAGCGTGTAGTTGACCGGCCCCAAAGTCCAATCTAACTCGCAAAATTTAAGAATTTACGAGGTTCAACTCGGTACATTAGTACGTCGCATTAGCCAATAATAACAAAGTTGCTCTAATTTTGGCCAGTTACTAAATTAATGCGGTGTACTGTAGCAAAGTGATGGAGTGAGCGATTGTTTATAGATTCTACTAGCCGCTGTGATGGATTCGTATACAAAATTTTTATGACCACGAAACAGACGCGTTATTGGTCGTAAAGATTTTGTAGAGGCGTGTTGTGGTTTTAGACACTTTTGTTTAATAGTCCCTAGACATCGCTATTTATAGAAATCTATCTAATTAAAAGTCTATCGATCTATTAAAAAGTCCTCTTTTAGAAATAATATATGGAAATTTAACAGTATTTATATAAAAGGAGTGATTGTCTTTCTAATTGACAGAGTGACATATTAAGGCATAGTCCAATCAAGAAGACATCACGTCATGTTGTTATTTAATATGATGATAGTCTTCAGAGGTTCAATCATGGAAATATGGTATATTTATAAAGAAATAATCGAGGTGGTTTTAAATCCTTGTATTGAAACTTTCTAATATTCACATCATATCTATAAAAACCTATTGACAAACAGAAGGTACACCGAGAGTAAAAACAGTTTTAGAATATACTTCATAATTTCTTACAGTTTTGAGCATTAAAAGCAGTTCAATTGCAAGGTGTTGAGTGTTGTCGCAGGCTCGGGGGTATTGAAAGGCTTGTTGATTGTATGATATCTTTATTATTACTGTCGTAATGTAACCTGTAACACTAACTTATAAATATACGGCTCAGCTCCACACCACAGTGGCAGAACGAGTTTCCGCGAGGTATCTCTACTACATCTTCTTCTAGTGTAAATGTATTTGAGGTTACCATATATCTAGAGGTTATCATATACCTCGGGAATAGCAGCGCATCTGTGATTAACTTCAGACAGAATGCCAGTTCTATTGAAAGTTACATACAGATGTCCGTGGGCGTTAGTGAATACATGCCATCAGGTAGAGTGCGTACTCTTTTGCTATTTCAATATAATAAAAAAGATTACTCGAAGTGTAGGTATAACATTATATTAAGAACTGAAGTTTAAATATATTTGAGATTACATTTTATGTTTTTCATGTGTTTGACTGTAAACGATATGAAGCCTTTCGCAAAATTTAAGAAGCAATGTCGTAAAGTATTCAGAACGTTGATCAAAGATTTTTTTTAAAATAAATCCGTTTTCTTTGTTCCAGTGCGGCTCCGAGGATGTTAAGCGGCACAGATGGTTCAAACACTTGGACTGGGCTGACGTTTTTATGAAGAAATTACAGGTTTGTTTGCTCTCACATGTCCTTACCACAATGTTTTAAAAATATAATCGGAGTCAGCAAATGTCATCAAAGAAACAAAGAAACAGTTGAATTCTCATCAATAAGATAGTATATAATCGTTTATAAATATATAAAATTACGGAAACTTGATTATACAGACATACATATTATAGTGTCCACCAATTCGCACTTGGCCAGCGCGGTGGACTATGGCCTCATTTCGAGGGAAGACCCGTGCCCAGCAGTGGGACAATAATGGGTTGACGACAGACATATTATAGTAATTATGAGATATCACAATAAGATCAAATATTTTATTATTTTTTTTTTTACTATTTGGTTCATATTCATAATATCACTGTGGAAGTTAGAGTGTATTTTAATAGATCCTATGAAAAGTAACTTGTTGTTCAAGATTAAACCTAATAATTTTGAGGTTTGCTTGCTATTTCGATTTTGTTTTCAGTTAAACATTGATGATGTATAACACAATTAAATCATAAATAACGAGAGTAAGAAACTCCTATAAGTATTTTGATAGCATTTCTTGCTTTACACTTATTTTAGTAACATTACAACAAGTTGCTTGTACGTTATTAATAGTTATATTACTCCGTTGGTTCAACGATCCGAGGTAAATCTTAATCTCTGACGGCAGAAATCATCATTTCACGCGGTTCTATGCAATTTATTACCAGTTGTGCCGTCCAAGTTCTCAGAGGTCCCTGATGGTTTCATCTCACTACCCTATTATGTCATTCAACTGGTTTTCGCCTATTCTTATTAATATATGATATTTTTTACAGCCTCCAATAGTACCTACAGTCTCTTACGAGGGAGACACCTCCAACTTCGATGAATACCCCGAGACGGATTGGAAGGCCGTGAGAGCTCTGGACCCGGACGAGTTGAAACTCTTTGCTAACTTCTGAAAATTTGTAGATAATATTGTGTATTAGATACAGTAGAATAACTTAATCCTGTAGCCCTATTAGATTAATGAGACAAGTGACACTTCAGTATTAATGCTAAATAAACAAAGGTTAAAAGTCTCTATGATTGGTCAGGGCACTACTTAAATTATATACCTAATATTATATATGGTACACGTGTAACGTATAATACGGTAATTAAAATGTTGTATTTTTCTAACTTAGAATATATACGTAGGTACTACGTTTACTAAAGTCGTTTCATATCAAATTGCACTTCAATTAACTTAATTTTATAAAGTGCTATCAATAATGTTACTTACTTTTTACTATTCAATTTGTTTTGTAATGCATACGTATCGAATCTACAGTGCAATCGCATAAAACTGTTGCAACATCTTTTTTGATTGGATGAAGATTATTTAAAAAAATCTTGCTTTATGTTGCTAAATAATATAATTTTTAAAACTAAGGATATAATTTTGGTTTACTCTATTCAATAACAGTAACTCCTACAAGTAATGCGATCCAGTACACTTGCCGTAAAACTTGTGATGGTTCAAACAGATTGTAGGTAGATATGCAACTCCAAGATTTTCACATAGCCAAGTCGTAGGTACGCTGCGGATGGCTATGAGATAACATTAGACATTCAATTGTTCTTTCTTAACAGTACTTTGCATTTACTACAGATGTAAAGAAATATTTGTGAACCCTTAAAAATTATTTATATATTTTTGCCAATATGTATGTACTGTCACTTTGCTTTCTAAATTTAAACAATAATTTAGAATAATAAATGTAATAAAATAATAAGCTTTTAATAGTTATTATTCTATTCAAAACATATTTCAGGCCATAATTCATAACTTATGTAAGTCAAATTAACTTGAGTAATTAATGGATCTTGATTACGTACTTATCTATGAATTTTATTTGACAGTTCATGTCCAAGTTAAAAAAATCCACGTATTTATTATAGGTATATATTTCTTAACATTCAGCAACGAGTTTGTAGTTGATCTCAGATAGAATTTCAATCCTATTCGTGTGTGATTGTTTGTAACTTACGAATAATGATTTTCAAAATGATTTTCAGCTAGAGTATCTTGACGACTTGTAAAAATATCTCAATATCTTTGACATATAATCAAACAATAATAAAAAATCATATAATCATTTCCTCTGACTCCTAAGAGACAATTTTTATGAAACCCATTAATCAACAAATATATTATAAAGTACTGTAGCACAATGCTCATGAATGAAATAATTATATAAAATATATTTACTTATTCATAATAAATTATATTTCCCGTCATTCCCATTATATTTCTATTAAAAATAAAGGTTCTGTTTTTCTATATAAATCACCTTACACTAGTAGGCCTTGGCCTTATCCTTAATGGCATGTGAATGCCCATCGTTTGTGATTTAAAATGTAGATGGTAGTATTATATCTATATTTTAGTAAGTAGTATTAGTTTTAAGTATTTATTGTTTGCAAGAATTTCATTAAAATCCTGCCATGGAAAACAAAAATGTTCGTACAACCTTCATTTAAAGTTGTTATCTAATAAAAGTGAATATTAACATTCATGAAATTCAAAATATGGTTATTTGTCAAAAAAATTATAAAATATTTTAACTTGTGTAATCATATTAACATTCTTAATGTTAAATAAAAAGTAGAAGTTATCAAATACTAAATAGATAATTTGTTTTGTAACTTATTCATAAGTAGAGGTGTAGAGAAGCCATGGTCTTTCTGTGATCTTTTTAGTCAGGAAAACTTTATCAAGATGTATTTGGCACATTTAAAGCATTAGATGTATAAATATTTTTAACACATATCGTGTAAGTGTATGTTGCATACAAAATTGGTGTTAGCAAAAATAATTGTAACAGGGTTTATAAAGAGCTAAACAAAGCTAATATATTGTACATATTAATAAATAAATGTGTTGTTTCTTAATAACTTCCTTTTTTGTTTTTTTGACGACCTGTTTTGAATATAGCGTATAAGGAGGTCTTGGTTTATATCTGATATACTCCTAAAAATTTGATTTTCTTCGCTAAATTTGTAAAATCATAACCTATAATTTAAAGGCTGACCAGGGAAGGGCAAAATAGGAATATAACTTACTAAATAATGCTTACCTCACCAGCAATCATATATTTACATACGGACATATACAATTATGGGTTAATTACGATATAAAAGTATACGATAAGTTTGTTAAAATAATATTAACATGGAAGCAGGGTCTCGTATAGTATATTTTCGTTTGTTTCGCATAATGTATGTTTCGTCGCGATATATGCAATGGATCACAGGTGAGAGACGTTAGAATCAGAATGTTAATTGTTCATAAAATGCATCTCATATGTATCAGGATCATTTTCGTCAATGTTAAACTCTCGGTCCGACTTAGTGTAAACTGGTAGTGCATTTAGCTTACTTCCCAATTAATATATTATAAATACAAATAAAACTTGAAATTTTATTTTCTGTTGGATGTAATCTTCTAAATGTCCGACAGCTGAGTAATAATCTTTCTCTTTACCTTTGGCTTACCTTTAATGTAGTTTAAGGCAATGTCGGCCACATTACCTTTATGCTCCAATGTGTATTAACTAGAAATAGTAGATGTATATCTACTTTATCCCGTACCTACTTGACTTAACAAAATACAATATTATTTTCTCCGATTGTAATCAAAATGTTTTGTTTATAATAAATTCTGATGTGTTGAAACGTTTCAATTACCTATTAAATGTTAGTCAGTTTAAACAAACCATAACTTCAGGGGATTCAGATATTTAGAACAGAATACGTAATGGAACAAGCAATGAATAGAAATTATACATTGGCATTGATACATATTTTAGCAAAGTAAACTTTTACCTCAGATCTAAATACGTAGTTTTATACTTTTTGTTATAATTATACTTATTAATTACGTATATCTTGCGGTGAAAATAGTTTTGTTAATGAGAAGTAGCTTTGAGTGAAGTTTGTTTTCTTTATGCTCGCCTAGTACCTACAGAGTTGCAGACAGCCCGCCGCCACCGTTTCAGCTATTTACGTTAGCTGTAGTTTATACAAATATTACAAAATCGAAACAGCTGGTTAGTTTATAATTAAATCATCCGACAAAATATATGAAAGCAGGCTTCAAGTATAGAAGATAGAAGCCAGATATATTTCTTCTATTTATCCACATAGGCATTCAACGTGCGACTAAGTGCAGTAATGCTTCAATAGTCAACCTTGGGTTCAACTGTAATTCTATTTAATGTAGATCATTTATGTCCACTAATTCACACTTGGCCAGCGCAGTGGACTATGGCCTAAACTCTCTCATTCTGAGAGAAGACCTGTCCTCAAGCAGTGGGACAATAATATGTTGATGAGAGAGATAATTTATGGAAGGAGAGTTTCATCATCCGAAATTTAAATGTGTCTGTAAAAATTTAGTTTTTAGTTGGAGTTTGTTGGAGCGTATTCATTAAATGAGATGACGTTAGATCCCGACTTTCTTAAAATACGTTGATATGTTTCAAAATGTTTTCGTTTTTGGTATAAAACAGGAGAGCAACCGCACTTCAATGGTAATTGGCCACTGCTATCCAAGGACAAATGAAGTCAATGCGAAAGTTAAAACACTTGTACGAATTGTTAAACTTCATATACATTTGAAAACTTTATTTTTTGTTCAAGAGCTTTCTGGTGCAGGTTCCTTACGATTTTTTCCTTTACCGTAAAGCAGTTGATTACATTTAGAAAAATCGATGGTGCGTGCCTGGAATTATAGCCTCGGACCTCCCAACCGAGAGTGCGAATTTCAACCATTCGGTTATCAATGCTTATCTGATGACAATGCAATTATAAATAATCAAATAATAATCAACGATTTGTTAAAAAAAAATCGCAACAATGCAGAATTTATATTTTTGTACGACCCACCCTATATGGGTATCAAATAATATAGGATTTAACTTATAAAATACAACACACTAGGAATTAAATCCAAATCCAAGATGGTCGCTAAAAAGAAAAATAAGATTACATAATTTCTTTAACCTACACAATATCGGTATTATATAAAGGAGCTTGACTTGTAGAATACAACAAGCCATGAAAAAAATCAAGTCTAAGATGGATGACTACATAATTATTTTCAAACAACTCGCCCGATATCGAACGGACTTAACTCATAGTATATGTCGGCGCGACACCACGTATTTATTAAAAAACGTCGCCGAAAATAATTATTTTAGTTAGTTTAAAGATCGAAAATTGTTTGTTTATTAAATTAGCAATATTCAGTGATTTTAAGAATTGTAATTTAGTTTACCCTCCATAAATTTGTTATTGCCACCTCACCAAACATTGTTATAAATAGGCGAGCGCCTGTCGGTAGAAAAGAATTTCTTGTTTAACCGTTGAAGCGGGCCTCCTCAATTGTGAATAAATCGAAGAAGTTTACTCCTGTGTTTTACTTGAAATATTCAAGAAAGGAAAATAATGAAGACCCCTCGACCATCCTGATATCTGATATCAGGATGGTCGAGGGGAGGATGGTCGTCACGCTACCACTTCGTTATATACAATATGTTAAGAAAAAAATAAATAAAAAACCAATTCAATAAAAAAATATTTATAAAAAAACATGCGTGCGTACAAAGTACACATGTCAGAAGTGAAACTTCTTTGGCGAACTAATTTATAAATCTTGTTTATATTTATACAAATCTAAAACTTTAAATTTCCAAGATTAAGAGGAAGGGAAAAAGGCGTGATACGACGTTCGCTCTGTCTCACTTTTTCTCTCAATCTTTCTCACTCGCTTGCTCCCTACTCTCACTCCACGGCTAGTTGCTCATGCTACGTTCGCCCTGTCTTACTCTCTCTCAATCGGTGTCGATCACTCTCTCTCTCTTTTCCGACACTTCCGTTGCATACCGGCGTGACGTTTCATCTGTAAAAAAATTACCCTCATGCGCCTAAAGAAGTTTCACTTCAATATTTTTATGTACAACAGAATAGATTAGAAACTCACAGATTTAGTTCGGAATAAATCTAATCTGGATTTCGAGATAGCTTTTATATAGGCATGTTAAAAAAATTTACAATGCAATAAATGGACTGGATGGATTTGACTACTGCAAAGTTTATTCTTTCTTTTGATTGCAATGAAAGAAAGTGTATTTATTATTATTATTTTTTTTAATTTAATTTTGAATTATTGCAATCAAAAGTTAAATTAAATTATTAAAAGCTAAAATAACATTAATAACCTCCAGGTTATAGTAAACCATATGACATTATGTAAACCTTAGGTATAGGTATATATTATCATACTGTTATCGATAAGCGGATTTGATATCGGATTGATATGACAAAGGACAGCTGGTAATAACTGTTTTGTACTCAGACATGAAACTTAGTACTGATAACAATTGTAATGTTTCATTTTTGAAATATATATCAATCAGTACAGAATTGTTTTGGTTAGTAACTACCCGCAAAATCTTTTAAGTACTTTCGTTTTCACATTACTTATGGACTTTTAACAATAAATAAAGGGATTAAAAACACCATAATTCTTATAATTACAAACACAGATTCGTATTAGTCAATAAGGCAAATAACATTTAGAAATTATTATAAGTACCTACAATATTTGAATGTTTACAGTTACATTTATTATGTTACACTATAACGCCTTAACATGCTATTGTGTTATACATTATATCAATGTTTTTTATCTTTTTAAGGCGATTATTTTTTTCTGTATTAACAGATATGACATAACTTATTTTAATATTGTGGTAGCTAAAATGACCACTGCAGCCCATGGATATGTTATCAAGCCCAGATAAGATTACTCTTGGCGTGGTTGGTTGCAGATGCGTTGCTAGCCTTGTAAAGTAAATTGGGACGCTTCGAATAAGTATTTGTTTCCTACCACATCCTTCAGCCCATAATACAGCAGCACAAATAATTCAGAAACATATTTCGAAGGCTTGTTTTGGAGTAAATATAAAATAAAGGACATCGGACTGCAAAATGATAACAGGACATGTAATATCATGAAACATCGATTACGTACGTTGAAATCAATTATCAATCGCTTAGTGAAATAAAACTCTTCATGAAATGTTTACGATAGGCTAAATTAGAGATAAAGTCTTTAATATCGATGCTTGTGACACGTATAGTAGTGAATTCAGTATCGTATAACGTGAGTGGAAGGACGCTTTGCTGGATTAAGGAAATATACAAACATGTCAATTCGTCCCTTGTGTCCGGAGTTAGCTGAAAAGGCTCGCCTGGAGTTAAATGAAGATCCTAATAGAATCCCAAGTGATATACAGCACATAAAGGATTGGTTGGCGAAGCAGCCACATCTAAGAGCTAGAACAGGTATGGAACGAACAGAGATGGTATTTACTGGTTTTATCGAATAGATTGTATATTTCGAATACTCGGATTAATTATTGGCAATGATTAAACAGAATAGAGGTTTACCTGTATAGTCTTTATTACAAACCTTATATTGAATGGAATGTTTTTAAAGACGTTTAAAATAAATCACTGTAATAATAGCCACCGCTTTTCTCGCTAGTTGTTTATACGCAGGTATTCCTATTGACATTTATGATACGTTTGAGTATCAGAAATGTCAATAGCAAGGCGCAAATGTGTTATTTTTATGAAGGTGACGAAAAAAGGAGTTAATCTTTAATTCTGGTTATGATTTTATAACTCTACGGCTAGCCGATGGCCTATAAATGCCGCTTAATGGACAACTGTAAGCAACGTCATATAGAAAAGTATTCTGAAATTCAATTACAAATGCTTAGCTACTCCCAAGGATTAAGATTGTCACCTTTCTACCGAAATGCAAGAAATGTTTCGCGGAAGAAATAGGTGAGGCGGTGGTACCTTCCAAACGAACCATATACGTTCAACAGCTTTTCATGTGTAAAGTGCAGGAAAAAAATAATAAAATCTACAGTAAAGTCATAAGTGAAGATTTTTGAAGAGTTCCATTTGTAATCTATTACAGATGACCAGTGGTTGGTAGCTTTCCTACGAGGATGCAAATACAGTCTAGAGAGGACAAAGGAAAAGTTGGATCTCTTCTATTCCGTTCGGTCCACTGCCCCGCAACTATACCGGATCAAGCACACTGATCCCTACTTCAACGAAGTTTTAGACACAGAGCAAGTGCAATTTAATTATTTTTTTTATCCGATTGAAGATGTAGATGAGCTTGCTGTGCATCTGATGGTAAGTGGTCAATGCCGCCCATGGAAGTCTGTTGGCAACTTTATATAAAACAAGGTTTCTTCTGTAGCTAATCACCGATGCGTTGCTGCTCCTGAAGACTAAGATGTTCATCTTATTTAAAAGAAGCCGGCAACCACACCTTTCGACCGAAACGCAAGAAATGTACCACCGCAACACTTATTTCTACGTGAGGCGGTGGTATCTCTCCGGTCAAACTACACTGGTTCTACTATCAGACAGAAATGGCCAAGTGTGAATCGCACTTGTACATCGTGATTTCTATACTTCTTTTTTTGTTCTCGAGGGGGAAACCTTAAAAAGCCGACGTCGTGGGAGCGACGCTGGGTTATGTGGGATTTTTACCGCACTACAACCCCCCCGGTGGCATGAGGACTCCGAGATCTCGAAACGACTTCAACCGGAATCCTCCGAGCGCGTTGCACCATCGGGCTACTCCCAGGTTGGCGGTTGGGCCCACCGCTCCGTCTAGTCTTCACGACGGTATGCGACCACACATACCGCCGTCCTTACCGGGATTGCCTGACCGAACGGTTCAAGCTCCCACTCTAGCCGTCTGCAACCCCGAAAACCCCTTTTTAGTCGCCTCTTACGACAAGCAGGGGATGCCGTAGCAATATTCTGATCCCGGAACTACAGGGACGATGATTTATATACTATAGCACAATGTAATTCTATTAGTACTCATAATACCGAGAAGTGTTTTAAATCTTAACGCGAGCCTCATTTACACATGGTCAATCTTACAATCAGGGATCGCAACGAAGTTCTACCAAAGTATGTGCCAGTATGTAAATTTCCGGATTCGAAGCCGTGAAAATTGTGTAACGAGGGAGGTCGGGATACATCTTAGAATTAACTGAATTATGTTGAATTCGGTCCACCAATTCGCACTTGGCCAGCGCGGTGGACTATGGCCTAAACTCTCTCATTCCGAGAGAAGACCCGTGCCCAGCAGTGGGAAAGTAATCGGTTGATGACAATGTTGAATTCAACGCATCGCATTGGTTTTTATTGCGCGACTTCAGACCAGACTTCCCACGGTGCGTTGGCTCAGTCTAGTTTGCGTCCATCCATAATATCGCGAAACGTAGGAAATCGCTATTACAACAAAAATTGACCCAATTACTGCCAAAAAGTGGAGCACTACGTCATAACGTCACTGATAATTTCAATATGCCATCGATATGTGGCCACTCCCTGTCCTCTAAATTTTATATAATGTTTGGTCGAAATACAACATTGGTACAGAATTAACGTACGATTGCAAATATTTATCTTTAAACACGTAATAAATTAGATTATAAAATCATAATCATCGTGTAGGTGCAAAAGTGTAATGAGTAGATCATAATTACTAATATTATAAATGGAAATGTGTTTGTTTGTTTTTATCTTAGCATCAATATTAAATCTCGAGAGTGAAAGTTTTCTCACAAATTTTCTGGATTCCAGAAATAGGCGCAGGGTAACTTTCACCCCGAAAAAAATTACATAAAGTAACTTCTACCTACTATACCACGTACCTATTGTCACGTGTATATGTATCTACAGACCCAACATGAATAAATTGCAACTTCATGATTTTTTATAAAACCCAAGGCACAGTATTTTACAATTGAAATTAACTATAGTTAAAGAATAAATAATAATAATAATATTAATTGATGAAAAAGCAATGATTTTAGGTGACACCATACGAGGTGGTAGTCTAGTTCGACCGGTAAAGTACCACAGATATTTCTAACGTGAACCAAATCTTGCGTTTGCGTCTAAGCTGAGGATATGAGGTGAATGTCTTAGTCCTCGGGAGTAACAACGCATCTGTGATAGAAGCCAGTTCTATATTCCGTTGCTTATGACTGTATGATCATTTGTTGTTTGATTCAGATAAAAACAGTACAATCTTCTTCTTCTTTATAAAAATAAATGTTTGCATGTACCTATGTCCTCTATAGAATCAAAAACTGTGATGGCGTCGCAATGCGCGCAGGTTACAGCTAGTTTATTACAAAAATACATCTGTAAACGTATTTTAACGAATCCCATAACCACGAGTCATAAAGAATCACATTTGTTAATCCTATTTATCATTTTTTTTGAAAATAAAAAGTGACAAGTTGATGTTTAAGGTGGGAAATAGATATTTGACTATATAGAATGGGGCAACATTACTTTGAAAATTAAAAGCATCGATTGCAGATAATATTTTTATAGTGTGTAGGTAACTTGGATGTTATGGGAAAATAAAAAAAATGTAAATACTTTATTATTCATAGTTCATTATGTAAATATAAAGTCTATGGGGGAAAATGTTGACTTTTAAATGGATTTACTATTTAGTAATACGCATAATGTAGCGCTGTAGTCATTTAGTTTGTTGGATATATTTATATAGTGTAGGTTTGTACATTATTTGCTTTCAAATATTTTTCACTTGATATTCAGCTTGACCTTTCTGCGGCATAATTATGCTGACACGGAGGTCAATAAAAATAATTAAATGATTTCTGAAGGCGACAGTGTAAAGCGAGGAAAATTATGTGACTATGAGTGTGAAGAATTCGGTATTTTTGGTTATTTTGCTTAATATGTATTACATAGAGCTATCCAATGATGTCGAAACCCTAAGTTGTTTCGTCTGCTTCGGAAGAGAACAAAAGAATGTGCTGCTTTAGCCCTCGTTCGACGTATGGTGTAAATCTAACCCTTTATATTAGAAACAGTTCTCGTCCTTGTTTCCTTGGTTAGGACTTAACGACCGAATTAATATTTGACCGCTAGCTAAGCCGGGGGTTAAGCTAAGAGGAATTTCGATAAAAATTTCCAGACATTCAGTTGAAGTAGATATCATAATAAATGTTTTATTAATGTGGTATGTTCTGCCACCATCTAACATGCGTAAAGTCTAAGTTCTCTTACGCACTAGCGGATAACCGCGCGGCTAGCCGCTTTTCTAGATTAATATGAAACCGCCCCCAAATTTCTAACCGCGGCGGTTGAAATTTTGGTGAAATTTACTGCTAGTGCGTAAGAGGGCTAAGGCATATTGTGCATAGATGATTATATAAGTGTGTTTACTTCTTACAGAAGTTTAGTAATACTACCTAAAACGCAAGACCCTGGCAGTCCTCGCATCAGTTTGTTTCGGCCGGGCAAATACGATGCCGATAAATATAAATTGATAGACGTTTCCAGTGTTATGAATATCATCCAAAAGGTAAATATTGTTAGGCTGCTACTAATCTCTTTAAATCCCACTCTATTTCTATTTGGACACCAGGAAAATGTTACTTCGTGTCTTCTGGTTTCGAACAGATACGAATTTAACTGTAAGATGAATTTGAACTTATGCTCTGAGTATGAATTTTTGTTTTTTCCTCTTTTTGTGTAGTCCGTTCATGACACAGGAAAAACCTTAAGGTGTAGGTATGCATGAAAAAAGATTTTATTATTATTATTGGTAAGTAATTTTTCGACCTTGGTCGACCTACATGCAAAGGTTATACGGTCAGCCTAACATGTAAAGAGTTCCAAGTTCAAGTTTAACAATTAATTGAATGATTTATACTATGCCATTGTTCACAGATAGTGTTAATTGATGACGATAACACAACAGTTGCTGGTACAGTAACTATACTGGATATGGAAGGTATGACCATGTCTCATTTTCTGCAAATGACGCCAATGTTCATGAAGATAATGGTCGTTATTTCACAGGTTTGTCAAAATCTGCTTCTTTTAAAAAGTAATATACTTAGTGTTTAATTGACAATGTTGTCTTGAAGTTAGTATTGGAACCTGTCATAATGTATTAAGTGGCAGAGTTTCTGTGGAACAAATTAGTCTTTCTTACCATAATTATTTTTTTAGCTCCTGCTACTGCAAACAACGTAGGTACATTTCATTGCAAAGTTTTATTCATATTTTAATACCTTTTCATATATTTTTTGAACATATTGATAGTATTGGAGTACAACCCATTATTGCCCACTGCTGGGCTCGGATCTTCTCTCAGAATGAGAGAGTTTTAAGCCATAGTCCACCGCGATCGCCAAGTGCAAATTGGTGCTAGTATTATTACATATTAAATTGTTGATATTTCCACATAATGTACAGTTTGAATTCGTCTTTCTTATTAAATTGCTGTCTATTGACTACGTACCATGCGCTCATCTTAGTCCTCAGGAGTTGCAATGCATCTGTGGTACGTTTCAGTTAAAACCATTGTTCCAAAGGGTGTTAGGGTTACAAATATCCGAGAGGTTCAATCTTTTCGGCTTAGAATATAAGGGCAGAGATTTTTTATTTCAGTTCCCATTATAATATGTATATCTAATGTTTCAGGATGCCATTCCTATGCGTATGAAAGGCGCTCATTACTTGAACACACCGCCAGGCTTTGAGACTATATATAATGCTATGAAAGTGTTGCTTAATGAGAAAAACAAACGGAGAGTAAGTACTTTAATAATCTGGCAGGGCTTATTTAGTTATTTTTTATAAAATCCTTATAACTTTACAATTTTTTTAAGAAAACAGTGAATTTTTAAAGAGTTATCCCACAACAAATACATAAAATAAAACTTTCAGTATATTTACATCCAGTAAGCTTACACGTATTAAACATGATTTATTCATTTAAATTATTCGGAGTACTTGAGACCTACATGTTTATTAAAATCAATTGTAATATGTAAATTTGTAACAAAAAACATTTACCTTTTCATTCCATGAATACAAATTTTATGAATATTTCTATAGGTATGTTTAGCAGAATAGCACAAAAATTAATGTGTATTTTTTTAGCTTTACGTCCATAACAAAAACTTTGAAGAATTGTATAAGCACGTTCCCCAACATCTCTTACCGGCAGAGTATGGCGGAGAGGCAGGAACAATTAAGGAAATACTAGGTAAGGTAGTAAGTAGGTTTTACAGGTAGAACCACTGTAGTTCAACCGGGGAAGTACCACCGCCATACCTATTTCTAGCGTGAAGCATTTCTTGCGTTTCGAAGAAAAGGTGTGGTTGTCGGCACACTTTTATATGAGGCGACGATCACAGCAACGCATCTGTGATTGACTTCAGATAGAACCCATGTTCTACGAGAATTTGCTTTCAGATGTTTATAGGTGGCAGTGACCACTTACACAGTGGATTGCATGTTCGTTCGTGGATTGCATGGTGGATTGCATACTCAACTAGATAATAAAAAGTTAACATTTTACATATTTCATATACAATATCTATATTTTTAATTGTTTTACAGTATGAATAGTAAATTTCTAAAAGTAATAATGTACGATGTAGAATTATAAAATTGGGCGTAAACAACAAAATATTGTAATTTTTTTTTATTAAAGCTGGCATGAAAAAGAAAGTAGAAGAGTACCACGACTGGCTCGAAGAAGATATGACGTACGGCACGGACGAGTCGAAGAGGCCTGGGAAACCAAAGACCTCCGAGGAAATGTTTGGAGTCGAAGGCTCATTCAGACAGCTAGAGTTTGATTGAAGATTTCGCACAGTCAATGTAATTAGTTCTGGTTTATATGTTTTTGCTACTTTTATATTCAAACTATAAATAAAACAATAATAAATGATGTGTATATAACACTCTCTATCTTGCTTTTCTACTTGAATTTCATTACTATGACACAATTTTACTATACACTGTATTATAGAATAGATCATATATATAAAATATCTATTAGAAGTGGGTGCATGGCAGTGCCCCCGCCAAGTCTAGCAAAAATTGGCACGACCACAACATCTTTTTCTCGAAGCAATTAAGGCCATTTTCCACTCCCAATAATTTCGTTGTGGATAAAGTTAGAAGTTTGAATTTTCACTACCCAAGCATGCATTGTATAAACACGGTATGTTTCAAATTTCATTCAATTTGAACCAGTAGTTTAAGAATTATAACGAGTCAAAGTTTCTTCATTTTGTCACTCACTTACTGACTCACTGATCGGTCATCAAAAGTCTTAGGCACTTCTAGCACACATAGGAGCTTTAAATTTAGAATGCGAATGTATCCCATACAAATATACGGGATTATCCACACAAATATAGAGATATATAGATTAGTAGATTTTAGCAACGCATCTGTCATTTACTTCAGATTGAACCCTTGTTCGATATGATACAGATTTCATGGGTCGTTTATAAAATAAAAACAGAAAAAGATAGGTAGGGGAGGCCGGGGCTACAATTAACAGAGGTAAGTATTAACAAGCGAATATCTTTAAAACTATAAACACTAAATCTGCAGCACGTGTTTTAATTCATTGGCTTCATCACACCGCACATCATAAAATTGGTCGGTTGCGCTCCCTGCGTCGTACAAGTGAGCTGTGTACTGGGAGTCATTTTTACGCAGGTAACAAACATTTTCAACTTTACGATTTTTTGATTTGTACAGGAATTATGAGTTTAGAAGTTTAAGTTTTTTGTTTTCCTGGCAGCGTATTTTATACTTTATAATGCTATGTTGGTTGATTGATGGAACTATTGACGAAAATTTAATTATGTTACTTAATACGAAAAATGTACCTACAGGGTTATAATTAACAAATCGGAGGGGTTTGTTTTAACGTGTTAATACTTACCCCGAAAGTTTGTTTATAATTATTTTCATTTTTTTTTTATAATAAGATGAGTCGTATAAATGGAAAACTACGCGAGGCACCACATCCGTAGATGTCTTCGAGTTACATTAGCTGCATTAGAAGTGATGGAGAAGAACAGAAAGTATAGAGATGTGGTACAAGAATTTGCCATATGCATTGTAAAATTTTGTGAAACATAGAAAGCAGTTGCGCCATTGGAAATAGGTTACAAAAAAACTCGGTTGGTGTTCAATGCGGAGCAAGAAGCCTTCATAGCAAAGTATCTGTTAAAATGTCCTAGTATTTATTTTGGGTTACTGACCAGTGAAAAGAAGAAATTAGCATATCAATGCGTTATGTTCTACAACATTGAAAAAAATACCTGCCACCTGGAAAGTTAAAGAGATGGCGGGCAATGACAGAGTCACGAACTTTATGAGACATAAAAACTTTTTAACAAAAAATATCTACCGACTTCCATGTCACAAAAAAGTAAAAATAATTTAAATATATTTTGGTCTAGAACATACTCAGTACTTAGTACATAGTCCTGAAGTCGGTGCTCGACATATTTCGCTGGACGACGGTAACTACGTCCTATATGAGCACCGACTTCAGAACTATGTACTAAGTACTGAGTATGTTCTAGACCAAAATATATTTAAATTATTTTTTACTTTTTTGTGACATGGAAGTCGGTAGATATTTTTTGTTAAAAAGTTTTTATTTTACACTTTTTAGTGACTATATTTTTATGTTTGTATTTAAATAAAGCCTCTAAGTTTGCTTTGTGCATCTACATATTCACAAAAATTAAACATAAAACACTTTTACAATTCATACAAACAGGGCGCCCCCTCTGGAAGTACCCCTCCATCATCAGGGTTGAGGAGTTGAAGGTCAAATTTTTCATCTTATATTGTTGCTTAGTAATCTTATAACATATACGTTAGTACCAGGTGGCTAACTTCTATGGCTCAGGCTTGCAGTACCCTGCATCATCAGGGTTTAGGAGTTGAAGGTCAAAATTTTAATTTTGTGCCTCTGTTTGGTATTATTTTTACATACCCGTAAGCACCAAATTGCCAACTCCTATGGTTTAGAATTGAAGTACCCCTTCATCATCAGGGTCGAGGAGTTGAAGGTCAAAATTTTAATTTTGTGCCTCTGCTTAGTATTATTTTTACATAACCGTAAGCACCAAATTGCCAACTCCTATGGTTTAGGATTGAAGTACCCCTTCATCATCAGGGTTGAGGAGTTGAAGGTCAAATTTTTGATTTTATATTTTTGCTTAGTATTTTCTTTACATAACCGTAAGCACCAAATTGCCAACTTCTATGGTTTAGGATTGAAGTACCCCTCCATCATCAGGGTTGAGGAGTTGAAGGTCAAATTTTTCATCTTATGTTTTTGCTCAGTAATCTTATAACATATACGTAAGCACCAAATGGCTTATTCCTATGGTTTTGGCTTTAAGTACCCCTGCATCATCAGGGTTGAGGAGCTGAAGGTCAAATTTTTGTCCCATGAATTTGCTTAACAATTTCATTATATATTCGCAAACATCAAACGACCAACTTTTATAGTTCAGGCTAGCAGTACCCCTGCATCATCAGGATTGAAGAGTTGAAGGTCAAATTTTTCATAGTAAATACCTACATAGTAATTTTATTCTATATTTTACTCAATTGGACTTCTCCAGCTAAGGTTCGGCCGACTATCACTAATTTTATTATTTTGCTCCAAAAAGTTGAAGATCCTATGATTAGAACCTTATCAAACTCTTATCAGACTACCCCTGAAGTACATCATTTCTAATAAAAAAAGAATCATCAAAATCGGTTGGCGGGATATTGAGTTATTCATACATTTATCGCGTACATTGAAAATGCAAATTTAAGACTTATGCGTTTTTCTTATGGATGCCCTAGTCAAAAAAATACTAAAAAAAATGGGACCCTATGACACGCACTACCTTTCAAATAAAAAAAAATCATCTAAATCGGTTCACCCAGTCCGGAGAAATGAGGTAACAAATATAAAAAAAAAAAAAATAAAAAAAAAAAATACAGACGAATTGATAACCTCCTCCTTTTTGGAAGTCGGTTAAAAATCCTACATTAGCGACACGAACCCCTGAATTCACCAGGTATAGCACAGCAACTTCCTTCAATAGGACCAACGTAGGTACAACTCTTTTTAAATAATCTGCCATTTTTACCGATAGGTACTCCAGAAAATAATGCGTTAGATGAGGAACATAATATTAGAGAATTGAAAAAGAAGAAAATGTCAATAAAAATAAGGGAGAAGAAAAAGGCAAGTGTAAAGAAAATGGAAAACTAAAATAAGGCGAGAAAGAAAAAAATAAAGAAAAAATGTTAAATGGAAGTAACGACTCTCATGACAAAGTCAAGAAAAAATACTTCTTAAAATATTTAAGTTGATTATTTAAAATAATTTATAGGATTTGATCATGTTAAATATTTTAGTGATTATTTTAGTCAATTTAGAAGAAAACCTGTATAAATACTAGTTTGTATTAATTCCACTTACATTTAATAAAAAATGTGTCATAAATATATTTGTTTTTATTTTTATCAGCCAGCATAACATAATGTTAATTGTTGCCCTTTTGTTAATACTAACCTCAGGGCTGTTAATTCTAGCCCCAAAAGTGAGGTAAGTATTAACAACTACCATTTTTGAGAAAAGGAGTTATATCTACAACAACTTGTATGTTATGTTTGATTTGTTTAATTATAATGATACCTAGATAATTATAGCCTCATATAACAAAAAAATCTACTATAAATGTTGAATAGTTAATAAACTATAGGCAAAAGTATGTTTTTTGTTAATTGTAGCCCCGGTCTCCCCTACCTAGATATAATTATGTTCAACGGTAATAAAATTGTCAACGGAATAAAAAAAACAAAAATGGGAGTATTAGGCAGTGTAAATTACCCGAAATTGCATAATACTACTTACTTAAAGATTAACTTTAACCACAAGACGTTTGACGAGTACTGCATTAAATATTACTAACTTTAAGAAAATTTGTTGTTGATATACAAGAAGTAGAAGGTACCGCTAAGGAAAAACATTCGAATGTACATACATATATGTATTACTTGTGAGATACATTGTGTTTTCATGCGATTTGCTAGTCGATACCTTTTTTTTTAAGATTTTTAATATTGATATGGTCACTATAGGATGTTATTATCTTAGATAATTACGTAAGAACTTAAGATAGAAGGTCCCTTAAATAGGGACTGAATAAAATAATAACCGACTTGGTATTAGGTGCATGAATCTTACAACTTTTTCATTAATTTTATATTATAATTTCCCAATTTCACGAAACACATGACATTATATAAGACCCATATGTTTACAGTGACTAACGTTTATCAATAAACGGCTTTGATAACGGCTTGATACGACAAAGGACACCTAGTAATAATGCTGTGTACTTAAACATGAAACTTAGTACTGATAATATTTATAATATTTCTGCACTGAAATCGATCGATCAACTATATAAAGACTAACATTGTGGTTACTAAAAGAACAACGTACCTAATAACCGATGATCGTTTTTTTTTATATAAAATGATGATTTTTTTTTGATAAGACCGCCTTTTGTATTGTTTTATTTTAAATTTGTATGTTTCTTGTTATTTATACTTTCTGGGTACAATAAAGAGTACCTACTATTATTATTATTATTATGACGTACATAAATTTCACCAATATAATTCCATCTATTTATCCATAGGTCCTTTGCAGATCACTGCTCTTTTTTGCCAATATCACCGAGCCTAGTTGGTACAGTTTGTAGGTTGGTGTATCATTGGTCATTAATTCGCCCTTGAATTTATGTTGTTGCATTACAGTTTATTGAATGTCGGAGGCATTCATTCAGTAATTTTATTTATATTTTTTGTATGTTCCCCCCCCCTGTTAGCGCGGTAAAAATCCCACATAACCCTGCGTCGCTCCCACGGCGTCGGGTACCTTTTGAAAGTTTCCCCTTCGAAAAAAAATTTGTATTCAGATGAATAGACATTTTCGATTAATATAGATCTTCCATTAGAGACAAAACATGTTGGACTGCAATGGTAAAGGCTAATTTGGTAGTCGATGTAATAGGACATTCCCATTGAAACAATAACGAAACATGCAATATCAGCAAATATCGATTATGTACATAGAAACCAATTATCACAACAGCTTAGTGAAATAAAACTCTACAGGAAAACTGCGATAGGCTTAATCAGAGATAAAGTTTTAAATGTCGATGCTAGTGATACGCATCGTAGTGAATTCAGTATCGTATACCGTGTGTGGAAGGACGCTTTTTTAGATAAGTAAGAAAAAAGAAACATGTCAATTCGTCCCTTGTGTCCGGAGTTAGCTGAAAAGGCTCGCCTGGAGTTGAATGAAGATCCTAACAGAATCGCAAGTGATATACAGCACATAAAGGATTGGTTGACGAAGCAACCACATCTCAGAGCTAGAACAGGTATGGTACCAGTGAAGTATTGTTTGGAATTTGGACTGTTCGTCATGATTATTGGGAAATATGAAAGATATGGGCAATTTACTCAGTAGTTGACTCACTTAGTATGTATATGTATTGATTTTTTATATAGTTTAATCACTACACAGTATAAAACAAAGACACTTCTCGCTGTCTGTTCCTATGTATGCTTAGATCTTTAAAACTATGCTACGGATTTTATTGCAGTTTTTTTAATAGATAGAGTGATTTAACGGGAATGTTTTTACGTATAATAAATGTATAATATAATGTAGATACACTGAAAATTCTATATTATTGACTTTTAGGCGAAACGTATTTCGCCGCGTCATCTAGTGTTTTATATTTGTAATATTTAGACAAAAGAATTCGATCCATTGTACCCTTATCTCGATTATGAAATTTTGCAGTACTCATAATATACTAATATAAAATTATACATAAACGTTACGATCACAAAGACAGAAGCCTAAGATTTCTCGAAGAAGAAAGTTTGTAGTTGAAAGGTTATATTGTCGGCCTAATATGTAAAGAGGAGTGAAATTCTAAGGTTAAGTTTGGTACATGGATAAATTTTATCGAAAACATAATCTGTTTGATGTGCTTATTTTTTTAATGATGTCTTCCTTATATACATATTAGGTGAGCATCTTAGTCCTCATGAGTGGCACGTATCTGACTTCAGGTAAAACCTTTGTGGTGAACATGAAGATGATGCAGATATCCATGGGCGGTAGTGATCGCTTTCAATTAGGTAGAGTTTGAAGGTAGAACTCTTTGAGGTTTGAGTGTGGAGGCACCATTACCACACCAATTAAAAGGTGGTAGAACCAGTGTAGTTCGCTCGGGGAGTTACCACCGCCACACCTATTGCTAGTGTTAAGCATTTCTTGCGTCTCGATGGAAGGGTGTGGTTGCCGGCACATTTTTGTATGAGGTGACCATCACAGTCCTCGGGAGTACCTAGCAACGCATCTATAATTGACATCAGATAAAACCTATGTTCTATATGAAGTTGCTTACAAATGTCCATGGGCCGCAGTGACCATTTATCATCAGGTGGACTACACGCTCGTTTGCTTCGTTATAAAAAATCTTACTTCAGCCAAACGGGAGTGTAAAATAAGGAACGTTAAGTGCTGCTGTATTATAGCCCTTACTTATTCCAGACATTAACTAAGTGAACTAATGAACGAACTTAGTGCTCGGAGGTATTAACGCCAACTTTCAATTAGACTTATCTTATCTGGGCTTGTTTACAGGTTCATGGGTTACAGTCGTCACTTTCCATCGATATACCTCATGCTCTTTTGTTACTTTAGAATAAACAAAGATTACATTGTCTTTTGCTACTATTTAAGATCCAAGATTCAAATCCCAGGCACGCACCAATGATTTTTCTTAATTATGTGCGTATTAGAAATTAATTATTACTGCTTTACGGTGAAAGAAAATATCATGACGAAACCTATAGACCTGAGAGTTCTTTAAAAAAATGCTCAAAGGTGTGTGAAGTCCGTGGTTAACGGTGTTGTTTAACGACATAGTGCAGTGTTTGTAATTGTTATTAAAATGTAATGTTTGTTGTTTACTGTTAGTTAACCCAAATAAATCGAAAAAAAGTCTACCAATTAGTACTAGTCCAGCGTGTTGGACTATAAACTAAACTTTTTCACTCTGAGAGAAGATCCGTGCCCAACAATGAGACAATAATGAGTTGTCGACAATCTTATTAAAAAAAAACCTTCGCCAACCGTAACGCAATTAATTACAAAGTGAACTTAAAGTTAGGTACTTGTATACTAAACGCGTTTAATATTTATAACATTACAGACGATCAATGGCTGGTAGCTTTCCTACGAGGATGCAAATACAGTTTAGAGAGGACGAAGGAGAAGTTGGACCTCTTCTACTCCGTTCGCACCACTGCTCCCGAAGTATTTCGGGTCAAGCACACTGACCCTCTCTTCAAAGAAATCTTAGACACAGAGTAAGTGCACTTTAATTTATGAATAGCAGCGTAGTCTATTATGTACATGCTCATTAGAGTACAATAACATTGTATCACAAACTTTTAAAATTCGGTACATACTACATGTTTTTTTTACTCTAAATGCGAGTTTCACCCACCTTTTTATAATTATTATTTGTTGTTTGTTTTTGTTGTGTCTATTTATTTAAACTTTATGTAAAGGTAATGATCGAAAGATGCAACTATTTATAGATAAACGGCCGGAATACCTTAAGGGTAGCGTAATATTGATATATCTTGTTTTATTTAAATGATAATTTGATGTAATGAATACGAATGTTAGTAAACGCCCTTATATTTAAAACTCCCTCATTCTTAAAGAGAAGTTCCGTTCCAAGCAGTGATTTAATAATGGGTTGAAGACTATCAGTAAAAATGTTGGTTGCCGTTGAAATTAGTGAACAACACACTACTAGGAAAAGCACACAAAATATCTTCTGTTCTATTTATTTATTGGTTTTGGACCCGCGTGGCAGGGCCGTTACCATACCGGTCTGACACGCAATGAGTTCCGAGTTCGATTCCCGGCCAGACATGTATCTGAATGATGAGTTTAGATTCATGTTCTGGGTCTGAGTGTTTGTGTATTCGTCTTGTGTGTGTCGTCTTGTATATCCAGTACATCTGATACTAAGCGAATACTATCATTGGCATAGGATTCCCTTAGCACGTTTTTTAATTTAGAATACAGCAGCGCTTAATACTGTTGTCCACGTAGTAATAGGTGTGGTGGTGGTACATGCGTAGACGAACCCCAAAAAATCTCCTTTTTTATCTTATAGTGTCACATGACTTCATAGAGAACATAGGTTCTGTCTGAAGTCAGTCACAGATGCGTTGCTACTCCCGAGGACTATGATGGCCGCCTCATATAAAAGTGTGCCGGCAACCACACCCTACCATCGAAACGCAAGAAATGCTTCATTATGGAAATACTTGGAATACGTGTGGCGGTGGTACTTCCCCGGTCGAACTACACTGGTTTTTCCACCTATGAACACCTATATTAGATTAGATGCTCGAAATCATTTAAACAAATTTTGATATAAGATAAAAATATGTATAAATTTACTTACAGAGCTCTTATAATGCTGCCCCATACTGAAGACCCTGGCTCTCCTCGCATCTCTATAGTCCGGCCGGGCAAGTACGATGCGGAGAAATATAAAATAGCAGATGTAATGTCTGTCATGAATACCATGCAGAAGGTAAATATTGTGAAGCTGTTACGAGTAATTTACTTTAGTTTTACCATACTAACAATCTTAAGATACGATTTTTGACGTTTTTTCTATATAGCGCGATTACAAGAAATACCTGGATCAATTAATTTTATTAATTTGTACATAATTTTAATGGGCATTATTTTTGAACTTGAAGGCAAGTATGTCCCAGGGGCTGATAGGACATACTTGCCTTCGGGGGGATCACAAGTGCACAGCCGGTATTTTAACAAAATAAATACATTATGACAAGTACAATATATTTGAACAGATATATAAATTTACAATTTAAACATTTACGTACAGTAGAACAAAAAAAACATATTATAGCCAGTGCAATGACGTCAAAGCGATAGAGATCTGAATCAAATTATAAAGTTTTTAAAAATTATTGAAATAACTAGACATTAGGATTACTCTGAGGTGTATCTAGGGTTGCCAGCGATACTATTAAATATAATATTGTGCTGTATATCGGGACTCTGTACTATATAATGTTGAAGAAATATACACGAAAATGAAATCAGTACAATAGACCAATCTATATATTTCGCTACACTAAAACTAAATTAAATACAAAAATACAGATTTAGCAATTTTTAAACACTCCTTTCATTCGAGTAAGATTTCGTTTAGGCCAAAAATTGTTAAAGATTCCATTAACTGCAAAAAATATAGTTCAAAAAAATTGTAAAAAATATAATTTAACCTATTTTTTAATCTTCTTGTAAAATCCAATTCTTGAAGCGTACTCTATTTTGTAGCTAATTTGAAACCATATTTTTTATGAGATTGAAGTAGCAAACGGTATTGCAGTCCTTGTCATTTACTACCGCTCGTGGATATCTGAAAGCAACTTTATACAGAACATGGATTACATCTGAAGATATGTTTGTAGTCTCGATGACTAAGATAGATGTCACATATAAAAGTGAGCCCACAACCACACTCTTCCACCGAAATGCTTTACGCTAGAAATAGGTGTGGCGTTGGTACCTCTACGAGCTAAATATATTATCATTTGATTCGATTCTAAATACTAATATATATTTTTTTTAATTTACAGATAAAGTTAATCGATGAAGACAATACAATAGTAGCTGGTGCACGGACTATACTGGATTTAGATGGTGTGACCATGGCCCATTACCTGCAGATGACGCCGATGATGATGAAGAAGATGACCGTCGTTTCGCAGGTATGTCTATTCTTGTTTTCCAAACAGTAACTGTCGTCAACTCATTATTGTCCCACCTTTTTTTTGATATCGAGGGGGAAACCTTCGAAAGGTACCCGACGCCGTGGGAGCAACGCCGAGTTATGTGGGATTTTTACCTCACTAAAACCCCCCCGATGGCCATCCTCGGCTCTGTGTGGAGGACACCGGGATCTCCAACGGACAGCTGCCGATGTCCTCCGAGCGCGATGCCCTCTTCGGGCTCTTCCCAGTGACCATTGTACTTAGTGCGCCTGGGCACGGGTCTTCTCTCTAAATGTAGTAGTAGGAATTGGTAAACAACAGTAACCAAAAGAATACCTAATTATATTTATACCGTAAACGAAATTATAACGTGCCTTTTAAAGTGCCTAATCAATTACCATAAAAATCACGCGATTATACTCATAATTTCTAAAATAATAAGTGTAGTTTTATCTTAAATTAATAATGAGAAACAAGCTTAAACAAAGATAAATAAAGATGTTTACAATAATACTTAAATAAAGATGTTTAAGAAAATTTGACATCTTATAATTAACGTTTGTAAAATATATTTAACTTTTGCGTAGTCGATGATTCTACTTGATCCTATTGCTTAGTCTTTCCTATGACGATATTTAATTTACTACTGGTGTATTATATTTTATGCGTTTGAACTATTTCAAGGCACAATTTTTAGGTATGTATTCACACATACCACAGTCGTACTTGTGGTAAAAATTAGACAAGCAAGGCATACGTGTCAATAGATTTGCTGTAGTTTCCTACTTGTAACTCGTTGTGGTAAAATATGTATCTGTAAATAGACAGAGCCATTTTTTTACATTATAAAATGTAGCTGCATTGTTGCTGCAAAGTGGCCAGTGTAAAACAAGGTACTCCAAACAGTCCAAACTCGGTATTTGGAAGGAAATGTAAAGGTGAATAAAACTGTATATTGTCCCTCAAATGTGGCGTACATTTGGTATAGGTATATGAAGTTATCATTGTTGTAAGCATACAGTTTACGTATGTACGTATAGGGGACGTCTTACCCTCCGGGACTCTCATATGCTAAGGCAATGTCAACATAAGGGCGGTAGGTAGGGAATTTCGGGTCTCGAGGGGTACCCTCTTTATCCGGGCAATTCTCTAGGAGATTGAATACCTCCCGGATCCTTAACATTTATACATATTATAACAAAATGTTAATAAAAACATTGTAATATTATGTACAAATGTAAAAGAATTTTACCATCCCCACTGTTTAGTAGGTGGTTCAGTGAACTTCAGTGTACTAGGCGTCGCTTACGAGCCGACGGTCGTCCTCCTGATGCTCCTGAGGAGCGCCCCCCCCCAATTAACGTGTGACGTATAAAAAATACAACTTCAAAATAAGGAGCTCTTTAAATTATGGAATTTTATAAATAGTTATATTATGTTTCAGGACGCCACACCAATCCGTATGAAAGGCGGTCATTACATAAACACACCACCAGGCTTTGAAACTATATTCAATGCTATGAAAGTATTGCTTAATGAGAAAAATAAACAGAGAGTAAGTATTTTTAAGTCAAAATATTTGTTAATATACCTACACATGCTTTTGATGTTATCTGATTTCAAAGGGTGGTTATGATTTTTATCTAAATTATTAACATCTAAACTACTTATTTAAATTGAAAGCATTGTACAAAACGTTTAATAAGGGGTTCTGGTCTTGTTAAACATTGTTTTTCGAAGCACTAGAATTCTCGACCAAAATTTCTCGAGTATGTTTAGTATTTCGAGAAATACAAGTAACGAGACTCGAAGTTATATATATATATATATATATTTTGTTATTACAAGTTAGACTGATGGATGAGATGAATGAAATCAAAAATAAAATGGTAATTTATCAGATACCATTGATCGCACTTTGTAATTAATAAATTTCGAGAATTCTCGAGCAGAAACCCTAGTATTGATTTATCATATAATAGTTACCTACGCTTTCGAACATCACATAATACCAATAATTATATCCTAGTTAGCGGATACAACACAATTATAAAAAAAAAAATTCAATGATTCCTGGTTGGGTATCAAATGAAAGGTCTTATTTATTATATATTTAATAATATATTGCCAGCTGTTACTTCTGATTCCTTTAAAATAACATTAAAATGTTTAAAAAGTTAAAAATATATTTATAATATTTTACGTTATTCGTTTATAGCTTTACGTCCATAACAAAAACTATGAAGAATTGTATAAGTTCGTTCCCCAACGTCTTTTACCGGCAGAGTATGGCGGACAGGCAGGAACAACTAAGGAAATAATAGGTAACATTCTACATACTACTTCAAATAACAATGTAATTGGTTTTAATGTATGTTGCAAGTGTTACAAGTTACAACATACAATTTTAAAAGTATAAAAACTATGTAAAAATAACTGTAACAGATACTATTATAGTAATAATATGCCTTTTTATAATGTCAATATCATTTATGTCTCATGTCTACACGAGCATTCAGTCCATCTGATGTTAGGTGACCAGTGCCGTTCATGGAAATCTGAAGTCAATCCCAGATAACTCTTTTTTAGAGATAGCCATAGCACGTTGGCACCCATGAACATTTAGATAAATCTAATCTAATTTACCACACATTTCATTAGAAAAATTCAGCATTTAATACTGAGTTTTTATGATAAACTTGTTTTTACACACGCTTAAAATGAATTTATTTACCTCTTTGATATAATAAATACCTCCTTCAAGAAATGCTAAATGTAACTTTACGAAATTTCGCGTCGTCTATTATGTAAAATATGGTAGATATAATAAGAAACATAATGAACAATATTCAATTACATTAATTACTGAATTAAGTCATTACTACACAAACTCGGGATAATTATTTTAAGTGTATAGATAAAATAGAATGTAAGACGGTAACAGTTAAGGAATCGTACTTATTACTATTTTTATCATAGCTGATATGAAGAAGAAAGTAGAAGAATACCACGACTGGCTCGAGGAAGATATGACGTACGGCACGGACGAGTCGAAGAGGCCTGGGAAACCAAAGACCTCCGAGGAGATGTTTGGAGTCGAAGGTTCATTCAGGCAGCTCGAGTTCGATTAAAGATTCATAGTTTCTATCTGATTCTTATGCTTTATGTTTTTTATATTCTGACTAATAAATACTGGTGGGTATGAAACCCTCTTTATCTTGTTTCCCAGCATGACCTTTGTAACTATGATACGATCTAGAATATAATGTCGTATAATTACCAAGTCAATCAGTGTCAGCGTCTTATTAACAACCCTAGCTTGGGTTATAATTCTAATTATAAATAAATAAAAAATAAAAAATCTTATCACAAACCAGTATGTTCTATGTTAAGTTAGTTCTAGGTTATTATAATGCTTTGTGAGAGTTTGGAGTTCGTACTAGGATACCCTGTATGACAGATCTCCAGGCTATCGCCCCGGAAAAGTTGTATTCTAGAACTATATTGTATTAGCATGATTAACATTTACACAGTTATTACAATTAGTCGATTACAATTACTCGACCATAACAATTAGGCGCATGACAGTTGAAATGTCATTAGAACTAGGGATCTCTCATCCCGATACGAAGTATATTCTATTGCCAATTACCAAGAGTATGTAGGTATACCGTTATTAACCATTTCATGTGTTTAATATATTCGCAGACTTGGAATATTTTGTTTCTTTTTTTATTTTTGTAAGAGTACGGCGACTGATGCCTGTTGCAGCACACACTTGATTTTCGACTTGGGAGACAGGAAAACTGACCCCAAGCATCTTCTCTTGTTCAAATATATTGCATATTTTTAATATATGTATATTGATATTAGTCATAATATTGGTAAGAAGCGTATAAATGATAGTAAATGGGCACAAGATAATATAATTTGGTACAATGGTCTGTTGAAGATAATTAAGCATTTTTTTAACTCTATGATTTTTAACTCTGAGATATTATTACTTGTGCGCAGCGGTTGTTACCAAAATATGGGAAACTTTACGCAAAAGTGAACATTTTTGTTATAAAAACAGACAAGGTGAAATATATTCAGTATCCGAAATTTTAGCTGAACCTTGAGGCCATCAATAACATTAGTATTTAGCACAAAATATAACAGAACTGATTGTAAGCCGGTCGCAGTCGCGGATGAAATACAACAGTGTGCACATGTTTTGCGAGTAATATTTTGTACAACCCATTTTAGCGCTAACTTTTTTAAGTTTGTCGTAAAATTTATTAAGTGCCGAGAAGAGATGGGAGGAGTCGAAAGGTAAGATAAATTAACTTTTCATATACTTTACCTTACCTATTAATTCCGCGCCTATAATTCAAGTGCGTACATAAAAATGAATAATTATTCGTCGAAGCACATGCACAAGACTTATTTTTTCTGTTTGACTTTTTGTCACATTTTTTTATTTATTAGTTAAAAAGATTTTCTAAGTTTAAAATAAAAATCTAGACTAAGTGATTTGACTTCCTTTTAGAGTTCCCTACAGACAGTCCGTCGGCCGACGGCCGTCTGTCCGTCTGTCCGACTGTCAGTAGGTATGTTATGAACCATAATATAGCTAGAGAGTTGAAAATTTAACATACAATGTATTTCTGGTGCCGCTATAAATATAACTATACTATTATACTATATGAAATGGAATAAAATATATAATATTTAAGAGGGGCTCCTATATAACAAAAGTATTTTTTTACCAATTTTTAAAGAGGGTACAGAACACTTCGTGCGCGAGCCTGACTCGCACTTGACCGGTTTTGTTTTTTATTTGTATCCACTTGAAGTAGCAAACACTGCCAACCATGGATATCTATAAGCGACTTCATATAGAACATATGTTCTATTTTGACTCAGATGAGTTGCTACTCCCGAGGACTAAGATGGTTGCCCAATAAAAGCTAGCAGGTAACTACACCCTTCCACCGAAACGTAAGAATTGCTTCACACTAGAAATAATTTTGGAAGTGATACCTCCCCAGTCGAACTACACACAAGTGGTAAAACTAGAATGAATAGTTTGACTGAGAATTGACTTAATTAAAAGTCACATGAAACAATAAAGTTCATTAATGTCTGACCTTTTACCCTTTTCTCATTATACCTAGCTAATAATATATACAATAGAGTTGACATTATGTATTTAAATGGATATCATAAAAATAAATATTTTTTTCAGAACAAATGATATATCTGCTAGGCCGTTACCTGAAGAGCTGGCGGCTAAAGCTAGGATCGAATTGAACGATGATCCAAAAATTTACAAGCAATGTTTGCGCCATTTGAAGGATTGGATTCAAAAACAACCACATTTAATTGCTAGAACTGGTAAAATAATTATAAGTACTATTCAAAATTAGAGGGAAATTTTGGCACGATTCTTAACCTCACGTCGAACTTTATACATTAAAGTGATATTCTACCTACTCCTAAATACTAGTGATGTGACGAATATTGTATCCCTATTCGCGAATATGTATTATGTTTTACATATTTGCAATCGTATTCGCAAGGATTGTGCTAATGTTTTGCGAATATTTAAATGCAGTTCGACGATCTGAAATAGAGGCGCCAAATCTACAGCCCCCCTACACTGTTCCTCCAAAGGCGCCCATGTTGGCGTTAAATAATTTTTTTTTTTTTTTTGGGAATAAAGAATCTTAAACCATCTATATTGGCATTCGCGATTGTCGGTAGGTGTATTCGAATCCGCATTCGTGAATATTCAAATAATAACATTCGTTACATCACTATTTTGTATCGATTAACACGGTTTTAAATTAAATGAAACAAAGTAATTTCCAGAATTTATAGTAGAGGTGACAAATGTGGTTAAGAAGAGTAGATACTTGAGACCTTTATTCTTATGTCGTTGAGTCGATTGAAAGTTTATGGGTATTTAAGTATTTAAGCGATAGGTAGGTAAAAAATTTGAACTATGAAACGGCATCGCTTCTTATTAACTTGCGTTAGGATTGATTGTGGATACAAATGGACGGCAATGACCACATAGTATTAGTTTCTTCGCACAATGAGACCGATTAATTTATAGGTAAGGCGACTATAGCAGTCCTCAGCAGTTGCATAGCATCTGAAAACTTCTAGAACCTTAAGAAGGTACCCGACGCCGTCGGAGCGACGCAAGGTTATGTGGGATTCTTACGAAAGGCCCGAAAGTCTTTTAGCCGCCTCTTACGACAGGCAGGGCATACCGTAGCCCTATTCTGATGCAGGAACTACAGGGACGAATTCATGGATAGCGTAATGTTAAGACTTAAACTTACAGATGATCAGTGGTTGCTGGCATTTTTACGAGGTTGCAAGTTTAACCTAGAAAGATGCAAAGAGAAGATAGATTTGTATTATACTTTGAGGAGCACCGCCCCAGAATTATTTTCCTTGAAACATACAGACGCTAAAGTCACGGATGTTATTAACATGGGGTCAGTATCTTTTTTGGTTTAATGATAATTTATTTTGTACAAACACCTATATATTTTTTTATTAATTTCAAGGTTAAGTCTTAGTTCGTTCGTTAAAATTGTAATTATTTACAAAGTTAAGTTTACTAATTATAGCATTGTGAAATTTTGTGGAGACCCAATGTTGTCATCTTTTATACATTTTTAACTGGTGTTGCGAATGTCCATAGGCGACGGTGACTACTTTCCATCAGGTAGCACGTCTGCCTTATCGTTAGGTTAAAGTATAAAAAAATTGCATGGACATCTAAGATTCCTATCACCTAGTACCCATGATCTTAGAATTATTACGCTACACTAGTTCTATTGATGCTATTCGCAGATAGCTAGTCGTTCCTACCTCCGTATCAATGACACGAGGCCTTCGGGTTACATGGGCAGTTGGATGGCACGTTTTGGGGGCTGCAAATTATTTGGGATTATTTTATTGGCCGACATAAGTGTGGTGGAACTGGCGTCCTTGTTTTTTCGCCGAAAACTTTTGTAACCTGGTTTGCGGTAAAATTAACTACGCAATTTAATTTTTTTGGGACACATCTTAACCCTTCGTTTGAGCCCCCAAGTAATTTTAATACAGAGCCCCTCCAAGGCACGCTATTATATACGCCTTCAAACCAAAACGCAGTAGCGCTACACAGCTATTACAAGGTAGAATAGGCGTGGTTGTAGTGCCTCTACAGACCACAAATCTATTTAGCAGATTCAAAAAAAATATTAAATAGATTTCATGTTGAACTAATTATGAAAAGTTATTTATAACAAGGTACAGAGTTATTTTAATGATATGGCCGTAAAAATGGCCAAAGTGAAGGCATTACAAAAACATCAAGGCTACAATAAATCTGTGTTATTGCCTATTTTCAAGTTTTGACTGATAATAATCGCTAGTCTCTATTTATATTTGCTACATGCATGTTTCACCCGCGTGTGATATTTAAGTTGATTCAAAGTAAAATCAAGTATCTTTGGAAAGATAGGATGCGAGGGACACGCTGTGAATCCGTACGATACCACGCGTGTATGTGCCTGACATACACGCGTGGTAAGAAAAAATAACACGATGATTAAGGCATAAAGTTCCAACATAAAAATACGTGTATAAATCATGTTTAAAATTTATTGTGTATTATGTAATTTTCAGTGTTGGGCTTGTATTGACAAAACTAGCTTCACCGACGGCTCCCAGAGTTATTCTTGTTAGAGCCGGTTGCTATGACCCCAATGAAGTAAATTTATTGGAAATATCAACACTAGCGACATTTATGAACCAGGTAAATTAAAAAAAATGTCGAAAATTACTACCATATCGTCGCGTCGTGAGTTTTGCTTTAATTTTTTACATTTGTCTGCATCCTACAGAAGCTGCGGGCCCGCAACCACGGCGGCCGCGGGTGAAAATCACTCCGTGAGTTCTTAGCGATAAAGGTAAAAAATTAAAGCAAATCTCACGACGCATTTTTCGCCCGCGATGAGCGCGGTTGTTTGCGGGTCCCGCTGCACCAGCGAGCACCTACTCGTAGTAGAATTGCGCGGGCCGCGGTCAGCCGCAGCCGCGGCGGTTTGCGCACGCGCACTCTACGATCAGTAGGCGGGCGAGTGCAGTGGTCAGGACCTCAACTGATGGTAAACCGTCCATCTTGCATTTTTCGCCCGCCACGTTTGCGGTCGATAATCGCAACCGCGGCGGCAGCGTAACCGCGCAAATAAGCGGTCTCGTGAGCTTATAAATAAAACCGCAGTTCCACGACCGCGGCGGCCACGGGACAAAAACGCTCAATGAGTCCTTAGCCTTACGCTCACGCGACGCTCACGACGACCCATTTGATAAGGTGGGTTTAAGTCATCGTTCCAATAGAGACTACGTCAGTAACGCTCGTGGAACGGGAAAAACTGCGGTCGTAAGCGTGAACGTTTTGAACATCTAATGGAACGCATTGATGTTGGTACTTACAGATTTACGGGAGACAGTGACCTTTTATCATCAGATGAACTGTGCGCTCCTTTGCAATAATTACAATCTATGAATATTTTGAATTAACATCGATATTCTCGTTTTTTAGATATGTTACCTGGAAGACGACAATATGACTGTTAGTGGTACAATCTACATAATGGATATGCAAGGAAGTAAGTTGTCCCACTTCACTCAATTGACACCTGTCACCTTGAAAATGACATTGACTCTACATCAGGTAAGCACTAAATAGTAATCCTCTCGTCGTCCACACTTTATTGCACTGATCTCCTCTCTGAATGAGAAAGTTTATGACCATATCCCACGGAATTGGCCAAGTGCGAATTGCTAGACTCTACACACCTTTTAGTTTGCGCTCACTGTACGCTATAACGCTTTTAACTGCGTAAAGTGAGCGCAAAATAGCAAACTTTGGACACTATTTCAAATATATGGAACGGCGTACTAAACCGATATGTGGCAAATTTAGAACGCCGCTAACAGTTTGCTTACTGGGGACACAGCCTTTTTTTTTTTGTTTTCGAGGGGGAAACCTTCAAAAGGTACCCGACGCCGTGAGAACGACGCAGGGTTATGTGGGATTTTTACCGCACTAAAACCCCCCCGGTGGCCGTCCTCGGCGCTAAAAAGAGGACTCCGGGAACTCAGTCCGACCGCAACCGGAATCCTCTGAGCGCGTTGCCCCATCGGGCTCCTCTCAGATGGGCGGCTGGGCCCACCGCTCCGTCTAGTCCTTACGACGGTATGCGACCACATATACCGCCGTCCTTCCCGGGATCGCCTGACCGGACGGTTCGAGCTCCCACTCTAGCCGCCTGCAACCCCGGAAGCCCCTTTTAGTCGCCTCTTACGACAGGCAGGGGATGCCGTAGCCCTATTCTGATCCCGAAACTACAGGGACGGGGGGACACAGCCTAACTGACACATGTTCATTCTCATAAACTTTCATCAAAGACATACACGTATCCATTACGTGTAATAAAATGGTATACCGTATAAAAGGTAACTGATAATGTCCTTCAGGTTATTTCGTCATTACACACTGATTGCCGATTAAAATTAAACTTTCTGGCTGTGCTGAAAGCTTGGATATTATTACATCCAATAAGTCTCTGTTGTCGGGTTTATTTTTTGTGCAAAACGGATGTTAGAGGATTATAGTTTATACCTATATATAGTTTATTATCCTTATCGATATGATTTTTTAATTTTTATTTTTTGTAGGATGCGTCTCCTATCAGGGTGAAATCCGTACATTTTATAAATACACCACCATTTTTTGAAACATTTTTCAAATTAGGAAAATCGTTTTTAAATGAAAAGATAAAGAATAGGGTAAGTACTGTATTATTTTTTATTTATTGACTAAGACTCCTTACAAACTGATGATGAGATTCAAGACGACTGCCGCCTACAAACCAACACTTAGCTAGATTATGAGGGTAGGGCATCCATCTTTCTAACTTTAAAATTAGATTTTAATATTGTCATACTGAAGTGAAGTAGTTATTCAGAATATGACCACTTAACGGTATGCTTGCTTTTACCAAAGGTTGATTATAGATGCGTTGCTATTCCAGAAACTTGATCCCATAGTAGGGCTATCAGAACGTATTATTAATATTGCAATCACTCTATCTTAAGTGTAGGGAGGGAAAAGTATTGGTCGGGACAAAATTATTATAAATGAAAATGGAAAGATACTCAAATAATTAAATCATTTTTCAGATATACGTTCACGGAAAAAACTACCAGGCTTTATATGAACACGTCCCTTTGGATATATTGCCGATAGAGTATGGAGGATATGAATACTCTGCAAAAGATATTATAGGTATAATTTACAAAATTCTTATTACCTTTCATTACACAAAAATATTTTTCCAATTTCGCCACATGAAGAATAAATACAATTAGATATAAAGTACTTTCATGCAAATATATCCACTATAACAATATACTTTTTACAGATTATTCCATGGAAAAGTTCCGTGAGTACCAAGCGTGGTTTGAGGAGGACTTAAAGTATGGAACAGTGGAATCAAAAAGATTGGGTAAACCAAAGACGGCGGGAATGATGTTTGGACTCGAGGGATCATTTAGACAAATAGAATTTGATTAGGAACGTTCCATTTCGCCTCAAGACTAATATTCCTTACCCCTATCTCCTATACCGCTGACACGGCCTTATTATGAGAGGCTGGGAGGTTTAAAAGTTCCAATACATACATGTACATGGCTTAGCTTAGTAGGTTAACTTCGTAGCTTAGCTACGTCGCACTTCTTTAGGGGAAAGGCACCTTTAGCAGACAACACAATGGTACTTCTTGAGGGTGGTTCCAGATATTCATGGATAGATCACGTTCAAAACTATGCTATTAAATAAAAGTTGTGATGTTCAGACGGCGGGAAATACATTACATTACATGTGTTATATATATTTCGTTAAAAAATTGTGTCTCTTTATTTCATCTCATGCTAATGTTTCATGAAATAAGAGAGAGTTGTTCTCATAAAAATGTATCACCAGTGTGCGTGAAAGAGACTGCTACCGCCTCTACCTGACCTAGAAACTTCACCACTTTCCTTTCATTCGAAGGCAAACGTCACACTTTTTTCGTCCGACTGCACTATTTACCTACTTCTCCTACTACTCCTACTATTTCTCGAATACTCCTCCTGATTATACATTTACTTCATTAGCACATTAGTATGATCACTACGCCGCGCCATTTAATTGCAATGTTGCTATTACAAGATGATCAGGCGTATTCGCACAACCAGGGAAGTTTATACATTATATAGACGGACGCCGCAGCAGGGTGCAAGGGATAAAATTGTACCCTCCTTTTCGAAACTACATAAATATATTGAACGTACAAAGTAAAAGTAAAAGCTCAATATTATTTTATATTAGAAGAGCTCCTTAGGTCAAGATCACGAGTAGAGCGGCAGCAGCGCGTCTGCCGCGCGACTGTAGCGGATACTTTCTTATTGCAACTACGAGGGTCAAACTGAAAGTCCTTAGAAAATTAAAAACTAAGCAAACTAATAAGTTAATTGTTGAAGTGAAACTTCTTTATCGGGGTTGGAAAAAAATTTAGTGTAACATTTTTGAAGTGAAACTTCTTTAGGCGCATGAGGGTAAAATTTTTACAGATGAAACGTCACGCCGGAATGCAACGGAAGTGTCGGAAAAGAGAGAGAGAGAGAGTGATCGAGACCGATTGAGAGAGAGTAAGACAAGGCGAACGTAGCATGAGCAACTGAGCCGTGGAGTGAGAGTAGGGAGCAAGCGAGTGAGAAAGATTGAGAGAAAAAGTGAGACAGAGCGAACGTCGTATCACGCATAGTGCTATGGAGTGTGAGGTGGGAGAGAGCTATAGTGAGAAAGATTGAACAAGAGAGAGAGAGAATACGGGATATCGAGAAAGAATACACGCCCTATTGGTTGTGTATTCGTTTACTAGTTAATTATTAGAACTTTAGATGGCATTTCTGTCGCATAGCGTAATATTTTTATTTTAATGACAATTAAATTCCTAACCTATCTTCCTTTTTCCCTTTCTCTTAATCTTGGAAATTTAAAGTTTTAGATTTGTATAAATATAAACAAGATTTATAAATTAGTTCGCCAAAGAAGTTTCACTTCTGACATGTGCACTTTGTACGCACGCATGTTTTTTTTGTTACGCGCCATCTTTTTCTGTTACGCGCCATTATCCGTTACGTTACGTTACGTTACGTTATCCCTACCACGCGTGATATGAGATAGATTATTATAGATTAGATTATTAGATAAAGTTTAATAAAAGCCTTTTATGAAACTTTATCTAATTTAACTTTATTTAACCAATTTCTGTAAAGTTGCATATAGTAAATTATTTTTTGAAAAATAACGTCATAAAGAAGTTTCACTTCTTACGAGTGTACGTCTACTAGACGCACACATTTTTTTATTATAACTTTTCTAAATAGTGTCCGTTCACATCAATACATCGCTGCACCCTCAGAAGTAGGGTGTTGCTTTTCGAGCGTATGTGTGTATGTGTTTGTATATATGTTCATTTCTTTTGCACGAGTTAGGCCCAAACGGCTTGACGGATTTTAGCACATGACATATCATTGGAATCGTCTTAGTTGTGAGACTGTAGGCTATATAATCTTCAAACATAACTTACAAACTTAATGAAATGTCTTTATCTTGCATAGACCTTACAAATTGTCAGTTACATATATATTTTTTTTACATTACCACCGGATCAGAATACGACCTCAACTGAGAAGATCCGGCAAGAAACTCAGTTTTGTTGGGTTTGTCTTTTTTCTTTGTATATCTTTTTTTTTTGACATCTTGTTTTTACATGGGTAACAAAAGTTAGCTCCAGTACATTCCTTACATGTATGTATCTCCAATTTTATATTATCTTAACAATATGAGTATCAAATGAAAGCTAGTAAGTAAACTATTGCATATATATATTCATTATATGATTTTTATTTAGTTTGAAAATCCAAAAAAGCGTTAAATAAATTGTAATATAATAAAACAGTTGATTCGTTTTTTAATAAAATAACGATGTATCTTGTTTTATAACAATAAACAGCAATTTTAAGTTGCGGTGTGTTTGTGTTTGAAAGATACAGGGTACCTCATGGAAAGAAGTCACCATAGCCTATGGACATTTGAAATACCAAAAGAGTCGCCAATGGATCACCAGCTTCCAAGGAGAGCTCTTCTCGTATTTTTTTGAGGAGCCACGTCTCTTAGTGCTTAGGGAATACCTCAGAAGGAAGTTCGTTTCACATCTTACACGTCCATAGCAAAAGCGTACTAAGGGGAATATTAACTTTTACCCGACTGGATAAGAAAGATTGTACAGTTTTTTAAAATGTTTGGATGTATGAATGGCTATTTCATTGGCACGCGCTAGTGTCCAAATATGAATGTAACATATGATATGTTAATGAACATTTTTAAAAATGGCACACGCGATCATGGGGTGGGGCACGTTTTTCATTAAATATCATAACAATATGGGTAGCAAATAAAGTCAAATAAATATATCACTACAAAAATAAATATATTACAACAGTTTTATTTTCCTATATTATCATGAATTCCAAAAAATCGTAAAATTAAAAAAATATATAAAAACATAAAATCCCGACTGCTTTAAAACAATTGTGTGAAACTGAAGGCAAAAATAAGTTTTAAGCATTTAGGTTTTTTGTTTTAATAAATTTAACAATGCTACTTGTTTATACACTTTGAAGGCGATAGACCACTTCCTGTTCCCACTCTGAAGACAACCGCAATACCACAGTACTAGTATCTACAGTATTCTAACTTCTTACAAACGCACGAAACGCAAGTTGTACCTACGCGCCACGATTTCGGTATGCACTCGGTACCCAACAGCTAGCGAATGTGCCGTAGTGGCGAGCGGGCGATGTGACCTTTTTTAAGCAGTAGATCTTTTTATTTAAATAATAATGTAGCGAAAAGCACTTGTAAACTATATTAGGCTGTTTTTGATTGCTTTAATTGTGCATAAACACGTCCAGTTTTAATAATTTTTATTTTGGTTGGTAAAATATTATTCAGTGTGAAATTTATAACTATTATTTGTATACGATTTATTATTAAGTTTCTTAAGTATTAAAAGAACGCATTGTTTTTTACCTTAATCTACTGAATAAAATACTTAATAAGTAAGAAAGAAAATCAAGTATACAGATGTATTTCAATACTTTAGGCGGGTAGCGAACTCTTGTCCAGCGCGTCTGTGGGTATAAAATTCAAGGACACGGTAGAGTTAGACTACTGTATGGTATTAATACTGTGGCAATACTTATAGCTGTCTAGTAACAGTTTTAATGAGTGTTAAGTTTCCTTTTGAAGAGTGTAGTAAGGAAGCTACTCTTATACGAGGAATTCCCAATTAGTCATCAAGGGTATTACTTCAGATATAATTTTATTGTATGAGGGCACGACTTACCATCAGGTGGACCGCATGGTCGTTTAATACCTCTAAGTACAAATGGGGCAACTTTTTTTTTATCTGACTGAAGTAGCAAAGGAGCATGCAGTCCACCTGATGGTAAGTGGTCACTGCCGCCCATGGACATCTGTAATCAACTAGATACAGAACATGGGTTCCATCTGAAGTCAATCACAGATGCGTTGCTACTTCCGAGGACTATGATGGTCGCCTCATGTGAAAGTGTGCCGGAAACCACACCATTCTATCGAAACGCAAGAAATGCTTCACGCTAGAAATAGGTGTAGCGGTGGTACTTCTCCGGTCGACCTACACTGGTTCTACCACCTTTAAGGTTACAACGCTACCTTGAGTGACCGACTACAGATAGAATTTTATTCTACAAACATTCATAAGCCGCTTAACAACAGGTGGTGTGCCCACTTGTTGGATAAATACATATTACATAAAAACATCTATTGATCAAAAGTAAATAATAAGTAATAATCTTTGTCGCTTTATCGTATTAAAAGAGATAACAAAATTTGGATAATAGTATCAATAAGTTAATCTCCATCGGCTGTAATGAAAATGATAATATTAATACTGCAAAAACTTAAGAATGTAAGTCTTAAGTAATAATACCGGTTTCTATACTGTGTGACAATACACACTAGGAGTTTTATTGTTTCGTGGATGCCATGGGCACAAACTAGTGTTGTATGTACACACATTCAACAACACTAACAACACTCACGCCTAGTCCGGAAATCTAAATTTATTATTCAAATATCTGTCTGGCCGGGGATTTTTTATCTGGAAAGTTCTTTTGTATTTATAGACAACGTACTTTCTTATAAAATTAACGCCTGTGCTCTTATAATTCTAGGGTATGGCTGAAAATGCAAAAATGAATTTGCGAAATACATATATATTTATAATAAAATACTAGTTTTATTTTTTCAAGTTCACATGTAAGTAAGCGAAAAACAAGTAATAAATATTTTATAAATTTATTGCATTAGAGATTTTTTGTACAAATGACGCATGAAAAAAGATAACACAAAGTTAATGTTTACATAAAGTATCACATTAACATAATTTTATTCTAAGTATAGGTAAGTTTTTTGTCAATGCTATTATTTCTGGACTCCAACTGATGTTAAGCGATAGCGTTTTCTGAATAATACATACTAACTATTTATTTAATGTTATGAAGTTTAGAGGAAATGTAAACTAATATTGAAGGTGGTAGAAGCCTTTATATTCAGCGCGAGTGACTACAAATTCCTCGTAATAACGAAGTGTCAAGTACTGTTGTGTTCTGGTGCGAATGAAATTTAAGGAAAACGTTTTATCTGATAAATTTCAACTTAATTCTTAGGAGTAGCAACGCACTTGTTGCCAGCGTAAGGCAATACTTACCTAGGGTTGATTATAGATGGTCCATGATGGTCCATGGATGGCACATATGTGTACCCACATACATATTTATTAAAATATACAATATACCTACTCATTACATATGTTATACTCTTATATTCAAAGGGCATGACAACTTTCTGCCTAGTTGCCAATGGAGGTGTAGGTACACGTAAAGGAGTCTCAAGATAACGAATCTAAATTATATACACAAATGGCTCTATATTTTACTTTATGTTAATTAAGTCCTTCTCGTCAATTTGATAACCATTTTAGTTTAAATAATTATGTACACACAATCATATTTCAAAATAAGGATTATTTTAATTGTAATAATAAGTCTTAAAATCATATTAAAATAGTTGTTAGTACAGCACATTAATAATAATTATATTTACCTACCTCTCCTATTACTCCTATTATTTCTCGAATACTCCTCCCTGACTATATATTTTTTTCATTAGCACTTTGGTATGATCATTACGCCGCGCCATTTAATTGCAATGTTGCTATTACAAGATGATCAGGCGTATTCGCACAACCAGGGAAGTATATTAGTACATTATTTATACGTACGTCGTCAGCAGGGTGCAAGGGATAAAATTGTACACTCCTTTTCGAAACTAAATAAAGTTATTGAACGTACAGAGTAAAAGTGAAATCTCAATATAATTTCATAAGGGCTCCTTCAAATTAGAACACAAGTTGAGCGGCAGCAGCGCGTCAAATGCGCGACTGCAGCGGATACTTACTTATTGCAACTAGAGCCGGGCGACAACTTTAGATTAGGGTGGCGCACTTCATTTCAATAATGGAAATTATAATAAAGAGTAATAAATAATGAATAATACTTTCAATATTATGAAAGCATCCGTTGCAGTCGCATAGCCGGCGGCTCCCATGTGCTGTTACTGTGTACAGAAGAATAAGCTTTTATCTTTAACTAGTTACCCGTTGCAACGGTCGAAATTTGACCGTAATTTAAATCAAAAACTAAACTTGATATTGTCCAAGGTAGCGCGAATATTTCTGAAATTCAATTATTTTTTATATTTTTTTTATTAAAAGCGGTTTAATTGATTTAGCTGCATTTAAAAGCAATAACGGGTATTTTGACAAAAACATCTGATAGTTTTGAAGTTATGTGTATTATAAGTTCGAGACATTGAATGTTTTATTTTGTTTTTTAACGTGTGTGTAATTTGATTTACGTATGTTTTATGCAATATTTGAAAAAAATATTAACATTTGGTACTCCTTCACTACATCAACTATAACCGTCCTAAAATTCATACTCCGCCGTCCGCGGCAAGTTTTCTGAAAACGGATTAGGTACAAATTTTGCTTCACGTATATAGATCACAAAGGTCGTCACCACCAACAAAATGTCTGTAAAAATCTATTTAACTATTTATTCCGAAAACGACACATGAATAAAGTTAATCCAATTAAACCCGTCAAGTTCTGATGGTTATGCTAAGTGCATATTTAAAAAAAATCTGGAATTTTCTTTCAATGTGTAAACATTTTTATGAAACAATCATCATATTTTACCGTATTTACTTGTTCACCAATTTCATGTAATCATACGATCATTTCGTAAACAAAACATTTCAGAAATTCGTTTATTTATACCTGTGTTTTATAGAATATAAACATTAAAATTATTTGATTCTTAAAATATAATTCTCAAAGAGAAATGAACTAGTTAATACTGCTGCTGTTTTATGCTCGATTGCAGTTTAACATGATGTTAACTTTTCAGAAACAAAAAGTTGAATGTTCAAATAGTACCTATTATTATTCCAATTTAATATATTTTTGAAACATAAGTGAAAGTTAATAATGGATAGGAAGTTGTTCAGTGGCTGATAGAACGACTCGATACCGATAACGTATACTGTACTGATAATAGTCGTCGATACGCCGGCGACGTCGTCAGACGGCGAGCGAGTGATATTCTACTTACAAATAGAAGTAACATATATTAGGTATTTATTATATTTTTGTATCATAACACATCTCGCAGTTAAGGAATAAATTTGAGCATAAAGTATAAAAGTTAACGTATATTAAAATACGTATAACAAAAAATCACTTAAGTGTAACCTTCAATGTATAAATGTGTAACTTTTAAATCAGATTTTAAGTCATTAATTAAAAGTGTGTTACATTCATGAAACGTATCATAAATACGGAGTGACATAATCAATTAGCTTAATAAACAGTAGAGATATTAACTCTGATAGTTTTAGATTAGTGTACTAATTAGGAACATTTTTGGTAATTTTTAGATGGAGCAATGATACGCCCGTTACCTCCAGAGTTGGCGAAAATCGCCAAAAAGGAGCTGAACGAGAATCCAAAGCAAATTGGTGATGATTTGCTACACCTGAAAGAGTGGATCGCGAAGCAACCTCATTTGAAAGCCAGAACAGGTAATGAGTGATAATCAATTTACGATAATTATCTTCAAATCATTTCTAGTATTGTGTGTGTAAAATAGAAACGATAATATTTTACTTCCTACTACAGAACTTTAAACAACAATATAAAAGTTAAACCATTGCAATACTTTATGTATCTACCGGGTAGTAATATTTTTATGTTATTATTATTATTGCCATTTACTTAGTTTATTGTACTATAATATATTATGACCTTTTGATAAAATATTACATTTTATTTTTATTTATTTGATTTATTATTTTAAATGGGATGGGTATTCTGACGTTAATTACTTATTTAAAGAGTATTCATGTATTTTCGTACGATCTGGTATATGAAAAAATACTCCGGGAATAAAAGCAAAAACATGTTTAATTCTTTTGGGGAACATAATTATGATATATTTTACTTAAAAAGGGTATTATCTAAGATAAGCATAACAAATCGATGTAATCGGTCGCATCTTTCAATGGACGTAATAAGCAACAAAGTGTTAATCATCAAGAATTAATTATAAATAATACTGATAATATTGTCCTTATATTTTAAATTGTCTATTTTTGTTAAACTCAAATAGAAATTTTAGAAATTAGTACAGACCTAACGATAAGAAAGCAAGTGAGAATGAAGGATAAAAACTTTCACAATTTTTATTTACATACATAGTTGTGCCATGTAAATATCATAAAACAAAGTCTTCATACAGTTCTTTTGAAATATTGTAAATATCTTGATGTGTCTCATTTTATGGACTACAAGTAGGGTCTTATTTTGTACATTTAGAAAAACATGACCGTAAACCTAGACTTCGTGATTACCCTGTGGCGATACAAACTTCTGACAACAACAACGCTTGATGAGTTTGTAATTTGAAGGGTTTGATAAAGTAATAATCCTCAAAAGTAATAATATCTATGTAATCGACTTCAGGAAAACTATATTAGTTTTCTGTTTAGGTACGGATGTATACAGGTGGCAATTAAAAGTGATAAAAACCTGATATTTTCTGTAAGTACATCGACTACGTTTGCAAAAAACATAGTTTGGAGGACTGACAATAAGTAATACTAAACATTACTACATTTTGTAGAATTTCGATTTGTCTGTTTGACAGTGTGTTCGAAATCGCATCAAACCAATATAATTTTAAATTAATAACTTCATTATATATGTATATGTAGTCTGTATATTGAAATAACATTCTTCTTCATTTCATTAAAATCCGTCTATTTTATCAAAAGTACCTAATTACACTTTAAAGTTACGTGAAACCGCGGGTAAATTTGGTTAAGTCTACAATATAATTGAAGTTAAGCAATTGTTATACATTGTATATTTAATTAAGTACATAATAAAATAAACATGTATTTCCATATGAATAGAAACACTAAGTTTTTTACTCTTATGTATATTTATAAAGACGTTGTTAAAAGCATCTTTATGATAATTTTTCACAATACTTCCTCACTTGTATTAGTTTGTTTTGATTTCAATTAAATTAGTGAATCAATTAATATTTTGTACCTTTGTAACAATTTTATTTGAAAAATGTCAAAGTTTGTGAGTATGTATGTATTTTATACTCTTTAACTCAAAAAGTACCGGTCGGAATTCATTAAAATCTTGCAAAAATATATCGTCGCTTAAGTTCTAACAACGCGGATCTCAAAATTAGCAACTTTTTAGGAGAGCAAATAGTTTCAAATAGTTAATTTTATTTCTACAACTACCAAATAAATATATGCGTTTTAAATATTAATATACTCATATTAAAATAATATTTTTTATGAAAATGTAACATGTTCCTATATTATATTGAGATGCCATTATTTTATTAACTTAAAATAGGCATTTTTTGAGTTACGCGGTTTTAGAACTTGAGCGACGGTATGTAATTTATGACCTAAATTGACACAAAGAATATTCATTAACCTGATAGACGTAACTAAAGCGAAGCCGTGGGATTAAGCTAGTATAAAATAAATTACTTATTTTATAAGTAGAGTCGTGAGCCATATATGAAGTAAATTTTATATCTTTATTATCTTTGGAAGGTCTGCATAATAAACGTGTGGTGCAGGATTTGCATTTAAAGTGTAATAATAATTGTTATCGCATTGCAAAATAATTATAACACGAGGCAATATAATAAATAGTAAGAAAAGTGGAAAAGAAACGACAATGTTGCCATTCATTCGTCACATAAGGAAATATCATCAGTTTTGTTAATTCCTAAACTCTGATTACCTTATATATAAAAATTTTAACGTAAATTAAATTGATTTCAGTAGTTACTTTGTTTAGCATTATAGTCAATAATAACAACTAAATCGGTTGTCGCAGATTAGTGTGAAATACAGATTTGTAATATTTTTAAAGTACACGTTACTCGTAGATAGCAGAAATAATAACTCTATGCTAATATGGTAAAATGTGATGGTGTGTCTCTGTTTGTTACTCCACCACGTAGGAATCACTGGACCGATTTACATGAAATTGAGTGGATGTAGCTTGTTTTACGGTTCAATTTATAGGCTACTTTCGATTTTGATATTTTGCACTATTTAAAGATGGCAACTATTTTTGTGATGAAGCAGCCGTAGCGAATCACGGGTACTTTAGCTTGTACATGTATGTATATATTTTTAAAGAAATATAATATCCATGTTTTAGTTACTAAAAAAACACGCTTTCTACACTCATTGCCTCACAGTAGAATTTTCTCCTGCGTCGTGGGTGTCATGGACACACATAAAGACGAATACACAAACACCCAGCCCCAAAAAAAAATCTAAATTCATCATCCACAGTCATGTTCCCTCCGTCTAGCCTGGAATCGAACCCGGAACACACTGCGCGGCAGACCGGTATGGTAACCGTTCCGTTACGCGCGTAGTAAATAAAATAATAATTGGTTTTGACTCAATTTAAATGCAGTTATTCCAATACAATAAATAAAACGTGAAATTTACCAAGGATGCCCCTGGAAAAGTGTAAAATTAGAATAATTGTATAGCACAGCAGTATTTACTAAGGATTTTTCAGTTTTCATGTTAAAGATATGGTAAGGAATGCGTATATAGCACAGTATTTTAGTAAGTGGTGGAACGTACATGGTCCGACCGGGCTGGTACCACCACCACAACTATTTCTAGCGTGAAACTGTTGTTTTGTTTCAGTGGAAGAGTGTGGTTGCCACTTTTATATAAGACGACCGCTTATGTCACCGGAAATATTATTGCATCTGTGATTGACTTTACATATGTAGAACCCTTGTTCTGTATGATGTTTCTTACGGATGTCCATGCAGCAGTGACTACTTACCATCAGGTGGACTGCAACCTTTCCTGCTACTTCAATCTTATAAAAAACTCCACTATTATAAGGCGAGAGTTGCAACTACATGTGTGTACGATAACTATGTATGGTCGTAGATGTTGGTCGATTTCAGTAACTTCTTAACATTAGGGTATAAGCTACTATTTTATTACGTAATGGAAAGCTTAATAAAAAATTTATATAATCTTGTTGTTTTTCTCAAATTTCCAGATGATCAATGGCTGATTGCCATTCTGAGGGGCTGCAAGTTCAGCTTAGAGCGGGTGAAACAAAAATTAGAACTCTACTATACGTTGCGATCAACAGCTGCTGATGTTATATTGAGAATGAAACCTACAGAACCCAAATTTATCGAGTTCTTTAGACGAGGGTACGTTATTTGAAATGCATTGATAGCTTTAACTGTATAGTTGGTTGGTTTAGTATGATGCTGCACCACTAACACATTTATTTCTAGCGCGAAACATTTCATGCGTTTTGGTGAAAAGGTGTAGCGTTCGGCTCACTTTTCAAGTAGCAAAACATCTGTAATTGTTTTTAGATAGAGTCTCTTCAATTCATATAGAAATGAAGTGAGCGGCAGTGATTACTTACCATATGGCGGACTTAAATCTTAAAAAGAAGCTGAAATACGCACTTCCAGCTTGAAATATTAAATATTTTTATCGTACATTATGATACCATGAAAGCTCTTTATTCGCGCTATCCGCATTCGCGATTTCAGTATCCGCAGGTACAAACATTTTGACTATTTTCTTGCATTTGCGATAAAAATGTCTTTAGTCGCGGTTGTATTCAGTACTAGCAAAAAGATTGGTGCTTTCGGTATTCATGTGAGCTGTTTGAGCACAGCTGGCTATTTGCGGTTTCCGTATTAGTGGCATATAGGCAGAACATAGCCCCCGGGAATGAAGTTTATACAGTATAGTTTTACAACAGATAGGAGGACGTAATATCGAGTCCATTTTTTTGCGAGTATTATTATGGGTCACTGGTTTGATATATGTATAACGAAGCGAACGTGGGATTGTGGGCGTGCTTCTTCATCACTCATCGTTGATTTCATTTGGAACGCGGCGAAGTCGGACGTAGGCTGGCCACACTGTGTTCACAATAATTTTATGTCTCCATTGGTGCTCGCTGACCCTTCTCTGTTCTTTCCCAATAATAATATCCATTGACGTTGCGATGTCAGCTTTACCTCAGTGTCGCCCCCTATACGAATACGCCCAAATCAATTAAGATTTGACGTTCCAATCTCCGACATGTATATAAATATTGTGAAAATTAATATACCCACAATCCTTTTGTTTTAGGACATGTGTTATTCTGCCACATTCTAAGAAGATGTTACATCCCCGCACCATTCTTATACGAGCCGGAGAATATGAAGTGGAGAACAACAATGTAGCAGATATAATGTGCATTTTATATTATTTAGTACAGGTATGTCTTGTTTGAATATATTATACTAACGCACTTTATACTTAGCTCCTAAGTATATTGCATATATGTTTCGCAAATGCTAGACACTTTTTCTAACTATTATCTATTATTAATAACATGAATGTACCTCTATTTTCATAATTTTGTAGTATTCAATAATAACTGTTCACTCATTACATCTTAGATGGCTAGATCGAAGGTTTATTTTATAAAGTTCACCTATATAAACTTTTTCGAACAAAAATTTATATTATCTATATATTTCGTAACTTAACGGTTTCATAAACTAATAGAAGTGCATAATCCTTCTCCTAACATTAAATATTATATTACTTCATTCTATTAACATGAAATAAAATAAATCAGATTCTAGTTATGGAAGACGATATTGCTACCGTGGTGGGAACAAAGATTATGGTCGACTACCGAGGTGTCACTTTAAGCCACTTTTCCCAGGTCAACCCCGGCTTGATGAAAAAATTGGTCGCTGTCAGTCAGGTATGTGTCTTTTCATTTACTTAGTACTACTCGACCAAAACAATTAGGCGCATGACAGTTGAAAGTATATTATATTAGCAAATACCAAGAGTATATAAGTATACCATTATTAAAACATACGCCAAAGTGGTGTATGTTCAATAGTCGTGTATTTATTAAAGCACTTTCATGTGTTTAATATATTCGCAGACATGAAATATTTTCTTTCTTTTTTTATTCGTGTAAGAGATTGATGCCTGTTGCAGCACACTGCAGATTTTCCACTTGGGGGACAGGAATACTGGACACATGCATCTTATCTTGTTAAAAAGTGCATATTTTGAATGTAAGAGTCCTTTTTCCTCCACGAATAGTCTTTTTCTTACCCTTTTTGAGGTTTATTGACGAGTAATCAACTAAATTAATAATAATTTTAAAAATTCAATCACTCATTAAACTAAATTATAACGAAATAACATTAAACATGTGCTAGCTAACGTAAACACCTAGACCATACACAACTGCAAGTCACTAGGGAATGCGCGGGGACAGAAGCGAGGAGCGGGGTATGGAATCGCTTTTATTTCATGCGCCTAATTGTTGTGGTCATGTAATGTGGTCACTCCTGATTATGTAATATATATAATCAGGAGTGTAAAGAGGTTACCATACAATATTAAGATAAGTTTATTTATTATTACTATTGATTTCAGGACTCACTACCTCTTCGTCTTAAAGGCAGTCATCATATGAATGTTCCGAGCGGTATAGAATTAATCTTCAAAATTGTTTCTGCTTTCTTAAATCAGAAAGCCAAAGAACGGGTTAGTAACATGATTTTCATTTCTAATGCCATAGTTAAAAAAAACAAAGAAATTTTTGCTAAACTTTTTAAAATCTCTATATGTTTTTTTAATAAAAACTTGTTGCGTGTTCTCTATTCTCTATATGTTTTTTTTTTTTAACTTTTAAGCTTTCATTTTCGGCAAACTTGGATTTCTTGCTGATCCATTCATTAATCTCTTGACCTAGTAATATTAATCTTAATTTATCTATTTTTTCAGCTGGTGATACACAAAACACATAAAGAATTACTTGGCGTAGTACCTCCGGACTCGTTGCCCGAAGAGTATGGGGGTACTGCTGGTACTCTAAACGATATTATTGGTATGTATCACGGGTTGAGAAATAGGTAGTAAAATTGTAGCAGGCTTAGTGCACACTTTATGTCAAGGAACGCAATTAGGAGTGGAGTTGTAGAACCCTTGGTATTTTAGACATTAAGCATGCATTCCAACTGACGGTAAATAGTCTCTGCCCTCTAAGGGCATTTCAATAAACAACTTCACACAGAACAGAGGTCTTATCTGAAGTCAATTACGCATGCTTTGCTACTACCGAAAGAGACACCGTACTTAAAATAATGGCAATTTGAGTTGAATGCTCAAAAGTACTCCTAATTATATGATCAATCATCTATCATATTAAAAGGTAAAGAATACTTGCTAGAAAAAGATACAAATGTTTAGTTCCTTGAATAACCGCGAACTGTTAGAAACTACCCAATATATATATATATATATATATATATATATATATATATATATATATATATATATATATATATTGGGTAGTAGTAGTATAAGTCCTACAAAATGCTTATTTAGCAATGTAAATGAAATATTGCTACAAGTAAAATGCTTAGATATTTATATCGTGATTAATCTAGCTTAATTATTTTTAATATTTTAGTCCGTGATTAAAGTGCATTTCTCAAATTATTTTGAAACACAATATTTATATTTTAAATCTTAAAATGTTTCATATACCTATCTCGGTGAAACCGATCAAACTCGAGGATTTAAGAGTTTCACTATGCACCTTCTGGCTGCATCATTGCATCCTCGTTAGCCAGCTAAAACTATTCGACTTGTCAAAACATATCATTACAGCTTACGTTATATGAGTTTTCTAAAATATCAGTAACTTCTTATTAACTCTTATCGAAATTATTTGAGACAAAACATGAAAAGTCTCATCCCCACCCCTCCATTTCTTAATCAGATTAGCTCGACGATACCAAATAATTGTATTGCAAACCCATGCAAGCACCACTGATTTTTGTGCATATTAGAAATTTTTTATCACTGCTTTCGGTGAAGAAAAGCATCGAGAGGAAACCTTTTTTTTTGTTTTCGAGGGGGAAACCTTCAAAAGGTACCCGACGCCGTGGGAGCGATGCAGGGTTATATGGGATTTTTACCGCACTAAAACCCCCCCGGTGGCCGTTCTCGGCGCTGAAAAGGAGGACTCCGGGATCTCGAAACGACTTCAACCGGAATCCTCCGAGCGCGTTGCCCCATCGGGCTCCTCCCAGATGGGCGGCTGGGCCCACCGCTCCGTCTAGTCTTTACGATGGTATGCGACCACACATACCGCCGTCCTTCCCGGGATTGCCTGACCGAACGGTTCGAGCTTCCACTCTAGCCGTCTGCAACCCCGGAAGCCCCTTTTAGTCGCCTCTTACGACAGGCAGGGGATGCCGTAGCCCTAATCGTGAGGAAACCTACACACCCGAAAGTTCTTTAAAAAATAAGTTCTCGGAGGTGTGAAGTTGTGGCTTTGGTATCTTCTCGGTCGAACAATACTCGTTTTTATATCGTCTTAACTCAGTTGTGGGATCCGAATTTTCTCTTAAGTAGACTGTAAGCCTATATATTTCGTGTAGCCAATTAACTTGTGTTATTTAAATTATTACAGAGTACTGGGTTGACAAATTTAAAGAGTACAGATCATGGATGGAAACAGAATTGACATTTGGGACTGATGAGTCCAAGCGAAGTGTTGACTCCACAGCGGACCAAGGATCCTTCAGGAAACTGGATATAGACTAACATTAAATTTACATTCATGACAATGGATACAATTTGGCCCAGGGATTACTTCGATTTGACGTAAAAAATAAACAAAATAGAGTGAACTAATCTTTCGTCCTTTAAACGGCAAGTTCACTCATTTTATAATAAAATTGTTTTAATTACAATAACCCCCAAATTAAATCCGTTAAATACCTTAGGACTCTTTTACACATCATTAATTAAAAAATCTACGTTTGTTAACAAAAACAAGTAAGCTGAAAGATAAAATACGATTCAAATTAAAATGAATATATATATATACTAGCATTTGCCCGCGGCTTCGCTCGCGTGGAATTTAGTCTGCCACATAAAGTTTGCAAAGTGGTAGAGCAATGGTTCAACCAGGGAGGCATCACCGCCGCACCTATTTCTACCGTGAAGCAGTTCTTGTGTTTCATTTGAAGGGTGTGCCTGCCGGCTCACTTTTGTATGAGGCGATCATCATAGTCCTCGGGAGTAGCAACGCATCTGTGATTTACTTCAGATTGAACCCTTGCCCTACTTCCTAATGCGATTAACATACGGTACCGCTCACTGCCACGGTAGGCGGTGAAGCGGATCTCATGTTGTATTGGGTTCTAATAAATCCGTCGATGCCTCACAACCGTACACCGACTGGCCGCGCGGTCCAGCGGTGTTCTCATCACCACCGTGTCTCCGCGCGAACGACAGTGCGGGGGGTCGGCGCCTCACACACGGGCTGGCGCCTAACCGCGCGGATCATCGTTGAAGCAAAAATGCATTTCGATGTCGAAAAGTTTATTTTGATGATCGGTCCATCCGCGCGTACAGGTGCGTAAACCGCCTTACCGCGCGGGGCACCGCTATTCGCGGTGGTGCGCGGTGTTAATCGCCTAAATCAGTGTGTTCAAATTTCAAATCACAGGCACGTATATTAATTTGAATTAGTTTTCCGGCAACAGATATTAATGCTTACTCTGAAATTAAAAGTTTTAAGAAAGGGTCTCAAAACCCGTGATGGTTACCAACGCGCAGTTGGCTAGCATGGTCAACTACGATCTAAACTACTGCTAATCTGACATATGTGCCGAGTTGTGTTACATTAAAAGATCGATGACGATTGAATAACATATTTAACCTTTCCGCTGTTTCATTCTCATTGACTTTTTTTCTTTTTTGTCGAGGGAGAAACCTTCAAAAGGTATGCTGTGGGAGCGACGCAGGGTTATCTGGGATTCTTATAGCACCAGGACTCCGGGATCTTCAAAGGAACGCAACTGGGGTCCTCTGAGTGCATTGCCCCATCGGGCTCCTCCCAAGTGAGCGGCTGGGCCCACCACTCCATCTGGTCTTTACCACGATATGCGACCACACGTATGCCACCGTCCTTCCCGGAATCGCCTGGCTGGACGGTTCAAGCTCCGTCCATCCTGGCTCTCACGATAGCATGCGACCACACATGCTGACATCTTTCCCGAAGTTGCTGACTGGGTGTTTGGAGCTCTCCGTCTACCCGCCCGCAACCCCGAAAGCCCCCTTTTAGTTGCCTCTTACCACAGACAGGGGATACCGTAGTCTTATTCCCGGAACTACAGAGACGTCATTGACCTTTCACATTTTGCTCCGTGTTTTATAACCATTCAAATATTAATATCATACAACTTCGTTGTATACGGCGGCGGCGCACGGCGCGTACTGCCGGTCAATCAATTGACTACGCAATATGTTATACTCGTAATATCTTCTAAACTACTTATCCAATTTACATGGTGTAAAAGGCAGATTCAATCTTTATTAGATGCTTGATTTTTTGAAATCATTTATTTTGATAAGGATTAATATTTAGTTTGTATAAAACCCATGGAAACATCAACTTGATATTTTTAAAATTTTCAAAGTATAAAAAGAGTTATTGTGGGTTATACATAAAATATAGACATATGCTGTCGCGGACTTTTATTTAGATCTATGTGAGCCAAACAATCCCACGGTACATTATATTTGGATATCTCCAACGGTTTAGGCAGCGTACGCGAAGATAGCTCTCAGAGCACAACTTTTTTTCCGACTAACCTGATATTTCTCGTTACATTATAACCTTATAAAAAAAAAACATTACAAATTATAGCCCATGTGTTATTCTGATGTATAACCTATACTACTGTAAAGTTTCAACCTAATCCGTTGAGTAGTTTTTGCGTGAAAGAATAACAAATACACATACATCCTCACAAACTTTCGCATTTATAATATTAGTAGGATATATATATATATATATATATATATATATAATTTTATTACAAACAAAGCTTTTTTAACTCATTCGCGGACGGTGCCGCTTGAATCTGTGTTCTAGAATGACACAGTAAATCTCCATACATGACGTACAAATACGTAGAGTCCAATGATATCATACGTTTTAAAGACGTCATGACGGAATCGTGACAGTAAAGTTTTTAGTATTTACACGGTGTGACACTAGGTGCATCCAATAAGATTTTAACTTGAAAGTTCAACAGGAATAAACGTTCTGTCGTAGATAATATTTTATATTTGGACGTCATTGTACGTTGTGCCATTTATGAATCTCAAATTATGACGTACAATCACGTTCTATCCCGGAAAGTGTTAATATACATTCATATTTATATTATGATCGAGTTTCTGCTATTGATGGATTTCTTTGGCAATTAAAATAAAAATAACCGGCTAAGTGCGAGTCGTATTTGCGCACGACGGGTTTCATACATTTTTTTTTTCAATTCTTATAAAAAGGGGCAGAAATGTCACCTTTGTTGTATGTAAATATTTAAGAGGGCTTTATTTATTTTATGCCGTTTATTTAGAATTTGTTGTTATAGAGGCAACGAAAATACATAATGGACAAACGGACATACAGATAGCCGATTCTTAATGATAGGGTTCCGTTTTTACCCTTTGGGTACGGAACCCTAAAAATAACATATCCTTCATACGATTTAACGAAATTGTGTTTTGGTCAATGAATATTAAGAATGTTAGTACAGTTAATTACTTAAATTAAGATAATGTTTCCTAACGTTAAAATAGTTTTTATATATTAATTTAAATTTATAACAATACTAGCCTTTGCCCGCGGCTTCGCTCGCGTGGAATTTAGTCTGCCACATAAAGTTTGCAAGGTGGTAGAGCAATGGTTCAACCAGGGAGGCATCACCGCCGCACCTATTTCTACCGTGAAGCAGTTCTTGTGTTTCATTTGAGGGGTGTGCCTGCCGGCTCACTTTTATATGAGGCGACCATCATAGTCCTCGGGAGTAGCAACGCATCTGTGATTTACTTCAGATTGAACCCTTGCCCTACTTCCTAAGGCGATTAACATACGGTACCGCTCACTGCCACGGTAGGCGGTGAAGCGGATCTCATGTTGTATTGAAGTCTAATAAATCCGTTGATGCCTCACAAACGTACACCGACTGGCCGTGCGGTCCAGCGGTGTTCTCATCACCACCGCGCGAACGACAGTGCGGGGGGTCGGCGCCTCACACACGGGCTGGCGCCTAACCGCGCGGATCATCGTTGAAGCAAAAATGCATTTCGATGTCGAAAAGTTTATTTTGATGATCGGTCCATCCGCGCGTACAGGTGCGTAAACCGCCTTACCGCGTGGGGCACCGCTATTCGCGGCGGTGCGCGGTGCCGTGTGTTAATCGCCTAAATCAGTGTGTTCAAATTTCAAATCACAGGCACGTATATTAATTTGAATTAGTTTTGTCGGCAACAGACATTAATGCTTACTCTGAAATTAAAAGTTTTAAGAAAGGGTCTCAAAACCCGTGATGGTTATCAACGCGCAGTTGGCTAGCGTGGTCAACTACGACCTAAACTACTGCTAATCTGACATATGTGCCGAGTTGTTTTACATTAAAAGGTCGATGACGATTGAATAACATATTTAACCTTTCCGCTGTTTCATTCTCATTGACTTTTTTTCTTTTTTGTCGAGGGAGAAACCTTCAAAAGGTACGCCGTGGGAGCGACGCAGGGTTATCTGGGATTCTTATAGCGCCAGGACTCCGGGATCTTCAAAGCAACTGGAGTCCTCTGAGTGCATTGCCCCATCGGGCTCCTCCCAAGTGAGCGGCTGGGCCCACCACTCCATCTGGTGTTTACCACGATATGCGACCACACGTATGCCACCGTCCTTCCCGGGATCGCCTGGCTGGACGGTTCTAGCTCCGTCCATCTTGGCTCTCACGATAGCATGCGACCACACATGCTGACATCTTTCCCGAAGTTGCTGACTGGGTGTTTTGAGCTTTCCGTCTAGCCGCCCGCAACCCTTACCACTGACAGGGGATACCGTAGCCTTATTCCCGGAACTACAGAGACGTCATTGACCTTTCACATTTTGCTCCGTGTTTTATAACCATTCAAATATTAATATCATACAACTTCGTTGTATACGGCGGCGGCGCACGGTGCCGGCGCGTACTGCTGGTCAATCAATTGACTACGCAATATGTTATACTCGTAATATCTTCTAAACTACTTATCCAATTTACATGGTGTAAAAGGCAGATTCAATCTTTATTAGATGCTTGATTTTTTGAAATCATTTATTTTGATAAGGATTAATATTTAGTTTGTGTAAAACCCATGGAAACAACAACTTGATATTTTTAAAATTTTCAAAGTATAAAAAGAGTTATTGTGGGTTATACATAAAATATAGACATATGCTGTCGCGGACTTTTATTTAGATCTATGTGAGCCAAACAATCCCACGGTACATTTTATTTGGATATCTCCAACGGTTTAGGCAGCGTACGCGAAGATAGCTCTCAGAGCACAACTTTTTTTCCGACTAACCTGATATTTCTCGTTATATTATAACCTTATAAAAAAAATCATTACAAATTATAGCCCATGTGTTATTCTGATGTATAATCTATACTACTGTAAAGTTTCAACCTAATCCGTTGAGTAGTTTTTGCGTGAAAGAATAACAAATACACATACATCCTCACAAACTTTCGCATTTATAATATTAGTAGGATTTAAAATCTAACCAAATAGGCACTAGGAAATCATTTTCGTGATTAAAATAAAATCAAGGTAAACCTCGATGTTAACAAAAACGATTAAAGCTAAATTATTACATAATGTAAGTATTATGTAATAATTTAGCTTACTGTACTGTAGGTATACCTAACATTATTAAAACATATGCCATAGTGGTGTATGTTCAATAGTCGTGTGTTTAATAAAGCATTTTCATGTGTTAAATATATTTGCAGACATGGAATATTTTCCTTCTTTCTTTATTTGTCTAAGAGACTGGTGCCTGTTGCAGCACACACTCGAATTCGACTTGGGAGACAAGAATACTGAGCCCATGCATCTTCCCTTGTTAAAAAATTGCATAATTTGAATGTAAGAGTCCATTCTCCTCCACGAACAGTCTTTTCCCAACCCATTTTGAGGTTTATTGGTGAATAATAAACTAATTTAATAATTACTTTAAAATTTCAACAATCACTAACATTTTAACGAAATGACATTAAACACGTGCTGGCTAACGTAAACACTTAGACGATACACGACTGCACGTCACTAGGGGATGCGCGAGGAAAGAAGCAAGGTGCGGGGTACGGAACCGCTTTTGTTTCATGCGCCTAATAGGGAATATGCATGAATATTTTTTATGTCTTAGATAAATTATTTACGACTATATAATGTGGAAAAAAATATAAATAGGCTTGAAAATGTCCAATTTTTTTCAAAAACTTAAAATGAAAACATATTAAATTTGAGCCGTTCAAACGCGGCCGTTTAGCGCGCGCTTTCGGTGACGTCATTTGCCACGTCCCGTGAACTGCCGCGTATGTTTTGGTTGTGCCTTTTAGTTACTTCACATATATTTTCAATATTTATTGTTATACCTATACGTACAAGTATGATATAGTACCAAAGTGCAAAAACACTGTTAGAATTTACCTACCCGATAAAGTATTTTTGTTTTTGTATTCCAAGCGATGTAAAAATAATACGCCGTACAAATACTGTACTGCGTGTGGTGTCTAAGGATAAGAAAGAATATTTTATCTCCGTGTATATTGGTCAGGTGGGAGAACCAGTGTAGTTCAACCGGGGAGGTACCAACGCCACACCTATTTCTATTGTGAAGCAGTTTTTGCGTTTCGATGGAAGAGTGTGGTTGCCGATTCACTTTTAGGTATATGTATGAGGCAACCATCTTAGACACCAGGAGAAGCAACGCATCTGTGACTGATTTCAGATAGAACCTATGTGCTATCTGAGATTGTTTATTGATATCCATGGGCGGCAGTGGCCACTTACCAATAGGAGGACAGCATACTTGTTTATGACTTCAATATAATATTTTTTTTTAAAAAGATCATTTTAACGTTACAATGCTATAATCATATGCGGTTTAGTTTGAATTAGTCAGAAGCTTTGCATTATTTGTTAAACAGTGGAGAATTCGGTTTAAAAGCTAACATAGTTAACAAAAGTTCAGTAACACTTTCTATAAAAACCTTAGGTACTCACTCCTATTGCAGTTTTATGTTTGGTACCTATGCGCTATGTTATAAACTGCTGTGTTATAAAAATGTTTTAAACTATGTAACATAATAATATCAATACCTTATCAATAATAACAAAGACTAAACCATAACATATAATACAATAATTAAAATCAAAAATAGGTGCAAAATATGCTGTCATCATAAATACATCTATTTTCGGAAGATTTTCCGTAGATTGTGCTTTGAAAAGTTTCATTCATCGTTGTAGATTTACTACAAATCGAGATTCACTAGATACTTCCAACAAAAAACACAGGATTAAACTATTATTCTCAAAAACACTTGTTAATAGTAGTACCACAGTATTATAGATATTTGTACCGTGGTAGTACACAGTATGAATATCGCGCCGATGCTATGTCAGCTGACGTCACATTTCGTTTAACCAATCGTGGCGCGTTTTGTAAATTTGAATTTCGCTCCCTTATTTAACACTTTTTATATATTTTTTAAGGGTTTAAATAACAAGCAAATTAAAAAAATACCTTTTCATTATAATTTGACAATAATAAAGATTCGATAAAATAATTTTGAGACGTATTTAAATTTAATGCATATTCCCTATTATTGTGGCCACGTAATATATATTTCATTCATTTGTCATTTGTTTTACGATTTGGCGGCAAATTGAAAATTGTTTGTGTACGTCAGCATGAATGTAAGCCGAGAAAATTTTCGGGCAATGATTTTTTGACTTTCAATGACATTTAAGTCAACAAGAAAGTTATGATAGACTTCGATCGGCAGTTTACAACTGGTTTAATGGATTGAATGAATGACCTATCAGCAGATTCGGACAAGCCTAGGCAAATCCTCCATGAACATTTAGCGGTCAGGAAGCTTTGTGCCCGCTGGATACCTCATCATACACCGAGGCCCAAAAACTCCGCCGTGCTGATTGGTGCCGAGAAATGATTTAAAAATTTTACGGAGGAGACTCAAATGCTGTGTTCGACATAGTAACGGGTGACGAAACCTGGATTTATTGCTATGATCCGGAAACTAAAGGCAGTTTGCTCAGTGTTTCCTTCCGAAGAGTTGCCAACTAAAGTGAAGAGAGTTCGAAGTGTTGGAAAGAAGATGGTAGCTTTGTTCTTCGGAAGGCAGGTTATTACGCGACAATTGTCTTGGATGATCATAATACGGTTAATGCAGAGCGTACACTAATAATTGTTTGCCAATTGCCTTGGAAAAAGTTCGAAAGAAATGACCTCGCAGCAGGATCCTCCTTCACCACGACCGCCAGGAAAACGGTCAACTGTTTAGCGACCTCAGACGTGGAATTACTGAGTCACCCACCGTATTGCCCCGACCTCGTACCCTGCGATTTTTATTTATTCCCGAAAATAAAAGAAAAACGGTTCATGGACGCCGAGAAAGCAGTAGCTGCGTTTCAAAAGGCCTTTGAAGAGACCCCCAAGTCCGTATAGCCAAAGTGCTTTTTTCAGTGGTTGCAGTATGATCATCAGATGCAGTGATGTATTGATGTGAACGGACACTATTTGGAAAAGTTATAATAAAAATGACTTGTTAGTTTGCTTAGTTTTTGATTTTCTAAGAGGTTTGAACCTCGTATAAATCTAGATTCACTAGATACTACCACAAAAAACATACCATTAAACTTTTATTCTCAAAAACGTAAGTAGTAGCACGGTAATAGTATATATAGTAGTACATACACAGTATGAATACCGCGCCGATGTTGTGTCAGCTGACGTCACATTTCGTTTAGCCAATCGTGGCGTGTTTTGTAAATTTTAATTTCGCTCCCTTTTTTTCACTTTTTTATATATTTTTTAAGGGTTTAAATAACAAGTAAATTAAAGAAAAAACTTTTTTTTTATAATTTGACGACAATAAAGATTCGAGAAAAAATATTTGAGACGAATTTAAATTTTATGCATATTCCCTATTATAAGCCATTCTACTAATTAACGGCAATGACTGCGGTAAGGGTTTTAATAAAGATTAAATATTGAAATTAATCAGCAAAAATAATACGGCTTAGACTTAAGAAGACAGACAAGTGGAACTATGTATAACACATTTGAGATTGTATTAATAATTTTAAATATGGTGAAACTTTTTCAATTTATTGGTGTCATCTATCTTTATTGACATGTACGTTTACACCATGTTAAGTATGTGTTGTGAGTGAGACACATGATATTATCAACGACAATGTTATCAGTGTGACGTAAGCACCAATAAACACAAACGTTTGATGTTTGATCGTAGTTACGAGGTTAAACGTGGTTAAACTCAGCAGATAGTTTTGTTAGGAGACTGAAAAACAGAATTGACAAAATATAAGAATCGAAATTTGGTACATCTGTATCTTTGAAGAAAATATCTGCCGTACATATTATACAAGTATGCAAGTAACTATAAGTTGAATCTGGGAGTGTTAAAGAGATGTCATTGTTTCCTGACTGCGTTTTTAGAATAACTAGTCGCCCTAATTTAAATGAATAAGACTAAACCTTATATTGTACAAAGTAGCACCAATATTTCTCTAATTTAAATAAATTGTAAAGCGGAAGACATCTGACATTTTTGACGTTATGTGTTTCATAGTAAGACATTGAATGTTCTATTTCATTTATGTGTGTGTTGGTGTCAAATGCAAGGTAGGGAGTGTAATGTGTTGATTTAGTTGATTTTATGATGTTTTATGCATTAATTGAAAAACATAATTATTATCATTCGACACTCCTTCTCTACGTCCACTATAACCGTGCAAAATTTCATACTATCCGTCCGCGGCATATTACTTAAAATCCGTCACAAGTTTTGCTTCACGTATTAATATAATAATAATGATTGGTAAGATGTAAACTTACATCTTCAAGGTATGACGTAACAAATTAAAACGAAGTATTATATAATTAGTATTAAGCATTAAAATTGTCGAATTACTATTTTGTAATGTTTCATGACTTTTCGACTTGTGAATAATATATATCCATTTATTATGAGGCGCTATCTGTCCATATTGTATTCTAAGGCGGAACATAAATCTCACGTGCTAGATATAGAGCGGGTAGGAAAGAGCGTTATCTTATCAATTGAGTGCATTATAAAAGTGGAAAATTATCGCTTCATCCATATAATGGTTAAATACTGGCTGTATTAACTCGACAAATATTGGACGAATTATTGTTAAAAAGTTTTGTTATGATCTATAACAATCTGTGTAATCTTAACACATGTTTTAGGTTAGGTTAGTAATACTCATAACCTAAGGCTAAGGGGTCCCGTTGGTTTAGAATTAACGAAATATCGTTTTTTTTTCGATAACTTGAAAGTAAAGTTATTTTACAATATTTTTTTTGTAAGGATATTTACTATATTGTTGCTTCAACAGCCTTTCGTAGAGATCGGTCCGCTCGCTCCGTCAATACCTATAGCTAGTAGCTAGTCAGCAACGTTCATCTGATTTTAGGCTGAGATTATCAGTATAACTTTTCATATCCACTAGGCAATATCAAGCAGATTAAAAAAATATGGATAAAAACAGGGCAGTGCTGGAATCGTAGATTAACTGTAAGTATTTTAAGCTGAACCTATAAAAATATCTAAGTCTAAAACTTTAACATCTTCTACCTCAAAATGACGTTTTTCGGCACGATCTTATAGAAAAAAACTACCAATGAATTAATCTGAAATTTGAATCTAAGATCCTCAATATGAATTTCGATGCCCGGGGTTTGTATCATCATTTTATTACAATAATTTTGTATTTTTTTAATTAATTGCACTCGTACTGATGTTTAATTTTTTTGGTTATTCTTCAGTTAAATGGAAGAACTTAAATGATTAATACCGTACAGGTCCTATGTTTCGGTAAAATCAACTTCATGGCATTTTCAAAATGTAATAATATAGTTTTGATTATTACAGTAGTAAATGGATTTAAATCGAATACAATAAGTCTTAGTTAAAAATAATCCGCAATTTACTGAACCGATTTAGAGAACCGTAGCCCCTTAATGACAATTAAAACTTAAAAAAATAAAAGAGATATTTATGACAATTAAAAATATGAGTAACATTTATATATGGGGTGACTTCTGCATTTGATATAAACTTTAAGATTCATATATGATCTAAATTGTAAATCTTTTTCTCATCTATCAGCTCTGGGCTACTAAAAAAGTTTAGTACTAAAGATAAAGGGCGTCTCTTAGATAGCTGACAATAAATCCTCGATCATCAATGCAATAATAAAATTCAATGTTTCTTTTTAAAGTAAAACAACAATTTCTGTTTAAATATTGTTCCCAATCTTACTTTAGTTCAATTGGTGAATTTGTTGAAAATGTTTATTAAATAAAAATATCGACTGCTTTTCACTGCCATCAAAATATGTGCATTTGAATTTATCAAAAATCACTACGAGAAAATCTACCTACGAGTGAATAATCACTCGTAGGTAGAAATAAGGATTGCATGTTATAGTAGACACGGAGAAATGTTTAAATAGATATTTATTTTTTAATACAATTAACAATACGGTTCATCTAATTAGATTTAACAAAAATTAATAATTACAAAATTAATTTTCGGAGAAATTAACCGATAATATTAGAGAAATATTTGCAAATCTAGGAGATTCACCTAAAATAAAATTTATACAATAATAAGGTATATCTACATTTTATAAATTGTACCTACCTAAAATAACATTACCAAAATGCAACATTCATTATCGGCGTGTACGGTCACCTTTATAACCTTGACTCTATTTTAATCAATAAGAAAATAACATAAATTTATTTCATTAATATAGATTTAAATTTATTATTATTATGTTACATTACAAGGTTCGAGTGAATAGCAACGTAAACTAATTACAGCGTGTAGTAAAATATTTCATAACTATATTAGCACCAACATACTCTAGTTTGAATGAGTGTGTATAGAGGTAAAACGTTTTTAGTTACCCGATTCCTATAATGAAAACTCAGTCGCGCTGAGGTTTCATTCCGATACTTTGTTCAGTCAGTTGGTTTGCCATTATCATCATTTTATGTGTAATTGAAACTGTGATGTAAATTAGTGACGAAATAGTGATCTTAACCTCGTTTTTGTTCAGTTTGGTAGGTAAGTCTGCGGTTGATTTAACACACTTTTTTCATGTTTCAAACGGAATAGTACTCATTGATTTGTAATTTTTACAGTTGTGTTTTAAAAACGGCAAGTTTACAGTTTACAGTTTTATGTTAGTGCAGGTACATATATTTTCTTGTATTGTTGTTAGGATAAACAGTATTAAATTTTACCAAAACATGAATATACGGCAACTACCTCCTCATTTGTTAGAAAAGGCCAAAAATGAGCTAGATGAATACCCCAATCGGATACAAAGTGATATTACTGCTCTAAGAACTTGGCTGGCAAAACAACCTCACCTGGAATCTGTTAATATAGGTAAGATATTAGATATTAAATTTATAAATTATATTAAAAAGTTTTATTGAAATTGAAAAATACGGTATCATTTGTAGTAATATTATCATTTTTATTAAGTTTATGGGATATACCGCCATCTGTTATAAACACGCGGAACTGTTTTGTATTTATGGAAACTAGTCAAGTAAGCAGTTTTAATGCACTTAGGTACGACTTAGTCCTAAACTGCTACAATTTCGTACGTAGTTTTGGAAAAGTCGTACAGATGTCACTAAATACAATTGTTTTGTACAATTAATAAACAAACATCTAAGTATACATAGGTACTAATTGTATTGGTATGTTTTATGTTAACAGCGGATCAGATGTTAGTGGCATTTTTACGGGGGAGTAAATACAGTTTGGAGAGAAGTAAAGAAAAACTGGATTTGTTCTATACTTTAAGGACACTAACACCGGAGTTTTACGGTAACAGAGACCCATTGGAACCAAATATTCAGGAACTCTTGAAATTGGGGTATGTTTGAATTGAAAAAAAATGTACTTGTTTGTATCCAAACATCCAAATCTATTGTTTAGTTTTTCTTTTGGCCGTAAAATTGAACCTAATACGCGTACGCATACGCGGCAAAACGGCATAAAAATCCATAGTACCATTTTTATTGATGTAAATTTTTTTTTCAGAGTATTTTTACCTCTAAGAAATTACAATAAGGAGGATTCTCCACGTACGTGTTTAGTACGATGTGGTCTGATCGACCCATCGCGACACCATTTGTCAGATCTAGTCAAGATGACGTTCATGATCACGGAGATCTTGTTACTAGAAGACGATAACTTCACGGTAGCTGGAGAGGTAGGTCTGCATGCTATTTTATTAACTCAATAATACGTAGCAATTTTGCCTTAAAATTAATATTTACACTGAACTGAAATTACGTGGTCGTATTATAAATAATGTAGTTTGGATTTCGTGTAACCTATGTATGAGGATGAAAATACGTTTTGAAGCTGATAGTTGAAGCTGAGGCATGACTTCGGGTCCATCGCCAGACTGTTATCAGACCAAATCGATGAGGTCTAAGGAAGAATGGAAAATTTCACTCAAGGAGGACTGTGATATATGTACATACCTATGTATATGTATGAAGTTAATGTAGAGAATGGAAATATAATATTAGGTCTACCGAAAAGTTCTGACCATTTAAGGGAAACAGCAAAATGCATAATATATCTAGGTTCATATAAAAATACTAAATGTTGTAACTTCTATTATTATTTTTTTTGCCATCGTGAGAGCAATTTGTTTATCTAATCATTCAAAAATGTTACCTGCGCTTATCTGGTTTTGTCTATATTTTCGGTAGATCTATTATTTATGAATAATAACAAATTACGAATTATATGTCCGAGGGGGAAGTTAGAATAGCTCAGTCGGGAAATCGGGTGATCGGGAATCGGAAAATAGGTCTACGGCATCCCCTGCCTGTCTGTCGTAAGAGGGGACTAAAAGGAACTTCCAGGGTTGCGGGCGGCTAGAGTGGGAGATTAAACCGTCCAGCTAAGTGACCCGGGGTAGGACGATGGTATGTGTGGTCGAATGCCGTCGTAAACATCAGGAGATACGGTGACCTCAAATGATCATTGGGGAAGAGCTCGAAAGGGGCATCGCGCTCGCAGGACTCTGGTTATGTTCCGTTGGAGATCCCAGAGTTCTCTTCGCAGCGCTGAGGACGGCCACCGGGGAGTTTTAGTGAGATAAAAATCCCACATAAACCGGCGTCGGGTACCTTTTGAAGGTTTCTCCCTCGTTTACAAAAAAAAAGACACCGAGGTATTAAGTTAAGGAAGGGGAGGGGATGCTGATCCTCATTAAATACTATATAATCAATTTCTTGACAGGAGACCTTAGTCGACATTAAAGGTATAGGTATGGGGCTCGTGAGCCAATGGACTCCAACACTGGCTAAGAAGATCATAACGTGTTTTGAAAAAGCGATCCCGTTGAGGTTAAAGAGTATACACCTGTTGAATACGCCGCCGGGCCTCGAGACGGCATATGCCATCTTCAGGGCGTTCCTCGGAGAAAAATTAAAGAAAAGGGTGAGACAGTTTAACGTAATTGCTCTTTCTTTTACCAGAAACATGCAGCATTCATGAATACTGAGTTTATTTAAATTTTAATTATGCAAGCATGTGTATAATAACAAAGTAAATACATATTTTTAACTAGAAACAAGTAACATTATTAAATAAGTCCGACTGCTTAAAAATGAATCAATCGTATTTTTGATTTTTGTAATAATTTATATAATTCAATGATTTTTTTTGGATTTTGCGTCAAAACTATTTTTTGACACAAAATTCGTTGTGAAAATTTTATAATACATGGATATTTCCAATGGTCCACTTACTATCTTTTCTTGATACTCATTTAGTTACGTAAAAATCGTCCCTACTCCCCCTTTTTCTTTGACCAAAGGCACCATATTTAAAAATTATATAGCCTATATCATACTCACAACCTAGTTGTTTCAAATAATATACCTATCATATGTTAAAATCCGTCGAGCCGTTTAGGCTGTAGGGCGTACCAAATAAATTGACATACATACAAATATACATACATACATAGGTACATACGCTCGAGAAACATTACCCTCCTCTTTACTCAGTTGGGTAAAAATGCATTAGTGATGATGTCATAAAATATAGTTAGTCTAAATTAATATTGTATCTACGCGTTCTGCGGATACATTTATTTAATTTTTATCATGCATAAAATTAACGCGGAATCCCCTATTTATTGAAATTAAAAGGATGTATGATAAAAAGGATATGGGTACTTTTTGCAAGCATTTTATGTTATTACAGTTTTTACGCTAAAATATGATTCGTATAAAACGTTAAGCTGCAATTACATTTTGTTTCGATAAAGCCATTATATGTGTTAGTCATGACGAACAACCCTGTAATTACAACAATTTATAACGATTGTATGATATTCATATATAGCCTAGTACCTATTTTTGAAACAAAAAATATTGTATTTTTTTAGAACAATAAACTCGAATGCTTAATAATGATTAATTGGATTAAGTTTATTTTTAATTTTATTATAAGTTATTTAATAAACGCCTTTTAAGTATTTTGCGTTAAAATGGTAACATAAAATATTTGTTTAGGTATATGCATTTTAATAGTCTACTTACACGATTACATTTTATACCCATAATGTTACAATAATAAAAAATAACCGTTTCTCCCCTTTTCTCTGATCACAGGCACCATATTAAAAAACATACAGCCTATGTCACTGGGACAACTAAGTCGATTCCAATGATATCTCATATGTGATAATACGTCAATCTGTTTGGGCTGTCGTGTGTGCCGAATGGACATACCTGCATACAATCAAACATACATATACATACTGTCAAAAACATAATCCTACTACTAACGTAAACAAAACTCATTTTAGAAGATGTGTAGAATTGTTAAAATTTACATATATTTATGGTTATTTACAGATATTTTTGCATAACCAGAACTATAAAGCCCTTTACAAAGAAATACCGAAGCGTATACTCCCTAAGGAATACGGAGGGGAAGATGGATCTGTAGACGAATTGACAGGTAAGACTATCAACTTATCTCAAATAAATAAATACAATTGTTTCACAGCAGCGGCTCTTAAAGTAATTTCGATTAACCCCCACTTCGAAAAAATAATTATTTTTAGCGCCCCAAAATATTTAAAAGAGCTGTTTAAGACATGCCAAACTAATAGAAAAGGAATAAGATCATACAAGATGTAAAAAAAGGTATTAGAAAAATACATTTCAGCCATTGCTGATTCGAAATCCACTTCAGCTCCTCCACTTTGACGATTCTCTAGCGCACACAAGTAGGCGTAATTTGAGACAAACTGGTATACCTACATATTTTGTAATAGGAGCAGCAAATGACCGTGCAACTCGCTTGACATAAACTGGATTATTCCAAACAATTTTAGCCTTTTTTAATAAAATTGAAGTAGCAAATGAACACGTAGTCCATCTATTGGTAAATAGCCACTGCCTGCCACTGACATCTGTAAGCGACTTCATACACAACAGGGGTTCTATCTGAGCTCAATTATGGGTGCATTGCTACTACCGAGAGCTAATGATCGTCCCATATAAAGGCAGCTGGCAACAACACCTTTCCAGCGAAACGCAGAAACCGCTTGACTAGAAATAGGTGTGGCGGTGGTACCTCCCTACAATACTATTACATCCACGTTACAAGTTTTACTTACCTTATTACCAAAGAAGTACTAAGTACTAGTCCCATAGTATATCTGTTCATGCTTCTCATTATATTCTTAAATACATTATTATGCATAATGTACACGTTAATGCACGGCCTGTCATAGCTTTACTTCGGTACTAATGTATATCCACATTGAAGATAATGTTAAATTCATAATACTCATGCTAATTAGCCGTTTAACACTCGAAATCTGCCTACAAATTCATATAATCATCATTTAGTTAACTAATATATATAATACTAATCTTTTTAATATTGTGCACAACGCCTTTTATAACTTTTCGATTTTTTAAAAAGTAAGACCGAATACTCATTTTCTAATGTAAGATGATATCCATGGTATTTTAAACAAATACTAGTTTCTCACAAATCACAATTATTTATTCCCATAAGCAGATCAATAATTGGCCTTGCGGGAGTCGTATTTGTATGTGTTGTGTTCCGTATTACAAAATTTTTATTTTTACTTTAAGAGTAAGGGTCCTGTGACTACTGCCACACAGTTATTTTTAGAAACAGGGTTCCATTTTTATTCTTTGGGTACAGAAACTAAAACTAGCAAATGTTTGTCAGTCATAAGAATGGTCAGTATTACGACTGCTTCGATCATTTACCCGTTTATATCAGAATTCCTTATTGAATTCCCAAATTCAAACCACTTTGATACATAATATTATGAGATTTTACAAATGACAACCCTGCAAGTAACCGGTTATCAAAGATATGTCTCATTATAAAGGATGGCATCGAAGACGTCGGGCACGTCGCCGTCCTGGCGAGTCACTTAAAAGCATGTTATCTTTAATGCTCTATTTGTTAACATTGAGTATTTGCATACATGTATACTCAATAATGTCATTAATGTAACCAAGTAAAGCTTATAACTGAGGCGCCGGCGTATCGTAACCTATATGTCACTAAAGGGCGTTGTCACCGTCGCGATTTCTTAGCGTATTTTCAGCGACTTTTCAGCCAGCAATGAGGTCGGCTCGATGTCTTTCGAGTTTTTTTAAAACACTCACGTGGTCTCTCTACAAGCATTGTTGCCGATCGTTTTGTTAAAACAACATTTATATATTGCCATTTTAACAGAGTTCAGTAGGAAAATTTTAGTAAACGTTTCTATCGGTCGTACGTATCTAGTAAAATTTTAGTAAACGTTTCTATCTATCGTACGTATCTATATTTTTAACAAATTTAAAACTTATTCGCCATCAAATTTATAGTTACTTTTTGACTTTTGGTTGGTTTAAGCTTGCTTCGTATATAAATCCTCGATTTACCAATATTTGTTTTATTAAAAGTTAGCAGTGTCATTTCCGAATAGCTTCCCATTTTGTCGTAGATCGTTCAATGTAAGTGCTGCTACATAAATTACTAAGTTCTACGTCTAAGAATTTTCAGTATTTCTTTCTTACATAGTCACTAATTTTGATTTAATAATTTTGATAACATTCTAATAAAACAAAATACTTAAGACTTAATTTCTTATGTAGATACTATCATATTTGAGGCAAATGTTTGTCTACTCATTTGTAAAGAATCTTGAAGGCGGCTTGTATGTAGTTATATATTGACATCTAATTTGGTTATGTTACCCTTTTTATTCTCGAGGGGGAAACCTTCAAAAGGTACCCGATGCCGTGGGAGCGACGCAGGGTTATGTGGGATTTTTACCTCACTAAAACCCCCCCGGTAGCCGTCCTCGGCGCTACAACGAGGACTCCGGGATCTCCAAAGGAATGCAACCGGAATCCTCTGATCTCGTTGTCCCATCGGACTCCTCCCAGATGGGCAGCTGGGCCCACTGCTCCGTTTAGTCTTTACGATGATATGCGACCACACATAGCGCCGTCCTTCCCGGGGTTGCCTGGCTGGACCCTTCAAGCTCTAACTCTAGCCGCCCGCAACACCGGAAGCCCATTTTAGTCGCCTCTTACGACAGGCAGGGGATACCGTAGCTGATCTGATCCCGGAACTACAGGGACGTGTTATGTTACTTACACGTAACAATTGGCCAGATTTTTTAAGTGTGTTTATTAAGCAAGTACTAAAATGAGACAATTTAACCTATTTAGAACTCCCAGCATATTCTCATCTGGATCTAAATTGACCAATGTCTCTGGGCGGCTTGACCATTAAATCTCAAATCGTTTTCACGTATCATTTAACGAGAATTTTTATAAATATATGTTAATAATATTTTTCAGATTTTTGGAAGGCAAAAGTCGAGAGTTATCGAAAGTGGTTTTTGGAAGAAGAAAAGGCGTGTTCTGATGAAACCAAAAGGCCAGGAAAACCTAAGACCACGTCTGTTTTGTTTGGAGTTGAAGGCTCTTTTCGTAAATTAGAAGTTGATTAGAGCACCTAGGTACTGTCTGGAAAGAGAATGTATATTTATTTTCAATTTGTTGATCTATGCGAATTGTAAATTGCAAAAGAAATAATGAAATAAACTATATGTATTATGCTAATTTTGTTTTGATGAGTAATTATGAAAAATCAAGCAAATAAATTGTATAGTAATAAATCTTATTAAAACAGTCCTAAACTTAGATTAAAGATTAAATTAATATGATAAATATAATAACTAAATATATAAATATAATAAATAACAGAAAATCTTTTAGACATGTACAAAATTTTAAAATATTCAATTCTAAAGATGAAAATTCCAAATTAATTTTGCAACAGAGGTTGCTGTAACATTGAATTTTATTTTATTTAGGTTTATTTTGGTAAATATTTGGATCAAAATAAATATTTGGGAAAAATGAACTTGAAATTGTTTTTTCTTTAATATAAAGCTGAGAAATTATTTATTTCAATTACTCCTTTGAATAGATCCGTATATATAGACATGTAATATAACAATTACCTACATATAATATTAAGTACTAACTAGTGTCTAGTGCAGTATCGAAACAGGTTTTTCAGCCAAAACCGAACTTTCGGCCTTGTTCTTAGTTTCGACCGAAACCGAAATGGAAATTAAATCAGATACACTTAAATTTTCTCCTTTAAACTTAACACACGTATTTGCATATACATAAGGTGCATAAAAATGTATTTTTATATAACAAATATATAAACTAAATAAATATATTAACGTACAGTCTTAGTTTTGGAAGTAAACTTTTCAAAAAGCGACGTTCAGTCACAATTAGTTAAATTAACTACAGGCTTGGAATTATATATTTAAGTTATAATATTATTCACAATATTTTAAAGATTAGGTATCGTAATATTTAATGCAGTATTTGAAATTGAAAAGTGTAATATTGTACGTTAAGAAAAGCAGTTTTTCCACGTAGCTGATTACTCCAACTATCAACGATTTTCCAGCGTTACTGAATAGTTACTTACTTGAAACACTAGGCGGAAAGGAAAAATTGAGCACTACCTAGTCATGAAGTTAAAAGTTAGTTTAAATACTTCACAAAAACTCAAGTTCTGGCCCTCTTTTGACCGAAACCATAAACTAAGGCCAAAACTAGACTTCCTGGCCGAAACTGCTCGAAACCGAAACCGAATTTTCGGCCAGTCAGTAATAGGTACTAACACATCCTGAGTGTCCGCCAGCTTGCGTTGCGTTTTTCATGGTAAAAAGTATAGTTCTTGTGACAAAGAATCTATCAATCTACACAAACATTAGCCTTAAAGTATTATTAATATTCAGCCTTTATCATGTATACGAAAAATAAACAAATTCATTAAAGAATAACATACAACTTTGTTACATTTCACTCTCTTTTAATAAAAGGTATATTTATTTATATTTTTATCATTCATACACAAGGCGAGCAAGTGTTTAGTTGCAGTAGTTCACTATCATTAAAGTACTTAATATTTGGGTAGCGTAGATATTGCTGGTGTTGTGCGACTGACGTATGCGCGGCCAGCGCCGCGGGGGCGCGGGCGCCGTCATTCCGTCAGTCGCGCTTAGTTGTCAAAGCGGCCGCGCGTCGGTAGTGCGCAATATTACTGCGTGATATGAACTCGTTTTCTCGGTTAACTGAGTGTTTGTGCAATACCTGATTTGCCGGCGCTCCACCATGACTGAGGAGGAGGTCGGCAGCCGTCTCGACGACGATATCTTGTCGTCTGGCCACGGATCCGACAACGACGAAGTTGTTATGAGAAAAGATAGGGCCAGCGTCAAGGAGATGATAATGCGCTTCGAAAGATCTGCTGTTAGTAGCCTCGGTGGTTCCAGTGAGTCGTTGGAACGATCTAAGGACTCAAACCTAGGAAGTTTAACGAGTATTGTTAATCCGATACAAATGCATTTTCAACACCTGTGTCCCGTGACTACAGCTCATGATAGGAATTCAAATGTGTCAGTGAACTCAATATTATCGAACGTTTCGGAATTAAGTTGTGAATCAAGTTCTTCAGGTTTTGTGTCTGATAGGAAATCCTCAAATAGACCGCATCGACCTGCTCCGCCACCACCAGAACCTTTTAATGACAATTCATCAGTGGATAGTAAATCGCCTGCACTAGAGGAAAAGTTACCGAGAGAAAGACGGTACTCCTTTACTACACCCTGCACATCCCCTGTTGTATTAAGACGAACTAGACAACCTCCAGTTATGCGACGAAAATCTACTATGAATCAAGGACATTTAGGTGAAACGCATTGGTCTTACGGCGTAAAACAAAGTGATTTAGAAAAGTTACTTAGACTCAAATCATCGGAGCCGTCAGACAATGAAGAAGAAACAAAGGAAATGGCAAACGCGGAGTCATCAAATGAAAGTGCCAGCAGTGATTCTAATGACAGTGATAAATTGAATGCGGGTGAGGAGTACGTGGTTAATAATGATGACGGTAGAGCGGATACCTTATCAACGGATCAATCCACGGATACTTTAATTAATGATTATGAAAGCGACGAAGGAGACAATTTATCGGAAGGTTCTGGTATGTCTGGGGAGCGTAGCAATTATGACAATGTTAGCATTAAGTCCATATCGTCCTTCGACATGGTTCCGTACCAGAAATATGATAGTATTACGGTTTCCTCCGACGAGTTCGGTTCGGAGGTGTGCCACGCGCCGGACACAGAGTTCCTTACAGTGAGTGCGGTAAACGAGTGGTGCGTTCCAAAGTCCGTAGGACCGGTATTGTTGCCAGTGGAATCGAAAAAGGAGAAGTATCGCAGGTGAGATCACGAATAATTCTAGATAAGTTGTAAAAATATTGGTGATATCGTTGCCAGGCTTTGTCACACGTTGATATCTGATAAATTATCGCTTTACCTATACAGTGTACTGATAAGATTATTGCGTCTTTGTACAACTTGTTTCACAGAATATTGTCAGTATATTTTTTTAGATAATCTGATGTTTTTTTAACAAGAAACCTTCATTATTATCATTTGTTAAATCATAACTACAGTAAGGATTAAGGTCCTACCATTAGCGTCAATTGCAGGATTAGTAGGTTTAGCTAAATAGCGTTTCGGTAGATCGTTTGGATCATTATTATACCATCTAATTATGCAACTAGTATCGGACTGATTCATAAAACAATTAAGGTGGCAAATGATACTTGCTCAGTTGCGCACACAGCTGTCATGTTCATACGAACGAGGTTTCACCTTGATGTTTATTCATATGGTTTGTGGCAGGCAGGTAGTTAGCATGGCTATGTTTATTTACTTTATTATATGTCTAAGTAACGTTCTTCAGTGTAGGTATTTTAACATGTATTTGAATGATATAACAACATTAGAAGTCTTAGAAATATTTCAATTACCGTGTTTGAATACTCGTATTACTTAGAATATAAAAGAACGATTTCTTTTCGTCCGACACTTATTACTCCTGTCAATACTGTAGGTGTTATCAATACATTAGTATAAAACATTTGTACTGCTGAAAGTATACTAAATAATTAGGCACGATATATCTGTATGTGGCGCGTATTAGCAATTCAAAGATTCTCAGAGTTTCCGTCAAAAATAGCCTTTGGTCAATGTCAATAAACAATTATTATCGTAAGTTAGAGAAAACTTTGATTAATTCTGCATGCATGCATAGCTTGTTTATATTTGCAAGTCATTGACAGACTAGTGCTATAACCTGCAGAAAGCTACAGTTACTTGGTCGGTTAATGTGAAATTCGAACATTTTAAAAACGTCTTCGTATTCGTAGGTGAAGCCCACTTTCTTCTACTTGATTATTTATTCATCATTTAATAACGAGAGATGCAATAAAGTGTTAAAATAATTTGTATATTTTATTTTAGTTTAATAAATGTATTTTTTTAATATATTTTTATTTCCATACAACATTATAATACTCAAGAGATATACATTTCATTCAGGATATATTCAGGTCAACGTTAACTGAGGCCACAAACGCGCGCCAAGAGCGGCTACTATCACCAAAAACCCTCATTGGGTGAGGTCTATGTTATGCAGTGGAACTCAAGAGGGTGGATGGTTTAAAGACCATCGACAAAGCATAAATTAGAACAAAATAAAATACACTGAGAATCTTTTTAATATGCCGCCTGTAATGTAAACAAGAATTAAGCTACGTAAATGATTTAGAATTTATCTAAGTAATCTAAGTAACCTCGATAGCATTTATTTGTTTTATACAACTTTATCTATGCTTTGGGACGAGACTTGAGCGTCTTTAATCCGAATCGAGCAGAAAGATTTTGAATTCAAATCACTAATAATGCTGTGACTAAAATATAAAATAATCTACAACATTATCCCTGCCCTTAGGCTCACTGCCATGATCCCTTTTGAATATAATGTAGGTACGTAAAAAGATAATCTTATAACCTCATATATTCTTCACGTTACTGTACTACGATAGTCCGAATAAATATACAAATATACAATGTCACCGAACGTCCAACTTTTGTATGAATGTATAAAGAAATCAGTTATATAAAACGCAACCAAACGGTTATTATTGCTAGATAATAATATAAGAGACTAAAAAAGTACGAAGAAACCGAAAGTCTATTGCATCCATTGAAATAATCTCACTTCCTTATTAATTAATTTATAGTATCACGTAGTTAATTCCCTAATAATTGCTCGTACTTATAACTTGTATCCACACGCTCATTATTAAATGCAAACACCAAACCCACACACACAGAAGCACACTCGCACCTATACACATTATTACACAAAAACACACGCGCATACATACACACACACACAGACACATACACGCACACACAAACAAATGTTTATCATACAGTCTTCCGCGGGAGGGCACTGGTGACCTGTAAACCAGGTTTTCCATACCTATAATAGGCACCAGGTTCTCACTTCGTAAGGTTGGGATATACATATGTTTAAATAATTGTACCTTAGCCTAAGACCTTTGTGAGAGAAATAAACTATTTTCATTTCATTTCATAACTACTTGCATAAAAATAAATAAAATATCTGATAATAATTAAAATATTTTGGTACATATTTCATGTTATTTTACGGCACTGGTATCAGTTTGTTCTACTGTTTTAGAGTTTAAATAGAAAAAGTAAGTATATATGTAACGACATCGATGTATTCAGGTATATCGTTTTCGAGTTTGAGTGCGTGAGATGTAGAGCATAGCTTTTTACGGCCTAATACCTGCCCTTTACCTTGTAGGAAGCGACTTTAATGTTTATTACTAAAATTATGAGTTTTTGTACTCAAATTTATAAGTATCCACTTGCATCTGAAATCGATCATAGATTTCCTTTTTTGAAGTGAAACTTCTTTAGGCGCATGAGGGTAAAATTTTTACAGATGAAACGTCACGCCGGTATGCAACGGAAGTGTCGGAAAAGAGAGTGAGAGTGATCGAGACCGATTGAGAGAGAGTAAGACAGGGCGAACGTAGCATGAGCAACTAGCCGTGGAGTGAGAGTAGGGAGCAAGCGAGTGAGAAAGATTGAGAGAAAAAGTGAGACAGAGCGAACGTCGTATCACGCCTTTTTCCCTTCCTCTTAATCTTGGAAATTTAAAGTTTTAGATTTGTATAAATATAAACAAGATTTATAAATTAGTTCGCCAAAGAAGTTTCACTTCTGACATGTGTACTTTGTACGCACGCAATTTTTTTTATCTGACTGAAGTAGCCAACAAGCATGCAGTCCACCTGATGGTAAGTGGCCACTGCCGCCCATGGACATCTGTAATCAACTACATACAAAACATGGGTTTCATCTGAAATCAATCACAGATGCGTTGCTACCCCTGAGGACTATGATGGTCACCTCATGTGAATGTAACCACACCCTTTTAATCGAAACGCATAAAATGCTTCACGCTAGAAATAGGTGTGGTGGTGGTACTTCCCCGGTTGAACTACACTGGTTCTACCACCTTGTTTCCTGTAAAAGGTCCAGGGTACATGGACGGTAGAGACCACTTAACTACTATTACGGAGGAAGCCATTAGAATAACATTTATAAAAACGTATTGTCAATCAGAATTAAATTATTTTTAAACATTTTTAAGTATGATAATAATATTGATAAACATTGTTAGGAAGTGTGACACTGATACGGACTATTAGGGATTTCCCTAATACAATTTCGAGTGATATAAAATATGACAGTAACATAACGTCATGTCCGTTAAGATTAATGGGAAATTTACGTTATAATCTCGATCTATATTTACGTAACTGGTCATGATGGTTAAAATTACCATAAGAAAACAGTACTACGACTCATATTGTAATATATAAATAAATACAAGAAATATGAGAGATAGTAAGCTACGGACGTGTCGCAATAGCACTAGAGGCTTGCCTGAGTTTCATTCAATAAATATTCGCTTAACGATATAATATAATCGGTTAATCTCATTGGTTATCATATGAGACACATCTATAGCTAGCTTCTTGAACATTTACGGTGAAACTGCCCACTATATGTGGCCCTAGGTGTTGTTGCAATCGAATTACAAGATGCACTTATAATATTACAATTAATCATAGTTCTAAAAAAATGCAATTATTATTCTTCCAAAGTAACAGTATTTTTCTTCTATAAATTATAAAGAATATTTTTTCCTGTATTGTAACTTTGAATGCTGCATTATAGAACTGGTTGAAAAGAGGATAAACTTAAAAAAAAACTATCTAGAGCTATAGCAATAATACGAGTACAGGTAAATTTTCCGTCTTTTTAAAATTATACCATCAATTGAACCGGTTTTGCTACTCGGTAAATAAATTGATTTAATGATCAGTATATTCCAAGCTATGTATTTTAGCGTTCAATTCCTGCGGTACAAGCTTCTAATCCCAACAACCTACATTTGTAATTTGCGCAGACTGTAATTCAAATATTTTATCCCCTATTTAACCTTCTTAAGGGTGTATATCCAAAAATATTTTCTTAGTCCAACAGTCTCAGTGGTAATGTCCAAATATCAAGCTTCTGGCTTTAAAAGTAGTGCTTTATTTGCGATTCTTAGTCAGGATAAATACTTAATGCTTTCTCTTTATCTACATATAATATAATGAATTTTTCTTTGATGTAATTGTAAAGAAAAACATCTTCAAGAAGTCTTTGTGGCATATGCTTGAGTTTTCTACAGTCCTTTAAAAAAAATCCTTGCAAAGTTAAGTAATGTCTATTAATCCACACGTGGGTCAGCGTGATCACTGATGACCTATTGATATCTTTATTCTTAAAGGACACCCGGGAATAGTTGTCTGATTGTTCTGTGTATATGATAATAAAGGCGTAAAATCCTAGTTATCACACTAATGTTTGCATGGGAAATTACATGCTTTATTTTCGGCTATCACATAGTTACTCTAAAATTAATCATTAATAAACTCCAGAGAAAATGTATCTGTAACAGAAAAATCACTCCGTATGATAACGTGGATCGCTCTTATTATAATTCGGTTTTAAACTATTATAAGTAATTAAGTTATTCACACGGCTTCCCCTGCTTCGGTCACGTCTAATATGTATTGCCGTGCAATACATATTCTATACGTTAATCTGTCATAAACTATGTGTGTGCCAAACATCAGCGAAATTCGACCGCTAGTTTATGCGTTAAAGAGTAACAAACAGATATTCTCACAAATTTTCGCATTTATAATTTCAATAACATGTCGGGCGACATGCGACAGGCGACTTTACAAGAACAACGTGTTATCTTGAAAACTACAATTTATATTGGAGGACAATTATTGAGTTACTCAAAATAAAATTCATTAATATGAATGGACTTACACAGACCTACTAAGATCATTATAAATATTACCTAATGACTTACCAGCAAATTTAAGAAAAAACATGGTAATTATGAAATTTAACAAAAAGGGTCAATTTGTGCTGGCCATGTTGTTGTAGTAAAGAGGCGATGTGTATCGTGTTTATTTCATTTTTAAGGCAAATTCTACAAAGCGATTAACATTACATGATAAGAGAGATAACGATAGTCCAAGGTCATTGAGCTCGTCAAGTGGAATGTGGATTGTCTAAATGTGACTAAGCAGTAATATATTCCTTAATTACTGATATAATTATCATACAATTTGGCTACGATTGGTCACAAAAACATTACCATAACATGCGAAGCATATTAATAATTAAAACTATAATCACAAACTGTCAAAAATTGGTCAGTTTGTCATAAAATTTATGTATTTTCGAATCATCCCTTTCAAATCTGTCTTGTGTGCTTGGTATATAGTCTTAACCAAGGAATCCTTAAAAAAAAATAAGATCAAAAGTTGTTATAAGTATTGAATATTATATGTTTAAATGTTATATATCACGTACTTTATAATAATTATTGTCATCGTCAATGTCGTTGTCGTTTCGTCGTCGTTTGGATCAATATGGTCAAATTTTTCAAAGTTACGGGCATATTTATTAAGTCGCGAGCAGAAGTACCAATATTTGAAAAGAAGGTCTAGGCTTCGAGTTGCCTTCTGCCTTTTACCTTTTGCCTTATGCCCTCAAAAGTGCCACCCCGGGGAAATACAGTTGTGCCACCCAGGAAATAGGTCAAGGAAAGAAAATTTATTCCAGTCTTCCATATTTGAAATTTTATATTTTTCTAGAAATTCTGCGGATTGGATCCTAAGAAAACAGGCCGCATCCGATCCGGAGTCTATCGGTTGTTCACACGTGGTCTACATTTTATCCGACTTAGTTTCGATCGTCGTCTAAGATTATCCATTTGAATCCAATGTTAACCATATAGGTACATAATATACGTATTATATGCAAAATTTCTATTAATCTACCACTATAGCTCAACTACACCAGCAGTGCTATTTGAGTAACTAATATTAATTATGAGAATTAGTACAATTACATCTAATTACACTAATAACGAAACGCTATATCGAAACGTACTATTCCCTCTGCAGACAGCGTTGCATGAATGAAATTGTTTCATTCTAATTTCATCTCAAATGTGAAGTGGTCAACTCATGTATAGGGGTTTAGTTAATTTAGAATATACGAGTAAATTTCCAAAAGTTGAACATTCAGCGTGAGACGCCAAAATCCTTCTAAGTTATGATTTGTGTGTCATATCTGGCCCATAGTTAGGTACAAATCCCTTCTCTAATAGATTTTTTCAAGGAAGTCTCAGGTAGCCATTATGTACTATTCCTATGGATGTTTTCCTTTACCTTCAATGCATAACTTTCAAAGTCAAAAGTGTGTGACAGTAATTCGAAATTCGGACTTTCCGGTTGATCGGCAGATTTTCAATCATTTCGCTACCACTTGTTTAATCGAGATATTATGTTACTGTTATAGTACGTATATAATAAGCCTGAACATCGCATAATTCGGATAATTACATGTATTGTTCAAACATGTCTGAAGTACTATTATTATTGCACTAATGTCCGATTAATTAATACACTAACCTCTAGCTAATCACTAATTATAATTTCGTCTGGTTATGTATGCAAATTGTGTGAAATAATTAATTTAATAACAAATTAGGTTTTCATGTAATGTAAATAATGATAGTATGTAGTATTTTTGAGTTAAATTAGGTACGTCTAGCTACTAGACATTTTTACGAATAAGATCGACTGTGTATTTGACCACGGAAGCATTGAACAATGACAGGTGATATATATATCCTCCCCCTCGATGTGATTTCCACCTTGTCGTGGTGAGGGAGCATAGTAATCGTGGCTTGGACTACCACGGTGAAGCCAGGAAGGATCCCAGGGAGGGGACGCTCCGAGTGGGCTTGGCCATGAGCCCGCTCTGGATGCGTTCGAGAAGGCTGTGGAGGACGGAGTTTTCTGGCTTCTGTAGCCAGGTACCGCGGGAGAAAAGGTGTCTCGGTATGTCGTTGCCGTACGCCCTGTCTCCCCCGACCGATTGGGGGCGCAGCGTCAGATGCGTTGGCAGTGGGGCCACATAGAAAGAGGTGATGCGGTGTGTCGTTGCCGTCCTCCCTGTCCTCTGCGACCGTTTGGTGGTTTGCGGCGGAACCAAAGAACGGATCCGCCGCTGGATATGGAGCTGGAGATGGAGGATACGCCGCTGGGCTTTGCAGTTGCTGTTGGAGCGGCCAGGCACCTGTGGGTTCTCGGATGAGTGCGAAAGCGTGCCCATGTTCCCTCCGTACGCTGCGAGGAGAAATCAAAGTGGAGGTTTAGCCGGCATTATCCAGCTTCTGTCCGTAGTAAATCCCAGATGCACTGCTTCTTCCGATAAATAAATATGATGGTGATATATAGTATATACTCCTAAATGTCACATGAACTGAACTTCTTTATTTGTGTGAATTTGGAAGCTTTAAACCAGACGAAATTAGTGGTTGACACTAGTGATGGCACGAATATTTGCACTCGCGTTCGCGAATATTCGTATGTTTGCATACGCAAGTATTGTGCGAATGTTTTGCAATTTTGCAAATATAGAGCTGCAGTTTGACGACCCAAAAAAGGCCACCAAATCTACAGTCTACCGCCTCCTTATTAGTATGTGTAGATGTAGTTGCACCTGAAATTATACCTGGCGGCGCTCATGCCGCCGTCAAATAAAAAAAAAACATTCGCGAATATTCGTATAATAACATCCGTTACATCATTAGTTCATACTTCTTTGGTAAGACTACAAAAATACTTGTGGTGTTACTCGAGTTAAACAACGAAAGGTTTTATAAATTTATAGTTCAAGTTAAAAATTTAACTGTAGTTTATGAAATAAAAAGGAACGTCGCTTGTTTAAAAAATATTGCAAATGGTAGAATTAATCTCATTATTTTTTTTATAAACTTGCACGATATAATTTATGACAACATTAGCAGAACCTGCGACTTCGTTCGCGCAAACAATAACACTAGCCTTTTGAGATCCACTCCTAAACATACCTTTCATTTGGTTAACACTCAATATATTGAACAACAAAACCAAACACTAAGATTCATTAAGTTAGTATGTAAATTGTCGGGCGTTTATACAAACTTTCCCGCTCATTTTTATCGCCTTAAGGGGTGAATTTTCAAGAATCTTTCTTCCATTCTTCTACATAGTACTCACCTTTATTATAAAAGAAAACATGGTGTGAAATTCTAATCGCACTAGTTTGGGCTGTGCATCGATATCGATATAACAGAGTAGAGATATGGTACAGTTTCATATTAGTACTATGTCGATATGTCAATAGTTACGTCACCTTTCCTTTAAATATAGATTTTGCTTCATGTATATTTTACCTTGAGTAAAATTAATTTTAGATCAAGATCACTTATTTAATAACCTTGCTATGTGCATATATTTACATAGTAAAAAAAGGTAGACCTCTCTAGATCACAGTTGAACTTTAGACTTCGCATTTTTATTGTCTTAATCATAACAAGTGACACAATAAGTGAATAATCACATAAAGTAAGTATAAAAAATAAATAATTTTCGTATTAATTTATTACAAATGTTAATCATTAATTCAACTGAACTATTTTTACTATATTTGCGGTTTACTCCAAGTTATTTCAAAACTTATTGCTTATTCATAAAGGATATTGCACACAATAGTCTATTGTTATTGTTTTTTTTATATTACTGTTGATGCAAATGTCTAAACTGTCAGAATGAAAATTAAAATTCAAAGTGATTCATATTGCTCACACACCTTTGATTTATGTAATAGACACTGTTATGGAGCATGCATACAACTCTAGTGATCATGCCGGCTATGGTCATTTGTGGACTCCCCAAAATAGGATCGGTAGATCCTGAGAGACGTTACTTTGGCGTGTGTTCTTTGTTGTTCACAAATTGTTGGAAAATATATTAAAAGCTTTAGCGCGTTTATTTATACCACAATGAAGTAGTAAACGAGCATGAAGGCTACCTGATGGTAAGTAGTCACTGTCACCCATGGAGATCTGTAAGCAACTTCATATAGAACAAGGTTTCTATCTGAAGTCACAGATGCTTTCCTGCTTCTGAGGATTAAGACTGTCGTCTTATTTAAAAGTGGGCCGGCAACAACACCCTTCTATCGAAACGCAAGAATTGCTTTACGTTATAAATAAGTGTGGCGTTGGTACCTGATCGAACTACACTGGTCCTTTTTTTTTTTTTGTTTTCGAGGGGGAAACCTTCCAAAGGTACCCGACGCCGTGGGAGCGACGCAGGGTTATGTGGGATTTTTACCGCACTAAAACCCCCCCGGTGGCCGTCCTCGGCGCTGAAAAGGGAGGACTCCGGGATCTCGAAACGACTTCAACCGGAATCCTCGAGCGTGCTGCCCCATCGGGCTCCTCCCAGATGGGCGGCTGGGCCCACCGCTCCGTCTAGTCTTTACGACGGTATGCGACCACACATACCGCCGTCCTTCCCGGGATTGCCTGACCGAACGGTTCGAGCTCCCACTCTAGCCGTCTGCAACCCCGGAAGCCCCTTTTAGTCGCCTCTTACGACAGGCAGGGGATACCGTAGCCCTATTCTGACCCCGAGGCTACAGGGAACTACACTGGTCCTACCACCTGGTATCTGTTATATCATAAGTGTAATTACATATAGTCTTCGCAAGTTCGTAAAATTGGTTTAAGAACTTACTTTATGCATCCTCATTAATCGTTACTGCAATTTTAATTGGTACTCGTATATTACTTTGAACACTGAGAAGTATGGTTACTGGATTTGAATCTTGAATTATTATGTTATATGTTTTTTAATCGATTAATGCCACACTGCTGGGCACGGGTTTCCTCCTAGGTTGAGAGGATTTTCAAGCTATAGTACACCGCGTTGACTAAGTGCGAGGTAGACTTCATATACTATTGAGAAATTTGTTTTCAAGAGCTCTCAGGCGTGTATTTTTCCTGATGATATTTACCTATGCCGTAAAGGAATGTGCTGTGCATTCTGTACAACATGCCCAATCTTGACAGAATTACTTACATATGAGACAAAAAATATGTAGTTGAAAATATTCACATGCTTGAAAGTTGTTTATAGAAAGAAAGAAAGAAAGATCTTTATTTAGTCAATTTTTGGGTTACAATAATATTGATTACATATGATGTTAAAAAACAAAAAAAAGAAATGGGCGCCAAAAATTGAATATACCGGTTAAGGCGTTCTAAATGTATGGCACACACATACTCGTATTTATCATTAAAAGACTTACAATTAGACACTATATTACAATGCTGATAACTTTAGAAGATTAAATATTTTACATTTTTAAATCATCGTTTAAGAATTCGTCATACGTGTAATAGCATTTTTCTATTAATATATTTTTTAATTTTCTGGCACATATGTCGTCTTTCTTTATTTGTTTTAATTGGTAAGGTAGTTTATTATATAACTTTATGGCCATACAGATAAAATAGACATATACATAAAATAGACTCTCGAAACCTGCATTGCATTAGGAAGGTTATAAAGTGATGTAATTATGTTACTAACTAGGTCATTCTGATTAACCTAGCTGCGAACGGAGGCAAGTGTTAAATCTTTTGTAGAGAATTTCTTTTCATTACTGTCTTGTTACCCGCTAGATTAAGCACTTTAAATTAATTAATGAAATGTAATGTGTTATGCAGCATACGTGTTTGTTAACGTAGGACAGATAGTCTACCTTTTGAAGGTTTCCCCCTCGAGAACAAAAAAAAAGGTAATAATAATAATAATGTGACCGAATATTTCACTATTCTTAATTCTGATATGTAGAGTTTTTGTTTAAATGTACCGAAAACTTTGCTCTTCATAAACCTAGGATGTTATTATCATAGTACGAGGAGTAGCAACATCGGTATACAAGAAATTATTATGAAAAAAAAGAATGCAATAATTAATCTTTAGTCAGTTTTTTTTTGTTTTTTAACAATTTATTTCAATTAACACTTTTTAGAATAAATGTCCCTAAATAGTAACATTTACGTTACTACACATATTTATAGGTTTACTTACATATTCATACATATTTATACTAATTTATTTTATTTACTCTAAGTAGGTATAAACTCTTATATATTTAACTTATTAATTATTATTTTTTAATGTATCGTATTATAACCGATATCATATACATTACATAAACGGCATTTCCTACTTACAAAGTTTGATTAGGTATATGCTTTATTTGGGATACCTGATCATATGGTATATTAAAACAAGGCATAATACAAGTATCTTATTAAAAGTATCTAGTTTGATTAAACTAGATATTATTAGTAAGATACTTTATAACGTAATAAGCCCATTTAAAACAATTTTCTAAAGGTATTCTAAAGACATTTTATAAAGATATTCTAACTTGTGTATATCATGTATAGGATGTGTTATCGTTGGTGTATCTATTTGTATAATAAATTAGGTTATCAGTAATGCATAAAATCTAGGACTAAACAATTGCTATTATCTACGTATCTATAGTGAACAAAGATAATATTGTGTACTAATTTTCCGGTTCGTGTATACTAGATATTATTTATATTCAAGTTAATGTTTAAATGTTATGAATCTCTTTATTACAAAGTTAGGGATACCAATCGACCATCTAAATTGGCTACAAATCTTAATGTATTACATGAGTTGTTATACGTTGTTGTAAAAAATATTATTAAATGAAATGTTGTTACTTTATATGGGAGTACGGGGGCACTTAAAAATAATTATTTACAACTTTTTTGCACTAACAAAAATAATTAATTTAAATTAAGAAAAATAAATTATATTGGCTAATGACAACTATAAGTAAACTGTAATAAATAGCTTAATAAGTGAATCAATTTTGGAATAATAAAAAATTGGAGTAAAAAATATGTACCTATATGATTGAACCGTCGTCGTCGTCGCCAACCCATTATTGTCCCACTGCTGGGCACGGGTCTTCTCTCAGAATGAGAGAGTTATAGGCCATAGTCCACCGCGCTGGCCATGTGCGAATTGATTATTGAACCAGTACGAGTCAATAGGGAAAGTTTCACCGCCAAATCTACTTCTAGCGTGAAGCAGCCCTTGCGTTTCGCTGAAAAAGTAAATGAGTATAGATGTTCATTGGCAACTATGAACCCTTATCATTAGGTGCAGTCTTATAATAATAGTATTTTTTTAATATTACTAGCTGACCCGGCGAACTTCGTTCCGCCCAAAAGCCCAATTTTTTTACAATTAACAATTTTTAAAAAGATCCATTTTATTAATAGGATCACAGTTCTATACGGATGTATATACGAATTTTAATGTAAAGTAGTAATTTACATCAATTACAAAAAATAGTAGAAATATTCTCAGAATTTTCAGTGTTCCATTTAAAAATGTTGAATCTGAAAATATTTAGAATAATAATTAGGTGAATTAAGGTATCAGGTCTAAACATACCCAAAATAATAATTTTCAACAAGGCATCGTCAACGGAACAGGAATGTTTTAGCCAAATACAAATTATGTTTGCACGCGATGTTGTCACGAATGTTTTTGAAACTTTGAAAAAAGTTTTTTTTTTGTATAAATGTATTGCTATGTGAGTAGAAGTATAAAGGAAATAAAATATTTTGTTGCTGTTATTATTTCTAAGGTTCCGCACCCAAAGGATAAAAAACGGAATCCTATTACTAATTCTTCGTTGTCCGTCCGTCCGTCAATCTATCTGTCAACAGGCTGTTTATCATAAACCGTGGTAGAGAGTTCAGATTTACAGATGATGTATTTCAGTTGTCACTATAACAACAAATACTAAAATCAGAATAAAATAAATATAAATCTTAATGGGTATGGAACTCTTCGTGCGAGTCCGACACGCACTTAGCCGGTTTTTTAGAAATAAGCTGATATGATATTGAGTGCACTTTGACATAAAAAAGAACTCTTAGTGTAAAATTTTTAAACGAGAATAATGATTTTCTTATATTTTTCCTACAAATGTGTGTGACCGTAGGATTCTGTTTAAGTCGTGATTGCGTGGAATTTGATTCCGACCGCACACAGTTGGTCCTATCAACGGCCGACATGCATCCTTTCTAAAGAAGCTTTTAGGTATTTTAATGGTGTATAAGAGTGCCTAGTAGTCTTTCCATGCACCCATCAGTTGTCGTTTAGTGCTCCTAGAATCGACCTTGATCGATTAATGTGGTCATTTTAGTTGTTCGATAGATCCGGATCGATAAAATGAAGATGGATGATTTTAGTCGTTGAAGTTGCAATAAATGCAAAGAAAGACAGGGAATAGAATGACGTCAGTCTTCATCGTCAGATAATACACCCATCGGTCGTTGGCATCGATTGACAGGTATGATAATAACCGACAAATGATTTTGAAACATCGATCCTACCATAGATCGATGACATTAATAGACTATCGACAAGTACGTAGGCATCCTATCGCCTAAGTCAACGACAAGACTGTAACGGGTGGTTTGGTAGATTTCAGGTATCTGTTCAAAATATTGTTAAGAACTTTTGGTTATGTAGGTTATCTCACGTTTTCTTTCACTGTCATAAATAAAAACAGATGTTATTTTTTCGGGTATTTTAACTACTCGTCAGCAACATTAGACTATTTTCATAGGTTATTAACATTCTGTTTGGGCAAGATGTTAGTATTAAGTTCATATTTCATTAGACGATCCAAGGTTTCTGAATCTCTAAGTCAATGTCATCTCTATTGGCGAATCGTTTCTTCCAACAGAAATAAACATACCATCACATACAATAATAGTTTGTTTTTGCTGAGTGACACAATATGGGCGCATTGTTTATATTTGCAACTTGTTTCATACTATGATGTCATCTTGTGACGTATGCTCGTTTTGGCAATCGTGCAAACCGATCTGTCTTTTCCTTAGTTTCTGTTTGAATAGTTTTGGTGAAGAAGCTTTATTTAGATTATTTGATGATTGAAGGTACAGTGAACTAAACACTTCATGGTTCAATTCCCTAAGAATCATCGTAGTTTTGAAGGGCTACATCCTTCTAAAGCTAATGTAGATACAGTAAGGAGCAGTAATACATCTTTGTCTGAGTTGCCTGGTGGTAAGTGGTAAACTTACCACCAGGTGCACCTAGAGCAAGCTTATTTCCTACTTTTTTCGTTTGAAATAATTTTCTACTATAATTTACTGTGCTGTCTTCTGTTTCTTTCTTAAGATAGTGGCGTAACAGCTGATGTATAATAGGTAGATTCATTAGTGTAATATAGATAGGTTTCTTTAGTATTAACATATCTTTACTTTTATGCAGACTAAGACAAAGTATCTCGATGTGAAACATTTTGCCAATAAGAAAAATGCATGCAGTTTAAATGTATGTAGCGCGACCTTCAATTATGACCTAGGATTGTTTGTCATCTATTAGGTATAATAATGTAACATGAGATATAGCAACAAATCACTGTGAGTGCATTATTTATTTGAATGTGTTCAAAAAATGTATTTTTTTAAAATAATGATAATTAAGTAATCTAAATCTTAGGGAAGTATATGAATAAAAGAAGAACATAAAATTTTTTTGCAATACTTAGAGATATTTGTCAGTCATAATCTTCTGATATCTCATTTTTAAGTTTGTAAGGAACCATTTCAGATGTTAAAAAAAAAACTATTTTTTGAATAACTTAGGGTGGCCAAACACTTTAAAATACTGCATAATTTATATGTACGCTATGATAGTGATGCAAAATGAGGTTTTTATTTGCAGTTCGTCCGTACTACCTTGAATCCCAATTCCACCCATCACATGTTTTACACTCTCACCTCACTCTCATATAATATGTAAGATAATCATGTAGTAATGCTCCCTCAAAGAAGTTTTTGACTAACTTAGCATTGATAATAAGCCGATAGTCACGTTCCAGGTAAACGTAGTACAGACACGTGACAGTATTGGATTACGATGGTGCTACGTATGCAACGGAACTCACTCGTGAAATAATCATATTAATACGTTCCTATAAAGTAACTGGGTAATCTATTAATACGATAGAATGCTTCCGTGAAAATATTTAAACGCTGTGACGTCATAACGCGTAGGTATTACGAGGCTAGCGGCCGCACTTTCAAGGCCGATACCGCGTTTATATTTTGATAAATACGCGTATGAAATTGGACGATAAATTAACGTGTGCACTGATTTTATGCCATCTGTTGAAATGATTTCGGATAATTTATAAATATGCTCCATTTTTATATATTCGACGTTGAGATGAAATACAAATTAACGGAGTCTCTAATTTAATCTTTTAATTACATATGTTTCATTGTTTTTATTTTCATTATTGTCTAATCGCCGTTCGAATCATCATTTCAGATATAGTTTCACCATCAAATTACACAGACCTAGTGTCGGTGGATCAAGATTAAATGGAGTTTTTGTTTTCTGAATGATGATTACACATTTTTTCTTCTTCTATATTAATAATTCCGTCAAGGAGTACGATAGACTCGATTGAAACCTTTCTTGAATGATAACACATATAAAATTTATAGATTTCGAGTATGCAACAAATGTCTGCGAAATTCGGATTGTCGAGTATTTCATTAATATTTCATGGTGAAATTGCAAATGACAGGTGCCATATTGGCCAGTTAAATGCCATCTTGAGTTCGTTCAAAAATAATACATATAAATTTGTAACAATTAATTTTCATATAAGTAGATGTAATATAAATTTGATTTTAATTTACCAACAACATACGCATATAAATACGATTGATACAATTAGGAGTAAGTCCCGATGAGTTAAATATTAAACGAGTGCCATCTATCACTCATGTAGAATTAGTTTAATAGTGCCATCTACATAACACGTAACTAATACGAAGTATTATCGATAAATTAAATCTTGAATGAACTATTACGTTGAAATATTTGGTAGAAATATCTATCTACAATCGGTATGCATAAAGTCACAGCAGGTGACATTTCACCTGAGCGAAGCCGGGTTTTCATCTCGTGAGATCATAAACCAACCATTAATTAGATCCCAATATAACAATTGTAACATCGATAAAACAATTGTATTATGTGTCTTTAATCAGTCAAGTCAATTATAAGTTACTATTGTTTGATACGTTTATATATTATACATAGAATATGTAATATAGTAGATTTGACGCCTTTTATCGGCGCTTAAAGTAAATTGGCTATTAAAGATAGGAAGAAAGTAGAAATAGAAATAGAAAGTAGTAGTAGAAATTGTTTTTTCCATAATTTTTGTTTCCTAAATTCTTAAAAGTTATCTCCAACTTTAAGATGGTGCAGGGTGATAGTCAGCGTACAAAGGGAGAAATCTATATAATCGTTAAACCCCGTCTCTGCAATTTGACGCTAAAAAACAATTGTCACCAAATCTAAATTTTAGTACCTACTTCCTAAATCAAATCCAAAATCAATCATTACATAGACACAACAGCAGCCGATTTTTTCAATCCCAGATCATGCAAAAAAATTACTTTCTAGTACTTTATTTTTTCATAAATTATAAAGAACAATGACCCGAAATGTAAAGTATTGTGCTTAAACTTTATGATAAAGTAGGTACTGATGGCACAAATGAAAATGTAAGACATGGTATAGTTAGGTAACAATAAATTATTTTCAAAATTCATAATGCAGTTTCTAGTAAAGCCAGTATCGAAGCAAGGTCACAATTACCGCATGCACTATCTAAATTTGTGCAATATAATCCTACGTCCTTTGGTTGCAGTTATAATTTGCTTTTACACTTGATAATGTTGTACAGAATTTTACATTTACACGTCAGGTTTCTTACTTTGTATTAACATATATTTTGATTGGATAAGCTTTAACGAAAAGCAAGTATAGGTCCTGTATATTATCTTTTGTATATCTTCAAGTATGCAAGTATATCGTCTGTAAAATTATTCTGCAGTTAGTTGTTTTTCCGTGATTCCGAAAATTTTGAGATATGACGATAGCATGGCATACATGGTTTGATATTTATTGAGTTAGCCTGCAGAAACATCTTGATTTTAACCTTGTTCACGTAAACATCAGGTGAAACGTTTTATTTAGGTTTCCTTGCATAGAAATCTGAAGCATTTTTTTATTTTGTACATAATTAAAAACAAAAACATTTTCTCCTCTACAGACGACTGACCGAGAGGTTTAACGAGTTATTGCATACTGAAAACGTGTATGTGGAACGACTACGGCACGTCGTCGAGGACTATATCCCGGAACTGGCACGTGAAGACATTCCACCGACGCTACGAGGAATGAAGGCAGACATCTTCGCCAATATCGAGCGTATATGCAGATTTCATGCGGAAGAGTTCCTCCCTGCGCTAAGAGACTGCGAGAACGATCTGAGGAAATTAGGGCAATGTTTTAGAAGATTTGTAAGTAATCAATCAATATTTGACAATAAAATTACAAACGTTGTAATATAATACTAAATGATGACTACTATAACTAACATGACGAAGAGCAGCAAATATATACCGAATAAAAAAGCTCAAAGAATTCCGAATAGTTCTTACAATCTGTTGTTGAGAAATTCATGAATATACCTTGCCTGTTTTTCGACCATATTTCACTGAAATCTTAGACACCATTTTATATTCACCGCGTATAAGAAAATATGTTAATTTGAAAAACTGCTCTTAAGTTTTTGAATAAGTCATTTTTTCGGTTGAAGCTATTGAGAAAATTCCTTAAACTTGTGATACTGATGAAAAGAATTTTGAAGGTTAAAAGGACCTTTTGCTTTGGTTTATTTAAGTAATACTTTGATTAAAAGACATCAATTAAATGAAGTCTTAGAAAAAAGTCGAGTAGGCAAGAGCAAATTATACTAATTAATATTTAACTTGAGCTAAATAGTAGCAGATCATAAAAACTGGTAATAAAACATTGGTGTCACGGTCTGATGGTGAGCGTGATTCCATGTCTCGATTACATTTGCTACGGTAAAGTTGTTTCAATTTAAGATGGTGAATTACATCAATTTCTAATCTTTAAAAATAATGAGGCCTACCTTATGTGTTATCTTAAATTTAGACAACCGTAAAATGATCTCTTAGTGTTTATTTCGTTTCCTTTGTTATGATTTTAAATGACTATTCATATCTCGTTGTATTCTATCCAAATGGTGTATTTATCAGTTATGCACGATTTGAGCGGTTTTCTGAGTTAACCTCAAATTGGTCATGTCGAGAGCTTTAGAGAAAACTATGCAACAATACAACAACAAAGAAAACTATACAAACTATTAAAAATATATGGTGAACGGTAATATAATCATAATATTTTTCCTATATTTTAAGAGTAAAGGCTTCTTGCCGTCAATCGATATTTGTAATCAAGTTTAATTAAAGGTCAGGATTTTAATACACATTATAAAGGCATTTATAAGTCAGTGTAAAGAAATAAAATTGATTATTTATCTATTCAGATTTTTATTTGGGTTTTCTTGTTTTAGGAGCAAAGGTTCAACATGTACGTAATGTACTCTAGGAATAATAAAAGGGCAACGAGACTGGTGTATGAGAATAAGCATTTTTTTCAGGTGAGATGGATATCATTTATTATGTCATGCTTAATTTATGTGTATTTTTATGTGTAGGTACTTTATATTTTTTTCTTATGCAAAGTATATTTTCCTAATTGTAAGACGATATGTGTTCGGGATTTAACGTCATTTACACATTTTGGAAATCTAGCTTTACTTGAGATTATGAGATTATTACGTAACCTTTGGTATGGTCGACTGATATGGTTACTACTGTGTCATGAGAATGATTATTTATTCAACTATCTTAAAGTATGATACGTGGGATTTTATTTGGAGTTTTTATATGTCGATTTGGCAGTGAACCAGTTTGGATCATGAAATAACAAACTGTATATTAAAATACACTAACCGATGATAACATTTGAAAGTGAAAATGTTGTTAAAGATAGAGAAAAAATAATCGACCACACAAAAAGATGCAATGTCAATGAATACAGAGCAAGCCTCTATAGATTTATATTGCACACTAGACGCAGGATATCTCGCAGGATGACACCAAGTGGCAGACGAAATGAACAAATTGGATCGAATGAAAAGATAAAAGATGCATCTGTAGCTTTGAGAAAAGATACACTGGTCCTTTGCTTTTTATGAGTACTTTAAAGCAACACAGATTAAAAAAATAACTCAACTCATATAATATAGTATACTTATATTTAAAGACACATTTACACACACCATTTTCTGGGAAAATATGGTTTAAGATCTTTATTAATATTTCCCTTAAGATTTCATTAAAAATAAATATGTACATCTTCGAAGTTCTATTTTTAAGTTTTCCAGAATTTTATTTCAGCATTTTTAAAGTAATTTCGCAAAGAGCAATTTCCTAAACTAAGTTTTTTGAGCTCTGTGATATAAATTAGCATAACAAATTTAGATCAAATATTAAGGCATATAGATTCGACAAACACTTGATTTTTATTTATTGGTATGTACAGTGTAAAAGAGCGCCACGCGTAAAATGGTCTACTTATACATGCTGGAGGTTTATACGATTTTCCGCACATGTTTGAGACCTACATAGCGACATTATACGCCATTAGTATTTATTACCATCCAGTATCAAGGCGGGGAGGCAATTGTCATAAAAAGCAAATTGATCGTCTGCATTATCGGTTCCCGCATGTTTATACCGCGATGCGGTGCGTGCTTCAGTATTATTTCCTCATTTGTGTAAGCTACAGCGTATGGAATGGCAAGTGCTGTTATGTGTGTAACTGTCAGTAATGCCGTTACACGGTCATAATTTAAATGGGTAGCCTTGAGAAGATTCTATCATTAACAATGATGCTCTTTAGATAGACGTTACATGATAATAACACTTATGATATAGCAATGTGAGTTTATTTATATTGTGATATGGTAGAATAAAATTCGGTATCTTCCACCGAAGTTCAAAAGACGATTCAAAAAATTTTTACATATAAATGTCATATTATTGAAAGCTAACATCCTAAGAAAATCAATATATCTGAGATTTCTCTATAATGATCTCAAAATATGCATTTAAAATGCATGTTCCAATTCCATTTTTTCAATGCAAATATTATGCACGATGATATTTCGTTTCTTCACAGGTATTAAAAAATAGTCTAGACTTCCACCCACATGACGTGTTTTTAAATAAATAAGTTGTTTTGGCTGACCAGCAATTAACATAATAACGGCAACATATTTATGCTAGGAGTTGAATTAACAAAACTTTGGGTATTATCATATTAATATGTTTTAGCGGAGTGAAAGTTTATATATTGTCACGCGCCATTTCCCATCTAACAAACTTCTCAGCCTACTTGTTCAAATAAAATTCTGCTCCAGTAATCCCAGTCTTGAGCGTGATCACATATCATCTGATCCAAATATCATCCGATAGCCGGTGAAAGCCTAACGATGTTTTTTCAAAGATTTATTTCAAACACACATTCAGACGATATAACTAGTGTAGTTTGACCAGGTACCACGGCCTCATCCATTTCTACCATGAAGCAGCTCTTGCGTTTCGATGTAAGGGCGTGGTTGACATCTGTGATTTACTGTAGAATATTAATAAAATTATCAATACTGTAGATAGAACACCTATTCTGTATAAAGTTGTTTATAGATGTCTATGGGAGGCAGTATCCACTAACCGCAAGCTCGTTTACTTTAAAGTATTAAAAAAAAGTAATCCATCGAATGGTAAGCGTTAACTGTCGCCCTTGGACATCTATCACCAATTCCACGTTGGATAGAGATTCTATCAAAATTCGTTTACAGGTGTATTGTTACTCTTAAAGACAAAAATGGTAGTTGGTCGCAACGACCCGGCATCATTCGCTCAAATGCAAAAGTGCTTCACGCTAATAAATAATAAAGAAGGTGGTCCCTCCTAATTAACACTTATTATGTTATTAATACTATTTAATAAGTGGTGAAAGAAATATAATACACAGAATTTTAAAACATTAACTCTTACAATGGTGAATACCGGTCGTTAAATTACCTACGATTAAGTTATCTACGATATTTAGTCTTATTTAAATAAAATCTGAGCAAATATTATTTTTGATCTAAATTTATAATTAGGTTAATTAATAAACACTTACCAATATTAATAATATAAGAGTTTACAATAAAAATGTCCGACTATAAATCATTTGACTGCTGACTGCATTTTTGTTTTTTATTTATTTTTTTACATTGTTTTATTTTCATAAGTGCCAGTATTATATTTCTTGCCAGTATTGATATATATACATATAAATGTTAACCATTTGGTCTCTAAACTGCTCTATAGAAGTAGTTAGTGTAAGAATATTTTAAAGTAATGCTATAAGCGATACTGTTTCTCTGTTTCAGGAAAGACAATTAGAATTAGGTGATAGATTAGATCTCTCTAGCTACCTATTGGAACCTGTTCAGAGGATACCGAGGTACAAATTGTTCCTGGACGATCTCGTGAAAACCTATACAAATTATGAAAACGAAAGGTGTGAATCAGATTCTAGAATATCTAAACTAAGTGTGGATAGCGACGAGACTGGTGGCAGCAATGGAGAGTTTTCCGACAGTGACGAAACGCCATTGGAAAGTTTGAAACTAGCAAAAACTATGATTGAGTGTGTGCTGACAGCTGTAGATGGCATAATGGCACTAGAAAACATAAGAGACTGTCCAGTAAGTGAAATGAAAAGTAAATATGTAGTGTAATTATTTAATAATTTAGCATAAAAACATGTTAAGAGAATGTTATAAAATAATATGATTAAAGATTTACACCACACGATTGCACCATATTTTTCGTTATTTCATGTACTTTCATGAGTGACAAACGCTCATATATTCTGAATTTTAATGATGTATGCACTACAAAAACAATTGATACCTATTAGTAAAGTATAACTACTAATAGTCATATATGTAGTTCGAAAATAATGACCCTTGATATAAGATTCATCCAAAAATTCAATTTTCATTAATTTATGTTCTTTTGTTATTTTATAATATTGATATTGACTCTAAATTCATCCGATATTTATTTCTGTTTACTATTCATTTACTTTTATTTTTATTACTCTGTTGATACTGACACGGGATATTTATTTACAGCCCTACTTAAACCTATTGAACCAAGGAAGATTGCTGCGTCAGCATGAATTCTACGCAATGGACAACGCCCGGCGAAGGCGGCAGCTTATGAGGATCTTTCTCTTTGACAAGTTGGTGCTTATCACGGTGGTTTACCGGAAGGTAAGTTAGTATTATGCTATTACTATATTAGAAGTTTTTGTATTGTACATATTTAGATTAAAAATAAATATGATGAGTCATTATATAATAAAATAAAATGTATAAACACTTCGTTTAAAAGGAACAACCTTAAATATCAACGATTCTGTTAAATAAGTAGTATGTTATACTAGTTGAATCCCGCAGATTCGCCCGCGTTAACAAAAATCGATTGTGCCATGGGAATAAGATGTTTTCACCGAGTAAAGTAGCCTATATGTTAACACACAGTATCAGCTAACTCTTAGTATGTATGATTTAGTATATTATGATTATTCACGTAATTATAATAAATGTACGTAACATGGCCTTATAAATTTTAAATCAGGAAAAAATAGATTTTAAAATAGCAAAAATTTTAAATAGCTACAAAGCTTGTACTTAATACTGAAATATCTCGGGGAAAATTAGCTCAAGTTTCTGAATTTTTACTTACATACATATTACAGCCAGCACTATCCTTTCACTTCCAAATGCTGCATAATTAGAAAAGATAAATAATTATACGTTTTAATCAATAATATAATTTCATAGTTCATATCAGATGTCTATAAAATGTATGTGCATTAACCTAAAACAGCTTAAAGTAAGTTATCCTGATTACAAGTTACATGTATGTAGTGCGTAATAGACGCAAGCAAGAAATGCATTTGTATGCGAATACGCAGATGATCACGAGGAAGTATAAGCGTGAGTAAATTCTGCGGAACATCCGGAAGTTGTACGTCTATTGTAGCGTGGAACCACAGTATTAATATCATACAGTAGTCTAACTCTGCCGTGTACTTGAATTTTATACCTACAGACGCGCTGGACGAGAGTTCGCGTTAGGGATACTCGCCTAAAGTATTTTAATACATCTGTATACTTGACTTTCTTTCTTACTTATTATGTATTTCATTCAGTAGATTAAGGTAAAAAACAACGCGTTCTTTTAATATTTGAGAGACTTAATAATAAATCGTACACAAATAATAGTTATAAATTTGACACTGAATAATATTTTACCAACCAAAATAAAAATTATTAACACTGGACGTGTTTATGCCCAATTAAAGCAATCAAAAACAGCCTTATATAGTTTACAACTGCTCTTCGCTACATTATTATTTAAATAAAAAGATCCACTGCTTAAAACACGTCACATCGCCCGCTCGCCACTACGGCACCTTCGCTAGCTGTTGGGTACCGAGTGCAACTTGCGTTTCGTGCGTTTGTAAGAAGTTAGAACACTGTAGATACTATTACCGTGGTGGAACGTTATTACGGCCGTGTTCCACTGAACGATCAAAACGACCGCGGTCATTCTTCATTACACACATCTTAATTATGCATTCCACTGAAATTATTATTTTTTCCTGTCTACGTTTTTATGATCTTGACTTTTTGCCTTACAGCCAAGTTTAGTATAAATTGAATCTAGGTATAATTCATTAATATTTTTTTAATTTTATAAATGCTTCTTAAAACTTCTTTTGTTTGTATTGTCATCACAGTCAAAAACCGTAATTTAGGTAAATGATGAATAATGTACTAAATGATGAATAATATTAGTAGCTATTAAATAAAGAAAAGTATTTAATAGTACATAATTATTATTTATCCGCAGCTGCTGAAGTATTAATTAATAATACGGTCACTCACAAAAATACTCTTAAAGACGATCATATATGACGACTTGACGACCCGCGTGGCGTTGCTTTTACCATACCGGTCTCACACGCAGTGGGTCCCGGGTTCGATTCCCTGCCAGACAGGTATCTGCATGATGAGTTTAGATTCTTGTTCTGGCTCTGGGTGTTGGTGTATTCGTCTTTGTGTGTGTCCATGACACCCACGACACAAGAGAAAATCCTACTGTAGGCTATGAGCGTAGAAAGCGTTTTTATATTCTTTTAACATTTCATAAAATTAAGTATTTTGCTGGGATAGCTTGATTTAGAGATTTTATCTAGTTCTACTTAAAGCGACCATATTTACTTTGTTTAACAATCAGTATTCTGATAAGTGATATATAAACATTGTTTTGGTATTTTTTAATTATTATCTCTCTAATGAGTGCTGCTGTGAAATGAATCATGTTCGAATGATTCATGTTTTATCAAAAACAATATACACGAGTTGTCTGTGCCTACTGTGCGATAAGGGATGCTGGTGATGCTGAAATAGAATAATATAAGTTCAAAATGTGTTACATATTACTAACTGTGACTCGCGGTTTTATTCGCCTTGAAACATAGTTTATGGCAATACTAGGAAGTTTTTTTTTATAATAATGAAGTAGCAAACGAGCATGTAGTCCACGTGATGGTAAGTGGTCACTGCCGCCCATGGACATTTGTACGCAACTTCATAAAGAACATAGGTTTTATCTGAAGTCAATCATAGATGCGTTCCCGAGGACTAGGATGGTCGCCTCATATAAAGAGTGCCGGCTACCACACCCTTCCATCGAAACGCAAGGAATGCTTCACGCTAGAGATAGGTGTGTAGGTGGCACGTCCTTGGTCGAACTACACTGGTTCTACCACCTTTTAAATATCTTTTAAATAATTAAGGTAGGTTAGTTTAGGTCATAAGCTATGTGTATGTCAAATTTCAGCGAAATCCGACCCGTTGTTTTTGCATGATAAAGCAGTATTCGAATTTATAATATTAATAGGATCGATGTATTAATAACCACTTCAACATCGTGTTATAAATAAACCTATACGTCACATCACATAACGTCTCCATTTGAAAGTAAGAAGAGAAGAAAAGTAGCTCGGAAAGTTAAGAAGGTATTCTTACACAGAATAAAATCTCACAACAAGTAGTGCGACAATAATAGGTTTATGTTAGAATCAACAAATTCTAGGAAAAGAGAAACTGACACCGAACAAACATATTTGTTGAAGTCACAAGTTGAATCTTATATACTTGTATTTCTAGTTCTAAAAGCGAAAGTTTGCGATTATGGATGTTTGTTACCCTTTTACGCAAAAACTACTGATTGGATTTGGAAAAAATCTAGCATACAGATAGTTTATGACCTTGATTTATACATAGGATTCTTTATATTATTACTATCGTCAACGCGACAAAAGTAAGTGGAGCCGCAGTGTAAAGCTAGTGTTTGATAGTTTTTCTGTGTTTCATAATGCTTTTCGATAAGCCTGACAAAATACTTTATAAGTCAAGTTATTTGAGCACTGATAGCCTAACGGTTGATACTTGCCCTCTCAATCGGGAGGTGCGAGGTTCAAACCCAGGGACGCATCACTGATTTATGTGCGTATTAGAAATTAATTATCACTGCTTTTCGGCGAAGGAAAACATCGTGAGGAAACCTACACACCCGAGAATTATATAAAAAAAAGTTCTCCGAGGTGTGTGAAATCCACCAATACGCACTTGGCCAGCGCGGTCGACTATTGCCTAAAACTTTCTCATTCCGATAGACGCCCGGTGCCCAGCAGTGGGACAATAATGGGTTGACGATATAGTTATTTATAGTTTAGTAGAGTGTAAACTTCTAGGGATACTTAAAAATTGACTGTTATTGTACATAATTATGTTGCCAGTGATGACCTACGGCGCCGAAACGTGGTCCTTCACTGTAGGCCTCATTCGGGGGCTCAGGGTCGCTCAGCGTGCTATGGAGAGGGTTATGCTCGGAATTTCGCTACGAGACATGATTCGCAACGAAGAAATCAGTAGACGAACGAAGCTTACCGACATAGCTCTCAAAATTAGCAGACTGAAGTGGCAATGGGCCAGCCACATCGCTCGTAGGACCGATAACCGATGGGGAAGAAAGGTCCTCGAGTGTAGACCACGTTTAGGCAAAAGGAGTACAGGTCGCCCTCCTACCAGATGGACCGATGACCTGAAGAAGACAGCGGGAAACCGTTGGATTCAGAGGGCACAGGACCGGTTGGAGTGGCGCCATTTGGGGGAGGCCTATGTTCAGCAGTGGACATCAAAAGGCTGATGGATGGATGGTACATAATTATACTTTAACTGTTATCGGATCGGAAATACGATGTCATCTGAGGACTAAAATAAGTTTCTTGCCTAGCATAGGGACAATATTTGCTTAAGAAACACTTAGAAAGCGCACAGGCGCCATACAAATACATCTACGATAAAGCTGAGTAATGTATATCATCAAGATCATGAGTGATTACACGAAAGTGTCATTTATCTTCTGCTAATAAGGTGTTAAATCCCATATGCAGGCGGTAGGAAAGTTTATTACTATAGAAGGCGCATTAGCCATGCAGTCTTCGTTTCACATATTGATAGCATCTAGGGGTGTCACGTTGATAAAACCTATGTAAAGTTTTTAAAGTAGAGAAGAATATCTCTAAAGATTTCACCCGATGGATATTGCCGCCCAAAGACAGCTGCAGCTAACCCTAGGTAAGGTAAAAGTAAGGTAGATCATAGATGTGTTTATGAGTTGGAAAGCCTCGGATACATATATATCTTCCTTGCTTCACTTTTAATTCCGGGGACTATAACAATTAATACCGCCCTTATTAGGGAGACGGAGACGGATATTTAAATTATTTCACTCAATGTGCATTGTTAAACGTTTTGTTGATATGAAAATACAGTTGGGTTACCTTATAGTCATTTAACGTCATATCAGAGTCGGGCGTATAAGTAATAAAACAATGATAAATAATTAAGTGTAGCGGAAGTAAGGAAAGCTGTTGATATACATATAGTCGTGTAAGTTATCGGAAATTTATAATATGGCGTTAAGTTTGAGCAATATAAAATGAATTAAGGCGATCATGACTCGGTGTTTATTGTCAAATGTCAAAAAGATAGTGGAATGTTGAATGAGTTATTTGCGGTCATGGTCGTTTTGCTAATCAAGTGGAATACGGGCTCTGAGAAAATATTTGTATGTAGCTTATTGAATTAGTTGTATTGATTAGAACATTGAAATATTTATTATTAGCCAATTTAAAAGTAGAAAGGTGATTCGATTATAGCGGCATAACCGCTACACCTAAAAGTATTGCTGTTAGGTAATAAATAATTACAGCAGGGTTAAGTGCAGTGCCTCTGTATTCTGTGTTAAAGGGTGTGGTGACATGCTTATTCAAGATCTTCCAACTTAGTTCTCATGGTAGCAATGCATCTGTGTTCGACCTTACGTAAGGTTATACGAGTATTTTCTAGGATATGACCTGGTGCCTATGTCACCTTTCCTCCACCGCACCACTCGCCGAAGGATGAAGTTCCATCCACATCAACTGGGCCGGGGCGGTCCTCCAAGGTTCGGTTTGCACGCTTGTTTCTGACACGGACGTGCGAGATGTGGAACGAGTTTCCTACTGAGACATTCCCGGGGCGTTATGACATGAGGCTCTTCAAAAGAGCTCTCCTTCAAAGCTGGCGATGCATTGGCGACTCCTCTGGTGTTGCAAATGTCAATAGGGGACGGAGACTACTTTCCATCAGGTAGCCCGTCTGCCTTATCGCTAGGTTTAAGTATAAAAAAGCATAAGATTAATCAGGGGTTGATTCCTAATGTTTTTTGGCGGCAGTAGTCACTTACCATCACGTGTTTAATAGTTTCCTTGTTTTAAAGCAAATAAATGAACCTCGATATAAAGGCTGGTGAAGTAAAAAAATATATAAGCTTTTTGTTGGGGGCAGCAACCATAACCTAGTAGTTAGCTGATTAGGCTTAGTATTTTCTCCGCGATAAAGTAAGCACCGCGATAGTAAACATTCTAAACCACGCTACAAAAATATTCCGTATTCGCTGTAATTGTTCAAAGATATTTTTGTCTAGCATTATGCTTTTGCCAAAAATGTATGTAAATTATTATACATTTTTGGCAAAAGCATTTCTTATTTTATACCTAATTACTTTTTGTTTCTCTAAACCAAGTGCTTTTTGTCCATATAATTATGTAAAGCTACTTCTACTAAACCCTACAAAGATTTTTATCTTTGTAGGGTTTAGTAAAAGTTATATACTGTGATGGACCTAAGCCAATTTCAAATGGGCCGAAATGGGACTTTACAAATGCGTTGCCACTCTTAATCGATTTGCCGCCGCATAGTTTTCAGAGGAGGAAAAATAGCAGAAATAAACTTACATAAAGACAATAAGGTATCACTATATATAGCTTATAGGTTGGATTTATTTTTTCTATAATGTATATGTCGGATAGATAACTTCATATCCGGTGCAAACAGAAGAGCAATAAATAGGCTGTTTTAAAGACCTACAAAGTAACCGTATCGTGAACTTACAAATAGATGACAAAAACACATTAAGATTGAGAAATGAACTAAAATAATCGTTTAGATGTTGGCTCGGCCATAGTTGAACCTTTTGTTTTACTAGGGGGAAACCTTCTAAAGGTACCCGACGCCGTAGGAGCGACGCGGGCTATGTGGGATTCTTACCGCACTAAAACCCCCTCGGTAGCCGTCCTCAGCGCTGCGTGGGGGACTCCGGGATCTCCAATGGAACACAACCGGAGTCCTCTGAGTGCGATGCCTATTTCAGGCCCGTCCCTGGTAAACGAATACGCTCACCACTCCTTCTGCGATTTACGGCGGCGTGCGACCACATATGGCACCGTCCTTCCCGGGGTCGTCTGATCGAACGGTTCGAACTCCCACTCTAGCCGCTCGCAACCCCGAAAGCCCCTTTTAGTCGCCTCTTACTACAGGCAGGGGATACCGTTGCACTATTCTGGTCCCGGGACTACAGGGCAAACCATAGTTGAACCTTGTACCCGGCGCACAGTAGACAATGGCCGGTGCTATACACGTGTTTCCAAAAACAATGAATTTCGTTAATGGATGTAGATTTTTATCAAACTGGCTTTCCTTAATCTTGCGTATAATGAAATAGTGAATAGACATTACAGAAATAGTTTATTACGCAGACGCGCCGCGCTGGCGTCGCCGGCCGCTGATTGTAGACAGAGAAATTGCTAGCGAACTTTTGCGTATAAATAACTCATTCAACCAATTGTCCTTCCTCTATTTTGTTTTGTAGTAAATACGTAGTGAGCTCGATTGTTGCTTTTTATATTCTGTAGATGGTAAGTGGCCGACCGCTCAATGACTTATAAATAATAATTAATGTACGTCATATGATATAGAAAACGAGCCATGATTAAATTAGAACATAGACGCGTGTTATTTACTAACCCACGGGAACGTTGTATAATTTCTGAAAAATGTACCTACTGTGTAAATGAATATTAAATACTTTAATACAAAAGCAGTGTAAATTATTTATCGAAGTTAATTTAATAAAACATAGGACTTGAAAGAAGTTTACATTTTAGTAAAATGACAGTGTAGGCACGAAGTTTAATATACAATATCAGTCAATTTGAATGCAATATGTAGTATCAGTCAATTTGTGCGCAAATTAATGATACCTAGAAATCATACACTTAGTACAGACTTAGTAGATACTTAATACAATGTTTTAGTTTTTTTCATCAATTTCATGCAGTCTGCCGGATTAGTGGCCACTACAGTTCATACACGTCTGTTATGACTTCACATATTATAGAAGACAATTAATTATAGATATGTTGCCACTCGTGAGAACTTCAGTGGTCGTGATTATGTAAGCCGGGATCCATAGCCTTTAAACAAATTGCTTGAATTGCTTCACGCTAGAAATAGGTACCCACTGTCTCTCCGTTCGAACCGCATTGGCCCTACCCCCTTTCAAAACATAAAGCATTCAATTAAATTTGATTTCATGGCGTGTGTCAAGTACATCTTTTTTTGTTTTCGAGGGGAAACCTTCAAAAGGTACCCGACGCCGTAGGAGCGACGCAGGGTTATGTGGGACTTTCACCGCACTAAAACCCCCCGGAGGCTGTGCTTGGCGCTACAAAGAGGATTCCGGGATCTCCAAATCCTCTGAGCGCGTTGTCCCATTGGACTCCTTCCAGATGGGCGGCTGGGCCCTCCGGACCGTATAGTCTTTACGACGGTATCCGACAACACATACCGCCCTCCTTCCCGGGAACACCTGACTGGACGGTTCAAGCTCCCACTCTAGCCGCCCGCAACCTTGGAATCCCGCAAGCCTCTTTTAGTCGCCTCTTACGACAGGCAGGGAATACCGTAGCCCTATTCTGATCCCGGAACTACAGGGACAGTGCCAAATAAGTACATACTATGTATTTGGTATCCTGGTATCCGTCGCGTCTACTATGTTAAAGTCAAACTCCTCTTAAATTAACAACCATCTTGGATCATATCTTGTACCTATACCACTATATTTTATAGTCTGAGAGTTACCATAATGTAATACATCATATTATTTAATATACGTGAAAGCATATGTACTGTTAGAATCGACCGCCTTATTTAATTAGCCTTATAACTGTATTGTTAGCTTTTAACACAATTGTAGGTAATATAACTGTAAATCATTTCACTTTGTTTATGTGTTTACCTTAACGCTACCATGTTTAGTGAGTTGTTTCCCCATAATGCGTTTGAGGTTCATTCCTAAGAGCAACGCGTGTTATGTGAAAGTCGATGAACACAAGTAGAACTTATCTTATTCACACCTTTTTGTGTTGTTATTCTCTTATAATCGGTGGATATTGAATAGCAATCGAGGGATTAAATCCGGAAGATCTTAAGCTGCGGAAGCAAAATTTCTTTAATGTACTTTGACCAAAAAACACAGTCTACAGTGAGATATCATTTTTACTGCTTTTTAGGTTGTGGTAAGAGAGATATTGTTAAATGGTAAGATACTGGAGCTAACTGTCATTACCATGTAAAAAACATGATTGTAATTATTTAAAAAAAAGTAGATATATATAACAAAAAAGACAAATCCGCTGAGCTTCTCGCCGGATCTTCTCAGTTGAGGTCATGTTCCGATCTGGTGGTAGTGTAAGAAAAAAAATGTAACTGACAATTTGTAAGTGCCCCCGTAGGCCTATGCAAAATGAAGACATTTCATTTTATTTCATTTGAGGCATATCAACATCGTCCTTCAGGCTAATAAAGTATTAGTGTTGAGTTCAGGTCCCGTTCCTACTTGGGTGTTATGGCTATTGTGCTACTTGTTTGCTAATTGTATATTATAAAACTACTGGTTTACCGTGGTTTCATACGGGCTTCATAATGTAACATGACTAAAAAATTCTATGTCAAGTCTGTCTTATGGAAGTCTATGTCTAAATTACTCGAGTTTATAAGTATACGCAGTACCTACGTTTCATACAGTTGATAAACGCACAGCTGATTTTACTCTAAACTTAGTGATGTGAATGGCCACTTTATACATGGATATCCACACTTCTCACCTTCATGATCCACATAAACATAACATAGAAACAACAAACGGTTCTATTCAAAATGGATTCTAGAATAGCGGCAGGTAGGCGATGTGTAACGAGTAATGACCTTGCGCAGTCCCCGGCACGACTAATTGTGTACTTGCAGATGAATGCTGATGAAAATAATGTTTTCTTGGTAATAGCTAACTGATCACTATGGTCACGTTTTGATACCTTATTGTTATCTCCGGAAATTGCATTAAGACCTGATGTATATATTGTAGGATTTTATTATGTCCGTACCTATTTTCCGAAAAGCGACGTAAAATATTTCGTATTTCCTCGTGTTGTTAACTTAATTCTTAGAAAGTTTTTATAACTAACAAATTATAACTGAAGTTCTAGGTACGCGTTGTATGTGGTATATTGTTATGCGTTATTTAATTCCTTTTTTCCACCACTTTTTCCGTTACATTTCAGACGATTTTAAGATAATTTACATGAATACGTTAACATAAAACACTATAGTTTATTTTGTAGCTATATTTTGTAGCTGTGTAGTACCTTTATTTGTAATGGTCTATTAATAGCTATCATTTGATATTCAAATTCTTACTAGGAAAAATATTTTCGAAAAATTATTAATGAGCAAAAAGAAGGGGAAGCTTATTTTTTCCCAGTGAGCGCTATATTAATAAATGTACATATATTTATAGTCTATGTCATTTCGACAATTGAGACAAATCCAACGACGCCTCATAATTTAACAACCGTCAAACCGTTCGCACTTCAGGCATTGCCAAACTAAAGAACATTCATACAGACATACGCTTAATAAAACATTACTCATCTGCTAATGCAAATGGTTAAAATGTATGCCAATTAGAAAGTTCAGTGTAATTTTATTGTTGACATTCGTTTATTTAAGAGGTTTCATTGAAGGTTTTAATTGAGGTAGTATGCCAAAATTTTGGTAAATAAATATTAGTTCTTACTGAATTTAGGCAGTTTCTCATACATTGCGATGGAGTGGGCCTGTTTTTTAGCTCTACCAAAACCCTTAGACATTTTAATGGGAGTTTTAGCGCGACTTTAGCGGTAATGAATGGCTTTATACGGCGTTATTTAAATTATGACCTTTTATTTTATTGGTTGGTACTTGCCAATTGTATTTAATAACCACAGTATTAAAGTAACTTACTGTTACCGTCTGTGCTCATGCATAACATAGAAATAAAAACCTGTTTACGTTACACAGTGTTTTTTAGGTATAATAAAATAAATAAGTGAAAATGTAGTCCTTTGTACTTCACTTTATAATGTCTGTTTGTATGTATTATTTCTGTTAAAAAAAAAAAAAAATAAAAAAAGAATTATTAATCAGTATCCAGGGCCCGATTTAAGGGAGGGTATCCGGGGCCACTGGACCGAGAAAGGGCAGACAAATCAGGGGCCCATACACTAGAGATTTTGGAAAAATAGTTTAAAATTTTGGCTATTAAAGTAAACATATGTTTATTCAGAAAAGGAATCTAAGTTTTCGGTTTAGATAATATTTCGCGACACGAGCCAAGTTTTGAAATGTTTCTGTTTTGGATTCAAGTATGTGTGAATTATATATAGTATATTATACTATACTATATAGTATAGTATAGTCCACCAATTCGCACTTGGCCAGCGCGGTGGACTATGGCCTAAACTCTCTCATTCTGGGAGAAGACCCGTGCCCAGCAGTGGGCCAATAATGGGTTGATGCGATGCGATGTGTGAATTAATACTTACTCAATATTTAATTTTATCATTTCAGCAACTGACAGTGGAATTCTTCATCTACAAAGACCACATACCAGTGGACGATCTGGGTATCACAGCAAAGGAGCACGACCAGCACAAATTCACAATCTGGTATCGGAAGAGGAACCTAAAGTCGTACAAGCTGGAGACAAGGGAACCGAAAGTGAGGAATATCTGGGTTGAAGAGATCACATCGCTTCTGTGGGAGCAAGCCATGCAAAAGAAAGGTGAGATTGGCTCCTGTATTAAAATGTCTGGTATTTCGTCATTTTTAGAATATACATACAAGTAGCAAACGAGCTTGCACTCTTTCTGTGAACAGTTGAAATCAGAAACGATCCCTGACTCTGAGGACCAAATCTCTGTTTATGATTATGATTTTAATATAAGACACAGGATACTGTGTCTTATATTTTTATTGACAGTGGTAAATAGGGAGGGAGGGGGGCTATTTAAAGCACAAAAGGTGCTTCCACGGGTAAGAGCACACCCTTTTCTTATGTAGGTTTTTGTCTTTTACATAGCAACACAGTAGCATAATTATCTAAGAGCAATTTGAGGCAGAAATCTTATTCGATATGAAATCTATGTTTACAGGCAGCAGTGACCATTTAAAGTTCATACTGCTATGCTACTTTATTAGACACGAATTTTAGGGTTGTTTTGATTAGCTTTGAATTAAAATTGATTGTTTTATGAAACTACATCTTTGAGACCTATAAGATTGCAACCTAATCCCACTGTACCTTGATGCACCCCTATTTTATTTGGAGAAGGTAACAATTTTTTACATATGACAACAACAAGTGAATGAAACATTAACTTTTTGAATTCATACTCTCTCTCATAATTACTGATTATTGGTATAACGTTTCCAATACTTCCGCGCAGTAATTTCTATTCGTAGCATTATGTCACTATCAAATCACTGGACGTAAAATGCCCGGATTACGCTTTACGGGTGGCCGTAAACCGCAACACGTAATGTATCAGCCGCGATTATAGCCGAATAGACTCCATTAACTAGCTAATAGGAAGTGCGGTGAGGATTCATAAATTGTTGGTATTTTTGTGTAATGGACACAGGTATGTTGTGCGGATGTTTTCACTTGCATGTCTATTGCGATTTCAAAATAGGGTGATAAGTAATTTTTGCATCAAATATGTAACTATCGGGTCTGAGTTACATCACCTTAAGTAAGAACAAGCGAGAAATGAAGGTGACACTGCAAATATTTTACATATAAAAAAATGTCATTTTGCTGAAGAATTTTTGATGAAGCTGTAATTTATTGTATTTATCGTATGATCACGTTATACTCATAAAGACATAATCATTGCTATCCAAAGTATAGTATTTTAATTACCTAACTCTTTCCATCAAATCATTAATCTTTAATTTAGATTAAATAAAAATGACATTATGATTTTTAGTATTAAAAAGATAATCTAGCTACGACAACATTCTGATCTTTTTAGTTATTAAATATTAACGTTGTAAATAATTCTAACAGTATATAGAGTTAAGCAGCTTTTGGAAAGCTGCGACCGGTCAGGAAATAATCTTTGAGTGTGTAATAAAGTTATTTAAATATTTTAATGGCGACATTGGTCGATAATTATAATTTATTTCTATCACTGGATGCCTGCGCCGTACTTCTGTGGGCTCCATTGACGATCTAGCTATTAAGTCGAGTGGCCACATTTCTCAAAGAAAGTTGTTGGGTCCATCTGGCACGCAAGCCCGCCCGTAATTCCCGCATAGTTAATACGGACAAACTTTTTAATTGGTCGTCATCTGCTCCCGTCTTTGTACGTGACCGACTTGTTCTACCACAGGCGAAGAAATGAGAAAGAGTCTATATTTTCAATTACGAATATCGATAACAGATACTAGCAAATGTATGATATCCATTATGAACTATAGTGTTTTATAACATAAAATGTTTTTATCGTAGACTTAATTAAAGCTATAATTTTGTGTCTAACTTTTTAAATTGGTTACGAACTCTGTAATTGTTTATGTGATTTAAGCAATCAAGTAAAAAACAAATAGCACTCTTTTATCATAATATATTTGTTTCAAACTTTTATGATTAATTACGAACTCGCTGATTGTTTATGTAATTGAGGCTAACGTTATCAAGTTTAGGAAAATAAACCAACTGCTGTAATAGAAGGTAGTTTATACGCGATCCTGTCATTGGCGTAATAATTGCTTACACTTTTCTTAACTCATAACCCTGTGAACTAATAAGATTTTATCGCTTAATTGCTTACACATTACACGTCAACGATGAGAAAGGGACCTAATGGCAGGAGAGCAAGGTTCTTTATCGTCGGCTGACGCACGCGGGGTCGTCGACTTAACTTTTTTATTGGGTGCACTTGCATGTGCATTGCGTCTGTGGGAACGTCAGGAAGTCGTTTTTTCTGACATCAATCAATTTCGTTTTGCTCGTCGAATGCCAACGCAAATAAGCAACGGCAGTTTTATGCGCGTGAGCGAGTACTGTTATAATAAAGTATCTTGAATTTACACGGGAAATAAAACGTAATTGATAACGTATTGTAATGATGAGGTATTGAATATCATAATCAGTTTTGCAAGTAATTCAAGATATTCTTATCGTGCTGTAATGAAATATGTATAATTGCTGAATGCTGTTCTCATTCTGTCCGAACGTTTGTGTACATACCTACTTGTCTTCAGGCGTTTGTCCTCAACATTTTTGACACAAGGAATCCTTATGTGGAATTAACCTTTATCTCATTTGATATCTACTTATTAATTTCTTTCTGAAGGTGGTAGAACCACTGCAGTTCGACCGAAGAAGTACCACCGCCAAACTTATTTCTAGCGTGAAGCACTTCTTGCGTTTCGACGGAAGGGAGTGGTTGCCGGCACACTTTCACATGAGGCGACCATCACAGTCCTCGGGAGTAGCAACGCATCTGGGATTTACTTCAGATGGAACCCATTCCAGACTTCCATGGGCGACAATGACCACTTACTTAGGTGGACTGCATGCTCGTTTGCTACTTCAGTCAGATATAAAAAAAATATATCATATATGCGTAATTAAAACTGACGTCAATTAGAATTCGTACATCAGAATTTGCGGCATCCCATAAAACAAATAAAACTTTCTACTTTATGAATTATGTAATACTTTGAAGTGATTGATGAGTTATATTATCTGTAGGATACCGTTCACGTATACTCGTGTAGTACGTTAAATTGCAGCCGAAAGTCACATCTGATCCATTTTCGGAGCAATTCATTTGTGCAGTACGCGTTGGAATGTCTTTTCTTTTTTAGTTGGTTTCGCTTGTGCCTGTATTTCTCGAAGGCAGATTATATAAGACTGAATAAAATGAATTGGCGGCTTTTATTTTTATTTTATTAAGGCAATTTATAAGCGAATGCTACTGAAAAGTGGACTTCACACACCTCCGAGAACATTTTTTTTTTAAGAATTCTCGGGTGTATAGGTTTCCTCACGATGTTTTCCTTCACCGAAAAGCAGTGATAATTAATTTCTAATACGCACATAAATCAGTGGTGCGTGCCTGGGTTTGAACCTCGGACCTCCTAATCGAGGGGGCAAGTTTCAACCATTAGGCTATCACGGCTCTTATCTTGTATTGCAGTATGTAATCTTACATACTGCAATACAAAGTTAAAGAAATAATGAAATTGTGAAAGTGTTTTCCTCTGTACAATACTGTCGCAGGGATTACATCGATAAGTTAAATCTTGTGTTTGCCTTTGTGTAACACTTCCAACCAAAACGATATAGGAATGTGTCACTATATACAATGGACTTTTGTTTACTAAAGCAAATGTGGGCGGTGCTTCGTTTAGTATGTTTTGTGAATCATGACGGACTTTGATGCTTCACTGTAAATTTTATAGTATGGAATGATAACTTCAAATAAATGAGATTGTGAACATTTAAGTCAAATAATTATGTGTAGTGGTTTGGCATTCGGCTTCTCATGCAGGAGTTTGGGGTTTGACTCCTAAGTCCGGGCATGCACTTGTGAAAATTATATAAATTAATTATCACTCGATAGATGCTTGAAGATCACCAATTCGCACCTAGCTAGATCAGGTTAGGTTAGTTGTGGTCTCAACCCCTTTATCCCTGAAAGGATGTGCACCATTTGTCACGCACTTTTGTAATAGTTTCATTAAAAAAGAAATACAGACGAATTGAGGACGTCTTCCTTTTTGGAAGTCGATTAAAAAGAACTCTCAAGCGTTAAGTATCAAAATGTATTATAAATTAATTCTCACCCGCTATATCGTGATGCAAAATATCAAGACTAAGTACGGGTACTTACGATATGCGGCTAGGTAGGTACCCGTTTAGTATCAAAATGTTTCAATTCCGCGATAATATTAGTTTAAAATCATAAATTTATAACACGCACGTAAAAAAGCTCATAGTGGAGCTCACAGCTCAATCATATATAAAGATAGAAATAAAAATAAGCTGAAAAAAGGCACGGACGATCCGTCTGGAGTCATAGTTGTTAAAAAAAAACACATAATTCTGAAAAATCGAAATTGTCTGCTCAGGATTCGAAACTCAAAATGACTGTGAGGTCGAATTAAAAAACACACTAGGTTATTGCTGCTAACCAACAGAAATAGGTCAGATAGGTCAATTTTTGATAATATGGTATAGTTGGTGTAATATGCACGATTGAGTTTGACTATCAATTGTTGTTATAATAATGACGTTCCGTTTGTTTATAACAGTTATTCAGTAGTTTGCACCATCCATCGTCCGTTGGCAGTCGGTGTTGTGTTTCCATTTGTAAACAAGAATCGCTTTTCCCGTCATGTCTGCCACTTCGGCAAATGTTTATATAAATGATTTTCTGTCTGGTAATCCATGTCTCCGGTATTTAGTGGGAAACTAAACAATAGTAGTCGGCAAATAATAATATTTACAGTTTCAGTTTCATTTATCGCTCTATATTGACAAGTTAAGCAGATTACTATCAAACCTTGTCAATTTTAACTATAATAGCTTAATACAGTAGTATAGTATTTTTACGAAAATCTATTTGTTAGACAGAAGACAAAACGATATTCAATTTTGGCTAATTATCTATCGTAGAGATGGCCTCACCATTGAAGTTAAATTCATAAAATTTTAATAATAGGTAGGTTCATTTAACAATGAAGACATTTATATTTCGTTCTAATCAGGGTAAGTTATCTTATAGGTAGGTTTACTATTCAGAAGAGTTTTGCAAAATGTATGTTATTTTTATATGACGCCCCAACATCATTGCCTTTATGAATTTCCACCACATTTCTCGTAGATAACATTTGTGATCTGCCTCAAATCATGTAGAAAGTAAGTTAGTGGTGTATTTAATAGTCTATTCCATACTCTGTAAACAGTTATGAATGTTAGGTATTTCGAATAAATAAAATAGAAGCTGCCCAGTGATGTGTTGTTTTTATAAGACAGCGTGTCACGGGCGGGATAGTACCTATAGGATACATTTTGATAGAACTAAACGTAATTTTTCAAATTTAAATTATTTTATTGAACAGTGCAAAGATATAACGAACCTATGAGTCTAATTCTCATTAGAGCGAGTTTGAAAACGCATGTGAAGTGCCTGAAGTTCCTTGGTATCTATAAGAGTATTTATAGTAAATATAAGAAAATGGTAAAAAATACAAGTAATGTTATAAATTATAAAGCAAGTACAAAGGGAATTTACATAACGAGGGTAATAGATGAGGCTCGTGAGAAAACGCAGCGATTTTGACTCCACGTGGCGACAACCAATCACTCTCTCGTTCCCAAAATCGAATCAAAACGCCATAATGGCGATCCTCCATCTTTTTTCTCTTTTACAATGACATTTGTTAATCATGTGAAATCGATTTCGCTCAGGAGACATTGTCAACCTGACGTGTGCATCAATCGTCAATAGATGGCGCTAAATATTGACGATGCGACATACATATCAATTTCGTAAGTGTTTTAGGTACATTCAAATATCAAGAATGTAGAAAGCATTCAGGTATTACGAATGAAGGCCGCCGTGATATCAACCAAGGAAATCTTTCTATATTTAGGTGATCGTAAATATATCGAAGGTATAATTGTACGCCTGTACGAGTAGATACCGCACCGAGGCCGCACCTGACTGAATAGGAACGCTGATAACGATAACAGATAAAAAGATATTACGTTCTAAAAATGCGAACTCGCCTTTTAAACTAAAACGAATAAAATGTTTATCTCTTCATATGTTTTAAATTGCACTGTCTGTGTTTTGTTAAACAGCTTTTTAATAAAAGTATTATTATAGCATTAATAGCGGTCTATTAAAATGATAAATATATGTTTTATTGTAAGGCCATTTGAAAATTCATTAAAAATATTCGAGGTGTATTGGGTGGTATAAGAATCAAAAAAAGACGACATTTAACATTTCGGGCAAGACAACATAAGCATGTAGAAAGAAATCAATGAAATGTTTTCCTAAATTAGTGTGATCTTTAATTGTGAACAGAAATGTGCAATTTCCATAACGTTTTCATAGTCACCGTCATACGGGTGTTGGTTTCACTATATCAGCATTTTTTGAGTTCAAACAAAAACGACCCTGCCTTAAACGAAGTTGGTTACAAATGTCCAAGGGCGACACTTCCTATCAAGTGGTCTACGCGTTCCTTTGCAGTGCACTTTTGCGGAGATTTTTTAAAGAATGAAGTAGTTCTTTAAAAAATCTCCAGAAAAATGCACTGGAGCAGCGGACTTGAACCATTTAGAGGAAATATTTTTAAAATACCTAGGCACTGAAAAAGTAGAATGCAGCAGCTAGTCTACTTCACTTTTGTTCTACACAAATATCCATACGAAGCTGCAATAAATCGTATTGAATCCGATCGGCTTAGTTTAAAAATTCAAGAGTTTCTTGTTACCAAGTCAATTGATCAAATAGATAGATTGGCGATGGGTTTTTAGGATGTTGCTTACGTAGTTCGGGAAACGAGGTTCAGCTGAACGACGTTCAGTGAAGTAGAAATAATAGGTGGAGTATATTACTCATGTCAACAAATAAACATGTACCAACCTATGGTACATATCATGAAGACTGTGTAATTTAAGAAATAGGCCGAATTGTGTTTTACTGGATTTGCATCATGGTTTCTCACCTTCTGAAGTCGCATAGTAGACACTATTCGAATATAGCTGCGTATTAGAAAGATATTTAATATCGGATTAAATAACGCATTGCTAATTATCAATGCGTTATGTAAGCCCACATCTAACGAAATTGACAAAGAAATTGACGTATTATTTACATAGTCGGGTAACTGTATAAAAGTTTTGGTTAAAGCTATAAGCTATCACTATTTCGCTTCTCCGTGTAAGTTCAAGTATTTACATCTAGATATTTGTATTAGACATCGCAACAAGCTAAGCATCTTCGGTCTGAGTGAGCACAGGTGCGTCTTCCGTAACTATTTAGTCGAAACTCCGTGCCTGTTATAATTTTAAATACAAATGTTATCAGCTTCTCGTAATAAATATTTAATTATAATTTGCGGTATTGTTGGTTTGCCTATTGATATCTACCTTTTTGTTGACGGGTTATAGGACTTTCGTGGACGGGGTAAATAAATATTACAGTCTATAAAATAATGTTCTGCTGCGTTCTGCTGCTACATAACATTGAGTAATGCCTGCGTTTGTTGCGCATCACTTAAAAAATGTAAAATTAGGAACAATCATTTAAAATTACTAGGTGTCATGGTTATACGTATCGCCGTATCATATTTTTTAAGTTTTACGAATCAAAAAGATACGTATTAAGATGTTTTCATAATGCAAATTTATCGAATGTATTTTTTATCGCAATACGCGCAGATACGTGAACGTAGATGAAAGTCATTGGAGTGCGAAGATTTTCCAAATAAAATGTATGGACGTTCTGATATTTTTTTCGTAGTATTTATAGTATTGTCACGGTAATAGTATCTATATTAACATGGTATTATTAAATGCTCAATTAAAGTGGAATGTTTTAATTATGTTTCAGAACTGTTACTGCAACAACGCTCTAAGAGGATATCAATGGTTTCCATGAACAGCCAGGACTCAACAGAAACAGACAACAATGATGATAAATGTAAGATTGATTTTAAGAGAACGTAGATCTTGTGATGCACTCCAATAACATAATTTCACTTGTATGATAAGTAGGCCGTAGTGTATTGAAATAAAACGTGTATATTTACCACCGTCATTTTACTGATAGTAACACCGGAAAGAAATTGCCAGAAAAATATATTAAAGTATATATTTTTATGTTGTAAACAAAAATGCTTAATAAACTCTGCCAGTGTTTAATTAAACATTTTTCATGTGTAGAAATTCATCAAAGCGGACTAATTTAATTAACTAAAACATCGTTAAATTGTCGTAAATCATCTGTGTCTGTGTTTAAACTCATATTTTGTGACATAAAAGTTACTAATATCTAAAAGCATCATATCAGTTTAGTTTAAGGGCGGTTTCAGACTAGCGTATTTTTCTGCGCGCAGACGGTCAGCATACCCGCTTACGCGCGTGCTCCCATACGCGTTTCGAAAAACCGGATGCGCGTTAACTGGCATATTTCGGCGTATTCGCTCGAACCGGTAGTGGCGTTGTGTCAATATCAGCATGGATTCTGACGAAGAAACATTGCTTTTTGCACGTCTCGCGCTTATACGAGCTTAGAAGCGCGTCAACGCTCGTACGCACGCGTGTGCTAAAAGGCGCGCTTATGTGTGCCTTCATGTGCTTCCAAATAGGAGCTTATAAGCGCGTGAAAACCGCTAGTCTGAAACCGCCCTAAGGTCAGCACAGTAATTCTTGCTTTTACACGTAGCTACTGTTCATATTATCTTATGTGTTTTAACAATTAGCTCTTATAGAAAAACATCTTTCTGCAGGTCAGTTAGGTGGTTACGTTTACGTGAAGTTGCACCCATGAGTTGCTTTTTAGGTCAGTACTTTTAGGCTCGCTTCCAGATTTGATTTACTTTATCTTAGTCTAGATTTTCCATCTTCGCTTTCTGGTGTGCTTCGGGTTAACTCTTTCTTACTAACCTGTGGTTTAGGTTTTGTATGTGTGTGAAGGTACAGGATATAGTGTAATTTATTTTAGTAAAAATCAAATTTCTAAATAATTTATTCCTGAAATATTTAATTTATAGCGATCTTCTCTGAGGTTAACGAAAAAATTATCCACTTTGAATTTAAAAAAAAAACTTTTATGACTTGGCTTTAAGATTTGACATGAAATTTCTGAATATCTTCTAATTGGATTGGTATCCAAAGTAAGATTATATGAAAATATGTTACACTATAGCCGTACGATATAACTAAATTGGGCGAAGAGAAAATGATAGGGGTACATACTAATCTATTCTTTACTAATCCAATTTTCATTATTATTGGGAAGTCATCTATTCTACTGATGTTTCCGTGCCATAACTTACATGGGTATCGGTTTTGATTAGCATCTCTAACTCTTCCCGTGGATGTCGTAGCAGGTAACTATGATACAGAATTCAAGAGATAGGTCTGTGTATTATCAGCCACCACAGTCACCGATATGTGTACCAGGCGCAGTTTTTGCTAAAATCCCCATTAGGAGAGGCCTATGCCCAACAGTGGTACTCAAAAGGCTGATGGATTACTTTAAGTCTGTTTTTATTATATTTTATACGCTTAATAATTCCTTTCAAATCATGTTTGCGATAATAATATTTGTTATTTTAAATTTGAATACCGCGCATGACGTGTGCAATTTATGCAGTGCAGTCTAATTATCTGCGTAATACGGTAATAAATTATTGATTTTTTAACTATTCTTATTACTTTTAACACAATGAAATAGTAATGTTATACTACATATATCGGCTCAATTTCTATACATATCAGTGTAACCTGCCCAAAATGCAGCATAAATTAAAGATAACGCGATGCGCGAGAATCCGTTGTCTTAAAGAATAATACATTGCATAAAATTATTCGTTTCAAATCAAATGTTGTTCATCTTTTTGCAGATAATTCGCTGAGAGGCGTTCCAGGCGAAGTTCGAAGATCAGGTGACAAAAAGTCACGCAGAACTACGTGGTACTGCGAATGAAAAACGATACATTAAAGAAAACTAAACAGGGTTTAGCTAAAGTATAGAAATTCAATGTAAATGAACTGATAAGTCGTTGGATTTGACATTTATTAAATACGAACCACACAGACTTCCTAATAATAATTATTTGTGGCCAAAATTTTAAAACGGGTTCCTATTTGGGATAGATTACAGATGGGTTACAGTTGGCCTTGCCATTTACCGTCAAAGAGCAGCCACTATGTCAATAAGTTTTCATCTAAATATTAAATATACACTCAATATAAAAATAGAGTCAAATTAATGTGGCTAAAGTAATGCTTTCCGCTGATACAAGAAACATATCCACATCGGGTTCGGTACCAGAGTCACGCCTATTTATATTGCTAAACTAGGTTAAACTTGCTTTATATAGCAACGCAAATAAGGTATTTCAAATTAGACCTCAGAAGCAGCATACGGTAATCGAGCCTCAAATAGGGTCCCTTTACTATTCGTAGTCAATAATAGATGTCCGTAATCGACAGTGGCCACTTAAGATCGGGTGGGATATATGGTTATTAGTTACATTAGGCTTTACTTACTATAATTGAAGGTAACAATTAAACCTAAAATATTAAACCCGTAAAAAGGACTCGACTTTTGGATAAATATGTAAAACATATCGCTTACGTAGTATTATATTAAGACATCTTCAATGTATTTTCTCCTGGAAATCTGTTTTCTATCTCTAAATATTTTTGAAGGGTACCTGTCTCATCGACATAAAATCTAAAACAAAAGGTAAAATTAACACATAATCTTTACTCCATATTTCTATAAAGTATGAATAAGAACGATATTATCAGAAGGAAAAAGTACAGACGAATTGAGAACCTCCTCCTTTTTGGAAATCGGTTAAAAACAGTCACCTCTAAAATTGAGATTTTGATATATATCATATGGCTTATAAAATATTTAACGATTACAGGAATATAAGATTGAATATACTTAAGAAGGCACTGTAATTCCCAAAGATATTAACATTGTAAGAGTAAAATTATTGTAAAGTAAATGTAGCTAAGATATATATTTAAATAAAGTAGAATTTAAGTTGTTTAAAATATGTGATAATGTTATTAAATATATATCTGGTAATCAGTCATTTTATTCCATTTCAGTTCTGTTATATTGTTATGTAGTTTTGTAAATATTATGATATTACCAATAAACACCTAACATAATATTGTAATGTAAAAATGATACGTTTTATACAATAAAAATAATTGATACACATTACGTTATTTTCTTACGTTATCTTAGCCCCGTTATTTTTTCAGTAAATATTCGTTTCCCTTCTAAATCCTACCTTTGGGTAAGATTTGGAAGAAAAATAACATTATGTTGTTGGTTTTATTCGAGTAAGCGAAATAAGCAGTGTTCGAATATTACAACGATTCTTGTTTAATCTTCGAATAAATTCGAGCTCGGAGCGGTTAACCAAAATAGCTTCAGGGTGAGATTTGTTCGAGAATCGCACACTCAATTTCAGAACTGTTACACTATTCTCAACATCTGTTTAGCTATTGCGCTGAATATTCAAAATTGGCTACCAAACTACGTTTAATAAAGGTATGTTTAAATTTTTATGTCTATCCTATTACATATGTTATATATGCATGTCTCTTGAAATTTTTGAATGTATTTAGATGATATTTTAAATAAAAACGAATGACAGCACGCTACGCATGAGTGACAGCATATAATTATGAGTAAGTAGTCGATTTTTGCCGACGCTCGCTGGCAACAATCGACGACGGTAGCCGACGACTTTCGGTGACAGTCGCGACAGTCGTTAACTTGAACTCTCGCTGGTGTATTAGGTCTAATATCAAAGTAGCAGAGAATAAAGTTCAACCGCTTTCTTCTACATTACGCAATATATTTGATACGGTTTCCACTAATGGGAAGGACGATAAACGAAGAATTATTTATATCCTATACAAAATATCTGAAATCAACCAAGAGTTTTATACGGATTATAACGTAATCCGTAATGTTTCATAACACAATAAAAATCCCAAGTATACAAATATGTTCAAGATGCTACTTAAGAAATGATTAAAGTTTAATTAATTTGTTACTTAGATATAGCCTTTAATTACGCACTTTGCGCTTCTAGCACGAGTTTTATACATGTAAATTAAAAAATATCTACGAAATATTCTATGCTATGAAGAAAACAATTCGAGGCTAAGAAGCAGGTTAGCTTAAAATCCGCATTGCGAAAAATTATTGCCGAGGGAGCGTAGTGGGGCGGATATTCTACCTGAAGGCTACATTTTATTGCCGAGCCGTTTCCAACAGTTGCATTAATAGTGTATCAACGGAACCTCGCCTTTACGAGGTAACTTCAAAATAGTAACGGCATAAAGCAGAAACGATATGCCCATTTGTATTGCGCCAAGTGGTCAGCTGATATACAAATTATATAGGTATGATTTATTGCTGTTAAATATTTAAGCGACGGCTGTACCGAAGTGTTAGTCCTTGTTAGCGTTCTGATCAAATTTGTGATATTATGAATAATCAAATTTAGTCAACTTCTGCGTACAAATTTTACATACTTACAAGTACATATAAACATTTCGCATCGGTATCTATCCATCTTAAATTTTGATAGTAGTTGTATTATATTATGTGTTATAAAATTCGTTAAACATACCTAATTAGGACTTGTTATTATTAAATTTCTTAGAAAGTCAGAGAGTTGTATCTATAGTATAAAATAATAATGTTTTTAATTTGGTACCTTTTTATATTTTATTATTTATAAATTTCTTGTACGAGTATCCCTATGACGTGGGGTAGAAATTTCAAGAAGCGTATTTCGAAATGCAGAGTAGAGGGTTAACACCTCTACACTTCGGAATTCTAACAGTTTTCAACGTCGATGATGTTAGCGATTCGATTCGATCGGAAATGCCGATGAATATTTGATCCATTAGACTCATACCGGCTAATAAATATCGTCTCGAAATATCTTTGAAAAAGTAAGAGTACCTTTAATATCTTTGAAACAGCAAACGAGCGTGTAGTACTATTTCTAGCGTGCAGCATTTTTTTGCGTTTCGATGGAAGGGTGCGGTTGCTGGTACACTTTTATATAAGGCGACCATCATAGTCCTCGGGAGTCGCAACGCATCTGTGATTGACTTCCGATAGAACCCATGTTCTATTTGAAGTTGCTTACAGATGTCCATGGGCGGCAGTAAACACTTACCATCATGTAGACTACATGCTCGTTTGCCACTTCAATCTGATAAAAAAAGTCCTGATGGTTTGCAGGAACTGTCGCCAATTGGCAACTATGCCCATATAGAGCAGGTATTTCGCTCGAATACGATCACAGATGCGTTGCTACTTCTGAGGACTACGATTGTTGCCTCATGTGTAATAAGCTAACCGTTATCCCATACACTGTTAACTAGAGATAAAATAACACGGATTAGAGATATAAAAGAAAATCTAATTTATTTACTCCCACACTTATTTTGTCAATACATGATTATATTGCATAGGAATACCAGGTCAAACTACACTGGTTCTACCACCTAGTCAATTTTAAAATGAGATTACCATTTCGACCTTTGGAAGTAGGAACACATTTGTGGTTGGCTTCAAACAAGAAGACGCAGATATCCATGGGCGGCAGTGACCACCATCAGGTGGCCTGCATGCTCGTTTGCTACTTAAATTAAACAAAAACAACAAATGAAACTATACTCAGAATCTAAATATAATGGACTCTGAATATTAAGATCGTATCGTGTTGCTATTCAATGCCTATTTGTACTAATGAGCTCAACGTGATCCCACCCATCAAGATAACGGCGAATGCATCATGCTAAGCGAAGTAATGGGTAATGATAACTAATGTAAATGGTTTGAATTTGTATATAATGAAGAGCGAGTGTGTTACATTCGAATATAATATCATGGTTGGCAAATAGAGGGAATCAAATATCTGTGTCTAGTGAAAATGGGTGTCATTATATTAATCACTAGCTAAACGGTCCACCAAATTGCACTTGGCCAGCGCGGTGGACTATGGCCCGAAACATTCTCATTCTTAGAGAAGACTCGTGCCCAGCAGTGGGACACTAATGGGTTGGCACAACTAGCTGAATCCCGCAGCTTCGGCCGCGTTGAAAAAAAAACTAGACATACACGTATCCGATTTTATGCGTTCAAAAATTTAAATTAAATAATATTTTTTCTCATATTACAAATCAATCATCAATTACAATCCATACCAGGTGTACCCGGTACACCTGTTTGACCCGGTAAACCTTTGGTCACCTTTTGAGCCTGTTATTCCTTCATATCCCTGGTCGCCTTTGTCAACACGTTCTCCCGGAAAACCATCTAATCCAGGTGGTCCAATACCACCTTTTAGACCAGATGCTCCAGGTATCCCAATACCAGGTAAACCTCGATCTGCCTTGTCACCTTTACTGCCATTGAACCTTAAACATCATTTGTTTCTGCTTAGAAACCTCATTAAAATTTGTAAGCAAAAAACAGCTGACTCTTACGGTTAAGGCACCCTTGCATCATGAGGGTTGAGGAGTTGATTATCAACTTTTTCATCATTTGTTGTTGCTCAGAACCGTTATAGCAAATTTGAAAGCAGGAAATAGGTAATTCTTATGGTCCAGGCCACTGCCTGGACCGTAAGAATAGGGCCGTAGGGCCGTAGGGCCACTGCCCTGCATCATGATGGTTAAAGAGTTGAAGGTGTTTTTTTTATCATATTATTTTATTCTAGATACTCAATATTCACTCCAAGTTTCATGTAAATTAAATCACCCGAACCTAAGTTATCCTCAATTTTGTATGAAACAGAGGTAATTTTAAGGGGTTTATTTTTTTGGCAAAGAACCCTAATTACTTTTCTATAATAAAAGTAGCCTAAAATAAACCTTGTAAAATCAGCTATCTAAAAGTGACAATCCCGTTAAAATCGGTCTAGTGGTTTTGGAGATTAGCTGGAACAAACAGACAGACAAACAAAAAATTTAGTAATTGCTGTATTGCTATCAGTATCGTCTATAGGTACTTTCACATGCATTTGGTAAAAAGTTGTTATTTTATAAAATACAAACAGACACTTCAATTTTATTTATAATTACAGAGTATAGATATAAAAGTATAGATATGTATGGTTTTGTAAAAAACCTTATTGAAATTATATTACCATGTTAAATAAAATGTAGAAGTTATGTGAAGTAAAATAGCATATTGGCTTCAGTTAGTTACCTTATTCATATTTTGATTAAAATCAGACAGTATTATGTGTCACTGTCCCTCAATTCCAGAAGAAACGCAAATTCCACAGAACAGTTTCAAAAATGTCTTGAATTTTTAACGAAAGCGTACTTGATAAGTGCGCAACTTAGCTTGTTGGGGGTACAAGTTTGAATAATGTACAACTCTTATTATTTTTCGTGTTCCAGACAGTACTTCACAGCGCAAAATGGCGTCTCAGCGGATAGGGAAGTTTACGGCGTCGTTCCTACGAGCCGACTGTTTCGACACGAGTTCTTTGGCGGCGTCTTTAACACTCCCTTGAGGGTTCATTTATATATTCGCAACACGGAGGCGGCAATAAAACTGCGTTATCCCGGTCATTATTTAGTCATCGCCCGGCCTCTTTGCCCCGCTGAGAAATAAAATGCAACCCAATGACACTTGGATCCGCCTTGCAATTTCGTGCAATGTTTTAACGACCCTTGCAGTTTATATTTGACGTTTTTAGTATGGCCTAACTCAGCTCGGTTTGGAATGTAATAAAATATATCTAGAATAAATAGGACGAAACTTATACGAACTTCCTCGCTGTTAAATTTTATTCGTTTTAATTTAAAGTACGGGTACATAAACGTCTTTATTAATACATACTAGGGGATGCGCGGGGATAGATGCGAGGTGCGGGGTACAGAACCGCTTTTGTTTCATGCGCCTAATTGTTGTGGTCACGTAATGAGACATTGAATGTTCTATTTTGTTTATTAATTTATTATAAAACGAATTACAAGTTTTTGCTACACTTATTAATATATAGAATATTATATGATAAGAAGTGGCTCTTCTAATATAGTAGTAAAGTATAATACACTTTTAGACTCGTCCGCTCATTTATTTTTTTTGTCGATTTTGAAACTTAGAAACTTACCCCCGAGCAGAAAATCCATAGTAGTGGAAATGGTCAGTCGACTCTATAAGATAGAGTGACTGCCACCGGTAGCATTCTAATGTGTATAAATTTAAATATTTTGAACATTTCTCTGTATCAGTAGCCAGAATATATGCATGACTAAAATATTTTTAAAAAGTTTACTAGGTATATGAGTAAGAAAGAAGCTTGTATCTAACTAAATATAGTTTCTTACAAATATACTTATAGTTACAATAATGTTATCATTGACTTATTGAGTAGGTAGTTTAATTACAACTTCCACTGGTCGTTAGGTGATTTTTTTTAAATGTTATTTACTCACAATTAAATACTATTTATATCTATACGTTTACGTACGTTGTCATTTGTTATATCAGAACAATATCATTGGAGTATAAGATATTCAGCCTTATGATACATTCATCACTACATAGTATAAAACAAAGTCGCTTTCCGCTGTCTGTCCCTATGTATGTATCTTTAAAAATACGCTACGGATTTTAATGCACTTTTTTAATAGATAGCGTATTTTAAAAGGATGGTTTTTTATGTATGATATAGTAGAGGAACACTGATAATTTTAGATATTTTACTATTCGGCGGAACGAAGTTCGCCGGGTAAACTAGTAAGCGTATAAGTTTTATCATAAGTATTTATGACATTGTCACTTGCATCTACACTTTTGTCTATTAAATATCAGAAGGTATTTGTTAATACGAAAGCTATGTGTGTTGAGGTATCAATTGAATTTTTATTTACTAACTTTTCTCCTCCGACTCCGTTTTCACAGTAGTTGTTACGTATTTGCCTCATTATAAACTCCCTGAATAGTTATAAATTGTTATGTAGAACTTTAGTAATTTAAGTAGTTATAAAGCATATTTTTCTGATTATAAATATTCCACTAAAAATTGTAGTCAGAGTCACAGACAAAGTTGTTAATTATGTTATTAATCATTTTTATGTACGTCACCTTTATGTACTTTCTTGTATATTAATTTTTAATTTTTAAATACACCGGATACAGGATCATGTATTTGTGTTTGCCCTCCCTACGAGAGACAGTACGTAAATCGAAGTCTAAATAAGTAATTAATAGTCCATCACTTAATTCTCTTCGTTTTTTTATTAAGTTTAGGGCCAGCAATTGTTGGTTTACATGGTTCTTCTCTTCCGTTTCTATTATTAATACTAAAGTAATAATGGTTAATGTGTGCTTTGATAGGTATTTTGTTCTTTCCTATTATTTATTGAATATAAAACATTCCATGTTTTGACGACCCGCGTGGTATTGCGATTACAATAGCGGTCTTAAAGACATCTGAATGATGAGTTTAGATTCTTTTTCTGAGTCTGGGTGTTTGCGTATTTGTCTTTGTGTATGTCCATGGCACAGGAGAAAATCCTACTCTGGGGCTATGAGGGTAGAAACCGTTTTAAGTTTAAGCGTCTAATATTGTTACTAAAGTAGAGCGTAGCCAATAGTATATATAAATAGTTACACGAAAAATAATACTTTCCTCAACCTTATCTATCGTGAACCGTTAGTAAGGTGAGAAAGGTCACCGGTCAGCTTTCCGAGCTAGCCATTTTACGAGGCGGCCGGGCGCCGCCGCTAAATCTCCTTATTTATCCGGAAAACATAAACCGTAGTCTCAGCAAAAATTAATTGGCTTGCACGCTTTCTTGTCGCATTACGTTTAGCCGGTTTATTGTGGCGGCTATCCGTTTGCGGATATTGATAAACAAGGTGTTTACGGGTCGAATGTTCCTTTTAATTACCGCTTGAAGGGATTTGCCGGAATATTCGAAGGTGAAGGACGATTGGGATTTATCTTTTTATTAATATACCTACGTGTGTATTGCTTTGACTTATGGTTGGAAATTTTTTTTTCGTAAAGGGCATAATGAACGAAAGGTTTATACTTCTAGAAAAAGTGGCTGATCTGTGTGTGTGTGATCTGAATATATTTTGATATAAATTAGTAGGTGGTTGTCATTTTCATATGAAATGAAAATCTTGGCCCGTGGAAGTAGTAACGCGTAACTGTAATTGACTTCAGATATAACTTGCATTTCTATTCGATATTGCTTGCAGATTTCCGTCAGCGACAGTGGCCACCTCCCATTAGAAGGAGTTTTTGTTAAAATAGGTATATAAAAAAATAATTCAATGAACTTAGTATACTGGAGTAAAAGTATTTTAATTTTTTCTCAAAAGGTTAGGTTTAACTGCTCATAAAAATATTCTTTGGATAACCTGAGTTAACATTTCACAGTAAAAGTCTGAAAGAAATAAATTAACTGGTTTTTGCACACACATACATATAATACATCTAGAAGTTTACTACCACGTACTCGTTTGCCGCATTACAATTTCAGTACTCTAGACACATGAGTTTACTTTGCATTATGTTAAAGAAAAATCGTAAAATGTAGCTATCTCACTCGTATGTGGTTTAATAAGCATCGCAGCGTGTTTTATAACATACTGCTTTGCCTTTTATTTTTATGAGCGGACCAAATTTGGCGTGATACTTGAACGAGGGATCATAACCGTCGGACACAGCAAATGTTTGCGTTGCTGTCCGTAAACCTGCCATTGTTTCGTTTTAAGAAAGTGGAATAAATTTTGTATTGTATTTGATGGTCAACTCGCGGGTCTGTCTACGTTTATGCAGTATTTTCAGAAATTTGAGCTGTAAAACAGTTTGACCTACTGCTCGTTTACGCCACCTCGTGTCAGCGGCAGGTAAATTGGTGGCCACGAAATATTCGCGTTAAGCGTCACTTGCTTCTCGCTGCAAGCGTCAAAAAATGCCGTAAAAACTTATGTTCAAAAATAAAATATACCTATGTACGCACTTTTATAAGGTTTTGACTTTTCGTTACAAACGTCGTTCGTTTCGTTTTGTGACCGTCGAGTAAGCTTATATGTGTGGAGTATGTACACATGTATGAAGTTTCACAGGGCTTCGTAACAGGGCTTCGTCAGCGGCAGCGAATTTTCCCCACAATAAATTGGTAAAGTATTGAATGATATTAATTTTAATATATAAGTTAAATTTATTGTAAAAAGTAGATATAAATTATTGACTCAATAAGGAGCCTAAGTACAAGTAGATTCATCTTTTTTGACATCGCTGCTGTGCCATAAACCAGGCGCCAATAGCAAAAATCGCGCTGCTTGCCGCTCCGCTCGTCGTTTAGCCCGACGCCGTGGTCGAGCTTATGTCTTGAAGTAAATTAAAGGTTATTTGATGTAATGTTTCAATTTAAATTAGAGGCCTAACTAGTAGATTACCTCTTATGCTCGTTTTAGTTTGACGTATGTATTTAATATATTTATTGGTTGTCGAACCAGTGTAGTGCCATCAGAGAAATACCACCGCCACGCTAATGTTTCACGTGAAGCGTTTCTTGCGTTAAGAAGAAGGGTGTGATTGTCGAGACACGTTTATATGAGGTGACAATCATAGCCTTCGGATAGAACCCACGTTCTATTTAAAATTGCTTACAGATGTCCTTGGGCGGCAGTGGCCACTTACCATCAGTTGGACGACATTCTTGTTTGTTACTTTTATCAGATGAAAAAAATATATAATATGCATACGTTTTACAGGTAAACTGATGTCTTCTGACAAGTATTCCATTATTAAAATGAGCTCAATACTTAACCTCGTCAAGCTTTTTTTATATACGTCAAATATTTGTATATTTATTATATACTCGTATTCATGTGTAAGGAGCCGAACATTTTTTTGTTTATTTTGTTAGAATTGAAAGATCTTAAACCATAGAATTGCATTCTCCGGTAGGCAACACTTACTCATACGTAGCGATCTAATCCCAGTCTCCATAAAACACCTCACACACGACACCTAACGATTCTCACAACCGTCAGACATACTTCATTAGAGCCACCTTCGACCGTAAACATTAAAATAAGAAAAATCTCTCACAAAACGATGCCGCGATCATTGAAGCAGTTGAAACTTCAAAATAAAGGAAAGGCATTGTTTACTCGAACGGAGCTAACACTTGTGCTTACATGACACGTTTCGTATAGGAAGCACTGGAACAATGAGTCTGCACCAAAGATCGCACATGCGGCCTCTTTCTATTGCCAACAATAGAACTGATGAGGTTGGAGATGCTCCAGCTTCGAACACCTGACTAAGAAAACTTAACATTACCAATGTTATGTGATCTTTATATTTTTTTCATATATTTTTATACGTGTAATTGTAATTTATATAAATTAAGCACATCAAACCGTTGGATTCAGAGGGCACAGGACCGGTTGGAGTGGCGTCATTTAGGGGAGGCCTATGTCCAGCAGTGGACCTCAATGGGCTGATGGATAGATGGATGGATGAAGCACATCAAGAGCAGTCAAACTTGCTGTCTCAATCGGGAGGTTCGGGGTTGAAACCCAAGCACGAACCAATGATTTATGTGCGAATTAGAAATTAATTATCACTGCGTTTTGGTGAAGGGAATATCGTGAGGAAACCTACACACCCGAGAGTTCTTTAAAAAAAAAGTTCTCGGAGGTGTGTGAAGTCCACCAATTCGCACTTGGCCAGCGCGGTGGACAATGGCCTAAAAACTCTCTCATTCCGAGAGAAGACCCGTGCCCAGCAGTGGGACAATAATGGATTTTACCCCAAACACATCACCCATGTTTGAATCAAGTAGAGATATACATACCTACTAATTGTTGCCGTGATATCGTATACACAGACTATGACAAAATAATACAAATATAAATAATCTCCGTTTAATTCTTTGCCCCCTGCAAAAGATCGGAAAAGATTTTTTTAGAAGGTGTCTACATTTCAAAATTAACATGTTGTCAACATTTCATTTTATTCTTCTCTTCAATGTATAACATACAATGTAAACATATATACATCTAGTTTTAATTAAAATATTTATACGTACTTTACCCTTATTATCTTAATCGATAGCCAACACTTGAAGATGTTTAAAAAATCCAATATCTTTACCAGTTTTTAGAAAATAAATTTCATACAAAAAGTGTAGAGCCGAGATTTTACAAATGCTTTGTCGTTTTTGTTGTAGTTTTCACACTTTACCAGATGACACGTTAGATTTGATAAAATCTAGTTGCAAATACAACTTCGTCATGAGCGCTTCTAACTAGTATCAAAACAAATCAATTCCCGATTATTTAACAAACTCAGCTATTTAACTACGTCTCTAACTATTTACCGTAACTGTTTGTCAATTTGTGTAATTAATAGTTACGTTGTTAACGTATCAACGCTCGCTGGATTTATGCTTCAATTTTCGTTTGTGTAAATCAGCGGTCGGCAACGTTTTGTCAACGTGACCAACGTTGGCAAAACAAAGTAGTTATCTATGGTAATGCGGTCGCATTCTGGAATAGTATCTCAAATATGATGATGAAAAAAACTTCGTCCAAAAATTGTGACAGCTAAAAAATGGCTTCTAGAAAGGTCTAAGAGTAACCTACTAGGTTTAACAAGTAACATTGTTAAATTTAAAAAAAAAACTTGACTTCTTAAAATTCGATTCAATTACTTTTGGATTTTGCTTTAAAAAGGGTAACATAAAGGTATTATAATGCATATATGTATATTTGACTTTAGCTTTCATTTGATACGCATATTGTAAAATATATATGCGTATTTTACAATATGCGTATCAAATAAAAATAAAAAAGCGCCCCCCCCTCCACTCCCTTTCTCCCTGACCGCAGGCGCCATATTTGAAAAAATTATTGCCTGTGTCACCTTCACAACTGTGTCGTGTCAATGATATTATGCCATATATTAAAAACCGTCACACTGTTTGTGCTGTAGCGTATGCCAAATAAATGGACATATATACAAACATACATACATACACATGTACATACGTTTGAAAAACATTACTCTTCTCCTGATACAGTCGGGTAAAAATACCTGCGGGCCAGAAGGAGACGATCACTGAAAGCATATGGCCCGCGGGCCGAATGTTGCCGACTGCTGGATTACGCAAACCGTTGTAATTAGCTTCCTTTGTCGAAATGTGGTCAATAGTAAATTATAGTGGGGCCAGTTAGTCAGGTGCCTTTGTTTAGACACCATATCAAAGGCTGCAGTGATCCATAGCGTTGCCCGAGTAATCCACGCTAGAGGCTTGATCTCACGTCCAGCTTACTTTTATTACCGTGCCTGCATGGCGAAATAAAACAAAATTGGCGGGAATTTATGGCCCACAACCCCAGTATAGCTAGTGGGGTGGAAAGTTTTCAATTTGAAACGAATAACTTGTTTGTCTCCGGTAATAAGGAGGGTTTTGTAGCGGGCAATAAGGGGCCGCAATGGCTGTCGCGGGCTTACTTAAAACTACTTTCTTCGTTTTATTACCTAAGTGCTGTGGGTTGGACGTGTAGGTGTCGCCGCTTCCTCCATCATTATCAGTTGCGAACGAGTTTTCCTTTAGTATAGGTTTATTTTAATGAGAGATGTTAGAGGACGTAAAAAAAATATTTCAAATAAAATATTCATATTGAACTCTGTCGTTCTCGCAAATAGATAAATTAGGATAAAGAATTGCGTTTCATATATCATAGGTCGTAAGCACAAAGTATTGTAGAAAATACCATTGTGTTATGACATTATTATGTAGATGATAGAAATCCTTCATGATGAAGTATGGCAGTACCACAGCCTCTTTAATTTAATATGGTAAAGCAGATTAATTATTATTTCATTCCATTTTGTCCTAGAATTTAGAAGTACCAATTCATCGGGGGCTATGAAGAGAATCTTTTACCATTAGATGGACCACATTCTCGTTTTATACTTCTATTTCAAAAATATTATGTGATGATCATACTATGGTAAATCAGTTTATGACTTTTGGAGCTTTCGTCAAACTGCTTTGAAACAGGATAAGTGGCAGGTTCGATCCAGGTCAGGATCTAAACGACGAAAATACATCTCCATAACAGTACGAACAGTACAGTGTGACATAAAAATATAGCATGTGGTGTTTACAGGCTTACATTAGATAAACAGCATGTTAACGACTCAACGACTGTTTTTAGTTCTGAGAGCTGTATATCCAGTTGTCCGGGAAATCCTTGTTAAGAGGCAGTCACTCGACACGTCCGTATTTCCGACTCGCAAGTTGAAGTTCGTTTGTATGTCGTAAACTTTTTTCGTTTGCGTATGTAAATGTAAGGTTGCAAATACACGGTTGTGTTATGAGCATGTTGTAACACTTATTAATTCTTTTATCGGTACCTTGTGTAATTCAAAAATTTATTGTTGAAATTCAAATATTTTTGGTAACAAACCTCGATCTGGCATTCATATGAGAAGGGGTTATTTAAGACAGTGTGGTAAGGAAGCGATACCCATTTAAGATTTTGAATTAATCTTTGTAATGTATTTTGGCTGAGTTCAGGTAAGACTTTTGTTCTTGATTAAATCTGTAACCCCATAAAAATATCTGTACATCTTTACATTAAATTAGTAACTCGCTTTCTACACTCGCTTTCTACACTCATAGCCCACACATTTTGTCGTGTGTCGTGGGTACCATGGACACACACAAGACGAATACTCAAACATCCAAACCCAGAATATGAATCTAAACTCATCATTCAGATACCTGTCTGACCAGGAATCGAATCCGGAACCCACTGCGCGTCAGACCGGTATGGTAACCGCTCGGCCACGCAGGTCGTCTTTTAAATCAGTAACTTTTTTAATCACTACCTAAAAATCTTAATTTTAATAACAAATTATATTAATAGTCGCGCACTAATTACAAAACGAGCTCCTACTCCACACTACATTACACAATTCAAGCACCTCATCCACGTTTTGTATATTTCTTGAACGAACAAAGTTATGAATAGCGTTTCGTCGAAAACCCATAATACCGGGTAAGGCATTTGTAGTCGTGACGTTTACAGGAACATAACGCTTCTTCAGGTAGCAAATTGAATGTTAAAACGCGTTACCTGCCCCTAACTGAATAAGTTATGAGGGCGGAGCTATTGGTAATGAAACTTGAATGACCTCGGGCGTGTAGACCGTCTACACCAGTCTTTCTCAAAGTGGGCAATAATGCCCCCTTGTAGACGCTGGAGCCCTAAAGGGGGGCGGTAAGGGGCTCAGAAAAAATTGGGGGTGCAAATATTGGCAATTATTTAAATTTGAATTGGTAAAATATACTCATAATATACTATCCATCCATCCATCCATCCATCAGCCTTTTGATGTCCACTGCTGAACATAGGCCTCCCCTAAATGGCGCCACTCCAACCGGTCCTGTGCCCTCTGAATCCAACGGTTTCCCGCTGTCTTCTTCAGGTCATCGGTCCACCTGGTAGGGGGGCGACCTGTACTCCTTTTGCCTAAACGTGGTCGCCACTCGAGGACCTTCCTTCCCCATCGGTTATCGGTCCTGCGAGCGATGTGGCCGGCCCATTGCCACTTCAGCCTACTAATTTTGAGAGCTATGTCGGTAAGCTTCGTTCGTCTACGGATTTCATCGTTGCGAATCATGTCTCGTAGCGAAATTCCGAGCATAACCCTCTCCATAGCACGCTGAGCGACCCTGAGTCTCCGAATGAGGCCCACAGTGAAGGACCACGTTTCGGCGCCGTAGGTCATCACTGGCAACACACATTGCTCGAATAGTTTCGACTTCAGGCACTGAGGAATTGTGGACGAGAAGATACTACGAAATTTCCCGAACGCAGCCCAGCCGAGTTGGATTCTTCGAGTGACCTCCCTCTCAAAGTTGGACTTACCCATCCGGATCGTTTGTCCCAGGTAAATGTACTCGTCGACAACTTCGAGAGGAGTGCCGTCAACAACTACCGGTACGGGTGTGACATGGACGTTAGACATGATTTTCGTCTTGTCCATGTTCATCTTAAGACCCACCCGTTGTGAGGCACTGTTGAGGTCGCCTAGCATTGTGTTGAGGTCCGTCAGCGAATCTGCCAAGATGACTATATCATCGGCAAATCGAAGGTGCGTGATGTGTTCGCCATTGATGTTAATGCCAAGACCTTTCCACTCCATCAGCTTGAACAAATCTTCCAACGCAGCGGTGAACAGTTTCGGCGATATAACATCACCTTGTCTGACTCCCCGCTGCAGTTGGATTGGATTTGTGCTTCTGTCGTGTACTCGGACTGACATGGTGGCGGCAGTGTATACACACTTCAGCACCTCGATGTACCTATAGTCGATCTGGCATCGCTGAAGGGACTCCAGCACCGCCCAGGTCTCGATAGAATCGAAGGCTTTCTCATAGTCCACATAAGCAACACATAACGGCAGATTATACTCCTCGGTCTTCTGTATAATCTGCCGCAGCGTGTGAATGTGGTCTATGGTGCTGTAGCCTTTTCGGAAACCGGCTTGTTCGGGAGGCTGGAAGTCGTCTAGCCTGCGTGCAATGCGGTTAGAGAGGACTCTCGAAAACAGCTTATACACGTGGCTCAGAAGCGCAATGGGCCTGTAGTTCTTCAAAAGAGTTTTGTCGCCCTTTTTGAAGAACAGCACCACTACGCTTCTGCTCCACGCTTCCGGGGTTGTCCCGCTAGTAATAATGACGGAATCGAACAACTTTTGGAGCGCCACTAGTACGGGTTTACCGCCAGCTTTTAGCAGCTCTGTTGTGATTCCGTCATCGCCCGGTGCCTTGTTGTTTTTCAGCTGTTTGAGAGCCTCTCTAATCTCGTACAGGCTGACGTCCGGGAGGTCCTCAGTATAGTGTCGGGTCAGTTTGGCACGTTTGTCGCCCGCCTTGTTACGGGCGGGAGCTCGTGCGGAAGCATACAACTGCGGAAGCTCGTGCGGAAGCATACATATACTATAAAGTTGTATTATTATTGCTTAATGTTGATTTTATTGTTAATTTGGAATAAAGGATTCTTAATATTATATTGCTGCATTATTATTGCTTTCTAGTATGTCTCGTTTAGAATAAAGATTTAGTTAAACTACAGGAGAGACTAATATATTATTGAGGTTTTGGTGCAAAAAAAAATGTGGAACGCTACAAAATAACTGACTATCAAAGTGGGCGTTAGAGGAAATAAGTTTGAAAACCTCTGGTCTACAGGATGGAATTTCCGTGTTTACGTAACTCCACCGGTTTATTCTGTTGCCTTAAGTACCACTTCTGAGTGTAAGCAGCCTTTAAAAGAACATAGGTATCACTTCGGTGGAACGCGTGTGGTTTTTATGACGCGCCCAGCCCTACTGTCCCTTTCATAGGACATAGAACATTGTTCTGCACTTATGGCGTGTAATAACAAAACCGAGTTAGTTTTATCAGAGACCCAGTGATAGTCCAAGCCGTGCATTTCTGATGCTTCAAGTGTTGGTATGAAACTGTCTACATTTTGGTGAAACTCGTGTAGTTCTTAAGTTTTTATTTCCGTTGTACTTTTTTAGGAAAACTGTGTCAAATACTTAATTATTTTATCTTTTCCGGTTTCTGTACCGAAAGGGAATAATGGAACCCTATTTCTAAGACTCCTCTGTTTATCTGCCCTTCTAGCCGTCAGACTGATTATGGTAGTTTTTTTTAACGCGGAGAAATCCTCATGAATCCCCTTTGGCCCGGGGGAGCGCAAGGGGTATGTCGGGCTCTTACCGACTAAAACTCCACGGCGTTCCTCTGGACGTTCGGTGCCGGGTCACGAGAAGGCGTAGCGTAGCTAGTCGCTGACGAGTTGAAATGTTTACGTATGATGTATTTCTGTTGCCGCTATAACAACAAATACTAAACTTTTAGTATATAGAATTAAATTAAATTAAAATAAATAATTAGGGGTAGGGGGCAAAAATGTCGTATGTATTGTATGGGACCCCCATACAATACATACGACTTTTTTGCATTTTTATAGACTGGTACATAACCTTTCGTGTGCAAGTTCGACTTACACTTATGTACTTTGTCTACTTTTTTTAATTGTAGATCTAGATTTTTGTCTTATTTCGAGAAAACTCATATAAGTTCTTTTCTACAGAACTGAGAAATGTAACTTGTACCTATCAAAAAACCTTTTTTAACTCACGACTAATTTTTGTTTCTTAATCTACTTTTTTTAAATTGTAGATGTAGATTTTTGTCTTATTTCGAGAAAACTCACATAAGTTCTTCTCTACAGAACTGAGAATTGTAACTTGTATCAAAAAAACCCTTTTTTAACTCGCGAATAATTTTTGTTTCTTTATCTTTAACTTGTATCAGATGTAAATCTTTATGTCACCATTGAACCAGAAGCAGATCCATGTTATTTTAAAAGAAACTCATATACTGAAGTTCTCTACACAACACAAGCAGCTCAAGTCAATAGGTTTTCCCCATGTTCGCAGTAGGACTTAGAAAATGTGGGACGGTGTCTATTCAACGTAAGTGCGCACATCTTGGTGTGTCGTTGTATTCAGCGAGCACTTCTATTTAGACACTAACAAGTGTGGGTGTAACATTTTAAAAACTTAAATTGTTTGAGAAAGTCAGCTAGTTCAGCGGAGACGACAGAATTGTATCGAAATAAGGTCAGGTTATTCTAAGAATTTAAATTGAAAAAGTGTGATAGCAGAAGCAATATTTAAGTACGTGTGTGTTCAAGTTGAAGTGAGATACCAAAAGCAATGTTTTAGTCCGTGTGTGTGTTAAAGTTCAAGTGTGATAGCAGAAGCTATGTTTTAGTCCGTGTGTGTATTCAAATTCAAGTGTGATAGCAGAAGCTATGTTTTAGTCCGTGTGTGTGTTCAAGTTCAAGTGTGATAGCAGAAGCAATGTTTTAGTCCGTGTGTGTATTCAAGTTCAAGTGTGATAGCAGAAGCTATGTTTTAGTCCGTGTGTGTGTTCAAGTTCAAGTGTGATAGCAAAAGAAATGTTTTAGTCCGTGTGTGTATTCAAGTTCAAGTGTGATAGTAAAAGCAATGTTTTAGTCCGTGTGTGTGTTAAAGTTCAAGTGTGATAGCAGAAGCAATGTTTTAGTCCGTGTGTGAGTTCAAGTTCAAGTGTGATAGCAGAAGCAATGTTTTAGTCCGTGTGTGTGTTCAAGTTCAAGTGTGATAGCAGAAGCTATGTTTTAGTCCGTGTGTGTGTTCAAGTTGAAGTGTGATAGTAAAAACAATGTTTTCGTCCGTATGTGTGTTCAAGTTCAAGTGTGATAGCAGAAGCTATGTTTTAGTCCGTGTATGTGTTCAAGTTCAAGTGGGATAGCAGAAACAATGTTTTAGTCCGTGTATGTGTTCAAGTTCAAGTATTTTAGCAGAAGCAATGTTTTTGTTCGTCTGTGTGTTCCAGTTTAAGTATGATAGCAGAAGCAATGTTTTAGTCCGTGTGTGTGTTCAAGTTCAAGTGTGATAGGAGAAGCAATGTTTTAGTCCGTGTGTGTGTTCAAGTTCAAGTGTGATAGTAGAAGCAATGTTTTAGTCCGTGTGTGTGTTCAAGTTCAAGTGTGATAGGAGAAGCAATGTTTTAGTCCGTGTATGTGTTAAAGTTCAAGTGTGATAGCAGAAGCAATGTTTTAGTCCGTGTGTGTGTTCAAGTTCAAGTGTGATAGCAGAAGCAATGTTTTAGTCCGTGTGTGTGTTCAAGTTCAAGTGTGATAGCAGAAGCTATGTTTTAGTCCGTGTGTGTGTTCAAGTTGAAGTGTGATAGTAAAAACAATGTTTTCGTCCGTATGTGTGTTCAAATTCAAGTGGGATAGCAGAAGCAATGTTTTAGTCCGTGTATGTGTTCAAGTTCAAGTATTTTAGCAGAAGCAATGTTTTTGTTCGTCTGTGTGTTCAAGTTCAAGTGTGATAGCAGAAGCAATGTTTTAGTCCGTGTGTGTGTTCAAGTTCAAGTGTGATTGCAGAAGCAATGTTTTAGTCTGTGTGTGTGTTCAAGTATGACAACAGAAGCAATGTTTTAGTCAGTGTGTGTGTTAAAGTTCAAGTGTGATAGCAGAAGCAATGTTTTAGTCCGTGTGTGAGTTCAAGTTCAAGTGTGATATCAGAAGCAATGTTTTAGTTCGTGTGTGTGTTAAAGTTCAAGTGTGATAGCAGAAGCAATGTTTTAGTCCGTGTGTGAGTTCAAGTTCAAGTGTGATATCAGAAGCAATGTTTTAGTTCGTGTGTGTATTTAAGTTCAAGTGTGATAGCAGAAGCAATGTTTTAGTCCTTGTGTCTTCAAGTGTGATAGCAGAAGCATTGTTTTAGTCCGTGTGTGTGTTAAAGTTCAAGTGTGATAGCAGAAGCAATGTTTTAGTCCGTGTGTGAGTTCAAGTTCAAGTGTGATATCAGAAGCAATGTTTTAGTTCGTGTGTGTGTTAAAGTTCAAGTGTGATAGCAGAAGCAATGTTTTAGTCCGTGTGTGAGTTCAAGTTCAAGTGTGATATCAGAAGCAATGTTTTAGTTCGTGTGTGTATTTAAGTTCAAGTGTGATAGCAGAAGCAATGTTTTAGTCCTTGTGTCTTCAAGTGTGATAGCAGAAGCAATGTTTTAGTCCGTGTGTGTGTTAAAGTTCAAGTGTGATTGCAGAAGCAATGTTTTAGTTCGTGTGTGAGTTCAAGTTCAAGTGTGATATCAGAAGCAATGTTTTAGTTCGTGTGTGTTTAAGTTCAAGTGTGATAGCAGAAGCAATGTTTTAGTCCTTGTGTGTTCAAGTGTGATAGCAGAAGAAATGTTTTAGTCCGTGTGTGTGTTAAAGTTCAAGTGTGATTGCAGAAGCAATGTTTTACTGCGTGTGTGTTTTCAAGTTCAAGTGTGATAGAAGAAGCAATGTTTTAGTCCGAGTGTGTTTTCAAATGTGATAGTAGAAGCAGTGTTTTAGCCAGTACGTGTTCTGACAGTACTGCACAATTAAATACAAATAAGGTATTTAAAGGAAGACATAAAAATCTCACAAACATTTGTATTAATAACTTGCTAAGTGCAAGTCGGGCTCGCGCACGAAGGGTTCCGTAGGTAAAGGTAGGTAGGTAGGTATCTATAAAAACGGCACTATTTGGTTCTTAGTATTTGTTGGTATAGCGGTAAAAGAAATATATCATCTATGAAAATTTCAACTGCCTTACTGTCACGGTTCATAAGATACAGCCTGGTGACAGAAAGACAGATGGATAGAGCGGACTCTTCTTAGTAATAGGCTTCAGCTTTTCCCTTTTGGGTACGTAACGCTAAAAATTAAATCAAAATGCTTTAACAAGAATGATATGAAATTTATAAATAAATGACAACGGCAGATTCTAACAAATTGCGCGTTGGAAAAACAAGAGGATCAGAGAAAACAAACTGAACTGAATAAATTTCTTGAAGAAACTCTCACCTAAACTTTGTGAAGAATGCCAGTTACACAGTTAGTCTCGATCCTGGCTCCGAGTAGAACTTTCTATTTTTCGATTGCCCGTGTTAGTAACTTGGCAAATGTAGTTTAGCCAGTAGTTCACACGGCCGCCGCTCCACGACAACTCAATTTTGTAACTTATTTTGTCCTTATGTTTATAATGCTCGTACGTTTGAATACTTGATCAACTTTGTTGCGTAAGAGAATACGCAATGATACTATACGATATCGAAAACTATTAATGTTAGGCAGGTTAGATTGGATACAAAAGTATCCCATGTTTTAAGCTGGAATAAAGGGTCATTTGTTCACAGACTAAAATAATTTTACACGTTGCCTTACATACCTAACTTGAGGGCCATGAATCTTGCTTCAAGGTAATTATTAGGTAAGTGTCAAGCCCATACTTAAGTTGTATGTTTTTCTAGGTAATTTCCAGTATATGTTTAAATATATAATAGCGGACAGAAAATATTAGAAGTATATGTACCTTAAATGCTTGAGATATTTTTTTAGAATTCCTAAGCTGTTACGCTTCATAATATAGGTGGTATCACATTATGAAGCGTAACCGCTTAAATATTAAGAAGCTTAAGAATTTTGACAATATTTAATTTATTTTCAAAAAAAAAAATACAAAATATTTTTAAATTACACTTAATAAACTAGCAGTAGTAATAAAACCTCCAGCGTTTATTGCCTGACATTCCGTTGGTTTTAATGAATATTTTTATCGACTAATAACCTTAATTAGTATATTTTTATAAGACTGAAATTTTTGTATCTTACATTAACCTTTAAAGATATTAATTCCATTGGAATATTTTTCTTTAAAGCATAATTCTACTGGGTTTTATTAAGGGGTCCTGGAATTAATCCAAAGGAAAGTTTCTGAAGGACGTTTGGAATGGAGGATCGTTGAGGCCGTTCTCGTACTTCGGCGTAGCCCTTAATTATGTTATCTTAAACTTGGTCCAATGTGCAGGAGTCATTTGTAACAAACATTTGCGTCGGTTGTTATTAAAGTAATCAGCTGCTGTGTAAACTAGTGTGGGGAAAGTTTGTCGATATATCGATGAATGTTATTTGAAGTCGCTTTTCCTTGTATAACCGCGTACCGAATATACTACATTGCGTGACAGGATTTACTTTATATTCACATTTTACAAAACGCATTTTACAGATTGAATTCAGAAGTTTTAAGCTTGATTTAAAATAAACTAGATTATAAATTATTTTTATGCGAAAAATGTCCAATACCAATTCAATATTGTTCGTAAAATAATTGGGTTTGGTACGAATATATTATGTTCAAGTTAATTTTTTTTGCGAATATTATAGAGTTTACTTACACCACTCAGGTTTAATAGGGTGTTAGCTGTGATAGGATTTTAAAACCTCTCCAGTTAATTAATGTATACCTAGTGTTATTGGTTAAATAGTGTAAAGACCTCTCAGATCAAAATTTTTAACAAAAAAAAATCATAGCAAAGTTTTTCATGCCAATATTTGTATCTTTTTTGCGGAGCAAACTTGCAGAATGATGTTAAAGGGTCATAAGCATCTAATCAACTAGAATAACATCATGAAAGTCTTTCACAGGTCATCTCTCTAATCAAGACATTTTACTTTTAAAATGGCACAATAGAAGTAAGAACATTTTTCTAAAACTAACATTATATCGATATTCAGTTTATAGCCTTCACTAGAGCAATTGAGGAGAGTTTGAGTTTGGTTAGAGGCTGGCGGAAGTGGTCGAGCGCTGTTCCTAGTTTAACTGTTGCGTCGCTTGATTGTCGGCGCGCCCCGCTGTGTCTACATGTCGATATAACTAAAATATTAGTTACTTTAAATTACCGTTGTTATTGGACCTTATTTTTATAGAAAAATAATATTAGGGTTGTAGGTGTATGGGATTTGTCTCTGTAGTACCGGGACCAGAATAGGTCTACGGTATCCTCTGCCTGACGTAAGAGGCGAATAAAAGGGGCTTCCGAGGGTTGCGGGCGGTAAGAGTGGGAGCTCGGATCGTCCAGCCAAGTGACCCGGGAAGGGCGGTGGCGGTGGTCGTACGCTCACCAGGGACGAGCCTGAAATAGGCATCGCGCTCGGAGGACTTCGGTTGTGTTGGTGTCGGTGTGTTGTGTTCCGTTGGAGGTCCTAGAGTGCTCCACGCAGCGCCGTGGACAGCCACCGAGGAGGTTATAGTGCAGTATAAATCCCACATAACCCGCGTCGCTCTCACGGCGTTGGGTATCTTTAGAAGGTTTCCCCCTCGTAAAAAAAGGTGTGTGGGGTTAGCGGTTAGCCTCTGGGTGTATCACTGCTCTAATTATTTCTGGAAAATAACAGCAGCGTTCAGCTCTGCTGTATGTTTGTATGAAGGGGTTGGTAAGGAAGATTAACTTGAGGCGTTCCAACTTAGTCTTTATTTAGCAGCGCACCTGTATGGCCAACCTTCGAACGATTAAGAACCTGATTAAAATTAGAGTTGATTACACATGTTTATGGACGACAGTTACTAATATAAATGATTAGGTGAACTGCATGCTTGTTTGCTATTTCCAACATGATTAAAACGCGTTCAAATTTTCTTCTCCATTTCAACGGATTGAATCTTTCTTTCAATTCACTTAACTAAACTAAGCTGAGATAATCCGAAAGTTTCATATCTATTGAATCAGTTTCGAATCAGCGAAATTGAAATTAAATGTATTTGGACAATGTAATACTCCTATTTCAATTTATTTTAAACAAAAACACGACCTTAATTACTAGTTAAACCAGCTTTCGTTCATGTGATATCTATCTAAAGTTGCTTTTGGATTCCGAACAATGTTTACTAATTAATTTGTTAGAAATTTAATTAGCCGTTCATTTCGTTGAGCAAAATTAAAACATTACTTATATGTAAGAAGATACCTACGATACGATAAATTCAAGGACAATTCTGACGAAGAAAAGAATGTACATTAAGGGAAGATTACTGAGTAAAGAAGGAATATCGGGACAATTAATGTGATTTACATTAAACCGAGATCGACCAAGAATATATATTTCGAATTACTAAAGCAATTCGGTGTTTAATTCGTAGGCCAGGCAAGAAAGATGGGCGGCTAGTATCCCCATTCCCCGGTACGCGGTTTTAATTACAACCCAGGTTTATTCAGTCTAATTTCAGGAACTTTGCATTCCCCGCATGAACCGCGGAAGGGTCAGGCCGAAAGAAAATGACATTTCGTTATTCTATTACGCTGAACAAAGAAGAGTAGCGCGTAATTACTTTTGTGCGAATCTGGGGTCCGCATTTGATAAGAGTAGTCCGTCCGGATTGTTCAAGGTTTAATAAAGACGTACAAAGCTAATATTGGTTCTAATAATACACAGGATTTGTTTTTATTCACGTGTATCTATGATTAGAGTGTTATGACGCAGTTATTGGAATTTAAACAGAGTTTTCATGGAACAAAAACATGTTTAGTATGCGGTTGGATTATGTAAAATTTTATGGCCGCTACCATGTTGTGCTATTTTGTTTCTCTCGGCCTGTTTATAGCATTATGTGCACGCTGCCGTGATAATAGGCACATATTCTTTTTACATTATATATTATTTGTTGGGTGTTCTTCAAATGTTATAGTACAAATTAATAGTATTATTTTTCACATGATCGAAGGTCATTTTTGCAACCGGTTTTGTTGTAAGCCTGAATTATTTATGCGTATGAATTTACGAATAGTAACTAGTAAATAGTAAAAGAAACAAGCAATTAAAATTAGAATAATCAATATTTCTAGCTTCATCATTTTTACGGGTATCTGTGTAGATATTTTCACAATTATTCAATCGATATTCTAGTTAAATATTACATTAAATTACAAGTAACGATACATGTATTCTTTTATAAAAAACGTCAGACGCAGATCCACATCATGGCTATGTTACCGCAATCAAGAGCCGCCATCGCTGCCCTCGCTCGACCATCGTGCTTACAAACTGGCGAAGTTTCTCGGTCGTTACGAGGCGCGAATAGCTCGCGTTACAATTACAGCGGCCCGCCATATTTATGCCGGCGGTAACCAAATTGCCTGATATTATTCCATCCCATTGAGTGCGAAAAGCGCAAATTAAACCGATTTTATATTGGATGATTTTCCCCGAGCGGGGGCGAGATATGTTCGTCGGGAGATAAGGAGTCGGGAAGATTGCGTTATGAAATAAGAAAGGAATTGCACTGTAAAGAGTTGCGTTCCCAGTTTTCCGTCGCATAAATATTTTAATTCGCTCGCATTTGGATTGTAAACGAATGGAACATTTACTGAAAAATAAAATACATTTTATTTTGTTATCTAATAAATGCTGAATTTTCTGTTTGTTTTATTTTTTGTGAATATTGTGTGTGTGTGTGCTTATACAGCATAGGTATATTATGATAAGCATATTTATGTGCCTATTACACCATTTATGTCTAGTAGGTACATGTTTTATCAATTCGATTATAATTTTATTAGTTAGTGTAAGTAGATAATAGTAACGTTTTAGTTTATTTTCAAAACGTCTTTCAATTAAAAGATTAATACTTATGTTGCTAATTAAACTTATGCTTTGCATCCGGAACGTCGGCTAAGCAGTGGAACCTAACGCTAAAATTTTACAACTAACTTGGTTCACTTCCGTATTGGAGAACTCTCGAAAGTGAAAAAGCAACCAAAAGATATATCCTTTAAGGGCTCAGATATTTGGGGAAACTATATAGCCTAATGAAAGCGAATGAGGGCGGCCGGGCGCTAACAACTAATTGGCTATTCCGAAAACTCATTTGAACACAAAATGGATTTTGTATTTAAATTTCAGTATTCCGTAAAACAACGGCGAAAGTTAAATGCATAAGGCATTTTGGTTTCGATGGATTTACTCTCCCTCTCGCTTGTTTATTTGTAATCGGGATTTTAGAGCGCCATTAATGAAATTAAAAGTTCTGTTTAGGTTTAGGTTTGAGATAAAGGATTTAATTAAGAGAAATAGGTTTCTTGGGAGAAGGAGACTCCTAAGTCATATTATTTATAGTTAAGCTTACATTTTAAGTTAAGCAAAACTGACATTTTGAAATGTTTATTTGTGTGTGATAATTCTTAATAAATCAATTTCCTTCCTATCATAATGTAACGTATATTATATTTAACTAGTTGATCCGGCGAACCTTGTTTTGCCTAAAGGTCAAAAATCTAAGATTATCAGTATTTCTCTACTATATTAATAGTAGAGAAATACTGATTGCGTAATATTGTAATTTTTAAGTGTTTTCTCAGTAAGTGAATTGTAAAATTCTGAATAAGAAATAATAAAGATCTTAAACCATCTATATATATATTATACATATATTATTCATAAAAACCTTCCCTTTGAATCACTCTATCTATTAAACTGCATTAAAATCCGTAACGTAGTGTTAAATATTTAAGCATACATACGGACAGATAGCGAGGAGCGACTTTCTTTTATACTATGTAGTGAAGTATTCTAGGAAACCCACCTGCATATCTTTCTTAAACGTTCTATGACGAAACAGAAAACTCGAATTGTTTTTATATCAATAGTAGTTTATTCTCGTGGCTCCGTCAACTTTGGCCCTGTTTACCGTGTTAATAATTATTACTTGTGTTAATCTAAATCATAAACTATCCATGTGCTATATTTTAACGAAATCCGACTGGTAGTTTTTTCTCGAATGACTGACATATACACATACATCTTCACAAATTTGTATATATTTGTGAAATATATGTAAATATAAATAATGTAGATATTTGTGAAATATATCACTTTGTGATATATTTCACAAATATCTACATTCAATCATTACATAGTATAAAACAAAGTCGCTTCTCGCTGTCTATTCCTCTGTATGCTTATATCTTTAAAACTACGCTACAGATTTTAACGCATTTTTTTAATAAATAGAGTGATTCTATAAGTTTTTATGTATAACTTTAGTATAATGTAGTGGAGAAACACTGATAATTTTAGATTTTCGACTTTTACGCCGAACGAAGTTCGCCGGGTCAACTAGTATCTAATAAACAACACGGTTACCATTTGTTACAGAGTTTGTCATGTGCTGACGATAACACTAAATTATGACGACGTTACAGTTAACTACGGCTAACTACGCCTACGCACGTTACTCCACAATCAAGTGCTGAGAAGCCCGTAATTGAGTTAGATGCCAATCATGTTCCAATATTGTCATTATCCACGGAGTCTCCGCTGGGATCCTAGAACCGACGTCTGAAGGCTGATGAAGACTGTGCGCTGAATTCTGAGTGTGGCACCGTCGTATTAAGGCACACACACACACAGACACACACGGTCATTTAAGTACAACTTTGTAGGTACTATGTGCATGGATATTAGTACTGTTTGTTATTTAGGGAATGTTAAATTGATATCAATTACAATTGATTATCTACATATACAATAAGTTGTATTGGTGGTATGTGTGCATTTGAGATCGTAAAGCGTTAATTATTTGAAATTAGATTCTAGCCACTTTGAGGAAATATAGGTTAAACGTTTAGCTTGTATATATCTTGATAGAAAATGTGTCTAATATTTAGAAAAAGTTATTCACCAAATACAGCACTGTCTTGCGACTATGTTACGGCTAACTACGCACGTTGAAATGCTACATAAACAAGATCTGAGAAGCCCTTAATTGAGTTAGGTGCCAATCATGTTCCAATATTGTCATTATCCACGGAGTCTCCGCTGGGATGCTGCTAGAACCAACGTCTGAAGCCTGATGAAGGCTGTGCGCTGAATTCTAAGAGCGACGATGTCATATTCAGGCATAGAATACGGTCAGGTAATGATAACTACAATGTACATTAATATTAGTATTGATTGTCATTAAGGAGAGTTTTAAATAGATATCAATTACGTTCATTACTACATATAAAAATTTATATTGGTAGGTATGTCTGCATTTAAGATCGTTAAGCATTCATTACATTGTATTTTTTTAACAATGTATAGTGATAATTCAATGGTATATCTAAATAAACGTTAAATAAATAAATAAATAACGTTTTATTAGATTTATGTCACTTTGAGAATAATATGTTAAACGTTTAGTTTGTATATATCGTGATAGGAAATGTGTCTATTATTCAGTAAAGTTTGATATTATTCGAATATAACACTAACTTAGCACTTCGTTACGACTAACTAGGTGTACGTTACAATGCCTCATAAACAAGAGCTGTGAAATCCGATGTAATTGAGTTAGATGCCAATCATGTTCCAATATTGTCATTATCCACGGAGTCTCCGCTGGGATCCTAGAAACGACGTCTGAAGGCTGATGAAGACTGTGCGCTGAATTCTGAGTGCCACAACATCGAGTTATGAGAGGCGGTATGGTAGGTTAGGTGGTGGTTAGGAAATTATATCTTAAGAAAAATATGTAAGTATGCTAATTGATACAGTTATTTAGCTAAGAAAGTGTGAGTTAGGTTTCAAATTAAAATTGATTATGTATATTAAAATGCACTTTGGTATAATTTTAGGTACCTATAAGAGACAGCTTAACTCCAATTAGTTTGATTGATAGTTATAAATTAGGCGTATCTAAGTGTTTTTCAAAGATTTATGCAATAAATCTGCCAGTCTGACCACTTATTTGTAAATGAAATCTATTTCTAGCGTGACGCATTTCTTGCGATTCGATGGAAGGATGTGGTTGCCGGCACACTTTCACATGAGGTGACTATCATAGTCCTCGGGAGTAACAACGCATCTGTGATCGACTTCAGGTAGAACCCATGTATGTCTGTATGAAGTTGATTACAGATGTCAATGGGCGGCAATGACCACATATCATCAGGTGGACTGCATGCTCGTTTGCTACTTCAGTCAGATAAAAAAAAGTCTTTGCGGTGAAAGTCACAAGTGTTTACTAGTTACTTTTATTTTTTTTTTTTTTTTTTTTTTTTTTTTTTTTTTTTTTTTTTTTTTTTTTTTTTTTTTTTTTTTTTTTTTTTTTTTTTTTTTTTTTTTTTTTTTTTTTTTTTTTTTCGCAGGTAGGTGTGAAATAATCAACACGGTTTTTCTGTACATCAAAGTGAAATTTAATATTTTAAAATAGTAAAACCTATTACAAATGTTTTAAAACTATATGTAAGGTTTAATTACCTACCAGATTAAGCTCCTTTCACAAAATTGCACATTTTCAACACTTCTTTGCACTACATACTTTAAAATGGAATCTGTCAAAGAGTCACTTACAGAGATGACTGAGTTATTCAACAGCAGAATGAATGAATTTCAAAAAGAGCTAAAGAAATCAAGCCCTTCTACAGTCTCCACTTCAACCCTAGCATCAGAGTTCAACACATTTAGAACATTTATTATGACTGCTTTGAGTACTCTTCAGCGTCAAGTTGAATTTCTGGGACAGGAAATGGACCGTACTGAAACAAGGGCACGAAGAAAAATGCTTCTGCTGCATGGAGTGCCTGAAGAGAAGACTGAGGTAACTTCATCTATAGTCATCGGAATAGTTCGGGACAAGCTTGACATAGCTGCGATTTCTTCGGACTCTTTTAGTCGTTGTCACCGTTTAGGAAGGCCTAACGACAAGAAACCGCGACCAGTGCTTATTAAGTTCCGTGAGGGATCCCTGCGCGATAAGGTGTGGTTTAGCAAAACCAAACTCAGGGGCTCTGGTATTACAATGTCGGAGTTCCTGACTAAAACTAGACACGCTTTGTTCATGGAGGCTCGCAGGCGGCATGGTATCAAGCAGTGCTGGACGCGTGAAGGCCTCATCCAAGTCCTGGCGTCGGATGGCTCTCGCCACCAAGTTGACAGCTTGGTGAGTCTTGATGCTATACCCAAAGCGCCGACTTCAGTTTCCCCGGCACAGACAACGATTGATGCTCATAAGCAGGATCGGGCTGCATCACGGCTCAAAAGAACCCAGAAAAAATGAGGCTGGTTTGGGTTGTAACTCAGGTTATCTTCTATATTAATCTTTTCTCTTTAAAATTTGAACCCAACTTTATTTATTTATAGTTTTTTATTCATCACTATTTGCTGTCTTTTGTGTTTTTTGCCGATTTTTAGTCTATAAATCACTATCACTGTTTATATATTTACTGTTATTGTCCATAATAATCACTTTTCGAGGGTAATACAATGCCCAACAACATTTAAACAATATGGTTAAACTCACTTTCAATTATTATAATAATGTAAGTCAACATTTAACTTTTGACAATAGCAACTGTCAGACAGTGACGGCTCAGATGTCTGTTTAATTTGACGTTAGTATTTCTTGCCATGTTAACGTTCTGTTTTATTATAATGTTATTTTAAATCCAGTTAATTTTAAAATGTTTTTAAATTAGGCTGGTAGGTGTTATACCTAACTAATTGTGTTTTTGTTATTATTATTATTTGTTTGTTTTTTGTAATCATAGTATAAATATAGTATTAATTTATATGATATGTCAGTATCTAGTAATGATAGTCTACCATATGTTTCTTGCTCTTCACCATCCGATGAGTTAAGCAGCGACGACAGTTTTGAAAGCATTTCTTCCCTACATACAACATTAGAAACTCACTTTTGTAACTTGCAGAAAAATTTCAATATTTGTCACATTAATGCACAGAGTATTCCAGCACATTACCCCGATCTCGTTAGTTCTTTTGATAGCAAAAATATCCATGCAGTGCTAGTTTCAGAGTCATGGTTAAAGCCATGTCTACCATCTACATCTTTCTCACTTCCAGGATTCCACTTAATTCGCAATGATCGCACTGGCCGGGGTGGTGGCGGTGTTGCTATTTATTTACGTTCTCACATCCCCTTTTCTATTTTACGAATGTCTTCATCAGCTCAACCTGGAAATGAAGCGGAGTATCTCTTTGTCGAAGTTTTGTTCTCCAATGAAAAGTTACTCTTAGGAGTTTTTTATAGCCCTTCCTTAATCATAGACTACTTCTCCACTTTGGAAAAATTGTTTGAAGATCTTTGCCCTATTTATTCTCATACCATACTTATGGGAGATTTTAACACGTGTCTTCTTAAAAATGACATAAGAGCTACTCGACTGAAATCTTTAGCTGATGCAGCCAACTTACATATGCTTCCCCTCTCTGCGACTCATTCATTTCCTAACTGTATTCCGTCACTTCTTGACCTTATACTTGTATCCTCTACGGATCATGTTCTTAAACATGGTCAGTGTGCTGCTGATGCTTTCTCTTACCATGATCTTCTTTACCTATCTTATAAATTAAAACCGCCCAAAGCTAAGTCAAGGATACTACTTCGACGTAATTTCAATAATATCGATATTGACGCCTTTCGTTCTGACGTTGCCAAAGCCAATTGGAGCACCATTTACGCTGCTGAGACCGTTGACGAACAGGTGGCTATTTTTAATTCTCTTCTGGTACAGATTTTAGATTTGCATGCTCCTGTTCGTCCTGTTCGGGTCCGTCATCTTCCTGCTCCCTGGTTGAGTGAGGAGATAAAAGCATTAATAACTAAAAAGAACAATGCCAAATCGAGACATAAGTCAAGCCCCAGTGATAAAAATCTTTCAAAATACAAAAACATCAGGAACCATTGCAATAAGGTGTGTAGAGACGCACAACGACGCCATATTCACAATTCTATACAAGATGCAGATCCGACGAAGGTCTGGAAATTTCTTAAATCGCTAGGAGTTGGGAAAGCGCGTAACAATTCCTTTCCTAGTAATATCAACCTAGACTGTTTTAATCAGTTTTTTACGTCTCTCTCTTGCATTGATAGCAATATGAAACAAACTACTTTAAATAATCTTTCCACATGTCCCACTCCTGATTATCCCCCTTTTTCTTTTAGTCAATTTGACAGTTGTGATGTTAAGAAAAGCATCCTCTCGATTCATTCGGATTCTGTCGGCAGTGATGGCATTAGTCGTAATATGATCATTCCCATCCTTGACCTTGTTGTTCCTGTTATCACCTATATCCTAAACTTTTCTATTTCCTGTTGCCTATTTCCTTCAACGTGGAAAGACGCTCAAATTATTCCATTACCCAAAAAGACAAATCCAGTTCATTGTTCTGATTATCGTCCAATTTCCATTCTCCCTTTCCTCTCTAAAGTATTTGAGCGTCTTATATATAATCAACTTAGTTCCTTTCTTCTCTCTAATAATCTTTTAAATCCTTACCAATCAGGTTTCCGCCCTGGTCATAGTACGACTACTGCGTTATTGAAAGTCACGGACGACATCCGTTTAGCAATGGATCGGAAAGAGGTGACAGTGTTGGCATTGCTTGACTTCAGCAATGCATTTAACACTGTCGATTTTGATATCTTGCTTGCTACTTTACGGTCTCTTAACATATCTCCGACTGCAATTGACTGGTTTCACAGTTACTTGTATGGGCGCCGACAGCGAATAATGGTTAATGACGACCATTCCACTTGGTCAAACATATCTGCTGGCGTACCGCAAGGTGGCGTGTTGTCTCCTCTTCTCTTTTCTATTTATATCAATTCGATGACCCTTCACTTATCTTCACTCTACCACCTTTATGCCGATGACCTGCAAATATATTTTAAATGTTCACCTGAGAACTTGCCGAAAGCTATCGGCGTAATTAATGCTGACTTGGCTTGTGTCTCAAACTGGTGCAAGTTCCATGGATTAAAGGTAAATCCTGATAAAACCCAAGCTATAGTGATTGGTAGCTCTAGATTATTATATAAGGTTTCAAACATCAATCTTCCCTCAATCCTGATTAATGGCGTCCATGTGCCTCTACAAAACAAAGTGAAAAACTTAGGCATCTACATGGATAGCTGTCTGACTTGGGCCCCTCAGGTCAACGAGGTGAGCAGGAAAGCATTTTCAGCTATGGGTTCACTCCGGAGGCTTCGCAATTTCTTACCTATTAAAACAAAAATCACACTTGCAATGACATTATTGCACCCTATCCTTGACTATGCAGATATTTGCTATCTAGATCTAACTGAGGAGCAGTTAAATAAGCTTGAGCGCATTCAAAACTTGTTTATAAGATTCATATTTGGAATTCGTAAATATGATCACGTGTCTGAGTATCGTAAGAAACTCAAGTGGCTCCCAATTCGTCTTCGCCGGAATACTCATATTCTTTCTGCTTTATATTGCGTCTTGTTTAACTCAAATAGTCCAAACTACCTAAAGGAGAGGTTTCATTACTTGTACCTCTCTCATAAAACACATTTACTTCGGTCGAACGAAAATCTTTCTCTTTCAACTCCTTCTTCTTCTTCTTCCTTTTACGGTAAATCTTTCACTTCAGTGGCTGTGCGCTTATGGAATTCTTTACCGATTGCCATCCGCCGTGCACAGTCACTGGATTCCTTTAAAAAGCAGGTGAAAGATTTTTATCTAACGCATTAATCTACTATTTATGTATATGTATATTCCTTCTTTATTATATTATTTTATATTTCCGTTATCTATGCATTCCCTAAGTTGCCCCGTATTGTTTATCTATTTTATGTCTTTTATTATTTGCTTTTTTGTATATTATTAGCTGCTGACATACCAAAATTGTTATGTTATTATTTTGTACACCCTACCTTCTCTTGGAGATGAATATTTCCTTCAGCCACATTAAGGTTGTCTGGAAGAGATCGCTATTTAAGTGATAAGACCGCCTCTTGTACCTTTCAATATGTGTCTTTATTTTTATTCTATTGTTTTATGGTGTACAATAAAGATATTTTGTATTGTATTGTATTTTATCATTTGTTTGGCTACAACCATGTATACGTAACGTACGTAAGGCATAAATCAATTAACCAAAATCACATTTAGGGTTTTGTTCGCACAAGTTTTATATAGCAACTCGTACATAACTTATTAAAACTATAGATCACGATGTCGTAGATAGTTGAAGCGAACTAAGTAAAACATAATAAATCAACGAGTTCACTTTCTCTGTAAGGGTAAATCGTGTTTTGTTTAACTCGTCGGTTGCTTGTGCGTTCCGCGGCGCGCGACATATTGTCTGAGAACTCGACGCCGACGCCTCTCCAATAAATAAGCAGGTCACATATTGAAGGGGGTGGAGGGAGAATACAATTGTAACTTTCGTGCCCCCAGCTTACGTGAAGGCAAAAGTTTAAAAAATACAAGTTTTCTTGCCCCGGGCTCGCGGCCACGCATCGGCGACATTCACACGTACACGTGACACCCAGCGGGACGATTCGCAAGTGCGCACAGATTTTCACAACGATTTCTAAATTTGCTCGATTCTACATTTAATCCCTTAATGGAAAATGCACGGATTATATGTAGGCTTTTCCTTATTATTGTTTCCTAATAACATGATTTCGAAATGAGAAGAAAAGTATATAAATTAGTATTCCTTAACCATTCTCGAATTCCATCCACTGTAACCTTAGTCGGAATAAAAATGAGACTCCATTAAGTTTCCAAAGATTTAGTGCATAACAAGCAGGCACTCTTTAAACAGTTCTTTATTCAGTCTGCAACTTCGGTCTGCATTAACGTTGCCTTTGATAATTTCCAGGAAGACGTTTTATTTACGGCGGAAAAAGATTACAGGGGGATTGGAAATGAAGTTTATAAAAACGGCGGGTGTTAAGTGATCGATGAGGAATAAAAGTTGCTAATCTTGTTTAGAGCCGTCGAAGTTCGCAGTGAGTCGGTCGCAGCTATTTAAGAGACACAACAAGCAATTAGTATGCAGGGAGGTCGCGCAACATTTTTTTACATTATGCTAAGTCCCAAAGAAAAACTGTAGGAAGTCACGAAGCAGGAGGGGGACACTCAAGCGATTCCCAATAATTCATTAGAGCGGCTGGCGTCACGGGGTACGAATTAAAATTAATGATTCGCGAGGACAGCACCGCCTCCGGAGGATTTTCTCGCGTTATTCAGTCACTTTTTATCCATCGAGATAATGCTGTTGTATTAGCTTGCGACTGGCAGGTGTTTCAACAACTTTTCTTTGTTATGTCCGCCTAATTTGAGCGAATTGGATGGACTTAGTTGGAGTTTAATAAAGTTTCGGTTTGCGGTGCATGTCTGTATTATAAATTATAATAGGTACGTATCCCTAACTTCAATTTGGCTTTAATGCTGTTGATCCCGTGTAGGGATTTGCGACGACATTGTCGCGGAATGATTTGATGAGAATTCGGGCGACGCGCCGCGACATACAGCTCGCGTTTCCAGTTTCTCGTCACGCCCGCTCGGCTCAAATAAGGCTTACTACCCCCGCTGCCGTCTCGCCTATCCTAACGCCCTTCATGTCTAAAGTTAACTGCGGAATACCTAATGTATACGCTGTTAATGTTGGAAAAAATATTACGTGTTATTATGGATAAGTTCCTCTGGCAAATATTGGAAGATTGATGTTTTGTATTTGACTTTTTGATCCTGTTCAGCGGTCATATACCCTACCTATACCTACATACTGTACTTTTTAATTTTGTTTTCGTTGTAGTATTTGATACGATATGAATTCTGATGATTCACATAGTGTTGTTGTCGGTATATTGGTATAAAGGATGACAGGAAAATCTTCACTGGGTTATTGGGACTCAGGCACTTCTTTTTCCGATGTAGTGCGCTTGCATTTATGGGCTCACGGCACTGATAGTAATGATATAGAACCTAAGTTCGTATTTAAAGTGGAAAAACATTTATGAGTACGGGACTAAGGAATAAGGGACTATGATATGAAATAAAAAAAAAAAACAAAAACCACTCACTGTAATCACAATGAGCGGTTTTTGTTTTTTTTTACCTACCCCTATAATTGTTATCCTTTCATATCCATACTAAACTGTATCAGTTCTTCGATAAATAATCATATGCTACTTCAATAATGTGTATGTTTAATAAAATAAAGTCATGTTAGGGCGTTCATAGAACGAAAATTCTTATTTACCTTATAAGCAGAACACATTAGGATTCCCATATACCTTACGTCATTATCTAAGTCATTTATCAAAAACCGAAAAAAGGTCACGATAACATGTCTCCCACTAATCGTGTGACATCTTAACTTTGTTCTTATTGGTGTTCATAAGTCGGGGAGGCAGGATCGCGCGCCGAATCCTAAGCAGCGCTTGCAACTTGCCCAACAAATTGACGACAATATCTGTTGGCGGCTTCTTGTCAACCCATTATTACGGTCTATGGTTATTATGGTCTATGTTGATGAACGGTTAACATGCTATGGTTCATAAAATATCTATATATTAATACGTGAATCAAAAACTTGTAATTAGTTTTTAAGAGCCATAAAGCGGACGGAGAAGGATGAAATTATGTACGGTTACAGTTGATGTACAGAAGGATTACCAAATGCTAATTTTTTTTTCAAATAATGCATAAAACATACCTAAACCAACTCAAAAAACACATAAATAATAAACGAAACAACACAGTTTTTTAATTAAGAAATATTCGTGCTACTTTGGACAATATGAAGTTTAGTTTTTTATGTTAAATTACGGTCGAATTTCGACCATTGCGACGGGTGACTAGTACAGATAACTCTTCTTCTTTTATCAATTATCTTTTTACTGTACGTAAAAAAGACTATTACTTATTAAAACATTCAAAGCTTAAAATTCTACGGCTGGAAGTCTATCGCTAAACCGCGATACATACTTACCTTAGGATATTGGGGTAAAGCAGTTGTGTTGTGAGGTAATGGTTTGGTACCTGTTTTATTTGATTCCTGATCTCAGATTGGAGTGAATATTTAACATCAGTTTGTCATATTTGCATGTTTGTGACTTGTAAACAATGAAAAGTGACCATTAGGAGTCAGTACTGTAAACACACGGTCGTAATGTGGTCAATTCGTTATTTTTTCACTGCTAGGCACGTTATACTTTTATAAGAAGGGTTTAAGCTATAGTCCACTAACTCTGAAGTGATGAATTATAGATTTCAAAGACCTTTATGATTTTGTTCCTACTCTTCATACAGATAGATTAAGATCCGGCTGCAAATATGTGTAGTTATCGTGTGCGTGCTGAAATCCACATTTTTACTCATATTTATGATTAGCAGAATAAAAATCTACCAGGTTGCCAATCAAAATGTGGCCGATAATATTTTTAATTAAATTATTGTTAATTGATTTCGCGGGAAAAATTTCACTAATCAAATTTTTAAGTAAAATATCGTTCATTTCACGGAAATAGGTATAAAGACTTTGAAAAATCGTAGTTGCCGTTGAGCACTTGACCGCACCTCTTCGCAGCCAGGTTTAAACAGGTATGATTTCGATATATTTATTCGTCCATAACGAATGTTTATGTTTTATACATCAAAATAAAGCTATTTTTTTCTCATTATTATGATATACGGCAACCTAATTAAATCTGGCCGCAGGTTAGGGTTACTGGCTGTTAAAGATGGTAAATATTGAAGGGTGAGTGAAAGGAAGCTAGTGCGTAACATCACCAGTCTAACAAGGATAGCAATAATTGTCACTCTCTGGTTATGAAGGCACGTAAATGGCTGTCACTTATTTGTAAGAAGTTGATTACTCAAGCCAGGAGTTGTATTTCATATCATCATATCTTCGCTCTGTAGACATGTGGAGCTTTTACGTACCTATTCATAGATTGAACACAAATTTATTACGCTGGGTATTATACTCGTAGTTTATTAGCGTCCCTTGAAGGGTTCATCGCAATTTCTAATAATATAACCGATAGCATGCATCAAATTGCTTCACAGTCATTTTTTATCTATAGTCATCTCTTACCTTCCTTTTGGTGACGGAGAAAGGGAATCTTTAAAACTAACCATGGTTCTTTTGAGTGATACCGGGATATGTTTGTTTTTTTTTACTGTAATAAACTTACAATTTCTAAACTCTAAAACTCCCACGAGCCACTGTTAGAGTATAAGTTTTACGTTTCGTTACGTAGCGTCAGGGAAATTACATGCTACTTCCTCCACGCTACGTATATGATTCTGAGATCTTGTATAAAACGCAACTGGAGTCCAGTAAGTGTGGTGCATCTATCGTACTCTACTTGGGAAGAGTATGTTCTTTACACATTCAAGTGTTTATGATCGTATGCGATTAGTGACTATTTAGATCTACGGAGATGTTTACGAAAACTTATTGGTAACGGTCACCCATCCACGGATCTCTTACGCACTAACATCAAATTAGCGAATCGCCTAAAATCATGAGTATCGCAGAATTAGAAATCTAATAAAAAATTAAGTCTTTTGTAGGTACTAATGTATCTGTGGCCGATGTCGCGTTAGGAATCTATCTGGGACTAATTATATTATTGGTTATGTTCATAGGCGGCGGTAAGCCTAAGTGGTATGGGTACTCTAGTACTTAAAAAGGTCGTTCAAACACTAATACGTACAATGCTAATGTAAACTGGCGACGGGCAATAATCTGGTATTCCCCATTTGTGTCTACATTTGTGGTTTGTCGTGTCTACGGACAATGAATCCAGCCATCTTTCTTGTTCCCAATCCCGATTGCACTGTCCCTAGTCACGACAGACTGAAGGAAATGCATAACACATCGCACGTCGTCAAAATTTATTGCGAAACTAGATTTCGCCGAAATGCAGTTTTGAACAATTGGACCGGCGCTTGCAAATAACGACGTTAAACTATCTCACTCGAACATGACTTTAAAGTTGTTATAAGGATTGGCTCTAGTTTAAAAAAAATATATCTTGTTAAGCTGAGGTAAGAGAAATACCTACCCTTACCTCGCAAATACGCACGTATATGAAGGAAAAGGAATATACACAATATAATATTGGTAACGCTTTTATTACTTGACAAGGATAATAAACACTTTAGACACGGTCATACAACTGTGCATAATTACGTTTAAAAACCGCTATGTGTGTTTTAAGCCTAGAACATTTTGTTTTTGTATATGAATACGATTTGTACGGACGAATTATCTTATGTTTTCTGGCAGAAACAGCAGTCACAAGGCCCTCAGTGTCGAGACATGAGAAATACAACACTGAGGCTTATTTTCAAATCATAAATAACTGTGTCGTTTGGTACCATTAATCTCATGATTTACTGAAAAGGATATCAATAAAACGTAATCACATAAATAGCGATAGAATTTAAGCTTTTGAAAAAATATATGTGCGTGACTCGACAGGCGCCGCGAGGTCGCCTTGGCGTACAATTGTGTAGGTAGTCCTAGAAAATACGACCAAATAAATGAGACCTCCATGAAGTAAGGCGACCTCCCCTTTATTGCCTTGATTAAAGCAAGGGAAGAGGTCAGGGGGGTTGATTTAAAGCTGGTGGGTGTAACGTGGCTAATACGAACGGAGCACGCGTATGGAAATTACAGTGGAATCAATCACGAACGGCCCAACATGCCCCACAGACAGCACAAACAATGGCTTTCTAACCTAATGGCTCTTCCATAAAGATTTTATCCTCAACAGTTTTTCAATACACACGCCAATAACTCATATCTTTCTTACGTCAAATATACACTTTGACGTCATAGTTTGCTAAAATCTGTACATTTTTAGATGACTTTTTGCATTTCGTGTTAAATATATGATAACTAGGGGAAAACCTCGGCTTCGCTCTAGTAAAATGTGTTATATCTGAAATATCATCTGCTGTGACTTTGTGCATGTCGATTGTAGAAAGCAATTTCTACCAAATAACTGTAAGTTAGGTTGTTAGATGGCGCTGATCCAAGGTTTAATTTATCGATAATACTTCGTAGTTCTTCATAGATGGCACTATCTACCAATTGGTACATAGTGCACCTTATTCAACATAAGTGATAGATGGCGTTCGTTTAATATTTGACTCATCGGAAATTCTTTGTAAACGAACATGGCATCCGTGTGGCTAATATAGCGACGGCCATTTGCTCCAATAATAATATTTAACAAAGTATTGAAATATTCGAAATACATAATTTTGTGTTTTATACAGGTATACATTACCTATAAAATTACCCTAAAACCTTAAAATTGAATTTTATTATCGATTATGTATGTTTTATAAACATAATTGAATTAAATTAATTTTGATTCAAAAGGTATAGAAATAAGATTTTACTTGTATTTAAATTTATCTTAGTTTCACTCCTCAGATATGCCAATATTAAATTATTATTACTTTTTCATTTCAGTTGCTTTGGCAACCTCATCACATTATTTTATAAACACATATTTCGCAGGAAAATGACCAATTCGATCATATACAAGTCAGACTATGATATAGGTAAGACATCTTTTATTATTTTCTGTATTTTTCTCCGCTGCTACTCTACATAAATTGCCATCTTAGGTATGTACATTATTTAAGTAGTCCACAAAATATGACAGGTTGTAAATACCTACACTTAAACATTACGTGACCGAAATGTTTTTCATATGGTAATCTGTAGTCATATTGAACATACATAAAATCAGATAATAAAATACAGATCACAAAATTCAAAATCACTTACGTTTCAGGACACAGCCGGCGGTGTTCTAGCAAGCCAATAAAAATGTAAATGTTCCCAATAAAATTTTGCTTTGAAGTAGTCACTGTGGCGTCCGCGGCTTTGATCTGCCGTATATGTTATAATTCGAATAGCTTTTGTTAGTCCGGCGAGCTGCGGATATATCAATGTTTCAATCATCAAAAACGTGACCACGTCAGCTAGGGGTGCCTAAAAGTATGGTATTCGTTTTTAGATGAACGATACCATTGAACGATACCATCGCTGCTTTTGTGGTATTTTAAATTTATACTTTAATTGAAATGACCTTAAAAATAGATATGAATTCAATTCATTGCAGTTTTTGACACTATAGACATATTAAGAAATATTTTACAGTATTAAAAAAATCAATGAATTATTATTATATTAATACGTGAAGCAAAAATTTGTGACGGATTTTTAAGTAATATGCCGCGGACGGATTAGTATGAAATTTTGCACGGTTATAGTGGACGTAGAGAAGGAGTGCAGAATGTTAATATTTTTTTCAAATAATGCATTTTTCATACATAAAATCAACTAAAAACACATTACACACACTGCCTTGCATTTGTCACAAACACATATGTACTTAGTAAATGAAAATGAAAAGACACAACGTCAAGAATGTCAGATGACATTTGATTTTTAATTTAAATTACGGTCGAATTTCGGCCGATGACTAGTTTTCATAAATCGTTGTTTTTGAGTGTGGTCCTTTCAAAATTAATTTCATTTTGATAATCCTTACTAATATTATTAATGTAAAAGTATGTTTGTTTGTTACGTTTTCACGTCAAAACTACTTAACCGATTATCATGACACTTGGTACATACTTTCTTAGAGGTATTAGAAAAAACATAGGAAAATTAAAAAATAAATATAGATAATATTTTTTCTGTGAGATATCATTGTTTGACAAACTATTGTTTCAAATTGTCAAATTCTTAGTTTTAAGGCGAGCGAGGCCGCGGGTTAAAGCTAGTGAAGTAAAATAAACTGCTTTAAGTTGTTTTTTCTATATTATCTATAAAACAACAGAGATGTTCAATACTGCACATGTTTACTTTGCGTTAAGCTAGCGTGATTATCAACTTATCTTGGTTTGTTCCCAATGTGAAACATGTTAATTGCCATTACATTTGCCATTTTTTACCTTGTGGACTAGGTCTAGTACGAAAGAAAAATTGTCGAACGATTTTTTCTTCTGCACGTTTCTTAAGTTCTTTACTAGATTAATATAGTGAGAATTCGGTAAACTGTAGTTACAGGTATCAGAAATTACATATTTCATCAGTTAATTCATAAGTAATTTCTCACAATTTAAACAAGTTGTATCATAAGTCATAAGTCATAATTATTTATTTGCCTAAATGTGGTTTGTACACAATTTAAAAGTTTCTCACATTTGCCATATATCAAGTGGCGACATCTTTGTTGAAACATAACAAAATCTGCCAGCTATCAGTACGATTAGATAAGTGAAGTACTCCGAACGCGGCTACCTATAGGATGAAGGAGCATGCGTTTCGGTGATAGAATGCCGGTTGATTTGCAAGGGGGGACCATTTTGGTCCTTTGTAGTGGCAAAGGAAGCGCGGTCGGCTTCAGGTAAAGACCATTTTATAAACAGTTCGTCATAAATCATCATCATCGAATGAACTGCAAGCTCGTTTGCTACTTCTATCTTATTTGTATAAAAATAGTAATTACATTTGTCAAGATTTATTTATAATTCTTAAGTAGTCAAATTGATAAAATAAAACAAATAAATACAGGAACTTCTAAATGTATGGGTACCTACATGACACGTATTTAATATGTGATAATGTAACAAATACACCGAAGATTTTGCTCGTATTTTGGCGACGGCTGGAATAGAATCTCGATTCCCCAAAGACGGGGTAACACGCTATGGCTTCTTCGAGAACATTTTTACGAGTTTTTATCGAACAAGGGCTCACATTTGACCTTAATCACGGGGAAGAGCATAAATGAAAAACAATGTCGCGTGGATTCTGTTAGCCCTTTTTCCCTTAAATATTTTATTTTGGTTATAAAAAGGATCGAAAATTTTAGTACAAGGTATAAAATGAAATTTAGGTGCAACAAAATAGGAGTAGGTACAGTTTTCCGATTTTGTTAAGGATCGTTGTGAAGGGACCTCAATTCTGGCTATTATTAACCGACTTTTTTGTTTTATTATTTGTTTATGTAAAATAATAATAAAATAGCTGAGGGTTACGGTTGATAAGAGAATAAACAAGCGATTACTAGTTATTATAAAAAAGCCAATACAAACAAATAAAATATGTTATTCGTAAGCATTTGCATCGCATCCTATAAACTTATTCATAGAATAATATACCGAGGTTATTTGAGGGTGGAAGAATTTCAATATGTATAATATTATGCAGGTTGATTCTTTGAGCTCGGGTCGGACACAGAGCATTTGAATAAACCGATATCGCAGGAGTCGAGCAAAATATGGTCCGTCGAAGGTCGCTGTTTAGCCGAACCCCGGAAAATATGTATGTTTTGCCTCTAAAGCTACCGTTATTACATCCAAGATAGAGCAAGCTCGCTGTGCTATGTAAAACAGCCCCGCACTGTAATTGTCTGCTTCCTTAAAGAATATCTTGTCCATTGACAGTAGGTTTATTTGTAGTGCATCAAAGAAAGAAATCTATTGTATTATTATGAAATGTCCAACTTGTAAATATTTTTTGTTTACTTTTATTGATTTAATAAATATGTAGGTTATATGTGCTATCAGATATAAGCACACGTTGATTAGTCGTAAAAGAAATATTTCCGGAGTGTAGAATATATATTATGCTATAAATTTTATGACTAGGTAAGTACCTACCTGTTGTTTGGCAAATTTACATTAATCAACATTAATTAAATCCCAATTAAGACTTTAGTTTATTACCAAATCGCGACTACGGGTAAATATTACCGAATCACGCCACGTGAGATACAAATATTGTATTGTGTTGTATTTCAACGTTATCAGTAGGGATTACAGCTCAATGCTATTAACGGTAAACGACGCTGTCGATTTGTTCAATTTTGAAAACCTTTGTAAAAGCGTAGCTAAACCGCAAAAACGATCTCACGAGACCTAAAAAACCTAAGAACGTACGATCGGTCGTTACCCGTGATTACGGCAAACTCAGCAGATCTATCAGGCGGTCGGTCGCCATTACCATCTGTACTCGCACTTACACTAACGCCAGATGAAAGATAAACATTTGACATGAGGATAGGGTAAATCCGTATTCTCGTCACACGGCCGGGGCTAATTCAATAGCTGATTGGATTTTGGGGTGCTGATCTCGAGAGCTATTTACAACTCGCGATTCTGTAGAGCCAATATAACTTAGATCTGTGCGCGCTGTATTGAGAATTGTGAAAGGATTTGATACGATGTTTATGTTTTAGGAGATTTGATAGCTTACAACTGCAGGGAGGGAATATTTCCGGAATATTTATGTTGTTTACATTGTGACTTTTAGTCTATAAAGATAGTCAAAAAACCATCGAAAACGGATTCAACACTTTCGAATTTGAAACAACAATTAGACTAACATACGTATTTTTTTTTACTTTCTATTTACTAAGCGAATACATAGAAATTCCATCTATAACAAATGTACAAGTTAATCACCGATATAATTATTATTTATGACAATATTTTTGGTTCAAGAACATTGACCTCAGCCGAAAATGGCGAGGTAGTTTGTTTTAGGGTAGTATTATAACGAGGTCTATTATGATACTGCATCAATTTGCCGCAGTAAAGTTATTAAGCTACAATCAACTTATTGTTCGTAGCATATTGGATACGTTTTCAAGCAAGCGTAGTTTAGAGTAGAAAGTGCTATAATTGAGAAGATTTCACATTATCACGAAAAGATCGTAGTCACAGTGTCTTAATTATTTCATCCTATGAATTCAAATATTTTGAAGTGATTAGGTGTTTTTTTGTAGTTGGTAACTATTGTTCTTGGGCCACGCAGACCATACGTATTATATCACTACACTGCGAAGCTAACTTTTAGCTTCTCAGTGTAGTGATATAATAGGAAATTCAAGTTAATATTTGTCTTACTGAAGAGAAATTTTACTAACTCTAAATTAACACTAAATCTATATTGTTAAGTATGTGAACCAAATATAAATCATTTTTAGGGTTGCATGTATTTCATCTCTATATTTTCTTTGGATTATTCTTAATCTACTGCGTCACAAGACGGGTAAGATTTTTAGAGCGTATATATATATTTATATCTATTTCCTTGGCATAGCTTATAAACCAAACAGCTCAAGATAATTTTGAAATAAGTACCTTTGGATTCGTTTCTGTGGTCATAGTGCACAATTTGTAAATATTACGCGCCATAATAAAAAAGGGAGTCAAAACATGATCAATAAAATGAAAATAATCATTAAACACTAATTATAGAAAAAAAAACTACCAAAACTGCATATTCACCCACCTGTATTGTAAGTTTTCGGTTTACCTTTTTAACATCGGTTTATAATCAGTATTTTGTTTTATTAATTTATTCGATTCGTTTTATTAAATCCTACCAATGCATTATTAAATTTGGCGATATATTTACGAAGACTCATAGCAAGCCCAAACAAATCAGTATTGTTTGCAGCACATTGAACACAATTCGGATTGTGGTTTGAAGCGGCGACTGCGATAATTGAGATGAGAACTGTGCGATTGCACAACTGTGTTAGCTAAAGTGAATACTCTATAGATTGCCATAGATTACAATCTAGATAAGGATATCTGAATCTTGTCTGAAGAGAATAAAATAACAACTTCTATCTGTTGTAATGTAATACAACAACTCCTATCTGCTTGGAACTTGGCCTGCCCAGGGCAAAATTATCCTGAATTCAAAATTGTTCAGAGATTGTGGGACGAGCCGATTTGTAAATTATCTTTTAGTAAACTTTTTAGTAATACACAAGATCTTAACGATCGGGCTCGTCTATTAGCAGTCTCTGAAAAGGAATCAGGTTTTTGGCTGCAAGCTTTGCCATCTTATAATTTAGCTACTTTTTTAGATGATATAAGTTTTTCTGTTTGTGTTTGCCTGCGGTTAGGTGTGAAAACAAATGAGCCACACCGCTGTCTTTGTGGAGAAAACGTCACCCAGTTTGGCCATCATGGATTGTCTTGCCGCCGGAGTGCAGGTCGTCTGTCGCGTCACGCGTGCATCAACGACATCATCCGAAGGGCCCTTGTTACCGTCAACGTGCCGGCTGTCCTTGAGCCGAATGGTATAGCACGTGACGATGGCAAGAGGCCTGACGGTATGAGTCTCGTTCCATGGAAACAGGGGAGGTCACTTATATGGGATGCAACTTGTGTTGATACACTGGCTCCATCGCATATATCTTTGACCTCGATGCGCGCAGGTGGTGCGGCAGAAACGGCTGAATCTTCTAAGCGGCGCAAATATGCAGCTCTTGGGGAGGGTTACATATTTGTGCCGTTTGCGGTTGAGACACTGGGTCCTTGGGGGCCAGAAGCGCGACGATTTTTCAAAGAACTGTCTTCGCGCCTGGTTGACGTTTCAGGAGACCCAAGGGCTGGTACGTATTTTGGCCAACGTATCAGTTTGGCCATACAACGCGGAAATGCCGCAAGCATTCTTGGGACTCTCCCAAAAGGCAGCGGTATGGACTCTTTGTTTTATTTATAATTTGTATTATTTTTTTAGATTTAAAGAAATATGTTTTTTTTTTATTTTAAATAATTTATTTTGTATATAATGTACATAGAATTGTTTGTTTTAATAAATTAAAAAGTACTCCTATCTGATGTAATTAAGATTTGATCCAAATACCTCCATTGATAATTAAATATTAAGAAATGCCTTTTATAGTTAATACTAGTTTAGAAAGCAGTGGAAATTCGAGGTATGAACAGAGTCCTATCTGCGGTGGACCTTCGGGTATTAAAAGTGCCGATTCTTACCGCACCCTTCAAGCCAGTTAGTTATAGAAGACCCTCGGTATTGCAACTTGATCCTTGCTCTTTTACCATCACAACAAAAAAAAACGTAAACTGCATAATATGTTTATGGACAGTAAACAAGACAGATAAGTTCAAAGTCTTACCTGAGGGACTAGAACCTGATTTCCAGAGTTAAACCTGAGACCAATGCTTTACTTATATGTAGTGCTGTTAGTAGGCAGAAACAGATGTGGTGCTTCCGAAGTCGACCTATAAAGGTTTCTACCAACTTTATTCCATTTTTTTTATCTGATTGAAGTAGCAAACGAGTATGTAGTCCACCCACATGGTAAGTAGTTCCTGCCGTCCATGGACACATGTAAGCAACTTTAAAAGAACTTGGAATCTATCTGAAGTCAATCACAGATGTTTTGCTATTCGAGGACTGTGATGGTCACCGTATATAAAAGTGTGCCGGCAACCACACTCTTTCATCGTAACGCAAAAAAATGCTTCACGCTAGAAATAGGTGTGGCGGTGGTACTTCCCCGGTTGAACTACAAGGGTTCTACCACTTGCAAAATCCATCTTATAAATACAACTCAATTGACAAGAATACTTTTTATAGTTGTATATTTTTGAATATTTTGTTATAGTTGTAACAAAGTAGGCATTCGTACAGAAATCATAAAGAGGTAGCAGATATTTTTGCACTCGCACTCAACTACGGCGGGACCTCGTGCGAGCGCCCGCGGCCCGGTTTACGACTGTCCATTTGCTAGTTTGCGTAGTGAAAGGTAAACTTTGAGATTCACTGGACTCTGCGGGCGAGTAATTGTTTATTTTGTATTTTTTTACAACCCGAATTGAGTTAGTCCAAGTCAAATTTGTACGGTTGGATCGAATGACTGTAAATGTATTTGAATTCAAAATAACTACCTAATAATTACAATATCATTTTACACTGAAATGAAATTGTGATCTTGGGTGTTTTTTAACATACAAGAAAAATAATATCGACAGATATAATATAGGTGTTTTTTGTATTTAGTGATTAAGATTTAGTTTAATATCACTCTGTATTTAAAAGATTTTTAGATTTAAAACACTTGAAGAAAAGGTGATGAATATAAAGTGCAATTAGTTTCCAAAGTCAAGCTTTTAGTTTAAATACAAAATGTAAACAAAAGAAAACACAAATCTTTAAAAATAAATTAGGCAGACTTTCTTTCTCATAGCGGGTATCCGAGTCCTGCAGTGACAACATTTAATTTTACTTTAAATGTAAAACTGTTTTCACCTAAAAGAGTTCCTGCTTACCTGTAAACTTCTGTTTAATATGAAAATAAAAAACAAACACACTTACAACAAAATTCATTCATAAAGTAAAACAAAATACCTAAATATTTATCACAGTAATTCAGCAAATACCAAAAATAATCTAAAGCTATTAAGAGGAGAAGAATTACGAACCCACATACATCGAAATTTTGATTAAGAGAAGAAATATAAGTAATCAAAGCATACCAAAATAATATACCAGCGTAAAAATGTAAATAATAAACGCATACCGTATTTAAAGTAAATTAAGAGCACGAAATCTCGGAACGATACTTGAGGATCGACGATATGAAAATACGTAACAGGTGAAGCAAAATAAACGATATATTCCGTAGCAATATTATGTCAACGTTCGTACCGCAAGAAAGCTGTGTCGCATAAAAAATCCCCTAATCTAGTAAACAGGGGCCAAATGACTCACTTCACGGTGGGGGCGCCACGTTTGGGGAACTTAATCTTTACGGGATAAAGTAAAAGGAGACATGACCCAGGTGGCAACACCACGCGTAAATTGCAAGACCCTTTGTCTTTTTGTACCGTTACGTACCCGGCTCTACCGTTAATTATGAAAGTGGGGCTAATTTAAATAATATTAGTCGTGTTCAGTAATTATATTGAGCCTAGTTTCATAATTTAGCTCCACGTCGGGTAAATAATTAATACGCGGTAAGGTATTACGTGCTGATGCTCCAACTTGAATTGCTAATGTTTATCTATTTAACAGAGCAGTGATAGCCTAATGGTTGAATCTTGCCCTTTCGATTGGAAGGTCCAAGGTTCAAAACCCAGGTACGCACCACAGATTTTTCTAAAATTATGTGCGTATTAGAAATTAATTATCACTGCTTTTCGGTGAAGGAAAACATCGTGAGGAAACCTACACACCCGAGAGATCTTAAAAAAAAGTTCTCGGAGGTGTATGAAGTCCACCAAATTGCACTTGGCCAACGCGGTGGACTATGCCCTTAACCCTCACATTCTGAGAGAAGACCCGTGTCCAGCTGTGGGACAATAATGGGTTGACGAGATCTATATAATAGTAATATATAGATGGGACGGTGTGTGTCTATTTGTATCTTAATTACGTAAACCATTGATCTGATATACATGAAATTTTGCGTGGCTGTTGTTTATATAACTGGTCAGTCTAAATGATACTTTTGATTTTGATATTTTGCACTATTTAAAGATGGCGACTGTTTGTGTGTCATTTATGCCCCGATTGAAGCACGGGTAATTCAGCTAGTAATAAATAAATGTTTTTTTTTCATATTCATTGTAAAAAATAATTTGTTTTACAATTTACACAAAGGAGAGTCAATAGACCGTTTAAGTATCTTAAAGTGATCTGTTCTTAACTACTCTGCGTTTTAAAGTTTCTTAGCGCGTAGAATGTGACCGTTAAATGGTCCGTAAACTGACGTTAAACAAAGCCGAAATAAATTCTACCAGTACGTTTATAGCATTACCGGAACGGTTTTTCATGTTTATAACACAGCATTAGGTAGTGGGCACAGTCCGGTCCGGTACTTGTAGTACCTACGTGCGACGTAATCGCCGGGCGTGGACGTCTGTGAAACACGGAAAACCGTTCAGACGACCCCCGACCTCCCCCGACCCCACGTTCACCCACCACTTTTACGATGAATCTTCGTTTCTCCGCATCAAGAAGTAATTTTAGTGTTCCTTTGCCGATTCAATGATAGCACTCGCCTTGATTGGTTAAGCCCTCTTTGATTTAATTTCGGGTTAAGTTCCTCTGCGGTGAGCCGCTTGGGATGCCGATACGTTCGGACCCATCCCCGTGTGGTACTCTGTTATGTTAATACCACTTACCAGCACTACTACGCAGTAGAACTAATGGACGTTTTATTACATCTTACTAAGACTTAATCAAAGATAATATTATACGGTTCTACCTAGCCATTCTAATTGGGGTTAAACAACTCTAGTCGTAAATAGTCCTTAGGTAAATTACTTGAGAACTTTATCATCTTGCGCCAGCGTAACTAAAATGGCATGGATATAATAAAAAGCTTTCTTAGCCCCGTAGCACAATAACTTTAATTGTAAAAGAACAAACATGCTATAAAAATATGTACAATGTATTATGCAAACGTAACATAAAAAACAATATTTTGTAATAAATAAACTGAGTTAATAAATTAGCGAAAAAAAAATACGTATATCTATAAACTCTACCAATTCGGACTTGGCCAGCGTTTTGACACAAGGCCCGTGCCCAGCAGTGGGACAATAATGGGTAGACGACAATATTTTATAAAGATGTTTTGAGTATTCAATGATATATAAAATCCCATCCAGCTCTAAGGTACTTAGATACATGATTGGATTATGACGTAAAATACTTTATTGTCGTTATAAGAAACACGTTAAAGGAAGTTATTTGTACAATGCCAAAGGCGATCTTTAGGCCGCATTAGCGATTTTTCCAGACGGGGTTAAAGGGCATAATGGATAACAGTTCTTCTTCAGTTTTTCTTAATAGTTTTTGTAACATTTAATTAAATTAATGCGAAATTTTGAATGACAAAAACCCCTATTTTATCCCTTTTGGGGTTTATTTATTTATTTATACTTTATTATACCTTACAATTTTGGTACAAAAGGCGGACTTAATGCTAGGAGCATTCTCTACCAGTCAACCTTTAGGCTAAACAGAAAACAAATTCATTCGTCGAAAATAGTGAATTAGATTTTCCAACACATATCAAACCTGAAATGCAAATACTAAGTTTCATTACCTTAGCATGAAAATTGCTGGACTTTCATACAAACTTTCCCCTTCCTATTTCGATTCCCTGAAGGGGCAAATTTACAAAAATCCTTTTAAGTGCTTACCTTCACAAGAAAAAGAAACGTGGTGCTAAGTTTAAAGGTTCTAAGCACATTAGTTTACGCTGTGCATTGATATGTCAGTAGTTAAGTCAGTTTTCTTAACTAAAAAAACTGTCTCATTCTGAAAGAAGACCCGTGCCCAGCAGTGGGACAATAATGAGTTGACGACGAAGTCAGTATTCTTATTAATAAATATAGGCTCTACATTCACAGGTATTAAAAGAATTGATATTTTCCAAAATTTCCAAAATTGTTTGGATTTATATTGACTACAAGCTCCAAAAAATATACCACTGGGGCACCAATGCCGCTATTTCTAAATAAAAGAGCTGAACCTGTAATGGGTGAATCAATCGTGCATATACATAAATTACTAGCGCTCACTCCAGGGAATAACACGAGAGTGATATAAAATACAGAACCTACTATTGTTGTATGAATGCATGGATCTTTAAATTGCTAATATGTTGTATGCATAAATAGCTCCTCTGGGTCCTTAAGAACTCGTAAAATTTTATTAGGTACCTACTTTTTAGTACAGCAGACATTAAATAAATATTTCGTGCTCATTTCTGTTCAACACTGCGAAATACAAAGTAGGTGATTCTAAACGCAAATAAAGAGGTCGTAGTAAGTTCATGCCATAGTGTCGTTATTGAAATGTTAAGTTAACACAGAGCGTGGTCAGTCAAGTGATGGTTGACCGCTGTTGTTTTTTTTTATAATAAATTAACTATCTATACTTGAAAAATCGATCTCTTATTACGTTAAAAGAAGCATGTAAAAGTTGATTACGAGATGTTGATATTTAAGTTATTGAATACTAAGTTATTCCTGCGGCTTCCCGCTGTGGTCACGTCTACTATGGTAATGAGTATGAAATGTGTTTCAAATTCAGCGACATCCGACCAAGCACACATACACAACATTTGCATTACAAAAAATCGAATTTAGTTTCACTGCCCAATCAATAATTTTTAACGAGTAATACGCACTTAGCTTCGCCGAGTAAATTTTCCCGTTTTACCCCACATGTGGGGCAAAATAGGAAGTTATACGTGGTAAAATGAAGACAGTAACTAATCAAGCATCTAAAACCCTTCAACCAGTCTTGACCAGGCGTGCCAATGACTGGATTAAATGGATTTTCAATGTTGTTTATTTTTGCTAGCTCAAAAGTCACTGTGGGAAGTTTTTTACCCGTGATCCCAAAAAGCCTTGCTGGCATATGACGTATGCCACTAAAATGTTTTGAAATATTAATCTTTTACACCACAATGCTTTAAGAAAACAGTTTTGAAATCATAATCTTTTACACCACAATCACATTCTGAATTGATATCAAGCGTATCTTGAGTTTCCTTGCCCCCTTGTTCCAAGGTAGATTATGGTACCTCATAAGTAGCTGGGGTACTAAAAAAACAATATGGCCGGTGAGCACGGCTTTTACAGCTATTCAAATGTTTTCTTGCTTTTTACTTTTGACGATTCGTTTTTGTAGCGTAAATGCGTAACACGATAACTACAAACAACAAGTAATATTATTAAAAAAATCAAAACAATTAATGCGACTGCTTAAAAACGATTGATAACTTACAGTTTCAGTTGCTTGTTTTTAAGCAGTCGCTTTCTCGTTTTATAATAATGTATTTAATTTCATGTGAGACTATATCAAATGTACGTATTACATACGCTCGAAAAACATTGCCTTCGTTCTGAAGTAGTTGGGTAAAAATAATGCACTTAGATAAGTAAAAGAAACCCAGGGACAAAACAAACGGGATACCATCTCATAATGCCCCGACCATATTGCCCCTGGTAGCATTTTACTGTTTTAAGTTTTATAATATCTCAACTCTTTGAGTTTTATCCATATCAAGTACAAAAATATACGACCAGGACTATAATTATTACCTGACTGAAAAATAAATCAAACAACTTACGCTTACCTCTTTTTACATTGATATTTTGGTGGAAAAATATTTAAAAATTCATTTAAAAACAATTAATTGAATGCTATGACGCCATTACAAGCAGTACCACGTTCACTGCGTGGACTCATGTGAAGCATCTCAACAAAAGAAGTATGGCAATGTCGCAAGCGCATTACCTTATAAACAAAACGCACACATACATTCTTCTTTTCTGACCCGAACCTCATTATGCCCCAACTTCCTACATTCAAAGTACTACCAACAGCGTGTATTCCAGCCGAAACAGATGTGTCTCGCGTGTCACTTCGCCCGCGTCCACGGGCCAGCCGTCATGAATACATAATACAAGGGCAGGACGCGAATTCTTTCGTTTATTATTCAATCATTCGTTCGGCGCGAGTCGGCTTTAATTTCATGGCGGGTGGGCACAGTGCCCCGAGCGACAACCGCGTCCGCGAGTATGGAGAACGTCTTATCGGGATGAAGGGAGATAACGAAAAAATACTGTAAGCACTCATAAATATAAAAGTAGAATACAAATTCGAAAACAATTTATTGAGAATGAAGGTTATTTTAATGTACTTATTTTAATGCACTTACGTTTGTTAGAAGTTCAATCCATTAAAATAATTAGAGGAGGAATTTGTGGAGGTTATTTTTAATGAGTACCAATGTATTAAACTTATTTAATCACAATGGGTTGTATTCTTACTTTTAAATGTAACTATATCTTTCATTGTTATAAATATGGAATGCGCAACGTTCTGATGAAGACAAATACTTTCAGTGGAAATAAATATCCACAATGTTATCGGTAGAGCAATAAAATACGATGATTATACGGGATTACCGGGAGGTAAATGACAATATTGGGTATCGTATACGACATACTGATTTGATGATGGGAATAAAAACTGCCGATTATTTTCTTGCTTACCTATTTTGCATAGAAGCGTATTCCTTACTTGGCGAGCCGTCACCGCTGAGTACTGCGAAAAAGACAATTCTTATTCTAAAAGGCGAGGCTGGTGAGGATGTGGAGCGAGTGCGTGCCTGTTTTGATTGAAACCGCCCGCCACCATCGCGACCGACACCGAATTGAAAACGCAAATTTAGTGACACATCTATTAACGAAAATGTGAAGGCACTACCAGAAAATAGGATCGAAGAGGAAAACTGTATAATGTAACCATATTTCAGTTAGGAACCGACTCGTATTTTTTGATTGAAACAAAGAAACAAATGATGCCAATTCCTTCGCACTGTATTTCTCATGTAAACGCCTGTTCGGTCACATTTTGTTACTTAATATTTTTGTATTTTGAACTCGAGATGACATAAATAAGCCCCGAGACATTTGCGGCAAACATCTTGGTGTAACTCAGACGGAGTTACGTTGCATAAAGATATTTTCAATCCACACATATAGTCCATGCATTCGTGTATACTATTCGAGCTAAGGGCTGCTCTTGAAATTATTATCACAACTATCAAAGAAAGAGTCACATTATAATTTTAGAGAACATTTGTAACTGCATATTGTAAAAGTCTTATTGCATAATGAAATGTAAAATAAAGTAATAAAAAAGACATACAATTGAATAGCTTTTAAATCATTTTTACAATATTTACATGTAATATTACGTATGTAACGTACATCTTTATACACTGAATTAGTCATTGATTTCCATTCATTGTAAACCTAAATTTATATCATGTTTGACGACCCGCTCGCTGAGGTGCTTTTCATACCAGTCTAACGTGCCATGGGTCACGGGTTCGATTCGCGACCAGACAGGTATCTGAATGATGAGTTTATATTCATGTTCTGGGTCTGGGTGTTTGTGTATGTCCATGGTACCCACAACACAGGAGAAAATCCTAGTTTGAAGCTACGAGTGTAGAAAGCGTTTTTATATATTTAACAGAACAAAACAACATATATTTATATTATTGCATATGTACAGCAATAACACTTAAATAAAAGGTCTGAAGGCACTACACATTCAACGATATGTAACAACAACGGTCCAGTGCTGGTCGCATTCGCACACGATTCAAATAAAAAAGTCCTCCATCACTCAAGTATGCGTCGCCATTCAATCGCTTGCCTAGAAATTTGTTCGCTCGACCCATTGCGTTGTTATGGATACGCCGCAAATAGTATTTTATTGAGGCTACCATAAAACGGGAAAAGCGATTTCCTATACCAAATACACCGTGACGATGTGTTGCGCTGTAGTAATATATTTTACTGCGTAAACGGAGAAAATGAACTGATATCAGAGAAAATGAACTGGTGCAAGATCTTCGTTTGTTCTAAGACTATTTTAAGTTTATTCCTTTGATTTTTCACTATAAAGTAGTTACAATTTTATCGTTGTTGTTTTTATACATACAATTATTGCATATCTTATGTTTTATAATAGGTAGCGTAGCTAGGTAGTAATAATTTCTTTAACTTTCATGAGTAGTTTTCTAAATATTGAGATATAAATCTTTGTAAAATGTGTTTAGTACTAATAATAATACTTTGTATGATTAATAACTTTAATTACCTTACCTGCCAATGAATTGTCCTAACAAATATTCTAAGAACTAAACGGATAATATATTTTTTATAGCATAAAAGCTCATATTTTTGGAACATTATTGCTGATTTGGCGATTCTGAACCAAAATTCAAATAACCAAAATTTTCAAAATCCACTACGTTATACATTTTTTATACATAAAAACATTTCTCTTGATTCACTCTATCTATTTAAAAAACTGCATTAAAATCCGTAGCGTAAATTTAAATATTTAAGCATACATAGGGGTAGACACAGGGAAGCAACTTTGTTTTATAATATGTAGTGATAATCATTTGGACTTTCCAGGCACTTCCGATTTTTAAGTTTTTTGTGAAACATTACAAGTGAGGTAAGAAATAGGTATAAATCGTATAATTCTTAAGTAAATCAAAATGTATGTGAGTACTTCATAAAGCTTTCATAAAAAATACGTTACACAATGCATGCTTGGCCGGCATCGTGGATATGGAAGTATAAGACAATGCCATTTCGAGACTAAAATAACTTCTAGTAGTAAAAATACATTGTTTGTTGACGACAGCTAGAAAGTAAATAAAACATGCATATCTAGCGTATCCATCGTAATTTATCGCAGCTTAGAGGCGTTAGAAGCGAGATGTGACCCCGGGTTCTACACGGCCCTCGCAAATGGACAGGAAAAAGACGCGACAGGAATGCGTGGGTGCTTTTAATTTAATATCGACTGACACCGAATTGGAATCGAAAGTTCGCCACGACGTGCCCTGCCGTTTAATCTTGATCCAAACGCTTTATTATTTATCGTCGTACAAGACCGATAGTGGCTTATAAATAAATTTTCTGCTATATTTAAAATGATCCTGAATTCTATTAACAATTGATGTTGTAAATTAATAGTGAGCTACTAGTAGTAGTAGTAACTAATATATCACTCCCTCATATGCGCTGGGACATTAAAATGAAGTATAGTACTCTACGGGACGTGGAGAGGTCCCTTCCTAGCAATGATACATAACTATAGTGAAGTTCATCTTCGTTAGAATGCGCTATCATTTTTATTGTGATAAATTTTTATGTAAACCTATATTTATGTATCCCACTTTGATAAATTTTATGGGAAAACATAATCTCATCTTTCTTTCAATTTTTCCTCACTGTCTCTACTTACCACTGGGCTATTTTATTTTCATCTCCATAAATTTATTTCTCAATACGATCTTGACTTTACGCTTGAACGATGCTAGTATATTGCAAAACTTTCAAAGACCGAATCGAATACGGCGAATCCATAATTCACATATTAAATTTAGCGTGCAATATGCAATCACAAATTTCATAAGCAAAGTAACATATTGCAGTTACGTTGTGTAGCACGCTTCGCGAAACTTTATGCAAAACTTCCTCCCAACTTAGCGGAGTCTTTCTTGGTAGTCTTCACTTTTGTGGAATGGTTTCGCGAAAAATAGCGTACGCATTTAAAACAATAAAAACACATCCACGTCTGATGTAGGCGGCTTGAGTGAATTTCGCAGAAGAACCCTCACGAGCGTGAACGGAGAAACGTGTATCTCGCATATAAAACCTAAGCCGATCTGAAACTAGATGCGGCATGCAGGTTTTTCCTATTCTCACTTCAATACACTTTAAATCAAGTAGTTTTACGAAAAACAATGTCAATTGAAACGGAATAACTAATCCCAAATGTGGCGTCCTTATTGTTCGATGTTAAGGTTTTGTAACTAATTACAGATATATTTCGAAGAGCTTGTTTGTTTATAACGGTTCCAAAACATTGCTTTTCATTCTTAAAGTCTTTTATCTTAAGACAAACAAAAAATAATTGAACCGTGAGCAAACAAGCTGAAGTAAACGGGCATGTAAATATTCACTCATTCTGCGCAGGTCTAAGGATGATGGATCTGTTGCTTACGGACCATAAGCTTAGAAGCCTGAAAACAATTATATTTGTTCATATGTTTATTCTTCAGTTGAATAAAAGTAGTAATGTCAAAGATTCTTGTAAAATACTTGTATTTCAAAATCTTAGTTTTAATGTAATAAAAGTTACCACAACATAAAACTCATTTTTTAAAACACCATCGAATTTTATGCGTCGACTGACTACAACTAATAATGGCTAAAACTAATAAGGGCTAAATCATTTCAAAAGCATTATTAATGCAAAAGTAGAGAACTTTAGGATAGATACCTTTATTCCAAATGTACCTACACAAACACAATTATTAAAACACTAACGCATACAGCGTTGACTGACTACAACAAATAATGGCTACTCCTAATAAGAGCTAAATCAGATTAAAAGGTACTTAGATAGGTACTATTCCAAAAATACCTAATGAGTAAAGCGTACATAGGACATAGGTAGTCCGGAGATTATCTTTCATATATATTTTTTTCTAAATCCCTAAAAATAAGTTCCATTTAACATTTATTTCGGTGGTAAAGGTAATTGCTACGAAGAAAACGTTCCGCTAAGTGAGAACTGTCATAGTTGAAACAATAAAAAGCACCTGGCAGTCTTATTTTCTGTCTTCCCCGAAGGCCGATGTCAGTGGGGCAAATTTCATTTGGCCGACCGGGGAGCCCCGCAAAACTTTGGCCCAACTCGGGAACACGTGTTAACATGAGTCGTCTTTGAAAAACTGGATAAAGACCTTATTTATATGGGGTCAGCGTACGACGCGACAGAAAAGAACATGATGATATTACTGTTCGCTGCCACTCGTTAATGTAATGTACGCGCACATAATGACATTTGTGCCAGGATCTCTTTGTAGCAAAAAGCTGCAAGAATATCAAATTTGTTGAATTTCGCGATCGTTTCAACTCTACGAGATACGTACGTCTCCTCTTTCAGACATTGTTGGTAGTCTTTGTGATGTTTTCTAATAGTAATCTTACCTACGCTAAAGGTCTAGGATTCGTATTTTAAGAAAAAATCTAATCTTCCTAAATCAAAATAAGTTTAAGATTGAAGTAGTAAACGAGAATGCAGTCCTCCTGATGGTATGTGGTCACCGCCGCCCAAGGACATCTGTAAGCAACTCTTACAGAACATAGGGTTCTATCTGAAGTCAATCACAGATGCTTTATTACTCCCGAGGACTAAGAGGTTGCCTTATATAAAATAATTTTATATGAATAGTCATAGGTGCGTTGTCACACATAATTAAGTTTCAATTTGAGGATCATGTATTGCGGAATATATCGTACAACCGTGAAATGTCTTGTCCCGTGGTTTGAAATGCATTTAAAAAATGTTCTCGTCAACCCATTATTGTCCCTGCTGCTGGGCACGGGTCTTCTCTCAGAATAAGAGAGTTTTAGGCCATAGTCCGTGCACCACCGTGCTGGCCACGTGTTGGTCCACCGTGCTGGCCAAGTGCGAATTAGTAGACGAAAAATGTTGAACTAAATTAATTGCGATAACTTTTGATAGAGAAGATGGCTTTAAATGAAAGAAAGACTAAATGGCACCCTTAAAATGAAATTCACATGTATTTTAAATCGTTTATTTTAACATTGTGTTATAGTATTGCTTGATGCGATTTCAAACACACATTAAAGGATACAAACAAAACTGTTAAACAAAATTGTTAGCCTTCCTATTTTTTTTTTGTAAATATATGCACATAATATACAGTCACGTGGAACTTTCATTTAATATTGTATACAAATAGAAGAGCATACAGTGTGGTTACACAGGTGCAGTATTACGATTTTTGTTCTTTAAACCTCAATTTATGTATAGATCTTTAGGTAAGACACCAATCTTATTTGCTATTGATTAGAGATAGAGCGACATTGACCTCTTATTTTGTGGATTGCATGCTCAATTGCTCATCATCAATTTAAAAAAATAAATAAAACTACATAATTAAAATGTCCATACTTACATATTATTGTACTATAATATGTAATAAATATATTTAGATTACTAGCATGCCTACCTACTGTACTTTTATTATATGTTATCATAAGTTTTGTATTGTAAGTGAAATTTATGTAATTTATTTAGACAATAAAGTTCTTTAAACCGAATTGCTAGTCCAATTTCATAAAAATTGTCCTTATTCAAGTCCTGTACAAATTATGCAGAACCCAAGTGTACCACGTCCATTACTGTGTTATTGTATTGACTACCATACGATAATGAATATCATATCGATTGCCGTCTCGCACATTATACATATTTGCATGTGCATGCTTCGATAAGCGTAATATGCGCCGGTTAAATTGAGTTGCGTAAATTATATTTCCTCTTTCAGTACAATAATGGCATCGATTTACTCTGCAACGTAATGCTACAATAATGAAGAAGGAATTATGCAACGTTGGGTATTGTCGATACGTGTCATATAGATAATAACTATCTAGTATACGTAAAGGCATATATTTGTTATGTCCTCTATTACATACAATGTAATTATAAGTCTTGTTTTTTTCCATATACCGTACCATTTGTCAGTCTATGTTTGAAATCGGATAAAACTGAAATTACTGATTTTATTTAAATTATTGAATAGTGTGTCTCATTACATCGTGAATGAATCGTCGTAACATTTGGTCTTTATTTTATTTAAATCCATATAAAGTTCAACAAATATGATTACAGATTAAAGTTGCGTTTTTTTAAAGCAGATGATATCAAATTTCAAAAGTTAATATAAATATTAGTTTACGTTTATGCTACACTATTTATTTCCCAATGCTTAGCACAAGTTACTCATATGGCAAAATCCATACTATCTATACTATCCATACTAATATTATAAGTGTGAAAGTGTGTTTGTTTGTTCCTCTTTCACATAGCCATAATATGATATGGTTTATATGCTGGGAGACACTTGGGAGGGCGGAGAGTGACGTAGGCTACTTTTTACTGCGCTCTGTCATTCCCATGGGAATATAGATGGTGTTAGTAAAATTCATTTGCAAGTTCTGAACGCTACCAAATGCTAATGTTAATTCCCTTTGAACGTGTGGGCGAAGCTACGAGCAAGAGCTAGTATACGATAAAAACCAGCTTATAGCAGGCTACGGTTTAATGGAACCCTCGAGTTTCCACAACAAAATGTTTTTGACGGACATAATTTTATTTTCTCCACATAAAAAATAAGTGGGAATTATTTTAGTTTGGAAACAGTCTGTTACTTATATATTTGATTTATTTTATTTACCCAGCGGGTTGGTTTTCTTCTCGCACGTACTAAACGATATTTGGCGATCCCTAAGACGAGCCGTTTGTCACGTACGTGACGCAATGGGCAAATGGAAACTTCAGTGCTGCTGAAAGGACAAATAAATACGTAACTGTTTAGTGAAAAGTAAATTTATCACGTATTACAGATGACGCGGCTACCTATGCCTGATGGGCATTTATAGTTTTCTTTGTTTTTGAGAAAACCTTGAGGGCGATATGTCTTGTAGTGTTGTCGGCTCTTCAATATACAAATTTTAAACTTGGAGTATTGAATAGTATTGAATATATATATAGTATTTAATAGCAATTTAAAACAAGACCAGTAATAGGTACGCAGCTTATAAAAAACCATAAGCGAAGAACTTCATGTTTATTCATTTATTTTTATCTTTTTAATATACACTTATAGAAAGATTTTGACAAAATTGATAGGTTTATTATATTCATATGATGATAAATTCAACATTATGCCTTATAATACCTATCTTAAGATGTAGAAAGCGTACTCTCACGTAATTTCTGAACATTGCGCACATTCGAGGGAAATTGCAATCTATGCATAGTCGCAATCCATTTCATTCGAAGGTCCCATATGCAAGTAGGTCTCAGTTGTTTTCTTGCCGCTGTTCATATCGATAAAATACGTTTTTCAGTTATTTTTAAAATGAAATACTATGTTTTTCAATGGCTTGTTTAAAAATTAAATTTGAGAGTTCCAACATGTTCTGTATTGTGACGTGAATTATAATATTCACCTTATAAGCTTGTCAGCTATTTTACGATATTTCGTTTGTATATTCAAATTAATACTTAGTACTGAATTGCTGTACAACATTGACTAAAGTCTTATGATTATTACAAAAAAATCTCGCAATTTAAAAATAAAATGATTAAATTGTTTAATTGTCCTTTCGACGTCAATTACATGTATTTATAAATTATTTCTAAACTAATTCTTCAGATTATGGTCGTAATTTTTAAATAGAACCAATTTCAAATACTACAACACGACATAGACATTAAGACCAGGCTAGATAAAAAGCAAAAAAACTACCTACATTTTACTTTTACAGCACTAAATTTAACTTTCACTTAGTAAAGTAACTTACTTGCTTAAAGTAAGAAAGTTTAGATTAATGGTTACTTTGTCGTAGTTGAAGGTAAGGAACAGAATATAATATGATTTTTCGCATTGGTGGAAAAAAGGCAGTTCAAGGCATTTGTCCCATCAAGAACGTGTAACGAACGAGGACTTTAACAAAAAACAATATCGAATAAATGATAACCGGAAAAAACTGAGTAGAATCAGCGGCTTTTTAATTTATTGTTGAACAATTGAGAGGCAGCGTCGCTTTTGGATATAAATGTATTCGTTGCAATGAAAATAATCAAATGACAAGGATTGACTTTCGTCATAAGGTGACAATTTAGACTTTTTTATGTGTGGTAAGTGGCAACTGCCGCTCATGGACATTTATAACCAACTAGCTGTACCCGCGGCTACGCCCGCGTGAAAATCAATGTATCGCAAAGTTTTTCCCGCGCAAATCTCCACTCAGTGGGAATTCTACGATAAAAGTAGTCTACATGTTGTTCCATAACATTTTCTATAGTAAAAAACCCGTAAAAATCGGTTTAGCCGGTCAAGGATTATCCGGACAAACACAGAGTGAAAAAAACGAATTTTAAGTGTGTATTTGTGGGTAGGTGCATATTGTTATGTAAAATGTTATGAAAATAAGACGAATCAGAATATCGTAAACCCCTTTTTTGAACCAATGTACAGTCTTAGTGGTCTCATTAACAATATCGGAATACATATTTTTAAACAACGCCTCCACATTTAAACCAAAGCGCATCGATTATAAAGATGGATTTAACTTTTATGACTTGAAAAATACTATTTTAAGTAATTTTGGTCCTTTTAAATTTCTGAGTAAGATTACATATAGGTAAACCTACTTATAACATTAATTTGACAACCTTGACGACCCGCGTTGCGGAGCACACCCGGTTCGATTCCCGGCCAGACAGGAATCTGAATAGATTCATGTTCTGGGTCTGGGTGTTTCTATATACGTCTTGTGCGTCCATGGTACCCACGACACAGGAAAAAATCTTAGTGTGGGGCTATTGTAGAAATTGAAATTGTAGAAATTTTCTATTTTATTGAGTGTAGAAAGCGTATTTTTATTAAAAAAAAAGTTTGTGTGGAGGAGTACCGGGAGGCGGGTTGAAGGAATCCAAAAATTTTGTTGGATAATGTCTTTGATCTCGATGGCTGTATCTACAGAATCTTCATCCCAAATAGTCAAATAACAATCCCGCATTGAATTTCCAGTATTCCTTTGATTTGAAATATTAAAAATGTTAGAGAAATCGTTGCTACAAATCTTGAGTGGACGCTCGAAGGCGAATAGGCAGGCATTATGACCGCTTTTTAAAAGTGTGGGCGCAACGCTGGACGACGCCACGCCAATAGCTATTTTTCTATCAGATCTTATATTTTTCGCTAATAGTAAATTTATTTTTAACGTTTTACCCGTGCCCCCTAGTGCATCTAACTAAAACTAAAAATCTAATGACAGTATCGATGATACGTAAAGTAATTTTGGTTCTACTAACATTTAAGCGGCGCTCAGGTATATTTATAGTTTATCTTTATTAAGCCTTGTTTGTGGTTCATTACATTAAAATTTGAATTTGTCATTTCATATAAACTTTGTGATACATTGATTCCCAGGCGGGCGAAAGCTTTGCATTTCCGATACTAAATAATATTTAAAAATGAGCTGGTTATTAAAAAAAATACTAAAATTAGTATTTATGAAAACTACAGATTATATAATAATAATAATAATGTACATAAGACGACTGGATTCGAACCTCAGACCTCGCGTTTCTAATCCGTCCGACTTGGCACCACACGGCTATCACGATTTTAATAACAGATGCGAAATTCACATACTTATTGAGTTAAGAACATCATCTATTTGGGCTTATTTTGACACACTTTGTTATTCTAAAATTAATTGAAAATATGTTGTTATTTAAATGCATGTTTTCTATTACATTATTTATAATGAACATATCATAAATATAAAAAGAACAATAATGTTGACCTTGCTCGTTTGTTAATAGCGCCAAGTGTTCATCAACCATGCTTCAATATTCATAAATGCAATTATTTATCACAAAAGTTGCAAAAGCTTCTTTATAATAATAATTCATGATATAATTGTTATATCTTATTTAGATACTGATCGACTTATTAATGTTAGTATTTTGCTTAAAAGACTATCAATTGTATTTTGTCCTTAATATTTATTTTCGCTAAAGATGTACGGGTGTGGTCAATAACATAACTTTATTTATGCAATAATAGTTAAGAAACTATTTATTTATGTAACATGAACATGGAGTGACAAATGGAGTGGATAATTTTATTTTGAAACAATGTTAAAACATTTTATCGCATTTGAATTATTGGATTCGAATAACTATTTTACTATAATAGTATGACGCGCCATCTGTTATCAATTGGGAATCCCTGTACTCTAAGAGCGATTTTACATTAGGTTGCAAGCTGCGCGGCCGCAGGGCGTCAACGGATACTTTTTTATTATTGAAATATTTCATAAATTCATAAATTAAATTAAAATCAATTTGAATCACATCTATTTTTATAATAATTGATAGTTACAAATTTATACGTATCATTTTTGAATGAATTCAGAATGGCACCCGGGCGGCCATTATGGCTACTGTCATGTCACACTAATGTCATGTCACACATGTTTACATTTGAATTTAACAAAATACGCGACAATCCGAATTTTACGGATATATGTTGTCGACTCGAAATCAATGTTTTTTTATGTTTTATTATTTAGATAGGGTTTTAAGTAAGTCGATCCTACCCCTTGACGGACTTGTCAATATGGGACTTTGTCAAAAACGAACTTCCATACAAACATTTATGCCCGATTTTAACGCTTTCAACCCATTTTTTTCTATAAAAAGCAGCCTATGTCCTTTCTCGAGTTCAAAACTATCTGTGTGCCCAATTTCATAAAGGTCGGTTCAGTTGTTTAGTCGTGAATAAGTAGCAGACAGACAGACAGACAGACAGACAGACAGAGTTACTTTCACATTTATAATATTAGTAGGGATTTCAGACAGAACAAAGGTTCTAACTAAAGTTAATCATAAATGCGTTGTCACTCCCGAGAACTAAGATAGTCGCCGGTTACAAAAGTGAGATTGTTGATTTTTATTAGGTCCAGTAATTTTATCTTTTTATTTTTTTTTTCCAGGGGGAAACTTTCAAAAAGTACCCGACGTCGTGGGAGCGATGCGGGCTATGTGGGATTCTTACCGCACTAAAACCACCCCGGTGGTCGACCTCGGCACCAATAAAAAAAAAATTAATTACTCAATATTGACTTATTATTTTGACAAAACCTTAGAATTACGAACTATGTTGGAATTTTTCTAAACAGTTTTTTCGCTTATAGCTTATACGCTTACAGTGGCTTGTTACCCTTAAGGGAGGAGAGATAAAATATGCGCACGTCAAACGGCAGCGAGACCTCTCGACTCGTCATCTATCATTCCAATTTGCTTCTATTTTACGATATTACCACCCAATTGACTTTAGTATACTGGAAATGCCATGAAGTGTATAATCGGCTTTGTGTGTACCGTAAATGAAAAGTAGCAGAATTTATTCTGTTTTATTTTGTGTGGGTTTATAAATAATACACTGATATAGAAGATGAACAACAATATTTAACTTATTGTGTTACCTATCGCTATTGTATTTGTAGAAATTTCAATAATTATATATCATTATGAAATAGTGTAATGTTTTGTAAATATATCTTACTATTTTTTGTTACAATGGGAGGTTATAATTCTCTACTTGAATAGTTTTATCAATCTATTAAGGTAATATACCGGCTCCTTTGTAAAGCGCTATTTGTATAAACAAGCGCATTAGATATATGTAAATATTTGATTGGCAAAAAATTTATTCCATAAATAAATACATTTCTGTAGATAAAGCTTATCTCTCGTGACGGAGCGGTCATATAATGGTGTGACACGCCTTCTGGGTTCTGGGTTTGATATCTGGCCAGACAGAAATCCGATTTTTCATAAAAAGCTTAAATCGCTACTTTTGAGCTTTTACGAATAAATATGTAATTTAAATTCCTATATTTTATTTCTTATTAAGAGCAGTGATAGCCTAATGGTTGAAAGTTGGCCTCTCGATCTGGAGGTCCGAGGTTCAAACCCAGGCACGCACCGTTGTTTTATGTGCGTGTTAGAAATTAATTATGACTGCTTTTCGGTGACAGAAAACACCGTGAGGATACCTACACACCCGAGACTTCCTAAAATAAAAAGTTCTCGGAGGTGTGTGAAGTTCAACAATTCGCACTTGGCCAGCGCGGTGGACTATGGCCTAAATTCTTTCATTCTGAGGGAACCGTGCCCAGCAGTCTAATAATAGGTAAATGAGGTGATATGTTATTTTGCGTCGTTTAAAGTGCAGTATTCTAACGATGTTGCATAGAGATTGATGACGCGGCATATACGGGTGGCGTAGTGAGCGTGTGACAGGAGCATCTTGATTAGTCTCTGCGATCTTCACGGCTTAATAACAATTTAAAGTTCCTTTTATATTTTGGAAGTACACAACGAGCATGTGGTCTATCCAAGTAAATGGCAACTGTCGCTCGTAGAAATTCTTAATCAGCTGTAGTTACAGCCCTCCCTGAGGTCGATCACAATTATGTTCTTAATGAAAATTAAGCTGGAATGTGTTGTATGATTACCTCTCCTTTTAACTATTCACATTTTATAATTTACTAGCTCTTACCCGCGGCTTCGCCCGCACGATCAAAGGGAACTAACGTTAGCATTTGATAGCGTGATTCAGAACTTGCATTTTACTAACGCAATCTATTAACAACGTCTGTAACTACTAAATATGTATCCCCTAATACAACACCGATATTCTCATGGGAATAAGAGAGCGCGGTAAAAAGTAGCCTACGTCACTCTCCACTCTCATAACTATCTCCCAGCTTAAAAACCATATCACATAATAGCCATGTGGCGACGTGAAGGAGGAACAGCGAACAGGAGTGCGCTGCGGCACTCGACAAGAGTGCCTCTTGCTCAATCTTTGCCGTTTTCTCAAAATACATTGCCGTCACAACGTAGTTACACTACACGAGACATGCTGTTCCATTTTACTATTACCGTGATTGTGGTTAGCTTATAGCTACTCTGTGTTACTCTTACAATAGCGACATTTACAATATTACAATAATGTGTCATGTATAACAATTTATCAAATTGTTTAGGTTGCAGCGCTTACCAGAGAAATTGACATACATACAAACATTCATACACATACATACATACAAACATACATATGTTCGAAAAACATCCTTTAGGCGCATTCAGGTAAAAACCAATCCACCAATCACCACCAGGTCCACCAATTCACACTTGGCCAGCGCGGTGGACTATGGCCTAAAACTCTCTCATTCTGAGAGAAGACCCGTGCCCAACAGTGGGACAATAATGGGTTGATGAGAAGGTAAAAATATTGAACAACATCTCAAATAACTTATGGATACTTTGTTAGGTTTAAACAGCTCAATTCAACGTCGGTGACGCGGCACCGTGCGCTGCGGCACTCGACAAGAGTGCCTCTTGCTCACTCTTTGCCGCCTTCTCAAAATACATTACCGTCACAAAGTAGTTACACTACACGAAACAAGGTATATTTCCATTTCATTAATACTTTGATTTTGGTTAGCTTTTAGTTACTCTGTGTTACTTTGACGAATGCGTCGTTTTCAATTATATGTTACAATCAATAAAGCTGTTTAGGCTGCGGCTCTTACTAAGGAAACTGACATATATATACAAACATAGACATACTCATTTATACGCTTGAAAAATATTCTTACGCATTCAGGTAAAAATATTGAATAACATCTCAAATAACTTATGGATACTTTGTTATGTTTAAACAGCTCAATTCAACGTCGGTGACGCGGCACCGTGCGCTGCGGCACTCGACAAAAGTGCCCCTTGCTCACTCTTTGCTGCCTTCTCAAAATACATTACCGTCCCAAAGTTACACCAGACGAAACATGCTGTTCCATTTTACAATTACCGTGATTGTGGTTAGCTTATAGTTACTCTTACAATTTGCGGCGTTTACAATAATGTGTCATGTATAACAGTTTATTAAATTGTCGCTGCTGCGCTTACCAAAGAAATTAACATACATACACACAAACATACACATACATATGTTCGATAAACATCATTTAGGCGCATTCGGGTAAAAATATTGAACAACATTTCAACTTATGGATACTTTGTTAGGTAAACAGCTCAATTCAACGTCGGTGACGCGGCACTGTGCATCGCGGCACTCGACAAGAGTGCCTCTTGCTCACTCTTTGCTGCCTTCTCAAAATACATTACCGTCACAAAGTTACACTACATGAAACATGCTGTTCTATTTTACTATTACCGTGATTGTGTTTAGCTTATAGCTACTCTGTGTTACTCTTACATCAGCGACGTTTACAATATTATAATAATGTGTCATGTATAACAATTATAATTATAATATATAATATATAATTCTTTAGGCTGCAGCGCTTACCAAAAAATGACATACATACACACAAACATGCACATACATATATGCAGACATGCATGCTCAATAAACATCCTTTAGGGCCGGCGCACATATGACGGAGCGCAGCGCAGCGCAGCGCAGCGCATGCCCGCGAAATTTTCTTAACGAATCACACACTAGCCGAAATTCGCGCTAATTACTGGGAGAATGCGCGCGGATGCGCGCGGCTGCGCGCGGATGCGCGAGCATGCGCTTCCATGCTCCTCAGAAATAAATTGCTGTTATTTAATTTTGGATATTATTTCTAAAGGGACAATGACGATAATAGTTTGACAGCAAAAAATGCGCTGCGCTGCGCTCCGTCATATGAGTGCCGGCCCTTAGGCGCATTTAGGTGAAAATATTGAACAACATTTCAACTTATGGATACTTTGTTAGGTTTAAACAGCTCAACTCAACGTCGGTGACGCGGCACCGTGCGCTGCGGCACTCGACAAAAGTGCCCTTTGCTCACTCTTTGCTGCCTTCTCAAATTACATTACCGTCACAAAGTTACACTTCACGAAACATGCTGCTCCATATTACTACTGTGATTTTGGTTAGCTTATAATACTAACGTGTGTTGTGTTCCATAAATCTTAGCTCTGGCATAGATTAATGTATAATCGCGAGATTAATATTGCCATAATACTAACTAAGCCAATTAACATCTATTTCTGCCTTATAAAAGCAGTTAAGCACAGTTATGTTTTGGTTTGGAGGTTTGTTAAAGGTGACATACTCATCCGGCGCAAAATTAGTCCTAATAAGTAGCATCTGTGGCCGAACTCAGGTAAGACTCCAATTATAGATGCTGGTAGCAACAACATATCATCAGGTAGACCACACGGTACTTCTATAATAATTAATTAATAAAGACATGCGATTAGAAGTATTTCTTGACGGTGGTAAAATCCTGAGTCAAAACTGCGTAAGCAGTAGCGATTAAACGTACAAATAGTAATAAATTTATACATACTGAAACAATATTTACTTTACCAACTTTTTTTGTTGTATTTCTTTGAGTAAAAAAAAATAATTAAACCTATAAACTTAATCTTTTTTTATTATTACAAGATGAGTGTAAATACTCCTTCAGAATTAACATTATAATTATAAGAAACTCTTCTATGTGAGTGATTAAACTCTAGTCACACCTATTGTAAAATAACTAGTAAATAGTAGGTACAACCGTACTATTTTTAAGACCCTCGCCGGCGTCCGAACAAAAGAAATATCACATAAAAGATTTTGGATTATATACGGAACAATAAAATGAATGTTTGTATTTATTTTTATTTTCATACATAAAGTATCATCATGTATTCCTACTGGATCGATTCTAATAATTCCATGTAGAAGCTTTGTGGAAAATAATTGAACCTCTGCCAAACTGCTCGAACTAGTTTATGTACAAATATTAATACAATTTATAATTTCATGGTAGGTACATTTCACTGTTTTAATGGGAAATTATATTTTACATATACACTTCCAAACACACATAATATTTTTGATTTTAGATTAAGTCAAGGCCCAATTTTTTAAAGTTGTAGGCATTTTTAATAAAGCAACGTACATAAAACAAAGTGCTATACATAGTTTTAAGATAAAAAACAAAAATGAATTATCAATTATAATAAAATAAATGTTTTTTTTTTATTTACCACGTTGTTCTTGGAGCAAATGCTTGTTTCTGTTGTTGTTTTTTGTTTACAATAAATAAACTGATATAACGCTTTTAAGGACACGTTGAAATGTTCTGTTCATTAGTTTTCATTTGAAACCGTATTTTTCATAAAATAAAAAAAATATCCCCTTTTATCTCTATTTGAAAACGCGATTTTATATAGACAACTACACTTTGCCAATAAAGAGGAACTCAAAACACATCAAATACAATAATAATCTGCTGAATCGTTTGGCTTGTACCAATCATTACTTTCGAAAAATACTCCTCTGAGTCAGTCGGGGAAAAAGAAATAAAATGGAAATGATTGTCTTTTACTTTGAAATCCCCATATCCAAATTCTGTTCAATATAAGGTAATATTGCTAAAAGTTCCAATTAATATTGACGATCGCCCCAAAGTAACTGCAAATTATGTGACAGTTCGCCATTACGTATCAACTAGAAAGGGGAGAAACGGGGGAAGGCAATCAGGATATAAATCATAACTAAATGAGATATTGTACCACTGCGCGGCGCACCCTCGGAACTGACTGAAATGGATGTGATGACAAAGTATGCTGAAATGTGAATTAAATACACCTTCCCAATTTTTCGACATTCGCAGGGCTAATGCGAAAAAGGATGAAAGCCATTTTTCAAGGCTCAAGTATATAAATTTAAAAAGGTATTTTAAAAAAATATTTCAAGATTGTATGCCTAACTTTGTTATTTACTTATTTATTCTACAATTAAAATGTAAAAAAAAGTTTTCAAAGTCATTACGCTGGAAGAGTAAGTTCTAAACATAATTGTATATTATAATCGCTTTTGTAGCTATTAAGACAGATGAAATCCACATTAAATTCATAATTCAGACGTCCACTCACAGGTAACAATTGAACCAAAGCTTTATGGGACTTTCCATCATGGTGATTATGGTACCGGTTTCTGTATATGCTTAAAACTGAAATATTTTAATTAAATTTTGTAACTAAATCGTTTAAATATAACAAACAATGATAACAATGTAAATTATTGTTTGTTGTATTTAACCAACAAGCGAAAATAAACAAGTAAATTACAGTCGTAGATTTTTTCGACGCTCGACTTTGCAGATTTCAACGCTGCTCTAATTTCTAATTAATAACAGTATTATTAGGCACCGGTACGCTCTGTTTTCAAGAGCCTGGTAAGTTATCATGCAAAGTAAATACGAGTCAAGCATGCAAAAGATAACACAATTGGGGACTATCATTGTATTAAGGAAAATGGAAGAAAATTCTTAATATAGCTTAAAGAGGACAGGAAAACTTCATATGCTTGAATGAGGAACAGCAAATGTACGTAGTTCAATACTTTTGCTCAATATACGCAGATTGGTTCGAGAGCAATATTCTCTTCCCGGCAAGGAATCGCAAATCCGACTGCGATAGTTTGCGTTTGTTTATACTGGAAAAGGCTTTAAATTTGGTTCAACACAGATTTAGAACATGACGTAGAAATACTATTTATACACTCACGGAATTTTGTAAACGTATTGTTTGCTATATCAAAAAATTTGGGATCCGTTTTTAAGAAAATTATGCGGACGGAGGAGTTTAAAATTTGGTACGGTTATAGTTTATATTGAGAAGGGAAGGGGGACGGAGTACGGGATACTATTTTTTTTAAATATTGCATAAAACACACATAATGTCATTAATTTGACAGATATAATAAATGATAAACATATTTATTAAATGAAATAAAACATTCACTGTCTTAAAATGATAACACATAGTAACAAAAATGTGAGATGTATAAATTTGTCAAAATACCCTCATTGCTTGAAATGCGGTTTAGTCAATTAAACCTCGATTTTTCGTTGCGTGTTTTTAAAATAACTAAAAACTACTACTACTAGCTGAGAACTATTCGTGCTACTTTAGACAATACAAAATTTAGTGTTAGTGTTGAAAACGGTCGAATTCCAGCCGTTGCGATAACTGACTTGTTTTATAAATGTTTCCGTCAAAGTTAAGAAAGAAAGGGTAAAATCTGTAAGCTGATGAATCCAACAGACTGAAAATTTTGCCGGAGGCTAAAGGTAAGTGACACGAATATATTTATATCATACACTGTGTCTAAATACTTATGCAAACTTTTTAAATTATATAGTTGCGCATCAACCAGTACCAGTAGTGTCCAGTTTTACAGTCCACTGGCTTTTAAATTCATTGTAAACAAATGAAGTCGGCTGATGCTTTTTTGTTTTTTTTTTCACATGTAAGTGCGTAGTTTGTTCGTTGTTGCGTGTTGTACAAATGTATATTCAGTGTGAGTTTTAAATTAGTAAAATTACAATTTATACGAAAATAGCACGCATTTCATTTAGAAAAACCACTCCGATTGTAAACAAAAGTGAAATCACCGTATTGCAATAAACACACTGAATACCGATAAGATTTAATTCCAAATAAACAAACATGTAATAAAATGTAAGTACTATTCAAATCTATACTTTAATATTATAAAGCAAAAGAGTTTGTGTGATTAAACGCGCTAATCTCTGGAAGTACTGATCAAATTGTTTTTTTTAATCTAATAGGATATTTGTCGCGGATGGCTATAGGCTATATTTTATTAAAATTAGATGAATTGAAAAAGAAAATATAACGGGCCAAAGTTATCTCAACATAGACCTCTGTGTTGTATCGACTTTTATACTTAAAAGAGGTCAGTTAAATTGGTTTGACTGCGCAAATTATTTTGACGCTTATCTCGGGAACCACTGAACGGATTGTAATGCGGTTTTTGTTTATAAATAGAGATTTTGAGTAAAAATACTCATGCATTACATACCATAAAAAGTACTAATCAAAAATATGTGCCGTCATATACCGTATGTGTAACCCCCAATAACTATTTTTAAATTTATAAAAATCAAAAATGAAGTTTATGTTTCTATGGGTTTTATACATAGTAAATATTAATACCCGAGAGTTCTTTAATAAAAGTTATCGGAGGTGTGGGAAGCCCACCAATTCGCACATGGCCAGCGCAGTAGACTATGGCCTAAAACTCTCTCATTCTGTTCTGAGAGAAGACCCGTGCCCAGCAGTGGGACAATAATGGGTTGTACCCATACATACTTATCAAAATAAATGATTTTAAAAAATTAAGTATTAATATAGATTAAATTTGCTTTTATGGCTTGCAATTTGGATAAATAGTTTAGAAGAAGAATTAGTATTACGAGTATAACAAATTTCGTAAGCGATAGACGGATATTTCCGCAAAAAAATGTTTTATATTGGATTTTTGATACTACACATAGTTTAACTTTGTTAAAATGTATATATGTAATTATATGTATATTTTAGAACAAAATATTAACCTCACGTTGTTCCAACCGCAGTATATGCCGCACGCGCTATCGTATATGTAAGTGCTATGAAAATTATTATATGATTTTTACAAGATACAGGAGCAAAATAGAAAGAGTAGGTCAATCTTTGCTCAATCTTCATCAATGTGCGTTAATAGACGCCATGTATTTATGATACTTTTTTTTCAAACATTCTAAGGTGGGTTTCCTTATTTTAGGTATTAATTAGACGCGGGTGAAACCGCGTAGTTTGTTATATATTACTATTCAAAAATGTAAACAATCAATTTAAAATATTTATGACATAAAACTATATGTTGAGTTTAGCTCTTCAAGTCATTTCCTATAAAATCCGGTCCATTGAACACTTAATACCGAGACGACAAAGTATCGATAATATCAAATCGGACGAACTATGTTCTATTTCTTAAGGGAACATGGAAAAGATTTCAGGATATGCACTAAAAGACTTTTCCTATGCAATGACGCGGCCATCACTGTCCTGCTTAGTGTGTCTTCTTTGCGCTTTTCATATTTATAGACACGATACGCTATTTGCTTAGTATCTTTATTCAAAGCGCATCTAGCGGTTTCTTGAGTGTTCTAGATTTTCAATATTCGCCTGTTGGTTGCATCATAAATCTTGCGAGCGTAGACGCTTGCTGCGACAACCTGTATTCCCGGTCTGCCCCGCCTTCGTATTTAATGAAAATATACGTTTAGCTTAATTTTAAACAAACTTTGTAACCAATTTGGATGTTATTTGGAAAAATTTGGAATTTTATGTTGGAATTAGTTAATAATGACGTAACTTAATGTAACGTAAGTACCAATGCGTTAAAAAGCTAAATAGCCTTAAGAATTGCCACGTTGAAATTAAAAGAGGTAACGAATTTTGAGCTTTGAACAAATTTCAATTTCAATTATGCCTTTCAAAAAGGTTTGTTTTTATTGTTTTTTGCTTAATGCTTAACTTAATGCTATACCACCCATTAGCACCAAGGAGTGTGCAAGTGTTGTAATTGAGCGAGCGGCGTCAATGTTTAATCCGGCGCGGACGAAACGAGCCGTTTATCAATCGGCCCAAAAAACAACATATTTCAATATCCACTGATTAATATCCGCTGCCAGTTCGCCCGCCGAGGCAAACATGAAATTTATGTACTACGACCGAACGGTTTATTTCATTTTGCTTTTTAAATTACGGATGTTTGGCGCGACAATTGGCCGGCGCGTCGCTCCCATCTGTTGCGGCAGCCATTAACATTTGCATTAGGATTTCGCTTTAATGGACCGGCCACCGAAAACAAGCCAGCTTTGTCTGCACCCGAACTTATGTTTTGACTAACAGCGCTATAAAAGTTTTGTCTTGTTTAATGAGGTTTGTTTTAGTTTTCCGTGCTAACGGCAAAGCCGATGAGTATTGGATTAAATCTTATAAATCCGCTGCAATCTAAAGTAATGACGTCTAGTAAACAATTGTGAAATAGAGTTAATAATATTGTTCTTCTTTAATTCTTTAAAGGTGGTAGAACTAGTGTAGTTCGAACGGGGAGGTACCACCGCCACACCTATTTCTAACGTGAAGCATTCCTTGTGTTTAGATGGAAGGGTGTGGTTGCCGGCACACTTTTATATGAGGCGACCATCCTAGTCCTCGGGAGTAGCAACGCATCTGTGATTGACTTCAGTTAGAACCCATGTTCTACGTGAAGTTGCTTATAGATGTCTATGGGCGGCGGTGACCATTTACCATCAGGTGGACTGCATACTGGTTTGCTACTTCATTATTATAAAAAAAATGTCCCTACGTATATCTATAATACGGGAGTAATACATATACCTATAATATATCATTATTTTTTAAAGCTTTCAACTAATTGATCCTAGTTCCTATTATTACTTCTATAGAAATTAGTCTAATCCACCACACAGAAGTATAATGACGTGTAACAAAGCCTGTAAAATATGTCACTTTTTGGCCTACAAAGCTTTCTTTTAATTTTTAGTTTAGTTAAACGAGAACTTATTGAAAAATGTTAGCTGACATAATAAAAAAATTCATCCAACCCTCAATCCAGTTCAATTATATCCTAACAGGTATATAGTGCTTATTGAAAGGTGTTGTCCTTTCCAAAATCAAATACGTATATTTATTTATGTGTAATAACTAAGAAACTTACCACTGTTAAAACTTTCTTTTTAACAAATGTAGGTTAAGCAGGACAATGGTATCGCGGAACACAGCATTCGATAACTTACCATAATGGGAATATTAAAAGCTATGTGTCGTATCTACGAACATGTTCGCCTTACCCCGTAATTGATGTGTAAACTAATTTAATGTTCAGCAATTATGCTAAGACGGTATGGTTTACGACATAAAATGTACTTTCAGCCCCGAGACTGCAGCGTAACGCAGCAATACCGAGCCCATAAATTAGAATAAGCAGTTTAGTGGGGGCGCCACCGTCGCTTCGCTCGATACGCAAATTGTTAATGCCTTATGCTTCATATTTTGTGTATAGCTTCATTTTTAGTTAGTGTAATGTAACCAAATGTTAAAATAATAAACCCCCTTTGGATAACAAATATGTGAGATTTTAAATCTCCATTAACCTTTATTTCTCCCAAATACCTCAAAAATCTATATTTCTCCATCTGTATCTTTTTTAAATGGATTTCTTACTTTCTTATGACTCGACTATCAGTTTCCTACTTTTTAGAAGGTAGTTTAATGCAAAGTTTTAGCTTGTCCTACTTATACTATGTAGATGCCTATCCTCAATTTGTATTGTATCGTGCGCAGTTTAGCTAAACAAAGTTAAGCCAAGTTTAATTTTAAACGGCGAAAGTTTGCCACAACAGCCTTTACTGTTCGCCAAATGGCATGCTATGCAGTCAGATGCGGTTTGGTACAACCGAAATATACTTGTATGAGGTGGACCAAGCTTACTTAGACATAGCCCACTGGCCATCGAAGTTGGGTTTTGTATTCCTAACGTGTTTGCAGATTGCAATTTGGCTGGGCATCTCTATAACTGCATAGTAGTCGTGCGGTTTGCAACGCATCGATGTACTTGTGAAGTAATCAAAGATTACTTGGACACTGTTAAGGTTCTGTTACACCCACTCCAACTAGCCCTTTCTGCTCACTTCATCACAACTCCTGCAGACTCAGCATTCCTTTGCGTCCAGTCCAAGCAACCATTCCCCATAGTCAGTCTCACTCCAGCTTCCTAATTCTCCGGTCGTGTCGCCCACAAACCAAATCTTTTTTTAAAAACCTTTTTTCATTGAGGCTCGTAACATTTTTGGTGGCAGCGATAAGGGATTTTTAAAATCCTCGGTACGTCTCTATCCAAAACAGTGCAAAATCGTAAAAATCGTCGCTTGTTCTAAAAGTCGAGTGCACTAAAAGTTGTGTGTGTGCTGTGCAAAAGTGTCGGAAAGTGCTCGTAACAAGGCCCACTGCTGCGCACTGCTCGTGCTGTAGCCGGTCGTCAACGACGCCACGACACAACCCATTGCTGCGCGCTGCTCGTGCTGCAGCCGGTGATCGACGACGTCACAACACGACTCCATAGCTGCGTACTGCTCGTGCTGCAGCTGCATCCGATCTTCAACGTCAACCGCAATCCGATGGTGATGATGATCGTCCTCGTTATCGCTCTCGCATCTCAGTAAGTGACTTGACACAATTATCATTGTAATTGGTCATTGCATTTATTTTTCCATGTCCTTTTCTATTTTCGTAATTGTGCAATTATTTTATGTGTAATTTATTCAATGTGTGTGTTCCATTTTATTGTGTACCTTTTTAAATTGTACTGTGTGATTTAATTCGTAAAATTTATATCGCTATCCTTGTTGTTACTCTAACTATATTTTCTTATAAACATGGCTGAAAGTCGTTCTCAAAGCCCTAAACTCGAAAAACCAGAATTACTTGTAACAGACACGGAAGACGAAACCCCTAATCAATTTCAACCCCCGTTAGGGCCTACTACTAGATCCGTTTCTAAAAAGAAAAATGCTAATGTCTCTAAAATAGAATTAGAATTATCCATATTATTAAAATTCATTAAACCATATGACGGTTGTAGGGAAACCCTAAATTCATTCCTAGTAGATTGTAACAACGCATATGAATTAGCATCTGATTCCCAAAAAGACATTCTTTTTAAATATATTCTTTGCCAATTACAGGGCAAAGCGGAAACCGCTTGCTCAATTAAAGAATTTACCAATTGGCAACAGTTAAAAGAATTTTTGAAAACCCAATTTAGCGAAAGAAAACATTATGCACATTTACTGACTGACTTACAAGAATGTAAACAAGGGACAAACGAACCTGTAAGCCAGTACGCTCTAAGAATTGAGACATGTCTTTCACAGCTCTTAACTGAAATAGCAATTTCTCATGGACATAAGAGCCGCGAAATGGTAGGACGGACAGCAGCGATGGAGGAATTAGCCCTCCACCACTTCCAAATGGGTCTTATACCCCGAATCTCCAATATAGTGCGATGTAGAGCAGTTAAAACCCTAAACGAAGCTATAAATGCCGCGATATCTGAGGAAAAAATCCAACAATCCTTATACAAACAAAATGCGTCAAATACCTATCGCGAAAAACTGAATCCTCATAAGCCAAATATCCTAAATGTGCGTCGTAATCAAAATCAAATGCCGCAACAAAATCAAGTTCAATTTAGACCACAGTTCAACCAACAATTAATAAACGACCCGCGTAACGCATTTTGCAGATATTGTAAAAATCCCGGGCATACACTAGAACAATGCCGCAAACGGGAGTTCAATAACAACCGCTTCAAAAACCTTAATCGTAATAACAACATCAGAACACCCCAAAATGTCCATTTTATGTCCGAAGTCCCTAACACTGATCCCGAATATCCAGACGAAATTGAAGAAGGATATGATACTGTTGACACTGCTGCAAAAAACGATTAAATGTCTCGTCCCTGTGTCGTGCGGGACTTTGTACTAAAACAAAAACCGACACACTTAATACTATCTCGACTCCGTTACATGGACGTCGTAATAAATCCAAAATCCAGGCATCGCCACATGATCTGCCTACTACTATATCCATGCAGCAACAGCATAAAGCTGACCTGCATAATCTTACTATATCCATGCAGCAACAGGAAAAAGTTGACCTGCGTAATCCTACTATATCCATGCAGCAGCAACATAAAGCTGATATGCCAAAATCTAATTCAACTTCGTCTCAGATATATGAAATCACTAACAATCCTGCAAAGATGCTCTTACCTCACATTCTTGTACAATCCTCTGTATCCGACATTCCAATATCCTTGTTAGTAGATTCAGGTTCCACTGTGAGTTTGATAAAACATTCATGTATAATGACACGACCAAAACTAAAAAACGAAACAATTAAATTAAAAGGCATTGATTCTACCGAAGAACATCTCGAAACCCGCGGTCATTTCCAATTAAAATTAAAACTTCCAAAATGCACTGTATCACATCAATTTCATGTTATAGATAAAATTCACTTACCGTATGACGGGATCATAGGATCCGATATGCTAAACGCTCATAGCTGCAACATAGATTATAACAAAAATCTATTGTTCATTGGAAACTCTTCATTAAAATTGTACTTTCACGATCCAGCATATCTCATTCCCCCAAGAACGGAAACCATTATCGAATGTTCCGTGTTAAACCCTGAATTAAAAGAAGGAATGATCCTCGATCAAAAACTTTCTGATACTTTACTAATCGCTAATTCCTTAGTCCGCGTAAAAGCAAACAATAGAATAAATGTATCCGTAATAAATACTTCGGAAGAACCTGCAACCTTAAAATCTAACCTTAACCTAAAACTTACCCCAATTGACTCCTCTGAATTCAATAAACCTTACTTACCTGCTAACGTAAATTATACAAATGCAACAAGTAATAGCTATGCTCGTACAAAAGAAGTCCTCAGCCAGCTGCGCATTTCGCATCTTAATAAAGAAGAACAGGAAACGTTATTACAGCTGTGTTCCGATTTCTCAGATATTTTCCATCTTCCAGGAGAAAACTTAACTCATACAAACGCTTTAAAACATGAAATAAAAACTACAACTGACGTTCCTATCCATACAAAATCTTATCGATTTCCTGAAATCCATAAAGCCGAAGTTCGCAACCAAATAAATAAAATGCTTGAACAAAATATTATTGAGCCCTCTGACTCCCCGTGGTCATCTCCGATATGGGTAGTGCCAAAAAAACTAGATGCTTCCAACGTTCAAAAATGGCGAGTCGTCATTGACTACAGGAAACTCAACGACGTAACCATCGGCGATACCTACCCTATTCCCCAAATTACAGAAATTCTAGACCAACTCGGTAACAGTAAATATTTTTCAACCCTAGATTTAGCGTCCGGATTTCACCAAATACCCTTAGATGAAGCTGACAAATCTAAAACCGCATTTAATGTTCCTGAAGGCCACTTTCAATTTCTAAGAATGCCTTTTGGGCTCAAAAACGCCCCTTCTACCTTTCAAAGGCTTATGAATTCAGCCTTATCCGGCCTTCAAGGGATCCGGTGTTTTGTGTACCTCGATGACGTAGTTTGCTATTCCTATGATCTTCAATCGCATATTGTTAACTTAAGATCAATATTCCAAAGAATCCGTGATTTTAACCTAAAACTTCAACCAGATAAATGCGAATTCTTACGTAGAGAAGTCTGTTACCTCGGTCATATAATTACAGAACAAGGAGTGAAACCAAATCCTGAAAAAATTAAAGCCGTTATGTCCTTTCCAGTTCCAAAAACCCCTAAAGATATTAAATCATTCTTAGGATTAGTATCATATTATAGACGTTTTATATCAGATTTTTCAAAAATAGCGAAGCCCCTTACTAGTCTTCTAAAAAAGGATATTCCCTTTAACTGGAAAAATGAACAACAGCTTTCATTCGATACCCTTAAACATAAATTGACTACTGCTCCCCTACTTGTATACCCTGACTTTTCTCAACCGTTTGTACTTACCTGTGACGCTTCAAATTACGCTGTAGGCGCTGTACTCTCCCAGGGTCCCATTGGAAAAGATCAACCTGTAGCCTTCGCATCGCGAACACTCAATAAGAGTGAATCCAATTATAGTACAACCGAAAAAGAACTATTGGCTATCCTATTCGGTTGTAAAACATTCCGCCCTTACCTTTACGGGCGCAAATTTCAAATAGTCACAGACCATAGACCTTTAAAATGGTTGTTCAATCACAAAGATCCGAGCAGCAAACTCCAACGTTGGCGGCTAAAATTAGAAGAGTTCGATTATGAGATCTTATACCGCAAAGGAAAGTTGAACTCAGCTGCAGACGCCCTTTCCAGATATCCTGTAAATCCCATTTATCCTGAAAATAATCCAGATAATAATACAAACCCTATTAATAAACCTCCGCCACAAATACAGAGATCTCCGCAGTCCTTCGGTGACATAGTTGATGATTTGCAAAGCCTCTTAGTATCTCCGCCTTCTGTTGACCCTGATTTTGTTAACCCTGAAATGGAAAAAGAATTAATGGATTACTTCGATTCCGTGAGTGATGAACGCCCCGCTGATGCCGCAGTAGACCCTCAGCCGTCGACTAGTTGCCAGAATCCTGAAACCTTACCTGTATCTGTCAACTCTGAAATACCCTTAGCATTAAAAAATATTAACTTACCTTTAACCGATGAAAACTTACCTCTGTCTCCCAGCTCCGATCCGGAAATCACCCCTGTACCTGAAAATTTATCCTTATCCGATGAAAACTACAATCAATTTCTAAGATCACCTACAAAGTCGTATGATACTCCTATTGTAGAACACAACGAACATTTACTAAAGAGTACACAAAATCTAATCGTAATACCTACCTCTATCGATATGGACGAATCTATACCTTATATACAAGACATACTCGACAAATGTACAAATTCCCAACGTGATGAATTCTTAAAATTAGAAAGACATTTACATACCTTTTTACCCCTTACTATAGATAATAAGCACTACCTCATTTTATTCATTAAAGTGCATCACTTTGATAATTGTTCGTATCCAGATATATTTAAATCTCTTAAATTTGTCCGCGATCAAGTAATTATGTTTTATTCTACATTTAATAGTGTTAGTATATCCGACTTTAAAAACCCATTCGACAAACATTCCTTTGCGAAGATTTACAACATGTTGGGTTTCTTATTTAATGGAACCAATATAACGATTCATATATACCATGGTAATATTATCTATCCTTCCCTCAGTGAAATCCCAAAGATCCTCAAAGACAACCACGATGTCCCTATTGCAGGTCATCTAGGATCTCTAAGAATGCATAGTCGCATTAAAGAAAAATATTATTGGAAGAACATGCGTAGTGACATTGAAAACTATATTAAAAAGTGTCAGCCCTGCCAATCCAATAAAGCTTTGCGTAGGATTAATAGAGCACCAATGGTTATAACGTCTACCTCAACGGCTCCATTCGAAAGGTTATCCATCGATATCGTAGGCCCTCTGCCCGAAGCCGGTACAGCCAAGCTTAGATTTATTTTAACTATGCAAGACGACCTAACAAAGTTTTCACTAGCATACCCACTTCGTTGTAATACAGCCGAGGAATCTAGTGAATGTCTGGTACATTTTATTTCGTTATTCGGCATTCCTAAACACATACTTACCGACCAAGGCACCAATTTTACGGCAGAACTTTTCAAAAGGACTTGTGATTTTCTCAAAATTAAACAACTGTGGGCCTCTCCTTATCACCCACAAACGCAAGGCGCCTTAGAGAGATCCCATTCTACCTTGAAAGAATATTTAAAAACATATGTTAACGAGAGCCAGGATAATTGGCCCCGTTATGTTTACACTGCGATGCTCGCTTATAATACTGCAATCCATTCGACCACTCATTACTCCCCTTATGAACTACTATTCGGACATAAACCTCAGATCCCGGATTCAGTGTATAATGATAATTCTACCGCTACTTATCCCGAATACGTTAAAATGTTGCAACATCGTATGAAACACGCACGCGATAAAGCTCTAGAATTTATAAGAAACTCAAAATTAAGATCTAAAAACTATTATGATTCTCATTCTCGGCCTATTGAATATAAAGTCGGGGATTACGTTATGTTAAAAAACCATCTTAGGCTCCGAAAGGCCTTATCACCCTTATGGAAAGGTCCATACAAGGTGGTCAAATTACATGGTAACCATACCTTGTCCTTACTGATAAATAGACGACACGTCCGTCATCATTTCGACGAAGTCAAACGCGTGGATGTCCATGCTACAAACTCGGGTCAGGACAATTGACTTTAATTAAGTTTTTTAAATTTTATAATCCTTATTATTAATTAAGTTTGGAGTAAGCTTAGTTTAAGATAGTTTTGTAGACTAATTTCGACGTCTCTTTTATTACAGCGTATTGGCTAAAGGTCAAGGTGAAGAGTTTGTTCACCAAATCAACTCGAGCCCTGGCATATACTTTGATCCAATTGGCGAACTCAAAATTAGTGTCGGTCATTTAGACATAGTAACTGCATTAGATATAACTCATATAGAACCCCATATTCAAAATATTAATTCGATATTAGGTACTTTACGTCACCTTTGCCATCAGGTTCAGATTGAGATGTCATACAATCTTGAGTGTAACAACGTTTTAGAACCTCTGACTATAAGGTATAATGACATGGTTTCCGAATATTCGTCTATTGCTCATTTGTTAACGAAAAGATTCAAACGGGCAGCATGGATAGGCGGTATAGGCACCCTAGCCAAAACCATCTTCGGAACCTTAGATGAGAACGACGCCATAAAATATGATAGCGCAATACAAAATTTACAAGATAACGACAAAAGATTGGCTTTCTTATTAAAGGAAAATGTTTTAGTAACGACTTCTGCTTTAAATGAATTTAATGATACTATAAGAAAAATTAAACTAAACGAAGCCAAGCTCACTGAAGCTATTGACAAGTTCTCCCTTATGTTAAAAAATACAACCATCGACTTTAATATTTTAAACATAAAAACTAATATAAATTCTATCCTAAATAGTTTAGAAGCATCCATGCTCACCCTATCATTCCAGCTACAAGATATAACAACTGCTATCATACTCAGTAGTCAAAACATTCTGCATCCCGCGATTTTACGTCCCACGCAATTATACCAAGAACTTGTCGATAACTACAGACACTTACCTATAGATTTTAAGTTACCTGTAAGTCTAACATTAAATCAAATTCATGTGTTAATGAATGTATCTAGTATAATTAGTTATAGTTTACATAATAGAATATTTTTTGTATTAAGATTGCCTTTGGTATCTCCTAAAGAATTTAGTTTATACCATAATATAGCATTACCGGTTCCGCATACACTTGTAAACCCGAATACCTTTAGTTTTATAGTTCCTAGTAGTAAATACATAGCAATGACCAAAGATAAATCTGAATATTGTAACTTACAGTCACTTCAGTCATGCAGAGCGATTAACCACCGTGTATACATATGTAGTGTAATGACAGTGTTCCCTACAAGTGCAAAACCAAGCTGCGAAAGTGAAATACTATCGAGTGCTATAAAAGTGTTACCTAAACAATGTAAAACCGAATTCGTATATGGAAATTTAGACATTTGGAAACCTTTACATAACAATAATTGGATTTTTATTCAGTCTATAAGTAATAGATTGTATTTAGAGTGTCCTAATACAAAAATTGTTGAGTTGAGTATCCTAGGCACGGGAATTGTTAATGTCCCTATGAATTGTGTAGCCTATAGTAAAACTACTAAACTTATACCGAAATTAAATAATTATGTCATTAATATAACTATTGTACAACCAGATTTCAACATTATTAATGATTCATGCTGTATTTTAAATAATTATAAAAGTAAGATAAATAACGAGTCTCCTATTCAATTAGATAACATTGACCTAGACATTTTCACTACAGATACAAAATCAAAATTACAATCAATCTCATCAGAAGCAGATAAAATAATAGAACAACATCCTATTATTCAATATGAGACTCATTATTCAATAATTTTAGTCGTGCTAATATGTATCGTATTTCTGTATTTTGTTATTAAATTGTATTTTTTCATTAAATCGCGCGACCGTCTCTCTTTTGTCCTTCCTACACTTTCTTCAGCTGGTCCTATAGAACCAACTCCAGAACAAAACCCTGTTCCTCCTACACCAGATAGAACAGAACAGAAAGAGTCTCGTCTTAAACTGAAGGATATTCCATCGCCCAGTTTAAGAACGAATATTTAAATCCATTTTCATACTTATCCCCCTTTCTCCTTCTTTTGCTTCCTAAACATCGAAATAAAACCCCGATGTTTAGTCTACCCCAGGGAGGTGTTACACCCACTCCAACTAGCCCTTTCTGCTCACTTCATCACAACTCCTGCAGACTCAGCATTCCTTTGCGTCCAGTCCAAGCAACCATTCCCCATAGTCAGTCTCACTCCAGCTTCCTAATTCTCCGGTCGTGTCGCCCACAAACCAAATCTTTTTTTAAAAACCTTTTTTCATTGAGGCTCGTAACAGTTCGAAGCCTATGTTCCTCTCATTTTGACGTGAAAATGTCATATAATTTGATGGAGCTGGCTGCACGCACCAAAAATGATTCATGCGGCGTTACATCGCTCTGAGGCGTTTCATTTAAGGCTTGAAGTCCAAGCGAGAGCAGGGAACGAGCGACAAAAGGGCTAAATACATTTATGTCAAAAATTGACATAATTGTGTTTATGCGTACAAATAAATGTAACTTGATAATTCCTTTGTGATTTCCATTTACCTTCTTCTCTATATCCATACAAAATATCTATCAAACATCAAAACTTTCTTTTGTAAAATGCAACCATTCCATCAGCAGTTTCTTATGACGTTGTCACGTTCAACTATGGTCAGTAAACCGACTTTACAAACAACCGTTTTTTCAAAACTTTAAATAAGTAAGTTTTAGAAATTAATTGTAACTTGCATAAATTGTGCACAAGAATATCCTGATGATACCCACTTGTCTAAAAGCTTTCCATATAGTTCTGAAACATGACGACGTCTATAACACATGGCCAAGGCTACGCATAAGATTATATTTACGTTATAAGGTATTCGTTATAATATGACTCCAGCCAGAGGATGATAAGGGTTGACAATTATAGTTACACTTTGTATTCTTGCTGCCGGTTTTAAATTCCTGATTTGTTGTGATACATCGTCACAATTTTTAATACCTAAGGTTATACAGTGATAAATTAGCAACCGATTATAAGTATTTTATATTAAAATGGATATAAAGACATTTTAATATTCTATAGTAAGTTATAAATTAAAAATGTAAACTAGTAACGATTGCGGAATTCTACCCGGAACAATAAGACTCGTCGGATATTTGAAAACATAAACAATTCCGCAACAGCAATAGTAAGAGTCGTAAAAATGGAACTCGGGGGAACTTAAGACGAAACTTTTATTAAAATAACAACATTAAGTCGTTAATTTGTTTGTAAAACTGCGCAGACGGTAAAAATTACTTATTCAGCATGGCAGAGCCGCGTCGACTTGTGTCGAAGTGTCGCGTCGGTTCTATATAATTCAGACCCCATGTTCTCAGTCATACCACAGGAAACGGTATTATCGAATCGGATATGCTATTATAGACGGAATTACACCATAACAAGAATGAAATTGGTGTAAATCTTCCATGGTAGTAGATTTACAAATAACGTAATTTCCACTGATTCATTGGAATTCTCTGGCTTCTAACTAGTACGGCAAAATAATTAGTATCTTTTGTGGGAAATGTTCTGTGTGATTCAAAACTACTGAATTTATTATTCACTAGCAGAGCGCTACGGTTTTATCCGCGAAAAAAAACGCAACAACTTTAAATTGTCAAAACTTTTAGTAGGGTACCTATATGCATTTTATGCATTAAAGAGTAAATATGTTCTTAAAATATAGATTATAAATAAATAATATAATAATTTCAATACGTAATTATTCTATATTTATTTATTTATTTTATTTATTTAAAATTTATGCACACACAAGGAAATCAACAAAAGAGATTAAACAAATGTATATAAGTGCAAAGGTGCTGCTTATTTCTAAAGAAATCTCTTCCAGCAGACCTGAGATTGGATACAGGCTAAAACATGGTAGTAGCGCGTGCACTTTTCTGTGATATGTATGTATATGTATATGTTCGTACAAATGTACATAGACATTTACATAAATATAATATAATATAATAATATAAAATAACACATATAATATAACAAATATAATAATATAATACGATACGTAGATAATAGAATTAAAATACGTTTAACAGTTAGATACATAATAATTTAACTAATACTCATATTGTTAAGGAGAGATAGTGACATTTTACTCTGTTCTTAAAAATATAAATGCTCTTAGAATCACGTATATTTGGTGGCAGCGAATTCCACAATCTGACTGCATGGACAGTGAAGGAATTGGAATAGGAAGTGGTTTTGTGTAACGGGAAATTAAGGAGAGTCTTCAGATGGGTTCTACAAGGCGCAATCGAAGGACGAGCGAAAGAGAAACGCTCACGCAGATAGGATGGGGAAGTTGGAGTATGAAGGATATTATATAACAAGCATAAAATCCTAGTGTTTCTGCGAAGACGGATTGGGAGCCACTTGAGATCCTTGCGAAATTGTGAAACATGGTCAAACTTACGAATTCCAAAAATGAAACGGATACATAGGTTTTGCAAGCGCTCAAGTTTATTAAGTAGCTCCTCTGTAGCATCTAGATAGCATACGTCAGCATAATCTATAATCGGTTGTATCAATGTTTGAGCGAGACAAATTTTAGTTTTAAAGGGCAATAAGCCTTGCAAGCATTTCAGCGAATGGAATGAATGGTGCACCTTTCGACTGACTTCATTGATTTGAGTGTTCCAAGAAAATGTAGAGTTGATTATAAGCCCAAGGTCTTTAACAGTATCACTGAAGGGTATAGGGGTACCATCTACAACCACAGAACTCAATGTTGAAGTATTTATGAGGCTCCGTGCATGACGACTGCCAGTTATGATAACCTGTGTCTTATGTGGGTTAACCTTGAGACCAAAGGACTTAGACCAGTCAACAATACGGTGGATATTTTCATTTCAATTTTCAATTAATATGGAAACTATCAATAAAGCAATGTAATCCTTACGGTTATGATAAGTACTTTTAATAATTTTCATTCTTATGTAAATAAAATGTTTCATTTTGATAAAAGTACCCACGTATGGCATTGTTTCTTTAATGCTAAGCCACAATGATTCATTTTATTAATTTTACGTTATATTATCTGCATTGGACAGGAAATTTCATCAAATAAAACAACGACGATAAAAATAATCCCATTAAAATCGATGTTATTGCAAAATTAAGAAGCGCGGATGTGTTTCGTCGTCGATAGCCAACAAATGAAATTAATGCGCTTCTCTAGAGAAATAAAGTGTTATTAGTTTGCTTGGCTGCCTCACCCGAGGGCTGCGAAACATTCTCTTGATGTTTGGCCACGAAATATATGCTTTGCGTTACAAACAAGAGGAGCTAATTTCGTGGCCATATAAATGTTTCTCACGATAATCGCTGATTATTGCACCGCTAAAAGAAGGAAGCTTAAGTAAAAGTTTCATGCTCCTCGAGTTACAGGATTTATGTTGTTATAACAAAGTTCGTATTGCATAGCATAGGTGACCGAATCAAGAAATTCCGTAACGGAAAACTTAACACTCCGCCTACCATGTAGCACGGGAGAGCGTTCGCTTAAAGTGTATGTATATGGTACGACAGTACCAAGCTCGCACGGATCGTGACGAGCTGCTCGGAAATCGGAGGAATATGTAAGCAGCTGTTCGTGAAAAAGTATATATGTATCGAAGAAAAAAACTTGAATTTATATCAAAGAAAAAAAATACTGCATAAATAAATAAATAATTATAATTGATAAGTTTTTTATATAAAATAAATAAATCTGAACTATCTATTTTTTAATTTTAAAATCGCGTCTATCTTTCAAGCTTAAACAATCAACTGCTTTTGATATACTATGGATAAATAATTTCTGTGTCTACTTCAAGAACATCATTTAAATAGCTTAACTGATTTCGACTGAATTTTCGATATGCATTTATCTGAGCTATATTACAAATATAATGGATTACAAAAGAGTTTAATGAAAAAGATAAACTTATGCAAAATCGTCTTGGAAGTAAGAAATATGTGAAAACCCGTAATTGAGAACGCACTTGTATTATTACGTGTACATTCTGTTTAAATATTTATATCCGAGAGGTTAAAAAATAGGAAATTTGTTTGAACTGAGAAATAAAATGAGCAGGTATTCTCTAGGGCAATCAAATGTCATTAGCTCGCCGATGTCTTGTGGATCTGTTTTTATAAGCACGTATTATATTGAGGTTTAGGTTGATATCACGGTGTTTTTATTTGTTTAATTTACTTGTAGAGATGTATCCCTAAAATAGTCCGACAAATTTCAAATACAAGTAGTAGAAAGATATTTTATAGAAGAGCAATGACAATGATTTAAAATGCAATTACCGTCTCTGTCGTTTAAATAAAAACAAGGCAAACCCAAATTAGGATAATGCGTTTGAAAAACATCAATATAGGTGGCAGAACTCTTGGGAATCCAACACTTCGGAAGCACAATGGCTACATCCTTTTCTGCCTAAAAACAGCAATGTGCTGCCGTATTCTTGGGGGGTATGGTATTGAAAATATGCCTATTCGAGGCGTTTAATCTTATCCCTCGGGGTGCTTATCGCACCTGTGGGTAACTAGGCTCTGATCGTTTATCTTATCTGGTTGATTACAGATGCACGTGAGTGGCAGTCACTCTCAGGTGACCACGTAAACAAGTTTTTCCGTGGAAGAGTTCGCTTGCTGATTGACTTTTATATGAGGCAACAATCTTAGTTCTCGATAGTGGCTACGAATCACATGGCAGTACCCCCAATCATCATATAGACTGCATGCTCGTTGGCTACATCAGTTAGTTAAAAATGGACTGCATTCCCATTTGCTACTTCAATAATATAAAAAAAATACATTAGGTATAAAAAATAACTATAGTGTCACAACTACTATATTGAATAACTCCTTGTGCCCTATATTGTATACTTGCAGTGTATACGCAGCCTCTAACAACAGTATACTCTGCTATAGCTATTTAAAGTGGTAAGATAAGCTTACATGTAGTTTACTCTTAGCTTCACTTATGTATATAAGGCGGTTTAACTTAGTTCTCATGGGAAGCAATACAACTGCGATCGACTTCAGGTAGGGCTCATTCTAAGGATGTATTTAGGTGTCTAAGGTTGATATAAATCACATCGTGATGATTGTTAGCTCTATTTACTAAATGTGATGATAATGAAGTAGCAAACGAGCATGCAGTCCACCTGATGGTAAGTGGTCACTGCCCATAGACATTTGTAAGCAACTTCATATAGAACATAGGTTTTATCTGAAGTCAATCACAGACGCGTTGATACTCGCGAGGACTAGGATGTTCGCCTCATATCAAGTATGCCGGCAACCACACCCTTCTATCGAAACGCAAGGAATGATTCACATTAGTAATAGGTATGGCGGTTGTACCTCCTCGGTCGAACTACATTCGTTCTACCATCTTTTGATATTTGCTCTTTATCACATTCTTAAAAATACATTATACACAGCAAGAATTGTTTTTAAGACAGTAAACGTATAGGTAACATCATCTGTGATAAATCTGTACCGACGTAAATATCTGGAGAAACTAATAGAGGTATTAGTTATTCACTTCAATTCAATGTTGGTGATAATGGCCGTGAAAAGATATTTACGATATACAGATAGTATGAGAGAGCTTTCTAGCGTAGCGAGCATAACTATGCATGATTACTGCATATCGCAAATGAAGCGTGCATGCGCATCAAAGGAACGTGAGTAGAATTGGAACGCAATAAGTAAAGCAGAATTTATTGCATTTTAGTGCTATAGATAAATGCTTTTGTTGGTTAAATTTCAGATGCGATATAAAAGTCACAATGTTTTTGATGAAATTTGCAATTTACTACATTACTACGCTTGCATACCACAAAAAGGTTGGTTTAGGATAAGAATAAACATGTAACCTCGTCGAACCGCAAAAGGTTTAGCATTTATTTACAATGGAGAATAATTACAATGGAGATTAAGATTTAGGATATTTTACAGATGTTGATAGATCAGGTGTTGTAACAATTTTATTGTAATATTTACGTAAACAATTTTTAGTACTGCGGTTGATCTGGATGGTATAATATTATCACCTGTGCACGGATTCATTCTATAAGCGCAAATAGTCAAACAAAGGAATTTGCGCTCATATTAAAATGTCCATTCCCCTTTTTATGTTAGATTAGTTCATTATTTATAGGTAGCACTGGCTAGCCACCTTGATAAATTATACTGATGCAAATATCTAGAGAAACGAGTAATGGTATTAGTTTGTTCAATTTCATTCAATGTTGGTAATAATGGCCGTGAAGAGATATTTACGGTATACAGATAGTATGAGAGAGCTTTCTAGCGTAGCGTGCATAACTATGCATGATTACTGCATATCGCAAATGAAGCGTGCATGCGCATCAAAAGAACGTGAGTAGAATTGGAACGCAGTAAGTAAAGCAGAATTTATTGCATTTTAGTGCTATAGATTTTAGTGCTATTGCTTTTGTTGGTTAAAAATATGGCTAATTTGTGCTAAGTTGTCGACGGAATTGTATATGTAAAGGAGTCTATTGATAATTAATCTAAAGTATCATAAGAACTTCTCGCCATTCTCGGCAATCATTTGGTTTCTTATCATTGAAACAAAAATGTAAATAAATATATGCAGATAATTATTTGATTTAATCATAACATTAAATCATGAAATCATATTAATAAAAATAGTAATAGTAAAGAATAAGAATCAAACAATGTTTTAGATGAAATCTTTTCTAGTTCCTGGAATTTTACATTGTTTATTAATTATATCTTAAATACAAAAAAAAACTAAAATTACTACATTTAATTGGAACATGACAAGTTAGGCAGAGCGCCATACAAAAGTTAGCCAAGTCCTTTCAGTTGCGACATAAGTCACTTCAATATAGTTTTCTATGTGAATTAGATTTAGATGTGATGTCTCCTTACATCTTGATCAGTGCTCGCCGTCTCAGACTGATACGACAGTCAAAGCCTGACCTCAGTGCCAAAGGGACACATTCGAATCGCAATGCAAGGATCAAATGTACTTAACTGTGGGTGCATTGTAGTCTGGTCCGTTAGAGTATCGTTGTTTTATCTATTGTAAATCACATGTTCTTAATAAAACAGCATGATTTAACGCTTTAACTTGAGATTTTGTTACATTCATTTTATAACATTGAAATATTAAAGTCATGAAATAGGAATAGTTTTACAGGTGGTAAACCTGTGAAATACCGACCATTGTCTTCATTAACATTGGCGTCATTTGCAGAAAATGTGACATGGTCATACCTTCCATATCCAGTACAGTTACTGTACCAACAACTATTGTGTTGTCGTCATTAATTAATACTATCTGTGAACAATAAATTTGCATAGTATGTAGCGTAATATTAAATACACAGATGGTAGAACCAGTGTAGTTCGACCGGGGAAGAGCCACCATCATGCCTATTTGTAGCGTGAAGCATTTGTTGTGTGAATTTCGATGGAAGGGTGTGGTTGCCACAGTTTTATATGAAGCGACAATCATAGTCCTCGGTAGTAGCAACGCATCTGTGATTGACTTTAGATAGAATCCATGTCCTGTTTAAAGTTTCTTAAAGATGTCCATGGGCGATAGTGATCACTTACTACCAGGTGGACTGCATGCTCGTTTGCTACTTCAATCAGATAAAAAAATGGTTAAAAGCAGGCCAATTTCACGGTATCAGTAAACATTGGCGCTCATGGTCAATTATAGCTAACTCAACCTTTCAACTTTCGAAGCAGCCTTCCATCGATACGTAGGAACTGTTGCTCGCTAGAAAAGAATCGCTGTTGTGATCCAATTATACTACTTCTAACATTTTTCAGCCTTTTCATATTGTACAATTTTATAATACACTAGCGAACCCGGTAAACTTCGTTCCGCCTAAAAGTTAAAAATCTAAAATTATCAGTATTCCTCCACTATTTCTTCCTCTCGAATTTTTCTATCAATTAAAAATCTGCATTTAAATCCGTAGCATAGTTTTAAAGATCTAAGCATACATTGGGACAAATAGCGGGAACTGACTTTGTTTTATACTATGTAGTGAATAATGATAATAATATTTTTATGTTTTTTACTTCAGTGCATTTTAAGATGTGTTACATATTATTAAGATAACATAACAGTATTTTCATTAATTAAACATATTTATGTTATCTTTAATCTGAAAATATACAACTTTTATTATTGTTACCAGACTCCTAATAATTAAATTTATTATAGCAAAAATATAAAAATAAAAGTCACGAAAGAATAAGCGTTGAGTAATGGGCGCCTATTGGGCAGCACCAACCTTATTGTATGCTCATACAATGGTCACAATACAAATCCGTATGTGAGGTGATACAGTATTTTAAGAAAACGATGTAAATTACGAGTTGAGCCAGGACGTACTATTACCGAGGCCCGATTATGTCTTATTTTATCTAAATCCTATTTTGTGTCCCGAGCATAAATCGCGTGCTAAGGCACACACTGCGTGAACATTTTCTTATTTTCTCGCAAACGTGCCAGGAACTGTAAGTACGTACGCTCACCCTTTTTACTTAAAAATATTCACGGGACAGTCTGTGGACACAACTTGGAAATATAATACGCAAAAACGTAATAATATTTGGTCATTGTTGACATGCTTTGCGTAGCTTCTTCGTATTGTGTCTTTATGGTTATTGCTATTGTTATTTCAAATGTGTATGCTGATTCTAAGCACATTTCAAATAAATACGCCTGCTGGCCGCAATGTATCAACTGAAATTCTAGATACTTAGATATTAATGTCAGTTTAGTGCTAGCCTAAAACGTCGACTTTTTATTATGCTAAGGATCAGAACAGACAAGTTTCTTTTAGCATAGGTGTTCGACTATTTTCTTGCGTCTCTGAAGGTAGACGTCGAGATCGAACGCTACATCGTGCACAAAGTTAAGTACTGGTCGCTTCTTTGGGATGCAACAAGAATACGTGATTAACGCGATGCAGTAATAAAACAGTCGCTTTCAGACCTTTTCGATTCCGCGACCGTACGCATCTAGTCGCGAAAACGTGATCATTGATGCAAACGCCAAAACGCGTCGTAAAAAGTAGCTAGTCTGCTAGAACCATAACATAAAATGTATATTTCTTTGTTTTTGATATATGATACACCGCTTGACCTATTTATTATACGTTTGTATTTTAATTTATATTCCACTAGCTGACTTGGCGAACTTAATTCCGCCTAAAAGTCAAAAATCTAAAATTATCAGTGTTCTTCCACCATATTATGCATGTATTACACTTAAATACCTTCCTCTTAAATCATTCTATCTAGTAAAAGGAACTACATTAAAATCCGTAGCGTAGTTTAAAAGATCTAAGCATACATAGGGACAGACAGCGAAAAACTTTGTTTTATAATATGTAGTGATAAAAGGTATAACACAAATACAATTAACACGTTTTAATTCTCTATTCTTATTTGGAAATACCACTGTCTTTCCAATTGAATTCCAGGTAACAATGGAAAGATTGTCGCAAGTGAAATTAAAATAATCGTATAATTTTGTGATCGCAATTTAGGACTACCAACTGATTATATCGTTAGTCTCATCCTTTCGATGAGTCACTCTCAATATTTACTTATCTACGTGGGTGTCTGAGTATTATTCCGTGAATCAGGTTCCACGTGAGTCACAAGTGGGATTAATAAAATTGTTTTCCACATGCCGTAAACCTGATCTGTTCGAATACACACTCAAGTCAGATTATGTGACCCTTTCTTCAGACAATATGTGAGTGTATGAAATCTAACTACCCATGTCTCATTGCTTCATGAGTCCACAGTTGAGTCATGAAGTAATGAGACCTTAATAAACAGTAGAGTTAACACGTCTCTTGTGTATTGAAAGAAACATTACAATAGTCGATCTAGGATTTTCATTTGGAGCTTAATTGATTAAAAAGGTAGTTTTTATAAAAGAATTTGTTGTTCTCCATAGGTCAGTGTAAAATAAATATTTTTCTTATAAGGCGGTTACGCTAACGATACGGATACGGCAAGAAAGGTCCTAGTTCGCAAAATTTGTTATTCACTATAAAGTTATACATGGTACTTAAGTAAATGATTTTAAAATTGTATAATTTTCCTATAAAAAACCCAAATAGATTTAAGTAAACTCATAATTATAGATTCGGGAGAGGGACTCGGAGCGTTAGGCTTTTAATAATTGTTCTGAGACCAGAATAAACGCTTTAAAAACGCTTTCTACACTCATAGCCCCACAGTAGGATATTCTCCTGTGTCGTGGGTGCCATGGACACACACAATGACGAATACACAAACCCAGAAAAAAAATCTAAACTCATCATTCAGATACCTGTCTGGCCGGGAATCGAACCCGGGACCCACTGCGTGTCAGACCAGTATGGTAACCGCTGCGCCACGCGGGTCGTCCCGAATAGGGCTACGGTATCCTCTGCCTATAGTAAGAGGCGACTAAAAAGGGCTTCCGGGGTTGCGGGCGGAAAGAGTGGGAGCTCAGACCGTCCAGCCACGTGCCCCCGGAAGGACGATAGCATGTGTGGCCGCATGCCGTCGTAAACACCGAGAGTCAAGGTGAGCATCAATTGGTCACCGGGATAAGGCCCAAAAGGACCGGAGGACTCGGAGGACTCCGATTGTCTGCGCTGAGGACGGCAACTGGGAGATTTTAGTGAGGTAAAAATCCCACATAACCCGGCGTTGCTCCCACGGCGGCGGGTACCTTTTGAAAGCTTCTCCCTCAATAACAAAAAAAGGCTCGTTAATAGTAACCTAAGAACTCCTGCTAAAAGGCTAAAATCTAGTAATAAACGCGGGAGATTTCACATGTAGATAATAAGATATGAAATATAAACAATGGAGCGAAATAACAAATGTGATAAATATCAACATATCTAAAAAATATACACTGCCTAGCTCTGTAACTTTTATTTATGACGACACCCATTAGATCTAATGTAAATCCTCACAAACACAAAGTATATTCACAAAGCGAGCCGGTGAATTTTGAAAAATGTGTTTCTCTTTACAACGGGGAGGTAGATTGTGAATTTGGACCATTGCCACTGCAGTAAAAGTGGAAATAAATCGAGGAGGACACATTCGGGAATGACCCAGATCAGAGTCGGCTTAGTTCTTTTTCGACTGTACTCTAAATCTTGATTCCAAGAGTCTAAATGAACTAAGAAGCAAATGCGGTCGGTCAGTTCTACGTTTTAGGAATGTTATTTCGTAGCATGTCGCCCCGTCTTTATGTCTCTGACCGTCCGTACGGAATCATTTATTAATGCATTTTGGTCTCACGATAACCTCCCCTGATATATTTTTCAGATGTTACTACTTATAACATGTTATGTTCGTTGTAGAGTGTAGATTGTAGCGTCTCAATAAAAACTTCGTATTTCGCTCTTCAATCTTATTTATTGATGTATGCCAAGTACCCAACATGATCAACAATGCATTAGGCGTGCTTAAGTACTATTAAGATTCTTACATTAGCAGGGTATGGTAGTCAGCGGTACCGGCCTCTCCACCAATCACGTGCGAGCCACTTTTGCACACGGCACCACTCTGCATCTCTTTCTTTCCTATAGCGCTGTCTCTTTCTTACATCTATTGACATTGCGTATATTTAGAGTGGGATAACAATACATGCCTATCTTATTCTAACTTATTTTATGTATTGACGCCGTCGTCCGTAACATTCTCCCCCCGGCGCAGACACGTCGTAGCCTCTTTCATCCGTAGGACGACGAGCTTAGTCGCAGGTCTCTTAAATACGCCTCCTTGAGTGCGGACATCTGCAGACCGGATGATGCCGTCTGATCCCGGGTGCACTCGCTCGATGACTCCTCTCGGCCAAGTGTTGCGGGGCAGCGTGCTGTCGACCACCATGACGAGATCGCCTTCTCGAAGTTGCGGAACTACAGTGCTCGCTTGCCCCCGCGGGATGAGTGTTGGCAAGTACTCTCGAAGCCATCGCTGCCAGAACTGGTCCGCTAGCGCTTGCGCTCTTCGCCAGGTGCTGCGGTCCGCCTCGGTGCAAGGCCCCGTCCGTGGTAGTCCTGTAGATGAGCCGATAAGGAAGTGATTTGGCGTCAGGGCTTCTTCATCGTCGGGTTCTACGGAGACGTGCGTGAGTGGTCGTGCATTCACGCTGTATTCTGCCTCAGTGATTAATGTCTGCAGTACCTCTTCTTTGGGCGCCTTTTCTTTAAGCGTAGTGCTAAGTGCTACTTTTACTGAACGCACTAAGCGCTCCCAAGCTCCTCCCATGTGCGGCGCGCCCGGTGGTATAAAACGCCAGTCGGTGTTATATTGCAGACTGAAATCTCGTAGCACCGTAATCCAGGACTCATAAACATTTCTTAATTCAACGTCTGCTCCCCTGAAGTTGGTGGCGTTGTCAGAGTATATGACGAGTGGCCAGCCTCTCCTGGCGGCCATCCTTCTTAGCGCCATAATAGCAGAGTCCGTGGAGAGTGATTGGACGATTTCTAAGTGAATTGCCCTCGTTGTAAGGCAAGTGAATAATGCACACCACCTTTTTTCATGTCTTCGTCCGATGGTCACCATCATAGGTCCAAAATAATCGACCCCACAGTAGGTGAAGGCGCGGTGACCCGGTTCCAGCCTCACTTTAGGCAGGTCTCCCTTCGGTGGCGCTTTTGGAGCCGCCTTGTATACGCGGCAATACTGACATTCTCTAGCTATCTTCTTGACTGTAGGCCTCAGATGTAGAATCATGTATTGCTGTCGGAGTTCATTGACGACTCGTTCGTTATTCGCGTGACCCGCCCGGCGATGATAATTCTCGATGAGCAGACGAGTGAACGGGTGCCGTCCGTCGAGTATCGCTGGCTGGTTCGAGTGCGTTGTACTATTTAGAGCACCTATTCTGCCTCTCGCCTTTATTATGTCGTCGTCTAATACGGCGTCCAACTTCTTTAACCTACTACGTCGTGGTAGCGGCTGATTCTGTTTTAGCCTTATTAACTCTTCTTTAAAGGAGTCTCTCTGCGCTCTCTGAAGCCAACGTCGTTCAGCCGCTCTCAGGTGTGCGACTTCTAGATGTATATTATTTTTCCTTTTGGCTTTCAGCTTCTCAATGAAGAGTTGTGTTAGCGCAGTAGTTCTTATTAATTTTAAGTAACTGGAGAACCTTCGGATATCGGGCAGTGAGTCCTCTGGGTAAGTGTCATCTTCTGAATAGGCGTAGCATGCCACTTCCTCGGTGTCGTTATCTTCGCTCTCCTGTGGCCACTGGTTTGCCGGTGCCCTAAGGAATGGGGGCCCCGTGAACCACCTATCGTGACTGTCGATCTTATTGCTCTGAAATCTGGTGGCGTCGTCTGCCACGTTGAGCGTGGTAGGCACCCACCGCCAGTCAGCCGCTTGTGTGAGTTCGGCGATCTCTGCTAGGCGGTGTGCGATAAATGGAGTGTATTTCTTTTTCTCGTTTCTTATCCAACACAGAACTGTTCTAGAATCACTCCAATAGGTTACTCGTCTGGGCTTCCAAGTATGTTCCTTTATTATCGTGTTACCGAGTCGCGCCCCAATCAACGCCGCTTGAAGCTCCAGTCTTGGAATGGTGAGCATCTTTAGCGGAGCTACCTTTGCCTTGGCCATTACTTGGATGGTTTCTGTTAAGTCTTTGTATACGATCCTCCAATAGGCCACCGTTGCATACGCCTGTTCGCTCGCGTCGACGAAAATATGAAGCTCTATACGGGCTTGCGGCGTTAACTTCATACTGTAGCACCTTGGTATAACTAGCGCTGAGACATCTGGGAGTCGTTTTATCCATTCGTCGAAAAGATAGGCTTCCTCTTGCGGTAGTTCTTGGTCCCAGTCCACCTTCTTAAGCCATAATTGTTGCAATATTATCTTGCCGACGATGGTGTACTGACTGATGAGCCCCAGCGGATCGTACACTGACATAACTGCGCTTAAGGTTTCGCGCTTAGTAGGAGCTCTTAGTCGCAGCCTGACTTCATCGGGAACTCTCTTAATATCCGTGTTGAATGTAAGAGTGTCGGAGTCTGGGTCCCATCGAAGTCCTAACGTTTTCTCCTTGTGATGTGCCACTAGCTGTACGTCGACGTTCTGGGATCTCTTTTCTTCTGGAATGCTAGCAAGAACCTTCTTATTGTTTGAGTTCCACCCCCTCAAGTTGAAGTCGGCCCGCTGATGGATGTACATTACTTCTTTGACCATCTTAATAGCTTCGTCTTCTGATTGGAAGCTGTCTAAGTAATCATCCATATAGTGACGCTCCTTAATTGCTAAAGCTGCCTCTGGGAATTCTTGCTCAAAGTCTGTGGCGTTACGATTCCTCACGCTATGAGCGAGGTACGGTGAGCTGCTTGCTCCGAATATCATTGATACCATCTTCATTTTTCTTGGGGGATCGGTGGGCTTGTCCCGCCATAAAAACATTTGTGCTGGCTGGTCCTCAGGTCTTATTTTAATCCTGAGAAACATTTCTTCGATGTCTGCGGTTACGGCAATTCTTTTTTCTCTGAACCCGAACAGTATTCTTGTGAGTGAAGTCAGTAAGTCTGGCCCTTCCAGCAGGAAGTCGTTAAGGCAGACTCCTTTCACCTTGGCCGCTGCGTCAAAGACCATTCTCACTTTCCCTGGCTTGTTGTGGTTCGTGACGGCGAAGTGAGGTAAGAACCATTTGCGATTGCTATTCATTTCGCTGCCATCGCACTCGGTCGCGTAGCCCTTCTGTACAAGGTTCGTGACTTGAGCCGTATATACTTCCTTAAAGGCGGGCTCCTTAGTCATCCTCTTCTCTAACGTGTGTAGTCTTCTTAAAGCTGACTCGTAGCTATCGGGGAGTGTGGTGTTGTCGGTCTTCCAAGGAAGGCCTACTTCGAAATAACCCTCCTTCCTTTTGGCAGTTGCTTCGAAAATATCGTTGGCCCTCTTCTCGTACTTGTTAACCCTCTCTTTGGTCGACACACCAAGGGAATCTACGTCGAAATAATATTCGACGAGCTTTTGTAATTGTGTGTCACTTGTGGAGATGTGAAGTACGGCTGCTTGGTCTTGATAAATCGCTCTTCCTGGTGCCGATCCATGCAACACCCAACCCAGCTTTGTCCAAGATGCGGCAGGTTCTGTTTTCTTGCCAGCGCGTAGCTGTCGCGATACTATTAAGTGCCAGTTGTCAGCCCCTATTAGTATGCGAGGCTTGGCTTCTCCTGTGCAGATCTTCTCTCGTATACTGCGCAGGTACGGATACCGCTCTAAATTATGCGGTATACGTTGTTGATGTAACTGTAGCCCTCGTACGGTGCGGGCTTTGACGGTGTATGTTTCTTGTTCTCTTAGACCTCTCACTCGGATCTCGATCGCCTTGCTCTCTATTCTTTTTTGCTCGTTGATACCTCTAATGTTCAAAGGCTGCTTCGATCCGCCATCGGTGAGTTGGTTAGCTAATACTTCATCTATTAGTGTCACCGTGGACCCTTCGTCCAAGAGGGCGTGCGTAATTATCTCCCCCCGTGGACCGCTGAGCTTCACCTTGCAGGTCTTGAGCAATACCGCAGATGTCTTCTTTGCTGTAACGCTCATTACTAGTGCGGTTGAGTCGGCTGTTTTGCATTCGTTCAGAGTGCTGACCGTAGGAGCCGATTCCGTTGCCTTTTCCTTATGTAGAAGCGCATGATGTCGGTAGGTACATCCGTGAACTCCGCAAGCTTTAGCTTTGCAGGAGAATCGGTTGTGCTTCCGTTTCAAACATTTGAAACACATTCTGTTATCCTTGGCCCATTTCCAGCGATCGTTGGTGTCGAGTGCCTTGAGTTTGGCGCAATCGGGAGTGTAATGTCCCTCGGACTGGCACATAAAGCATCTTCTTTCATCTTCATATGTGATGCCTTCTGCAGTGTATACGCCTCTAGTAGCTGCCCGTTTTGGAGCCACTTCTTTTTTTACTGGTACTGGAACACTTCGTCTGGTTGTGTGGGTATATCTGATCATCAGATCCGCTTCGGCCATCAAGAACTCTGAGAGGACGATCATTTCGTTTTCTTCTATAATACGAGCTTCATTATTGGCTGCGTACTCCGCCCATTTGCTGACGAGATGCGGACTCAATTTGTCCATGACGTCTCGAACAAGAAGCGGACTCTGTAGGTAGCCTCTTCTGTCTATACTCTTGATTGTGTAGACTATGTTCTGAATCTTGACTGCGAACTCGTATAGATCAGTACTCGCACTTCCTAGCTTAGGGAGCTTCTTGAGTTCTTCCATTGCTCGATCAATTATAAATTCTGGCCTTCCATACTTCATTTCTAGCGTTCGCATAATTACTTCTGGACTGGAGGCGGTGAATAACTGCGAAAGTACAGTTTCTCGTGCTTCCCCTCGTAGGCTGTTTCGTAGACGCAGAAGATTTTCCGTCGGAGAGAATTTGAAGAGTCTCGTAGAATCTTCCATAGCGGCTTTATATGGTAGCCACTCTGCGACGGCTCCCGTAAAGATGGGTAGTTCTGCTGTCTGACGCGGCAGCGGCCTAGACGTAATCATTTTTTCCAATGCGTCAGCTAGTCGTTGAATGCCCTGGTACTTGGCGTTCTCCCCCCGTTGCTCTTTAACGGGGGGGTGAGCCTCTTGTGGCTCTTCCCTGAATTTCGGTGCTGCTGGTCGTTGTTCTTCTATGCTTCTATCGACCCAGTCCCGTACTCTTTCATTGCATATGCTGGATTTGTACTCTGATTCGGCTTCTATCGCTGTCACTTCGGCGGCTAGTCGTGCCTTGATGAGTTTCTCTCTGATGCGCAGTCGCTTTTCTTCTAGCTCCGCGAGTTCCTTTTCTGCCTCGTATTGCGCCATCTTCATTCTTGCATCAGCGCTTTTTCTCGACGTGTTAGTGTGAATGCTCAACGCCGGTGACGTAGGTCTTCGTATTGGTGATGCGGCTTCACGTCTCATTGGAGTGCTAACTGGTTGTGCAGGCGGCCCCATAATGGACGTCCCTATTGACGCCTCTGGCGCGGTCTCTCTCGCTGCTCGTGGCGGAGAGTACTCCAATCTTCTCCCTTGGGGAATACTTCCTGCTACAGTTGACGGCGATTGCGGCGAGTCTTCATAAATGCGGTGCAGTGACGGTGCAAGCACACTCTTAGTGCCTACTGGTAACTCCGGCTCGCTGTATCCAGATTCGGAGCGAACACGGCTTCTCGTGTTCATAGCGACCGGCGTATCCAATCCGACGCGCTGCAGTCCTTACTCGAGTAGCGCAGATTCGCCTCTGAATCTGCCGTAGAGTAGATTCGCTTCTGAATCGCCCGCAGTACAGATTCGCTTCTGAATCCGTCGTGGAGTGCCAAATCTTCAGAATCCGACGTTCGAAGGACCAAATTGTAGAGTGTAGATTGTAGCGTCTCAATAAAAACTTCGTATTTCGCTCTTCAATCTTATTTATTGATGTATGCCAAGTACCCAACATGATCAACAATGCATTAGGCGTGCTTAAGTACTATTAAGATTCTTACATTAGCAGGGTATGGTAGTCAGCGGTACCGGCCTCTCCACCAATCACGTGCGAGCCACTTTTGCACACGGCACCACTCTGCATCTCTTTCTTTCCTATAGCGCTGTCTCTTTCTTACATCTATTGACATTGCGTATATTTAGAGTGGGATAACAATACATGCCTATCTTATTCTAACTTATTTTATGTATTGACGCCGTCGTCCGTAACATTCGTTTTACTTTTTAATCTACAAAGTTCGCTAAGAACTATCAAAAAAGTGTGTAGTGTAGATATTGTGTACCTACTCTTAAGTTAAACCATTATACTAAATATTTGATCTCAAACTCTAAAAAAATAAATTATATGCATATAAGGATTTTACTATTTTACATTACCTCTCACCAATCATACTTTAAACCACTTGGGGAAATAAAACGCGTTCACACTGTCACTACTTATAATAGGACAAAAAACCTACTCAAACCCGGTTTATGGCGTATTTGTAAAGCAAAATACAACTGGAATACCCCATAAAAGTATGTTACTTGTGTCAGACTTGAAGATCAATACAGAAGATCATACAGTGGTGTTCATAACAATAAAATGAGATACGGCTAAGCACGTACAAATAATACCGTCACAGTTATCTGATTGTTTCATTACCAGTTTACAGTACTAGCTTTTACCCGCGGCTTCACCCGAGTTGAAGACTATATTCTCATTTTTTTATAATTTTAGACAAATAATCATGTCTGCCAAATTAGCTTTCTTAAATCAAAAGTATCCTCTGTTTTTTTCTAAAACTTCTTAAAACATGTCTACAAAGTTTCATAATAATCGGTCGAGTAGTTTTGAAGTGAAAGTGTAACAAAACAAAGTTGCGTTCACATATATATTTTTTATTTATTATTTCAGGCTACAAAGGCCCATAGAAAGTATAACACAAATACAAGTAAACAATACAACAAATTAATACATAAAACATAATAAAACAATGATACTGTACAAAATAGAAATATAAAATATTACAATACTATAAATAAACAATATTTAAATACTATAAATATTAGAACGGATAGTACCTATAGCAGTTTTGTTAGTCTTCTAGTAGATATACAACTCGTTACACTAATTAAAATATAAGAGAATCAAGAAACCTGATACAGTTGTGATTTAGAAAAAGGTAAGGAGCAACAGGAAATGTTTTAAGCCTCGGTGCTAAGGAGCTTTAATTAATTGCATCATATTTGTTTCACGCTGCTGAAGGAACTATTTACCAGCCGGCCGGCAAAGAGTAATCCTCCTCTGTCCTCCAAGTTTCGTTTTATAAGGAAATCTTCGTGGACGATGAATTATAAATTTTGATGCTAGCTGAACGCCGTTTTAATTATTTACCAGCTAGCGGTCTTAGTTTGTCGACTTCTTCTCTATAAAATTCTTAAGATTACATTATTAAAGAAGATATAGCTTATATATTATTTTAAACTGATTTTGTTATCTAAATACTGTATCAAAATGATCTATATTCAAATACGGATATAAATATTAATATAATAACAGGTTGATATTACATTTGTACCAATTTCTCCTGACCATACAATTAGATTTAAATCCAAAGTCTTTCTTAAGACCATTGGAAATCGAATTCTAGGAAACATAAAAATCTTCTTTTTGAATCACCCTATATATTAAAAAAAAACTTCATAAAAAAGCATACATAGGGACAGACAGCGGGAAGCGACTTTTTTATACTATGTAGTGACGACCTAAATTAACACATAAAATTCCTGATAGACTGAAGCAGTTAAACTCGCGTGAATAATATAGTCATTTTATAACTAAACCATATAAATTATCACAAGAATAAGACTCTTGTAGCATCTTGTTCAATAATCATATTTTTATACAAGCATATTATACTTTTTTTAAAGTTTGCATATAGAAAACTTCGTGTTGAAATTCCAAGCAATCGTTAAGAATAATATGGCGCAGGTGTTTTTGCATTATTCCATGTTGCAAAGTAGTTCGTAATACACATGAAGTTAAAGAAACGAATGCCCATAACTTCAAAATAAAATACGCTACATATTTTGTAGAATAGTGTCTTTTTGTTTAATATTTTCTATAAAAATAATACTATTACAACCTAAGAGGCAAATTTTAAATATTCATTTCAGTTATTTGAAGTTATCAAGTCTATGGAAGTCCGGATTGTTGATGTACTGGTTTCAATGACACGTGAACAGAAATAGCTTTTCCAAATATACCTATTTCATTACGTCAGCGCTACATTGTCGCTTTGCACCAAAATAGATACTCAAGAGTTGTTATTATAATTTTCCGTTGTTTCAGTTTGGTACATTTCATTTGAAAAATAACATATTTAATGTAATGTTATCATCCACATAAGACGTTATTTTTAATGTTGTTTATTCTCTAAATAAAATACAATTACGTGCAATGTATTCGTATGCGTAAACAGCAGACATTGTTATCGGGAGAAACGTACGGCTCCTAAGCAATGACTAGACACGAATCCTGAATAATTTTCTTCCAAATGGTACCACTATATTCATATATCACTCTGTACAGACAACAATACAGATTACAGTCTTTATTGTATCTCTAGGCCTCTACCAATGTTTTGGCCTTTACGATTGGAAGCAATTCTTCTAATCCATTAGCTCGTCTCATGTTCAACTTTTATGTTAGTCTTACCACCGAATGTCTCGCGAAAAACGAGTAACATCGCTTAAATTATTTCTAGTGGGGTTTTTATGAGAGCCGTATCTTTTTACACGCACATTATGTTTAGATATGTGCACATAATGTTTAGGTGTACTTCAATATACGAGCGAAGGGTCCATAAATCGAATTCGTGCGTCGAATTGCACCGTACTTGCGGTTGTAATAACATTTTGTCGTAGTCATATCGTTGTCAAAGTGTTACTTAATCTGTGTTGTTTGTTGGTTTATTGTTTATCTGTGAAATTGTAAATAGATAAAAGTTTAAGTTCGAGAACATTGGGTAAGTTCTACAAATTATAGTGTAATCTCGGACGGATAGCGCCGCCGCGTAGCGCCGCTGTGTCTGGCCTCTCGGAACGTTGACTTCTCCCCGTCCAAATAGCTCGCAGTCTGTTTAAAAAGTGTAGTGTTTGGTTGGTATTTCAGTAAGGAAGTGAAGTTCTAAATTGTATCAATATTTCTTGTTGAACGCTGTTGCCTCTTCTGGAATAGTCTTGATTTTTCCCTCACATTTTCTTAACATTTTCCAAATAGTTCTCTAGTACAAGAGCTGACGAACATATTTAAAATCAATTTATTTATTTTCGAAACTAAAGGTTACCTAAGAGTATTTTTAGTATAGATCCTTTCTAAATATAATTCAGCTAAGCAGATATAAATAGTAAACAGCTGTACAAGATCTCTAACGAGATAGGTCTGAAATGTTTCGTATCAAATGTATTGGAGTAATTCCACAGTATTTGAAATGGCTTGCTTTAATATGAAATTTTAAAATCAAAGGATTCTGCAAGAGATATATGAATCAAATAAGTCGAAATGACCCTGATGTAAAAGATACTATCTAATCCGTTCTTTTAAGAAAATAATGATTTTCATGCACATATTCAGTAGTACGTTCAAGAGAGTAGGAGAAAAAACCATTTGTACAGATTCTCCAATATTTGATGAAAGTATATATGTATATTCATACATATTTTGTAAAAATATGGTTATTATTGTTTAAATTACCTGAATTAATAAAATTTCATTGCGTCGTATTGTCATATTATTTTTAATAACTAATGATTCGGTTTGATTTTGTAACAATAAAATCAAACCGAACAACAAACAAATAAATCAAATCAAATCAAATCAAAATCTTTTTTTATTGTGAATAATAGGTATAAATATAGTTCTTAAATAAACACATAAAATCCGCTACTATCCCGCCACAAATGGGCATACAAAGTTCACAATTTAATATATTGTATACATTGAATTGAAATATTGTTATAAAATCAAAATAAATGTCATAAAATTACATAATTCAAAATAATATTATTTATCATTATTAAATTAAATTAACTAAATTAAATAACTGATATTATGAAAAAAATATTATAAGTATTATTCAGTTAAATTTATCAGATAAAAATTCATTAATATGATAGTAACATTTTGCTACTAGGAATTTATTTAGCCTTTTTTTAAATAATTCTGCATTTTCAATATTTCGTATACACTTTGGTAGATTATTATATATTATCGGCGCTTTTCCAACAATGCTTTGTCTACAAAGATGGGTTTTGCATGCTACTGCGGTCAACTTATCATTTCTGCGAGCTCTTTCACAAAATTTAAACAGTCCGGTATTACTTTTAACAAATAAGCAACACTCTAATATATATAGACATGGCAGGGTTAGTATTTCAAGCTTTTTAAAGATTGGTCTACATGAATCTCCTTGTTTCATGTTACACATCGATCGTAAACACTTCTTTTGTGCCTTAAATACCTGTTCTTTGTTGATAGAGTTGCCCCAAAATATCACACCATACCTAAGCGTAGATGCAACACAACCGTAATATGCACAGAGTAAGGTCTTTTGGTTAACAGTTTTCCTAAGTGTTCGTAGAGCGTAAGAAAAGGTACTTAATTTCTTGCAAATAAAATCAATATGTGACTTCCATTTCATGTTACAATCTATATAAAGTCCTAAGAATTTTGTCGTTTCTGTTTCGTCAATTTTACAGTCTAAATATAATATGTCAAGTTTTTGTGAATTACACTTGTGTTGTCTAAAGTTCATTATTTGTGTTTTGTCCAGGTTTATTTTCAAGTTATGATCATTTAGCCATTTAATTAAATTTATTAATGAAGTATTTATGTCATTTTGCAATTTACTAATGTTACTATTATGATAGAGTACAGTGCTATCATCTGCAAACAATGTCATGTGGTGATTGTTTATTTTTGTTATGTCATTTATATATATGATGAATAATAGCGGACCCAATATGCTTCCTTGGGGTACACCATATTTTATTTTCTTAAGGTCAGATTCATATGTTATTCTACATTTACTTTTATTACATACATTACTTATTTGTGTAAATTGCTCTCTGTCTAATAAATATGATTTTATTACATCATATGCATTTCCCCTTATACCGTAATTATATATTTTACTGAGTAGTATATTATGATCCACGCGGTCAAATGCTTTGGAGAGGTCCATAAAGAGCGCAACGGTACGTACTCTCCTATCCATGTGTAACATAATTCTTTGCAGTAAATTATAGATTGCTACGTTTATGGATTTATTTTTTCGAAAGCCAAATTGCTGCGGTATTAATAATTCGTGTTTTTCAAAAAAGGTATATAAACCATTGAAAATAACTTTTTCAAAAATCTTTGAGAATACAGGCAGTAATGCAATAGGTCAGATGCGTCATTCTTTTTGTATAATGGTTTTATAATAGCTCTCTTTAACTTGTTGGGAAAGATACCACGTTGATAACTTAAATTAACTAGATGTGATACGACAGCTGAAATGAATTCAGACGAGTCTTTTACTATTTTCGTTATGATACCGTCGTAACCTGGGCTGTCAGTGTTTTTTAGAGATTTTATAATTTTGTCAATATCATGTGCTACCGTTGGATAGAAAAAGAAAGAATTAGTATTATTAAATGTAAATTTTGGGATCGTATTACATGTTTTATTGCTATCATTGTTTGTTATGTTAATAAAGTAGTCGTTAAAAATGTTAACAACTTCTTCAACTTCAATACAATATAAAATAAACCATGGAAATTTGAAATTTAACCTAAAACAAATACAATATTATAATAAACTACGGAAATTTGAAAGAATATTTTGTATTGCTTTACAACTTAGTATTGTTTTGTTGTGATTTTTGCGTCTATGAAATCTGAAATCTATAATCGGTTTTAATATTAAAGGTGGTTTTAATATTACCTTTTTTTTAAAGTGGGCAGTCCTCATGGATACCCAGCCGCCCGGGGCAGCAGCTGGGTTATGCCGGACTCTTACCAGCTTAACCCAGACTGAATTGTCTCCTTGCACAATGGCTGCAGAGGCCAGATAAGTCCGTCCTCCGCATCCAGAGCGGGCCTATGGCCAAGCACACTCGGAGCGTCCTCTCCCTCGGATCCCTCTTGACTTCACCGTGGTGGTCCAAGCCACGGTTACTAAGCTCCATCACCACGATAAGGTGGAGATCCCCTCGAGGGGGAAAAAACAAATAACATTACTTCAGCATACAAATGATTATATGCACATAGTATGAAAAACAAATATAAGTGAGTGACAAATGATTAATGATTATAATAACCTAGCCATAATTTTACAAATCTAAATAAAATGAGATAAAATCAACAGTTACTAACAGCTAGCTTATTAATAAAATAACAAACTGCTAATTTGGTAGTTTTTCAACTATACATCACTAAATTAATTAGAGTGTGAAAGTAGATAACATACAGGTTTTGGTGATAACCAAATCCGGTGCGTTTGATAAACAGTTATTTCAATAAAGTTTATATTAGCGATCACTCTACCAGAGCTATTACAACGAAATATAAATTATTTCGCTTGACGCGAGAATATATCGAATAATTCCCCCGTGCATATTGGCTTTTATTTTGATTTATGCGTTCCTCCATTCCGATATCGCGCCGATTTGTATGCCTTATTTTATGCAAAGTTCATAAAAGAAATTGACTTTGACGAGGTGAATACATATAAAACGCTTTAAGTACCGTTTTGAACGTTTTATAACCCTTAAATTATTCTTCTACTAGTACGTCTATAACGTTTGACTTAATATTAAATGCTATTGCTGTTTTACATACATTATAGTACGATACATGCGTTGATTTATATTTTATAAGCATATAATGTATTCTATATTCTGAAAAATGACAAAGTAGGGTTATACACGAGATGTTGATTTTTTATTTTTTTTATTTGACTGAAGTAGCAAAGGAGCATGCAGTCCACCTGATGGTAAGTGGTCACTGCCGCCCATGGACATCTGTAATCAACTTCATACAGAACATGGGTTCCATCTGAAGTCAATCACAGATGCGTCGCTACTCCTACTATTTTAAGTTTTTACATGAAATGAGGGTAATATTTATTGGGCGTATGTATGTGCATTTCTTTGGAATGCAAGTAAATTTGGGGGGGGGGGAACGAAGGCAATCGACTACTTTTAAGGAGTCGAGTTATTTGTTTTAATCATTTAACTAGGTTACATTTCGTTTATGTGGTCTCTATCCCTCTTTAATGTTTTTTAACCATCAATGATCCGTAGTACCCAATTACCACCAAGTTACGCATAGTTTAGTTAAAATATAAAAAGAACAATATAGTAGCTTGCATTCTTGCCGAAATGAATAAAGGCGTGTAGCATGGAAACGTAACTTGTACTACACTAATACCTATAGAAAACTCTGAGGGGCCGCAGGATAATAAAGGCGGGCATACGTGTACGTACGTACTTGAAAATTTAATAGAGCCACTAAGTATTAAAGACGTTGGCCATACAAAAACCGCTCCGAAACGGCTGCGAGACCGCGTCGGCTGAGTTCCGTAGCATCCGGCGTATCCTAGGCTCCGTAATAAAGTCTAGTCTGGCTTCGCTTGGCTGACGTCACGTTCCATATTTTACACACTTAAAGCTGTTTGTCGTGTCATACCATTATACGCCATGTAACGCTCGGACTTATTGCCAGAGAAGAGGAATAACTCAGTTTAAATTGTTTTCGGGCTAAGAGCTGCTTTATTGCAAAACATTGGGACGCTTTGTCATTGCATGGCTATAATAAAATTACTATCACATTAGTTTATTAAGAATTATGTCCCGTTTCGATGAAATTTCAACGGGTTTATGCGTTGTTTCTTAATGGAGGACATTTATTACAAGCGCATATTTCAATACTGAACACCACCAGTAGTAATGGGAAAATGGAATTAATTTCTTCTCAAACATTTTCAGGTACTCATAATTTAACTGTAATACGTTATTGCTACATACAGTATTATATAGATCATGTTAAGAAATTTTATTGTATGGTATGGTAGACGGTATTTTTTTTCTGATTGGAGTAACAAACGAGCATGCAGGCGAAATGATGGTAAGTAGTCACTGCCGCCCATGGACATCTGTAATCAACTTCATATATAATATGGATTCTGTCTGAAGTCGATCAAAGATGCGTCGCTACTCCTGAGAACTAGAATGATCGCCTCATACAAAAAGTGTACCGGCACCCACACCCTTCTATCGAAGTTCAAGAAATCTTCACGCTTGAAATGGGTGTGGCGGTGGTACTTTCCCGGTCGAACTACACTGATTTCACCACCTGGTAAAATATTAATAATTAGTACTAAAGCAGTCAATTTTTTTGCTGCTGAGTTTTTACCCTGACTCTCATATAAAAATGTACAAAATACTTAAGGGTGTAAGTATTTATATGGATTTTAGTGCCATCCTGTAGTTTAACGTGCATGACAGCTTTTGAAAATAAGAACGGGCTACATTCCACTGATTAATTATTTGTTAAAATAAATATATAAATAAATAAATAGCAAAAAAACTGAAAGTTAACAGAATATGGGCAAGTATGTAATCGATCAATGTGCTCGTTTGCTTAAATTATTTGTATTGTTGCGTATACGTTTTAACTGATTTACTTTTCAACTTCATATGTTTTAGAAATAATAAAATTTGCAAAATTATATACATACGTTATGCTATGGCTACTATACCTTTTCTCTCCTAATAATTTTAATTTCTTCGAAAGAATCTTCAGCACTTGATTCTAAAGAATCGCCTGCATCCTACAGTCTTCCAATCTTGCTGTCAAGAGCACTTATAAATCCTACAGTCCGGAAAATCAATTCACGGCAAACCCCTTGAATCTCATTTTATTTCTCAATAGTTTCTTTGTCCCATGTCTGCGCAGTTAGTGTAATTTTAATAAAACCGGCTAGGTGTGAGGAGGACTTGCGCACGAAGGGTTCCGTGCCAACCTTTAAAAAACTGTAAAAAAATCACGTTTGTTGTATGAGAGCCCAACTAAAACTTTTATTTTGTTCTGTTTTTATTGCAGTATTTATTATTATAGCGGCAACAGAAATACATCATCTGTGAAAATGTCTACTGTCTTACTATCACGGTTTATGAGATATTGGCGATAGATAGACAGACAGCGAAGTCTTAGTAATAGGGTTCCATTTCTATCCTTTGGTTACGGAACCCTGAAAACTATTAAAATCAATTCTATCACGTTCCCTCATAATTGAATACGTGATTCGCAATCGTCAGATCCTATTTGTTATGGTTGTGTGAGTTTCTTAATAGTTTTCCACTTTGCATTTTATGATAATCTGCATTCGTCCAGCCATTGTGCCAGAAATAATTGTGGAAATACTGCCGCGACATTAAAAATGCTTGCATAATTTCCGAATAATAAGGGCCAGTGTTGGGTTGTATATTAAGGTTATTTTCTTCCATAAAAATAATAATTCATACGTAACAGTTATTTTAAAATTCAAAAATTAAGACCAATCTTTGACCGTGTAGAAAAAGTATTTTAATAAAATTAAAGTAGAAAATGCTTTATTTGAAGTGACTAATTGTTAGTAGATACACGGACTACGGTGGAGTCATTTAAAATTATGAGTGTTTCCGTTTTAACAATTTTTAAGCATTTATCCGTCTAAGAATTTTCTAGGAAAACTGCGTTGGATTGGTAGCTCGTTTAATCGTAGTTCAAACCAGAGCGAGTTATATTTACAATAGTATATTTCCCCGGCGTATTAGTGACACCCTTGAAATGTTCATGTAATAAAATTAATAAAATTCTGGAGCAATATAAATTTAAAAATGCACGTGAAACGTTTTTATAAATTTAGCAAAAGCTTCAAATTGAATATTATTATAATTACATTGCATTCTTATCTAATAATTATATTATTAAGCTCAATAATTAATGTGGCTGAGTATCTTTCGCAAAACATCTTCGCCTAGAGTATAAAAAAGCGTTAAGTATGACATCGCAAATTAATAATCGCTATTTTCGTTAATCGCACGTATTTGAACAGATCTTTAGCCGGCTAGACCGCCACCATCCAAATAGGCTTTCTGGAAAGCAGCCAAGAAAAAGGAACAGTAGCGAAGTATAATATGGCGCCATTCAGTTCTTCTAGGAATGGTTGGTATGGCCTAGAATTCCTAGAAGCCAAAGGTCGTTTTATAAAATAACTGTAGTTCTTAACTAGCTTATTTTGGTACGGATGAGCCATATAATATATTTAATATGTCTTTTCCTTGTAGTGTATCTGCCATAAAAATTGTTAATAATTGTTAGTTTGGGCATTAGTAATGTCAAGTAGCATTTAATTACGCTACTAAAAGGTCATAAGAAATTTAAAAAATAGATAAAACTACATCGACAAAATTTCATCCACATTAATAGTGAAGTAAAAGAAGTTTTGATCTAAGTAATTAAATTATTCAGTACCACTACCAGTTTATATTAGACCACATTAAATTATTACATTATATCGTATCATAAGACGCTATAATACGTGACACAGTTGGCGTGGTTTTGAAATTAGGCTTGCTGCTAGACAATAGTATGAAAACAAACAACGACTCTAGGTCGACCAGAAAATAAAATAAATCACTGAAGGAATGGAAAACATACACGCTAGTGCTTTTTTTAAAACCTTTTTAAACCATACTGTTACCAAAAGAAATAACAGTGGTAGAGCAGTAACTTAATGCTAAATTTCATAAGGCACAATGCCATACTATTTCTAGTGTGAACCATTTCTTGCGCTTCGATGGAAGGGTGTGGCCGGCACACTTTTATATGAGGCGACCATATAGTCCTCGGAAGTAGCAATGCATCTGTGATTGACTTCAGATAGGACCCGTGTTCTATAGGAAGTTGATTACAGATGTCAATGAGCGGCAGTGACCACTTACCATCAGGTGGACTCCATGCTCGTTTGCTACTTCAATCAGATAAAAAAAACTTATAAAAGGTGTTCCACCTATTCCATAAAAGTAAAGGAACCTATGGAAAGTTGAGATAATAAGTACTCTTGTTCCTATTTTAGGTTGGTAACCAATCCACAAGGTTGACTACCATCTTCTATTATAAAAAGAACTGCAAGCTTTCATTACTTAAAATAAAAAAGAACGAACGCTATAAAATATAAGATACGTAATAAGCAATGTCCATTTATTATACTTTTATTACTAAAGGTTTTCTCGCCAAAATTCTTCGGTTTCTTTTAAATTCTATTGAAAGCTTAAAACGAGTTTACGAGTAATATTAAGCAAATTAAATAACAGAACGCTCCGCAAAGTTTATCCGTTCCATTAGGTGTCTTTATTGAAGGGAATTGAAAAGAAATAAGAGTTTCTCGAAGTCGAACGGTTATATTGAAGATATTACAGAATTATTGTACATAAAAGTGGTGTTGTATTATAAGAAATCTAAGTATACAGACGTACTTAGACACTAAACATTTATGAGAGCTACAAGACTCGAAACTTTACTGCAGCTTGGTTTTATGTTATGAACACAAACGTGTTAGGAGTGTCTTATTTACGAATAATAAAAACAAGGAAGAGCAATGAATCTCTGGCCACTTCCCGTCTCTTTAATATTTTACGTGACCCCTAAAATTTGGGTAACACCGCATCTGGCGGCCGAGCGTACTTTTCATTAAGCTCTGATTACCCGAGACACGACGCGGGGAAGATTCACGATGTTTTTGGTGAAGTGCAAAAGTTTTATGATGTTATGATTACTTGCATGAGCCGGCGTGAACGTGACGACTCGTCTGTTCTCACTGTGACGATTAAATCTACTCTGCTTGGATTCGCGCGTTGTTTAAACCTCTTCATGTTATTTCACGTACATTTAAAGATATTAGCTATGAAAATATTGATATTTAGTATAAGCATAAATTTTGTTTAAACAATGTGAAGAAATATGACGTAAAATTAGTTTTTTCCTGATTTATATCGAGGAATTATAAAACTTATTTAATTTTAGAATATATTAAAATTTCATTTTTAAACGAAATTCTGAAATACAACGTTCATTTTTGTTATTTTTTTTATTAACAGAAAAAAAAACGTGTATCATACATACATCAATAGCATATAAATATAAACCCTTTGGATACAAACACAGGGAAAAGCTTTATAGCCTTTACTTTTTTTATGGCCTAACGCTACCAGGGATCATTAATCCTTGTTTTTGCAAATATTTTGCCAAATTCATATACATATAAAAGACAATCGCATAAAAGGTTTCTTATCACCATGTGTAGGATGAAATGTACAACACAAATCCATTTCTATCTCAAAGTATGAAGCGAGTTGCAACGCTGCGGTTGTCAAACGGGAACGTCTAACCGTCTTGAAACGTGTAGGTACAACAACGCCGTTTCGTATTTACCGCCTCAAGATGCATCTTGAATGCATTATATCACAATATTATGGGTCGGATCTTCTTCTATAATTCATACTGATATTATAAAGGCGAAAGTTTGTGAATGTGTATGTTTGTTACTTCTTCACGTTTAAACGGCTGGAGCGATTTTCATAAAATTTGGTAGGGAGTTAGCTGACATTCTGGATTAACATATAGGCTACTTTTACTGTGGAAAAATATCTTATTCACACGGGACAATCGTTAGATTGATTTTTTTTCCGCGGGCAAAGCTGCGGGGTTCAACTAGTATTAAATAAACGCTTTCCACACTCAAACCCTCTCACGAGGATTATTTCTTGTATAATGCCATGGATAAACACGAAGATGAATACATCAACACTCAGACATCGTTGAGATATTAGTATTGGTCGGGAATCGAACCTAGAACCTATTGCGTATCAGACCACGAGTCGACTTAGCTTCCACTTTCTACTTTGATTTGTAAGTTTCTTTCTTTCTATCTCAAAGGATGAAGTGAGTTGCAACGCTGCGGTTGTCAAATGGGAATGTCTAACCGTCTTGAAACGTGTACAACAACGCCGTTTCGTATTTACCGCCTCAAGATGCATCTTGAATGCATTACATCACAATATTATGGGTCGGATCTACTTCTGTAATATTAAATAAACGTTTTCCACACTCAAAGCCCCTCACGAGGATTATTTCTTGTTTGGTAGGTGAAATGGATAAACGAAAATGAATACAAAAACACCCAGAAACAGAACAGTAAACTAAAGTCATAGTTTAGATATTCATTTTTGCCTGGAATCGAACCCATTACGTATCAGACTATAAGTCAACTTTTCTTTGATTTGTTATTTTGCTATTTTGTTATTTTGTAAGTTTCTTTTTGCGCTCATATTTTTTTGTATTCACAGACGTCCATGGACTTCTATCTTTACCAAAATCCATATAGAACATAGAACAGGGGTTCTATCTTAAAATAATTACGTAGAAATAATGAAAAACGTCAATTAATATATATGTACGTGTACGAGTTACGTACGTACGTACACGTTTCACAAGTCAGAAGCGTAGAGTTGCTTATGAAACTTGTTATTAAAATTATATATTTTCTTCTAAATACCAGTGTATTTCAGAAAAGGTAACCTATGTACCCTACAAGTCCTTGTTATTGATTTTCCAAGAAGAATAGTAATACGTCTTAAATATTGTTTCGGAGCTCCGAAAAAACGTTTTAAACTATACGTACTAAAAACAATAATAATGTTTATCGTTTTGGAAATGTCATTGAATTAACAAATATCAAAAGACAATTTGAGTATAAAACCATAGCATAGCCACATTTATATTCCTTCCGCAAAAACAAGTGTATAAAAATGCAGACAGCAGGTACTACGGACACAAATGTTCCGCTCATATGAATTCAGATGGGGCTGTATTAGGGAGAGGGAGGAACACAGGTGAATCGAACTATTGGTATTAGAAGTTTGGAACTTTCTTGCAAGGAAATTATTGAAAATACGCCGTAAATTTTGAAATACGTTAAGTGGTTGCGACTCTTTCAAGTTAATTTGTCTATACATTTAGTCTCTTGGATTAATTTATCGTACTTTAACCTTCTAGTCTTAGCAGGTAGACGAGTTAAAAGTTATGAATATGAATAATTATCTCATTCCTAACACTACTATATTATTTTCTTATAATTAAAATGAGTACTTTGTGTGCATGTAAAAAAGGATTTTAATAAAAAAGACTTGTAAAATTTTATTAAAAGTTAGTTATAAAAGATTTTTTTAAGTTACTTCATCAATATTATCAAAAACTACATAGTTTATTAATATACTAAAAATTTTTGGGTCATATTTGATAGACAATCATAATATTTTTTCCTTTTAATATTCATACCAAAAGTATAAAGATACAGACTTAATATAGACACTTTAAAAATAATAAAAGTATCAGTATCATGAATCTGACAATTAAATTAATGTAACTATCTGTTAGTAGTATCAGTTGATTAAATATAAGTGAAAACTGTTGTCGGCTAAAGATTTACCCTCAGCCGACAACAGATGGCGTTCCTTGTTCCATTTTAATTCAAAGACATCATATGAATACGTTTATAGTAAGTTTCTGCTTAATATAAATACTGGAGGTGAAAGACAAAGCATTAAAAACGAATTTCAAGGAGACGGCACTCCCTAAATCGACTTGTTAAACAACCGAGTGAAGAGTTTGAAGAGCTCCTTCAAATAACGATAGTTGTTCGCTTCCTTTGCAAGATAAGAATAAAAGACCTTTAGAACAATGCGGCTGTTCTGTGAATTAATGTAAGATGGATTTTTCTAATATATTTTTTGGGCTTCATATTCTAAGGGTAAAATTATTATAAAAATATATTTTTAAAAAGTTTTTTATTTTTATTAAAAAAAAAGTTAACTTTGTCGCCTTTTTTAGTTTGAATTTATGTAATGTAATCTGATATTTCCAGATTATTCTTAAGTGAAATATATGAGTGCGAGGTTTTGATGTGTAAATACACTTCAAAATGTACATTTTTACTGCCATACAAGCTAGTATCATCAAATATAGTGCACCTCAAGTATAAATTTAGTAAAATAGAAAAATATTGTGTAAATTTAGTGTAAGTCTGCTTTATTATATAAAGAAGCTAAAGAGTTGACAAGAAATTTTACTTTACTAACAATATAAAATTTCTTTGGAAATGTCCGCAGCCACAAGTTGGCGAATATAAATTAGCCAGCGGGCACCAAGCGCGGTCCGCAAAGGCGTCTTGATGCGATTTCCGGACCACTTTTAACGCGTTTCCTGCACGATATAAATCCCAGTTACCTCGCACCACCGCTGTCATCTGGAACAAGAAAGAACTTTTATCTGAAAAATAAATCGAATAGGTTTTTTTTGACATACTATTGATGATTAGCGTTGGTATTCAGTGTTTCGTAGCACTTTACAGATGTTGGTAGTTTTCATCATTTGAATCATTGTCGTCAACCCATTATTGTCCCACTGCTGGGCACGGGTCTTCTCTCTGTATGAGAGAGTTTAGGCCATAGTCCACCGCGCTGGCCAAGTGCGAATTGGTGGACCATTTGAATCATAAATCACACAAATTATTTCGGCCTTAAAATTGTCCTAGTTTAAAGAGTGTTATAGAGCAAAATACTCGTAGAAAACGTGCAAGCAGTCCATCTGATAGTACTAATGGCCAATGCCGTTCATGAACGTCTGTGAACAGCCTCAACATTGATCAGAAAGGTTGCTACTACTGCGGACTTGGTTGGACTGCCTTGGATTACTTTTTCCCTTAATTATTGGTTGATTTTCATACAAAAATACATTACAACCGATCTCAAGCAGGACTCCTAGGAGATACTAGCCTCTGATTATTATAGAGAACTACAATACATATTCTATAGCAAGTTTTTAAAGTATGAAAACTAATGTTTCTGCATATGTATAATGCAGAACTTATATTTTTAACGCAACTAAACATGTTAATTGTCTTGTCCACTACATGCGTATGCATTTTATGCTACGAGCGTCTACATTTAATGCTACGAGCGTGCGTATTGTATGCTAGGAGCGTCTACATTGCATGATATGTGTATTTTATGCTACGAGCGAATACATCGCATATCGCGAGCGTATGAATATGATAAAATATAAGGAACAACATTTCCTTAAAAATATTTAACATTTTTTTTAAAGTGACATTTATTATTTTGAGAAAAAAATGTTAGGTCCGCCACTAAAAAGTAAGTTAGTAAACTGAAGCGTGCTTGTATTTTGATATCTTTATCAAAACTGAGACGGTGTGTTGTTTAAGACAAAATTAGAGGCGTTTGGGGGAGAACAAACCCTCTAAAATGAAATTTTCGTAACATAAAGTGGCTGAGACGATATAACGACACTCGAGCTAACTAAAAACTGACATTCATTCCTTACGACTATGCTACGTGATAAATATCGTTACATGTTATAATATATATGAGATTAATGATATAGTACCAATTTTGTAAGTATGGAATTTAATCTTCTTAACATATTTAATGTACCTTTATATATTTATCTCAACCTGCATATTACTATAACTGTTACTAAATGAATTAAATGATATTCTTGAACTTACCTATATTTGTAAAGAAAGGTAACGTAAGAAAAATGTATTTTAACCTTAGAAAGTTAATATACAGTAAATGTTATTGTAACTACATATATGCGTTTGTAATGTTCACAAACAAATCAAATACTCGATAGATTATGATTATGATTATCGGTGAATTATGTACAGATATTGGAATATTAATCAATTCATCGTACAAACATACGAAGGTCGTGATCGTGTCGTTGACGTATACTAGCAAAGTAAATACGTTTCCTAAACTACGTGGGACCTGCAAGCCCTCATGTTTCTAAATAAATTATGAATATTTACCGCCACGTTACGCTTTACTTAAACATAATTATTTTAATCTGACTCTGAGACGGTAATTTGGAGAAATTGATGTCAAAAGAGTACTCCTTTAGGCTAAGTAACAACACTTTCCCACAACAATATTTTATAAGATTTTACCTAAGCCCACAACCATTTAACCTCAAATTGTTTCAATTTAGAAATTTATATTTTGTATCTTTAAGATTTTTATAATAGAAAGTATTAGGAGTGGGGTGCGAGCGAGGAGTTACCATCTCCACACTTATTTTTAGCAATAACCAATTCTCGGCGGTAATGTGCTGTTGCTGGTTTAGTTTTATGTGAAGCGCCTATCTTAGCTCTCGGGAGTAGCAACGATTCGTGGATAGATATGAAAAGTAAAATTAAAAACAATAGCCTCGGGTATATAGTCAGAACTAAACTTGTGATTGATCATAACATATTTCCGTGGGTGGCACAGAACATTTACCTTTGGCTGGATTGCACGCTTGATCACTACATGTTTGCTGTAAAATAATTAAATAAGTACAAGTCTTACACGGAGGGTTTTGTACCGACAAATTTACAACTTTTATATAAGTATTTGTTAATATAGCATTTATAAAAGTGCACGGATTGTGGAAATTTAAAATATCACCCTATTACGATGAAATATATGTATTACAAAACGCCGATGAATATCAATTTCTCTTGATAGTTAAATTTGTCTTCATTTAATTATTTGTTGTTATAATTTTTATTTTATAACATCTATGACATATGTATGTAAAAAGAAAGTGACTTCTTATTCCCATCAACCCATTATTGGCCCACCGCTGGGCACGGGTCTTCTCCCAGAATGAGAGAGTTTAGGCCATAGTCCACCGCGCTGGCCAAGTGCGAATTGGTGGACAGTGCGAATTGGTGGACATCTTATTACGGGTTCAAAACATATAGTATAGATATACGGACAATAACGGTAGCATAGTTTACTAGCGTGGCTTAGTAATGATTATGCATTTACTCTTTAGGAAAACAAAGCGCTTAAAATTAAAAACAGAGAATAGAACGACACAATCTGGATTTTATTAACATTAAAACAGCAATTTAAAACAGTATAAAGAACAGGGGTGTCGTGTTCATTAATAATACTTTTACTAGCTTATTTTTTGAAGCACAATTAGTGTAACAGCACAACGTGCATGAACAATAAATTACTTATCACGATTCGGTATTGTACCTCCCAGCGCGCGAGTATTTTGTTAATCACATTTGCACTGAATGAAGCGCTGCGTATTTTCGGTGCTGTTTTGTCCGGCAAAATTTATTACTGCACTTAAACTTGATTGTTAGTTCCACGTCATGAAGCGTAAATAATTCCATTTCGAGCACATCTCGACACAAACATACCATAATAGTATGCAAGTGACCTAAGCTCACCCTCGTTTGTCGAATGCGCATTTTTCTGAGTTCGCTGAGAGTACTTATGTGGGTCTTAGTAAATTTAACGCTCCCCAGGTGTGGCGCCAGCTTGCGGCTTATAAGCAAATCGGGATTTTAATTAAGAATGTCTTTCATAACACGCTTTTTATCTTCATTCCGCTCCGCTGCCGTACCTATAGTATTACTACGTTCCGTTCCGCGAAATAATTTCGCTAAGACTTGATTAAATGGAACCAAGGAAACAATCTCGAGAGCTCGGAAGCAACAATTCGTAAAATTTCGCAGAAGCTGTTCATAATTAAGCGTTCTTACCTTCGGACGCGAAGCGAGAGATTGAGTTCCATCAAATATGTAAGGGGTCTACCATCAAATCCTTTTTACGTCCGCCGCGAACAGTTTTACGCAGGTCCGGTGTAGCTGTGGCTTAACTGCCTTATAAATTAGTGAAACTCTATTAGCAAGATGTTGGGCAAAACGAATTTGCGTTATCGCCTCTGCCGGCATCTCGTGCATCGCATACTAATGAGGCCGCCGCACGATCGCCCCAACTTGCCGCTCGAATAATTACCTATTTCTTTAAACGAAGCTCTCGCTTGATGAGAATACAACCGCTTCTGCCTAAGTGAGAACTGTTACGACGTTCGAATTGCTTATAGAAAGAAAGAAAGATAGAAAGATCTTTATTTAGTCAATTTTTGGGTTACAATAATATTGATTACATATGATGTTAAAAAACAAAAAAAAGAAATGGGCGCCAAAAATTGAATATGCCGGTTAAGGCGTTCTTAATGTATGGCACACACATACTCGTATTTATCATTAAAAGACTTACAATTAGACACTACATTACAATGCTGATAACTTTAGAAGATTAAATATTTTTTGTATATTCTTTTTGATATAGATTTTATTTTGATATTCCAATTCGATGTTTTAAGATCTTGAAATACTGATAAAGAAATATATTATACTTTATTTTTAATAAGGTGACTTTTATTAAAAGAAATGTAGTATCTAATAATTAACAATATATTTCATGTTTTGAAACATGTTTATGATGTCATGCATAAAAGCTTCATAGACGAAGCGAGGGGTTATTTTTTTATTAAAGTTATTGCTATTAAGTATTACCTACTAGACATTTTAATGCGTAGACAGTATTTTGTACTCGGTTTTTGTAAAACAGTAAAAGTATAATATATTGACACTGTTGTGTGTTCACTTTTTAATAATAAAGTTGGGAACTTATACTGTTTCATGAGTGTTTAAATAAATTTTACGTTTTTAACCACCTATGCAAAAGAGGGGAATTAATTTGACTGCTATGTGTGCCTGTTTGTTTGTTTATCATCGTGTCTATTCATGGAAACGTAGCTGTGCGGTGTTGTAGGACAATTAGGTATATATAACGAAAAAAATATTATATTTTTTCAATTAAAATATGTGTAGGTATAACTGGATCGAATTTAATGGCTTATCAATTGGTTTTGACAATTTGAACCTTTTTTACTGTTATTTCACCACTCCGTTTTTTGAAGTGAAAGTTCTTTATCGGGGTTGGAAAAAAATTTAGTGCAACATTTTTTCGTTACGCGCCATCTTTTTTTGTTACGCGCCATCTTTTTTTTCCGTTATGCGCCATCTTTTTCTTATCCCTACCACGCGATATTAGATAGATTATTATAGATTAGATTATTAGATAAAGTGTTATAAAAGCCTTTTATTAAACTTTATCTAATTTAACTTTATTTAACCAATTTCTGTAAAGTTGCATACCTATACCTAGTAATTTTTTTTTTGAAAAATAACGTCATAAAGAAGTTTCACTTCTTACGAGTGTACGCTAGTACACGCAAACATTTTTTTCCTTTAATTTTGTAAGTTCGTATATTAACGTTTATTTTTGGTATTTTTGGTTTCTACTAACTTAACGAGATTGAACAATATTACAACACTTCAGCAGAGTCTTAGTTTAAAGTGAGTGATAACATTGTATATCCGAGTAGAAAATCTTCGTTCTTACCTAAGTATCACGGAACCAACTATAATAAAACGGAGCTTAAAGTGCACTGTGTTGTTTATTATTTTAGAAAGGTTTTTCATTTTTTTAATCTCTTAAAACATTGAAGTAATATGAGATTGGTACTAATAGACAAGTAGTATCAGTATTTATTGGTTTTATGAAAAGATCTTCGTCACGCTTTCTACACCCATAACTCCACACTAGGATTTTCTCCTGTGTCGTGGGTACCATGGACACATAAGACGAATATAAAAACACCCAGACCCAGAACATGAATCTAAACTCATCATTCAGATACCTGTCCGGCCGGAAATCGAACCCGGCACCCATTGCGCGTCAGACCGGTAGGTTAACCGCTTCGCCACGCGGGTCGTCTCAAAGACACCTGGATATATATTTTAATCTAATTATTATTTTTAATCGTTAAAGTTTCTTATTTTGTCCACCAATTTGCACTTGGCCAGCGTGATGGTCTATGGCCTAAAACTCTCTCATTCCGAGAGAATACCTGTGCCCAGCAGTGGGACAATAATGGGTTGACAATGATCGTTAAAGTTTCTAAGGATGTATATGACTTTTCTACTTTTTTACGCAAAAAGTACAGAACTCAGGTTTTTATAGGTGGTAGAACAAGTGTAGTTCGATCGGGGAAGTACCTACCACCGCCACACCTATTTGAAGCGTGAAGCAGTTCTTACGTTTCGATGGAAGGGTGTGGTTCCCGGCACACTTTTATATGATATGCGACCATCTTAGCCCTCAGAAGAAGCAACGCATCTGTGATTGACTCCAGATAGAACCCATGGCATGTTTGAAGTTTCTTACAGATGTCCATGGGCGACAGTGACCACTTACCATCAGGTGGACTGCATGCTCGTTTACTAGATCAATCAGATAAAAAAACTCATTTCGCTGATATTTGGCACAAAGATCGATAATGACCTAGATGGACAAATAGCATAGTTATTACCATGGTAATATTTAATTTAATAAGAGATTCATACGCTATACAGAATATTTTCTTTACATATAAATTAAAATTTCGCACTATTCAGTTTAAATTCATTTAATAAATTACTTAAAAAATAAATCTTACACAATATTTAACAACTTATTTGTAAGGACTCTTATATAATCTGAACGAAGGTCATATCACATCGTTTTCTGAATAAGTATTTCGTCACTCATTTTACATCGCCGAAAGGATAACAAGATATCACTTGAGACTTGAATAGGATTATAGGGTTATACAATGAGGTACGAAAATAGTTACTGTGGCCGTCTTAACAAGCAGCGATGGCCTAGTGGCATATTTGTTATCTGATGTTGGAGGTCCGAGGTTCAAATCCAATTCTTTACATTTGGGCAGTATAGTAATAAAATATTTTTTTGATAAAAGTTACTTATGAAACTTAAGCATTATTTTTGTTAGCAGCGGAGACTAGTAATGCATCTTAGGTCGATTACAAATGTCCGTAGGTGGTAGTGGCCACTCACTATCAGGTAGAACGCGTGCATGTTTGTTACTTTAATATTTGAAAAAAATCAATCATAACCTATGATTGATTTTTTGCACCTTCATAGCCATACCCAAGAATTAGCCTGGTTTCCATATGTCAGTCAGCCGGAATACACATTCGTCTATAGTAAGAACTGCTTCACGTCAGAAACACACGAAGCGGTGGTAGCTCCTGTGTAGAAAGAGAATGGGTGGAGTTTCCTTTCTAAATTTCCCAAAATCCTTATCACTCTGAAACGAGATCTTTGTGGTGTAGTAATGAGCTGAAGATAAGGCGCCTCGAATGTTTGTATGGTGTATATAACGTCACATATCATATATGATCCTTCTGTAAACAATTAGAGTCAGAGATCAAAATGTAGTATCCCTAGCGCTTTGGTATTAGAACATGTTATATTTTTACGGCTTTAGCAGTCCCTATCGTAAAACTAGAGACACTGGTCGTAAAGCTACAGGCCCGGTGCACTCGTGGTTCAACTCTGTCAGCCCAATACATATTAGTTTGGGTGTTTTGTAAGCAAGTTAGAATACTAAATTCGGTGATATTTGAATCGTTAGATAAACTGTACTAGGTTGTCATTTAGATGTAAGCATTGGCAGCGTTTAAACTATGTTGGCACGCCGTAATGTCTGCTTTATAGTCATGTGCGTATGTAGCTAGGGGGGATTCAGGCATAATTTAACATGAGCGAGATAAGAAAAAATATTCCAAATTTTCAAAGTCATTTTTTTTCAAAGTCAAATTTTCAAACCCAAAGCCCATAGACTAGATGACATTTTTTACATATTTGAGAGACTAGAGGACATGTTTTTTTACCGGTGATGTAGAAGTTCCCGCTCTTAATAAACTGTGCCCTGTTTATAACAGTTATAAAACGAAATATCTGCTATTGTACAAGTTTAAGACTAAGGACTTACGATAATTGAATAACAAATAAATCTATTGATTCAAATAGATTTATTTGTTTTTCAACGTAATTCAATTCAAAGGTGATAAACATAAATATGACTCAATTTTAAAGTGATATGTAGGTAGAGATAAAGGACTGCAGTAGGTGACATAGACTGATTTTACCCCAAAAATATCTCGGATGAAAGTGGAAGGTAAATCTATGAGAAACAGTGACTATTTTTGGTATTTACTCTTATATCTAGCAGAATTTTATTTAGAAAATTTATATTTCCGCAACTCCAGAAGTTTCCATCGTAAAGCTAGATGCTAGGTCGTAAACTTATACTGGCTTAGTATACCCGCTGTCAGCTTGAAAAACGTTTCATTCTGTAGGGATAATTACTGTTCAATAAATTACTCGTTACACCTCATCGATACAAGAAAAAATATCTAGCTGTGGACATAAAAATGATTAAGGTCGGCTAGTCTCTAAGTTTTATTCTCGACGTATACTATTCGGAAAAACCCCCCATCCTGATGTCCTGTGATTGAAATAAAAAATATTATAGGCAATCATTATAGATCGAATATTTTTATTTGATTGAAATGGTTGCTAGGTAGCCCTTCTAAAGTATTGAATTCTTGGATGAACCCATATCAAAATATAAATACATTGATCAAATATAACGAATGATTTCAGAAAGTTAAAAGAAAGATAAAAAAGTTTGTTAATTCTTTGTAATCGAATACTACCAAAGTATGTTAATGTAAAGCATTATTTGAAGCTACAGTCATAAAAGTTTCCAGGAACATTTTCATTGCATGTGTAAACTTTCGAATTTTCGCGGAATCGGCAAAAATATTACATTACCGAACTATGTTGGCCAATTCCGTTGAAAGTCGCAGTAGGACGCTGAATAAGTGTCTCGGAATGAAGTTCCGACCCTAGTCGATTATCAGGAATGGGAATGCATTAGTAGAAAAATAGATTAAGCGAATCAAACACTCAGTACATGAGTGTATCGAGGCGGACACCCGCCGCGATCTCGCCGTGCTCCCCGCCGTTTCTGATAATGAGACTGATAAAATTTCCCTCTTTAAGGCAATTATCGGTTAATGTTCAGCTATAACCACGCTTCTAGCGAAAATAAAACTGAACATTCGTTTTTCCACTCTCATGCTAAGAATTTCGGTACTATTATTATACTGCACAAAATAAGCTATTAATGTTTTAAGACGGCGTGGATGTGACGAAGCACCGTCGAGTTAAGTAAGAGCAGGTATTTCTATTAAAAAGTTATGCACCGAGAGCCATAAAAAGTTAAGAAATTTTGGTTTAAAAGGAAGAGAGCGTATAGTTTAGTAATGAGTCATACCGCGCAGCTCCTCGGCACTTCACCGTCTGAGCACCAGAACTGAGGAAAACAGTAAACCTTCTTGTTGTTAGTTGAATACATTTCTGTCACTGTAAAAAGAAAATATTTTGTTTTCAGGGAAAGTGCGGGCACATCATCATTACGCGGTGTAATTTTTTCGTATGTGCCATTCCCGTGCCTGTACTTTTATGCCTACCCTCCATAAAGACAAAAGGGACTTTGAAGTAAAATCACGTACATTTTTTGCAACTTACTTAGGAGAGATTCAGCCCCTTGCCTTCCATGTTAATATTTTCTGGGAAAACATTGCGGGGACAACGCATGGAAATTACATTTAGATATTTGCTCGCAACGCGTACACTGAGTGTGGGTAGGGATATTATATTTTACGTGCTACGAATGTAATAAAATGTTTAGGACATTCCTCGCGCGAACTCGCTGGAGCACGCAACAAACCCTGTGTCGATTGATGTGAAAATGAAAACCTCAATTTTAAAAATACCTGCAAAAATAACTGGTTATATTTTTGCGGTGTGGTCTGTTTTGCATATCTCTGATTTAAAGGAATACCTGATACATACAAAAAAGGCATATTGAATTACTGTTGGTAACGACTGTGTATCGACCGTATCTGATTCTCTTTTTAAACTTTGCCTGTAGAGTTGTGTATGCTTGGCTTTTTTTGGTATAATAGTCGTCCAGTGCCTGTTATAGCATTGGTGTACGAAGGGTAAGAAAGAGGAGATAAATACTTAAAATACATTCGTTACCTTCTAGGAGGCGACATAGAAATGGGAAGACCAAATACCCCCTTTTCCAAACAAAAAGACATCATCCTCGTTATCGGTACACCTTTTTTTCCTATATTTTTTAAAGCCTATCTTCGACTAGTGAACCCTATCCCTTAAACGAAAATAAGGTAAAACTCATAATTTTATGTACCGAGTAAAACTAAACTAAGTATTAAATTATTTTCGAGTGTTAAACTTTTATTGATAACTAGCTGTACCCGCGGCTACGCCCGCGTGCAAATCAATGTATCGCAAAGTTTTTCCCGCGCAAATCTCCACTCAGTGGGAATTCTACGATAAAAGTAGTCTACATGTTGTTCCATAACATTTTCTATAGTAAAAACCCGTAAAAATCGGTTTAGCCGGCCAAGGATCACCCGGACAAACACAGAGTGAAAAAAACGAATTTTAAGTGTGTATTTGTGGGTAGTTGCATATTGTTATGTAAAATGTTATGAAAATAAGACGAATCAGAATATCGTAAACCCCTTTTTTGAACCAATTTACAGTCTTAGTGGTCACATTAACAATATCGGAATACATCTTTTCAAATAACGCCTCCACATTTAAACCAAAGCGCATCGATTTTAAAGGTGGATTTTAACTTTTATGAATTGAAAAATACTATTTTAAGTAATTTTGGTCCTTTTAAATTTCTGAGTAAGATTACATATAGGTGAACCTACTTTTAACATTAATTTGACAACCTTGACGACCCGCGTTGCGGAGCAGCTACCACACCCGGTTCGATTCCCGGCCAGACAGGAATCTGAATAGATTAATGTTCTGGGTCTGGGTGTTTCTATATATGCCTCGTGTGTCCATGGTACCCACAACACAGGAAAAAATCCTAGTGTGGGGCTATTGTAGAAATTGAAATTGTAGAAATTTTCCATTTTATTGAGTGTAGAAAGCGTATTTTTATTAAAAAAAGTTTGTTTGGAGGAGTACCGGGAGGCGGGTCGAAGGAATCCAAAAATTTTGTTGGATAATGTCTTCGATCTCGATGGCTGTATCTACAGAATCTTCATCCCAAATAAGTAGTCAAATAACAATCCCGCATTGAATTTCCAGTATACCTTTGATTTGAAATATTAAAAATGTTAGAGAAATCGTTGCTACAAATCTTGAGTGGGCGCTCAAAGGCGAATAGGCAGGCATTATGACCGCTTTTTAAAAGTGTGGGCGCAACGCTGGACGACGCCACGGCAATAGCTATTTTTCTATCAGATCTTATATTTTTCGCTAATAGTAAATTTATTAAAAACGTTTTACCCGTGCCTCCTAATGCCTCTAACTAAAACTAAAAATCTAATGACAGTATCAATGATACGTAAACTAATTTTGGTTCTACTAACATTTAAGCGGCGCTCAGGTATGTTTTTAGTTTATCTTTATTAAGCCTTGTTTGTGGTTCATTACATTAAAATTTGAATTTGTCGGCAAGGTAAATCCAAATTATTTTGTACTTTTACCTGACAGAGGTTAAACCTCTATTAATTTCATATAAACTTTGTGATACATTGATTCCCAGGCGGGCGAAAGCTTTGCATTTCCGATACTAAATAATATTTAAAAATGAGCTGGTTATAAAAAAAATAATACTAAAATTAGTATTTATGAAAACTACAGATAATAATAATAATAATGTACATAAGACAACTGGATTCGAACCCCAGACCTCGCATTTCTAATCCGCCCGACTTGGCACCACACGGCTATCACGATTTTATTAACAGATGCTAATTTCACATACTTATGAGTTAAGAACATCATCTATTTTGGCTTATTTTGACACACTTTGTTATTCTAAAATTAATTTAAAATATGTTGATTAAGTGCATGTTTTCTATAACATTATTTATAATGAACATATCATAAATATAAAAAGAACAATAATGTTGACCTAGCTCGTTTGTTATTAGAGCCAAGTGTTCATCAACCATGCTTCAATATTCATTCAATTATTTATTACAAAAGTTGCAAAAGCTTCTTTATAATAATAATTCATGATATAATTGTTATACCTTATTTAGATACTGATCGACTTTATGTTAGTATTTTGCATAAAAAACTATCAATTGTATTTTGTCCATAATATTTATTTTCGCTAAAAATGTACGGGTATGGTCAATAACATAACTTTATTTAAGCAATAATAGTTATGAAACTATTTAAGTAACAATGTGCAAATGTTTTAAATATTGTAGTAGTTTATTTTTGAAACATAATTTAATTACGTGGGTTTTTCGAACTTACTGTATTTTATTATATGAAACATATTGTTGACTAACATTATAGTTAGACAGTCCTCTTCCTTTCTTGTTTGGATAGGGTGTAATGTTGTAAAATAATAAAAGGAAGAGATCGAAAATTGCGATGATTGGAACAATAAAGTTCTTAGTATATCTATTTTTTATTTGCTGTTGGCAATTAAGTAAAATAAACAGTTGAACATGGAGTGACAAATAGAGTCGATAATTTTATTTTAAAACAATGATAAAACATTTTATCGTCTTTGAATTATTGGTTTCGATTATCTTTTTTACTATAATAGTATGAAGCGCCATCATACCGTCGTTGCATACTTATTATGTAACTTATCGGAAATTCTTCGTAATTGTATCTTTCGTATTATAAATACATTTTTGTTTTATAAATTCATAAACTATGGGTAAATTAAAATCAATTTAAATCACATCTATTTTTAAGTTATTTGATAGTTACAAATTTATACGTATTTTTTTTAATGAATTCAGAATTCATCCGTAGCCATATTGGTGACATGACATGTTGGCGTCCAGGCGGCCATTATGGCTACTGTCATGTCATTTGTATTAGAATTTATCAAAATCCACGACAATCCGAATTTTACGGATATATGTTGTCGACTCGAAATCAATGTTTTTTTATGTTCTATTATTTAAATAAGGTTTCAAGTAAGTCTATCGTACCCCTTGACGGACTTGTCAATATGAGACTTTGTCGAAAACGAACTCCCATACAAACATTAATGCCCGATTTTAACGCTTTCAACCCATTTTTTTCGATAAAAAGCAGCCTATGTCCTTTCTCGATGTCAACATTGTCTGTGTACCCAATTTCATAAAGATCAGTTCAGTTGTTTAGGCGTGAATAAGTAGCAGACAGACAGACAGACAGACAGACAGAGTTACTTTCACATTTATAATATTAGTAGGGATTTTATCGGTACCACCAATAACCCACTACTATCATTTACATATATGTTAGGTTTTCCTTTCGGTATAAAAAAAAATTATGGGGTAAAATTAGTTAATTGAGTGGCCCATAATCCTGACAATATTACTTTTTTGAGATGATTTTACTTTACCAAAATATCGTTGTTCGAATCGTCAGGTAAACACAGATTTTTTATATAACTTGTAGAGTTCGAATGAAAAGTTCATAGACAAGAAATCCTTTAAATACTCGTGGCAGGATATTGCGTTTTGAGCGTCAATTGGCCGACGAGTGGCCAATAACTGTTCAAATGGGTGGTTCGAAGGATTCATATCAGTGAGTGTTTGAAGGTTTACTTCATATTTAGAAATGAAATAAATATTTTGGTATAATATTTGCAGATTTAGATATATCATACAATATTTATGTCGAAGAAGTAAATAGAAATAGCAATCTATTGGTATTTGAAATTCGTATAGCAATTCCATTTTTAAACTATTTACGTTGGGTGTGTTGAAGAAAGGCTTGTTTTATGAATAAATATATATTGAAGATTGTTAGTAGTATTTACTAACAAATCATTAATCTTGGATTTCTTATGGGCATTGTGTATATTTATCCATTGAACGAGATCGGATATAATTGGGACACCTTTGCTACCATAATAAGGATCGGTTATATTTAATTTTTATTGAAAATAACTATAACATTAAATATTATTTTGAATTAGATTTTTGTATGAGCTTTAGGAAGTTGCAACTGTGACTGACTTCAAATATTTTTTTTTTATGAAATTTCCTTACTCATGTTAGGCAATGACCACTGATGAACTGGTTGCTTGCTATTTGTTAATTATAGAAATACTTTAACGTAATTGTTGGCCTCTATAGAGAATAAGTTACGACGTGTGGTATTGACGAAAGGCTATTGTGTATTTCTACTCAAACTCGCTGACATAATCTTTTTTGTTGACCAAACTCAAGTTGCGTATAAACTTAATAGATTTTAAATTTAAATATGTGCTTCAATTAAGCTGTAGCTTTCTCTAGAAACTAAGTTCAGATTACCGAGTAATAAGATCTCGGGCGTGAGTCATGGCTCTCTGGGCGCGGCGTATTTCTAACCACCGAGGCCGTTGGGGCACTTTTTTTCTGGAATAAATTAAATGATTATTTCAGACTGAAAATCTAGTAAAAGTCGAAAGTAAAAAAAGATCTGTAAAAAATTAATCACTTTTTTCAAATATGGAAGCTTAGTATTTGGAAGTAGCAACAAAACTGTGATATAACCTGTTCTACCTGAATTTGGTGTCCATGGGCGGCAGAGACAAACAGCTTGGAGGAGGGTAGCAGTGAATAGAACAAAATGGAGGGAGATTGTTGAGGAGGCCAAGACCCGCAAAGGGTTGTAGCGCCGTAGGAAGTAAGTAAGTAAGGGCGGCAGAGACAAACTTGCCTTTATATGAACTACATGCATGGCGGTTACTTCAATCCACCCATCCATCAGCCTTTGAGGTCCACTGCTGTACATAGGCCTCCCCTAAATAGTGCCACTCCAACCGGTCCTGTGCCTTTTAACCTTATGATACCGTGATTTTAATAAAATATAAAAATAAACATTATCTTTTTTATACATTAGACTAATTAGACAAAAACTTTAATAATGCTACTTTCTAAACATAGCTCATTTGAAACCACTACGCGTATATAAATAATAGGTACATGCCATAGTTTATGTGGCTACAACTCATAGGAAACGATGCCAAATAGGAAAATAATTATCTTTATAGAATTTAATTAAGCAGAGGGATGTTTCTTGAGCTTTATTGCACTACGTAATGAGAGCTCGCTCGAGCATGACTCACGACTCTCTTGGGCGGCTTTGCGTCATACTTTTAAGACCCAATATATAGTATATCTATGTATAATCTGATAATTTAATTTAACATGGCAATGTTCCTATATGCCTGTGAGTCGCTCTTTCTAACGTGAGAGCAAGTATGCTTTCTATATAAGATGAAGAAGCAAACGAGCATTATGCAGTCCACTTGATGGTAAGTGGAAACTGGACATCTATGAGCAACTTCATGCTGAACAAAGATTCTATCTCAAGTCAATCACAGATGCGTTGCTACTGTCGAGGCCTAAGATGGTCATATAAATGTGAGCCGGCAACCACACCCAACGTAACGCAAGAAATGCTTCGCACTAGAAATAGGTGTAGGTGTGGCGGTAGTACCTTCACGTTATACCATCTTTCACAGAGCTATACAAACGGTATTAATCACTACATAGTATAAAACAAAGTCGCTTCTCGCTGTCTGTCCCTATGTATACTTAGACCTTTAAAACTACGCTACGGATTTGCAGTTTTTATAATAGATAGAGTGGTTAAAGAGGAAAGTTTTTATGTATAATATATGCTTAATGTAGTGGAAGAACACTAATAATTTTTGATTTTAGACTTTTAGGCGGAAAGAAGTTCGCCGGGTCCACTAGTTTAAATTGTAATTCCTATTGTATCAAGCTATACACAGATATATTGCACGTGGTACACTTTTTATTTAGCATTTACATTTTAAATAGTGTACGAGTAGTTATTATTACTTAACATACAATAGTATGAAAGAGAGTATAAACAAATAGGCAAAGGCCAAAAGTTCAGTACCTTTTTCCCTTTTCTTTGTCAACAGATTTTCTTTTTTGTTTGGTAGCCATTGTCAAGCTTTATTTGTTGTTTACTTCAATGTTTATATTGATGACTGAACTAATCTGAATTGTAGTATAGAAATAGTTGTTATTATCGTTTTTTCCACAGTCAATCTACTTACGGGAATTATTCACTTAATTAAATTTACCTAGAATCTAGCGTTAACGATCTGTTTATGATAAAAGTTGTTAAAAATACAACTTCTGAGAAGAGCAAGTAGAGTGCCTGATTATTTCATTTGTGGACTTGAAAATGAATAAAATATCTCGCATTTTGTTAGAGCCATGTTTATTCATATTCGTGTCTCAAAACTTTTCAACCTTAACAAAGTGTAATAGGCTCGAGGTCTTATTTATGTACACCTTTATAATAAACAGTCGGCATTAAGATTCCACGTGAGTACTTCGAGGTGACGTTTTTAGGAGAATATTTTAGTGTTTGAGGAAGTTGGAAGTTCGTAATTAGTTTCGTGTAGCCCACCAGGTGGCTCCACTGTCTTGGCAGTATCATCACGTGCCATAACTTTTTCATTTGACGCGTACGCGAACAACTTTTCCATTTCTTTTTATTAACATTGTAACGAAAATGAGAGTAGGCTTTATGAGAAACGGATACCTGATGGTTTTACCTAAAATGATATTGCTCGGGAGGGCGCGGTGTTTTGTTTGTATTGTATTGTAGTATGCCTAAGAATGTTATAGAATTTTATCGTCGGCAATATTGTTCTTATTATTAAAAAGACAAGGGTATGTGGAATAATAAAATGAGGTACCCCTATTGATATGCGCAAAAATGCCTGTTCAAGTATCTATTGCTAAAATCTAGCTTGACACGGTTTCAGTTTTTAGTGATAGGTAATAATGCTATCATTCTAGAAATAGTGCCCAGTAGTGGGATAAAATAGAAAATAATAGATTGTAAGGAAGTAAGGTAATTAGGGCTTGACCTGGAAGGTACCACCGCTGTATTTATTACTAGCGTGAAGCAGCTTTTGAGCTTGTTTTGTGTTGTATTTGTGTTTATGTTTGAAGATTGTACTTGCAGTCTTACTTGCATATTCAGCTATTAACCTAATTGTTAGAGAAGTGACTCATATGTCTTTAGATAGAATCCATGTTCAATACAACGTTTCTTACACGGCTGCCATAGGCGTCGGAGACCACTTACCATCAGATGTAGTGCATGCTCGTTTGCTGCTCCGAAATACAAAAAGGTTAACCTTATGTAACTGAGCCATATGTTTTGTTTTCAACGATATTATTTACGACTAGTGTATTAAAGTGGCTCCGCATTCTATGGTCACGTTTATTATGGTTACCATGGTAAACGTGATCAAAGCGTACCCCATGCGTACAAAGAATACACCATAAGTTAATCCAGGTCAAAAACTATCTTGTCCCTGTAGTTTCGGGATCAAATAGGGCTAGGGTAAGAGGCTGCCTGTCGTAAGAGGCGACTAAAAGGAGCTTCCGGGGTTGCAGACGGCTAGAGTGGGAGCTCGAACCGTTCGAGCAGACGACCTCGGGAAGGAGGGCGGTATGCGGCCACGCATACCGTCGTGAGACCAGACGGAGAGGTGGGTCCAGCTGCTAACTTGGGAGGAGCCCGATGAGGCAACGCGCTCGGAGGATTCCGGTTGCGTTCCTTTGGAGATCCCGGAGTCCTCTTTGTAGCGTTGAGGACGGCCACCGGGGGTTTTAGTGCGGTAACAATCCCACATAACCTCGGGTACCTTCTGAAGGTTTCCCTCTCGAGAAAAAAATGGTCATAAACTATTTGTGTACCAAATTTTAAGGAAATCCGACCATTCCTTGTGTGAAAAAATAACAAATACACACATTCTCCCAAATTTTCGCATTTATAACATTAATAAGATTGTAATAGCATCTCTGAAGAAGCAATAAAAATGTTATGGAGTAACTGAGAAAGTTATAAATTTGCTTATTTTGCGGCGTTGGGCGTAATGACCCTTCATTTTTTACCACTCACAATCCGGCGAAATCGTGACGGAGCCTGGTTAACTAAGTTCATCCACTTAAGATTGTGAGTCGAGATTCTAATCGACACGCCTTTTTACAAGCTTTTATATAACTCGTCTTTTTGGTTCGTTAGTATGTGAGTGAAATTTTAGAACTGATTTTTAAACCAGTTAACGCTGACCGATTTAGCAGATTTTTTTTGGGTATACGTTTAATTTTAATGAAATACATGAAGGATCGTCAAATTATCTATAGTAATTTCATTTTAAAATCTATATGTCGCCTGTCCAAGATGGCGGACAATTTGTTTTACTAACGCGCGTGATGTGAGTGTGAAAGAGTATTTGGCCATTCATTTCTCAGCTCATGAAAAAAAATGCGAATAAAATTTAGTGGGACAATGCTTGCAAAAGAAAAAGGCACTGATTAGTTTTGTTTTTGATTACAATTGCTAGCGTAAGATGTTATATTTATTTAAATGAGTTTATCTGACGACGTTGAACTAACATTTAATCAAAGTTTAAAGCTAAGCTGAGATCTTTAATACTGTAAGTATACGAAAATGTGTTTACAGTTTAATGATTATCTTTCAATTTGTATATAGGCTTTTTCTTAATTTGAAAATTAAAAAAATAAATGTAATGCATTACTTTGAATAAATAATAGAGTTACACAGACCAAGCTCCATGTTGAATAAATTAGCCTCTTCTTTTTAAGGTACAAACTGAATTGTTTACATTCTGTTTACATTTCTTGAGGAAAACTAAATAAAAAACGCTTTGAAGTACCATCACGTGCCCCAACGAAGTTTCTTAGCTTACTGTCTTTGTATCATTTTGTACATTAATAAATGTTTCCCGGGCCGCGCATCGACCTCAGAATTACATATAAGTTAGCTCTGCCGTGTTTTCGTACAAAGCTGTCAAGATTCTGAATGGATTTTATTTTTTACGTGGCTTGAATGTAATGGGTAGCGACATAAGAAGCCCTATTAAAGTAGCATTCCCTTACACTGAATGAAAAATTACACACGGTTGGGACATTTCTGAATTTCATTTTTTATTTCACTCCGAATATCTCGGGAGTATCTAAATAAATTGAAAAGAGAAATATTGCAGTTTATGATTTATACATTTTGTCTCTTTAAAATATAATTTTACGGATATTTGGCATAAGTGGGAAAGGGATATCAACAGACTTTTTTAGACTGGCATTGAATTCGATTGAATTGGTTTCGATTCGATTGCAATCAAGTCAGCAATCGTCTGATAGTAAAAGGACGTCGCCGGACAAATGGGTATGGCCATCTGCAACCAATTCTATATAAAACAAAGACTCTACCTGGTATTTAATCATAGATGTGCTTCCGTTTTTGAGGATGGAGATAAATAATCACGTCATATGTAAACAACCACACCACACCCATCCACTGAAACGCAAAAAACTGCTATTCGACAAAAAATTAATTGCCCGTGATAAGAAGACATTATACTTATTTGGTTCCACCACCTTTTAATAAATAAAAATTTGATGTTTCTGTGTGAAAAATGTATGAAAAAATATTACCAGTACATATTTTCATTATTTTTAACGGATTAGGTTATATAATATTAGAATTATAATTTAATAAATAAGTACGTCATATACCACCACTAAACCTGTTCTTTTTATTGTTTGCTTGCCTTTTTAATGGTTTAATATTATATGACCTCTTTGCTTTATACTTATAGCGTTTTTATTTGCGTACGTGATCATTTCTCTCTCTTTTCCATCATACAAATTGAAGTCAACATGAGCATGTCAATAAAAATGCATGTCAATTAGCGATAAAAAGGTTTATTAAGGCGTTCTTCGTATTACAGCCGAGGAACTGTTAAGCGATCAATTTTAATCCGCAATAAGGTATGGAGTCAATTAATGTTATGTAAGCCTTTTTTAGTCATATTTAACTTGTAAATGGCCATACATTTCTAATAATAGATAAATAAAAAGTAATCCCACATTTCTAGACCTTACAAATACCATACTCTTTAAAAAATGTATACGTCCGTCAAACAATACAATATAATATTTTATTATTATTACGTCTATAATGTTATCGCTTCTTCGCATAATACAGGTCTTCACCGTCGGTGGAACAAGTGTCTGTGCTACGCCAAAGTTGTTAAAAGTATGAAAATGGAAATATGTATTCAAAACGAAGTTTTATATTATGGTAGTAATTATTGCAAGTAAGCTAACTCGTCGTTTTAGAGCATTTTCGCACTAGCGTTTCTTCGGCGTAGATGCTTTTTATACAAGCTGTATAAACAATTTATTGTAAAAGTCGGTTGCACTTATACTACGGTCTCGAAGCATTTTTTTAAAGCATTACAAGCTTCAGTGTTGAATATTAAAAAATGTCTCCGTTGTTGTATTGCAATTGTTTCCAAATTTGCTGAAATTCGGTCAATGCTGACGTTTGTAGCGCCAATATAATGTTTTGTGGCCTTCCGGTAAAGTCGTGCGCCGCAAAAACGCAACACATTTTAATTTGAAAAATGGATTCCAGCCACAAAATATTAATTACCGTACCCAGCGATGCGTCGATTCCTCTGGTGTTGCCAATATCCACAGACGACGATGACTACTTTTCATCAGGTAGTCCATCAGCCTTATCGATAGATTCAAGAATAAAAAATTCAAGTTTTAAATGGATTCAGAAGAAACAGGATCGGATAGAGTAATCCAGCGTTAGACTTCAAAAGGCTGATGGATGGAAGTTAAAAATTAAAAAAATATCGAGTCCAAATAGACTCGAGTCACTACTGTTTTTAAGCTTTGTGTTTGCGTTAAGGACACTAATAAAGATAAAGCAAGCGCACGCTTTTTCCGCGCTGATATTGCAGCGTGTTAACTTCGCGTTCGTACAGCGTTTATGTTCAACTAACGCTAGACAAACGCTAATGCGAACCGGCCCTTAATGTAGTAGGTATTCTGCCGCAGTGCGCCTCAGCATGCAGTGCTTCGTTGACACTGGCGCCGCGGGGCCGGCACGCGACCAATTATTTAATACTACAACAATTCGCATATTTCCCCATAATCTACTTCAGTGACCTAAAACGGAATTTCTATGCCCTGTTATTTCGACTCAAGTCGTGCGCTAACAATCAATTTCGTTGGATTGAATTGTATCTAAGCATGTTATGATGTTAACAGCTTACTGCGCTATTACTAAACATATATTTTACACTGCATATACCTTCGAGCATAGAACTACTGGTGAATTTAAACTTACTTTAAAGCAAAGATCCGTGTGATCCTTTCTGATCTTAAAAATAAATATCATTAAACATGGTTATATGTCATATTAACATTGTAGTAATATTCTGTTTTTGAGAGTCTATTTTTGCACCAATTGAAGGAAATGGAGTTTAAATGACAACTTGGTAATAAAAAGCCTTTTAATTATAACTAGATTTGTGACAGTAACTATAGTTTTAATAATACTCTTGCACAGTAGATAAGTTTAGTACATTTGTTGGTTTTACAATCAGCGTTTAATAATAGACTTGTCACATTTGCTTTTAAAAACGAATCTTATCGTTTGTGCGGTCCCTAAAATTTATTTAACAGTTCTACCCAAGTATCAACCGTTAAATAAATGAAGCCCCTATGTCAAATTTGGGTATACCTAAAAATGGCGTGGTTACAGCGTTAACCTTAAGCTCATTCAGAATAGTTATCGTGTCAATTTTTAATAAGATACAGTAGAGAGTATTAACGAAGCGAGAAGTATCGAAAAAACATTACATTTAAATAATATCACCCCAGCGATCACTTTCGCCTACGCGTGAATGGCAATTGGTCCATGAAATCTGGCCTCTCGGGCGCTTAGTAATCAACCCGAAGAATGTCGATTGCATCGCAGATTCCTTTTTGCAAGGTATAAAAAGTCGGTGAAGTAAGACGTGGGTTTGGTCAAGAGGTTCCGTATATGTTTTATTTCATTTACGTTCAACTTGATAGTAAAGATGGTAATCAGTAGACTTATTCTCATGTGCGGCTAATTATTGATCCATATGAGTTGCAGTCATTATTACGATTTATTACTTTATTACGGAAAATTACAAACTCGTTTCATCTTTGGGCCATAGATATCCCCTAATGAAGGTTTAGACATTAATCACTGCGCTTAGCGTGCTTGTTGCAGTGGGTATTGATGTCACACGGGGAGATGTTGCTCTAATTTTTTAGATTTTGTCACTTAGTTGATCGTCACGAAATACAAAAAACAAGAAGACAACAGGTATTTTGAACCAATTTCAACAGCGATGCTCATTTGTTAGTTCAGTTTATGAAAATAATTATATACATAGAAATAAGTTTTCTCTACGAACATTAGGGACTTAACAAGAACCATCAAAGCAACGAATATTATACTTAAGTATCACCGACTACCATTTTGGGACGGAACCCCACAAAGATCCTTATCGAAGAGTAGGTAAGGTAGAGAGAGGGTGTGAGGAGATTGTAATTTGTGATGATGCCACTTTCGAATTAGCAAGGTAGTAGCATTTGGTTTTATAGTTTTAGATACAGAGTTTAGAGAGCCTTATCTCGATAAAAGAGAATCGGTGATCGGGTGGCTGAGTGCATCAATTGGGGTCGGCTAAATGATTACTGCAGCAAAACTTTAAGGCCGTAGAAGTGAAAAGCGAATAAAATTGCAGTGTTTTAAAAGAATTGCACTCTGGAAATTAGTTAAGTGCTTTGTGGCATTATAAACTTCACTGACTTATTCGTTTGAGCATGAATTTTTGATCAGCTAGGTGAAACTTTTAAATATTAAATCGCTTTTACTTGCGACTTTGTTCGTGGTTAAAATCAATTACAATACAATAATTGGTTATTTTTTTTTAACCTTCGTTAGGTTGAGCTAGATAAAAAATATATAGATAATAGATAAAAAATATATTGGTGTATTTCAGTTTATGTATAGTTACACGATGCGTAAAATTATGCGTTAAATGGTATTTCCCTGCTTTTTGTAGAAACAAAATCATATCGATATTATTCGGATGCTGTTTTGAAAATAAAAGTGAGATAAAAATAATCTTAATAGTACTAAATCAAAACGCAACGCAATCCGTTTATTGCAATACGATGTTTTCACTTTGTTTTTTAATGGAGTGGTTTTTGCAAATAAAATATGTCTTATTAAAGTAATAATTGTAATTTCACTCATTTAAAAGTCACACATGATAGCTATTTATATAACATGCAACAACGAACTAGTACGCATTAAAATTGAGAAAAAAAGACAAAAGAGCATCAAACTCCAGACTTCATTTGTATCGAATCAATTTAAAAAGCTAGTGGACTGTAAGACTATAGACAAAAATGATGGTACTGGTAGATGCATAACTATACAATTTAAAAAGTGTTATGTATTTGGACACTATCAAACAAAAGTTCCTGTTTCGCAGCATTAGCTAAAATAATTCATATTGCGCAGTCTAATTAGTGCCTGTAAAACTATAACTACCAAGCAAAGACAAAGCGTTTTTTTTTAACAAAATGCCTGTCTGTTTTTCATTCCATCTTAAATTTTAATATTTTGAAACAGAAAATAAGTAATATATTATCATTACAAGTAATGCAGCCTTTGTATAAGAGTTGAGGTATCGTCTCGCAGAGGATTGTATCGGTCTCAGCGCAGATTATCTTAAGTGCGCCTTTATTGCAGCTTAGCTTCGTGTGTTAACTTTACCATATTAGTTCTTTAGATAACGGTTTGGAGCTAAAAGTGAAAGACTAAGTTTGCAAAGCGTATATTAAGTAACTTTATCATGTAATGCAAAAGTAACGTTGCAGTAAATTTTAAGTTAATCTAAACTAAGTTTTACTTATGACTATATTATGGGCACGTAGGTACTTATTGTCAGTCGGTTTTTTTATTGTAGTAGCAAAGCATGCAGTTCACCTGATTGTAAGTAGTCACTGCTGCCCATGGACATCGGTAAGCAACTTTATCATACATAGAACAGGGGATCTATGTGAAATCTGTCACAGATGCGTTGCTACTGTCGAGGGCTAATATGGTCGCCTCATATAAAAGTGAACCAGCAACCACATCCTTCCACTTATACATAAAAACTCCTTCAGGTCAGAAATAGGTGTGGCGGTGGTACCTCTCCGGTAAAAATAATCTGGTTCTACGACCTGGTAAAATAATGTTACAGTTACACCAGTTAGCGTTTTATTGAATTCAGTTAAATCATTGTTCAATAAAGACTAAAAGATGAAAATTTACACAAAATTTTATACCAATCATTCAGGTGATTATCTAGCCAACGATCAAACTCGGAATAACAGGGCGTGTTATGCGAACGACAGCCTTAGCTTACGAACAATAGTTACAGAACTTTTATGGTTATATTTTAGCATTTATCTTTAATGTGAATTTAATATAGGTAAGTTACAAGAAATGCCTTGAAATCCGTTTTTTTGTTTTTAAAAATTTATAATAAACATTTAAAGTTTTTAATAGGACTTCCGATTGTCTGTATTCAATTTGCTTTGCCCGGATTTTTTGAAGAAGTTGCAAACGAGCTTGCAGGCTTGGGTCTCATCTGAAGTCAATCACAGATGTGTTGCCACTCCCGAGGACTATGATGGTCGCCTCATGTGAAAGTGTGCCGGCAACCACACCTTTCTATCGAAACGCAAGAAATGTTTCACTCAAGAAATAGATGTAGCGGTGGTACTTCCCCGGTCGAACTACACTGGTTCTGCCACCTTGAAAAGTCTCCTTGGATTAGTCATAATGTTAAAAATCTGTACACTCGCTGCTACTTAAAAGCCACTTGAAGACAGCGCAATCTCGATTGTCCTTGACCGTTTTTCTTAACGACATCCATTGCAGAAGCGCAGTCTATAACCCCCAGAACATCGCATGCGACTTTAAAACGATAAATATTTCTCATACCTCATACCCCTTTGCTAAAATTGTGCCCTCCCAAAATAACCAATATTTATTCTGGCAATTTCGGTATTTATATTGGAAGCGCCCTTAATTTCCTATAACGGCACCACAACCCGTTTATGGGCTAATTACTGCACACTGCAGTATCCATACACGTTACGTGTTTAGTGGTAGCTTTATCCGGGAACCGCATAATATTACAGTTAGTAGTTTAGTTTTAGGTATATTTTATCGATACAAACAGGCAGTGCATCAGCCTTGCGTTTATAGCTTTTGATCCCACCGTCTACTGCGGTTATTTGTGAGTCGAAAAGGTGTTGGAACAGAAATAAGAAATGAGCATGTATTGAATTTGATGGTAAGGCTACTGCGGCCTTTTTTTGTTTGCGAGGAGGAAACCTTCAAAAGGTACCCGACGCCGTGGGAGCGATACAAGGGTATGTGAGATTTTTACTAAAACCCACCCGGATGTTCCACCAATTCGCACTTGGCCAGCGCGGTGGATTATGGCCTAAACTCTCTCATTCTGAGAGAAGACCCGTGCCCAGCAGTGGGACAATAATGGGTCGGCGACGACGACCCGGATATCGTCCTCGGCACTACAAAGAGGACTCCGGGATCTCCAAAGGGGCGCAACCGAAATCCTTTGAATGCGTCGCCCCATCGGCCTCCTCCCAGATGTCTAGTCTTTACGATGGTATGCGACCACACATACCGCCGTCATCCCGAGATCGTCTGGTTGGACGGTTCGAGCTCTTAATCTAGCGGCCCGCAACCCCAGAAGGCCCTTATACTCGCCTCTTACGAGAGGCAGGGCATACCGTAGCCCTATTCTAATCCCGGAACTACAGGGCCGGGCTATTGTCGCCTACGGACATTTGAAATCAACTTATTATAAAACAAGGGCATGGGGGGTGTAGAACAAGAGATGGTCGCCTCATATAATTAAGTGGGCAACCACACCCTTCCATTGAAACTTAAGAATTGCTTCACGCATGAGAAAGACGTGGCGACGGTACTTCCTCCAAATCACATATTCGTTCTACCTAGCCATTTTTTTTAGTTTGGGATTTAAATAAATACACGCATATACATACATTCTTTCTGGTGACAACAGTCTTGTACTATTACATCATACTTTTCGCGTCTACGGGCTGCGTTCGGGAAATTACGTAGTATCTTCTCGTCCAAAATTCCTCAGTGCCTGAAGTCGAAATTATTCGAGCAATGTGTGTTGCCAGTGATGACCTGCGGCGCCAGCCGTGGTCCTTCAGTGTAGGCCTCATTCGGAGGCTCAGGGTCGCTCAGCGTGCTATGGAGAGGGTTATGCTCGGAATTTCGCTACGAGACATGATTTGCAACGATGAAATCCGTAGACGAACGAAGCTTAACGACATAGCTCTCAAAGGCCTAGGCTCTCAAAGGCCTTCCCCGATGGGGAAGAAAGGTCCTCGAGTGGCGACTACGTTTAGGCAAAAGGAGAACAGGTCGCCCCCCTACCAGATGGACCGATGACCTGAAAAAGACAGCGGGAAACCGTTGGATTCAGAGGGCAGAGGACCGGTTGGAGTGGCGCCATTTAGGGGAGGCCTATGTTCAGCAGTGGACATCAAAAAGCTGATGGATGGATGGGATGGATTTCGCGTCTACATACTATTCCTAATCATACACATGCAATGCTTTCTTAACAATAGTAACGTCAACGAAAAATATTTAGCTAGTTATAAAGCTTTGGCTGGGATCGTATTCCGACGTTACTTAAATTATATTTATAAGTGTTTGGATTCGCAGAATGTGCAAAAGGCGAACATTTGTCAAGCGATTTACGGCGGTCCCTTGGAACAAATCTCAGCCGGCGGCGGTTTCATAATTTCATAATCTTAACGGCGGGCTCTCCGCGTAAATTGGAGAAATTTGGCGGCTCCGGTCGGCTCTTAACTGACCGTATCCTTACATCTTGGCAAACAATAGCGATTTCGTAATGCCATTACAATTCTTTTGTTGATTTGTGTTTTTACATTTGCATTAAAATATACTATGCAATTTATTAAACCTTTGAGATAACTAAAATATGACTCTTTCCTTTAAATACTTAGTAAAATTAAGTAATTAATAATGTCACTATTTTGAAACATAGAGAATAAAATAATGTATCTAAATAAATAATGTAAATAATGTACCTGCTGCTACATATTGATTCGCTCTTCAATATAAGGTGACCATCATAATCCCCAGTATACTATGTTACTGTATAAGTTGAAATAGTTCTACCACCGCGAACGCTTCTATCACATTTACCGAAAAAAATAACTATAAAAATATGTAATTACTCTACAATGTTTACGTATACTTTACTACAACAATATATATAATTTTCTTTCTCATTACATTAGAGTACCAAACGAGCATGCAGTTCACCGGATGGTAAGTGGCCACTTCAGTCCATGGACATCTGTAAGCAACTTCATACAGAACAGGGGTTCTGTCCAAAGTCATCCCCAGATGTGTTGCTATTCATGAGAGCTAAGATGGGCACCTCATGTAAATATGAACTGGCAAACACCCTTCCACCGAAACAAGAGCTGATTTACGTTAGATATAGGCATACTGGTGGTACCTCCCAGGTCGAACTACACTGGTTTTACCACCTGGCAAATGTGTACTTTGGTTACATATTCAATAATGCAGTCAATAATTCGATTAACGTCTAACTCAAAGCCAATAGTCACACAATGACTATTCAATTTAGCATAACTAGCCTAAGGTGATATCATAATTCATACGTATATTCCTATTGTAAAATCATTGTTCGAGAGAACCCACAACAACGCTTTATGCTTTTATTGATATTGCTCTTCTATTCTCTTATGCTGTAGAATACAGTAAATTTACCGGTGGATAGTGATATGGCTTGCTAATTATTACCTTAAGTGATATGCCTCTTTAATTCTTTATCTCATCTCAAAAAGTATCTTCGTTTACTATGAAGAATTTTTTGTTTCAGTGAAATGATAATTATTTTGGTCGGGTTACATATAAAGTCTTATGGAGACTCTTAGTGTCGGAGGCCAAGACTCACTTTGGATCCTAGCGTCATTCCAACAACAACAACAACATATAAAGTCAGCGTAGGGAAGATCGCTTTTTTAAATAGACTTAGAAGTAGTTAGTCTGGGAAGAACACCGCCACTGCCATACTTATTTTTAGCGTGAATCACCTCTTGCATTTCGATGGAAGACTGTGCCGGCGCACTTTTATATGAGGCGACCAACTTAGTCATCGGGTGTAGCAACGCATCTGTGATGACTGATTGACTTATGTTAGAACGTATGTCCAATATGAAGTTACTTGCAGACGACCATGAAGAGTGCAGTTATCACCTCACATATATATGAGGGATTTATATCGATTATCAGGTGAACTGTAAGCTCTTTTGTTACTTCAAGCTTGTAAATAAGTATATTAACTGACTAATTAGTAAAAGATTGGCGATAATTAAGCAATAAACTAAACTTTGCATCAATATTTAAACATGGTGCACTCATTAATTACATTAACATATTACTGCTACGCAAGGCAGATAATCGGGCAATGACTTTCCAACTCTGCAGTGGATTACCGTGAGGCGACTATTTTGTATTAACAGATTTATTCTGTTAAGAGGCTAAATTAATTTTCAGTTTAATAAACCGTAGTTTCTGTAATAAATTTCTTTGCATGTAATTAAAATGATAGGTCCTTCCGCGCAACTGTGCTTCGTGTTTATTCTCATATAATATTTTTGAGTATTAAGAATATGGAATAATGGAGGAATCTATATTTTTTAAGAAAATCATATATTTTTTTGAAATCGATTTATAAATTTAGAATTTATTATAGTTCATGGGTATTAAATGCATTTCAATTAGGTATTAGGTAACATTTATTATTTTATTTTATTTAAATGAAACTATTCTATCAAAAGTTATGAATATAAACAATTATAAGGTTATGATGACGCACACTCACACGAAAGAAAATTTGACTCTCCTAGAGTCAATTTTTATTGTCCATCATTATTTTTTTTACAAAAGTATTTTTTTTAATCTTACTTAAGTTATTGATACATAGCTTGATGAATAAAGATGGCAATTTAGAGTCGCTTATCTTTAGTTTATTTTTTACCATTAAATGAGTTATTGCATAATTGACTTTTAATAATATCACGTGACTTATCAATAACTTAAGGCATTGTTTATCAATAGGTATTTCTGTATTCGCTTAGTAACAATGAAGTTAATGAGTAATGTACCTAAACGGGTGGGCGGGTTGCGAGGCGACATCGCGGCGCCGCTTAAAATTCGGGCTAATTTTATTAAATGACTGAAAACGAAACTCGAATGTTTTCATTCCATTTAGGTCCAGTTTCAATGCCACCCGCTCTGCCGACGTCACATGCAAAGTGCTATATTTCAAAAACGCTTACTGCTATGAATTTTGATTTCACCCGCTCCCACCTCTAGTGTTTGTGCTTTAATCTATTTTCAGTTCAGCGCTGTGATAAAATAGGGCGAGCGTGTCAACAGTTGCAAATGTGCTTTATATAGTTGGTGCCGAAATACCACGACAAAACTTTGTTATCTTATTGTATGTTGAACAAAAATCGCAGCGTGTACATTGTTACTGTTTCTCGTCTTCCGATAATAACACAATTTAGTCTATTGAAGGTTGCAAACATAACGTCTGTAACAACAAACAAAAAATGAAAATTATTTAACGAAATGGTAATTCAACAGTAAAGAGAGAAAGATCTGATAATGGTTTGAAATGCACGTAAGAAACAAGATAATGCAAGAAGTGCGTTTCACTTATAAAACTCATGTATCTCTTTAAAAGTATTAGATTATTTTACTCTACGTTATCTTACTCATAAAACCAAAATCATTGAACCATTGAAAATCATTGAAATATTAAGCACATTCAACCATCAAACGAACGGTGTTTTAAAAATACGTAATAAAAATGTGTCACCTCAGGGAATATAATCTGGTGCAGAGCTCGAAAAGTTATTTCGGGATTATCGGTCGCATGGAGCACATTACTTATTGTGTTTATTCATTGGGCGTAATGGGTGAAATATTTTACTTTTTAGGTGCATAAAATCATTGAAAACTTTAAACATTTTAAGGTAGAGCTATTATGGTTAGAATGCGGCGGTAAGCTATTCTTATTTTACTTGCTATTACTTGCGGTCCTGTGAAATGATTTGAACTAAGTGGTACAAGTTACTACTTGTATGAGACAGCTTTTTATATATTACTAGCTGACCTGGAAACGTTTTGCCATATAAAAATTAAAATAAATGTTAAGTGTGGACAACCCTTATCCTTAAAAATAGATGTTGGCCAATTTTCAGACCTACTCAATATATGCACAAAATTTCATGAGAATCGGTCAAGCCGTTTCGGAGGAGTACGGGAACGAACATTGTGATACGAGAATTTTATATATTAGATGAGTAATATGTAGTCCACTTGAAAGCAAATTGTCCCTTCTGCCATTGACCACCTGTGATCAACCCCAGATATGTTATTGTATCTAGAGTTTTACATGAGGTTGGCTATAGATAAGACGCTTAGACGCTTTCTACACTCATAGCCCCACACTAGGATTTTCTCCTGTGTCGTGGGTGCCATGGACACACACAAAGACGAATACACAAACACCCAGACCCAGAACAAGAATCTAAACTCATAATTCAGATTCCTGTCTAACCGGGAACCGAACCCAGGCCTCACTGCGTGTCAGACCGGTATGGTAGCCGCACCGCCACGCGGGTGTATGTTGTTGATAGATAATGTTGCTTCAATTTAGGACAAGGTTGAAATTACTTAAGTAAGTCTTAAGAAATCTTAAGAAAGTCTTAAGTAAGTCTTAAGAAATTACTTAAGTCTCCCTTCCTTTTACCAGGGAAGGGCAGTCCTTAATACTGTTAAAATTGTCACGGAAAGTTGTTGAAATTTTAAAGTAATATTTAAACATAATATCTTTGTATAATATAATTAAAAACACTTTTAATTAAACCTGCTCAAATTATTACACCCGATGCATACAAAATGCGTTGTGTAACTCGGTATTTTCCGGTTTTTTTGAATTTACGATTCGATTCCCATATGAGTTGAACATTGAACGAGTTTCCACCTAGTTATTCCACTTTCGCAGATAAATTCACTGGATGGCAATTCAGAATTAAATTCTGTTATTTTGAGTAAGTGGCTTTATGTACTTTATTCTGTTTTTCGGTATGGAAATAAGGCGGAATGGTACAATGTCAATGTTATATAATTATTAATTACTACAACTGAACAGGATTAGGAATAATATTATTGTTGTTAATTTTCACTTCACGCATCACGCCTAGAACTATATGGGGAATATTCATCTTTATGTTATGTTCCATCCGTGATTGATAAGTGGAATGGTAATAAAAACCTTATTAAGCTATTGCATAGCTTTTATGGCGGGTTTTGAGCACGCTGACCGAATCAAGAAATTCCATAGCGAAAAAACCTTACGACCCCCACTCTGCCTAACATGTAGTGCACCCGAGCTTTAACGTGTATGTATATGGAACAGCAGTACGAAGCTCGCACGGATCGAGACGAGCTACTCAGAAATCAGACGAATATGTTAGCAGCTGTTTGTGAGAAAGTATATAGTATCAAAAAAAATACGTGGTATTACCACATGTTATGTTATTGCAATAAAACAGGCGTGGTAAGACCACGAATGAAAGAACCTACAGATGACCATAGGCGGTAGTAAATTATCATCAGAGGGACGGCATACCCGATTAAAACTAAATATATTAAAAATACTAATTATTAGTTACAACAGTCTTAGTAAAGTTATAACTTGTTACAGAAAAGGTAAGCTAAATATAAAATAGCTAAAACCCTTATTAAAACGAAACTGATCGAAATTGCACAGTTTGTAAATCCCAGAGAGATCTATTACACTTTAAGAGCTAATCAGAGATAGAGTTTAACTTCACATTTAAGTATCGTACTAAAGTGCACTAGTGCCATAAAGTAGAAATAGCTGCGGTGTTTTAACACTCGGAATACGAGTGTATTAATTACCATTTCAAATCGTAAGGTGTAATGTTACATACATTCCTAATATATCTTGGGGCGGCGCGAACAACTCGACTTCAATTAGAAGAGGCGTCGATTCTCTTTATTTATTCATTCAGAGGGAAGGAATGAAATAAAAAAGGAAAGGAAAATTCCTGGAGATAAACATTCATACGCGGAGGGTAAACGGGAGCGTACCTGTTACAAGAGGACGTTCACACCGAACACTGGACTTAAATATTTAGATTGAATTTTCTATTATTTACGTAATATAAGCGCACGGGTCATCCATTTGATGTTATTTTAATACTGTTTTTGTGTTGCAGAGTGCAACTTTATGAATCAATTCGCCATAATGTCTCAATACGAAATGTTGTTATTATTTATTTCTCTTGTTAATTTAATCAGAAATACTTTTGAAAAGTAAAATCCAAACAGCGTTAGAGGTCCTTTCTACATAAAATATGTAGGGTAGTGGGTGATCTGTAGGACGAAGTTAACTTACAAATCTAAGTATAATTTGCTTTTAATTTATTTAGCTACTGACATAGTTGTGGTTCTTAGGGTTACTTTAAAGAAATAGCGACAATCTTTATCTTGCATCCGTATCTGAAATTCTTAGTTCATATCTCTCGATACAAGAACATAATTTATCTGCGAAGCTAAGCTAATTTACACTATGAAGATCAATTAATAAAGTTGTTTAGCTAAATTGAATTGCATTTGTTTCTCTGTTTTCGTGTGCTACTACACAGAGATGAATAGTTATAAATAGCCACTAATATTATATAGAGGTACACTGTATATATGTCAGAATAGTCCATATCTGATGATCTATTGCATGTAGTGCATTGAAACAATTCTGTGAAAATATTTATGCGATAATACACACTATCAGGAAAATCATATTACGTCAAGCATATACTATGTAATCTACCAGTAAGAATTTGGAACGAGGCAAGTTAAATAAACCTTTAAAATATTTACACAATGTTGTTCAAGAATCTTAAATTTTAATGTAATGAAAAACTATAAGTTTAACATTAGTAATGTGTATATAAGTATTTATTTACCTTACCCCATTTAACATATCAAAATAAAACAGCGCTATATCCTACAAATTGATAAGGTAGCCTCTTCACTACCTCATAGTTTTGCCACTGAATTCTACCATGTTTCTATTGTGTACAAATCTTTACAAAGGGTGCCGTGTGCTAGGAACAAATCACTATTTGGAAAAGCCCAGGCTGGCGGCCGCTCTTCCGGGAGTCGATTTCTGGTGATTAGAATTCTTTTTGAATCAGAAATTATTTATTTTGGTAAAAGGGTTTTATAAGCAATCGGCTTACGATGTATTTTCAAATTACACTTGTATTTTCGGTGCGTATTGTAATAATGTAGATCAAAGCAATGTTCGAATCGGATTTTTATTTTGTTTAAGTAATTTGGTTGAAAATGACCTGATACGACTTTATAATAACTTGAACTTATCTTCTTTTTAATTTACGAAATAGACAAAAAGTTTTGCTTATAATTTATTTAAAAAACTTAAACTTTCTTCTGTGTCGTGGATGCCTTGGACACACATAAAGACGAATACACAAACACCTAGACCCAGAACAAGAATCTAAACTCATCACATTCAGATACCTGTCTGGCCGGGAATCGAATCCGGGACCCACTGCATGTTAAACTGGTATGGTAATCGCTACGCCACGCGGCTCGTCAAATTTATTGTATTGGTTGGTTATTTTTCCTCTAATCATTTCTTAAATAGCCGTCGTTTATTTAATAATTTATATATTTTTGATAAAAATACAATATTTTTAAAGAGGACTGATAACGATTTACATTGGTGCCAGTGACTGCGGGGATTTCTAATGTACCCAGTGAAAATATTCACTCAGTGTTGGTCCCTGATGGGACCAACATCAAGAATTCAGTAAACAGCTATTTTGACTTCTCAGACATGCACTTCAAATTTATTATTTCTTACTAATGCCAGAAAGAAGTAGTAGCGGATGGAAAAAGTTGCTAATCGTGATATAATTTTAAGAAGGTAATCTAGGGATGAACATGACAGAATCTAAGTCTAAGTATAGCCAGATTATACGCAAACGAATCAAATACATCTACTTCGCATTTCAATAAAAGTATTACACATAAAAAGTAGGTAATATAGACTACTAGATTCGACGAGAGGAATGAAAACTTGCTAAAAAGATGAAAATGCTTTAAACCTCTAAGGCTCGGAAAGGGAGTTGAATATTTTAGAAGAATCTACGTTCGCGAGGCGGTCTGGCAGGTATAAAAGGTAGCTGAAAACTAATCCATCCAAGGGCACGGAATACCTATCGTACATCTATTATGATATTAATGATTAAATTTTATGATGATGACAAATATTCTCGAAGATATTTTTAATAGAAACGACGATTTAATTTGAGTGTAATTTAAAGTTATTAAACTTCGAATGTATGTAAAGTTAGCTGATTTTCATTTTCTGTTAATGTCCACTTGATGGTAAGTGGTCACTGCCGCCCATGGACATCTGTAATTAACTTCTTACAGAACATGGGTACCATCTGAAGTCAATCACAGATGCGTCGCTACTCCCGAGGACTATGATGGTCACCTCATGTGAAAGTGTGCCGGCAACCACACCCTTCCATCACGTGCAAATACCGCATAATTTAAACATATGTTGTCATCGTGATAATTTTTTTGTTTAACTTTATTATATTATATTTCGACATTTACTACAAAATAAAATTTAGCAATTTCCATAATAAAGCATTAAAAAGAAAGGAAAGAAGCGGAAAAGCTATAGAAATACCAAACGTTAAACTTAAACGTTTTCTCTTTTCGCTACGTTTTCCGTCTAATTAGTCAGCGCTAACAGACTGAGTCAGCTGCAATTCATCTACATAATACCAGCTCTGCCGCGATGTGCGCTGAACTCATTTATGTTGTCACGTCAGAATACCCAAGCTGCATACCTTAATATTTTTACTGCCAAAATGGATTTCATTACATAGTTCGTAATTAAAACTTGTTATATGAAAGTAGAGTATTAACTACAACTTGTGTTTGATGTATTCGAACACGTTTGTATTTAAATAATTGAAGACTATAATTTCAACAGGCCTGATATTATTATTACATTTATTACTAATGCAGATAGTAGTAGTAGCGAATGAAAGGTTTTGATGCTCCCGATAAACTTTTTAGAAGGTAAAGGATGAAATTATCATATTAGTATTGATAAATTACACGCAAACGATTCAAATATTTCTACTTTGCATTTTCATAGAAGTATAACACATAAAAAAATAAATATGTTTTGACATCTTGGTGATTTATCTTTTTTAAACTGAATAAATTTATTAGATATTTACCACAACAAACAATTTAGCTTTTACAAAAATTAAACACTTAAAAAGAGGAAACGCTATAGAAATACCAAACGTTAAACTTAAACGTTTTCTCTTTTCGCTACGTTTTCCGTCTAATTAGTCAGCGCTAACAGACTGAGTCAGCTGCAATTCATCTACATAATACCAGCTCTGCCGCGATGTGCGCTGAACTCATTTATGTTGACACGTCAGAATACCCAAGCTGCATACCTTAATATTCTTACTGCCAAAATGGATTTCATTACATAGTTCGTAATTAAAAGTTGTTAAATGAAAATAGAGTATTAACTACAACGAATGTTTGATGTATTCGAATACATTTGTAATAAAACAATTGTAGATTATAATTTTAACAGGCCTGATACATTAATATTACATGTATTACTAATGCAGATAGTAGTAGTAGCTAATGAAAGGTTTTGATGCTCCCGATAAACTTGTTAGAAGGTAAAGGATGAAATTATCATATTAGTATAGATAGATTACACGCAAACGATTCAAATATTTCTACTTTGCATTTTCATAGAAGTACACATAAAAAATTAAATATGTTTTGACATCTTGGCAATTTATCTTTTTTAAAATGAATAAATTTATTAGATATTTACCGCAACAAACAATTTAGCTTTTTCAAAAATTAAACACTTAAAAAGAGGAAACGCTATAGAAATACCAAACGTTAAACTTAAACGTTTTCTCTTTTCGCTACGTTTTCCGTCTAATTAGTCAGCGCTAACAGACTGAGTCAGCTGCAATTCATCTACATAATACCAGCTCTGCCGCGATGTGCGCTGAACTCATTTATGTTGTCACGTCAGAATACCCAAGCTGCATACCTTAATATTCTTACTGCCAAAATGGATTTCATTACATAGTTTGTAATTAAAACTTATTAAATGAATAAGTACTATTAACTACAACTTGTGTTTGATGTATTCGTACACATATGCAATAAATTTAATTCCAGATTATAGTTTTAACAAAAGTGGCGTATTAATGTTAAATTTATTATACTACTCCACCAATTTGCACTTGGCCAGCGCGGTGGACTATGGCCTAAACTCTCTCATTCTGAGAGAAGACCCGTGCCCAGCAGTGGGACAATAATGGGTTGACGACTATTATACTACTCGTTATAGAACTAGCACATTTTATTTATTACAAGATGACCAAATAATCTCTAAAGGAATATACTACTTATACCATAAACAACGCAGATCCTAACTAGCGACTAAATGGTATCCCCTTCCTACGTCTATCGACTAATTAGTCAGCGCTAACTGACTGGCAGCTGCTGTGCATAATACCGGCTCCACGAGGTATCGTGTATCCCACATCATCGCATGCGACGTCACAGGAACAATGGAAATCATATGTAGTGACGTCATAGACGTTATTATAATTTAATCAAGGCTACGTTATCCCACCAAGAGCATGGAAGTCATACGTCTTGACGTCATTGCGTAGGTCTGTTATGTCGGTTTGAGAATTCGTTATAAGTGTTTTGGAATGTATATAGACAATATATTTACGTCATTGTTTTACGTCATAATGTAATAAGAATTTTATTAAGGTAGATATTTAGCAATGAAAATGTTGTATGAAATTCTGAACCTGTAAATAGTTACTCTTTTAGCTTCATTATTATTTTCTGTAATTAACTTTTTTAAAAAGGTACTTTAAGTACTAAGTTAGTATATAGGTACTTGATCGTTGAGTGGCTTCTGCTGATGAACGTCTGTAATTAACCTCAAATATGATTGGAATGCCGGATTCCTGTGGTCGGCCGTAGATCCTTGCTATCGTGATAGATTTGAAGCGCCTTATATAGTAACAGTCGGCTCCTCAACCTTACGCAGTAACAGTTTTAATATAAACTGAGTATAGTTTTGGTTCACTAGAATAGACATCATATCTTAAGACAATTACGTTTCTGTTCGCAATCCTTGAAACACCGTAATTAGTGTTTCTACGTATCTTATTATGTATACGCGCATACATATATTGTTATTAGATCCTATTTTTAAAGGAATTACATCGTAAATTGCTGAGTGTGGTAGTGTCTCCACCGTAGTCATATGACAAGAGCCATACAACAATAAAATATTAACAATTATTATGTCAAAAACATAATTACAGTAACAGGTCGACACTAACACGTTTCTTACATTAGTGTAGAGATCACTATTCCATCGTTCTCCGTATCCTTTCCGGGAACGAAAATTATTTGCAACTGGTGAGAAAATGAAATTCCGTAGGCCGGTTATTGACAAAAAACCGAATAAAACAATATTTCACCCGCTTTTGTGATAAAACATGACAATATTACACTATATTGGGTTACAGCCGTGAGCCTTCGATTCCTTAAACTCAATAACCCGTTCAGGTTGTAGACGATATAAGGGTGCGTTTATAACCGAAAATATTGGAAAAAATATAGCATTCACTTTATCGAAAACCAATGAAGCCAGATATTACGGTAACTGTCATTGGCAATGAAATTTTAAAATATTTTACGATACACATGATGATATAATACTTTATCATATCCCAGCAACGTATCTACTATGTAATATAAATAAGTATTGAATAAAAATGTAAGTTTAAAATGGATAAAGTTAATGAATTTTCTCTTCCAGTCTAGTATATTCAAAATGCATATGCATTAAATGTTACGCTAATTAAGCGAAGTGAAGGAATTAAGCTTCCTTGTGTTTTTAAACAGCTTATGTATTTGTATCATTTTACATATTGTACCGTTTAGGGAGATAACACATGAATGACTTTTCATGTTGTCAACGGTCGCCGACTGTCGTCGACTGTCCTTGCCTATCATCACGCAATCGGAGACAAACACGATCTTTTGCACGTGCTGCATCTTTATCGGTCGTGTCTAACCTTCGTTAATATGACAGAATTGACGATAAGTGGTCACCGATGCCGACAATATAAAATTAATTCAGACGAGAGACTGGCAAAAAATAGGAATTTCAGACAGGTATTATGAAAAGTGCTTTATTATACGGAAATAGTTATTCCCTCCCATTTTTTCCAATCACAAGCGCCATACATAAAAGGATATAGCTTACTTTACTCAGTTAATTACGTCAATTATAATATCATATCATACTATTACTATTTTATACTAATATTATAAAGGCAAAAATTAGTGAGTATGTATGTTTGTTACTTCTTCACAAGTAAACACTTTGGATTAACATATAGTCTACTCTTTACTGTGGGATAAACTTGGGACAATCGATACATCGATTTTTATAACGCGGGCGAAGCTGCGAGGTGGTACTAGCTTAGTATGATCTACTACATGTCACGCAGCTATAGCCAAAGAAATTGATATAATTGATATTTAGATGAATTTATTTAAATATACATTCAAACACTTAAAACGCATTCAGAAATACAAAATTAGCTTTTTATTAAAGCTCTCTATTTCCTTGCAGTACGCTAAAATTATGTTTCGTGCCGACTATGGGCGTGTTTCGCCATGCCGCAGAACAATTGATGTACCTACACCATGAAACCAGCGCTCCTAACAATATAAATTTTTATGGCCGCGAATATTTATTATTTATAGTTTTATAGAACTGTCTGACATCGATTCCCCTACCCACGTTCTGTGTAGGCTGTCAAATATGTTTCATCATTGCGATGGGGTTTTTGTTATATCTGCTGAATCAATATTACACTAAAGTAGTTTAATGTCACATTTACGTAGAGGGTGGTGGAACCAGTGTAGTTCGACCGAAGAAGTACCACCGCCATACCTATTTCTAGCGTGAAGCATTTCTTGCGTCTTGATGGAAGGGTGCAGTTACCGGCACTCTTTTAGACGAGGCGACCATCATAGTCCTCGGGAGTAGCAACGTATCTGTGATTGACTACAGATAGAACCCATTTTCTGTATGAAGTTGACCACAAATGCCCATGAGCGGCAGTGACCACTTACCATCAGGTAAACTGCATGCTCGTTTGCTACTTCAGTCAGATAAAAAAAATATTTTGAATAAATTGAATAAATAACATATAAGATGTTTTTTTCGCTCAAATTACTTTATATGGTTTAACATTGAAATTTTTTATTTTATTTTCACGCAACCTTTCAACGACTCAACTTAAGATTCGACAAATTGAACACAGCTTACCTCGACAATTTATCGTTCAAAGTATTCAAAACTGTAGTTCAAAAAGCTCGTGCCACTATCATTAAAAAGCAAACGGTTCGAGTGAAATGCTTGAACGTCAGCAAGAATGGTGTTTTAATCCAGCCATCGATACCTGGCACTGGCAGCGGGATTACTCTAGTATCTCGCTGCTGCCCGACGTTGTATTTTTATAAAACACTCAGCTCAATATTGTAAGTATGTCAGACATATCTGAATTTTATACCACAATTCTACATTGGAGAAAAGAAAACGGGCTCATTAAAGTTTGTAGCAGACGCTGAAGTCAGTGCAGAGCTTAATGTTGAACGAATCTGTCTTCACAGGTAAGAACTGGAGGTCTGCCAACTACCTGTAGACGTTTTACTTTAGAAAACATACTGTTTGGTTCTGCGACGATTTGTTTCTTACTTACATAGTACGTTACAGTGTAAGTAGTTTAGAGGGCGCGAAAAAGTTAGAGCCACGTATTTGTAGCTCATCCTCTTTCTGTCACGCGTTTCCCGTTTATTAAATTTATTAGGGCTGTGTACGGTAAATAAGTGGAGCGAAAGGTAACGGTATTCTCCGCCTTGCCGTCGCGTCACTGGGAATCCCGAGCCTCCCTAAAGTGGTCGGGCAAAATGTTAAGCCGATTCAGGTTATTGTTGCAACCGTTTTGTTAAGTTATACAGGAGTACCAAGTAATAGGGCTGTCACATTTGTGACATTGCTGAGCTGAGCGTCATTTGTTCCTCTAAGCTTCCTTTATAGACTGTCAAATGAGATGCTAAGCTTCTTTCTATGCGGAAAGGTTATTAAGGTGAGGTCTTCGTTCTTTTTTATTGCCGCTTAACTAGTGAATTTTGATCTAAACTCGGTTACTATTTTATTCATGCCACTGACTTCGTACAAATCAAACATTCAGCGACTCTTAAATTCACCCACTAAGTAGATTTGCTTACTTTGTTATGTAACAAACGTTTTCTGGTATTACATAAAATAGTTTATAATGTCTATTCTATTAGCAACTAGTGAACCAAAATAGTTCGATCATAACATTATCAATGCCACGAAGACGCTGCATTCAATTTTACGAGCCTGTTCGTATTTAATAAATATGTCGGTCTTTTCCGACCTCCAAATTTTACGACTGTACAATAAAACATGTCTCGACATCGAAATTTATATGCGTACATAAAGTTTTATATCCGCGACTTGCACAGACGGAGGTTTCCTAATTGTTATCGGTCATGGACGAATGGAAATGGGACACGAAGTTCGGTGAAAACTCAATAATGACACTTCCCTTCAAATCCAAGATCTAAATATAATTTTGTACCGTTCCCAATGTTCATATTTTTGGTAGCATAGTTTTCACAATACCAGTGTGACTTGCAATAATAGTGACATAATAACCTACAAACTATGTACATGTACATTTTAGTAGTGTGGCAACGACTTATAAACGTGCTGAATTTTTGAGTTGTTAGAAGTTAAAACGTTAAGAGTTATTTAGCTAAAGGAATGATTGCAAATTTACACTTTGATTTTGATAGTTGAAAGATTTGAATTTTTGGGAATAATTAATTTATAGGTGGTAGAACCGGCACACTTTTATATGAGGCAACCATCATACTCCTCGGGAGTAGCAACACATCTGTACATGGGCGGCAGGGACCACTTACCATCAGGTGGTCTGCATGCTCGTTTGCTACTTCAATCAAATGAAAAAATACATATACTTACTCTTATGGTATCTTTCGTTGTAAATATTCCGGAACATCCAATATATATTTAATCCTATTGCAAATATTTTAATTGCTTAATAATGCTTAATAATAAAAGGAGCTAAAGATATTTTTCTGAAATTCTACAGTAAGTAAAAACTGGAAAATAACTAGTCGCGTCTAATTGAATCTCGTGATAAAAATGAAAGAGCGAAATAAATAAAGCAAGCGTCCAGTCTCATAAAAGCCCCGTTGAAAATAGAAGCTCCCATAAAAATGTGATTTCTAATGATGTAATTTGTAGCGTATAATTTCCCCGTTACCGCGCGTTGACGCGGGCCGCCAAGGATCTGTTTATTTTTAGTGAATCTGTTTTTTGTAGCAATAAGGGTAACTTTTGACAATTTACAGAATGAAACCGTTAGTTAATTTGATGGGGAATGTGAATTATATTTGTTCATGTAAGTTTTAAATTGTTTTATCTTTTTGTTAAATAGCGACGAAAAACTGGGAGAAGACGCTGATACCCGAGACACAGTCTCGAACTAATTCGGGGATCAGAGGCTTTAAATAATATAAATGTAAAAATATGTCAATTTATTGACATATTTCTGATTTTATGTTATGTGAATATAAATAGGTAGTTGCTTTAGTTTATTTTGTTGTGCGTCAACAGTTATTTGATGTGAATCTAGTGGCTTCCTTTGAGGGCAAAATTGAATTAAATCGAAATTGCAATTTGCAGGATGCTCTGACATCGTACGCCTTTTGTGTGCGTAGCGCGTATTCTATAAACTTACATCGTTACTCCATCGTATGTGAGTGCATGCTAGTATTATTATACTAAAGAAATAATATTTTTTTTAATATTTGATTGTTTACTTTAATATTTTTTGTCGTCGGTCGTGTTTCGATCCGGTTCTAATGTAAGAAAAAAAATGTAACTCACAATTTTTATTGCCCCTCTAGGCATATGCAAAATAAAGATATTACATTTCAAGACATTTAATTTTCAATGTTCTTTTATTTAATGGCGTCCATGTGTGGAATTTTTTTTATTTTAAAACATTCTAATAGAATTTACCTTTGTTGTAAATTAATTAAATAAAAATGTTATACTTACACAAACGTTTGATGAACAATACATTGATGGAATCACATCAACTCACAAATCTTATCAATAACGAATTCATATATTTGAATTATATATCATAATATGTTATGTCTTATACTCATTATGTAGTTGACCTCAAATCTTCTCTTTAGATGATATAATTGATATGAATATTTTGTGACACTCAATTTACTTCATTCTTCACCTTTTAAATTTTAAAATCGTTAAATTTTTGATTGAAAAAGCCTAACTTAAATATAGTAGTACTATCTTTATATTCATATATAATGTTCACTGCAAATTTCAGATATAAACTGTCATACACTGTCAAGCATATCAAATGAGTGAACAATCCGACCGAATATGAACGCGTGGACATCAATTCGCTTTTCAATTCAGTAAATTCACTGCATAACATCATTGTAAAACACTCACATCGTCGGTAAATCAATAAACTAATGATGAGCATTGAATCATAGATATAAATCAATAGAAATACTCCGTTATAGTGTGACAGCAAAGATGTTTGTGAGTACTAGAAATGCCTGTTGACATAACTTATGGCTTTCGACTTATGCTACTTATACATTTTATTATGTAACGGGTGCATATCATGAGACTGGGTTGGAATATCAACAAAGGTAATTTCAAAAATTGAATATCGTGAGAAACCCGTTTCATAATAAAATGTATAACTCAACTTTTCATTAAAAGTCATTTCTTATTATTTTTATTTATTTAAAAAAATGTGATGGTTACTTACAAGGTCTTTTGATCTATTTATATTGGATTTAATGTCTGTAAGGCATGGAAAGTGGTTATAATTCCTTGTAGATACACTCGAGTGCTATCTTCGCATCCTATTTCTGAATAATAACAGCAGCGTACAGCTCCGCTATGTCTTGGTTAGAAGGGCATGGCAAAAGAGGTGTTAATTAAATGTGTTTTTCGATGTTAGTCTTCAGAGGTAGCAAACGCATTCGTGGTCGACCTCAAGTAAGTTTCAAGTCCTAACTGGGGTTGGGAATTTATACTTTATCTGACCTAAGCGCTGTAGAAAAGCGAAATAAACCAAACTTATCCACAATTTCCAATACAAGCATATTGATGCGCTGCCGAAAACTACTATCTACTATCAGCAATATTTTATTTTCTTACTGCTCAAGATCAATTTTCAGAACGGGAAGGGTTAAGGTAATTGCCTAACTTTTCGCGGTTAATTTTTAAAGCATTGACGTAAAATTTTAGACATGTCATTTTAGACAGTCACAATGAAATTTAAAAACGCACAACTAAGAAAAAAATAACATGTTACTTAGATCCACTGTAATCACGTTATTTATTTATTTATTTATTTATTCAGTTGTACCAACAAAGTAAACACTATTAGGTACATTGAGTTGGAAGCTATACAAATACAATTTTGATAAGTGTTACCTCAATTATAGGTACAAACTACATTCGCTCTGTAATGAGGAGAATTAATCAGTAAATAAATAATTATGAACATAATTTTAAGTTACGATATCAAACGTTACGATATCATACGATAAATTTAATGTATGCGCAGTTTCAATTCAATTCAATTCAATTTATTTATTGCAGGAAAAGGTTACGTAAGTTCTTTATAAATTACAGTTTTATCGTTCGCTTATCCTCACCAATAAGGTATGCAAATACAAAAATAGTTATAAAATGTCAAATTTAGAATTAGGTCAATAAAATCTAATAATAATTTATGTTATAATATATCTTTTATGTTACATTGTTAATAATTGTTCATATAGTTAGTAAAAACATGCATTAAAACAACGAAGCCATATCTGTTAATTTAATCCCATGCAATTTAGTTTGTCTGTTCCAGCTCTATTCGGAACTTGGGCTCGGCCGGCAACAAACGCGTTAACGATCAAATGAGTCATGTTTATCGACCTTTTGTTGGTTTAATTAGTCATCGGCCCATAACTCTTTCATGTGCGAAATTTCATTTGGCTAATAGCGTGCTCCTAATTGTTTACTGTAATTATTCGGTGGACGTTTCCAAGCGGTTGTGGGTAAGCGAAATTACTGTTTCGATGGGATTGAATATGGTCTACGGGAATTTCAAAATCGTTTTTTTTCATTCGAAGAGCTTACGAGTGTATGAGCTAGGTCTGTAAGTCCTTAATTTGTTTTTCTTTTGAAATTTTATAAGGGATTGAGGGATTTTTTCTAAATAAGCATTCCTTATAATTACGTTTTAATTTTAAACAAGTTATAAAATTTATCTTTCCCGACATTATTTAAACTATCTAATTATATACCTAAATTATACGTCGTGTAGGCATGTCGAAATAAAACCTGATAAAAATGAAAGTACCGTTGCAAAAAATATTGTTTGGAGGACTGACCTTGCGTTTTAGGTAACGTTTATTTATTTATTATTTACTAGCAGGACTCGCGACTTCATTTGCGTCAACCATGACATGATCCACTCTTTTAGACTTTTTGTCTACAGTCACCAATATATTGAACCACAAAACCAGATTAAGTTTCATTGAGCCTGAATTAAATTTGGCAGATTTTCGAAAAAACTTTCAACATCTATTTTACCCTCTCGATTTTCCGAAAATGCAGAAACAGATTTTTCATAGATCAAACCAAAGAGCCGAATACTAAGTTTCATTAAGTTAGTCTGAAAAATCCTTTTTAGCGCTTGCCTATACTATTAAAGGATACGTGGTGCGAAATTTGAAGTTTCTAATAAGAGTAGTTTGTGCTATGTGTTATGAATGAGTAAACATTATGTTATAAGCGTCCATTCAACCTACGGACAATCAAATATCAACGATATCAGTAAATTCTATGAAATTTGAACATCAAACATAACTGCTGTGCTTTGTTGTAACATTTGCAGTTAGTATGGTGTATTACGTATCTGGCATAGTTTGAGCAGTCTCAGGTGTTTGTAACTCCACCTAGTTCATTGGACATATCTAAGACTGTGTAACATATTCAGAAGACTATTATCCCTTGAAATACCTTTTTATATACCTTATACATAGCCTAGATTTGATGGTCTTAGTCGTACGCCGAATAAGGATTATAATAGTATTGCTCTAATTAGCGTAATTAACTAATTCCATATTTACCCTTTTAAGTGCAATATTCAAATCGCACGTGGCCCAAAACTCACATTCTGAGAGAAGATCCGTGCCCAGCAGTGGGACAATAGTGGCTTGACGACACAGTACAATATTCTCATTTTTTTCATGTTCACATACCTATAAGACAAGATAAAGATTTTTTTAAGTCAGATGGAGTAAGGTAATTTCTGAACAGCATTATATTATCCAACACATTTTTTAAAAAGGAAGACATACTAAATTAAACGTTGATTGCCCATTGGCTACTATCAGTTTATCGTTAATCGTATAAGATACTGAATGGTTGCAAAGATTTTTTGCTTCAGTGATCGTAGAATTCTAAAGCCTGTCAAGAACCAGTTATATTATATTTATGTATCTATATCATTTGTATGGAAACATATGCTACTAATTAGTCGCTAACAGTTTTACACTAGACAGGCAGGTAACTACAGTTGCTCAAACAATAGTGACCAATGGGTGTTAAGCCTACGAGACGTTAGTAAGAAAGTGTTATTAAGAATTTGAATCAGGCTTTTAAGATTAAATTTACATATTTAGTATACACCAATTTAAATTTCATCCACTTAGAGTATTTTAACGCTGTTTACTGTTTGAAATTAACACTTTTAGTATGCGTATCAAAGTGTAAAATTTAAGTACAAGGAAGTACTAGCTTCTTTAATTAGTTAAATTAAATGCGAGGGTATAAGCTAATTTCTCGTTCTACCAGCGATCCCGTAGCGCTTAGTGCCTATTAGGCGTCTTCTAATAAATTACAATCTGGGCATTTGCCAGCCTGCTAGTATTCTGAGACCTTAGTGCTGTAATAGAGGCTAAGTGGAAACAATCAGTATCCTAACGATATATTCGGTATTGAGTGAGTGTAGTAAATTGGGGCTGTTAAGGTGTGAAAAATAAAAGTTATGACAACTCGCTGGTGTAGCGGTCACCAAATCGGTGTGACACGCTTGTTTGCAACGGGTTCTGGATTCGATTACCGGTCAGACAGATATGTGAATTTATATTTCCGTTCTGTGTCTGAGTTTTCGTGCATTCGTCTTTACGAGGTCTTATGACTTATGATAGAAAATCTAAGTGTGTGTTATGAATATAGGAAGAGCAACGCTACAAACAGTTTTGTTTATGTATCACTACTTCCACGTCCACCAATTCGCACTTGGCCAGCGCGGTGGACTACGGCCATAACTCTCTCATTCCGAGAGAAGACCCGTGCCCAGCAGTGGGACAATAATGGGTTGAAGACACATCACTACTTAGTCCAGTCAGAATGTTCTGGTAAGTATTTGACACTGTTTTTTTTTGTTTTACTGCACATATAATCGAAGTTGGTAGATTTTTTAATGGTTTTGAATCTAGATTTCCGTTTTGGTTCTGGATAGGGGTATTCGTTTTTGCGTGTACCGCTCATATGATACAGGAGTTAAAGCTATGAGTTTTAATAGAGTAAAGACATTAGCGTCGGTGCTACAGAAAGCCACATTACTGTTGTGCTATTCAATGCAGTCAGGTTAACCTGAATATTTCTCATTTTTTGACTATCGCACAAATCTTTTGAAGGTGGTGGAATCCATTATGGTTTAATTCCGAAGGCCACAGATATTTCTGACTAATAACAGCAATCATAAGGAAGGACTGCTGTAATTTGGTTTGAAAAGTGTGACGACTCGATATCTTGAGATTTTTTTCTGTTATTAAATGTAAGAGAATAAGAGTTTTTCTGTTTAAAGAACTTTTTGTCGATGCGCTTATAAAACGCTTTTTCACATGTGTAGGTCAAATTTCAACTTTGCACTATTAGAAATCAGACATGATTGAATGGACCTACAGAATCAAAAATGCTCTTCTTATTAGAAATTTCTACGCGAAATATTTAGGTTTGAATTCGAGCATCAATGGTACTTTCTATTAAAAGGCTACGTCAAAGCGATGAGGCGAAAACCTTCCTATGTCGATACTAAGGATTCTAGTTACTCTTTTTAATAGTGACCTAATGCGACTGAACGTCCGGATTTTTCAATGCGATTTCACATTCTCACAGATATCATTTCACAAAGATTTTTAAAGAGATAATAGGAAATGATTCCGGTGTATTTTGAGTTCTGTTTTATGGCAAATATAAAATACGTTCGTAACTTACATGATATTACTTACATTATCTAAATTTATAGATAAAGGTTTTTCAGGGTTTAGAGGTTACAGACTTTTCAACCTCTCAGAAGGTCGAGAACTACCTCCTACGCAGTCAAAAAGTGTCTGTAAGAAAGTCTCAAAGCGTCGCGAAGTATCACTAAAAATTAGAAAAAAAAAGGATCAAAATAGTGTTTTACTACGAAAATGTTTGTAAAAGAACATTTAATTGTATATTGAACCAGTAGCTAATAATAAAATAACATTTAGTATGTATTTTGTAAGGTATTACTTAACGTATGGAACTTTTTTTGCAACACAGAGGTAATCTTCAAAAGGTCCACCGATGCCTTGGAAGAGACTCCGGTTTATGTGGGATTTTCACCTACTAAAACCTTCTCGGTAGCCTCAGCGTTTGCAGCGAATCGCGGTTTCTCCAATGGAACATATCGGAGCCACTTAGTGCGGCGCCTAGCACGGGCTCATCGGAGGACGTGTAACTGTCCCCTAGTACCTTCTGGTATCTACGACGACATGCATTCACTAATGCCGCTGTACATCTCAAGGTTGCTGGCTGAGCAGCTCGAGCTCCCACTCTAGCCGCCCGCAAACTCAGAAGTCCTCTTTTAGTCGCCTCTTACGACAGGCAGCAGATACCGTAGCCGTATTCTCTACTACAGGCTACAGGGGAGAGAACGCATCGGTAACACCGATGCATTATAAAATAGTGCAATTATTTTTCTTCTGTTTGTCGACAGAAGCACTAAAAAATAAGATACTTTAAGAGTGTAACATCAATTGAAGATGTAATATTAAGCACAACATAAAGAGGTCAGCCTTTAGCCATACTTTTAAAATAACCATCCCCATTTCCATATTTAACATGAAACGGAATGGAGTGTAGAGGAAAACCTTTTTTCCTCTATTTCTTATCTGAGCTTCGCGAAGATTTTTCGTGGATGTCATTTAGTGCTAATGCCTGTTGTGGGACGAGTCGCCTACGAATTGCCACATTTACTGGTGACGTCGGCTTCGGAAACCGTAAATCCTGTGTTTCGAATGAGCCAATGCATCTTAAGCGAGCGATGTGACTTTAAATTGTTTGGTGACGGAACGGTGGATGCGGAGGTCTGGATGTGATAAGTGGCTACGATTTTTCTTTTTGTTATTCAAGATATTGCTGTTTGTGTAACAATGGATTTTTTTCTTTGTAGACAACAACAAAAAAGCTTATATTTTTTATTTATTATCGTTTCTTTCAATGAAATACAGTGATTAAGGTCAGTGATCAACCTTAATCATTGTATTCCATAGAAAGGGAATATTTATTTAAAGATTCTGCAAAACTTATTTAATGATTAAAAATACGAAAACTGCCACCTACGGGATTCCGTAATCAATCTCAAATATAATTAGAGTCCTACCTTATAAACCTGCTTAACCTGCTTAATTCCTGCCGGCCAATATTGTGCTGTTACCCCGGAAGAATAAGTGAATGTCCCACTCTCACTGATGTCTCCAGAATTGAACATTGAACTCTCAACAGGTTTAACATTACAATTATTAAACCATATTAGTACTTCAAATAAGCTCTATTGGTGTCAAACCCATATAGATTATGTTTTATGCACTCAATCATTATTATGCTGTAATAACAAGTTAAATCGATTTGACAAAGTGAGTCAATGTACGGCTGGCGACGTTTGCAGACAGTATTCGTGGAAAACGCTTCAATAATGCTGGAAACAACGTCCAATTACCGTATGAATTGCTATGAAAGCTGGTGAAAATCTCTATACCTGTTATTTGTTTGGAAAAGTATTACTCAGTTGTTGTTTATTGGGGAAATTTAACGCGTATTTTTAAAACTGAGTCAACATGTTGGGAAAACGTGGGACTTTTTTATTATGGTTTATTTTTTACGTCTTCGCTTCAAAGATAACATAGTAACATTTAAAATTACCCACATAGTTAAATTGTCTACCTAAAATCGGAATTTAATTATGTTTCGAGTCCACTATGGCTTTCGTGGTAGTGGTTGTTTTATTAATGTTTCGTAAAAAATAGTGTAAAGCAGTGAGTTAAGGGTAACATCTTAACACTTGTCAATCACAACAATTTTACAATGAAAATTTTGGGAACTGTAAACTAACTGATGGCATGTAGCAACTTCTCGTCGTTCTCTCAGAATGTGTCAGTATTAGGCAATAGTCTACCGCGCTAGCCAAGTGTGAATTGGTAGAATTCACACACCTCTGGATTTTTTTTTATAGAACCCTCGGGTGTGTAGGATTCCTCACAATGTCCCTGTAGTTCTGGGACCAGAACAGCGCTACTGTATACTTTACCCTGTCTTAAGAGGTGACTAAAAGGGGCTTCCAGGATTGCGGATGGTAAGAGTGAGAGCTCGGACAGCCAAGTGACCCCGGGAAGGACGATGGCATATGTGGCCGCATACCGTCGTAAACACCGAGAGGCACGGTGAGCATTAATTGATCACCGGGGAAGGGCCCTTGCTCCTTGCATCGCGCTTGGAGGACCCCGGTTGTGTTCCGTTGGAGATCCCGGAATCTTCCACGTAGCGTTGAGGACGGCCACCGGGGAGGTTTTAGTGAGGTAAAAATACCACAAAACCCTTTGTCGCTCCCAACGACGTCAGGTACCTTTTGAAAGTTTCGCCCTCGATAACAAAAAACAAAGATTTCCTCACGACGTTTTCCTTCATTGTAAAGCAATGATAATTATTTTTCTATACACACATAATTCTAGAAAAATCTGTGCGTGCCTGGGATTTGAACCCCGGAACTCCCGATCGAGAGAGCATGTATCAATTATTAGGCTATCACTGCTGCGTAGCAAGTCATGTAGTAACTGCCGCCTTTCATTATCTAAGTTCAGAAGAAATTAGAACATCGAAAGAGCAAAGCCCCATGTATGGTTATACAACAAACTGCTTCAGGTCGAAGTACATTAGTTGTACCACCTGGTAAAAGGGTTGTAGCACCTCTAAAAACAAATTACAAATCATTAATACATTTGATGTTGAAAACTTTTGGAGGTGGTAGAACCAGTGTTTTTCGACCGGGGAAGTACCACCGCCACGCCTGTTTCTAGCGTTTAGCTGAACGTCTAGCTGAACTGTTTTATCATGTTTTTCGTTCGAAGGGTGTGGTTGCCAGCAAACTTCTTTATGAAGCGACGATCTTAGTCCTCGGGAGTAGCAACGCATCTGTGATTAATTTCAGATAGAACTCATGTTCTGTATTAAGTTGTTTACAATTGTTCATGGGCGGCAGTGACTACTTACTATCAAGTGAACGGCATGCTCGTTTGCTACAATTAGACAAAAAAAACTTAGTTTAGGTAAGAATGTTATAAATAATATAAATGCGAAAGTATGTGAGGATATATGAATTAGGTACTCTGTCACTTAAAACTATCGTCCGATTTCGCTAAAATTGGCACACACACACACTTTGTTTCCTAGATCAACATAGGATACTCAGACGTGACCGAAGCGAGCGAAACTGCGGGAGCAACCTAGTCAAATATAATTAAAACTTAGTAACATTTTCAAAAACACCCACATCATAATGATTATCAAACTCAACTCCGATACATAAATGGCTTTTACGAGTATTACAAGTGGCATCATCTCTACAAATAGTCTGTCAAAGCTTTTATACAAATTTATCGGCGACCGCAAAGTGAATGCACTGAATTTTACGATCACTTTATATCCGTGCATGAGAGTTTTATTTGCGTATATAGGCTTTTAATGGGTCGTACATACCAGAAACATTGCTGGTAAACGGTGCACTGTAACTTTAAATAGACAAGTTTATGGCATTATTTCACATGGTTCGTTCGCTCGTTCTTTTATGATTGTAGTTTTCAGTGGTTAAAATATTGGATATTTTGCGAGTTTCCTCATATTTTTCGGAGTATTTCAAGTGTGTATTTGATGTTAAGTAGAGTCTGACTTCAAAGAGAACACAATATTCTTATCCGATCTCCAATAAATCTGCGTTTGAGGACTTTGACTAAGAGCTTTGTATATCTATTACCTACATTTTTTAAAACACCTAATGACCATAGTGGGGGCACGAGTTCTTTTGACAATAATTAAAACTAACAAAATTATGTTTATGTTATTTTACATAAAAAACATAAACTCCGATATCATAAGCTGTTCTGAATTTGTCTACAGGTGCATCGTTAGACTGAAGACTAAGCTGGAAAGCCTCTAATAAATATGTGGTACTCATCAGATCCTTCTAACTAGAAAACAACAGCGCTTAACATTGCTTCTATAAGTAGAATATTTCCCATAATCAATCCTATTTCACGTTAATCGCCTTTGTAGTAAGATGGCTAGACTGTTGTGTCTAGTGGTTTAATATTTATAGTTTACTTACAGCCTTACCGCAAAAGGTTTATTAATCCTATCCACCGGCGTTAAGCAGTAATTATTGTTTAGCGCCAGCCTTGCTTCAACATTTAGCTTTCCCGAGAGAGTTCAGCTACTTTCCGAACGAGAAATAGAAGCTAATAACTGTTACACGTTACACCTTAATTAGTTGTAAAACAAAAGCTGTAAAGTTAATAGTCATATTATAAATGCTTTATTTTACTCGTATAAAGAAAAGATTGTAAAAATAAGTGACAGCTAATTATATAGGTAATATAACTATAGGATTTTTTACGATTACGATTTCGATGGTGGCGATACGGTCTGTATTTAAAATATATCTAAAACAATATTACATAAAAATAAAGAAATCTAAAGCATCCATATTTTACTCTTATATGTTTTTATTAAAAAAAATATGTACCTCCTGTGAACACATTAAATAATTTCACCTTCCGACTTTTATCCGCAAACAAATCAAAACTGAGCAAATAAAAACAAAATTTTAATTAGTAGCATCTATTATACGCTTTATTATGGTCATGGCTGCCATGACATCATGCACACACAAATCTAAAACAAGAATCTGAAAGTGCTATTTATCTTATCATCTAGGATCAAACCTAGAACTCTTGTCGAACTTGTATGGCGCTACGCCTATCCAACTCCCCCCTTAAACCACAGTAGACAAAGCCCTAGCACGTACATCTTAATGCAACGGTGTAACTAGTTCATTAGATGCTGTATCTAACGAGGGTAATAAATTACCCAGTATGATCATGCCTGCGTAATATATTAATGACTGCAACGCGGTATCTACGAAGCTCATAGTATATGCAAACGTTTAAATTAAATGTTGTGTAAATTCTTATTCCACCTAGCAGAGTATTAAGAGTAACCGTTGTTTACTTGGGAAAGTTACTAAAGAACTTATAAACTGTTAGGAAAAGAAGCTAAATCAGTCCTTTGAAGTGAAATATAGCCCTTTTTATTTCTGCTCTGGAAAGATTGTGATTGTGTTCAGTTTATACTATTAAGAGATACTAATTAGTTCTCTTGTTTTCTCAGAGGTAAGATTTTCAAAAAATTGTCGCTAGTAAAACTTTTTTCTTAGTTAATGCTTCGTGGGACTTTTTCCTGTCACGCACGCTTACATCCGCGTGCGATTCTGGTTCACGTACATGTTACTCACATTATCTATGTACAAAGAAAAAATATCTTTCGCGTCGGGTAAGCTGCAGCTCTCATGCGCTTGCAGTTTCCACCTTACATGCGTGCCCGCGTACGAGAGAAGCGGAAAAACTATAACAATATGATCCACGCCCTCAAATTAGATACATCCGCGGATGTAAGCCCGCGTGACAATAATAAATCAACTTTATGCTATTTTTTGGTTATTTATACATACCTTTTGTTTAAAACACTCATAAAGTCACTAATTTGAACTGTGTAGTTTAACAGTCTATTTCATTAAAAGTTGCATTAAGTACACCAAAGAACCAATAAATATAAGCCTACGATAATGAAATAACAATAGGTAATTTAAAGTTAAGCTAGCAGAAAAAATGCTTTTGTATCAATATTTTGCGTATTCCACTCATGATCCGGTTAGCACGTTCTTTATTATTCTTTCTTCGATATTATCTTTCCTTTTTTATTATACGGAATGATCTTCCTCATTCCTCATTAAATATGGCTTCACAAGGAATGCATAAAGAGTTTTCCAAATTAATAATGGCGAACTGCCTAATGTTCTTCATTTTAAATTGTATTTTTATGTAACTAAAGTAGCAAACGAACGTGCAGTCTGCTTGGTTGTGGTAGCCGTAGGTGGACATTGATAATTTACTCGATTGTGATCAGTGACCTACCAAAATTCGGGCTCTGTTGTATTTTTATTCTACGAACTAACGCCTAATATAAATGTTACCCTTACCACACAGTAGCACAGTGGCAACTCCTACCGTGTTACTCCTACTGTCCTACTTCTTCTTCTGAGTAAAATTTTGTTGTATAATATGGCGGTGCTTCCAAAGGCTAACCATTAAGCATTCTTGTTTCCAAAATCAAAAAAAAAAAATTAAGACTGAACAGATCATGGCAGTTAAAACTCACTTATCAATCACTTTAAAGCTTTCTTAGTTTAAAACCTTGCAACGCTAAATGGACAGAACAGGCACTACCTACCCTTCAGACGAAAAAAAACAGAACATGACCCCATTACAACGTGCAGTACGTAGAGTAACAGTCGTTATCAAGGTACGCTCTATCACGAGTAGTCTCGCGTGGTTTGTGATAGAGATTGATGGATCCAAAACGCTCTGTGAAAGTTCATCTGAATGCTTTCCTTTATTCTATGTAATAGGAATTTAAAACTTAATAGGAACCAATTCTTCCATTTACAATTCTATTGCCATATCTATAACTAGAACGGATTGTCATATTAACTAAAAAAAAGACGACTATAATAAGTAACATTTTCTCACTCAAATCGTCATAATATTTTTTGTTGATTATGTTATATATACCTACCAAACCAAACCTACTGGTACTACCTAACCTACTTTCCCGGGCGGCAGGGTATCCATGAGGATTACCCACTATAAAAAAAGGAGTACACAGCTATCCAGACTTGAAAAAATGCAGATTTCTTATTGAAGTATTCTACCTAACAGGAAAATATCGCTAAAACTATTTATATGCGTCTATACGTATCAACCAATTCGCACTTGGCACTATGGCTTAAACTCTCTCATGCTGAGAGAAGACCCATGCCCAGCAGTGAGCCAATAATGGATTGATAAGAGATACGTATCAACTCCAAAATAAATATTTATAGTGCTAGCTTTATTACCGAAACATACAACATAAACTCGATGATTAAATAAGCATACTCTCTCACAGTTGACCTACAATTCGTAATAGCGTTTCAGCTTCAAAATAACATAACAAAACACACAGACAAATTAACACAAAAAGCTACTAGATATCCAGATTTATTACCAGAGTAAAAAGAGGAGGCGAAATGGTCTAAATTAAAAAGCAATGCCTCGTTGAGACAGAGCGAGCGGAAACAAAGGGCTGGAATTCATCAAGCTCTTTTGAACCCGGCGTATTGTGGTGCAGCATTCAGATACCATCGGAAAGAAAAATCTTCAAGTAGATCGCCACTCTTTGACGCCCCGATGAAAATAGTAATCTCTTTTCCCAGGAAAATCCCACTTCATTACTTTGTACGACTCCACATAAAAGTATTGAGGATTTTGAAACCGAGAGCTACTTGTTGAACGTGCCCGCTTTTGAATAGATTAAACCAACTTAATTAAATCATTTTTGAACTGAACACCGTTTCCGTTTACATGCTGGTTTCGAACTTGAGTTATGTGAATCTTATGTGTCGTGAGTCGTTGGTCATTTCGCTACTTTGTCTTATAAACATTGCAGTGGGTTTGTTACTTTCATAGTAAGTGGACAGCTGCTGGATACTTTACCAGCAGTTGGTCTCACAAGGATGGTTCTAAATGTGCTACGGTTTAAAAGAATTTACGGTAGATATCTGTGTTTTAAATTTATAATGAAATGAAGAAGGATTTGAAGATGAAGATGATTAGGACCCTACCCTATGTGGCCCGACTGCTAAGGAACCACAGTCACATCATTTTTTACCTAATAATAGAAGTGTTAAGCTGCTGTATTTCGTTCTGAAACGTGTGTTATAGAAGATATACGTATGTGTGGTATTCTATGTTAGTCTTCTAGGGTATCAGTGCATCTGAGGTTAACCTTAGGTAAAACTATTTGGAGTTAGTTTCAGTTGTTCATCGGTAGCAGTAGTCACACTATCAGATGGACTGCTTGCTCATTTACTTCTTCCATATTAGAAAAAAATATCTAGTAATCGGATGGTAAGCGATCACTGCTGTCTCACCCATTTATCATTTAGCTCAGGTAAAATAATAATTATTTTAGAAGCCTTGCTATCTTTTTAGGCCTTTTTTCATAACACATCCTTAAAACATAAACGCATTAATACTAAGAAGAAATACTCCATCGCCTACTCACAACTTCTCAGCGATTATAAAATCAACTTGTTCTTTGTAACATAAAGTCAGTGCATAATACGAGTACTAAATAATATTGTAAAAACGGAGTGCACCTTTCCACTGGAATCTCCAGAGGGTACGCGACTTGTGATCAAGATTGATGCATCCGTTTCTTGTAACTTCACCGGGATGTAGCGTTTGGACAGACGGAATAAGAAAATTGAAATGATATCTTACGACTCAGCATTCCTAGAATCCTAAGGAGTTTTGAACGATTTGTCTTGTGTAATGCCGGATGAGTTGGTCTTCCATCAACGAGTAATAAGTTACATAGTTAATTGTTTCATCTCTTTAGTTGCGTGACTAGAAGGCAGCAGCAATCTTGACTGAATAATGTTTCAAGTTGTTATAACTATCTTAATATTCAAAACCATTTTTTTTTATAATAACTAAGTATTTAGATTCTGCATGAAAACAGTACTGTGACATTGAGTTAACATGCGAATAGGCGCTAAAAACTTTAGTGTGAATCAGGCCACCTTTGAAATGCTTTTGATTAACCATTTTTGGAAAGTTTCATGTCACACCTTCGCTCAGGGTGTACCTCGGATTTCTATGTTGGTTAGGTATTTTGAAGGTTAGCAGTCTATGAGTAGCCGACCTTGACAGAGAATCTTAACTTATATGGGATTGATAATAGATGCTCATTTACAGAATACGCCATTTACCACCTGATGGCAGGTGGAATTGCTACTTCTATATTTGAAAGATTTCAAAGTAATCAAGATTTGATTACTTGAGTCCAGTTGAGTCCAGGGGCGGTTATAGTCAACAACACTGCCGGGCTGTGAATGTAATGTTAACGCCTTCTCGTAACCTGACATCGTATGTTTAGAGGAACTCTGCGCAATTTTAATCAGTAAGAGTCCGATGTACCCGTTGCGCTCCCCTTGTCGGAATGGAATTCATGAGATTTCTCTGCGTTAAAAAAATCACTTACCGTTAGGTAAACTGTTCGCGATAATGCATCCATACACCTACAAAAACAATTAAATTTCCGATTCTTATCGATTAAGGCCAGCTTTAAAAATCCGTGTATCATTAAGACAAGTGCGCGCACTTGCAAGTGTACAAAGCGCTTTGTTGCCTGGCGCGCGGCCAAGTCACTCGCCGGCACTTATTGACGGGCACAATTATCGTAGAGTGATGTCTTGTTATCACCGAATCGTGTGAGAAATTTTAATGACAAAACTTGGTAAGTACTGTTGGGTAACAATGCGGTTGCAGGCTGCCTGAACGTTGGATGTTAAGTTTTTAATCGATTGAAAGTACTGAATTGTTCATGCTGATATGCAATCATTTATGTACTAAATAAATATGTTTGCATCGTTTATCATATAATAATTTATGCATATATTTTAACAGCTCTGCCGATTGGTTAATATAGAGATAGGTGTCACGGTGATGTAATGATAGCTAGTGAGGAATTGTTTCCGTCCATCAATCCATCAGCCTTTTGAGATCCACTGCTGGACATAGCCCTCCCCTAAATGGCGCCACTCTAATCGGTTCTGTGCTCTCGGAATCCAACGGCTTCCTGCTGTCTTCTTCATATTAAATTCCAAAAACAGACTTTAGGTCGTCGATCCATCTTGTATGTGCGGAGGAGGAGGGGGGACAAATGCTCCTCGTGCCTAAGCGTGGTTGAAACTCGAGGATCCTTCTCGGCAAGTAGGAATCACTTATTCCACACTAACTACATACTTAGTACAATCATATTCAAAACATTTAATTGTTTATTTCTAACCGTTTGATGCTATCTGGTTTTTTTAAATCCGTTATTCATTACGATACCTGCAGACACAAATTTACGAAACGTCAGAAGGGATAAAATTTTTGTTTAGTATTATTACTCAGAAGACAGACCTTTTTGTGATTTTTGAAAATAAGATTTATTGTACACATTTTTTAAATCCCCAAATGTTATTTTAATTATTATTCAATTTTTAAGGTGTCATAGAAGTTGGTATATTTTTAGTGAGACATAAAAAATCACTTAAAATAATAGATATAAATAACAAAAAAGATAAACCCGCTGAGTTTCTTGCCGGATCTTCTCAGTTGAGGTCGTGTTCCGATCCGGTGGTAGAGTAAGACAAAAAAATTAACTGTCAATTTGTAATTGCCCCCGTAGGTCTATACAAAATAAAGACACACCATTTTACTTGTGTATTATGCATTATATTTATATTATGAACTATGTTATTTGTGTTTACGAAAATGTATATTGCTAATGTTTCAATCCGCCGTAATTAATGTCAAAGTCGGTTGCTTTTCGATAGTGGGTATAAATTTCAGTAAACATTTCAATCATGATTTGACCGAAACTTTCAATAGATTGATTTCATATGGCTTTTACTTCTATTAGCAGCCGTGATATCTGATAGTTCTAAATGTCTCTCTTATCATCTAAATGTATTAAATACTCACAACAGCGTGCCACAGTTTCATCGGCGTTTCAAAAATGAATCATTATTTTAAATTATAATAGTTTTTTGGAGAATAAATGATCCATTTAGTCTTAATAAAACTATTAACACGTTCGAAGCGGCACAAAATTTTCTATTCTTTCTATTCCTGCGGTACCAGACGTTTTACACCTGGACCTAAAACTACCATTGCGGCGGTACAAGGCTTATAATACCCTGTAATGTTAAAAAAAACTTTAATCCTTTTTTTGGCTTCATGAAAAGAAAAAACATATTTTTTTGCTTTGAGTATTAGTATTAATGAATTGATTGAAGAGATCCTGACGGCGTACGTGGACAGCTTCTTTGGTTTAGAATCTATAGCTAAAATAAAATACAGGGTTTTATGTACCCTGTGCCGCACTGAACAAGAGGATGTTTATGCATATTTTAGGGATGGGAAAAACAGATATCGATGGGCCTAAGTTTTATTGAATAATAATTTAAATAATATTCATTAATGTTTTAGAATTTTAATAATATGCTTTAATGTTTTTCATTGAAACAATCCAAACAGAAGTTTTTTTGCATGCGTTACATTCTGTTAATTTTTTTTTAACTTTTTTGTCAGCTTGACGACTTGTTAAAATTGTTCGAAGCTTTTCATAGCATCCAACACAGTTTCTCTTCTTCGTGCCCTTTACTACATGGTGTTTATTTGGTTTTATTGCGGGTTCTGCAAATAAAATTATTATGAAAGATTTTACGTGAGTGTTATTGTACGTAATTTTTTAGCGACTTTTGACGACTTACCCGTTTTGGATAAATCAATCTATACTTTGATTCATTATTATCATCATTGTCTTCAATATTATCATCACTGTCTTCAATATGGTCCAGTTTTATTATTTTACGACACCGTCTTGAAGTCATTACACAACACTAACCGTGCGAAGCTAGCGCGGTGTGCGGTACCAGGTGAGCGAGGGTACCAGGTGTATTCAACCTGTACCCGCACTGTGATGAAATTTTATTTGTTCAGTGCGGTACCAGGTATAAAATATCCGGTATTAAGATAGGCACACCACTGGATTCTATTTTAATAGCCCATCTCAGATATGTATTTATCTCTGTCCTACACTGAACCAATCTGAAGTTACGCTCTTCGCACGACAGATAAGTATATACTTTTTGTAGCCGCACCACAAGCGAGATATGGACCAGGTGTTTTCAACCTGGTTTTGCATGGAACGTGTTAAATAATGATAAAATGATAATATAGACACTGTATCGTTTAAATTAAATGATAATCATTATTTGCTATGAGTGTAGGGAGCGTTTTTTTAATGCGATTTTAAACACAAATAAACTAAAATTAAAAAAAAAAAACATTATTAATACTTATGCCCAGTCCTCCAAACACACAGCGGACTACACGCACCATAACGATTTAATATAAAAAATAGGTTCTATCTGAAGTCCATTACAGATATCTGCGATGTACTACTCCCGAGTACTAAAATTCTTCCTTTAAATATAAGAGAGCCAGCAACTACAACCTACGGCTGAAACGCAAGAACTGCTTAACACTAGAAATAGGTGTGGCGGTGGTGCCTCCATAGTCGATCACCTGGTTCTGCTGTAAATATGGAATTCGTATCACCTAAAAGTCCAAAATCTAAAATTATCGGTGATCCTCCACTATATTGCATTTATCATACCTACATAAAAATCTTGCTTTTGAATCACTCTATCTATTAAAAAAATTGCATTAAAATCCGTAGCGTAGTTTAAAAGATTTAAGCATACATGGAGACAGACAGCGGACATGTGGTACTGTCACCCTTATTATGGATATTTTTAGTGTAGGTGTAGGATAGATTGTCCCTGTAGTTCCGGGACCAGAATAGAACTACGGTACCCTCTGCCTGTCGTAAGAGGCGACTAAAAGAGGCTTCCGGGGTTGCGGGCAGGAAGTGTGGGAGCTCGAACCACCCGGCCAAGCGACCCCGGGAAGGACGGTGGCATGTGTGGTTGCATGCTGCCGTAAAAACCAGTAGGTGCGGTGAGCAGTTCACGACCACCACGGAAGAGCCCGATGGGGCACACGCTGAGGACACCGGCGGCGGTCAATCGGAGTTCCCGGAGTCCTCTTCGCAGCGTCGAGGTCGGCCACCAGAGGGGTTTTAGTGCGGTAAGAATCCCACATAACCCGCGTCGCTCCCACGACGTCGGGTACTTATTGAAAGTTTCCCCCTCGAAAACAAAAAAAAAAGGTGTAGGATAGATATAATAAAAAATATTGTTTATGCGATCAATTATATGTAAGTGCGCTAACTTTATACGATTTGTTTATATAAGTCTACTCAAAAAGTCCTTTGTAACACATATCGTAATGCGAACATTGCTAAAGGCAGTAATGCAATCACAAACTTGATTTCTCCTCCAAAGAAATATAAGTAAGTTTAGTCCCATAAACAAGTCCGAGATAAGATTACAGAGAAAAAACTCATGTGTAAAAGAAACGCGAGAACGTTGTTTTGTTTCAAAGATAATCAAATTCCAGCGGTGATGGACTACATCAATTTACGGGATCCACTCAGTTCCTGCACCGACCGGAAGTCGCTCTGCCACCGTTCTGACTCACGTCACTTCCTTTGTTTCCCGCGGGATTATGTTAATGTTGTCGCAAAGACATTTGTCTTTGCGTAATGCTTCTTTCCATGCAGGCACCGTATTACTTTCCAATGTGGTGAACATACACACTCTATCGTTGTTTACGATTATTTGACTTCGTAGCAAACGTAATATACTCCCGAGTATCAGAATCGAGTTAAGCTTACACTATACAATACTCAGGTATTTATTATGTTTAATACCAACTTAAGAAAGAATAATAAGATTGTTTAAGCTTTCGTATCAAAGACCTGTTTCCTTTTTGTTTGTTGATTGATTTTTGTATGGTAGCTATAAATAATGTTTCGTCCCTGTAGTTCCGGGATTAGAATAGGGCTATGGTATCTCCTACCTGTCGTAAGAGACGACTAAAAGGGGTTTCCGTAGTTGCGGGCGGCTAGAGTGGGAGCTCGAACCGTTCGGTCAGGCGAGCCCGCGAAGGACGGCGGTATGTGTCACATATCGTCGTAAATACCAGACGGAGCGATGGGCCCAGCCGCCCATCTGTGAGGAGCCCGATAGGGCAACGCGCTTAGAGGACTCCGGTTGCGTTCCTTTGGAGATCCCGGAGTCCTCTTTGTAGCAGTTCTGAGGACGGTCACCGGAAGGGTTTTAGTGTGATAAAAATCCCACATAACCCTGCGTCGCTCCCACGGCGTCGGGTACCTTTTGAAGGTTTTCCCCTCGAGAGAAAAAAAAGCTATAAATAATGTTTAGTGTTGTTATATGTTAGTGTTATATGCAAAACACGAACGTCATTGAGTGAGGTATAGTTAGTTCACCGTCCGTTGGTGAAAGTCGCTGATAATATATCGGAAATAGTCTTCAACATGAACTGTCGTCCGTCCATAAGCTTCCTTATCAAATAAAATTAAAAATGTATGACGCTGGTGGATTTGCCTCTGGGAGAATTCAGGTTTAATTAAATATTGATCTCCCTAGCTACAAGTATTTATAGTTATTGGAATAGTGAACTGATGAACTAGTTGACTATACCCATTACCATAAATAAGCTTGAAGGTCAATATGTTTAGTACAGGAAAGTGTTATAATAGGAAATTGAGAAATATGTTCGGGATATAGGTCTGTTTTTTTTTATCTTGACTATGTTCATAACACCCATAATACTGATTTCACACGTCACCAAATGTATTCCTCCTCCTCACCACCTTTATTATTAATCTAAGTATTTTTTACTAATTCCTATGCACACAAATAAATACTCTGAAAGAACATCCAAATTCCTACCACTCTTATTTACTAACATAAAAATATCAAGCCAAAGCAAAAGCAAAATACTCTACGCAATATGCACACGTATTCGTCGATATGTTTGTGTGCACACCAATATACTCCGGCTACACCCAGACCGGGGTAAATATTTGTTTCCTACGCAAACGTTTGTCCCCACCGATTTGTCTAATTAAAATTCGATAACTCGCTTTGTTACTTTGTTGAATTTATTTTCTTTGGATCAGTATATGTTTTTAAGTTCAATGGTAGTAGTAGATTCTAAGTAAATGGCAGTAGTTTACTATATTAGAGCAATATTTGTTTTAATACCTTGTTTATGATGGTAATGATGACGACAATTTTAATAACATTTCTATCGTACCAATGTACAATGTAACATTTTTTGGGACAAAGCTGTTAGGACGAATTCTGTGGTACTCTCATATTACCTGAAAAGCAGAGAGTTCCAGATTGGATACACGGTCAAATTATTCACTGAATGACAAATCTAGAATTATTTTATAAATCTATTTGACTAGATATGTACATGATCTTCACGATATAGTTACGTTAAGCTTATAAATGTAGAAAGCGCCATTTACCTGTAAAATGAGTAACTTTTTGGAAATTCTTTACATTTTATAGAAATGTAATTCAAACTTACTGAATTTGCTCATCTAAACGTTAAAACGTCATCCGTTCTAAACATGATATTTTACAATGGTTACATTTTTTTTATCTGACTGAAGTAGCAAAAGAGCATGCAGTCCACTTGATGGTAAGTGGTCACAGCCGCCCATGGTCATCTGTAATCAACTTCATACAGAACATGGGTTTGATCTGAAGTCAATCACAGTCGCATTTCTACTCCCGAAGACAAAGATAACGTCTCGCGTGAAAGTGTGCCGGTCATCACACCCTTCCATCAAAACGCAAGAAATGCTTCACGCTAGAAATAGGTATGGCGGTGGTACCTCTCTGGTTGAACTACCCTGGTTCCACCTTGTGTTGTACAGCCAATGTTACATCAGTAACTTAGGAATATTCTAAACTATTATGAAACACGTGCCTCTTAAAGCCGTTATTACACGTTAATACAGGTTAAAAGCCTGTTTCCTGTTATTTTCTTAATGACCAACGCCCTGAAATTCGAGTAGGAAGTGTAACCAAAAGATTTACATCAAAGGGTTTTTACGGTTTACAAATATGACAAATTACGGGGAAACCCGCTTTTATTTATTAATTCAGGTCGATGCATGGGGTGCAGTGCATTGACATGGGTATTCTGGGAACCAGGCCTGCAGTGGCACGTTTTATCCAAGAGCGATTAATGTAACGACCGCTGCATATTTTTTGTTCATATAATGGCTTTTTAATACTTTAGCTAGGAGGCTTTTAATAATAACCAAGGACCGCCACACCTTATTTTAAATAAATGAAGTAGCAACCAAGCTTGCATGGTATAGTACGTTGGTCACTAACGCACTCAAAACAGGTGGGGTCTATGTTAAATGTATCAAGGAAGCCTTTCTACTCTTGAGGATGAAGATCTTAAACCTCCCATCGTAATGCACACAAACTTTACGCTAAAGCAACAAAAATGCCACATAGGTGTGGCGGTATATTCTCGGTCGGACCGTTAATTTATTATTTTACAATTAACCATAAACATAATTAATTAGCAATATCACTAAGTGAGCTAATATCATAGATAATTAAATTATCGTGAAACATTTTATGTTTAGTGATTGGTTTGAAATTAAACATGGTAGCCTGGAAATTAAGTATGAAATGTTATGTATTTATGTTAGGTATGTGTTTTATTATTGTCCTTAAATTAACTTTGTTTTAAAATAATTCAGTCAGGATTGACATTTAATGTCTAAACAATTTACTTATGTTTAATTAAAGCGAAAAATACGAGTACATCACCATTTTTATTTGTTTTGACTTTCGACATTTATTACTTTGTGTAATTTGGTTCCACAATTCCATTAGTCGGCGTTTGAAAACAATATAAATACGTGTGAACTAACACCAATACAAGGGTATTGAAAAGGTTTCTATAAATAGAACTGGGAGAGAATAATGTAATTCCCCGAGTGAGAGAAGTGGAATAATAAGTTTTTTCGAGTAACAAAGCAAATAAAAGCGTTAATGCGGCTGCATCGAGATTTTCCAACTGGGAAAAATTGCTCTTTTATGTAAGGTACTGTAAAGACGGTTTTAATGAAAATCCTGAGCTATCCTATATAGATAAAAGTTGCGCTCTGTTCAAAGTAAAGGATGGTAATTGGCAAATAAAATCCCAATGATGGGGAAATCATTCTTTTTATTTGTTTATTTAAATCAGAAGATTGAGTATTCTTATCGATTTCATCACGGCAACACATAGGTTTTTAAAATTTGCTGGTTGTTGATGTATGTAAAGTGGTACCATCAATTATACAAAAGAATACAAACTATTTTAAAAACCTAAGAACATTTGTTAACGCAATAATCTTTCACTATGCTCTAATTCATAAAAGCAGAAATAATTAGTACAAATTCTTAAATTACGAACTCAAAACCCTTAATAGTATTATCGAAATTTTAATAATGTTAAAAACTTTTAGCTTAATAACCCCTACCGTAAAACAAAAAGTACCCAAAGAGTAATTACATAGGACTATAGTGATTCAATTCAAACACCGATTTAACTTTAAACTAACAGCGACAGTGGAACACCCCAATGTTGTGATAACTGATAAAGCGAGGTGCAGCGTATATTTTTCCGCCTGGACGCGCTTTCACCCTCGTCACTGTCACGGCGTATTATCTGCGAATTTCATATTGAACTGCAGCAGCCACTTCTTGGTTTTGCTACGTGCGGAATTTTATAGCAATTTCACGCTTGAATTCCGTTTGTTTTATCGATGGGATCGGGAATTCCTGACCTATGTTTTTGACGACCCGCGTGGCGCAGCGGTAACATACCGGCCTGACACGCTGTGGGTCCCGGGTTTGATTCCCGGCCAGACAGGTATCTGAATGATGAGTTTAGATTCATGTTCTGGGTCTGTGTGTTTGTGTTTTCGTCTTACTGTGTGTCCATGGCACCCACGACACAGGAGAAAATCCTACTGTGGGGCTATGAGTGTAGACAGCGTTTTTTTATGTCTACCTATTGTGGGGTTACGAAAAATTCTTAAATACGGCAATGTGTTATGGGTAATCGAGTAATTATAATATTTTAATCTATTTCAAGGTTTTATTTCTTACTATTTTTATATCTGATTGATGTAGCAAACGAGCATGCAGTCCACCTGATGGTAAGTGGTCACTGCCGCTCATGGATGTCTGTAGTCAACTTCATACTGATCATGGGTTCCATCTGAAGTCAATCAAAGAAGCGCTGCTACTCTCAAGGACTATGATGGTCGCTTCATGTGAAAGTGTGCCGGCAAACACACCCTTCTATCGAAACGCAAGAAATACTTCACGCTTAAAATAGTGTGGCGGTGGTACTTCCCCGGTTGAACTACACTGGTTCTACCACCTTCAAAAATTAATTAGACATAAAGCTATACAAAATTATATAACAAAACTTATGCTATTGATTAACTACTATACCAATTATTGTTTAGTTAATAAAATTATTCAGCAATGAAGTTAAACTCCTAAAAACCATAGACAATAGTTGATTGATTGAGGCATGTACAGGTTAATGTCCTAGCTTAGTATCTAAGTTAAAAAACCTTAAACGCTACATTCAAGGTATTGTAATAGATGAACTATACACAAATAAGACTATTAAATTGTACAACTATTACGTATAAAATGAAACAATCATTACACCAAAAGGAACAAATTACAGTTAATGACAATATACCCATTATCTATATATTAATACGTGAAGCAAAAACTAGGGGTGCATTTTTCAAAATTGCTTGAAAATTATTACATTATATTTGAATTTGAGTAATATTCGTACTACTTTGGACAATATGAAGTTTAGTTTTTAATTTAAATTACGGTCGAATTTCGACCGATGCGACGGGTGACTAGTTGTTTTAAATTTAGCAAAGCACTACCATGCTTTTCGATTATACTTATTAGAAAAGGACCCTTGCGATGCATCGGACTTTTGACCAAAGTTTCCAAGAGATGTGTCTGAATCACAACGCATTTACGGCCCTTTAAAAGAGTAAGGGATCGATTGCACGAACACCTGAATCGCGTCATGTCAAACACGGTTCAAGACGGTTTTCTTGCATATTGTCCGACGCTGAACGAACACCCTCGTCAACGTCACGCCTCATTGACCCGCCCGAATATCGACTGGGAAGCAATTTATTTTATATGAATCTGCGATCTCCTCATGATGCTGTCACGAAGTGGCCTTATTGATGGTTAGTTAATGCTCGTGCTAATAAAGTAATGATTTCTAATATATTTCTGAAGTACCAAAGTCCTGATAAGTGGTGACTCCTACCTAATCAATCAGATAGATTCAGAATTTAAATGATAATACAAAATAGCAAGCGAGCATGAATTCTTGATAGGTAACTGCTACGTACGCCTCAGATGTGCTGTTACTCCTAGGGACTAAGACATTAAGACGATATTTCCATTTTATCGATTTTGTCGATCGAGAATACGGCATCATTTAACACTGATGTTAGGCAAATAGATGTGGCGGATACTTTATCACTACTTAGTATAAAACTAAGTCGTTTCCCGCTGTCTGTCCCCTATGTATGCTTAGATGTTTAAAACTACGCTACGGATTTTATTGCAGTTTTTTTTAAAGGATAGAGTGATACAAGATAAAGGTTTTTATGTATAACACGTGTATAACATATTAGAGAAACACTGATAATACCAGATTTTTTACTTTTAGTCACAATGAAGTTCGCCTGGCCAACTAGTTTTCTATAAGACATACTCAGAAGAACCTTGTCACTTGCAGTTAAACAATTTAAATATTATTTACATAGTTATATTTATATAATTTTTTAATTGTGTTCGAAAAATTTAGGGCGATATGAAAATTTGGTTTGTAAATACTAACGCGGGAAAATGAAAATTTGTCGTAAATAAATCTTGAAAAAATACGACTTTAGGTTATAATAAAGAAAATCAGTTCATTAATTACAATGATTTCATTGATGTATAATTTATTCGTTCTACAAAATAAATACTTTAAGACAATTTTATTTACAAACAAAAATATGATTTTATTATTTTTGCACTGGTACAAAGTAGCATTTTTGGTTAAAAAAAATTGCTTTCCAGCATCGATATGTGTAATGTGCGTGCCTGCCGAGAGTAATCGAATTTTAGGCAGTAGAACCCTTCTATCTAGATACTACCTAAACTTAAAACTATTGCATTGGAAAATACTACAAGTGTAGTTCATTTAATTTTTACGACGATGTCACGTAATAAAATCACAGCGACTGCTGTTATCGCCGCCCAACGGAAGATTGTTTTACTTGGCAGCAAGCCATAACGACGTAAGGAAGTACAAAGTATAAATACATTTTGCATGCCACTTAACAGTCCGTACAATATATCATAGACCGAGACAGTTCAGACTTATACCGCGTAAAGCAGTTTGAAGTACGATCACACTTTGGAATAGGGCTTTTTAAGTTTCTGCGCCAAATGTTTGTGCCTTGAAAAATAATATCGTGAATTTATTCCGACGTGTATGTACAGTGCAGAGGCAAGGAATATATGCATCCGGATTTTCGCTTCTTTTATCTTTCGGTTTGAATTTTGTTCTTTCGAGGCGTATTTTGTTTTATTCGAATACTTTTGAAATTTTTAAGCTGTGTTCAGCATTTCGTGTGGCGTTTGCTTTTTAAAATATTCCTGTCGTATCCCATCAATTCCAATGACTTGAATGATGAATGTCTTGTCTGAGGTCAATCGCAGATTCATTACTACTCTCGAGGACTAACATGGTCTTATCATGTAAAAGTAAGCCGGCAACCACATCATTCCACCGAAACGCAAGAAGTACTTCACGCTAAAGTCTTGGTCGAGTAGTATACGTTCTACCACCTTGCAAATACACGTGCACAAGTACGTGCCTGAAATTAGAACTCTGTATTTTCAGTATCAGAAGCCAGACCTTCCACAGCACTCGGCTATCACTGCAATTAACACATTATCCCAGTAAACATATTCAATATTTACAAAACGCGCACCTAAATTCCACTCAACAGCGATTGTCGCCGGCAATACCGTCAAATGTATTACAAATTTTACGAACGAGCCACGTTCACAACGGCTGCACGGGCTGTTGCAATCCGGTCAGAATGCCACACAAGTGTTGCTAAGCGTGTTTGTTAAATTTCAGCGTATTAGCTCGAGTCGTGATAGCTCCATAACCTTGTAGCTACTGCACCATTATAGCTTAGAGATAACAAATATTTTTTGATACGATAGAATCATTCTTGTTTACTCCTTTATTTGAAAGTTATAATGAAAAAGTCTGTAATGTTATTATTATTTGTATATAAAATTTTAAATATTAAATAGCAATATTAAATAAATAAATATTTAATAAACATTATTGTTTTATTAATAGGAACACGTTACAGTGTGGTGCATCCACTATGTAAATAAATATGAAGAGATAATTAACTGATGGGAAAATCCGGCCTGTTGTGATTTCTTTATTCTGTTATTTTTTGTAAATAAATACAGAACCCCGACCTTTATATTTAATAACACTTTCTATTTTTGTCAAATATGTATTTATTAAGAACAACTGATATTCAAATATTAATATTATTTTACAGAAAACATCAATGTATTGTATCTTTGCAATATAAGCTTCTTAATTGATTAGACTATACGATGATTCTACCTGTTTATGCGGTGCAATTAACACATCTCGTAAACCTCATTACTGTCCCACTGCTGGGCACGGGTATTCTCTCAGAATAAGAGAGTTTAGGCCATAGTCCACCGCGCTGGCCCAGTGCGAATTGGTGGAATTAACACATAATCCCTATTAACGTATTAAGTAGTTACAAAGCGCGCACCTAAATCCTACTCAGCGGCGATTGTCGCCGGCAATACCGTCAAATGTATTGCAAATTTTACGAACGAGCCACGTTTAGCAACGGCTGCACGGGCCGTTGCAATCCGGTTAGAATGCCACACAAGTGTTGCTAAGCGTGTTTGTTAAATTTCAGCGTTTTAGCTCGTGTCATACTACCTCAGTAAACTTAAACTGCTATTGTAGCTTAGAAATTAAATGTCCTTTTTATTTGTTAAAATCATATTTGTTTATAACAAATAAACAATAGAACAACAATAATTATAACTACTACTAATAATTATAATTACAATAATCATATCTAAAATATATAAGTAACTATATGTTAGATGAGAATATTCATTACATTTTATTTATTTTATATGCATATTGGGTTTTTAGTAATATTTTACACTTTGGCACACCCACTGTGTTAAAAATATAGTAATGGAATTAAATAATGAAAAATACGATCAAATTCGATATCTTATTCGGAGAAATATGTTTTTTGCAAATAAGTAATTGATTGAACCACGACGTGCTTATTATTTGGCTTTCCTTTAACTACTCTTATTGAAATACATTATTTTCAATATGACATCATCGTTTTTTCATTACAGTTCATGCTTTTTCAATTTTAAGACTATAGTTATGTCGCGTAAAATCGTATATGCTTTAATTAAGTAAAATAGGCAATCTTATTTACGTAGAATGCATCTTCTAAAACAGTTGTTATTCTCTTAACAAATTACTGTTTATTTCATTATTACTTTAAAACAAGGAAAAATGTATAAATAAAACGTATTATTTTCTAGCCAGGTGGAAACAAATTGAAAAGAAGTTTTTTTAACTGGCGGAAATGCCTCCTAAATGTTATTCTGTATCTATTGCACGTGAGTAAATTAGCTTAGTCTAATCCTGTAAGCTTATTTGGATTCCCGCGCCGTTTACCTGCTTTCGATGCCTACAGACCTCAGGGATGACAGGCGTTAAGTGATTGCTATTAACAAATCCTAAATATTTCTAGAAAATAAACTTGTTATCTAGATATTTATTAAGCAAAAATTTATGATTCGTTTTTACGATACTTGCCGCTTGACGAAGGACGCTTGACCGAGGAGTATGAAATTACGCACGGTTATAGTTGATGTAGAGAAGGATTGCATAATGCTAATATTTTTTTCAAATAATAAATAAAACATACATAAAATGAACTAAAAACATATTACACACATTATATTGTAATTCACATATTTTTAAATACCGACAAAAACTGGGAGAAGGCGCTGATACCGGAGACACAGTTTCGAGCTAATTCGGGGATCAGAGGCTTCATATAATTTTGATGTAAAAATATGTCAATAAAGTCAATTTATTATTTATTTATTTATACTAAACGAAATAGAACATTCAATATCTTACTATGAAAACACATAACATTAAAAATGTCAGATGTGTTTGTCAAAATACCCGCTATTGCTTTTCAATGCAGCTCAGCTAATTAAACCTTTTTACTTTTAGGGTGTGTTCAAAGTAACTTGAAACATATTACAAATTATTTGAATTTGAGCAATATTCAAGCTTCTTTGGATAATATGAAGTATAGTTTTTTGTATAAATTGCAGAGGCATAATTCAGTTTAATATGATTAATTGCAATACTTAAACATTAGCGAATAATGAATCTTATCTGTAGAAAATCTCACATCTCTGTCTCATGAAGACTAAGCTGTATCTTGTTTCATGCTTGCTCCTATAGTTTTAAAGCAGCATGTGATAGGATACTTTGATATCTTTTTTATAGAAATGCGTATGCGTATGCTCTCTTTATGCGTAATTTGACATACGTTTGAAGTAACATACTTTATAGAAGTATCCATCCTACTTCGTTTCCTAGGTCTAAGGTGTGGTTGTCCCTGTAGTTCCGGGACCAGAATAGGACTACGGTACCCTCTGCCTGTCGTAAAAGGCGACTAAAAGAGGCTTCCGGGGTTGCGGGCGGGAAGAGTGGGAGCTCGAACCGTCCGGTCAAGTGACCCCGGGAAGGACGGCGGCATGTGTGGTTGCATGTTGCCGTAAAAACCAGAAGGTGCGGTGAGCAGTTCACGCCCACCAGAGAAGAGCCCGATGGGGCACACGCTGAGGACACCGGTGGCGGTCAACTGGAGTTCCCGGAGTCCTCATCGCAGCGTCGAGGTCGGCCACCAGGGGGGTTTTAGTGCGGTAAGAATCCCACATAACCCGCGTCGCTCTCACGACGTCGGGTACTGTGGTAAGTCTAAGTTACTTAGGCTTTCGACTTCGTAGTTGAGTTCAGTGGATGTAGGTTTTAAATCTTGCAGGATCTCCATTGCAATTAGATCAATACCCATATTTTATGACACAATTTAGACTTAGGATAGTGAGTCACGATTCAACTAATAAATAATAAGTTTGAATAGGAGTATGCATATATACCGTAGTTTTTTTGAACTTATGTTACTTACTGTTTGCTTATTTAGGTATATTAGCAATCAGTTTTTGTTGCGACGAAAAACTGGGAGAAGACGCTGATACCCGAGACACAGTTTCGAACTAATTCGGGGAGCAGAGGCTTCATATAATTTAAATATAAAAATATGTCAATAAATATATTTTAATATTATTATTATTATCTTGTTATTATTCATTAGTTGGATCAAGAGATGGACGGCATATGTTATGGACATTTTACAGCCTATTACATGTTATGGCAAATTATCCAGAGAAAAATAAACTATACATCTAAATTTTCATAAATTCTTAGTTCATTTTATTATGCATTTTTAAGAAAAAAATAGGTACGAAAAGCGACTACAGACTAAAAGTTTATCTGTACATCAGCGCACGTGAGCGAACTGCTTAAACTCGGTGGGCTGTGCTCTCGTTTAAATTTAGTGCAGTTCGTCTGCATCCTCTGACCTATATAAAACCCTATATACATTATTTTTTAAACTCGGAGATGTTGACAAGAGGTTGAAAGTGTAGTTGAACTCGTACTAGGTGTCTTTGTTTTTTTTTTATATATAAATGATGTAGAAAATGAGTATGCAACTCTCAAAGGTCAATGCCCCCCTTGACATCGGCAGTGGTTTCATATAAAACAAGGGTTCCATCTGAATTCAATTACATATGCGTTGCTACTTCCCAGGGCTGAGATGCTGGTCTATAATAAAAGTGTGCCGGCAACCACACAATTCCGCCGAAAAGCAATATATGCTTCATGATAGAAAGGTGCGGCAATGGTATCTTTCTGGTTAGAGCATACTTTTTCTATAGCTTTAAAAAGCAAGTTTTAAATAATTATACGATTATTTATAGTTATTATTGTTGTCTACAGATATAAGTTCATAGGGAAGCATTAAAGATATAAATTAAAAGTGTAAGCCTAACATTTAAAATGTTTAAAAAAAATAAACTGTGGAGTTGAAAGAAACCATATTAATATACTAGTATAAATTTAAGCCTTCTCCAATATAGTAGGAAAGACGAAAATTTCTCTTAGTTGCAATTTCTTAAAAAAATATCAAGGCGTTCTCCAAAATGAGACTACAGACCAAAAGTTTATCTTTACGTCAGCACGTGAGCGAACTACTTATACCCTGCACGATGCACGCTCGTTTCTATTCCGTGCAGTTCGCCTGCATCCATTAATAGATCTCTGAGATGATGACAGGAGATTCAAAGTGTAAGCTTAATTTATACAGGTAAAAAGCGCCAGATTATCACCTGCGCTATTTTAATAGTGTGAATAAGAACTCGAGATGACTATAGGTGTAAATAATATATTATCGTGTTATTATATTTTGCATACAGCAATAATGCCGTGTGGTACAAGTGTTAATTATAACCACTTTATATCTTTCTGCGGATGTCGTAGAAGGTGACCAAGGGAATAACTATAAAATTGACAGTAGTATCCCCCTTTTTTTTTTGTTTTCGTGGGAGCGACGCAGGGTTATGTGGGATTTTTACCGCACTAAAACCCCCCCCGGTGGCCGTCCTCGGCGCTGAAAAGGAGGACTCCGAGATCTCGAAACGACTTCAACCGGAATCCTCCGAGTGCGCTGCTCCATTGGGCTCCTCCCAGATGGGCGGCTGGGCCCACCGCTCTGTCTAGTCTTTACGACGGTATGCGACCACGCATACCGCCGTCCTTCCCGGGATTGCCTGACCGAACGGTTCGAGCTCCCACTCTAGCCGTCTGCAACCCCGGAAGCCCCTTTTAGTCGCCTCTTACGACAGGCAGGGGATACCGTAGCCCTATTCTGACCCCGAGGCTACAATCCCCTATTGCAACATCAACACTTACTGCGAACACCAACACAAGTGACAAGCGTGATGGCTGCTAAATATGTGATTCGAGATCATATGATAGATATATATTGATCAGGGGATTTCAAAAAGCTGATGGATGACACAGCATAAATTTAGTGTTTAAAAATTAAATATTACATAATTTAAAATTTAAAAAAATGTGTTATATTAATTAGTATTGCTGCAGGGATGTAGTGAATGTAATTTACTGAATGGACGAAATTTTATGTCGGTTGCGCTTCCCTAAGAAGCTACATAAATAGCACCTAATGTTTTAAATTCTACTACAAAAAAATCTTTGGACTGTTCACTTCTTTTAATTCCATGGTTCGCTTTCTTATTATCTTGATAGAACTTTGAGGTGACAGTAGATTTGAAATTTAAATTTAATCACCCTACGTATTCCCACAATGTTAGAAAAAAAACATATACCTATTCAGTTTAACAACTTTGTGTGATGTAGTTAAGGATTTGAGATGAACGTTAACAAACAGAAAGTGCGCTTTAGTACATTTAATCAAATCTAAAACTACAGTATATAGTAATAAGTAGTGTATCGGATATTCTGTAAGAATTTTTTAATCGTTACCAATTTTTTTATAGATTGCTATTCCGTATAAAATATACAAAGCTTGATGTTCAAAATGAGATTACATACCAAAAGTTTGTCTGTACGTCACCACACGTGAGCAAACTGCATAAGCCATTGCGGTGCGCTCTCGTTTAGATTCCGTGCTGTGCCTGCATGCGATCTTAATATACCTCTGAGGTGGTGACAGGAGATTCAAAGTGTAAGCTTAACTTGTCCTACATACGTATTTTTAAATATTTTAAATTTTAGGACTATAGAGTTTTTGCAGGCTTTGAAGAATCAGTAAGAAATTATACTACCTATGTGTATTTTGAAAGTCCTCAAAATGATCAAAATTTTGGAAAATTTAATAGGATAAATTAATAATTGATTATTGTTTATATAATATGATGTATTATTTGATCCTAGTACAGTAAAATGGATTATTCTAAAAATATATTTTATAATCCAAAGTAGTTTAATTAGTCATATTGGGTTACAGTTATCTAATCTACCGGCGGAAGATTCAACGCGTACATATTATTGTATTCGTCTCTAAATTTTACAATGTGCGTATCTTCAAGATGATCCAGTTATCTGGAGGCAAAATAATTAAGTATATACACTTAAGAAGACGTAAGAAAGCAATACAAATATAAGACAAGTATGTTTATGTCCACCAATTCGCACTTGGCCAGCGCGGTGGACTATGGCCTAAACTCTCTCATTCTGGGAGAAGACCCGTGCCCAGCAGTGGGCCAATAATGGGTTGATGCGATGTTTATATCATATTTGAAATATATTTAATTCTTAGTTATATACGTAGGGTTTTGTTATCGTAGATTTTTTATTACAATTATAATATTCTAACACTCTTGATTATTTATAGGAAGTGCAGTCGTCAAAAACAAATGCGGTTCCTATATTCAGTTTTTATTTGCTCTAAAAAAAAACGTGGTTAACAATGTTGCACAGTTGGTGTGAAAAACACGCACTTTGCAAATACTTAGGGCATAAAACGAGTGTAAACTATCTATTTTGAAGTTTAATTACAATCGAAAATATTTCTAATAGCGGATGTTATATAAATATTTAGCTCATGATTACCAACTCACTCATCTTAAATATTTCGGGCTCTTATCTTATCTCGTATCTTCTTTTAAATCTTACGTCGGGATTGATAGGTTTAGGTCTACGACCCTGAATTTTTGCAATATTAGCTATAAGTATGTGCATACGAATAGGTATACGATAACTTTATTTAATTTATAGTAACTACAACATAGTAGTTACTAAGCTACATATTTCTTATTCTGATGAGTTAAGTTTTTACCAATGTAACTTCTTATCGATATGTTTTCGTATCCTTGATATCACTAGAAATGTTAAAGTTATGTTATTCAAGCGGTGACAGTAAGACATATCGCAAACTGTAAGTTTGAAAGTAGTTTAAGTTTAATACTTCCATTGGATTATAATTTATGTATTTAAAGAGAGAAGTTTGTAGTTTAAAACAATGAAAAGTGCGAATGTTGAGACGGAAAGTTGGTTGGGAGTCGCGGAGGAAGAAGTGGTCGTCAGCCGGCGGCGTGTGGAGCGACGGCGCGGCGGCGGCGGCGGCACCGACGTCGACGGAGGCGTGCCCCGGCGGGCCAATGGCGCGCCCCCGCCCGCCGCCCCGCCCGCGCCTCTACACCCAGCTCGCCAGTAGGTTTGTGTCCTTTTGGCTGACCGCATGACTCCGTATCTCGCTTCGTCGCCGTACTTGTAACCCGTGTACGAGCACCACGCGCTTCACTCCTCGACGCTTCCGCCAGATTGCTTCGATCTCCCCGGTCGCTAAACGTGGACTGTTGAGTAGTTGACAAACTTTTAAAGTTCCGAGTGGGCAGCGTTGAAGAGACGGAGTGCAGGTGGCGTGCTTCGCGGCGACAGTGCCAGGTACTGTGTCCACGCCGCCGACCTCACCGCGCGCCCTCCTCCGCGATCCCCGCGCGTCCCGCCTCCAGGGCGCCAGACACGCGGGATTCTTATCTATGCCCAAACATGAATGATAAGCTTTCCTAACTACTCGTAACAAACTATCGCATAACAAACTTTTCGTTTAAATCTGTTTCTGTAGTAAGTTACGAGTATATAAGAAAACTATGATCCACCATCAGACGTATCACATTATTTTTACTTAATGTACACGTACTCATAATAAGTAGTTGTCACTATATACATAAGGCTTAATTTTCCTTTTCAGCATCATTTCATATTCTTATTCAAATAGTAATGACTAAAACATTATTTTCGTAAAATTACACCTTAGACTTAAATTCGTTACTTCTGTTAAATTTGGCTTTATAGATGCTACCACCAACAAAAACAAAGATGATCAAAAAAAACAGGTTAAACTCGACATATTCAATTCGAAGTTCTATTTCGACGCAACGTAACGCCAATGCTATTGAATAGTAGAAAAAAGCAAAGTAGTACAGGATATAAGATTTCCCGAATAAACATAACAATTTCCGCTTCATCGCCACCGAACGTAGGCAGACAAATTAAAGAACATTTTTCCCGGCTCGCTCTTCCCACTTAGAGCCTCCACCGGCTCCATAAAACTTAACTACACGCCGTAACCGCGACTAATTATTAGGGAGGGTTTACATAACGTATTTATGAGCTCGAGATTTAACGCCAACGCCGGTCTCGGGTGGTCTGTTATCGCGCCATTAAAAAGTTGTCCTCTGCGGTGTCGTAAATAACGAAATATGAACCGCTGACCATCGGCGGCTCACACGGCGCGCACGCAGTGAATACACTCACCGACTTTGCATGGATGAAATATTTCAATTTTTCAATAATGTATTAAACCATACAACAACAACATGATGCGTATGACTCTAACCAAAAATAAAAAGGGCGTTATAAAAAATCTAAGAGATTCATATAAAGGATGTTTGAATTGCTTGGACAAACTCATTCAAACAGCATTATGTGAATCGCAAAATTATGTGAATCAAAACACTTCTAGAGCTTAGTGGTTGCCCTAGCGTTCTAATGCGTGAAAGGTTCAGGGTTCAATCCTCGGCTATAACTAGGTTTGGTTAATGTGCTCGATGTTACATACGTTCCCGTATACGTATGTAACATCGACCCTTGACACATGGTATCATAAATTGTTTCATCTAGTAAAAGGCATCATCAAAATATTTTAAAATATTATTATTTATAATGTACGAACTTTTTTTTTTAACACAATGTAGGTCCTATTCTTCCCATTTCATAGTAACAAAATTTTCAAAATTGAATGACGGGTTTGTTTTTGTAGACATACTACTTTGATCGTCTACAATAGCTACGAAAAAGCTCCGGGTTCGTAGCATAGTGCTACGCGGTCTACGAATTTGTGACATAAGAAAGTAAATAAAAAAGTAACTAAAATGAACAATGCCGGATAAAACAGATAAGTAGAATTTAGAGATATTTCAGTCAATTCTAGTGTACGAGTGCGTAAAGATATATTTGATAAAAATGAATTTAGACTCCTGGGCTTTTAGTTTTCTTATCTTGAGGGTAATTCTAAAAGACTTAGATCCGTCACGGTATGATCAAAGATGTTTGGGCAGTCTCAAAGAGTCTAAGTAATAACATAATAAGAAAAATGTTCTAAACCGGTAAAGAATTCTAGAACCGTAACAAAATATATTTGTAAAACATTTATTTGCTTTGTTACAAATAATTAAAAAAATATGATTGAACCCTAATGTAGATGACCACTTGACGGCATTTTTTTCTTTATCTATATGTAAAAGGAAATAAAAAAATGATTACATTAAGGTATGGCCATCACTGAATTTAAACATGTAACATATTTAAATTCAGTAATGCTCATTTATGTAATTGTTATAATAAAGCGATTGCTTGTGCTGTACTTAGAGCTGACATTTTCTCAGAAAGATTTTTGATAATAAAGAGAATTTAAGAATTTCGATATTAAAAAAAATGTATTTCTTAAATAATAGTAGCAAATGACAACAATCAACTTTTTGGAACAAATTCCTTCGTAGTCCTCTAAAGTCAGAGTTCCTTTAGGAACACTTTAGGTTTATCAATGCGCTTGCGCCGCTTACTCGATAGGAAATTGTTTATCGTCACCCTGTGGTTGCCACTGACGATATTTGCAAATTTTCATACAAATAATTTGCTAAAATAAAAGCGTAAAAAGAAAAGTACTTAGTTTGGGTTACTTAAATTAAAAATCTATAAATACACAAATGAGTCAAGTATAAAAAATATGTTTTACGTAAAGCACTTGAAAGCCTAAATCGTCAAACTAATCCTAAAACCTACCACTTTTTCGAATTGAGGTATTTAACAGAGGAGGTACATCTTAGACACGTATTTTTGACGTAAAGCAGTTCTGCGTTTTAGTCGACATTGTTGTTCCGCCTTATTTAGATATGAGTCAATATCAGTCCTCAGGAGTAGAGAGAACCTGCATATATGAAGTTTTGCATAGATGCATATTTGTTTGTTACTTAAATCTTGAAAAAAAAAACTTAAATCATGGTTGACTTTTTTTCCTGAGCAGACCCCGGAATATTAGAATTAGCATTTAAAACACACGCCTTCTACACTCATAGCCACACAGTAGGATTTTCTCCTGTATCCTGGGTACCATGGACACACACAAGACGAATACACAAACACCCAGACCCAGACCAGGAATGTAAACTCATCATTCAGATACCTGTCTGGCCGGGAATCGAACCCGGGACACTGCGCGTCAGACCGGTATGGTAACCGCTGCGCCACGCGGGTCGTCAATATAATACCTAATACCTATTGCAAATATAATTGCCACATGGATAACACTTTGTTTATATCTTAACAAATCTCGTACTGTACGAGATTTGCCTTATTTCAGGTAGTACTTCACTCAGTAATGAACATTTTGTACTAGTAGCACTCGAGGGAAGGGAGTCCTACAGACGAATACTCAAGTACTTAGTTATCTTCATAAAGTATATTTTACTCCCGGCAGTTCGTGAATTTGCCATTATAGTTTTATTTACTGTCTGGTATTCTTGTTGTGTTATTTAGTATATCATTTTTTATTATAAATGTGTCACGAGTATTCTTGTTGCTAACATAATTGTTAGAGTTCCGGATAGAATAGCAAAACATCTACTTTTCAAATTATCTTACATTCTAATTGTTTTTTTTTACAAAGGGTATTTATCACTTTTTGCATAAACATTAGTATCTACATATTACCTTATTTACAAGATTAAATAACTGTTATCGACTTCATTCTTTCACATTATTTAGACTTTAGAAATGTCTGTAATTTTTAGTCAGAAACCTCAAAAAGGATTATTTTGAGGTTTCTGACTAAAAATTACAGCATTTCTAAACAAACATTCAATTCCACTTGACTTAGGGACTTGATTTAATTTAATAATTGAGCCGTTTTCTTCTGTCCCAGGTATATAGATACCTTGCACTAGATCAAAAAAAAAATCAATTATTTGTTCTATTTTTTTTATATATTAAATTTTGTTATTTTTTTTGTTTATAACCAACTAATAATACTTCCTAACTATCTATATCTAAAAAGTATTATTTGCTTATCAACCCAAAATTGGTTGACAACAAATATAAATATTTACATGTACTAACAACTTGTATAACAGAGGACGCAAGTAAATAAATAGCAAATCCTTTAGATCTTATTTAATCTTAAAATATAAACGGAGAAAATAATGTTCTTTAACTTACGTCTTCCGCTATGAGCTAAGCTTTCAGTTTCAGATTACCTTTAAAAGGATGGAACAGAATACAGTTGCTAAGTAAGAGATAGATTGGAATGAATAGCATTCGCTAAAAATGTTTCCGTTGGTACAAAAAGCGCCATCGGATTCTATCGGAAATTATGTTCAATGTATAGTATTAGCTATCGATTTAAATAATATTATTTAATGTTAAAGCACTTATCATGACATTCTAAAATTCGGTAATAATTGAAGACCAACGCCGACTGTCACTGATTGTCCCGCAGATTTGAACTGTCGCTCGTATATAAGATATCTGTTCGGCCACAAAATATTCACTTGGCGCTACAAGCGTGTTAGACCAAATTACGTGTCCTTATAAGACACTAATAGCTGCAAGATATATTTTTTTGTTCTCGAGTGGAAAACCTTCACAAGGTATCCTACTCCCTGAAAGCGATGCACGGTTATGTGGGATTTTTACCACACTAATCCCCCCCTCTCACGGCCGTCTTCAGCGCTGCGTGGACGTCTCTGAAATCTCCAAAAAAAACAAAACCTGAGTCCTCCGAGCGCGATCTCTCTTTTGGGCTCTGATTTTGTTTTTTTTTTAAGTGGATAATCCTCATGGATACCCAGCCACCCGGAGCGGCAGCTGGGTTATGCCGGACTCTTACCGGCTAAACCCCCACTGTGTTTTCTCCTCGCACCGTACGGCGGGAACACGGGTAAGCTTTCGCAGTCATCCGCGAACCCGCCGGTGCCTGGCCGCTCCCGCAGCCCCTCCTCTGGTGAAAGAATTCGCTCACCACACCTTGTGTTTTTTACAGCGGCATGCGATGTGGTCGCATGCCGTCGTCCTTCCTGGGATCGCTTGGCAGAAAAGGTTGAGCTCCCACTCTAACCACCCGCCCTAGAAGCCCGTTTTAGTTGCCTCTTACGACTGACAGGAGATACCGTAGCCCTATTTTGGTCTTTTTATTGGTCAACCTCAATTCTATTTTAAAGGTCCCGATTATTCACTTACGTCAGACTAATATAGATAGAATCGATACGGAGATTCATATAGAGGCCAATTTGTGTTAATGTCGCAGTTAAGACTATATTTAACTTTATAATTACGTCGAGACGTTTTCCTAGTAAAAAACATCTAATATGCCGGTCTAACGAAACAATAAATTGAAGCAAAATATTACACGTCCTTTTATTTCTGCCCATTATACCCAATTTTTTCTCTAAAGTTACTTATTAATATGTTCAAATTGTAAAAGATCTAATATTGGGAAACTAATTTCAAGGCAAAACTTGTGGACAGGATCTGGATAGTCGAGACGCTTTCAAACTTGAGATGTTTACACGCGCTCCGACGATGATACTTGCGCTAATTCCTGTATTTACGACAGTTCCTTTGATGCTTAATAAGAAAAACTTTCTTATCTCTTGATATACTGCGGGGGATTACTCCGGCTAGCTTCTTAACCTATTCACATTTTACTGCTTTCAAAATATCAACCTAACAAAATATTTCCTTTCTTTTATAAAAACGTAGGCGATCATTGTGACTGCTAAAAGAGGCAAATATTTATGTATACCAATGAAATAACAGTAAGTTCTTCCTATTTATTAATTCATTATATGACTTTTTTGTATAGTTTTCAAGTTATATGTTTTTTTTAATTGAAGTAGCAAACGAGCATACCGTTCACCTAATAAAATAGATGGTCTATGGCACTTATGTAAGCAACTTTATTTAGGGTTTTAATCTAAAGTTACATTACTACTCCCGAGTAAAAGTTCGCCTCACGTGAAAATGACGTAGCAACTACTATCTGCAACCGAAATGCAATACCTGGTTGAACCAGTTATTGTGTGTCCTAGAAAAAGATGTGTCAGCATATTCGTTCTACCACCTTGCGAATATTATAACATGCGATTAATAATTGGTAAACATAGCCAGAACTTTGACTGAGATTTATATACAATGTATTGGTTAAGTTGTTGGTCAAAATATAATTAACTAGTTGACCCGGCTAACTTTGTTCAGCCTTAATGTCAAATATCTAAAATTATCAGTGTTTCTCTACTATATTTTAAACCTTGCTCTTGAATCACTCTATTTAAAAGAACTGCATTCAAATCCGTAGCGTAGTTTTAAGGATCTAAGCAAACATAGAAAACCGACTTTGTTTTATACTATGTAGTGATTAAGTTAATCACACGTAAAGATGAAACTTAACGAAAACAGTTAATAAAATGTATTTACGTAAATTACAATGCACTTAATTTTCAATATAATTTTTAATATGACATACACGTTAATATATTTTATTACTGGTATTAGGCAACGCAGGCATCGTTTGCTACCTACTTTTAGTAATACATAGCGGTGACGTTGGCCCATTTGATTGTCCATTATCCATGAATAAACTAAACTATAAATGTATATAACATTCCTGTTATCACAAAGATAGCTGTTAACGAAGGCAAATGTTTGGTTTTAAATTGTTAATCGCTGAATGCTAATTTGGCACGGCACTCCGATTTACATCAAAATCAGATAATCCAAATCAAATTGTATTTCAAATAGTTATTGACAGAACGCAGATGGTTTAGTGTGGATTAAATATATAAATGTTATTTTAACTGTGTTCGTAGGTTTATTTAATTAAACTTTAAAAATAAAAATGTATGAAAAAATGCATGAAATAAAAAAGGAACTGTTATATGTCGAATATGGATGTCATTACATACATATTCGACATATAACAGTTGTTTTTTTTAAATTGGTAAAATATATCCTAACATGATATATTTAATGTTAATTTGTCCTGATTTCCGATATATACTCGAATGCTGTATTTATATTGTGCACGATTCACGATACTTTTGAGTATACATATTCGTATACATGTAAATTTGCAGTATAGACAGCGGTACGTCTGTATTGTAGCGATATTTATGTTGACTGTATAACATCGGAATTTATAGTCAAATTGAGAATAAATGTATAATAAGAATATTAGTAGTAGTATAGTAAGTATCGACACAGTAGTAGTATCATGTGGTCAATTACTCGAGAGCCACGAAACAGAAGCATCAAGTATCATACAAAATTTTAAGCGGTAAATGTCGTTCTACTTTTTCCAAACGCGAAGAAAATGGCATTTTCCTTGGATTAGAAGGTAGAGCTGACACATGAATATTCTTAGATTGCTTTGGGTAATTATTTCAAAATCGAGTTACTCAGTTAAATCCTGGGTAGAATCGGATGAGCACATTAAAAGTGAGTGACAAATGCATCGGATAGTTTGGAGGGGAAGTTGAATGCAATGGTCTTGATGTAAGCACATGATGCGTGGGCGTCTACAAGAGTCTTTAGTGTCCCTGAAGTGAGTTTCCTTTGAAATATTACGTCATTTAGTGGCGCGGGTATGTTAATTGAAATGCAGGTCTATATATAACAAGTACAGAATTTATAGTTCCATAAATTAGGTTAACCATAAATTCTTCCTGGAATAAACAGCTAATTCGGCACAAGACCTATTATGGTAACCTGTCAAATTAGTAGTTTATTCCTTGTCTTGATATACATATGTCACATACATACATCGTTGAATGTTTGTTTTGTATGTATGGCATCAAGGATCATTACAGTGTTAGGGTACAATTTTAGATAGCAATCGGTCTTTGTGTCAGTTACACTCTGGCAAAGCGATGTCTTCCGCCAGGTAAGGTGATAATGCCATGGAAGCGACCGTGCTCCGATATACGTAATGATGATGATGTTGAGAAAATTTTTCTATTGTCGCCTTTTTTTAATGAGTTACGTGAGATCCCCATAGCGCTCTTCAAACAAGATCATAATAATTGAACTAAATTTATAGACTTAAAATAATATAGCTATGAATATAATCTATTAGTTGTATTGGAATGTTAAGTGTCGAGACTGAGCACGGATATCCGGCCGCTTAGAAGACATTAACGGATTTCCTCTTAGTGACGATCAACTAACAAGCAAACTAAATAATCTTATTAAATATTCGCTTATTGCATTTTCATTATTATCCCTGCATAATCCAGTAAAATTGTGTTTCCTGGATTTTCTAACGGAACGAACTTCAAATTTATAATATTAATGATTTTTTAGGTAGCAAAATTACTAAACGTATAAGTGTACCACCTAATATCGATATAATATAAGGTATCCCAAATTATGCAGGTGAAAGACATACGGGAATATATTGAAATACCACGCATTAATATGTTTATGTTATCATGCGGTTCAAAGAAGAACATAAGTTTTTCAACACTCAATGTTTTACTAGTAGGTAGCTATACAAACTAATTAACGCTATTCAATCGGGAAGATACTACCGCCTCATCTATTTCTAACGTAAAGCAGCTCTTGCGCTTCTGTGGAAGTTAGTTCTCGGAAGTAGGAACGCATCTGTTATTGACTTTTGATAATGCCCTCCTTATCTGTTCGTTATTTACAAGTTTAGATAGACGGCATTGATCAATTGGGAACCATTAGGACTGCATATTCGTTTGCTGTTTCAATACAATAAAAATAATATCATGGTCGTTATGAGCCCACAGGTGATTCTCGTAGTGCTGTCGCAATGGAAACAAGTCTTCTAAACCAATACATTATAATGGAACTCAGACACCCAAATTGCCCATAATGAAAGAAACGGTTACAGTATTTAACGTATTACGTTAAATAATTCAGACGGGAATACTTACAGAAACGAGCAGTAGTTTTGGTAGAACTAATCTCGAGAAAAAGTATTAGAAGAGAGATGGTAAATGTTTTACCGAGAGACCTAAATTTTCCGCTCGACAGAACGCGAACGGCGCCGGCCTGTCTGCCTAATCTACATATCTGGCAAATAAGCTAATTTCTGTGAAATATGGAGTCGATAGCCTTCCTATGGTACGTTTTGCTTGATCATTCGTGAATTATCTTCTGTCTACATCACTTAAATGTATGAGAATCTTACTCAATCCGTCTTCGCATAAACGGCTCTATTATGTAGGTAATGTATTGGAACCTTGCCATACAAAACTAATGTTACGCTCTGACCTTTTCAGTAATTATGCTTGTTAAGGCTAAGTTGCCATATGTCGCGTTAGTGTGTCAATGGGCGCTATACATACAATATGAATAAAAATATTGTGTATCAATGTTTTGTTCATTTTTTGATGTAGCCACTAATATTTTAGTTCCTTGTCTGAATTATTTTTATGTAATATTCAAACTATATAGGTAAGGTAGTATTTATTTACTTAGATTAATAACTGTGTAATTAAAGTAAACTAAATATGTTCAAAGAATATTTAAATATGAAAGTCGATACACCTTTATATTAAAGGTAAACTTTCAATACCAAATCCGTATTTAAGAATAAAAAAGTCAAATTTGATCAAAACATCTTAAGAATATTAACTCCGTCTCGTGATTTTAATAAGTAAGCTATTCAAAACCGATTCATGCAAATATCCGCCTATAAATTTCTTTGATCTGTCAATTATTCGGGGGAAATCTGTCCTAAGCAAACAAAAACGTTGGGGTAAGAGGCTTGAGGTATGACGGACGTCAATAGTTTAGGGAACAGAGTAATACGTGTTACGTTGTTTAATTAGTGCCCTAATTCAGAAGCATTTTAACAAGGTCACTTGTTATTGACCTGATTAGTTATGGCAAGCCTTTGCCCATTAATAGGTGATTGACGATAATTTCAAAAATAAGCATTTTTATATTTTGGAATGCGTAAATAAATTATGTTGATATACGGTTTGTATCCATATATATATTTTATATTTAGGGCGTAAGAGTTAGTCAAATTTTGCGATCAGACACATTAAGATGATCATTGAGCCACGATTTTATAAAATCCCTTTTGATTTTGACATAATTGTCATATTATAGAACCTTTTTACATGAAATTGCTCGTACTTTGGCAGCAGTTACCATTTATCACTAGGTGAACTGCATGCTCGTTTGCTCCTTCAAATCAAGAAACTTTAAGTGCAATGTACAAATACGATTTTGGCTTTGAAAACTTAACTCTATTATAAATAATTATATTTATTGCTATTATTGAAGCGACTGCCATATTTAACGAAGATTTGTGTATAATGTAAGATAAAGTAAAATAAATATAGGCGTTTACAACTTGGACACTGCGGTTAATTGACTATGAAGGCGCTTCGGTAAATTAATTTGACATCAAGGGCGTCGATAATATTTTGATCTTTATTAATAGTCCGATGGCCACGAAATATTAGCTTTTTTATCACATTGAAATCGCAAAATGAGCTTGCAGTCTCGCTAATGGTAACTGACCACTGCCACCCATCGACATCTGTTAGCAACTTCATACAGAATAGGGATTCTATCTAAAGTCATTTTCAACTGTTTTGCTACTTCTGAGGACTGAGATGGTCGCCTCATATAGAAATGTACCGGCAACCACACCCTTCCACTGAAACGTTACAACTACTTCATGCTGTATCCGACTTGTGTCTGAAACCGAGCACTCGATGATTCTCGTCGACTTAACCTTGTTGAGTTCAACCCCGGGAAGACACAAGTCTGCGCGTTTACCGCTTAGAAAGCCCCATTTGTCATAGCGCCAGAGTTCCAAGGAATCTCGTTCACCCTTTTAAAAGCATGGGGATCATGGGAGTTGACATCTCGTTTGACGCATTTTCGGTGTCATTTGGATGTCAAGGCTATGTTCGCAGCTTAGAAGTTGAGAGTCGTGAACAGAGCCAAGCAGTACTTATCTCCACGGCATCTCCTTCTGCTTTACAATGCTGAAGTTGAGTACTACTTACATCTGGAACTTCTGTCACTGCTTAATTTTATCACTCCATTTAAATTACCCAGAGAATCCCGGTTTAATATTTTTGAAGACAAACAATCTTATTCTAATCTTGGTCTTAATGCTCCTCTCAACCGAATTATTCGCGAATTCCGGTTAGTCACAAAACAAGTAAATATTGACATTTTTAATGATAGTATTTACAAGTTTAAATATATTATTAATAAATTCATATATCATAAAATATATTGACATATAAAATCTGTTTAATTTTAATTTAATTTCATTTTAATTTCATTCCAGAAAAAATGTTTCTTTTCTTTTCTTTATTACTATTGTTATTATCATTTGACTTACTTGTTACTCGCTCCTTTTTGCAAGCAGTCTTCGCCTGTAAATGTAGTTGCACTTAGCTTTTCCGTATTGTATAATTGTGTTATTTTTATATTATAATTGGTGTAAACTATGTAGATGATCAAATATAATTAAATAAATAAGTCTCTGGGCAGGGGCGCCCCAATAAACGCGCGATCGGAATCGTCAACGACCCAAGGTCACCGATCGGTTAGAACCCTTGAGTCTACGGAAGGATATAGTCTCCCTCTGCGTATGTTACTTTTTGACCTGGTGCCTACGTCACCTTTCCTCCACCGCATCACTCGCCAAACGATGAACTTCCATCCGCATCAACTGGACTCGTGGTGGTCCTCCATGGTGTCATTTTTGCACGATCGTTTTTGCCGTGCAAGATGTAAACTGAACTTCCTCTTGAGATATTCCCATAGAGTTATGACATGGAGCTCATCCAAAAAATTGCGAAAAGAGCTATCCTTCAAAGCCGGCGATGCATTGGCGACTACTCTGGTGTTGCGAATGTCCATAGGCGACGGTGACTACTTTCCATCAGGTAGCCCGTCTGTCTTATCGCCAGGTTTAAGTATAAAATAGCGTAAGCGTTTCTTTAAGCGTAAAATATTCTAGCAAATAACATTAAGTATTTATCATAGAACTATTTCTGCCTAAAAACTGTGTGTTTTTAATGTGATAGCCCTCAAGGGTAGCAACGTATTTGTGGCGAATCTCAGGTAAGAGTCTATTTTTTTTTCTGTGGTGGATTAAAAAATGTCCATAAGCGGCATACAGTCAGATAGACTGCATGTTCTGTAGCTACTTTTATATTCTGAAAAAAATATAAGGGCGGTTCCTACATATATTAAGCTAATGTCGTTCTGTAAAAATTATGTTCTTATAATCTTTGTATTATATTTCATTCTAGCAATAAGTAATATTTGAGACTATTTTAAAATGTATGTTAAGTTTGAAAACTGCCTTTTATAAGCTGATTATCTTCGTATATAGGAATCCATTTTTGGTACTCGAAAAGTTTTAATTTTTTATGTTTCTGTATATCTCCCAAAAATCTGATACAAAGTACGCTCAGAGTATTAAATTTGTAAACGTACTTGTGATTCCCGTTCAATGAAGGATACGAACGAAGGATACGATAATTTTCGCAACATTGCAAGCGGAGTCCACTTTGAATTTTGAAAATTCCCCGATCACTCTATGTTGTGTTCGTTTTGTCGCTTCACAAAGATTTGTTTCCTTGCCCTGACGGATGACGCAAACAAAAAGCATTTTCATTTACAAACTGGAGGCAGGGACGTCGGTTAATGGACGAATGGTGCTCCGTAACCGGTTTATCACGATCACAATAAATCGGGGCTTAGCTCAGAGCCGGCTGTTCTTACATTCGACGTTCCCATGTTAAGAAACTTAAACGATAGCTGACTAAACGTTTGCGAATACATCGCTCGATGGATTTGTTTGTCGGACTTTTGTTTATTGCGTTAGGAATTATTCTTATTGATACCTCCATGTTTTGTATGAGATTTAACTAGCAAACGGGCTATCCATCCTTTAGATGGATAGTGTAGATAGTAGGATAAGTAATTGGTCACGTTTGACTATGATTAAGAAATAGGTCTTAAAGGTATAAAAAGTCTACCAATGCGCATTTGGTCAGCATACTAGACTATAACTAACTATAGTCTAAAACTCTCTCACGCTAAGAGAAGACTCGTGCCCCACAGTGGGATAATAACGTGTTGAAGAGACCATGTAGAGATGAGTTGCCATTCCGGAGGATTAAGACGCTCGCCTTGTATGTAAGTCAACCCTTTCCACCAAAAAGCAAGAAGCTTTAGCCGAAATAGGTAGGTGACGGAACCCTTTTGGTAGAACCACATTCATTCTAATTAGTTAAACTTAAAGTATAGCTATTTCATTGTTATTGAGATATGCTTTTCTGGAAAACTAATTTTATGTTCTTAAAAATTAAAATATTTTCTTATTCTCAATTTGATTAATATATTATTAAAGGCATCAGTATGTAGCAGATTATCATACATGCATATTGCATAGGATTAATTAATATAAGCCGAGTCACATATGTGAGGTACAACGTTGTAGTCTAGTTCAATAAATATGCAAATTAGTACATCTAGATTTTAGGCGCAAAATATCAAGTAATTAACTGTTAAAGGTTTCAAAACATCTTATTATTACAATGTAGTCTTTCAAATACTTTCAGACTATGACATGTATAAATAGTTCGGTTCCTACCGAACTATTACTAGTAACTATATTTTTCACAAGGAATATTCACGAGTGTTGAAATGTTTACGAAGTGTTTAGCACGTACAATTGTCCTTTATGCATTATATTAAAACAAATTGTTATCACTAGAACTATAATACAATAAATACTCTCATTTTTGTAGCTTAAATAGTTTTCATAAACTTGATTGTAGTTTTCTCTTTTTTTTTTCGTCTTTCTGTTTTCTTGTTGTATTGTATCCTGCTAGAATAAATTAAAAACACATAATACGCTTTTTACATGCATAGCCCCACACTAGGAATTACTCCTGTGTCGTAGGTACCATGGACACATATAAGACGAATACGTAAACACCCAGACCCAGAACATGAATCTAAACTCATCAGTCAAATACCTGTCTGGCCGCTACCCAGTCATACCAGTATGGTGACCGCTCCGCCACGCGGATCGTCATGCATTCTCCTTCTACCTTTAAAATCAAATCGGATTTTTATAATATCAAAACGGAATTTTAAAATTCATTATAAAATATTGTTATACCCATTTTAGTTTCATTTTCACACATAATAGCAAACGAGGATTACGAGGCTGCTCGAAGTCGGGCCGGCGTTTTTCCGATCGGCCGGCTTGCTCCACAAAAAACCTTGATGGGTCATTGTACGGTTGGTTTGAAACTATCGTGTTTCAAAATAGGCAAATAAATTTCGTGCTAGCGCTCGGTTCGCTCTCCCATATTGAGTTTATAAGACATTTTGATTTTATTATTAAACTCCATGTGTACTTGATCTATGAAATATGTTTTACTAGCTTATGAATTTATCATTAAACTGTTTTTAATCCATAGGAAAACAATTATATTCACACATGGAACGTGTCAGACCCGGCCCGTAGAAACTAACATAGGTTAATATTACTTTCCCTGTGGCATACTTTACAGTGACAAGTAAGAATGGGACAACAAGCTTATATAACAAAATTTACAGAAATATACAAATAAGGATAAATTTTTAAAAAGTGTGTGCAATGGTTTTGGCTTGAAAAAGAATGTTATGCTGAATACATGGGTGAAAATAGTTAAATTGGAAATAGGTTCAATATTTATTTGTATTAACTACTCAAATTTTAGCAGTATCTCTTAAATTACCGGCAAAATAAAGGGTCCTAATACTAGATGTATTATTTTGTTAACAGATATCGTATAGTATTCAAAAAGTATTCAAAACTGTTGAACTTATTTCGGTTACAGGGTATTTTTACGTACTACGTCCAGTTCAGTCCGATTTCTGAATCGATGAAAAAATTGTGAGATAGGTACGCTGTTAAATCTTTTTCCGACATAGGAAGTTATGAAATTGAAGTTAAAAACATAACTGTAGGATAAAAAAAGAACAAACAAACAGTAAAAAAAACTCAAACCAAACGAAAAATAAAATTTAAGTTGAATACGGGCAAAACGTTGATGTACAACAAAGAATATAATAATAGTAGCGGTGGTCGTTGGTGGTGCATTGTATATAAATTTTTGAGTTTAAAAACAATGAAGTAGGTAGACTTTTCGTTTTTAAAAGCAGCTAAACCCGATAGTTGCAACACTAATACTCCATACTACTAACAGACGTAAAATATTCATAAGGTAGGATAAGACGAGAGCTGTACGATCCATCCTACGATGTCTGACGGCTTCAGCTCATCAGATGTCACTTGAGCTGAATTCACGCTCCAGACGAATCCCGTAAAGCATACTATAACGAGACGCGCCACGTTACACTGCGTTCACTGGTTGCTGGATAATGGGCGTGCACCATAACGTAGGAACTAAATAGACTGTTAATGATTTAGAGTAACTTCGTATGAAAAATGATACCACTCTAGAACTCTCTCACCATTAGTGGGTTGGGCATTGCTTTTTTTTGTGGTCGGAAAGCACTGAGTAGGTAGAGTTTTAGTTCCTCAAATGAAACTACGCCGATAATAATTGAAACACAAATACTTCATAACGCTAATGGACGTAAAATATTCATAAGGTAGGATAGGACAAGAGCTGTACGATCCATCCTACGATGTCTGACGGCTTCAGCTCATCAGATGTCACTTGAGCTGAATTCACGCTCCAGACGAATCCCGTAAAGCATACTATAACGAGACGCGCCACGTAACGTTGCGTTCACTGGTTGCTGGATAATGGGCGTGCACCATAACGTAGGAACTAAATAGACTGCTGATGATTTAGAGTAACTTCATATGAAAAACGATTACTACTATAGAAATCTCTCTCCATTGGTGGGTTGGGGTATTGCTTTTTTTTTGTGATTGGAAAGCACTAAGTAGGTAGAGTTTTAGTTCCTCAAATGCAACTACGCCTATAATCATTGAAACACAAATACTCCATAACGCTAACGGACGTAAAATATTCGTAAGGTAGGATAGGACGAGAGCCATACGATCCATCCTACGATGTCTGACGGTTTCAGCACATCAGATGTCACTTGAGCTGAATTCACGCTCCAGACGAATCCCTTAAAACATACTATAACGAGACGCGCCACGTTACGTTGCATTCACTGGTTGCTGGATAATAGGTGGTTTTCATAACGTAGGAACTAAATAGACTGCTAAAGGTTTGACCCTTTATCAACTTAACTTCATCTGAAAGACTATTACCAGTCTGGTAATCTCTCGTCATTAATGGTGCATTGCGTATAAATTTTGAAAGCACTAAGTAGGTAGACTTTTAGTTTATTAAATTAAACTAAGTCGATAATTGAAACGCAAATACTCCACACTACCAGCAGTTGAACGTAAAATATTCATAAGGTAGGATAGGACAAGAGCTATACGATCCATCATACGATGCCTGACATTTTCAGCTCATCAGATGTCACTTGAGCTGAATTCACGCTCCAGACGAATCCCGTAAAGCATACTATAATAAAACAAGCAACGTTACGTTGCGTTCTTTGGTCGCTAGATAATGGGTTTGGCTCATAACATAGGAAGTAAATAGACTGCTGATAGGTGGCATACACTGGTAATCGTTTTTCGTATAAAGTAATAAGTTGTTATAAATTAATTACAGGGAGACTTTTTTACCTTTTCGTGACAATTGGACAAATTTACGTTTATATTAAATCGAATCGTACGTAGATAGTTCGGAAAAGTGAGTTACCTTAGTGACCGTATTTTACTTTAACATTTCACCTTTTTGATGGACTCTGATACAACAAAGTGTACCTATGTTATATCAATAGCTCTGACTAATATTTATTATTGAGTGCGCTCATGTTCATCTATTAAATCATAGGTACATGTTCAGCTGATTAGAGCGATTTTAGCGCGGGTATACTAATTAAAACAGCAGGGATTTCCGGGAAAACAGATAAACTTGAAAATAAATAAACTTGAGCGCTTGCAAAATCTTTGTATTAGATTTATTTTTGGTTTACGGAAATTTGATCGTATCTCCCACTTTCGCAAGGATCTCAAGTGGCTCCCAATCCGTTATCGCAGGAATACTCGAATCCTCTGCCTCCTCTACAATGTACTTAAAAATCCATCCTCTCCTTCATACCTGAAACATCGTTTTTCATACACGCGACCTTCTCTAGCACCCTGCAGATCGCACCTTAAATCCCTTCTTAACTATCCTTCCCACAAAACCTCCCACTATTCACACTCCTTTTCTGTTCATGCGGTTAGACTGTGGAATTCACTACCACCAGAAATACGCCTATCTAAAACTATTTCTCTGTTTAAAAGAAGAGTCAAAGAGCATTTCTTGTCCCTTTCATAATATATATGTAATATGTGTATATTTAATATATCTGTATATATATATATATATATATATTTATATGTTATATGTATATGTTATATATGGTATATATGTTTATTAAACAAGTATTTATATTTTATTTATATATTATATCTAGTTTGTGCACACTGGATTTGCTTTTATATACCCTTTCCTCTCACAGGGCTGCTGGAAGAAATTTCATATTGGAATAAGTAGCCCTTTGTACTATGTCTATTTTAAATATGTTTCCTTATTATGTGTCCGTGTACAAAAACTTATAAATAAATAAATAAATAAAATAAAACAGAAAAAAACAGTTTTTCTATTTCAGCCTCTTTCCTTTAGAACGTCGGTTAAAAATTCATCATCATGATATTTACTTTTAAAAATTAAGTTAACTAACTCGTTTTACTTGAACTTAATTATTATTGTTCGTCCTCTACTTCGCAAAATCATGGTATTCTAACGTGTGCCTACGTGCATACCTAAATGAGATCTTTATAGTGACACTTAAATTAGGAGTCTATTTGCTTACATTGCTTGTGCACTCACCTGGAAGCGCTCAGACTGTTTTATATTTCACAGCTGTGCTTGCTGCGGCCAGCGCATCCAATTAACTTCAGTTGTCCGGTACACCGTTTGTAATGCGTGAAATATCGAGGGCTTGATGAGTGGTCCGTTGTCTTTATGACCCATATATGGAGGTAACACGTCATATAGTCATGCGGGACATAGCGGAATAATACAAAGAGAATCATGTTTGTGTATGTTTGATTATTATTGACATAGTTTTAACTTTTTATATTATACTTAGCGGATTAATTTGTAAGATATGCACTAAAATATTTAAAGCACTAAATATTATTGAAAATTAAAATTTACGTTTGTACGGTGTAAATTAAACGGTATATTTAATATATTAAAAAATCCTTAGTAGTTAGTTCTATATCATTGCAACACAACAATGTATATAGAAAGACTTCATGTAATTATTTTACTATTAAGTTTTTATTTTACTCCAAAATACAGACAAACCTGAATCAATAGCATAATACTAAAAACGAACATTTAATAAAATGGAGTCTATCACTGGAAATCTTCGAATTTAAAGATAAAATCTTTGACTGCATAGGAAAATAAAGGTAGAAATGATCTCCTTTCAAAGTCACGTCCGTCTGCAATCTTCAATAACCCACCGCCAAGATAGAATCGTTATAGCCGGGTGATTGTTATATCCTAGTACCTGGCTGTGTATTGATACTAGCAGAACCTGCGACTTTGTTCGTACAAATCAAGAAACGATCCACCTATTAGACGTTTGAGATCCAATGCTGGACATAGCCCCCTCCCCCGTTTTGTCAATAGTCAACAATATATTAAACCACAAAGCGAAACACTAAATCTCGAGCTTTCATCAAACTTGGCGGATTTTCGAAAAAATCTTTGACACCTATTTTAGGGATGCATTTTCCAAAAACGGTGAAAATGAGTACCCATTATATTACCCTAAAAAGCTAAAAAATAAGTTTCATACAACTTTACCGCCTATTTATCCCCTTACATGCTGAGTTTCCAAAAATCTTTTCTTAGTGGTAGCCTTCACTATTAAAGTTAATATGGTGTAAAATTTAAGTTTCTTATTTCTTGTACTTATTATGGGCTAGGGGTAGATATGTCGGTAGTTAAGTCAGTTTTCCTTTATATACAGAAATATAGATTTCCGCTCAAAACGCCATCCGTATAACATAATAGAACGTGCTAAATTATTCCAATTGTTACAGAATTAGCTCAGCTTTAATATGCATGGAGTATAATGCTTTAATATGAATGTAAACTGGCATCCATTTTAGCTAAAAGTAACTGAATAGAATTTTATTTAATATAATGGAGCTGTGGAAACGCACACCTACATTGATGCTAAAAATAAAATAATAATGATACATAATACACCGTTATTAAGTGTTTATTTAGTTCTTAACTGAGAATTCATTTGTAACTTAGATTGCTTGCATTTTTTTTAAATCGCATCAATTTTCATATCAAGGTATAAGGGAAGCTTTTATTAGTCTTCATAAAGTGCTATACTTTTTTTTTTTTTTTTTTTAATCTTTATTTAAAGAGCTTTGCCTACTGGCAATGCCGCTCTGTAATATCTTCTCACAATAATTAAACATTTCTTATTCCTATATTTACTAACTTATACAGCGCTTTAGCAAAGTCTTCCAGAGGATAAGCCAAAGCACTGTTACACAAACCAATATCTGACAATGTCCGTTTAGCAAAAATTTCTTGTCTATATGTCTTATTCCGTTTACATTCCATAAGTATATGATAAACATCTTCTATAACTCCACATTGCGTGCATAAAGGCGAGTCTACAAGCCCCATTAAAAATTTAAATTTATTTAATGGCATATGCCCCGATCGAAGCCTTAAGGCTGTAACTAACTCATTGCGATGCATTGAACAACCATTAAACCAAGACGCTAACAAAGGTTCATACTGAATGGTTTTGTACCAAATTCCCTTCTCTAGCGATCGTTTATCAAAATACTCCTTCCATTGATTGAAACAATATTTTTTAATCATATACACACAGTCTGTAAAAAAGGGCGGTATGCGTATTGAAATTCCTTCTTAATGTGCTTGTCTCGCTAAAGTATCCGCTATTTCATTTCCAAAAATATTCACGTGCGACGGAATCCACTGTAGAATAATGTTCTTCCTGTTGTTTTTTAAATCTGAAATTGTGCTAATAATATTGTAGGCTATCGGAAAACTTCGCACCGTCGAGGTAGACCGAGCCAAATGTTGGAGAGCACTCTTTGAGTCAGTTAAAATGACAAAACTGTCATTTTCAATTGATTTTATGTAAGATAAAGCCTCCATAATTGCTACAAGTTCAGCGAACATTATACAACAGTTATATACAATTTTGAATTTCATATAAATGTTAGCCTGTGAATCAAAAACAGCAGCTCCAATGTTTTGTCCATCTTTTGAACCGTCCGTGTAAATTTTATAAGAATTACTATATTTCTGCTGTAAAAGTTTATTGCATTTTATTGTCACATGGGAGACATTATAAAATCGTTTTGCTTTTGTAATTGAAGGAATTTCGAGTTTTATTATGCCTGACAAGTCTAAATTTGTGACCCACGTGTCTAACGAAAACATTTCAAGGACATCGCTAGTATATATAGTTACATCATTAAAATACTCATTCACTAGGCACAGTAAGGGTTTTTTACTTCTTTTCCTTTTCCTTTTTTATACTTTTATGAATTCATGAAGGACGTGTTGCAATCCCATAACGGTTGGTAAGTTTATCCAATACATATTTAAGAAGTATTTTTAAAGTGCTTGAAATAGCATACTTTTTTGTCTAATTCAATACAATGTTTTAAACAATTTTTCGTCCGCATTTCTTTGCTTAGGTAAAAATTTCTACAGATAATAATAACTCATAATAATAACTACAGATGAATCAAGTAAATGAATAACTATATGTACCCCAACGCCATTCAAACATATAAACTAGGTAGCAATTATGAGTGTTTTTTCTGTTATAAAATATAAACATTATGATAACGCACTAGCTAAGTCAATATTTACTTTGTAAGTTATGTGCCAATATAGTTAATAAAACGTCCTTAACAATAACATACACAAAACAACAGTTACAGTACATTAGTGATAAATAGCAATTTTGCCTAGCTTAATTTCATTGTAAACATTTTAATGGGACAGAGTTTTACGATTTCCGACCGTTACGACCGACATTTAAATTTCGGTTCAAATCCGGTCCGACATCTTCAATATCCACCGCGAATAAGAATAGAGGAATGATTTGTGTATCCGAATCTATATCGAGTTGCATTGCCATCAGTCCGTAAGTGAATCTCCGAGCGATCGCAGCTGCAGCTGATATCACCTGACGATGTCGTTTGTCCCCGTCCGCCCGGATTAGGCCCGGGCTGTATGTGCAAATCGACGGAAATTTACGCTCGGATTTTCAACAAATGATATTGAACACCGCAATTATATTGTATAGTACCGTGGTCGGATTAATTGGACCAGTTTGAATATTGAAACTGCAATATTATTCCAATGGAACTCGGCCACTGACTCCATTGGATTAATGTTTGAGTGTACGAAATTATTCGATTATTGTAGGTGTACTGAAGACTTACTTCACTCAGTATAGTTGTAACCTAAAATCAAATTGATTTTAGGATAAGCTATTTTTCATTTTTATAACAACCGAAATAGGTTTTCTTAGAGATACTGAGAGATATATGGAACTGAAGTAGCAAGTACGAATGTTTATGATTAATTTGTCTTGTGTTTCAAAGTTAAAAAATAGTTCCGTCTTACGTATATCTGACATACTTACAATGAAAGCCACAACTGAAATTACATTTGATATTACAACGTGTTTTATCGTACCTTTATTGTTCCACCAGGAAGCAATAATGGCGATCCCAGGGTTTAACTTTTTAATATAGCTTAATTTATCTTTTAGTTGCATTACCTTCAGTTTGTTGATTGCAGCTGCAGGTGATAACACCTGATGTCGTTTGTCCCTGTCGAACTGGATTAGGCCCGGATTGCATGTGCAAATCGACGGAAATATACGCTTGAATTTTCAACAAATAATATTGTAAACCCCCATTATATTGTACTGTACCAGGCCGGATTAATTGGGCTAGCTTGAATATTGAAACTGGAACATTATTCCAATGGCACTCCATTGGACTAAAGTGTAAAGTGCAGTTAACATGTACGATTAATAACATTTTACCAAACTAATTTCAGCAATAAAATAATAAAATGGTTTATACTCTTCTGTTTTGGTTAAATAATTAATAACCATGTTTATTTACTATTTTGTAATTGTTGCCCGTTTAATGGGTATAGCAATAACTATCATAAGGGGCTTTTAAATTTAATTTTCAGGGAATAAATCATTATCATTAAACAGCATTAATCATCGGAGAATAATTTTAGACAATATATTAAAAATAATAAGAAATTGAATCCAAGAATCTCTCAAATCTTATTATTAGGTACTGAAGTCGATAATTTATGTAGCAATAGTATGTAAGGATAATTTTATCGCGAGTGACACATGACTTCCATATTATTTGTTTGTATTAGTTTGTATTGGACATAAATTCTATTCCAGTAAATTTCTAAATCGGTATTTTTTATGTTTTACATGTATACGAAGGTATATGCTTATATATACATGCATATATTCGTGAATCTATTTTATAATAATAATTTATATTCATATTTATTAAATTCAACCAATGTTAAAGGTACACAAAAAATATAAGTCATAGTGTATTTTTCTTTGAGTTGTCATTTCATATGGTAAAATTTATAGAGTTTATCGTTGATGTGTATTTGCGTACGAGAACGGCCGTCACGTGTCCGAGCCTTAAGCTCGATGATCCAATCCTATCGAAGTTTCCCTTTATAGAGTTGAAAGCGGATTGGAGTCGTATGCCTCTCAATCTGACGTATAGTGCTTTATTGCTAATACCATTTGTCATGAAAACGGTCTCTGTACACCACTTAAGAATAAGTATAGGTTGTAGTATCGAATAAAAGTGTTACTCGGCAGCACTTTGTTGGATTAAAAAGAATACTTATCTAGAACTAACCTTGCCTGTAGCTACAACTATTTCTCCATGTAAAACAATATTGCTTAGGATTGAATAGTAATACTTATAATAAATCCATACTACCTAATTTTACGTATATTCAGTTTAGAGTATAGTTCGCCGGAGAACTAAGGCCACCACACCTATTTCCAATGTGAAACAGTTCTTGTGTTTTAGTGGAAATGTGTGTACCATCTTGGTTCTTGAATGTGGCGTCGGCTTCATATTCATAGTATGCATTTGGTTACCTACGGAAATGTCAATGGGCAGCATGATCCACTCATCATCAATTGGATTGCATACTCGTTTCGGTCTTATATATAAAATATGGCCTGTGTAATTTTAATACGATTATTATTATCATCTGAAGGTGAAATGTATGCGAGAATAATTAATCAGATAGTATTTTCTTATATGTCGTAGCCTTCATTTTATATGATACTTGGATATCCATATTTTATATAACATAGTATTTTTTGCATTAGGGGCTTCTGCAGTAACATCTTGTTATTAACCAGTGATGGCGGTCCTGCGAGGAACATACTCAAGCAGTAACTCCATATTATTAAAATGATAAGACAATAAAGAGTAAACAAGTATTTAATAATTGAAGTAATATTGCGTTTTTAAGAAAAAGTTGAAGCCAAAGTCATATGAAAGCTAGCACAAACCTCCGCGTAGCGAAAACATTTTTCATAAAGCCACCACGGCTCTACACATACTTGATACGTAATTTATGGAGACAGCGGCACACCATCCGCTTCTTGAATGTTGATTAGAAAGTCTTCAACGAGTGGCTTCGGAATTGGACGTGACTGCGTCGATATTTCCGAGCGGAACGAATACATTTTAAGATTCCGCTAGGACCGAAAACGGCAAAGTTACCATGTTCTGTACTTTTATTTATGATAAATTATTTGAAAATGTATTTGAAATACTATCTTATTCTTGAGACTTCGCCCGGTTCGGTTTTGTTTGCCACAGTAGTGAGTAACCCTATGGGTTAATCCAGGTTATGTATTATCTTTGTGCCAAATTTTAGAGAAATTTATCAAGTAGTTTTTGCGTGACATAGTAAAAACATGAATATATTCATAGAAATTTTTGCCTCTGCAATGATAATAAGACTATATAATAAGTTAATATATGTATTTCTACGAGTGTCTATTTGTAAATTTCCTATGGTCATACTAGCTGAACCCCGCAGCTTCGCACGTGTTAAAAAAATCGATGTATCGATTGTCCCGTGGGAATAAGATATTTTCCTACGGTAAAAAGTAGCTCTGGATTAACTTCAGAGTGTCAGCTAACTCCCTACCAAATTTTATAAGAATCGCTCTAGAGGTTTAGACGTGAAGAAGTTACAAACATACATACTCACAGTATTTGTAATATTAGTATGATATGATTTACTTAATTATTGCATTTGTATATGGCGTATTGTATCTGTTTATGCCTACACCATTTCAACTTTTAAATTTTTAATGGGGCTATTTCATAAAAATTTAACCTTCCTCAGAATGTGAAAATGTATCGCGTGATATGATCAATTGATCCTCTTGCAGGGTGTCGTTGGACAAAGCCAGAACCCCATTGATTTGTTTGTTTCAGTTGGTAATCAGGTCGATTTGCCACACTTTATTTCTAGCATTCCGCTCCGATGAGCTGGAATAGTTTTTATCGCTTTAGGCTATCAACAAATCTAAAAACGATAGTGATTTCTAGTCCAATTTTGAATTTATTCGACAATTTACTACGATAGGATCATTTAGTACGATAGCAATAAAAAAATAATAATCCAGTATCTTTTTAAAACGGTGCACAAATAAAGTATATTTTGAATTAATAAAGCTTGTTAAACGTGATTTTTTTATTATTGTCTATTAATTTTCAAAGTTAATTTCAGTTTTATGCTTAAATTTAGTAGCAAACCTGGTAAATAATAGAAATATCCAATTCTTTATAGGAATCATACACATAATTATATTATAAGGAATTCAAAAAAATTAGAGGACTTATTAAATATATTCCTTTATTACTTATATTGCTAATAAGAAAATAAACAATTTTCTGGTTTTACATACTATGGTTTAATAAATAAGACTTGGTCATATTGTGATAATATAAAGTACAACTTTAACCCGTATTTACTGACTCATAAGATGATGTGTCAAAATCTTCTTAAACTGAGAAGAATCATTGGTTATACTGCATATTTTATCGTTTTTAGCTACATTCCCATGGTTATAGAATTTAATTAATTTGAGACGTCTGGTTCATAGATAATATACTCTTGGGAACAGCAAATTCAATCTCACGTTGAATTTAATAAGAAAATAACCTATAACAGGTTAAGGTTAATAAATGTTAATAAGAATAATTCTTAAGGTTATGTGACAAATATCGTTATTAACATGTAATCGCCCATTATACACAATAACCAAATAAAATTTAAATTAAAATAGTTAGGGACATTGCCTACTACCCATGTGTAGTGCTGATTGGTAAAGTTCACTACCCCTAGATTATTTAAAGAATTCTCGGAACCTATGTTTCTTTACAATAATTATTTTCACTGATAAGCATTAGTGACATAACTGGTGAGATTCAAACCCCAAACTCGCAGATTTAAAGGGGTGTTATAAACCCGTGGTCCACCTTACCCAACTTACCCAACCAACCTTACCAAGTCCAAGTACCACATCCTATATATGTAAATTTTAGTAAATAGTGTTTAAGAAAATTACTGACATATAGCTGGGATTCGAACCTTGAACCCGTAGAACAGGAGGGATTTAGACTTCCACACTAGTGCCGCAAAGGTACACTACATACTTGTAAGTAAATCTCGAAAAAATATATAATTGCGTTTTTAGAATATCTACAGTTAATTATAAGACTGAAAAGTAAACCTCATTCGAACGTATATGAGTGAAGCGACGCAAGATTTCATTTAAACTTTTAAACTTCAGCTGAAAGCTCATGATCTTTAACACAAAAGAAAGGAGAAAAGGAATTTTCTTTTAATAATGGAAAAGGAAATAATTAAAAATGAGTAGTATGTTGCTTCTAATTTTATCTCTTTATATTGATAATACAATACGTAACATGAAAATAGACTTTTTAGGGATGGAGTTCTGGAATTCGCATTCTAGACAGATTTTTCGATATTACGTATTTTGAGACAAATCTGTGTAGAAGTAGAAATAGAATAGTAAAAACGTATGGTTGGTTTCAAATAGTGTTCAATAGGCCTTACTCTGTCGTCCCTGTAGTTCCGGGATCAGAATAGGGCTAGGGCATCCCGTGCCTGTCGTAAGAGGCGACTAAAAGGTGGTTACGGGGTTGCAGGCGGGAGCTCGAACCGTTCGGACAGGCAATCCCGGGAAGGACGACGGTATGTGTGGTCGCATACCATCGTAAAGACTAGACGGAGCGGTGGGCCCAGCCGCCCATCTGTGAGGAGTCCAATGGGGCTCAGAGGATTCCGGTTGAAGTCGTTTCGAGATCCCGGAGTCCTATCTATAGCGCCGAGGATAGCCACCCACAAAAATCCCACATGCGTCGCTCCCACGGCGTTGGGGACCTTTTGAAGGTTTCTCCCTCGGACACAAAAAAAAGACTAGCTCGTTAACTACTTCAATCTTCTAAAAAATAACCGCAATGTTAAAAAAACACACATTTCAGTAACTAAGATTTAATTTAAACTTCTTACTGCACTCGAGTCGTGTTCGTTGTGTCATTGCTGCCTTAAGATTGCGACAGAGTTTTTAGTGCGGACTCGCGGAGAATCCTAATGGAAATCGCATGCAGCTTTTTGTGAACAAACTATTGAATGGCAAATAACTAGAAATATAATTTAAATATTAGTCTACTTACTCTACTATATAAAATTATTTAGGTAAAAAATTGCTGACGCTGACGCTTTGATGATATTGTATTAACAAAGTTAATGTGATGATACACGCTATTGTGTTTCAAAACACTACTTTTTTCTGCATTCCACGCAGTTTTTGAATTTAAAATGATTAAATTCATACCGCATACATAAAGATATATATTTGAATACCTTTTAAATAAGTACTTTGGCTATACATATATTCAAGTTTTAAGAAGCTTAAAATTTATTCAATACTATAAATTTGTAGGTAAGTATTTTAAACGACTTTTTGAAACAGATGTAGATAATGTTATTGCAAATCGGTTAGAAACTTATTCATGAGAAGAATATTCAAGTCCATGTATTGTTATCGTCTTATAAATAAATAGGTAAAACATTATATTATGGTATTTTATTATTATTTTTTAAATTTATTTATGTATTCATATTTCTTCTGTGTTAACTCTGAAACTTGAAAGTACAATAAAATAAAGTATTATTTTTAATAAGGTGTCTGGTTTATTAAACCTACTACATTACATTAAAAGATAGTTTTAAAATAGCATAGTAAACACTTTTGACGCCTTCAAACCATTGAAGAAAGCTTCCATCAAAAAATAACGCCCAAACAGTACATTCAATTAATATTTGTCATTTTGTAAATTTTGGATTCTATTAAAAAAAACACTTTCTTTCGTCGTTTTTATAAGCACATCTACATCTGAGTATAATTTAAAACTTACCCGCATAGCTAAATGCAAACAAAACTTAGGGAACATATAAATCAAAAATACAGTTCATTAGTAAACTACTGAAGTAAATGTTACCGAAACGTGTGTGTTGTCACAAAAACTTAGATTTAATTTAAACTTCTTACGATGCACTCGAGTCTTGCTTCTGTTTAAGTTCTTCAAGGATTGCGAAACAGTTTTTAGTGCAGAGTGATTTGAATACTAATGGAAATTGGATCTAAAAGTGCAAATAAGTAAAATAAAAGGTTAAACTTTTCTAATCTAAATATGCGAAAAATCTTTTTAACTCTCATAATACAAAAGACGCTTAAGTTCAATGTAGAATATAGGGATGTGCCTTTAATTAGTATTTTTACCATAAAACATTTTTTTTTATCTGATTGAAGTAGCAAATGAGCATGCAGTCCAACTGTTGTTAAGTGGTCACTGCTGCCCATGGACATCTGTAATCAACTTCATATAGAATATGGATTCTATCTGAAGTCAATCACAGATGCGTCGCTACTCCCGAGGACTATGATGTTCGCCTCTTATAAAAGTCTGCCGGCAACCACACCCTTCACACACACACACCTGGAAATAGGTGTGGCGGTGGTACTTCCCCGGTCGAACTACACTGGTTCTACCACCTTCAATCACGGTGGAAATAGGTGTGGCGGTGGTACTTTATTACCATGTAAAAAAACATGATTGTAATTATATAAAAAAATGGATATAAATAAGAAAAAAGACAAACCCGCTGAGTTTCTTGCCGGATCTTCTCAGTTGAGGTCGTATTCCGATCCGGTGTTAGTGTAAGAAAAAAATGTAACTGACAATTTGTAAGCCCCCGTAGGCCTATACAAAATAAAGACATTTAATTTCATTTCAAAAACTAGGTGGTACTTAATAAATAATTAACACGCTTTCACGCTTTAACACGCTTTCTACACTCATAGCCCCACACTAGGACTTTCTTCGTGGGTACCATGGACACACACAAGACGAATACACAAACACCCAGACCCAGAAGATGAATCCTAACTCATCATCCTGTCTGGCCGGGAATCTAACCCGGGACCCATTGCGCGTCAGACCGGTATGGTACGTCGGCTCCGCCACGCGGGTCAACAAATAATTCTATTATAAAAGCCCATATGCCCATGGGCATATTTACCAGGGTAATAAGTATCATGTGTGTATCTAGATCTAAAACTATGGATGTGCTAAATTTGAAAGCCTAACCAAGTTGGAAAAAAGGTCAACAAGACGACCAGTCAGTCAAGAGTCAAAAAAACGGGAAACATTTCCAGATATTTTTGACTCTTTAAAGTCCTATTCAATTACCATACGACAAATATTTCACGTCTAGTATAACTTATTTACAATCTAAAATGCCACAACAAACCTATGTTTTTTAAAAAGTCGTATTTTTATTGCTATGTCGGCATATAACCTTTTAGCAATTCTGTCTGTTTTCCATAATGAAGTTATCCATGTTTTTGTATAGAAATATTGTATTTCTATACAAAAATAATCATTGGGAATACCTAAATAGGATATCTTTATATATCCATTTACATAATTAGGTATTGTGTAAGCGTACTTGTTCCACATTATTGGAAAGGTTCTCCAGGACCTAATGGTATGCTCTATTATTCTGTCAAAACCAAATTAGAAAAAGATAAAGTAAATACATGACCGCAATTCAGCCTTAACTTGGATATTACGGATAATAGTTGGGTTTCTCGTAATATTATATCCTTAAACATGCCGAATTAAGTAAGTTTTGCCCGAGATACTAGACGAAATATTTGGGTCAATTTGCAAACTATGAATACGTAGTTCTTTCTTTATTTTATATATTGTACTATTACACAACATCGTCATACATTTAAATGTTTCACATTGAGATACTTATTCAAAAAAGTATAACTATTTTAGACAGATTAGTAAAATACGATTACGTTATGTTCAAGCTTTTTTTTTCATTAGACTGAAGTAGCAAACGAGCGTGTAACCACCTGCTGGAAAGTGCCCACTGTAGCCCATGGGCATCTTTAAAAGACTTCATATAAAATATTGTGGCTATCTGAAGTCAATCACAGATGTGTTATTACACCCGAAGACTAAGATAGTCGCTTTATATAAAAGTGTGCCGGCAAAAACACCCTTCCACTGAAACGCAAGAACTGCTTCACGCTAAAAATAAGTGTAGCGGTGGTACCTCTCCGGTCGAACTACACTTGTTGTATCAACTGGTGCAAGGTTATTTATGATGCGGCCATCTTAGTCCTTAGGAGTAAAAGTTCTGTGATCGGTTTTAGATGTATACTGGTGGATCCAAGGGCAGTGGCTGAACCTCCCCAACTTCTATGGTCAAGTGCTTATGGCCAAAGGTGGTCATGCCCCCGTAAAAGATAGGCAGCCACCTCTTTGTTGGAGATATTTCTTTTTTCCATTTAGTTTGTAAAAACTGTCATGGGCCGGTGGCATGCAAAAATTAATAACAATGGGCTTTAAGCCATATTAATCCGTAAAATATTTATTTTTTTATCAATTACACGCTATTCTCATCTTCATTGACTGAGGTAATCCTAGAGAAACGTCTATATAAAAATAGTTAAAAGAAGTATTGAGTTGTATTTATATCCTCCAATTTAACTTACTTATCGCTTTATAAGCATGAAGTGCATAGTATTTAATCCGTAACTTCATACACGACCGCAGATAACATACGCTTTTCAGCACATAAATACTCAACTCTAATAAACTAACATTGTGGAGACATTTCCGCTCTTCTCTCGAATTACATTTGAATATACATTCGCCATTTGTAGTTAGGGTTATTTGCCCGAATTTCTCATCGCGATGCGGGTAAAACTTCGTGGCTCTGTAGTAATAAACATAGTTCTGGCACAGGTAGTGCGAGACACACAGATATCATCATACTATCATATCCTACTAATATTATAAAGGCGAAAGTTTGTGAGTATGTATGTTCGTTTCTTCTTCTCGTCCAAACGGCTGGAGCGATTTTCATAAATTTTTTTAGGAAGTTAGCTGACACTCTGGATTAGCATATAGGCCATTATATGAATCATAAAATATTATTCCCACGAGACAATCGATACATCGATTTATATTCGACAATCGATACATTATTTTAACGCGGGCGAAGCTGCGGCGTTCAGCTAGTCCGTAATAATTATTTGTCTAAACGGTGGTGGTAGTGATCCACTGTGGTTGAATCCACTGACTGCATATAAGACGATAGTCTTAGTTGTCATATGTGGCAATGCGTCTGTAATCGGCTTCAGATAGAACCGCTCTTCTATATAAAGTTGGGTACAGAAGTATAAGAGGGTGGAAGAACTAGTGCAGTTCGACTGAAGAAGTACTACCGCTACACTTATTTCTAGCCTGAAGCTCTTACATATTGATGGAAGGGTATGGTTGCCGGCATACTTTTCGACAATCTTAATCTTCATAAGGTGACCATATTAGTCCTTATAAGTAGCGACGCATCTGTGATTGACTTTATATAGAACCTATTTTCTACATGAAGTTGCGTACAGGTGTCCATGGGCGTCAGTGGCCACTTACCAGCAGGTGGACTGCGTGCTCGTTTGTTACTTCAACAAAAAAAACTAGCAACCCTGTGAATTCATTGTTACCTCTATTTCTATGTAATAACTATAGCATTTTATGAAAATAATATTTAATTTGTTGTGTTGTAATAATTTCTTCACGATTACTGTAGTTGATACGAATTGATAATACTCACTCAAAAAATAAAAAGTCATGTGAAGTCTACCAATACGGCCAAAAGGAGACGCGACCCAGTGGTGCGATAGGCTGGCGACGATATTTCAATAATAAAAATAACGAAGTATTTCAAGTAGTGGTGGAAGAAGCCCTTCGGGCTTTCGTCTGGGTTAGTACCACCGTCACATCTATTTCTGCCGTGAAATAGCATATTGCTGTGTTTCGGTTCGAAGGATGTGATTGCCAGGCTCATAAAAACTAAAAACTAAAACTAGACATGAGTCGTCGACGTATTTTCGTTTTCGTCAACGAATTTTTCGAAGGTGGTAGAACCAATTTAGTTCGACCGGGGAAGTTCCACCGCCACACCTATTTCTAGCGTGAAGCATTTTTTGCGTTTCGTTGTAAGGGTGTGGTTGCCGGTATACTTTTATATAAGGCGACCAACATAGTCCTCGGGAGTAGTAACACATCTGTGATTGACTTTAGATAGAACCCATGTTCTGTATGGAGTTGATTACAGATGTCCATGGGAGGCAGTAACCTACCATCGGGTAGACTGCATGCTCGTTTGCTACGTCAATCAAATAAAAAAAATTGAGGAAATTTATTTTTCATTCATATAGGTACCTCAAACGTATGCCTCAAAATACGTGACATAAGCACTTTCGATACATGCCCCGTAGCACTGCGTAGCATTTCGTAGTCATTCGTAGACCAATATACAACTGACAAAATCTAAAGGCAGGAGATCTAATTGTAGCATATAAATAAAATATTTCTTATGAAGTATTTGTAAGAAATTCATATTTATCAACAAAAAGCAACCAAACCAGAATGAATTTGTCAACATCGATACATAATGTAGACGATGTTAAAAGAGTTTAAATTTCGCGTTAATATTGTAAAGACGATTTATTATATTTTACAATAATTCATGAGTATTTACGCTGTAAAAGAGATAATTCAACATTTTATAATATTCTTAATTTGGCATTAATATCCTAATGACGATTTATGTTTATAGTATTTTATTATTATTTACGCATCGGCCACATCCATGTGTCTCGCGTGTCCATACGGAATCTCCTACAACGGGTTGGTTTCATACCTGAAAATTCAGTTATTCCTAACATTAGATAAGTCCTAATGCTCTCAGCTAACATAACAGACATAATGTGGCAGGTATAACGTATTAAGCCTTCTATTAATTAAATTAAATGGAAATTAAAATATGATTTTATTAACAATATAAAATTAATGTTTATTAAATGTAATAAATATGATGTATTTGTAATAAGTATGTATGTCCATTTATTTGGATCAGCTACAATCCAAACAGCATGACGGATTGTAAAATATGACATATCATTTAAGATAATTAATTTGAGAGAGTGACATATCATAACAACATAGTATCAAATGAAAACTAGTAAGTAGACCATTACAAATATATATGTAACATATTACTTTTATAAGTTTAGCAGCAAAATCAAAAAGGGTTAAATTAAGTATTATATACAAAAACTAAAAAACGATTGATTATTAAGTACTAGTTGAATCCCACAGCTTCACCCAACGAAAATCGATTATCCCGATAAGATATTTTCCCACACTAAAAAATAGGCTATATGTTAACACTCAATATCAGCTAACACTCTACAAAATTTCATAAAAATCACTCCAGCCGTGAAGAAATAACAAACATACGCACTCACAAACTTTCGCCTTTATAATATTATAGTATGATTAAACAGTTTTTTCTATTATTAAGCAACGTTACTTGTTCAATTACATTATTAAACAAGTAACATTATACATATACGTTACGTTACACGCGAGCGGAGCTTGGAGCGGAACGCCGCCCGTAAATAGCCCAACAGTTAAACAGCGCAAGATGCGCCATTGGGAGCTTGATTTACGCTCAGTGTTAATTAACGCGGAGATTAATTAGAGTTGCAAGCCAGCTCCTCAGTTTTGCACCCCTGTCCATCTTGCTGACGTCAGTTGCTAATTTGTTTTCTTATGAGGGCCTCATATACTGAACGTCCGATACTATTGGAAACATTTAATGATGTTGGTAATATATTAACAAACAGATGTTTCGAGTTATGATGATGATTCCATCATAACATATACAACGAAGTGATCGCGTGACGTCAGGCAGGCCAGGGTCAGGAGTCTTCATTACTAGCCATTCTTGAAGATTTCAAGTAAAACAGGAGTAAATTTCTTCGATTTATTCACAGTTTTGGAGGTCCGAAGAATCTTTTTCTACCGGCAGGCGTTCGCCTTTTTATAATAATGTTTGGTGAGGTGACAATAACAAATTCATGGAGGTTAAACTAGATTACAATTCTAAAAATCACTAAATATTGCTAATTTAATAAACAATTTTCGGTCTTTAAAGTAACTAAAATAATTATTTTCGGCGACGTGTTTTTCATAAATACGCGGTGTCGCGCCGACATATATAATATTGAAACATCCGTTTGTTAATATGTTTATATCGCAAAACTGCGTCAGACGGTGGCTAATATTCTTTTATATGTTTGTATGCTTGTATGTATGTCCTTTTTTCCACGCGCTGAACCCTAAACGTGTAGATGGATTGTATTGTTTAACTTTTTTCACTATACTCAGTTCTCAGTCAGTTGTCAGAGAGACATAGGCTATACAATTGTTGAATTTGTTGCCTGCGATCAGAAAAGAAGGGATCAGAAGGGTTTTTTTTATTATCATAACAATGTGGGTATCAAATGAAAGCTAACAAATAAATATACATTTTATAATAATTAGACGTTACCATTTTGTTCCAAAATCGATAAACAAGTTAAATTAAATTAACCGTTACGTAAACAAAATGTCCACTACTTAAAACCATTTAAATGCAACTGAATGAATAAAAAGCTTTTAGGCAGTCGGGTTTATTTTAATATCTACTTGTTTTTATGTATTTGACAGAAAACCACACTGAAAATTTTATTATCTTGATATTCTTCAGACAATTATATAACATTGAGATAAAAATACACCTAGATTAATACGTGAACAAAAAACTTTGTACCCTTTTTTAATTACACGAAGCGCACGAAGTAATGCGATATTTGCCATAATTATGTTCACATATAAAATTAGTTCAAAAATATAAATATAATATATGTAATGTTAGTAACAAATATATAAATTAAATAAAGTAAAACATTTGTTATTGTTATTGTAAAATGTTCTTAAATAAGTGTTTATCAAAGAACGAGCTACTACATTTAATTATGGCTTAATCAATCAAACCGCATTTTTCTTATAAATAAGCATGTTTAATATAACTCGAAATTAATGCAAAGATGCTTGCAAATACATAAAGTTTGTATTCGATTATAAATGTTATTGAATTATTTAGACTATAAATAAAAATAAACTATTGAAATAGAGAATAATTGATGTGATATTTCGGTGAATTTCTAGTTTAATTTGGTTTGCGTTTGATTATTATTGGTCGAATTTCGAGCAATGCAACAGACAACTACTTTATTTAATTAACCAAATACAAAACTATTCTGTACGATATTGTGATATATTTATTTATTAACAGATTTTAAACTTTAATATTGTTAAAAAAAGGACTTCTGGTTATTATAGTTTAAATTTAAATGTATACAGAAACTATCATGACATACATAAAGTTAAAAATATTTTTACTTCACCATATTATGCCCATTGTATATTTAGTAAAATTTAATTCATTTGTCCTAAATTATTACAGAATATCAGATGAAACAGATGAATCTAATGTAAATAGGTCATAGTTCTTCTTAAGTATGTATTTTTAGAAAAAACCAACTGTGTATTTACTTACGTGTAAAATTAAGAATTTAACAAATGGATACAAATACGCATATCACAAACATGTGTCTGTCTACAAAATTAATTCGTAATCGCTTACGATTAAACATTAAAATCGAGGGAGGGCGATTAAGCGCCGGTTGTATAGCTTAATTATCTCGCTTCATCCAGAAATTGACTCAAGCCGTGGATTACAAGCCGCGCCAGCTGTTTATCACGGGCTGAAGCGATCGGTTTTCGCATCATATCCCCAATTCACGGGCCACGTAGATAATAGAGTGCTCATTCACCTGGAAATATCCCAATATATTTTGCGGAGAACGTAAATATTTTCATCCCGACAGCCTGGTGGTCGGTGCATCCAATTAATGCAGGCGCGGGCGAAATCGTGCCGCTTGTAAAAATCGTCCGTTGTTTTCGACCGAATGAGAACATATTGTTCGGTCGCCGCTGCCCGGGGCAGTGAGCGTCGTGACGTAATTATAACGTTACTATAGTATTTTAAATGGACTTTGTTTTCGTTGCTAAACGGTCTTTCGGGGTTTTGCACGAATTTTGGATGCGTTATTCTCTCATTTTGCATAATGTTTCATGCAATGACATAAATGTCCAGTAGTTACAGTGAAAATATAGCTCTAAATTATTTAGGTGATTAAGCCCTTTGGGATTTGATTCCGGAGGAAACTCTATTACTCTCATTTTTTGCTTCTTAATTACAGTAAGTAATAGTGCTGAATTTAAAGAATTTAAAGAGTGTAGTAAGAGATATCTACTCCTATACGTGGCGTCGCAACTTAGTCTCAAATTAGTCATCCGATTTAGGACACATGGGTACCAGGGTTTATTCTAGATGTCCATAAGCGCTGGCCAATTACATTAAAAGGGTCGCATGGTTGTTAAATTAAAAAAAATCAATAATAAGTTTGTTTATGTGGATGACTCCGTCATGTCATGGTATAGATTGATAGTGCAAGTCCCAAACTTATTTAGGCAATATTCATGAAGATTTGCTCAAACAATATTTGTTAATCGTCCGTTTTTCCCTGCGGCGAGCATGTTTGTGTAGGCGGACAATATTTGCACTAGGCGTCGCCGGCGCCGGCCGTTCACGCCCTCACATAACCACTAATCATATTTTATGGTGGTCGCTTAATTCGACCGTTCGATTCGGATTAAATAGCACAAAGGAAAATTGTGCGCACTTTTTCAATTTATTGCAGGAAATATATGTATCTCTATATCTAATAGGAACTTCCCTTTATATGGTATTTCACAAGTATCTGACTTTATGATCAAGCAGATATTTCCCCGTTAGTTTATGTTACTTCTAACTTTCTCCATTTTTATAGTGCACATTTAAAAAGAGGATGCATTCAAACTGGTTAACAAGTACTTCAACTACGGGATTGTAAGTAAAACTTACTCCACAAAAATTCTAAGCAGTACCTACTAATTACGTTATTAGAAACCTATTTCCAGTGTAAAGCAGTACATACATTACGTAGGAATAGAGTGATAGCCGGCCGATTTGTAACTTTTACCATCTAAACCATCAAAAGTGGCAACAATTAAGATCGGTTTTAAGTTTCAAGTCACAGGTTGTACTTACACTTACATTTACCTTTAAATTATAAATAAATCAACACCAATTGAAAACGCCGTATCAATATTGCCATGTACCAATATTCCTAAATGCCTTTATAAGTCCCATAAATTCGTAACTGTCTGGCCGCGTTTGATTTGTTCGCGCGGCGCACGTCACGCTTGTCACGCGTCCCGCGACTGACAGCTTTAATATAGTCCCGTTGATTATCCAGCGCAGCGCAAACGACATACGGTAATCTAGATTTAATGCCCCATGCCTCCCCTCGCCCTTATGTACTGTGTTTTTGGATGGAAATTACCTAGATGTACCAAAGATCGGTATAATTCTGTATCGGATAAGGTTGTATTGTTCTGCTATATTGAAATATCTTGATACTGACTTTAAATTTTGCATTTTGTGAATTTAAATATTTTTTTACATATACATATTTATTTGCGTATCTGTTTTATTATCCATAATATTTTTCTTAGTTTGCTATTGTGGCGTACAATTATCACATCTAGCTGGAGTGGGGTAGTTCTTCTGTTTTTGTCGAAAGGTGTGGTTGCCGATTTACTTTCAAATGAGGTGACCATATAAATCCTCAGGAGTAGTAACGTTTGTGGCTTCAAGAAAAAACCCTGTGTTATATATATAGTTAGAGATGTACACTGGCAGCATTATACTAATAATTAAACTGCATGCTCATTTGCCTTCAAATTAGAAACAAATCAACACGAAATAAAAACGCCATATCAATATTGCCACGTACCAATATTCCTAAATGCCTTTATAAGTCCCATAAATTCGTAACTGTCTGGCCGTGTTTGATTTGTTCGCGCGGCGCACGTCACGCTTGTCACGCGTCCCGCGACTGACAGCTTTAATATAGTCCCGTTGATTATCCAGCGCAGCGCAAACGACATACGGTAATCTAGATTTAATGCCCCATGCCTCCCCTCGCCCTTATGTACTGTGTTTATGGATGGAAATTACCTAGATGTACCAAAGATCGGTATAATTCTGTATCGGATAAGGTTGTATTGTTCTGCTATATTGAAATATCTTGATACTGACTTTAAATTTTGCATTTTGTGAATTTAAATATTTTTTTACATATACATATTTATTTGCGTATCTGTTTTATTATCCATAATATTTTTCTTAGTTTGCTATTGTGGCGTACAATTATCACATATAGCTGGAGTGGGGTAGTTCTTCTGTTTTTGTCGAAAGGTGTGGTTGCCGATTTACTTTCAAATGAGGTGACCATATAAATCCTCAGGAGTAGTAACGTTTGTGGCTTAAAGTAAATACCCTGTGTTATATATATAGTTAGAGATGTACACTGGCAGCATTATACTAATAATTAAACTGCATGCTCATTTGCCTTCAAATTAGAAACAAATCAACACGAAATAAAAACGCCATATCAATATTGCCACGTACCAATATTCCTAAATGCCTTTATAAGTCCCATAAATTCGTAACTGTCTGGCCGCGTTTGATTTGTTCGCGCGGCGCACGTCACGCTTGTCACGCGTCCCGCGACTGACAGCTTTAATATAGTCCCGTTGATTATCCAGCGCAGCGCAAACGACATACGGTAATCTAGATTTAATGCCCCATGCCTCCCCTTGCCCTTATGTACTCTGTTTTTAGATGGAAATTACCTAGCTGTAGGAAGGATTGTTATAATTCTGTGTCTGATAAGGTTGTATTGTTCGGATACATTTGATAGATACCATCATATCCTGTTACAGATTTTTTGTGTTTCGAGAATTTAAATATAATAACTTTTACATATACATATTTATCTGCGGATCAGTCTTGTTATCCATGGTATTATTTCGTAGTTTTCTAATGTGGCGTACAATTATCGCATCTAGCTAGCGTGGAGTAGTTCTTTTGATTTGGTGGAAGGTTGTGGTTGCCGGCTAACTTTCAAATGAGGTGACAATCATAGTACTCGAGAGTGGCCACGCATCTGTGTTTGACTTCCAATAGAACCCTTCTTCTGAATGAAGTTGCTTAAAGATGTCCATAAGTGGCAGCGCCCACTTACTATGAGTACACTTACATACAGTCCGCTGTATGCTTGTTTAGGTACTACTTTAATATTATAAACAAAATAGCAACCCGATCATCACTAATCAATCACACGTGTTCCTGAACTATGATTCCATTATTAAAATTACTCCATTATATACATATCTTCTCGTATTACGGTTTACTGTGTGCTCCATTACGCCGGTGTAGTATGGTAATTGGTGTAAACTATAATTATTATCTCGGGATGTAATTGTTATTGCTTACGATTGCTTAGTACACAATAAGCGATTAAGTACTTAGAACCCTCTAAGTTAAACAACCAAAATTTGGTAACTTAGCATTAATTATCTAAACATTCGTAACGCATACATTGACGTAAATTAGTTTATTGACATAGATAACATAACAATTATACGAGTAATAAATTAAGTCTAGTATGTAATAGATTTAGCGTAGGATGAATACCAAGCATTTACTCATACCCATCGGTCGATCAGTGCTTTGAGTTCCACAGCTAAACACATGCTACCCTTTTTTATCTGACTGAAGTAGCAAACGAGCATGCAGTCCACCTGATGGTAAGCACTAATCAATTTCATACAGAACATGGGTTCCATCTGATGTCAATCACAGATGCGTTGCTACTCCCGAAGACGATGATGGTCGCCTCATATAAAAGTGCCCGCAACTACACCCTTCTATCGAAACACAAGAAATGCTTCACGCTAGAAATAAGTGTAGCGGTGGTATTTCACCGATCGAACTACACCGGTTCTACCACCTTCAAAAGGCATTTTGTTCATAGTCACCGCGCGTCATGCGTATTGGTGACGGCAGTTGGTCTTAATGTTACATTAGACGATGCTGCTGCCCATCACCAATCGAATAAATTTCGTCTCTTAATACTCCTACAACATACACAGGAAGGATCGGAAAGCTGCCATTCAAGACTGATATCACACGGCAAACATTACAATCAAAGATTAATAAAAAATAGACAAATATATATTACTTATTACCACGACTTTGCCCGCTTCGGTCTCGTGTCTCACGAAATGAGTATCCCATGTGTTAATTTAATTCATATGTATGTGTGTGCTAATTTTCAATGAAATTAAATCAGTAGTTTTTGCGTAGAAGAGTAACAAGCACACATACAACCTCACAAACTTTCGCATTTATAATTTTACTAAAATAATTAGTGTTTCTCTACAATAATATACATAAAAACCTTCCTTTTGAACCATTCTATCTATTAAAAAAATGCATTCTAATCCGTATCGTAGTTTTAAAGATCTAAGCATACATAGGGACAGACAGCGAGAAGCGACTTTGATTTATACTATTTAGTGAAACAACATAAGACATGTCGTAAAGATGTAAATATAACAGTGAAAATAGATGCAAAATGAATTGTAGCGTTGTGGTCTCTGCCGTTATTATACGCGTGAATCTCTAAAAAGTAATTAAAAATCATTTCAAAGGCCGGCAAAACATTGTGTCAGGCAGAATAAAGCTGGAAATCGCATTCTAATGAATGATATTGGTGCTCCTGAGGGATTACAAGTTAATCCTCTTGAAAGGGAAAAAAGGACGAGGCGGGGGACGTTACAGTGGGTAATAAAATTCTTGCGTCATCACTGGACATTGGATGGACGTTAAATTGTAAGAGCGTTTCCACATTGTCCACTATTTTGTCAGTGCTTAGTCTTATTCGTCATGACTTAGATATGTAAGGCGCTGGGAGATAGCCTATGATCCAACTGTTTGATATCAAAGTTTTTATTTAAATATTTTTTTATTCGAAGCTTGTCTATTAAAACACTGCTTTTTTTAATAACTCCACTGTCCGTCCGTCGTCGAATTCTTAAAAACGTTAAGATTGAGGCACTCCTGGCCGGCCCGAACATAATAGGAGAGACGAAAGCACACAGACTCCGATGGCTTGGTCACCTTGAGAGAATGGGAGAAGATCGTGGCGTAAAAAGAGCCTATGTATGTCAACCTAAGGGTCGTCGGCCTGTCGGGTGCCCTAGATATCAGTGGGGCGATGTGGTTGCCACAGATCTCCGCGCGCTTCAGGCTGGCTAATGGCAGGAAACCGCTCAAGACAGGGACAAATGGCGAGTTCTCATATCGGAGGCCAAGACTCACTTTGGGTCGCTGAGCCAGCGGAGTAAGAGTAGTAAGTAAGTAAGTACTGTCCGTCCGTCCATCTGTCAATAGGCTGTATCTCATGAACCGTGATAGCTAGATAGTTGAAAATTTCACAAATGATGTATTTCTTTTGCCGCTGTAACAACAAATAAAAAACACACTCGCACGCTTTCTACACTCATAGCCCCACACTAGGATTTTCTCCCGTGTCGTGGGTACCATGGACACACATAAGGCGAATACACCAACACCAACACCCAGAACAGGAATCTTAACTCATCATTCAGATACCTGTCTGGCCGGAAATCGAACCCGGAACCCATTGCGCGTCAGACCGGTATGGTAACCGCTCCGCCACAAGGATCGACACACGTCAAATATGAATAAAAATAATATTTAATGGGCTTAACGAACGTGTTCTATTTTGCCGTTTTTAATAGATAAATAATTGTACGGAACCCTTCGTCCTCGAGTCCAATTCGCACTTAGCCGATTTAGATAAGAATTTGCAAAAGGAGGGCTTAAATTTTAGTTTTGAGTTAGTTTTCAAGTTATTGGCAAGCAATATCGTATGTCACAGATAATAAAGCCTCTGGACGCTATCAAATATTTTGACAGCCAAAATTTACGATAATTGCCTAATCCGCCGTTCGTATTATATGTCACGAGAACAAATAACGATCCGCATATCGATGTGTGGTTATATCATACAGTGGCATCGAAATATTTAAATTAATTTGATTAAATAAAAAGGAAAAGAAAGTATTTATAATTTTTTAAGTGACTTAGAACCTCTTTTATTAATAAAGCTATATAAATACGTAATATACTGATATACTCGTATTTTACATAATAAATAAGTTAAAACCTAACTACTCAGGTATATTTTAGAAAATGCCATCACAGTTATCGCCAAATAGCGGATTCCCGATAAGTATGGATTGATGTACCAATGCTCTAATACGGAGTTACTGGCTTCAATTTTTAAATTTCCGACTTTAAATCACCGCAAAGTAGCTGATAGCATCTTACATTAGAGCTTCATAGCGTTGATATCAGGTATTTATTGTATGTATTAAATTGCATTTACCTCATGCGGAAATCTTGCTTAATGTTGCAAATTGCTACAAGTTACGAGATAGCTGATTGGCGCATTACTTTGAATGTGTATGACATTACACTTTATAGCTAAAATAATGAGTTCGTTAGAAACAAAATTCATGGATCCGATTTTTTAAATTTCATTAGTTACTCGATGTTACTAACTTATGATCGAAAACGAAACGAGATACAAATAAGAGAAATAAGACACAAGTTTTGACGAATTTACCAAGTTCAGTGTTGAGGCTTTACAGCCGACCGCGCTTGCGCGCGGTGCTCTTTTGCTCAAATCACGATACTTCTACGTCTTCACAATCATGTATGTGCTTGTAATAGGATGCCACAGCGAATGAAAAGTCGTGAGAAATTCCTTTCGCTTAAGGGTGGCAGTGAGCACTTACGCCCTGATGGTAAGTGGCCGTCAGCATGCTCGTTTGCTAATTCAATATTAAAAGAAAAAAAATGGGTTGTTTGTCGCTTGCACGTCCAGCCTTAAAAGGAACGCCTCAGAGCGAGGTAACGTCGCAGTAGTCATGTATTTTTTGTGCGTGCCGGCTCCATCGAATTATAAGACGTTGTCACGTCCAAAAACAACAATAAGGTACACTGTTCCTAATCTCACACAGTTAAACCGTTCTCCAATGCAACAAGCGAGAAGCTTAACCGTCAAAGCAATTCTCTTACATGGAGAGAATTATTTTAATGTTTAGGTTCAACGTTGTGTGACGAACAATCATAAATGAGTAGCAGGCAATCAACAACAGTACCACATCACAAAGGCTAGTCTATCTGAGCTCTTATTTCTATGTGTGAAATTCTTCAGGCATTCTAGGTTTCAATTCCGCGTGCCATTAATACAAAGTGAAGGCACATTTTTAAGTACCACTTTATAGTAGTATACTTTAGTAATACTGACTTTTATATCTGATTGAAGTAGCAAACGAGCATGTAGTCCACCTGATGGTAAATGGTTACTGCCGCCCATGGACACCCGTAAGCAACTTCAAATAGAACATGGGTTCTATCTGAAGTCAATTACAGACGCGTTGCTACTCCCGCGTACTAGGATGGTCCCCTCATATAAAAGTGTGCCGGCAACCACACCCTTCCATCGAAACGCAAAAAAATGCTTCAAGTTAGAAATAGGTGTGGCGGTGGTACTTCCCCACCAACCTACTACTTGGATAAGACATTATGTGTATATCATTGTTATCCAACTAGTGAGTTTAAGTTTCTCCTTAAGATGATTTCAAATAGTATAATATTAATAGTATCAAATATTTATAGGTCATTAAAAATTGGTACAGTTATTTTTTTGTTCAAATACGTACGTTGAAGTTACAACTTTCTTCTTATCGATTAAAAATATGTAATCGTGTAATTTTGACAATGTAGGTTTTGACATACACCAAAATATGCAACATACTCATACTTACTATGGTTATGATTTCTAATACATATGAACACCTGAACCAAATGATCTATGTGTTACTAATAATTTTACGGCTACCGGGAATCAAACCCAAAATCAATTGCTAAACTGCAACATTCAGGAAAAGCTCGGTCATCGTTTATTTTAATTTAAGACTAAACTGCATTCGTATTGAAGTAAACGTTCTTGTATTTTCGTGACCTACTTTCACGGATTAGGTGATTCAAAAATAACTTTGTTACTATAACAATTTTCCTCGCAATGAAAATAAACGTAACATACAAAGGTCCATACTATTTTTGGCGCAAGGTATTACGTAGAATTTTATTCTTGGAACTGTTATTGCGTACCGCATACCCCATACAGATATGAACTGAATCCAATATTGCCCATATTTTATTGAAATATGAATATTATTATGGCCTGGGGAACTATATTTTTTACGTAGTAGTAGAGTTTAGTTAATATGAAAAATGCTTTTATATAACGTTTATCTATGTAAATCAGACCTATGTGTTACAAAATGATTTCGTTTCTTTTTTGTTATCAAGCACACAGGTTTTCCTTATAAAAGTATGTTAAAACGTGACACGTTGACAACTGGATATTTTGGCAATAAATGCTTTGTTATGTATGTTATGAGTCCTATTTAAAAATAGAACGTCTGCTATGTTATACATATATAATTAGGTAAAAAACACGTGGAACATAATTACGACCTTGGTGTTATTGTAATACTTATGTATACACGGGTTATTGCGCGGTATGCAAATCGTTTTTTTTATTACTTTCTTCCTAATTTCATTGTTTTTACCAGAAACGCAGACCCAGACGACTCGCGTGGTGGAGCCGTTACCATACCGGTCTGACTCGCAACGGGTCCCGGGTTCAATTCCCGGCTATACAGGTATCTGAATGATGAGTTTAGAGTTATCATGTTCTGGGTCTGGGTGTTTGCGTATTCGTTTTGTGTGTGTCTATGGTACCCACGACACAGGAGAAAATCCTAGTGTGGTGCTATGAGCGTAGAAACTGAAATAGGAACATGCATATGTACATGTCTATGAATAGTATATACACTTTTTGTCTTTGTATAATGTAAGTTGAGAGTAACAAGCCTAATAGAAGACAAAATCACATAACATTCGTCCGAGACTGTCTTGTGCCATTCTGCCACACATCTATACATTACTTGCAACCGTAAAAAGCCAATGTAATAGTTGACACTACTAAAAGCTTTCGAGGTCACCAGAAATAAAAAGAAAACAATATTACTGCTGTGGTTCGGGTGGGACATTAATATACATTTGGCTGGGGGAGGGTGCGTCGCATTCTCAACGCAAATTGAGCTACAAAATAAATTGAGCTCTACTTATTTATTTCATTCATTCGGTCCTCATATTGTGAATTTTAAGTTCGCAGAATTATTCGTTAGCGCTTAGTGATGCGCTCTCGGAATAATTTGGTGGGACGAAAATAATTGCGTTTATGAATTTCTTTGTGCTCGTAATTTGAATTATCGAATATAAATAAAATGGAGCAATAAATATTGTGTGCGGTTATTTCAATTTATGAAACAAACAGTACATTCTCTTTTACAAATGCAAATGTACTAATTTATTGGACAAATATTTATTTCCGGCACGTGCAATAGAGACCATGTGGCCTATCTTCACCTGACATGATTTATGAAACTTATAAATTTGCAAATGCCCGGAGGTCAAATTACACAAGGAATTAATACCTAACACACATGCAACCGAATTGTAAAACATAAAAATATTTGCATAGATGAACTTCACACCACAGATATGTTGCTCATAGGTAAAGTACTTGCTTCTTGTATCGCTGTATACCAAGTCTTTTAAATTCGTCGATTATATAAAAAGTGCTTGCTTGCCAGATTAATCTCAGTAATTAACTTAAACAAAAGTACACAGAATGTTACGAATAAAACATTTTAAAAGTAGCACGTGAGCTTTTGTTTAATCTTTTCATTATTTTGTCCGCCGTCGTAGCCGTCACAATTAGCCGGTTAATTACTCTTAATACCAGTGTTTCGCCAGACGCGCAAACAGAGACCGTTAATTGTAATGAAGGCAACCAATTCTCCGGCCTGAACCGAAATCCTCTTTCATTTCGGCTGGAAGGCGGGGGGCGTAGCAATACGCCAGTCAGTTTGCCAAAAACAAGCTCAATAACGGGCTCGCAAACAGTACAAATGATGCGTTAGTGACAAAACAACCCTCCACCTTCCCTTTCTACGCCCGAACACAAAACAAGGACGGCTTGACGAACACAACGGAAAACAAGACAGGTTATTATCTCCAAAAGACGCCGCGTCTGATATTTTCCACACGTTCCCGGTTATTCACAAGAGACTAGAAGCGAAAATTAGTTACTGGAGATTTCTTGTTTTTATCTGAATGCATTGCGTGATTTTCTTTGTTAGAGAATAACAAACGCTACCTTTGGAATTGAACGACGTGTTCTGAATACCAAAAAGATTGCACGCTCGCTCGCTGGCGACAGTCCACGCTAGTGTTTGGTTAGTGGAAGAGTTTTTGGAGGAAGCTTACTTTATTAAAGTTTTAGTCAACAGATTGTAGAACGAATATGCACGGGAGAAAAAACGTAAAAATGTGACAAAGTCGAGTTAGCAACACTTCTGTATACTGTGTACACGAAATAGACTGTAATGTTATCCTCAGTCGCATATTTCGGAGCCGACCGTTGTTCGCGCGTTGCCGCTTTGTATTCTTTTGGTTAATTTTTTGCTGGATTAATTTGTCTGCGTATTCAAATTGCAAATTGTGAGATAAAAGGATGACCTTTTTACATTTTTGCACAGATTCTCCATTTTGGGAGCGTACATTACGTGAACAATATAAGACAGTTTGAACAACAATGATGGCGTAATTGTGTCGACATTTACTTATGTAGCGCTCCGTAATTACAAATGTTAATATAACTACTAAGTATTATGGGAATCTGTAACTATTCTTATGCAAATATGCTAAAACATATATTATGTTATTGTTAATATCATATTAATTTCGAATTGTATGATTCCCATTCTTCCCGTGATATTGCAGAAAACGACCAAAGTAAGACAAGCCGTCAAATGGACAGCAGCAGTTTTCTCGTAAACGTACTCCGTGCGTTGTAGCGTGTTGTAGATGAAAATTTGACATTAAAAAAATGTGGTTTTCTGTTGCGCGTAACTAAACATTTGCTTTAAGCGACAATCGCTTGGCGTTGCAAGCGTCAGCGTTGAACGATTAAACGAAATCCGATTTTATAAAGCCACATTTTTTCGAGAAAATTGTTACAAAATTTGCTGAAATTCGGTCTTATGCTAATATTCACAGCGTTAAGCTAATGTTTCGTGGCCCTTGGATTAACATCATGATCCATCAATATATTTGCTTAACGCCCACTTTATAGCTACGTACTAAACATTTTTTTTTATTATTTTTAACGACGTAGAAACCGATTCGTATGTTTTCTCAAAAATAATGTGTTGTCCCTTGATTGTCTGAAGATCAACTCAGTTGATTTCAAACAATAGTAGAACTAATTGCGACAATGCGCAAGTCGAACCTCGTAGCGAGGTGGTGACCATATCTGTATGACAGAAGTGGGATCCGTTTCGATCACCAGACAGACATAAATCTAAAATATGAATTTAGATTCTGTACTGGGTCTGGTTATTTATTTCTTTGTTTATCTGTTTATGGCACTTCCGATACTGAAGAAAATCCTAGTTTGGCTAGTTTTTAGCCGTCTCCGCCCTCTTCGATCGTCTACCATGATAAAGAGTATCCGACGCAAATAACTATGTATATCTGATTATGATTTTACGTGAAAGAGTAACAAACATCGTCGTCAACCCATTATTGTCCCACTGCTGGGCACGGGTCTTCTCTCAGAATGAGAGAGTTTGGGCCATAGTCCACCGCGCTGGCCAAGTGCGAATTGGTGGGCTTCACACACCTCCGAGAACTTTTTTTTTTATAAAGAACTCTCGGGTATGTAGGTTTCCTCACGATGTTTTCCTTCACCGAAAAGCAGTGATAATTATTATATAATACGCACATAAATCAGTGGTGCGTGCCTGGGTTTGAACCTCGGACCTCCCGATTCAGAGCGCAAGTTTCAACCATTATCTATCACTGCTATCACTGCTCGTGACGAGACGAGTAACAAACATACATCTATATAAAGTTTCATCTTTATAATATTAATATTAGTATGAAGTATGATTTAATTAACTAGTTAATAACATAAACATGGCACATAAAGTATCGAATAAATGTATTAGCTTACGGAAAATCGGGTGGAAATATAGAAGACGCTCCGACTTTATAGTTGCACAGATTATTTTGTTATAGAAGTGAAACCTGAACTCTCGTATCAAGATGGGGTTCAACACAAAGCAACACGTAGAAGGTTGATAGAGGGTGACATTTTCTTAAGTTACGGCATTTTCTTGCCGATTCAATATCCTTTTTCTATTTTGTTCGAGAGCATATCGCGTCCCCTACTTCTTGCCGAGGTTTCAGTTATCTCAACTCACAAGGAATAGTTTATATGAGATAAATTTATTAACATGTAGCTTTCTCTGCGTGTTTTGTTATAATTTGCGTAAAGATAAATAGGTATATTTCATACATAACTGAATATATTTTAATGAAGAACCGCTTAGCGTAGAGGTCACCATACTGACCTATCCCGTAAAGAGTTAAAGTTTAGTATCCAATTAGACGGAATTGAGATTTTTTTGAGCATTGGAGTGTTAAGCTTAAGAATTAAGGTTGCTTTTGTGCATGACCACGGTATTAACAATGTAGGAAATTTTAGAGTAAACCAACATGGGCGACAATAAGATTTGATAGTTTAATCTTATGTTCGTGATTTAATGATATTTACAATATATAATATAATAATTTAGTACTGACCATAAAAATAAGCATTCATAGTTATGCAAACATATACCAGAGAAATAATACCCACTTATAAAAATATTTACTTATGCCTCCACCAAACAAATTTGGTTAAGGGTAGCTTATAATCGTTCAATTTCGAAGGCGTCCGTGGTAGGCGTCACGTACCTCCCTTGTATTTTCCTGTACATTTTTTCCCCTCTGTATGAAGAAGTCATAAATCACGTGAATGTAAATCTGTAGCATCCAGTAGCGGATGAGTGACGCGCCATTATCGGGCCACCGCCGCATTGGCCTAAACTTGCCGAAACTTTTATATACCACCAATACTTATAATGTCCTCCGGCTTACTGCTTTATCATTCTATTTTTCAGTGTTTGTGACTAGTTTTATATCCGTCGTAAGCGATGTAATAAAATAACTCCGCCGCCACGTCCTCTCTTAATAGGCGTATGTATCTTTTAACGCTGAAACTATTTTACTAAAAACTTTGAACACCTATAAAGCCAACGTGCAAACTTTGGTTATTTGATCTTTGATGCCGTTATAATACAAGTATCCATTGGAGACAAAACTGAGAGTTGTATAAAGTATAAATACATAGTATAAAGTCGCTTCTCACTGTCCCTATGTATGCTTACATCTTTAAAACTATGGATTTTAATGCAGTTTTTTTTAACAGATAGAGTGATTCAAGAGTATAGTTTTTTTGTATAATACTTGCATAATATAGTGGAGGAACGCTGATAATTTTAGATTTCTGACTTTTAGAGGGAACAAAGTTCGCCAGTTCAGCTAGTTATCAATAAAGCTATATAATGATAGTTAGGTATTATAATTATCGATTATTATTTATTACCATTTCACCCTAAAGGTAAAAAATGCAAGTCTCCTAATTAAACATTGCTAGACGCCGTCATTCTCTGTAATGAGAGTTTAATGATTTACACCTTTTAATGTCAATATACTCGTCCATGACATCAAAACTACAATAAATTTTATTGTATGATCTTTCACAATTCATTATTTTAAGATGCCATATGATTATAACTATTTAATTTGAAAGTTTGGGCTAATCTTGAGGTTATTAGGAGTACAACATTAATTAGATTTCTTATAATGGTACTTTCTTATTAATATAACATAGTAAAACAGTCTTAACCACATTACTTGTAAGCCAGGCAACATAAGATAATTAAAGATAACCCCGAGATCATAGCATCTGTTCGTAATAGGCTTATTATTTAACGCTGAAACTATTTTACTAAAAACTTTGAGCGATAAAGCCAACGTTCAACCTTTGCTTTTTTGAACTTTGATACCGACTTGATACAAGTATTCATTAGACACGAAATTAAGACGCTGTGCCTGATCTTCATGAATATTTCACTAAAACGTAGGCTTATCCCTTCTGCATCAACTAGTGCTAAAAGTTCAGAACACTTAGTAAGTAATAATTAAACGTTATGCCGTTGGAACTTATTTGTATTTTTTATGACTGAAGTTGCAAACGAGCATGCAGTCCATCTGATGGTTAGTGGTCACTGCCGCCCATGGACGTCTGTAATCAACTTCATACAGAACATGGGTTCCATCTGCAGTCAATCACAGATGCGTTGCTACTCCCGAGGACTATGATGGTCGCCTCATGTGAAAGTGTGCCGGCAACCACACCTTTTTATCGAAACGCAAGAAATGCTTCACGATAGAAATAGGTGTGGCGGTGGTACTTCCCCGGTCGAGCAACACTGGTTCTACCACCTCGTAGTTAGAAATAAACCTAGTAAAATAAATTGAGTACAATTACAAAGTACCCTTTTTGTGTTGGTCTATTTATTCCCGGTCACCTATTTCTTGAAAATGACTACACATATGTTTACGTCATTTCTTGTTAGAAAACATTCTTCAGTATGTTTAGTGTATTAGCATAGGTACTTAAATGTGTAGGAGTACGTATTCTCTAAAAACGATACCTTTCAGTACACTCTACATCATTTTATGTGAATTAATAAGCATTGTAATATTAGAACGTAAGTACCTGTACAAGAACGATATACCTAACAAGCTTAATCCAAAGGTGCCTCAACCGTTTGCTTCGTCGTCAACCCATTATTGTTCCACTGCTGGGCACGGGTCTTCTCTCAGTATGAGAGAGTTTAGGCCATAGTCCACCGCGCTGGCCAAGTGCGAATTAGTGGACTAATAAACGAACTAACTAATAATAACAAATAACTAACTAATAAACTAACCGTTTGCTTACCATGAGCAAAAATACATCAACAAATTTAATAACGTCATACATAAGTATACAAGCGAAACGTACATCAAATCCATTATTAAAACAAGGCATCACGACATTTCATTCGAATCAAACAATCCGAAACACTACGTCAACATTTGTCTTGTAAAATAATGAAATGTCAGACATACGGCATGGATTTCTGTTTGGGAGCAACTTCGTAATAAGCCAAGTCTTCCGTATCCATCACTCAGCCGAGATTCCGCCGTCTGTCACACCCGATGACCTTTCACATTTTAATTTCACATACGTTAACGCAATATATATTCCAGAATCGGCAATTAATCCACTAGGGATGTGATTTACTAACGTATGAAATTTTACGATTAATTTTATTTTATGCAAGGAAACGTATTGATTGTCAAGAACTGCGTAGTCAATGCGTGAGGCGTTGATGTATTTGTTTGTTAGTTATTTAAGATTTACAAAAAACCGGCAAAAAATGAATAACTTTGATGGTAGTAGAACCAGTGTAGTTCTACCGAGGAAGTACCACCGCCACACCTATTTCTAGCGTGAAGCAGTTTTTGCAGCAGGTTTCGATGGAAGGGTTGCCGGCACACTTTCATTTGAGGCGACCATCACAGTCCTTGGGAGTAGCAACGCATCTGTGATTGACTTCAGATAGAACCCCATGTTCTGTATGAAGTTGCTTACAGATGTCCATAGGCGGCAGTTACCACTTACCATCAGGTGGACTGCATGCTCGTTTACTACTTCAATCTTATAAAAAAAAAAAGATTTTATTATTTATTTACGTATTAAACGAAAAGCCGGTTTTGCTCGGCTGAAATGCGATATATCTGAAATATCATGTGCTGTAACTTTATGGATATCGATTGTTTTTAGAATTTTTTACCAAAAAAATCAACATTAATGTGTTACATTACGGTTATTCAAGATTTAATTTATCGATACAATGTATTATCAATACACATAATAACGCCTTATATATACTCTGGAAACGACAGTTAATCTACTAGGGATGTGATTTTTTAACGTATGGAAAGTTTTAGATTAATTTATTTTATTTTATTAAACGTATTGAACGTTGAAGATATTTTTGTTTCATAATGCAGGTCAGTAGAAACTATTTTTGATTGTTTTATAAACTTATAGATAAGATACCTATTCTCTTTCTATTGAGCCCAATAGATATGTTATTTACATATAGCTTGTATTAAACTTACGTAATTTTTTTTTACAGGTACTTACATCGGTTGTAGCTGACAGAGTAGACCTTTTACGGTTTGTTAAATATTATTTTATTTTTTAATTCATATATTTAATTTTAATATTAATATTTATTTTTATTTAATTTTTAATACTAATATTTTTTTATTTTGCCAAAATATACTTTTTTCATCTTTTGGGGAGAGGCTTTGTTTAAGCCTCCAAGACTTCTCCACATGGATCCGCCAGTGCATTCATACAAAAGAACAAGATTTATTTTATCACTATTAATAAAAATAAGTGAACCAAAACTTTTAATTCTCTATCTACACTATACTTTATTACAACATTGCCATTCCAACAGTGACGTAATCAACTTAAGTAAGATCCGTTTAAATTTAAAATTTTCGAATCTACTTGTTAACGAGTACCGTTCAAAAGTTACACGAATTTAACTTAATCAAAGCCGTGGCCGCGACTAAATCTATTTTCTCGCAGACTTCAGTCTTCGTAACTAAGTTATTAGTTGACACTTAATTGAAGAAACGCTAACAATTTACTTTCAGGTATGTTTGACTACCAAATTAAATTTAATGAATTAAAATTATCAATGTTATCTATCGTCCCATTAAAAGTTTTGCTTATTATTTCTTCTCCTATTATCTATTATATTCTTCTATAATCAATTCTTACGTTTGCGAGTATTGAAATAATCGCAGTAAAACCTAAGAACGTAAATAAAATAATACAAACAAAAAAAAAACAAATATTTTATTTCACATACAATTAATCTTAATTGCCTTTTAATTAAAACAATTAGATCATATTATGTTTAATAAAAATTACAAATTAAATAAATTAATTAAAAAAAGGAACAGATGATACTGCAGGTGGGGGTTATCAAAATTGTAGTAAAATGTAGCAAAACTACGTCTTTCACTTTATAATTCTCTGTATTTGTCTATGATAATAATTATTTTAATATATTTCATTAACTAGTTAACCTATTAGTATATTTAAAAAATACCACCTTCCCGTTTTTATCTGCAAGTACAAATGAAATTATATATACCTACTATGTAACTAAGATAATTGAGCTCCAACAAAACCTCATTTTAAATTCATCAAGCTACTTGGGCTGCAGGGTAAGTCAAAAAACATATTTTCAAAACAATATCTTGACGTAGTCGAGTAAAAAATACTTTAAACGAAACGCAAACAATTCCACATTTATATTTAGTGCCATAAGTACGATCGTTGGACGGAATGGGCGAAGATTTGCATGTCAACTCGGTTTTCATAACTAATAGTTAGGTTTAACTGTTAGTCCGAGAAACTTCGTGCAAAACGACCCAACTCGACGATGACTATGAAAATTATTAGGATTCGTTACAAATTATATGAAAACTTTACCGAGCTAAGTGGATATTTATACTTTTAATAAACGATAGCGGTCGTTCCCCTCGACTATTTAAACGATTTCAAAGTGAAAAGTTTAATCGGCTTTCAATCTGAGTGATGAAAACGTATTACCTGTAACAAACGAACCCCGTTTATAGGAGGTAAATTTTAAAGGGGTTAATGATATTTCTTGGCAGCAATAAATAACTTACAAATTGTTTAAGGTATCCCGAGGGCATAGACTCGCAACAGACTGGGGATTTGCGGAGGAATAAGTTTTTCCACTCAAACTTTATTTGCACCTCAACTTGCGCCATCTGTCTGTTACTCGCAACTTATATTCTTGCTTCAAATGATTTAGTTTTCGAGTACTCTTTCAGGAAGTATTTCCTTTTAAATGTCGTCAGAAATGAATGCACAATAACTAGAATATTTGGTACAGTCACAATAGATAGGGATTACACGAAAATGCCTGTAAAGTGCTTCGATAGGATATAACAATTACCTTAATATTAGATACTTTAGCAATTTTTTTTACTTTACATTCTAGAGCGTTAAGTTATATTGCATGTTATGTTGTTATGACACTCACACGGTTGTTAATAAAAGTTATATGGATCTTTGCACATTTTTATATTTCTATAGATGCAATAATACATGGTAAGTTTTTCAAGCAACTCCGTGACAAACTTGAACTTGGACTAAACTTTTATGAGTTCATTAAATAAGTAATTATATAAAGCTTAAAGAGTTTCGGTGACAATAAGATATTCTATACTTTTGTGTGTGTGCTTTTTTTATTTTATTTTTTAATTTATTTCGTAAGCAAACGTTCAAAAGTAAATTAAACATAAATTTGATAGACCTGGAGTTTTTTATGTGAATTCAAGCTTTCTTCGAAGACCCGCGTGGCGGAGCGGTTACCATACCGGTCTGACGCGCAATGGGACCCGGGTTCGATTCTCGGCCAGACAGGTATCTGAATGATGAGTTTAGATTAATGATCTGGGTCTGGGTATCTGTGTATTCGTCTTGTGTGTCCATGGTACCCACGACACAGGAGAAAATCCTAGTGTGGGGCTATGAGTGTAGAAAGCATTCGTTTAAGCGTTTAGTGCAATTATCTTAGTCCTCAGAAATAGCAACACATCTGTTGACCTTAATCAGAATCTCTATTCAATGTGGAGTACGTTACAAATGTCCATGGGGACAGGGAATACTTAACATAAGATAAATTGCTACTTTAACTTTATAAAAAAACATCATTAACTCCAGCACTGTTCTCCAAGAACTTAGGTGCACTATACTTCTGGATTCTTAGACGGATAAAAAAATAATCGCTCGTCCAGTAATAAAGCAAGTGACACGCATACTGTGGACCCAAAATACATACAAGTTATATAACGTAGCAAACGTGGTACATTGCAACGTCGTATGTGAAAAACGACGTGAATCGTAAAAACACGATATAAGGACATATAATTAAAATTGGAAATGGACACAAACACAAACACCCAAACCCGAAACAAGAATCCAAACTCATCATTCTGATACCTGTCTCGACTTGAATCGAACTCGGGACCCACTGCGTGTCAGGCTTGTATTTTAACCGCACCGCCATACGGGTCGTCACTTTGTATGTAAGCCAACCAGGACTCACACCCTTTCAGCGAAATGTATGACCTTCTTTACGTGCGTAAAATAGGTGCAGTCACCGTTACATAGGATGATCTTCCCGATCTAACCGTACTGGTGCTACCACCTTGTTATAGTGATGAAAGTTTGTATGAATAATTAAAACCGATTTGAAAATTGCATATTCCTGCTTAGCATGTCTTATTTGAAGTCAGATTCTCTCAGACTCGCCTAAAAATTAAACGTCTCATTGAGCATATACTAAACAAAAAGATTTCATACATAGACGATAGACATTATTTCAATTTCACTCTGTTGACATTTCGGATCGTATATCGTGAACTTATTACAGTTCGCTGGAAATTACTTTGCTTAAATCAGTAAATAGTTTGGGCAAACTAGGCCCCAAATGACATTTCACCTAGAAAAGTTTTTACGGCGACATTACAGCAGAAACTTTCGCGGGTTAATGTCACAAGTTTTAACTCCAGATCTTGATATTCGGTGTCTTATAAATGCATGGATTTTGCTTAAGTAAAATAAGTTTTGTAATAATGTTATCTTTAAAAATGTATAACCTTATAATCTAAACTAGTCACCCGTAGCATCGGCCGAAATTCGACCGTAATTTAAATTAAAAATCAAATGTCATCTGACATTCTTGACGTTGTGTCTTTTCATTTTCATTTACTAAGTACATATGTGTTTGTGACAAATGCAAGGCAGTGTGTGTAATGTGTTTTTAGTTGATTTTATGTATGAAAAATGCATTATTTGAAAAAAATATTAACATTCTGCACTCCTTCTCTACGTCCACTATAACCGTGCAAAATTTCATACTAATCCGTCCGCGGCATATTACTTAAAAATCCGTCACAAAATTTTGCTTCACGTATTAATATAATAATGATACATATTTTTGTTATTAGTTTTAATCGCATGTGTCTTATACACCAACTAATATATAAAATTCTCGTGTCACAGTTTTTGTTGCCAAACTCCTCCGAAACGGCTTGACCCATTTTTACCAAATTTTATATGCTTATTCAATAGGTCTGAGAATCGGCCAACATCTATTTTTCATACCCCTTAAGGGTTATCCACCCTTAACATTTATTTTTTATTTTTTATATGGCAAAACAACGTTTGTCGGGACAGCTAGTTGATATATATAAACTACATACATTAAATTAAGTTATTTGTTAAGGTAGTTGACTTCGTAGCAATATAAAAGGGCACCACACAACACTAATACTCTTCATCTCATGTAGATCGAAATACATAGTGACATTCTTTTTTCAACATTAAAGCATTAAACAAACTTGCTGTCAATTTGATTATAAGTGGTCATTGCTGCCCATTGACATCTGTAATTAACTTCATACAGAACAAAGATTCTGCTGAATACCATCACCTATATTTTGTCACTTCTGCGATTGTCTCCTCATACGCATATATTTTACTTTTAAACTTTTAGAAACATATAATATCGAAAATGCCAGATGTCTTGGTCAAAATACAACGGGTATTTCTTTTAAATATTTTAACCTCTTTTTACTTTTTTTATTGTTATTATTAAATTAACTCAAAAATTAATTTAATTTAATTGAATTTGAGAACGTATCACTTTGGATAATATCAATTTAATTTTTTAATTTGAATTACGGTCGAATTTTGACCGTTGCCATGGGTGACTAGTATATAGTAGTAAATAACTGTTATGCAAATAAGAATATCCTTAATAATTGAAAAGTTCTCGCGTGAAGTAGCCAATGTAATAATAAAGCAACACCCTATGACATAAATGTAACTTGGTTAATTCTACTTAACTATGAACCCCAATATAATTTTCAGTCCCTTTGCCTAGTATTAAATTATTTTAAAACATAGACTCACGTACGCTCGCACGTACTCTCCCTGCGAGTTTTATTATATTTTTTATTTATGTTAAGTCATTATATTTCGCTGAGGTGTATGTCCCTGTGGTATCAATTGTGGGTTGGGATTCCAGGCACGCATTTTTGACTTTAAGAGTCATTTGCCGATAACAATTTTTGACTATCCGCGTGACGGAGCGGTCACCATATTAGTGACACACAGTATGTTCTGGGTTCAATCCCCACAACTAAACGAGCAAAAGAGAAATTTAGATATTTTTGTGGGTCTGATCGTTCTTTTATTCGACTTTGTGTGTTCATGGGGCCTACAATACAGGAGAAAATCCTAGTATGAGGACCGTCAGTGTGAAAAGAGTTAGGTGCTAAATAAAAAATGTGGTTTCTATCCAAAACAATAACATCGTAATTTGATCATGATCTATTAGTTTTTACATACGTACGTTATTTTCACCCCATTAAAAATATACCAGATTTAAATCCAGGTCAAAAACAGTCTATGTGCCAATTTTTATCCTAAACAAATTAGCACTTTTTGCGTGAAAGAGTAATAAACATCCATCCATCCTCACAAAATTTCGGCTTCATAACATTAGCATAACTATTTTTACCTATCCACATTTAGCCAGGTTGGTCAATAATTATAACAATCACTACTAAGACATGTTCCTTATGTCTTAGTAGGACGATAATTAATTGAACAATAATGACGTAAATACTTCAATAAAGTGTCCAACATACATCTTTACATCTTTGTAATCCCAACTACTCGTAAAGACACAAAGAGCTCAAAAACAAACTTGTTACCTTACGGTGCAAAATACCTAATACCGATAACAAAGTGAATCCCCTAAACTTTGTACCATGCCCAATAAATTCAGCCTCAAGATAAGATTCAATAAAGTTGCTCGTGGCTCTGAGCTGTCATAATTTTAAGAGCGTTCATAAATCCATCAATATTTAAGCTCTGCGGCCACAATATTTTTCTTCGAGCCAAACGACCCTACGAGACAACGGTGCGTCACACACGTGCCACATAAATTCCGATAATCCCTGGACTGTGCAGATCGTGTACGTAGTTTACTATATTCATGGCTATTATTCATGAGTTTGCTTTGCGGGTGAACGCCGCCAAGACTTAATAATTCGAGTGGAGTATCGCTGTAAACAACAGTAAGCGTGTACACAAACATTGGATGCAGCAAACAAGCTGTTTAGTCGATCGTTTGTTTAAAATACCTTAGTAGATAACCAGGTTCATGATCATTTTCCTTTTAAATCTTGTTTACGGCAAAAAAACTAATATACTTACAGAGGTCGTTACAGTACCTAAGTCGGTCGTCTTTGACGACCTGCGTGGCCGAGGGGTTACCATACCGGTCTGACGCGCAATGGGTTTCGGGTTCGATTCCCAGCTAGACAGGTATCTGAATGATGAGTGTAGATTCCTGTTCTGGGTCTGGGTGTTTATGTATTCGTCTTTGTATGTGTCCATGGTACCCACGATACAGGAGAAAATCCTAGTGTGGGCCTATGAGTGTAGAAAGCGACAAAACAAAGTATCTTTACCAATTTTTTTTATTTCGCGTGACGTATTTATGTAGTTTAAGTCACACAGAGATCCAAAATATATATTTATATACTACATGTAGATATATCACTTTGTAATATAATACATATGTATTATATTACAAAGTGATATATCTACATGTAGTCGTGCGTACCTCGTTAACGACATTTTAATGCTGTACCAATATCTAGATATTATTAAATATTAGATAAAACGAATCAAACCTATTGATAAAATGCACGAGTATCTATATAGGTTATGCTTAAATATTTGTCCACATTTAATGAGTTTTCTACAACATATTTCTCAATTACGAAGAAATCTCTTGCTAATAACAATATCATACAACATAATTACACGTCCCTAGTCAACTTTCATCACATTCTGTAATTTCGTCGTCTGAATAATACAAGAATAAACCACGTTGAATAAAGACCTAATAGGCATTTAAGTCATTAGTATAATATGATTTTGCGTATATTCATAAAGTTTGCTACTCCTCAGAATTGAATTTATATAAACTAGACGAGTTAAAGTACTCGCTACTTCTACTCACTTGAAGCAACTCTAACTGGCCTACAGAATAAATACCGGGAAAGGAAACTTTCAATTCAATTACTTTAGCTCTGTAGCAGGATTTTATGGATTCTATAAACATTGAATGAGTAAATTCTGATAAAAGTCAACTCTCAATTGATTTTTTATATACCTGATAAATCTTTCATCCGTTTAAAAAGCGCCTCAGATAGATAATTTACTAAATTGATAAGTAACTTTTTGATATTTTATCCACACTCTAAAATCTTTAAAATCTTTGAAATACGATAACGTACAAACATAAAAGCGTAGTCACAGACCCTGGTCAGACATGTAAGTGTCTTAGACTTATGTGGTTTTAACCTGCCAGTAGGTACTTAGTCTTGATAGATTTAATCTTAGACAGAGTATGAAAACCTTATCAGAAACATTCAGTTTCTTTTTATCAGATTGAAGTAGCAAACGAGCATGTAGTGCTAATGGTAAATGGTCACTGCCGCCCATGGACATCTGAGTAACTTCATATGGAACAAAGGTTCTATTTAAAGTCAATCACAGATGCGTTGCTATACCCCAGGACTATGATGGTCGTCTCATATAAAAATGAGGCGGCAACCACACCCTTCCATTGACAAAATTCCAAGAAATGCTTCACGTTAGATATAGGTTCTACCACCTATCCGTCGTAACATGGCCGTTGACGACCAAAAATAACACTCTACAGCGACCCACATACAATAATATGCCCAAATAATATTATTTAAATTGCCAATAAGTAAATAAGGCACATGTTCCGGGGACAAATTGCGAATAATCGTCATATGTTATGAAGTGCTTGTTTGCATTCCACGAGCGGTGCGCGTCTCCGAACAAATTGTGTTAGAGCCGATACGTGACCCCGCGAAGAATTCGTTCACGACATGTGTACCGAAATTGGGAACCACCTACGTCATTGTCAACCTAAATGGCACATGTAAAATTACAGTAAACGACTTAAATTATTGAGTACTTATATACCGAGTAACTACCACTTTTTAGATAACATGTCACACACAACAGTTATCCATCTGATTTTTTTAGTCATTCTATAGTGAAGTGTAAGTAACTGTTGACGAAATAGAAATTTAATTAAAAAAAAACACGTTTTTTATACTCATAGCCTCACACAAGGATTTTCGTGTCGTGGGTACCATGGACACACACAAGACAAATACACAAACAGCCAGACCCACAACATGAATCTAAACTCATAATTCAGATACCTGTCTGGCCGCACCCTGTAGTTTCGGGACCAGAATAGGGCTACGGCATCCCCTGCCTGTCGTAAAAGGCGACTAAAAGGGGCTTCCGGGGTTGCGAGCGGCTAGAGTGGGAGCTCGAACCGTTCAGTCAGGTGATCCCGGGAAGGACGGCGGTACGTGTGGTCGCATACCGTCGTAAAGACTAGACGGAGCGGCGGGCCCAGCCGCCCATCTGGGAGGAGCCCGATGGGGCAACGCGCTCGGAGGATTCCGGTTTGAAGTCGTTTCGAGATCCCGGAGTCCTCTTTTTAAGCGCCGAGAATGGCCATCGGGGCGGTTTTAGTGCGGTAAAAATCCCACATAACCCTGCGTCGCTCCCACGGCGTCGGGCACCTTTTGAAGGTTTCCCCCTCGACAACAAAAAAAAAAAAGATACCTGTCTGGCCGGGAATCGAATCCGGGACCCTTTGTGCGTCGAACCGATATGGTAACTGCTTCGCCACGCGGGTCGTCGATACTTTATCGATACTTTAAATTAGTTTGATTTTTAGGACTTGTATTTACCGTCGCAAATTAACGATTGTTACGTGCTAAATTATAATAAAGTATAAAACATATAGTTACTACCATTTGGATTTTTTTGCGAAGTCAAAGTAGCGTAGCATGTAGTTCTTCTGATTTAAGTAGTTACTGTCAATAAAGTACATTTATTATGTATAGGCGCGAAACATAGTAAGCCTTAGCAAAGTTATAAGAAAGTTAAAGGTAAAGAAATTGTTAATGGTTCGACTGCGGTGACCGCTAAATGTGTTTTATCTTTTAACAGAGGTATAAGGGAAACATACTTTTTACCTTATCATGTACTTTGACTGTAAAAAAATTACAGGATAGGTATTTTTTTTCGCAAATTATTTGGGATTCTTACCGCACTGAAACCCCCCGGAGGCCGTCCCCGGCCCTACAAAGATGACTCCGGGATCTCCAAAGGAACGCAACCGGAATCCTCTGAGGCCGATGCCCCATCAGGCTCCTCCCAGATGGGCTGGGCCCACCGCTCCGTCTAGTGTTTACGACGGTATGCGACTACACGTACCGCCGTCCTTCCTGGGATCGCCTGGCTGGAAGGTTCAAGCTCCCACTCTAGCCGCCAGCAAAGCCCCTTTTAGTCGCCTCTTACGAAAGGCAGTGGATACCGTAGCCCTATTCTGATCCTGGAACTACAGGGACGATAGGATAGGTACATAAGAATTTCCACTTTAGTTGTTAGAAGTAAAACGCTTCTTTAATCGCCTTTATATAATGTATAATCGAATTTCTATCAATGACCAAGTATCATCAGCACACTCGTTTACTTCTTGAATATAATATCCAAAATATTAATGGTCATACATTTTAAAGTTCCCTTGAGGAAGTTACAAAGGCTGTTATCAAACCATACACATCATTCGCAGGTGGTAGAATCAGTGTAGTTCGACCGGGGAAGTACTACCGTCACACCTATTTCCAGCGTGAAGCATTTCTTACATTTTGATGGAAAGGTGTGGTTGCCGGCACAGTTTTATATGAGGCGACCATCATGGTCCTCGGGAGCAGTAACGCATCTGTGATTGACTTCACACAGAATCCATGTTCTATTTGAAGTTGCTTACAGATGACTATTGGCGGCAGTGACCACTTACCATCACGTGGACTGCATGCTCGTTTGCTACTTAAATCTTATAAAAAAATCGGAAAAATGCGAGTTGCAGGTGGTGGCTTCCGTGGCATTGTCATTGAATAGTTTTCCAACTAGCAATATAAGTTTGTTTTCCATAGTGTTTGTACGAATTACAAAGTTATGTTATTCGGTTTTAGAAAAAGTTCTAAATCTCAAAATATGTCAATCTTGTTCGAACCCATTTATTTTTGTATATAATTCAGAAAGCGGTTTACAGACTATACTTACCTACTAAGTTTCAACTCTGCAGTCCTATTAGTTTCCGAATAAAGTGACTGCGACATCCGGACAGACAGACATCCGGACACTCAGACATCCGGATAGACAGACATACGGACAGACAGACATGACGAATCTATAAGGGTTGCGATTTTTGCCATTTGGCTACGGAACCCTAAAATAGAAACCCGGGTAAATTCGTAAGAATGTTTACCTATGTAACGCTTAGTATAAAGAACCATATAAATTGTGACTTCGTCAATAGATTCCATTATTGAATCCGTTACACTTAATACTTTATCTCGTTAATAACAGGTTTCCGTCTTTTCCTTTTCCTTTATAGTTTCCTGACTTAATTAAGACATTAATAGTACATTTCTAAAAGGATTACGACTTCAAATAAGTTAAAAGCATTGTTATTAGAACAAAATTCAGTTATGTCATGTCAAAATATTTGATAGTATTACTTACCTTGTTGCTTCTTTATGGTTAATATCATAGTCCTATTGCACTACACTTTCCTACATGTAACAGGGTTCTAAGTATAATCTGTAGTAAATATAAAATGGAGTTTTCGTATTATTAAGACATGCTCATTAATATTCTTAATAATCTCACAAGTTTTCATAGATTATAATAATTTTTACACAAAAAGTGAAGCACTGCGAAAACCCATTAGCGGCCTCGTCAATGCGTATGTTTGTGTGACTGCGCCCTTTTCGAATGTTTGTTGGCAGTCTCCATACGGTGTCCCATATTTCTACTGTGTAGACGCTAACCACATAAGTACGTTGCAATATGAAGATACTTCGGCGATTTTTTCTTTAAATTTTGTGATATAGCGCGATTGGATAACAAAATCTTCAGCGACCTCTTACAGGGTGCTTGTATAAATAAGTGACATACGAGCAAGTACGTAGACGTGCTAGTGTGGAATATTCGCGGGTGCGACATTATTGGTCTTGTCTTTTCGTTTAAGCGGACGTCGACGTGTTTATTCAATTTGTTGCTACGAAATATTGTTACCTGCCTCCGTGATGCTCGTTTATCGTTGAACGACACTTGTTTTACTAAAACTTACGTGAGACGAGTTTAGTGAACGAATTGGGATATCGTCTTTGAAGATGGGCAGTAAGAAAACGAGCAAATTATTTAAGAACTTTATAAAGGAATATACCAACAAATATGCTGCATTAAATATTTTTTACATATATATTGTTGTTTTTGCCATGACGAAATAACTACATAAATAAAATTAACAATAATATTTTCCTACGATCGGTCAGCACCGGACTCAATAATCCATACTAATATTTTATAAATGTGAAAGTGAGTATGTTTGTTCCTCTTTCACATCGCCACATAGCTATTATATGATATAGTTTATATGCTGGGAGATAGTTGGGAGAGCGGAGAGTGACGAAGGCTACTTTTTACCGCGCTCTCTCATTCCCATGAGAATATCTATGTTTTGTTAGTTGATACATATTTAGTACTTCCAGGCGTTGTTAATAGATGGCGTTAGTAAAATCCATATGCAAGTTCTGAATCACGCTATCAAATGCTAATGTTAGTTCCCTTTGACCATGCGCGCGAAGCCGCGGGGAAGAGCTAGTTTCCTATAAGCGGTAACTCATTTAATCGACCTCACTCGACGTTGCTTTACAGTGTAGAATATGGTGTTATTTTTATTATTTATAGAATAACACTATGTTTTCTTGGTATAATTTTTATTGTTACTTAGTGAAGGTGTAATTAAAATATTGGGTAGACTATTCGGTGGTAGCTCTGCGATTTGATACTACAAATCGAATCTATATTATTTTGCTTGTCATCTATCAAACCATGAGACAGTAAAAACAAATTCTACTAAGTATTCTTGCTAAATACACTTATATAGAATGACAAAACGATTATAGTATAATTGTAGAACGGTCACGTTTTGCACAAGTAAGGACCTTACGAGCAGATGTCCCATTATAGTTACATTGATAAATATTCAATAACACAAACTATTTAACAACAAAAAAAACTGAAACACATTGTATATTTGATACAGTATTTGGTAAATTATAAAACTTTATTACCGACTGTTTCCACGGTAAACTCCGACATGTCGATATAACATTCAATACCAGATTCTATAACGGGTGCCGTGATGAAATATAAATGAACATCAAACAATACAACGTATCTGCTCACTCGTGTCAACAAACATTTTCGTGATGGATGCGGTGCATTTGTAAACAATATTCATCCACTCGTGGTCGACGACGTTTCAAATGTAACATACAATTAATACGATGCCTATACTTTGTATTGTAATTTTGCTAATAGTCACATTGGACTGTTTTTGTCGTTTAAACATACTGCAGCCATATTGCAGTGCATTCACATAACGCTCTGTTAAATCAAGATAGTGTAACACCATTCTATTATTATTTGTTTATCGAAATTTTCATATAAGGTTAGGTATTTACAGGAACGTCAAATGATATTTCAGCTTAGGCATAATTATTTAGATACGATTGATGCGTATTTTCTTAAATCCTTACACTTTAAATACCTAATGGTAAATGCAAACAAGTACACATTTAATTTAAAAAATATATATGTAAAGTATACATTTAGATATACTACCACCTCGCGTAGAACTATAATAGACACTCTTTCATTATAAACGAAACTTTCTAATGCTTCGTGATCACTTTTACGAAAGTATAATAATTTAAAGCATTTCGTAAATCACGTAATGTAAATATACTTAAAAGATACTATTTTTCGCGAGTACGAGTAGTTATACATTAACTTTTATTACGTAAAATAGTCATAAAATGAATAATGAAGGGGACTTCGTTTGTAAACAATTCATTGGGCACAGCGCACGTAATACGGCCGACTGCGCATCCGCGCGCTCTGTATTGCAGTGAGATAATATTTATCTGCGAAATATTGTACGATTGATTTAAAACTCACGAGAGAAATATGAAATACATGTTTTTAAACAATGATTAAAATAATTTTTTAACAGGAAATGTTTGTAAGATGGTCTGGTGATTTTTAATTGTTTTACGAGAGTGTTTCGTACAACTTTATTTTAAAAAACGGCATATTTTACTTGCATAAATACCATTGAAAATATATATAGAAATTCTAAGACGTTATGTTACTTATAAGTACCAATAACAAAAACTCATTAAGGTTTAGTCATTTTACTCTGAAGACTTAACACACAGCTAAACTTTCTTTCAGATTTATATCATAGATTTAAGTGCCAAAGAGTCGTATCATTACTAACATTAACTTTTTATCACCAGATTGAGATTGCTAAAGTTAACCTATTAAAAACTTCGCTAAGGACACAAATGTCCTATGTTTCACAGATTTTCGTAAACGGCGACATAATGTCGAAACATATTCCTTGCAATCTAACAACTCTTCACATAAAGGGGCTTTTAACGAGACCTTTTTCGAAGTGACTAAAACAGGGCCCGCGTCCGAATGATCCATTATCTTCTCACGAGGACAAGTTAGCGATCTCCTTCCGTCTATTTTCACAAGTAATAACTAAATTTATCGTCAGACTTTCGGCGGAGGTGGCAGCGTCTTGGAATATGAACCGGTTGGTGATTCCGGTCACGCGCGAGGGTTGGCGGTGGGCGGGCCGTCGGTGACGTTGGTCGACGACGCGTCATTAAAATTAAGCATCATTACTCTTGTAAAGCGAGGCTCTGTGTACCGGAAGGCGGCGGCTTATTGGGAAGTTTGTCGCAAATATTCCGACGGCTGCTAATCTTTCGCCTTATTGCTGTTCTAACAAATGACTCCGCGTCAACGAGGCGACGTGAGTACGCCGAACTTGCCATACCTATTTACTTCGGCTAATGTGTTTATTCTGGGTTGGGCGATGCGTGAGGTGTTACGAGTTATTGCTTATGTTATTTTAATGTTTTTTAGTATCTTCATACTAACACTTGCGCAATTAATTCATCAATCACGATGACTTTTCGTGGAAAAAGAAGACAAAACAGTTTTTTCGTGCGTGTCCATCGAAACCCTTAAATTTAAATATCAAGCCTGATTCGGAAAAAGTTGGACGTACTTTATGGCACCTACCGTGCCACTGTCAAAGTAATTTAAATTAGAAAAAGCGAAGCCTTCAAACTTCAGTCTGCGTAGAATTCGAGGTGAATAAGGTAAATGAAAGTATAAATATTCATTCAGGGAAGAGCCCACGCACAGTAAATATAAACTTTTTCAGTTCACCATTAGTGAAGCGGGGAGACGCATTGAAAATTCGACTCGCGACTTCTAATTAGAGAAGACACGGTTCTTTCTCCCCGAGTTCCTTTATTAATGGAAAAGTCCGTTCCAATTGATTTCATATTTTACATCCTTTCGACTTTACAAAGGGTCACTGAGAAGTTTCTTTGAATCTTTATTAACTTTTTATCTTAATAGATTACATAAGTAGATCCTAGTTTGCATTTTTATATTAATGCATATAATATATCCTTATACTACAGTACTGCATCTATGGTATTGATGTCGGAAGGCGTTATGTAAGATGAATTTACCTAATAAGCTTGTCGGAAAATCTTGCATTAGGTATAGTTTAGAGTACCTACCGTGTCTACGTTTGTTGCCCATTATAAACCATTTTGGGCAACTAACAAAAATAGAAACATCTACTTTAAGTTAACCATAGTCCTTAATTATAAGTAGTAGTTGGAGTCCTTTAGGGTTAAAAACCTACTGATATATTTCTTCTATTAATTAGATATAGTCCAACTTAGTACCCAGATGTTACCTCGAGATCTAATGGATGATTTTATTAATGCAGTCTCAGTGGAAACAGTTAAGAAACAGCATTCGACTATTGGCCTTGAAGAGTAAATTTAATATGCAATCTTAAAATTAGTTGCACCAGTTAAGAAAAAACATTCTTAGTAGTGGACTCCATGGGCGTGACTAAAAAATATACAAATGAAAATCAGAATTAGCGCACACAGGTGTTCTACAAAGACAGCACTAGAACCACAGGTTTTTGCAAAGGAGTGTCGAATGTCAGTTAGGTTCCTTTTATTATAGAAAGCGTTACTTAGCTGGTGTTCACGTGAAATTACATTTGGAATGCGTCGCGTGAAACACCATGAATTACGCATGAAAACGGACAATGAGCGCGCAATGTACCGTAATGCTAACAAATGTTCTACACCGAATAACTTGAAACATTTATTGCATCCGCAAAGGTATTATTCTCCTAAAAACGCTCCAAACTTCACATTTTAGAGAATAAATGGCCGCGAATGCTGCGCGTTGTGCAGTATTGTTTTCGTATTGACGTGATATGACATTATTTTTATTTATCGTTGTTGCGTTTGTTCGTGATTATATAACTTTCGTACTATTTGACAATATAATCATTTGTATATCCAGTTGATTTTTTATACGTACCATCCATCCATCCATCAGCCCTTTGAGATCCATTGCTGGACATTGACCTGTCTTGCCCATCGGTTAATGGCCCTACGAACAATGTGACCGGCACATTGCCACTTCAGCTTGCTAATTATGAGAGCTATTTCAGCAAGCTTCATTCGTCCACGGATTTCAACGTTGCGAAACATGTCTTGTAGCGAAATTCCGAGCGTACCTAACCCTCTCCATAGCACGCTGGGCGACCCTAAGCCTTCGAATGACGCCTACAATGACAGAACACGTTTCGGCACCATAGGTCATCACTGACAACACACATAGTTCGAATAATTTCGACTTCAGGCACTGAGGAATTGTGGACGAGAAGCTACTACGTAATTTTCCGAACACAACCCAGCCGAATCCTCAACAATCCCACAAGAATCCAACTGATTCTTCGAGTGACCTCCTCTCAAAGTTGGGTTTACTCATCTGGATAAGTATACGTACGCACACACCTTATAGGTGGCACTATAAATATTAAATTATATATTTTACTAGCTGTACCCGCGGCTTCGCCCGCATGCAAATCAGTGTGTCGCAAAGTTTTTCCCGCGCAAATCTCAACTGAGTGGGAATGTTACGAGAAAAATTTGTTTACTTATATTTTGTTCCATAACCTTTTCTATTGTGAAAGTCCCATCAAAATCGGTTTAGCCGCTCAGGAGACTACCCGGACAAACACATAGTGAAGAAACGTATTTAAAGTATGTAGTTGTGGGTAGAGGAACATATTGCGACGTAAACATATTTTTATATATAATATTATTATCATATGTTGGTCTCAAAAACAATTAGACGGATTATTAATGAATTAAAATGTAGTCTTCTTAATTCTAACAGACATAATAAATGTACCTTATCGAGAAATCTCAACCATCACTACTAGAAAGGGCAGAACAAAGTTTCCCAGGCCAGTTAGTTTTCTGATATAACATCATCATCATTAGCCCATTACTTTCCTGTTGAGCGGGTCCTCTCTCAGAATGAGAAGGGTTAAAGGGCCAACGCTTTCAAATGCAAGTTATTACACTTCACGTAGTATGGATAACGCCCAGGCATGTCGTTTTTAGGATTTCGTACCAAGAGGGTAAAAACGGAATCCTATTACAAGAACTTCGCTGTCCGTCTGTCTGTTACTATTATATATGCCATGTATCGTGATAGTAAGAAATGTCTGTTCGCTATAATTCAAATACTAAAAACAGCAGAAAATAAATAATTATTAAATATTTGATAATTATTAAATAAATATTGAATAATTTATTGGTGATAGAAACAGTATTCGACCGGCGACGTACCACCGCCACACCTATTTCTAGGAATGCGTTGCGTTTCGATGGAAGGGTGTGGTTGCCGGCACACTTTCATTTAAGGCAACCATCATAGTCCTCGGGAGTAGCAACGCATCTGTGATTGACTTCAGATAGAACCCCATGTTCTGCATGAAGTTGCTTATAAATGTCCATGGGTGGCAGTGACCACTTACCATCAGGTGGACTGCATGCTCGTTTGCTACTTCAATCTTATAAAAAAAATGGGATGGTTATACAACAAACGTTTTTATAGATAAAGGTACGGAACACTTCGTGCGCGAGATCGAGTCGCCCTTAGTAAGTTATTCTTCACCTTTAGTCAATTTTACATACAATTATTTCTTAGTACGTAACAACTTAGTAAATAAGGAAACTTGACAATAATTTGTATGTAACCTAAAAGCTACGTGTCTTTTTTATCCTACTGAAGTAGCAAACGAGCTTGCAGTCCACCTGATGGTAAGTGGTCACTGCCGCCCATGGACATCTGAAATCAACTTCATACCAAAACATGGTTGCTACTCCCGAGGGCTATGATGGTCGCCTAATGTGAAAGTGAACCGGCAACCACACCCTTCCATCGAAACGCAAGAAATGCTTCACGCTAGAAATATGTGTGGCGATGGTACTTCCCCGGTCGAACTACACTGGTTCTACCACCTTGAATTTCTCTAAACCCAAAATATAACCACTAAGTTAATGATTGAAGGGAAAATCTATACCGCAATTTGCTTCGAATGCACTTCGAAAGTTACATATTAATTCTTAAGAAAAACTGAAATGATTACCTATATAGTAACAATTTATAACCGTAGAAAGTATATTTCGTTTCGTAAATAGCGGTGTTACGAAATTTATAATTAATTTTTACAATTAGTAGGTAGTTTAAATTAATTCCGACAAACGGCCGGACGGGCGCGCGATTCTTTAATGAATAATTTACGTAATATTTAGTATTTGACAAATAAATGAAAATAATAATTCATATAAAATTATCATTTGAGTGTGCATGCAATTGAATAATTTGATTTTTGTTAAATGTGACATGTATAAAAGGATACTTCGTGAAGTTAAAAGCTGGCAGTAAGAAGGTGAGTGTACATTGTTTTCTTCTTATATTTTGTTGGTGATACGTATTAATATCACACTTTTAATATTAATATTATACTTGTATTACGTACTATAACATTTAAAAGCATTATTTGTCATTAAAACGTTTTACTCAGTATGAGATAAAAACTTTATTAATAAGACTAGCATTTTAGTCAAATACATTTAAAAAAATGCTATTTTTAACTAAAATAGATATATAAATATCATTAAAATAAGTTTTGTATATGTGAACTTTTAAATAAATTGTACAATTTCTTTTGAGATATGAGTGATTATGTTGCTTAAATTTGTTGTTCTATATGCTGGGAGAATTGATAACAAAATCAAAACATATTACTATTATTTTTTGCTCAGTTTTCACGTAATAATAGATTATTTTACATAAAATTGTAATAAAATATTTACTCAAAATACTATTATTAATAGCCTTCAAAGAATCTTTTTTGGGCCTATTATACATATAATAATAATAGGAGTATAACAAACAATACATTATACATAAGATACATTATAACTTTGTATAATTAGAATATGAGAACAATATTTACACTGCCGTAATAAAAATGTACAATAAACATAGGTCCAGGTGGATCGTAAAACAAAGTATTTGCAGTGTCAAAACGAGCTACACAAACATAACAGATTATAAGCAGCCAGAGCAACAGGGCACAGGTTAACTAAACGCCAAGAAAAATTTTTCAAATTGCTATTACCCTAAAACGCACATTTTTCCGCAACTTTATGAAAACGTTTCGGCAGATTTATGAATAAAACCTTTCAGGGTTGCGAAGCCTCCGCGTAATTTAGAGCGTATAAGAAGGAGCGTCCTACGAAATTAGACCGTTATCATTCCACCGCTGTCGCAGCACAGATCACCAGTTATGTGAGCCAATACACCGAACCAACGGAATAAATTTGCTTTATATCAGACAGTTGACCTTCATATCCAATATTGTTGCTCTTACAAGGAAATATTTCGGAAATTCCCCGCGTCCGCCCTCCGCTTTCTTGTATTTGAACCTTTTCCTGCGTACACTTTTTAAGTTATTTGGCTCAGTGAATTGGAGAGGATTATTGGCGGCAGTAGATACTATTTACCGCACAATTACCTAAAAGGAAATAAATTCCTTGACGTTTTAGGTAAATTCTTTTCGCCTTTCCCCTCATACATATCTACCTAAACAGTTCCTATGTTTATTATGTTGAAGTCTACTCCACGGAAAACCACATTATTCTTTCTGGTATTTTTTGTTAATCAATTGAAAAATTCTCTAAATTTATTTGCTATATTTATTGGCATAATCTATAAATGTAAGTTTTCAATTTAATTAAAAAATGAAACACTTGCATAAAAAATACATACAAAATACCTATGTATATACAAACTTATAATTAAAATTTAAATCAAAATAATAATAATATAGACACTTGGATGACAAAAGATTTGCAGAGTTTTTTCAGTGGAATTTAATTAGACACCATTAATTACTAGTAAATTACAAATACCCCCCATCTTTAATGGATTGACATAATAGCCTAGTTTGATGAAAATTGAGCTTCATGCACATTATTTAATTAAATCAGTAATAAGCTACTTATGGTATGAGCTTCATGCACATTATTTAATGAAATCAGTAATAACCGACATAAATTTATCAATAAATAAAATATTTAAACAGCTCTTTCTCCTTATAAAAAATATTTGCATTATCTATGTCAGGTTAACTACACACAGGCATACGTAGGTATACTAACACCTTTTAATCCAAAGCGTAATAAAACAATAGACAAACTTACAAAAACGTAGTTCAATCTGAGTGACAGATTGATTCATCCTTATTGAATGGCCAAACATTGACTGTACTAATTGAGAACGCTAACGTCGAGATTTGCCTAATGAGGAGCGATTCCGCCTAGGACAGGGGTCGGCAACCTTTTCAGTCTAGAGCCAAAAGAATCGATTAAATTTTTTTCTAAGTTTTTAAGGTGCCAATGAATGTTACTTGCATATTTAAAGTAACGTATTATTACTAACAACTCTAACTTGTTTTACAATAACAAACAATTAAATAAACTAATACAATGGAAGTAGCTTTGCTTGGCTATTTAACGGTTCTTAAATGTCTTATTTATATAATAAATATTTGCGGAATTGAAGAACGGCAGCTTCACATCCAAATCGCATGTGGTTCGCGAGCCGCTGGTTGCCGTCCCCTGGCCTAGGACATTATGCAAACTCGTGTTTGACTTCTGCATTAACTCCCCGCTTTCTTAATCGCAAATACAACAGAAGATATGATACCCATTACATGGATTGGCTCGGCTAATATCAGACAATTGAATATTTCAGGAGCCACTTACGGTAATGTTTTAGTGGGTTGTCGGGCGCTTACCGTTGTGTAGGCACCGATATTTTAGGTATTCTAAGATTATATGTCTTAGTAATATATGATATATTGTACTACTTACTAGCACAAGACTAACTATACATTTAGAATAAGTAAAATCACAAGACAGGTTTTGGTAGTAACTTAGTTATAAGCTATGTACACAGTACTTATAAGCTGTACAGTTGCAAAAATATTTACATAAGTACTTAATTCAAATTTCACTTAAAATTTACTATATTCATATTTTTCCTATTTTCTTTTTTTCAAATGTATGATTTTTTTATATCTATAGTTTATGAATTTTTTACTAATAAAATTGACCGTTTTATAGATAGTAAAATCAGGACTTTGTATTCCAACGCGGAAACCTTTGAAAACAATAGCGTTTTGTAACTCGCAACTTTGTGACAATTTAAATCCATTTTTCGACTATCTGCAAACTTCTCTCGGAAAATATTTTCTTGTTTCCCGTAGTTACACGGGAAAATATGTGTTTGACACGCCGCCGTAAAACGTACTGCTTTTACGTCCACCCCAGTAAAACTTGATTGGATTACTATGTTATATTATTACGTGTAATAAGATTTAAGTACACACTTTAAATGGCAAATTGCGAAGCAAATGGATGAGCTCATTTATTCATATATGCAATTGAATTGTATAATAAACTTCTTTGTAAAATTGAAGTAAATGTGCACGCATTCTACTTGATACTAAGTAATCATTGCCGCTCATAAACATCTGTAGAACACAAACTCCATGTAGTTCTATACCTATAAAGCCGATCGCTTTTGAGGAGTAAAGCAATCTTAAAAGTAAGTCCCCATTGTCGCACTTTGACTGAAATGCAACTTTTGCTTATCCCTAGAAATAAGCCTGGCAGAAGAGCATCTTTATCGACCAGACCGATTCTAATATTCATTTACTTGGTCTTTATGTGTATAAAATGCAATAGAGTAATAGACGCATACAAATAGAAATATAAAAACACCCAGCTTGGGAAAAATATATTGATTTGCTTCTTATAAATTTCTGCCTGATCATGGTTGGAACCTAGAATCATCTTAATGTTCAACTATTAGAATAATAGCTAACTATTTGTAACATCACCTAAAATGTTCCAGCAAAAGTATAAGTAATAAAGTGGTTTTTCCGTTTAACTCATTAACTAAATCTACATTAGTTTTTGTGACATGCATTGCACTACAGTGGTGCAAAATTCAGTTTAACTGAGACTCCCACAGGCACTCTTATAACCTTATGAAAACATGTAAAGCAATTACAATAAAATCAGCAAAGAACGACAAAAACAACAGAATAAAATACTATAACTATGATTATCATCGTATGAAGCGCGTTTCCTATGTTTTTTTTATAATATAGTCATTCTTTCGCATTGTTTAATGATCTAATAAATGCCAAGCAGCGAGATGGTTTTTATAATAATTCATAAAAACTTATTTATTTACTATTTTATTTATAATTTATTTTTTATTACTAAGAAGTACTTTTATAAAACGAAGAAATTCGTAAAAACAAAACGAATAGCCTATAAATCATTTTACTCGCTTCAAAAAGAAGCAATAGGTTTTTTAAACTTTATCATTTTATATGCATAGATTAATAATTAATAAAACGCTAAGACGACTCAAGAAAAGTTGCATGTAAGGTAGGTGTATAATGTTAAATAGAATAAAGTAACATACACGCTTTAATTATGTTTTCCTATAAACTAATCTTAAACTATCAACAACTTTTTCAAATAGACGGCCTTTTTTGCTTTTCATTATAATACGTAGGTGTTTTATCTCTTGTACCTGCGAAGTGCTCAAGAAGCTATGTCGGAGCCAGTTTTACAATTAAACGCTCGCTAGTTCGTTTCAACGTTTACATAGTAAATGCACTTACGTCAGCTCTCAAAAATTCACTTAAAAAGGTCAAACAGAACATTACGAAGTTTTTAACGATTTTGGATATTCCTCGTGACCCGCTGCATCTTTTGGCAACGAAGCTTGCAGCGTGCTCAAGGAGTCATCTCGATTGGACAATTTAACTTGGTTGTTAGTTCGTTAAAACTTATTAATGAATACCAGATAAGTTTGAGTGCCATTCAGAGACTTAATGTTAAGATTAACGCTATTTTGAATATTAATACAATAACTATATTACCTTACAGTTCATTAAATTTTGTTACGGCTTCAATGCAGTATTTTATTAAGCAGAAATATACTTCATACTGGTAACATAACAAAGTAGCTTCTCGCTGTCTGTCCCTATGTATGCTTAGATCTTTAAAACTACGCTACAAATTTTAATGGTTTTTATATAGAATACATGCATAATATAGTGGAGGAACACTAATCATTTAAGATTTTTGACTTTTAAGCGGAACGAAGTTTGCCGGGTCAACTATTTTTTTTTTTTTATAATGCAAATTAATGTAAATATTATTCAGCTACAGTATCGTGTTAGTACTCATTTTATATTTTAACGTTACGATAATAATAAGAAATAAAATAAATTTGAAACCAAGTGCTTTTCTGACTGAATGAAAATAAGCATTCTGTTTATAATTTTTGTAGACATTTAGTTAGGTTGTTTAACTATTTTTATTTCTTCCTTTTTAACGTAAGTTTTATTTCTTTTTAATACTCTCGTATAAAATAACAACGCAAATCTGTTTTTAGTCGTGGGTGTTTCGCTAAGTTTCGGTATATTTTTAAAAGTTGGCGTAAACTCAGTAAGCTTGCGCCAGCAAGTCACATATTGGAGTCAGACCGTTACTCACTACTTTGAAAGCTAATGAATTCCCAAGGCGCCCGGCTCCGTTAAAAATAATACAAAACTAGATTTTCACTAAGTTTTCTGAGTTTAAGCGAAGTAGTTTCCGTTACCGAGCATTAATCTAGTTATTGGTAGGTACGTTAAACTTTAAAACTTGTAATAACTTTGAAAGTGTCAACATTTTGCATACAGTTTTTTTTGGATTGCTTGAATAGCAACGCGGTCTAGCTAGATTTATACTTGTTCAAGTGAAATGTTTATTTTTTCCACACAGTCAAACACTACATACATTTGTACCATATATTGTAGTTTTGTTTTAAATATATTTTTCTACGGGTAAAAATAAAACATGTTTTGTTATGAAATTGTATGTTTATGAATCGTCTAAATAAGCTACCGTAAAAAAAGAAGTTAAATTACAATTTAGAGACGCTTAATGTAACAATTTTTTCGTATATTTATCAGACAAATATGTCTTCCAATACAACACCTCGACCTAATCTTGATCCGACAGCATTCTCTATCACTCGTAGAAAAATAGTTTCACGCGTAAATCGCCTCAGTTTTTCACGAGCCTCGCAATATCTTAAATGGGAGCTGAATTAAGTTGATAGGGCGGCGGTACAATGCTTACATGGTTTCTGTAAAGTATTAAGGTCCTTACGAGTGGTCCGTCGCCGGGACCAGCAGTCACGTTTCGCCTTATCTTAGCTTCCGAAAACACACACTACGCTGAATCAATATGACGAGCGCTCTTGGATCGGATTGTTTAAAGCACCTGTCGTATAGAAAACTGTTGAAAAGGACAATGGAAAGAAGAAAAAAGAATGTACTTGATTTTTTGACGCCAATCAATCATAAACTATCTTCAACTATGTTTAATCCCAACTCGTGTGAAAGAGTGATTACCGTGGCGGTCTGATACGCAGGTTCCGGGTTCAATACCCGGCCAGATACATCTGAAAGCTTACTTTAGATTTCTGTTTTGGGTTCGCGTGTTTATCGTGTATTCATCTATGTATATTTCCATCGCATACGCGATACAGGTAATTTTTATTTATCAGATTGCATTCAAAAAGACTCAATTTGAGTATCAGCGACATTTTTTTTATAAAGTTTGTATGTAAATAGAAAAAAAAATAGACATTAGACGTATACATTTTATGTCAGATTATAGTACCACAATGTACCTACAATGCAAACGACTACAGTACGTGTGTACGTGCTACCACTATTGTTCCAATAGTTTTAAAGGCTTATTCAAATAGACTGTTGGTGACAAACGTTCGTGAAGTCACCGTTTTTGAGGGATAAATCTGTGGCCAACACGTTATAAATCCAATACCGTTATTTATAGCTTACCAGTTGACCCGGCGAACTTTGTTCCGCCTAAAAGTCAAAAATCTAAAAATATCAGTTCCTCCACTACATTATGCATGTATGACATATAAAACCTTTCTCTTAAACCACTCTATCTACTAAAAAAAACCGCATTAAAATCCGTAGCATAGTTTTAAAGATCTAAGCATACATAGGGACAGGCAGCGGGAAGTAACTTTGTTTTATACTATGTAGTGAAGCTAGAAAATCGTTCGTCGTTTTGAGGCTTATCGTCGTACAAGTCTGTAAGCCAAGAATCGAAGCCAAAGAACACCGATAAAGGTGGCCTCGCTGCTTATTTATTTTTATGATGCAGTAAACAACGATTAAGCCGCTATGTACCGCCATCGGGGGTAACTAGTTGAAAAGTTTTGTTGTTTCAGTTAGGTTCTTTATTTATTTTTGCAATATACCTACCTTATTTTTTCCCCGATATATTCAATGTTCAACCTCTTTTTTATTTTGTAACTGAACCCTTATTTATCCCTTTAATAGTTAAAATCTCTAATAACTTAGTGTGACCGTAGTCTAAGAAACAAATGTTTCTGTATTTGTAAAAATTATAGGTAGTATGACAGCACTACCTACTGGAAACACACAAAATAGAAAAGCACACTGTTATAAAAGCTTGATATAGGTACAATCAATTTTCTTATATACTTACTAGCTTTTGCTCGCGGCTTCGCTCGCGTGGAATTTAGCCTGCCACATAAAGTTTGCAAGGTGGTAGAGCAATGGTTCAACCAGGGAGTTATCACCGCCGCACCTACATCTACCGTGAAGCAGTTCTTGTGTTTCATTAGAAGGGTGTGGCTGCCGGCTCGCTTTTATATGAGGCGATCATCAAAGTCCTCGAGAGTAGCAACGCATCTGTGATTGACTTCAGATTGAACCCTTGCCCTACTTCCTAAATCTGTGTGTTGAAATTTCAAATCACAGGCACGTATATTAATTTGAATTAGTTTTGTCGACAACGGATATTAATACTTATTCGGAAATTAAAAGTTTTAAGAAAGGGTCTCAAAACGCGTGACGTTTACCAACGCGCAGTTGGCTAGCGTGGTCAATTACAACCTTTTTTTTCTGTTTTCGAGGGGGAAACCTTTCAAAGGTACCCGACGCCGTGGGAGCGACGCAGGGTTATGTGGGATTTTTACCGCACTAAAACCCCCCCGGTGGCCGTCCTCGGCGCTGAAAAGGAGGACTCCGGGATCTCGAAACGACTTCAACCGGAATCCTCCGAGCGCGCTGCCCCATCGGGCTCCTCCCAGATGGGAGGCTGGGCCCAGCGCTCCGTCTGGTCTTTACGACGGTATGCGACCACACATACCGCCGTCCTTCCCGGGATTGCCTGACCAAACGGTTCGAGCTCCCACTCTAGCCGTCTGCAACCCCGGAAGCCCCTTTTAGTCGCCTCTTACGACAGGCAGGGGATACCGTAGCCCTATTCTGACCCCGAGGCTACAGGGACGGGTAAACTACGACCTAAACTACTGCTAAACTGACTTATGTGCCGAGTTGTATAACATTAAATGGTCGATGACGATTGAATGACATATCTAACCTTTTCCACTGTTTCATTCTTATTGACCTTTTTTTTGTCGAGGGAGAAACCTTTAAAAGGTATCATACGCCGTGGGAGCGACGCAGGGTTATGTGGGATTCTTATCGCACCAGGACTCCGGGATCTTCAAAGGAACGCAACTGGAGTCCTCTGAGTGCATTGCCCCATCGGGCTCCTCCCAAGTGAGCGGCTGGGCCCACCACTCCATCTAGTCTTTACCACGATATGCGACCACACGTATACCACCATCCTTCCCGGGATCGCCTGGCTGGACTGTTCAAGCTCCTTGCATCCTGGCTCTCACGACAGCATGCGACCACACATGCTGACATCTTTCCCGAAGTTGCTGACTGGGTGTTTCGAGCTCCCAGTCTAGCCGCCCGCAACCCCGAAAGCCCCTTTTTAGTCGCCTCTTACCACAGACAGGGGATACCGTAGGCTTATTCTGATCCCGGAACTACAGGGACGTCATTCACATCGACCTTTCCCATTTTGCTCCGTGATTTATAACCATTTAAATATTAATTTCATAGAACTTCGTTGTATACGGCGGCGGCGCACGGCGCGTATTGCTGGTCAATCAATTGAGTACGCAATATGTTATACTCGTAATATCTTCTAAACTACTTATCCAATTTACATGGTGTAAAAAGTAGATTTAATCTGTATTAGATGCTTGATTTTTTGAAATCATTTATTTTGATAAGGATTAATATTTAGTTTGTATAAAACCCATGGAAACATCAACTTCATATTTTTAAATTTTCAAAGTATAAAAAGAGTTATTGTGGGTTATACATAAAATATAGATATATGCTGTCGCGGACTTTTATTTAGATCTATGTGAGCCAAACAATCCCACCGTACATTATATTTGGATATCTCCAACGGTTTAGGCAGCGTACGCGAAGATAGCTCTCAGAGGACAACTTTTTTTGCGACTAATCTGATATTTCTCGTTATAGTATAACCTTATTACAAAAAAATCGGTATAAATTATAGTCCATGTGTTATTCTGATGTGTAACCTATACTACTGTAAAGTTTCAACCAAATCCGTTCAGTAGTTTTTGCGTGAAAGAATAACAAACACACATACATCCTCACAAACTTTCGCATTTATAATATTAGTAGGATTAATGGTAAAAAGAAGAAACATCAGAACATTTGTCTTATGATTATCAAAAACCAAACTGTCTAACTTTGTTACGCATAATTAAACAATATAAATTGGCTCATAGCGGTCCTGGTGTTAGGAGTTTGCGCCTATCTTCTTCTCCTAAATCGAATGAACACAAAATTAGCATTTTATCTGAAGTTATTAGTAGCCCCGTGAATACCATCACCCCCTCTCCCCCACCGCCCGTTCCTGTCCAGAGTGAGTTCCCGGGATCGCTGATTGAATCGCTCCGATTATGACGTTAATCTGTTCAATGCAAATTGGACGAATAGTCATTTACATCCCTTTATCGGAATTCGGGGACAAAATATTCAAATATTTATCGCTTACTAGCTGAATAGACATTCTTAATGACTTCCAACTCTTTAAGTCGATAAGTTAAACAAAGCCAAACGTTTGTATTTTGACTAAACTTTGTTGCCGGCATTGTTAGGTAATGTTGTTGAACGAATTTATAAGCCACGGTTAAGATTTTTGTCGACTAGTCCTGATTTACCTGTAACGTTCGAACATTTGTGACAGACTAAAATTTATTCGACTTATTTTTCATAATTGTTCGGGCGCCTTCACATTAGGTCGCAAGTAGTGAGGCCGCACCGCATCAGCCGCGCGCGACTGGAGCGAATGGTTTCTTAATATTGAAACTATTATTTAATATTTATTATTTTTTAATATTATTTCCTTTATTGAAATAAAGCGCGCTACCCTAATCTAAAAATTTCCCGCGACTATAGTTGCACTAAGAAAGCATTCGCTGCAGTCGCGCGGCTGCCGCGCTGCTGCCGTACTACTTGCGACCTAATGTGAAAGCGCACTAACAAGGTAAAAACATGTACATTACAAAGACGACATGAAGTTTTTATTTATATACATTTTTTTCTGACAACCCTGGAAACTAAAAACACACGAACGAACAGCGAGAACTAAAACACACACACACACAAACGAACGAACATGTCGCTCCACATTAGTATTTTCTGTCAAATGGGTGTCATGGACACACAAAGAAAAATCATTCATAAATTCATTAACAACCGAACTCAAAACTCACTACGTAATACTACGTATAAGACGACATAGTAACTGAACCGCCAAATTAGACTATACAATTCAATTTATGTAACAACGTATTGATATTAGACCGAACATTTTCAATCAAGACAGACCTTAACAAGTTATGAAGGCTGATTAATAAGCCTTAGATCAAGTTGACTGGACACTTTAAACATCCAACCAAGCGTCTAAAACGCCGGGGGGTGAAAAACGGCGTTGAAAATACCCTCAAATCTGTAAAGTGAACGTTCTTTCATTCTATCGGCACCATTTAAAGTAACAAATCGCTGATGTCTGAAGTGGGTACACAAGTTAATGAGCGGATATTTGAGAACGTCTGAAAAGATTAAATGCAAGCACTTCCTCAAACGGCCAGGTATGAAGAGCAGTGATCTATAACGACTCGATGGCTAAGTGGAATGTTTCAACCGATGAATTATTACGATTGTTCCCCGCCTTTTAGTTCTCAAAATGACGGGGAGCCGTAATGGAAGAAAAATTTTGTTCGCAGCTAGATTTTACGGCATACTAGACTTTTACAAGGTTTTTATTAACTTGTAATGTTTGTAAGTAATGATATAAGTAAGTTTAGGTTTTTTTTTAATTTTTAACCGACTTACCAAAGCAAAGAGATTTTATTTTATAAGCTCAATTTAAACACCTTTTTAGTGTTCAATTAAGCCAATATTTGTAATACACTTTTATATTGGATGACTACGTTATTATAATTTTTTTTTTCAAAATGGTCGCCGCCCTAAATGACGGATTACATTATTTGCACAATCCTCCCAATATGAGTATCAAATGAAGCCAAGGACAATTAAAAGTAAATAAATATCCTAAACAAATTTTTACTAATATTGAATACAGTATAGCTTTTATTTTAATACAGTAAAAATAATTTAATAAACTTTGTAGTAGTCAAACTCATCACACACACACATGTTGGAAAAGTATCCAATAATTGATAATAAATATGTGATATTATATCAATATCAAATTATCAAATACGCAAGATCCTTTTTATAATAACAGATACATAAAAAGCTCAAATAATCTATATATTAATACGTGAGGAGAAAACTTGTGAAGCATTTTTAAGTAATATGCCGCGGACGGATTAGTATGAAACTTTGCACGGTTATAGTGGACGTAGAGAAGGAGTGCAGAATGTTAATATTTTTTTCAAATAATGCATTTAACATACATAAAATCAACTAAAAACACATTACACACACTACCGTGCATTTGTCACAAACACATAAATAATAGACGAAATTAAACATTCAACATATGAAAACACAGAACGTCAAAAATGTCAGATGACTTTGTCAAAATATCCGTTATTGATTTTTAATGCAGCTTTGTCACTTTAACCTCTTTTTACCTTTCGGGTGTATTAAAATAATTTAGGAAATACTTTGGACGATATGAAGTTTAGTTTTTAAGTTGAATGAAGGTCGAATTTCGACCGTTGCGACGGGTAACTAGTTTTGATTAATTTGCTACTTGCCTAAATAACATTTTTTTCGGCATAATATAAGGAAAATAATGTTGACGCTGCGTTGAAGCCGCGACTGTTTTAAATATTACGAATATATGAAAGTTCCCGTTCGTTTCTCCTGAAGTGATTCCGTGCACTGGGAGTGAGGCTAAGTGAGTAAAAGAGTAAAAGTCCAAAGTCAATGTTTGCTGTCGTGATTTTTACTTTCCTCTCGTAGTACCGAATATTATTCTATGCTTCGATCTGCAATTTATGAAAACAGTATTCATATGTGTATAATACATCATATATGTTTAACATAATACTTCTGTATAACAATGGTTATTATGAACAACGTAATTGAAAGGCCACACTTATACGATGCCATGTATTTTTTTTTATATTAGAAAGAACTGTATTTCCGTACTATAGTTAGAATTAGAAAGTATGCATACGTATTTTAGAGTTGTAAGTTAGTTCTTATCAGTATACAAGTATGTACGAGTATATATGATCGACTTTCAGTTAATACCTTCTTCGGGTTGGTTACGGAAGTAGATCACCGGGACTTACGTAACATTAAATGTAGATTTGTTGTTTCACTTCTTGACATCATAAAAATATATATAGAGTGACCCGTATACCTAGAAAGTTATACAGGGTATAAGAGTAACAGTCAAAAGTCAGTCTTTATTTTGATATTATCTGCCCAAGTGACGGCAATATTTTCTATTAAAAACTGTTCTATGACTAATTTAGTATTTCATATACCAGGTATGAGATTTTATGAGCAAATTTATATGTTTTTGTGTTTTTTTTTTATTTTTAAATAATATGCTACTACTATAATCCAACACATTCATGTACTATAATCCAATTTTTTGTTATTAAAAATACGAGTATGGTTTCCTTAATGTATCATAGTATGTCGACGACTTGATAAAATTTCCTTTAGCAATTAAAAAAATATAATAAACATAGGATTTAATTAATCATTCAAGATCTAATTTCAATCAAAGTGATACAAAGTGACTGATGCACTGGGAGTGAGGCTAAGTGAGTAAAAGAGTAAAAGTCCAAAGTAAATGTTTGCGCTCGTGATTTTTGCTTCCCTCGGCCGCCGGTGATGCGCACTATCCCTGCTTCCCTCGACAACGTGCATACTAGTGATGTAACGACTGTTATTTGAACATTCGCGAATGCGGATGCGAATATCCGCTACCGATTTGCGGATGCGAATTTTTTTTTACATATTGACACCAACATGGGCACCGCCAGATTTATTATCAGGGAGGTGCATCTCCATTTACACCTATTAATAACCAGAATAAAAAGTAGAAGTAGTTCGTATAGGGGGTTATTTTTTTTTCTTTTTTTACACTCATAGCTCAACAGTAGGATTTTCTCCTGTGTCGTAGGTGCCGTGGACATACACAAACACCCTGACCAAGAACAAAAATCTAAACTCATCATTCAGATACCTGTCTGGCCGGGAACCCCGGGACTACGTGTCCACCGGTATCGTAGCCTCTACGCCACGCGGGTCGTCGTAAAATGAAGATTTAGTGACCGTTTTTGGCCGTCAAACTGCAGTTCCATATTCACACAACATCCGCACAATCCATGTGAATGTGCAAAAACATGCGAATATTCGCGAATGCAAATGCGAATATTCGTTACATCACTAGTGCATACTGCCATTCGCTTATCTGCTTTCTATCTATATTGGAATATGGTAAGCTTATAGTGTCATGTATATTTTAGTCTCTATAAATTGGGTATTCGTCTCGACTGTTCGGGAGCTAAAGAATTTTACGGCTATATTAAACAGTTATTGGGCTTTTAATAATGATTTACTTTCATTTATGCTCTGAAAAGTCCTTTATGATTTATTTATAGGTTTTTAAAACTTTCAACCGATTACTGTTTCAGTTACAACCTATCACAGATTGCTAGGCACGGACTTTGCAATAGAAATATAGTTTTCTATATTCATTCATAATATATCTATAACATTTTTATTATTTAGGTTTATTACACTTTTAATATATCCGAACCAAACCGTTGGATAATAGAACCTTTTTAAGCAGATACTCTCGTATTATAGATATAAACCTAACTTAAGCGAAGTCATACTGTACATCCGAAGATCAGCGCAGCATTATCTTTTCTTTAACTATCAAAATTAAATAAACAAACCACTTTTATTGAAATGTCCCTATGTATGCTTAGATCTTTAAAACTACGCTATGGATTATAATGCAGTTTTTTTTTATTTATAGGGGGAATCAAGATGAAGGTTTTTATGTATAATACATGTATAATATAGTGGAGAAATACTGATAATTTTAGATTTTTGACTTTCAGGCGTAACGAACTTTGACGGGTCAACTAGTTATTAATATAATTCATTGTCTTCTATACTATAATAAATCTGTAAGAGGTCGCTGTCTGTACATGGAATAAATTTAGGTGAAAACCATTTCTAGAGGTCTTTAATACGATATAGAACCCAAAATAATGGTTTTTAGAAATCTTTTCTGTTTGTCTGTTTGTCTGTTTATCTGTTTGTCTGTTTGTCTGTTTGTCTGTTTGTCTGTTTGTCTGTTTGTCTGTTTGTCTGTTTGTCTGTTTGTCTGTTTGTCTGTGTGTTTGAAAACGCTAATCCCAGAAACGGCTTATCCAATTTGAATATAATTTTCACTGATGTGTTGTGGGAAACTTCACTTAACATTTAGTGTTTATTTTATGTAAATCGGTTTATAAATAAAAAAGTTATGTCAATTTAAAACTACGCAGTGTTTATTCTGTGTTCGATGAGTGTTAACAAGATATGTAACTGCATAGTTGAATTGGTTGAAACTAAACATGTTATGGTCTGTAAAATGTATTCCTTTGTTATGTATTTTTTATTGGTTATGTGTGTACCTATGTTATTTGATACTATACAAATCTATATCTCTATATCTATATATACTTATATAAAAACGAAAGGATGCTCTCTCACTCATCTTTTGAATAAACATCGTAGAGCCTATACTGCTAAAGATACGAATATAATTTTTACTAAGGGTTCCTTTTATGACGTAGACGTCAGTTAAGAATGAATTTTCTGATCCCCCCCCCCCAAGTTAACCCAAATAGGAGATGTAAGTTTGTATGAAAGTCAGTCAATTTTGAGGGAGGCCACCTCAATAAAATTTAGTATTTCGCTTTGATTTTTATGTTAATACATAGTTTTAAACCGACTTCCAAAAAGGAAGAGGTTATCAATTCGTCTGTTTTTTTTTTTTTTATTATTTTATATTTGTTACTCGATTTCTCCGCACTGGGTGAACGGATTTGGATGATTTTTTTTTCATTTGAAAGGTAGTGCGTGTCGTCGGGTCCCATTTATTTTTAGTTCACTTTTGACAGTGGCATCCATAAGAAAAGCGTATAAGTCTGATATTTGCATTAACGATGTGCGCGATAAATAGATGAATAACTCAATTTCCCGCCAACCGATTTTGATGATTTTTCTTTTATTTGGAAGAATGTACTTCAAGGGTACCCCTATGAGTTTGATACGGTTCTGATCATAGGATCCATTTCTTTTAAGCAAATTAACGAAATTAGCGATACTTGGCCAAACCTAAGCTGTAGGAGGCCAATTAGGTTGAATGTAGAATGAGATTACTAAGCAGATATTTCCTAAAAAAATTGACCTTCAACTCTTCAATCCTGATGATGCAGGGGGACTGCTAGCCTGAACCGTAGAAGTAAGTCAATTTGTTTTTATGGATATATAATAAGATTGTTAAACAAATTCGTGGGACAAAAATTTGATCTTCAACTCCTCAACCCTGATGATGTAAGGGTATTTCAAGACTAAACCGTAAGAGTTGGCTATTTGGTACTTACGGTTATGTAATAAAAATACCAAGCAAAGATGAACGGTAAAAATGTTAACCTTCAACTCCTCAACCCTGATGATGAAGGGTTATTTCAAGACATAGCCATAGGAGATGGCCATTTAATGCTTTCGGGTATGTAATATGATTACTAAGCAAAGACACAAAATGAAAATTTCGACCTTCAACTCCTCACCCCTGATGATGCAGGATGCTGCTAGCCTAAACTATACGAGATGGGCATTTCAGGTATTTAATATAATTACTAAGCAAAGACAAATGATGACAATTTTGACCTCTAACTCCTCAACCCTGATTATGCACGGGTGCTTCAAGCCTAAGCCGTAGAAGTTAGCTATTTAGTGCTTTCGGGTATATAATATAATTACTAAGCAAAAACACAAGATGAAAATTTCGATCTTCAACTCCTCAAGCCTGATGATGCAGGGTACTGCAAGCCTAAGCCATAGGAGTTGGCCATTTAATGCTTTCGGGTATGTAATATAATTACTAAGCAAAGACACAAGATGAAAATTTTGACCATCATCTCCTCAACCCTGATGATGCAGGGGTGCTTCAAGCCTAAGCCATAGAAGTTAGCTATTTAGTGCTTTCGGGTATGTAATATAATTACTAAGCAAAGACACAAGATGAAAATTTTGACCATCATCTCCTCAACCCTGATGATACAGGGGTGCTTCAAGTCTAAGCCATAGAAGTTAGCTATTTAATGCTTTCGGGTATGTAATATAATTACTAAGCAAAGACACAAGATAAAATTTCGATCTTCAACTCCTCAAGCCTGATGATGCAGGGTACTGCAAGCCTAAGCCATAGGAGTTGGCCATTTAATGCTTTCGGGTATTTAATATAATTACTAAGCAAAGACACAAGATGAAAACTTTGACCATCATCTCCTCAACCCTGATGATGCAGGGGTGCTTCAAGCCTAAGCCATAGAAGTTAGCTATTTAGTGTTTTCGGGTATGTAATATAATTACTAAGCAAAGACACAAGATGAAAATTTCGATCTTCAACTCCTCAAGCCTGATGATGCAGGGTACTGCAAGCCTAAGCCATAGGAGTTGGCCATTTAATGCTTTCGGGTATTTAATATAATTACTAAGCAAAGACACAAGATGAAAACTTTGACCATCATCTCCTCAACCCTGATGATGCAGGGGTGCTTCAAGCCTAAGCCATAGAAGTTAGCTATTTAGTGTTTTCGGGTATGTAATATAATTACTAAGCAAAGACACAAGATGAAAATTTCGATCTTCAACTCCTCAAGCCTGATGATGCAGGGTACTGCAAGCCTAAGCCATAGGAGTTAGCCATTTAATGCTTTCGGGTATGTAATATAATTACTAAGCAAAGACACATGATGACAATTTCGACCATAAGCTCTTCAGCCCTGATGATGCAGGATACTGCAAGCCCAAGCTATAGAAGTTGGCTCGCAAGTGCTTACGTATAGGTAATAAGAATACTAAACAAAGACGCGGGATATTTTTTTACCTTCAACTCCTCCCTGATGATGCGGGATAGTGCAAGCCTAAATTATAAAAGGTAGTCACATAATGCTTACGGTTGTTTTTAGTATATATTATGAGTTGAATGACAGCTCATTAAACTGAAATGTGATTAATAAATTAAACTTCAATTCATCAACCCTGATAATCTAAGTACACAACCTACTTAAGCCGTATGAGTTTGGTACTTATTGATTACAATACATTACGACCCGTTCCTGAGAGAACATTATGATGAAAAGTGTCACTTTGAATACCTAAATCCTGAAAATGCAGGAGTATTGTCATGTTATTATTAAGAGTTGGATTTAGCTGTAGTTTTTTCAACAGGATGGGTTAGGTTAGGTTGGAACATAAAAGAAAACATAAAAAATAAGCGAGCAGGGTGCGGCAGCGCCCTGCGAGCGGGTGCGCCCTGTTCGTATGAATTGTAAAAGTGTTTTGATTCTGTCTTCTGCTTTACAAAGAACAATTTACGCGCACAAATAGCCCGATGCACCTCTTAAAAGATCTTATCTTTGACCACATGAAACAAAATATGAACTTAGAATATATGTCGCTGTTCAGTGATATTCCAATTTTCTAAAGATTTAAGTAGATAATAGTGCTTTCGCGCTAATCGCGCTAATCTCAGGAACTACTGGTTCGAATTTAAAAATTCTTTTTGTATTGAATAGACCATTTATCGAGGAAGACTTTAGGCTATATAACATCACGCTGCAACTATTAGGAGCGAAGAAATAATGGAAAATGTGAAAAAAAGGGGGCAAATTATTCATCCTTGAGGGCTTCCGTTGCGTGCGCTGCGAAAACGGTACAAGATACCAAAAATATATGTATGAAAGAATTATTTCTCTTGAAATGATCTAAAAAAATGTCCGCGACAGTATATGTCTATCTTTTAAGATTAACTCACTAGAACCGTTTTCATGGTAATCAAATTCGGTCGAAATTAGTTAAGAGTTGTATCAACGTAATAATATTAATATTTGTCCAAATAAATGTGTTGTTGATTAAGAGTATTTAATTGTGAACAAAATTGTCTTTGACATCACTTCATTTCAATGATTATCTTAGAAGATATAGATCTTAGAGATCTTGCGTCGTTTTATCGTCGTGTAATAATACTTTTTAAATACTATTTGATTTTGTTTTAAGGATATTTTGTTTTAGGTTCTAATAATTTCACAATTATTTTTTTATATATGAGCTATATGAGTTAGCTATGTTCTTTTCAAAACTAAATTGTCTAAAATAATAATAGAAAATGAAACGGACAAAGTCGTGGGTAACAGCTATAATTTATAAAGCTGAGGAAGTTGTTTGCAAAAATAAATTATGCCCAAAATAACTATTCCACGCGGACGAAGTCGCGGGCACAGCTAGTACGTAATATAAGCCCAAGCGCTAAGATAATCTATAGTTCAGTAAAGAGATATCCTATGATGCCGGCTTTACCTCAAAACACTAAATCATTTGATTTCATATGTCAGCGTTTGGAAAATGGTGGGCTGTTTGATTAAAACTAATTTGTGTTAAAACAGCGAGCAAACACGTAATTAGCATGCAAATTGATCGTTGGGATATTGACCACAATTATAAAATAGCGCTCTTCAAACATAACACTGATTTTGTGAATGCTGTCGGGTTCATTTTAACTCTAATTTATAACGGTTAATTTAAAACTTACAGAATTTAGGAACAGAAATATTTTATATGACTTTTTGTTAAATGCTTATATTTGAGCCAAAGTTTGGTCAAAATTAGTTTAAGCGTTTCCGTGCATGATGACAAAAAATATGACTGGTTTCCAAGTGTTAAACTTAACTTGGTAAAATTTATCTCTCTTAAATCTCTTTTAAAATTTGTTGTACACAAGTTTCTAAATTATTTCGAATAAGGCTAAGACAGAATAATTCAAAATTCGAAATTGCAAAGAAGAATGTTTAATTTTATTACAATAAAAGAGATGAATTACTTTTTATTAATTGCTAAATTGGTTTGTGGGACAATTATTTTGAGTTTTTTTTAATGGTAGTAAATTGTTTAGTCGTGATTGAGATGAACACACGTCATAAGTCTAAACTGATGATTTTTATATGCCTAATCATAAATCGAACCCGAAACCATCTGACCAAAAACGTGCCAATCACTGTACCACTCGAGTCGTTTATGTCAATAAACTATATACATACTAGCTTTTGCTCGCGGCTTCGCTCGCGTGGAATTTAGCCTGCCACATAAAGTTTGCAAGGTGGTAGAGCAATGGTTCAACCAGGGAGTTATCACCGCCGCACCTACATCTACCGTGAAGCAGTTCTTGTGTTTCATTAGAAGGGTGTGGCTGCCGGCTCGCTTTTATATGAGGCGATCATCAAAGTCCTCGAGAGTAGCAACGCATCTGTGATTGACTTCAGATTGAACCCTTGCCCTACTTCCTAAATCTGTGTGTTGAAATTTCAAATCACAGGCACGTATATTAATTTGAATTAGTTTTGTCGACAACGGATATTAATACTTATTCGGAAATTAAAAGTTTTAAGAAAGGGTCTCAAAACGCGTGACGTTTACCAACGCGCAGTTGGCTAGCGTGGTCAATTACAACCTTTTTTTTCTGTTTTCGAGGGGGAAACCTTTCAAAGGTACCCGACGCCGTGGGAGCGACGCAGGGTTATGTGGGATTTTTACCGCACTAAAACCCCCCCGGTGGCCGTCCTCGGCGCTGAAAAGGAGGACTCCGGGATCTCGAAACGACTTCAACCGGAATCCTCCGAGCGCGCTGCCCCATCGGGCTCCTCCCAGATGGGAGGCTGGGCCCAGCGCTCCGTCTGGTCTTTACGACGGTATGCGACCACACATACCGCCGTCCTTCCCGGGATTGCCTGACCAAACGGTTCGAGCTCCCACTCTAGCCGTCTGCAACCCCGGAAGCCCCTTTTAGTCGCCTCTTACGACAGGCAGGGGATACCGTAGCCCTATTCTGACCCCGAGGCTACAGGGACGGGTAAACTACGACCTAAACTACTGCTAAACTGACTTATGTGCCGAGTTGTATAACATTAAATGGTCGATGACGATTGAATGACATATCTAACCTTTTCCACTGTTTCATTCTTATTGACCTTTTTTTTGTCGAGGGAGAAACCTTTAAAAGGTATCATACGCCGTGGGAGCGACGCAGGGTTATGTGGGATTCTTATCGCACCAGGACTCCGGGATCTTCAAAGGAACGCAACTGGAGTCCTCTGAGTGCATTGCCCCATCGGGCTCCTCCCAAGTGAGCGGCTGGGCCCACCACTCCACCTAGTCTTTACCACGATATGCGACCACACGTATACCACCATCCTTCCCGGGATCGCCTGGCTGGACTGTTCAAGCTCCTTGCATCCTGGCTCTCACGACAGCATGCGACCACACATGCTGACATCTTTCCCGAAGTTGCTGACTGGGTGTTTCGAGCTCCCAGTCTAGCCGCCCGCAACCCCGAAAGCCCCTTTTTAGTCGCCTCTTACCACAGACAGGGGATACCGTAGGCTTATTCTGATCCCGGAACTACAGGGACGTCATTCACATCGACCTTTCCCATTTTGCTCCGTGATTTATAACCATTTAAATATTAATTTCATAGAACTTCGTTGTATACGGCGGCGGCGCACGGCGCGTATTGCCGGTCAATCAATTGAGTACGCAATATGTTATACTCGTAATATCTTCTAAACTACTTATCCAATTTACATGGTGTAAAAAGTAGATTTAATCTGTATTAGATGCTTGATTTTTTGAAATCATTTATTTTGATAAGGATTAATATTTAGTTTGTATAAAACCCATGGAAACATCAACTTCATATTTTTTAAATTTTCAAAGTATAAAAAGAGTTATTGTGGGTTATACATAAAATATAGATATATGCTGTCGCGGACTTTTATTTAGATCTATGTGAGCCAAACAATCCCACCGTACATTATATTTGGATATCTCCAACGGTTTAGGCAGCGTACGCGAAGATAGCTCTCAGAGGACAACTTTTTTTGCGACTAATCTGATATTTCTCGTTATAGTATAACCTTATTACAAAAAAATCGGTATAAATTATAGTCCATGTGTTATTCTGATGTGTAACCTATACTACTGTAAAGTTTCAACCAAATCCGTTCAGTAGTTTTTGCGTGAAAGAATAACAAACACACATACATCCTCACAAACTTTCGCATTTATAATATTAGTAGGATAGGATATTAGTGTTTAGTAATATCGCGGAAGATATAAAGCGACCTTATTCGACTATTTGATTTCATTAATTTTGTAACCCTCAACACTTATTTTATGAGGATCGTAAAAATTTACAAACGTTTCAAACGAGTTTCAATACCATTATACAAACTGTGATGAGTTTGCAATATGTATTTAAAATTTAATACGCGTGTGTATATAAATAACACGTGCTTTATGACCATAGGTCTATATTATGCTACGCTGTTTTAATTGCGACATAAATGTATGTATAAAAACACCCTGATCCATGACGTAATATGCCGGGAGTGCAAAGAAGAGCTAATCCCGGGCGGCAATTTTTGATAGGCGGCAAAATCTTACAAAATTAAAGCTTTTTTGTCATAGTATTTATCTATGTATGTAAAACACCTTTCCTATAATAAAATACGACCATTGACCTTCGCTTACGGTCCTTCTTACAGTTAATATTAAGGATGGCTTCGAAACGTAGCTTACGGGACTTCTAAGCTCAATATTGCTCAGAGTAGATATTGTGTGGAAAGTTATGTATACGTGATGATGGCTTATTAAAAAGGCTGATGAATGGAATTCAATTCAACCTTGTGTATCATATTTAGATGCAATTGGGAAACCTCTGCATGGCAGATTACTGAATTAAAGTTATTAAAATACTAAGTATAACCATTTTTTTATTCAAAAGTTTGAGAGCTAGTAGATAAAAATTGATGAAATTAATACAAAATTTGCGTTTTCCATAATAATTGTATTGGAGTGACGGAAATGGTTTATAGTGTTAGCACAAATTTATTAAAATAACATATTCTCAACGATTAGATGTCGCTATTCGATCTTCATTGATTCGATTCATTTCGATACTCTCAAAAACTCATTAATCTACGAAATATCACTAAGACCATCCGGAAGAGACATCGAGTGAAACTCTAAAACGCGCATAAATTAACCGATGCACCACTTAAGACCCGTTACTGCCTTTACTCCGCCTGGCGTCTATTCTGCTTGGCCTGCGCTACAAATAGCTATAAAAGAAAACAACATTAGTAGGACTTTAAAAAAGAACATTAATAACAGGAAATCACACCATGCAACGACTTCAAAAAGCGTCAATGTTACTAGCTTATCAGACCCCTAATGCCCCACATTAATTACAATACCATACGTTCACGACCCTAAGCAAATGGACGCGAATTCTTGGAACAAAATCCTCATAATGGAGGCATTTAAGCAAAAAATATATCGTCCATTTAAAACAAAATTGTACTTTAACAAAGGTAATTCAACAAGTAAGTATTACGAGTGTAAACGCGCACGGGCGGCACGCGATTTGCAAATAAACTTAGGAAGATAGCAAACAACGAACGTTTGCTAGATGCGATAAAAGACCTGCGCCGTTTCAAATGGAAATAACAAATGGACGACTGATTTTTTGTGTTGCGGCATCGCCAACGTGGCTTACATCAAATTTAATACTTCATTCACCCCGCGAGTGGTTTTTTATTACGTTCGATTGTTGCGAGCTTAAGCCAGAGAGAAACACAAGTCATTTTTCCAAGTGATTTAACACGAAAGAGCAAATTCAAAACAAAAATCCAACACTACAATCGTAGGAGCACCTATCGCAGGTCGTTAGTTGTGGCAAACATTTTCTTATCTTACACCGAACTACGTACAGTTACGGCGTTAAGGACACCTATAACCACATTCGAGGTACTGGCGTTCGATAACAAAGGAAAAACACGAAACGAGGAGCAAGATGTTCTAAAAATACTTTCGCAATCTACCTACCTGTTCACCTGGGCTGGCCATTCCGGCCTCCCATAAAGAAGAGTAGACGGGAAGCGCCGGGAAGGGTTTATCGTTCCTGAGGGAGCGGCCGCCAACCCGACACTTTATCATTGCCGCTTCTATCTCTCTATGTACTCCTAGTCCTTTGTACTCGAAGCATTAAGATCCCAAAACAAGTTAATTTGCAACGTCTAATAGTTCGATGCCCTTCGTAGTACACGAACTTCGATCAAATGGGTTCACTCACATATCGATTGTACGCTTGTTTGTCGTGTTCTAAAAATGTTACGAATATCATTGTGGTGCTTGATAGCCACGATGTTTAGTAGATATTTTTGGATAGTAAATTTGGTCTCGTGTAAAAGAAAATTGATTCAATAAAAGGTTTTCAATTTTATATCTTTATCAGCATCTAAGTAGATTATGACGTTATATGAGTAGCGAAGGAGCTTGCAGTCAGTCTGAAGTTAAGTGGTCACTGCCGCCCATGGACATCTCTAAGCAACTTCATACAGAACAGGAGTTCTATCTGAAGTCAATCACAGACGCTTTGCTACTGCCGACGGCTAAGATGGTCGCCTCATATAAAAAACAGGCAACCACACCATCGAAACGCAGATTGCTAGAAATAGAAAAAATATAAGGATAGTAAAAAGTCCTTCAACGCATATTGTATTAATATATACGCCATTGATTGTCAGCCGTGTGAAAAATACGCACACCTGCACACATTCAAGGGTAGCAATTAGTGGAATTAAACCCACAAATTTCAGTGTGCGCCGTGGAAAATTGTTAAATAACGATGTGTTTTTGTGTATTATTGTGAAACATTAATCGGCGATGCGTGCTTGTCGATGTGTTTGTAATGAAACGCCGCGTGCATTCTGCGGTCGACATCGCGACGCCCCGACAACAAAAACAGTTGCTGTTGAACTGCTACTGATAATTTATAGATTCCATATGTGACAAGGTCTACAGTATTCAGTGACCAAATGCGCGGTGCCTTGTCACATTGAGCTGACATCGATAATTTCTTAAAACTTTTTTTTTCTGACTGAAGTAGCAAACGATTCAGTCCACTTGATGGTAAGTGGTTACTGCCGCCCATGGACATTTGTAATCAACTACATACAGAACATGGGTTCCATGTGAAGTCAATCACAGATACGTTGCTACTCCCGAGGACTATGATGGTCGTCTCATATCAACTTTTCGATTCGTACATTCGTTCCTTGTCGCTAACCATAACAATGAAACGCCTATATAAGGTCTCATTGACAAATTAAATGATAAATTATTATCTTTACTTGGCGACAAATCCATGGCATGACGGATAAGTGGGGCCGTAAGTCCCTCATAATTACAAGTGAAGCTATTGCGCGTTGCATCTTGTATTCTCATGTTCTTACAAAGTAATGTAGATACGTAATTACGTCCAGACATAGCATTTTTTATCAGATTTTTCTAAGCAAACGCTCGTATTCTACGTTTCGACCTATAGTAACTAATTGAGAATTAGACGAGCTTACCTGTAAGTGAAGTCTGATTCTAATTTTATGAATGGTGATCTGAAATATAATTGAGTTTACAGTGTAGTAATCTTGTCCACACTCCGCCGGCACCGCGGTTGTTTAGCCTAATTAAAAAAGATTTTTACGGCCAAACACCATACGTCATCTATGGACACTGGCAACACCGAAGTCTCACTTGCTTTAGAGAGTATTATTTCCCCTTGCTATCCTTGATGATATCCATTTCCTCATCAAGGAGACACTTTACTGTTTACTGTTGAATTATATGATTTAATAATGTAATTGAGTTATATTACATAATAAACAGTTGTGAATTATAATATGTTTTATTGTTGCAGTTTGGGTATCGATTTATTCGATTTGGGTGGGTGGGTGATTATATTTCAGATCACCATTCATAAAATTAGAATCAGACTTCACTTACAGGTAAGCTCGTCTAATTCTCAATTTTATTTCATGGTGATCTGAAATATAATTGAGTTTACAGTGTAGATGTTTAGAGTCTGCTGCAACAATATATATATTTAATGGAATTAAACTAATTCAAATAATTAAACATTTATTGTTACGGTATCTTATGGGTAAAAGATATTCTAAAATCCATAATAGGGAAACTCACATTAAATATTTACAATATTATAACTAGACATAGTGAATGCCAATGATGACAATCAATATGTGCTTTACTAAAAAAAATGGTTTAATTTAATACTGCGAAAGGCAGTAATAATGATTAATTTAGGAATGTTTACTGCTCTAGGCTTATGTCTTAACGTCCACAAATTTTGATGAAACAAATGTGATAGCATAATCATAATGCATTATACTACATTTGTAAATAGAATTGAATTTAATGGATAATTTCCTTGTCTAGATAATATTGTTTTCCTTTCTTTATTAAAAATAGAAAAAGAAAAATAACTGCATTACATAAATTTTATAAATAATGTCATAATATATGTATATAACTATGTAAATAATTTAATATAGAACAAGCTTAGTACACATATTATTTGACACATTAATAGTAATTAATGTGATTAAGTTGATCTCAATAAGAACCTATCCTGCAGTAAATCTCAAAAAAAAAATTTTTTGTCATAATTTATTACAGCACTTCTGAACTATTCAGATCAAATAAGATCTGGTAAGTATGTATGAACTACAATGTAAATTTAAATTACTTATCATATGGCTGTATACTAAGAATATAAAAGTATTATCCATATGTGTACAGATAATAGTATATTATAACTATCTAAATTCATTGCTAGTAAGTATAATTCCCATACTATCTTATACATATATATAAATGAATGATCTAAAGCTATCTTTTACAAAGCTGGTCTTAGTGCTTATTGATACACTCCTTGAATATTTATGAATACATAGAATAATATATATTTGTTTATATAGTAAAGGATTCTTAATGCTTAATAACCAATTTGTTATATGCTGAACTTATGTAGTCTTACTTGTACATATGTTGGTTATATTTTGGTAATGTTAACTTAAATATGTGTAGACTCAAATAGTGTATCCACATGATTATAATGTGTATCAAGCCTCAGTGAGGCGCATAATAAGTTCCAGCTGTAGTGTTAATAAAATATTCATACCTTTCAGTAATATGTATTAGATGTTAGTTGTATTATCATTCTTAATGTATATAATATTTTCAGTCCCCATAGTACTGAATTGTTTTAATCCCTCATGAGGTCATTCAGTACTGCATGGTGATTTAGTTAAACAGTTTTACTTACATGGGGTATGACTTTTATAGTCTATAAGGATCCCTGAAGACAGGAATCCATTGCTCTTCAATAGTTACATAGGTACATAATGACTGACAATAATAAAGTTGTTACTTATATATTCTTCATGTTTATCATTTTTGTATTAATGCAGATCATTCCTTTATATCTTGACATATATTTTCCCATATTCCAGTCCGAAGAAGTTTCACATCTTATGAATCCATATGAATGAAGCGATGTAGCACTATTTTCCTGGAAAATAAAAAGATGTAGTGATGTTGAAATATCAATAAGTATAATTATTATAATTTCCTCTGTAAATTCCACCAGTGTTTGATTTGTATACTAAATACACTGACATCATATTTGTTCTCTTGTTTTAAATCTCATACAGACACCTAGTGTTCAATCTCTGTGCCTCTGCAAATTATTTAGGTAATCACTGGACCAATATACAGAAATGTAATAACATTATTATTATTGTATTATAATCACATACATGCTTGATGTGAGTTTGTAATGCCAATAATGTTTCGTAACTTAAGTTTTGCTAGCAAACAAAGCAGATTTGTTTTTCATTTTTTTTTTTTTTTTTTTTTATTATTATTATTTTTCCTCAAACTAAAATTTAAGAGACTGGGTATCTTCATAAGATTGCCCTATTTGTATGTCAGAGTTAATAGTCTGTTACATAATATGCTACTTTGATGACAAGTGCCTAAATATACGATAAATGTTGTTATCTGTAACCAATATTGCTAAATGAATTGTTAAACTGTTAATTTGAAATTAAAATTAGTTTACTAGAGATGGTATGAGATTTGTATATTTAATTTCTATATACTTGTGATGCTGGTGGAATTATACATCATGTTATTATCATAATTATGTTTTACAATGATGTAAGTAGGGATTATTTGCAGATGTTAAACTTATCCCATAAGTTATAAGACTGAGTTTCCAGCCCTGTGATTATTCCTGACCATTAAATATGAAGGTATGACAGTCTAAATCTGAGTACAATAGGTGTAAGCATATATTTTCATTATTTGATAACAAGACTTGATATTCACATGGGAATTAACTATTTTATGTAAGTTAATTATATGCTCCAGAACTAGATGATGGTGTCATTTGAAATTTTATAATAATTATGACAGTCTTTTGTCTCCCAGGACAGTCTCCAGAGGTAATTTCTACTGTCAACTATTACATTGTAGGTATTTATGGAGTTAATTAACTTTTAATTTGTTCCAATTAAATACTTCTAACTTGATTTTACTTCGAACCCAATGCTAAGGTTATTTGCAATATGGGTACTTATATGATATAGGTAACTGTCATTAATATTTCTCTTTACACCCTTAGGACCCTTAAGACTGTACTGATATAGATTTTGGTTTAATGTACGAAATCCAACTTTATATAGCTGCAAAGTTTTATTTTTGTGACATGTACATGTAAGTCAGTAAAAATTAAATTCCATGAAACCCATCTGCATGGATAGCATATTCATTGATAAGCCCAATGAATGTGCCTGCTTGAACTTACTGGTAGATCAGATTAGAGGTAGAGGTAACTGTAGTCCCATCTATGACCTAATTTATTCTGCAGAACCAATGCTGTGGTAGGGATACTACAAAATAGATAACACAACCTACTACAGTCAGAAATCTGAAAAAATTGCATTAACTTCACTTTATATTGCTGCAAAAAGAATAATTTTGTACATAGCCCAGTCACCTGATACATATAAAATGTTGTTTATTCTGTTGTTAACCAAATATCTTCTTTCTGGAATGGTTAATGCTAGTGGTTTTATTTTAAATACCCTTACCTGTCACAGGTAAATACTTCTGATGAGTTTCATTGAACTGAACTTTGTTGTATTGTAAATGCAAATTTTATACATTAAGATATGTTTTATCACTTTCTAGTTCAATTTTTAACACAGTAGATGTAACTCAAAAGTATCAGAAAAGTATATTGCTTTATATTTATGTATAGGTCAATATCAACCAATATTTATTCATTTTTACACACTAGCACAACTACTATTACAGGTAATATGAATGCAATAGTATTACAATATATCACTTCCATGTTTAAATATGCTTGGTAAAGTTATTTAATGAAGTAAAAATTAAGTTCCAAGCAATTGTAGAATAGTAATGCAGATATCAGACTTCCAGAATGATTCTGTTGCATGAATATAACATTAATGCTGTCCAGTGAGCCTTGTTAAGATTGTTATATTCTAAGTTACATTTGCTTTGAAGTTAATACACCTGTTATAGAATAACTATTTTTATGTATACCATTAAACCCCATTTATTGTTATTTTATACTTGTACTAAATATTCCATTACAGTATATCACTTGTACAGTTGCTACCCACAAGTTGGCCAATTTTAGAGATCTCAGATGGTTGAAAGTTTTCCATATAGTATAGGTACCAATGTCCCCGATGTGGATAAACTTTAATTTATGTCTTTTGACAGTAGCCACATGTTTTTGTTTTGCAATGGCATCATGAAGGCTTTCTCTCTTAATGGTTACTTAATAATGTAAGCATGACAGAGCTAGTTTAATGTTCCATTAGGTATAGCATGGTGTGGGTCATCCATGGATAGCAAACCTTTTCTTGTGCTGTGTGATTGCTTGTACAGTTAGAGTGAAGTAAGCATTCAAGCCATTTGTCACATAAAAATGTTAACACAGGTATCTCGTACCCAATGGCGAATGAGAGAACCGTTTAGTGTCAACAATGTAACACTAAGAGTATCTCGTACTCAACGGCCCAGGTGCGTTACATATTCACCATTTGCCACATAGATATGTTAGCGCAAGCATCTCGTGCCTAATGGTAAATATGAAAACCATTTAGTGTTGGCAATGCAACACACGAGTATCTCGTACTCAATGGTTATGGTGAGCAGTGTTTTAACACATTTGCTACCTGAAAACAATATTACAACTTGCATGCTCCTTATGCAAACAATATCACTTTAGGTTCCTGAAAACAATATCACTTTAGGTACCTACCTATATTATATTCATAGCACTATTTTTTGTCGAATTGATACGATCACCTCGTATTTTATGACTCTGGTGCGTAATATATAAAAATATTTGTTGCATATTAAGTTAAGTATATTGCATTTTATTCATTATTGAATATTAGCAAAATATTGTGTCAACAAATTGACACAAAATATCCAGTGAGTACTTTATTAGTTCTGACATTGCAGTTCCAAGTCCGCTTACAGAATTTGTAACTTGAAGTACGAGTTCTTAAGTTATTGTTTATTATATTGTTCACACTTATGTATTGTTACTATTACAGTAAATCATTATTTTCTTACATACCTTTTTGTTGAAACATAACCAATGAATCCTCCGGTCTGAGAAATTGCTTTGTAGAGTGCTGCTCCTGCGATTTCCACTATTCCGTCCTGGCTTTTCTTTGTCACTTTCCATTTTCTTCCATTTTTCCATAAGTTTTGCTTAGTTTTACACATTTTACAAAACTTTGAAAAAATAATAGCGCGATGCCATAAAAGCGCGAAAAAGAAGTGAGACTTCGGTGTTGCCAGTGTCCATAGATGACGTATGGTGTTTGGCCGTAAAAATCTTTTTTAATTAGGCTAAACAACCGCGGTGCCGGCGGAGTGTGGACAAGATTACTACACTGTAAACTCAATTATATTTCAGATCACCATGAAATAAAATGCGTCTATGACATTTGTGACTTTAAACCTCTCGCTCGACATATTGCTAGTAGGTGTGATTCCTACCATATAAGTTTTTTTATTAAAATAACAAATATCCATGGCATTTATAATATCATTCAACAATATAATATGATCAATCCATTTTTATAATATTATATAGACAAGTTTAACTCTGATGGACTAGTTAGAATTATGGCTTTTGTGAAATGAATCATAGAAATTGTAACATTAGTGTGAAATCGAGGCTATAAATCAATTGATATAATTAATTTCCGACTGTTGAAATTCTGAATCCTATACATCATTGCATGTCAATTTGCAGACCATAATGCCAATAATTTGAATAGATAAATTTGTTGACACATCAAAAATATTGTAAAATTTTATTAATATCATAAATCCGAAAGGACAGATTTTGCTGAGTCACACACATAGTTTGTGACCTACATTATTTTATAGAATTGTCGTAGAAGACGGGACCTTTTTTATTATCTGATTGGTGTAGTAGCACGCACTGCAGCTGATGGTAAGATGTTATAACCGCCCATGGACATCTGTAAGCAAATTCATATAGAACGTAGGTTCTATCTGAATTCAATCACAGATGCTTTGGTACTCGCGAGGACTAAGATAGTAATCTCATATAAAATAGCGTCGGCCACCACACCCTTCCATCGAAACGCAAGAAATGCTTCACGGTAGAAACTGGTGTGGCGGTGGTGTCCCTGTAGTTCCGGGACCAGAATAGGATTACGGTACCCTCTGCCTGTCGTAAGAAGCGACTAAAAGAGACTTCCGGGGTTGCGGGCGGGAAGAGTGGGAGCTCGAACCGTCCGGTCAAGTGACCCCGGGAAGGACGGCGGCATGTGTGGTTGCATGTTGCCGTAAAAAGCACACATAACCCGCGTCGCTCCCACGATTTCGGGTACTTTTTGAAAGCGGGAAGCTTTCTCAAAAAAAAAAAGGTATGGCGGTGGTACCTTTTTTATTTGCAATTTTTACCGCACTAAAACCACTCTGGTGGCCGACTTCGGCGCTGCGAAGAGGACTCCGGGAACTCCAACTGACCGCCGCCGGTATCCTCAGCGTGTTGCCCAATCGGGCTCTTCCCTGGTGGGCGTGAACTGCTCACCGCACCTTCTGGTCTTTACGGCAGCATGCAACCACACATGCCGCCGTTCTTCCCCAGTATCCAGTCGAACTACACTGGTTCTACCTTCTGTTGGAACCTGACCTAAGCAGGTAAAAACGCAAAAATAACCTAGTATTTTTCTATGTTATGGAAATATATATGATTTGTTATTAGATACCTGCCACTGATGTAGATATAAGCATTGCCACGTTATTTTTGAATTAACATGTAAAAACTGCGATAGTGCAAAACATAACATGAAAGCCGTATTAAAAATCTATTATTTAAATTACATGCGATATAAACGTCGCATATTTACGATTGTTTTTGGATGAAATCATAATAACTAAATGTGAGAGGTTGGGTAGTTATTTTATAACTGGAAAAAAATAGGTTATGCTTTATACTATAATTTTGAGTATATCTGGTCTTAGCAACGTTCATTTGATGTGTACGAACCTTTGATCAGACCAGAATTTCTAATCCATTACATACAATCATTATTCTTACACAAAAGTGACTGAAAGCGGACATATTGGACGTCCGTTGTTTCAAAACAGAAAAAAGAGTAAAAACAATGCAAACCTATTCGTTGCTATCTATTGTCCCTTTTACTACACTGTCAAATCGATTTATAGGCTGACGCTAGTTTGTACGTTCGTAAAATGCCATCTTTGTATAAACGTTGACCTGTCCTTTCGATATTTATGTATAACTTAGCCGGTCCCGCGGTTACGCTCGCTTCGGCCTATATCTAGGCCATAAACTATGTATCCATCCATCAGCCTTTGAAAGTCCACTGCTGGACATAGGCCTCCAATAATCTGCGCCACTTCGATTGGTCCTGAGCCATCTGAATCCAGCGGTACGAAAGTTACCGACATAGCTCTCAGAATTATGACCTGAAAAAACTATGTATGTGTGTAATTTCAGCGAAATCTGACCGGTTGTCTTGCGTCAATGAGTAACAAACAGTTATTCATCCACGCAAACTTTTATGTATAATAATAATATTTATAATATTAACACTAAAAGTGCGAGCGTCCCAAATTTGACCCACGTCGATATTCTTCCTACTCTAAGTAATATTTTATTGTGCGTATAATCGCGTGTTTTATGACTTTTCATGAAATATAATTATATTATGTGCACAGGACTTCAACCACGTAAATGCAATAAACATTTTTTACCAAAACCATCCGCGCTTCTAGGGGTATCAAAACATGCCCCGCATTTAGTGTTAATAAGATGAGTGACCATTAAAAGGATTACATGTTCGCTTAAATAAGGTTAAAATGTAAATATATGATTACAATCAATTAATATAAATACAGTTAGTCGACTGTAACAAGCACATACTCGTACAAAAAGTACGAGTGCACAAATACTACAATAATATAACCGAAAACCAGACTTAGTTAATCGGCACCTGACAGAAGCAGATTAATATATTAAAGTACCACAATCGCCGTACCTATTAGTTACTCCCAAATTTGTATGTTAAAATTGTTAAAAAAAAACGAAAACTTAATTTTGGTCTTTAAAAATTATTTTATTGTTTGGACCTCATTTAAAGAGCCCTGCATAATCTGTCGTTAGAATAAAAAACCCTTCATTGTTTGGACCTCATATAAGGCAGCATTGACCAACGCAGCTCCTGTACAAGAAAAATACTTAAATAAAGTCCTGTATTATGAAAACACTACCAAGTTCCAAATGCATCTGTTTTATTGCAACCCATACACCATACACACGCATAATTGTTTTAGGTCTATTTGTTGAATCCATTACTCCTATAAACGTGCAAAGTCCATAGTTCAAACCAATTCAGCGATTGTTTTATTTGCGTTCCTGTGTGCAAAATTCACTGAATGTAATAAATACCGGAACACCGAGCCAGCGAAATAATTACCCTCACATCGGTAATATACTACGGTGAACATTAGGTTCATAGGTTTTAGTATAAAAATGTAATTGCATTTACGTACTTTGGACTTGCTGGGGTAATTTATTGAGTTTTTGTTGCGTTTTATGAGGTCCTCTGTTTTATATACCCTGCGAATCCATTTTTTAGGCATTCCTGCACTATTTACTATACACTAAATTGACTACCGTTGACACGAATAGAAATTAACCAAGATGATACACAAATACTCAAAATAAGGATAAAAAAACCTTATTTGTAGAACGATAATTAAAAATAATGATCAGATAAACCTCTACGACTGCTTTATTACGTAGATCAACATAATATTTTATTAGCTTAAAAGACCTGCATATTTTTAAGCCTGAGGTAAAAAAGAGGTTTCAGGAATTGAATGGTTATCTTCACTTGTCTCTCAGTTAAGGCTCTTTCTTATCTCTCTCGTCAACCCATTCTTGTCCCACAGCTAGGCACGGGTTTTCTCTCAGAATGAGAGAATTTAGGCCATAGTCCACCGCGCTGGCCAAGTGCGAATTGGTGGACTTCACACACCTCCGAGACCTTTTTTTAAAGAACTCTCGGGTGTGTAGGTTTCCTCCCGATGTTTTCCTTCACCGAAAAGCAGTGATAATTAATTTCTAATCTTATTCTATTTTCTTATCACGTAGGTTTATATTGACGCGCGGATCTGGTCCGCTTAAGTAATATTTCCATTAACGAGATACTTTTCCTGTCATGCGTACTACATAAAAGGGGAACGGGAAGAAAGTACACGAATTTACTTAACACGCATGCATACGTAGATTCAAGAAATAATTGAATGGCGCTGACTTAAGAAAATACTTTACCGATCCGCATTGTAGTAATGGACCATGGTTCAAGCCTCTCCCAGGAGTAAGACGTAAAAATGCAATTACAAAATTGCTTACCAACGTCTGATATATGAAAGAAAACTCGTGAATTTATTTACGTACAAGGATATAAGAGCGTACACACTGTAAAGTTATTCACTTACATTTTCGTGCAAAGTACAACTGGAGGTTGAAGTATATGGTTCGTATTACCGCGCGCCGCCGGAGACTTTACTGCGCCCTGGGGACTGCCAGTAGGTACTCTGCACATTGATTCTATATGAACCCACCTATGTTACTGCAATGTATGTTTTAGAACATCGTAATGTATTAGTCTGTTTCTTTACAAGAAGTTGAAAAACGCAATTGGGCCGCTATGGATCAATTGTGCTCAGTTTCATCAAAATGCGATCAATTGAAGCTTAGCAAACATAATTATCCGTTCATTTCTGTCCAGTGCAAGGCGCATCTTTTTTCATAGTGATATCGTTTTAGATATATACCATACTGCGTTGCGGATAAGTAGAGCTTTAAATTTTTTTACAAACATTGCAGGTACAGAAATTTTTTTACGTTTTTTTCTTCACCGTTGTAGCGAGCAAGAATTTCTAATAAGCACATACTTATGAAATACTGGAAAAATTATCTATGTTTAAACAGCATACCTGCAGAAGCTTTGCCAAATATAGGTTTTAAATGACAATTTGCCATATCCATCCAAGAATCGAGTGCGCTGAGTCTAGGTAGTCTAACTTGTTTAGGAAAGGTGAAGACATGCGAAGAAACTCGTCTCTGAACATAAATAATGTACGTATAATGCCTTTGCCGTGCACCCCAAAAATGTGGGTACGCAATAAAATATACTAGGAAGGTAAGAAGTAAAGTCTGTTCGAATCACCGCGTACCGCATCGCAGTTTACTGCGCCCACGGGACTCGCGCCAGAACTGCGCACATTGATTCTACATGAACGCACCACTACCCAGAAATATTTCTGTGTAACCTGTTTTTTTTTATCTGACTGAAGCAGCAAACGAGCATGCAGTCCACCTGATGGTAAGTGGCCACTGTCACCCACGGACATCTATAATCAACTTCATACAGAACATGGATTCCATTTTAAGTACCTAGATTACAGATGTGTTGCTACTCTCAAGCACTGGTCGCCTCATGTGAAAGTGTGCTGGCAACCACACCCTTCCATCGAAACGCAAGAAATGCTTTACGTTAGAAATTGTGTGGCGGTGGTACAGTCAGCAGCAAATAGTTGACGACATTTAAAATGTCCACATTGTTAGATACAACCAAAGTGCTCAATAATATCCGCACAACCTACGTGTTTTAGTTGTTGACAACATCTTAAACTTTCAAATGACAGAACGTTCATAAACTCATAATGATAATACCAGTCAAATTGTCCCAAATATAATATCTGTTTCGGCACCAGTGGTAACCTAGCACCTCTACATTTAAAGTTTACTAATTCCTATTAGAGCAGTACAGGTTCCTGGTAGAGCAGTGAGAGACTAATGGTTGAAACTTGTCCTCGCAATCGGGCGATCCGAGGTCCAAACCCAGGCAAGCACCACTGATTTATGTGCGTATTTAGATTTAGTATTAAAAAATAATTATCACTACTTTTCGGTGAAGGATAACATCGTGAGGAAACCTACACACCCGAGAGTTCTTTTACACAAAAGTTCTCGGAGGCGTGTGACGTCCACCAATTCGCACTTGGACAGCGCGGAGGATTATGGCCAAAAACTCTCTCATTCTGAAAGAAGAACCGTGCCCAGCAGTGTTACAATAATAGGTTGTACCCCAATTCCTATTAGGTGAGCGTGGTGGAAGATTACCTAAATCATATTATGAGCGATTTATAATAATAATTATAATAACAACTTTATCCACTGTTTTATAAGAGAATATCCTCTAAACCAAACACCAAATAAATAATAATTATCCAGACAACATTTTATTAGCTACGCGATATTCTGACCCTAGTCGTTAGATGTCACCTGAGCCTAGCAATTGTCTTGGGCCAAAATACGCCCCATAAATAACAATACTGTATAATAAGAGATTGTGCCGATTCCAGTTCCTATTGAGTTAGACAATTAGGGTACGTTTATTAAGTTATAGTATCTCATGGCGTCCATTCGATATAATTAGTGTGGGTACGTGACACGCATGTGCAGGGAAACAGATGGGTGTAAAGTAAGGTGGTTGTTTTTATATAAGTCTTGTTAGGTCACGCGGTTACACTCGCTTTTAGAAAAAAAATATGTGTTTATTACTTCTATACGCAAGAAATACAGATCGTATTTCACTAAAGCAGACAGATATATTATGACCTGTTTTACAGGGGGTAATCCTTCATGGGTTTCTCTCTGAGCGGGGGCAGCCGAGAGGATATGCCGGACTCCTACCAGCTAAAACCTCACGGCGTTCCTCTGTGCGCCCTTTGCCGGGACTGCGGGCACGCTTAGCATTCATAGACGGTACCTGCCCACAGAAAGGCCCATCTCTTTTTGGGATGGAATTGGAGTTACTACTCCATTCTATCATCTTTGAAGTGCGCGCGGGAACAGCGTGCGCGCCACCTCGAAGCTTCTTACTTTGACACAGAGTAGCCCCGTACCGATAGATTATGACCTGGGTTCACACATGGAAAATTCACTACCCGGTAAACGTGATCAAAGCGGAACCGCGGAAATAACCTAGTGGAAATAAGCAAATTACTTTAAATTACGACTACTTTTAAAGAGAAAATGGATTAAATGAGAGAAATAATAAATGTTACTTCAAATAGTGTTCTAGGAATGTATTTAATTGTTTTATTCATTTCAATAGTTGTGATTCGTTGCGATTTTAAACCCACAGAAAACAGACATATTTTTTTTATAAAAATCTAATATTTCTGTTACTTAAATAGTCATCCATATTTGCGATGTGAAGAGACACTGGTATTTTTTTTTATATAAAAATCTAATATTTCTGTTCCTTATATAGTCTTATATTTGCGATGTGAAGAGACACTGGTATTTATTTTTATTACGAATGTGCAATAGATGGAAGAACTTATCGTAATTCAGCTTCCTAAGCGTCACCACAACACCTATTCCTGTCTTACAACGTTAGTTCTAAGCGTTGTCGTAATCTGGTTTGAACAGTGTCCCTTAATCTCAAGGAGTGGTAACGCAGTTGTGGCTAATCTGAGATAATTTACTAGGTGTTAGATCCAGTGTAGTTCGACCGGGTAGGTACCACCGCCACACCTATTTCTAGCGTAAAGCATTTCTTGCGTTTCGATAGAAGAATGTGGTTGCCGGCATACTTTTATATGGGGCGACCATCTCAGTCCGCGGAACATCTGTGATTAACTTCAGATAGAATTTAGCTACGCATCTGTCATTGGCTTCAGATATAATCTATGTTCTGTATGGAGTTGCTTACAGATGTCCATCGGCTGCAGTTACAATCAGGTGGACTGCATGCTCGTTAAAAAAATCGGGTGCAATCATGCCCGTTTGTTACTTCTTTAACATAAAATTATAATCAAAATAAAATAAATATAATACCTACAGTCGTTCGTAGTCTGACGTTGGTGATATCCTCGCCAAAAACAGTATGTGTGTTGAAACCGATGTGGTTAGCGTTAATAACTTCTACGACAGTGATACATGACAACCATGTTTATCATCAGAGATAGGGATAGTGGGCGACAAGGTAGAACACAAAATTATTTAAACTCATGACGCCCGTGATGAAGAGAGATCACTCATCATTACATCACACATGTCACAATTAGACTAAGTATTATTTTAGTGCCATTTTAAAATAAAGCAAAATGTAATGAAAAGGTTTGTGAGATTGATTGTGAAAGTAATTGAATAGTTCATAAATTTTATGAAAGCTTTGCTAAATTAAATAAAACTCAATTAATGTGATCATAAGTTTTTCCATAAGGGTCTCCTTGTTAATAATATTTTACGCAAAAAAAACTTAAGATAAATTTGTGATTTTTATGTGACCACCCGTCTTAAGCACGTCGTTACAAAACACAAAAATAATACATAGGTATGTTACAAATTTTATTTACGTTCTTATGTACTTTCCATAATGTACTTGGACACGATTTTATTTAATTTGAATATGGTTATAGTTATAGCTTCAGTAATTAGATAAAAAATAAAACATGGTTCTATGAAAAAAGCAAAAAAATAATAAAAAACAAAGATATACCTATACATGGTAATAAATAAAACATTCGCATCATTCCCGTCGCGTCATATACCGAATAAAGTGTCTCAATATTTTACCCGGATAAAATATTACCCTATCCAATTCCCTTTCTTTCGTATGAATTCATAATTTAATTGAGTACAATATATTACAAGTTAGGTAATCCGAATCTACATAATACATTTATCCGGTTTCATACGAGTAGATGGTTTCTTGCAAGGGTCCAAGCGAATACGCGAGGGTGAAGTGGTAAGGAAACTTTTGGGTCTTTATTTATTGTTATTGCCTCATTAAGGTACCTAGCAAGCGATATCCTACAAATTGCAAATAAATAAACCACCACGAACACTCGTTGAATCAGTAAAAGGAAATGTTTTCGGATGCGAACCGTCTACGGTTAATGAAGTTTTTTTTTACGCTGCAAATGCCTACATTTAATCAAATTTTAAGTGCAGTCGTATTTTGGTTTCTTTTTGGACTAGTTCAAACGTTTGCCTAAAATATTTAAGTCAAAATAGTTGTTACATTACGAAACACTGGCATAAACTAAGTATTAAATTTATTTTAATTAAATAAGAAATATAATAAGAAATTTAATTTAATTTTAATTATTTAATACCTTGACATATTCAAATTGATAAAAAAATCAAGTAATAATAGGTTATTCAAGAATTATAAGAAAATACTGTAGTTAAAATAATAAAAAAAATGTAAAACGATTAAGCAATCCCTAGAAAATTCTCTGCGAAAGTTTCAGATCTATCGTAGCTTAAACTCAAAGGGATCTAATATCTCAAAGGAGAAACGCATTGGAAAGTGCTTTGCATATCACATATTACGAGTAAGAAGAGTCTTAAAATACTTGCTACACATTTTAATATATTAAAAAAAAAAAAACGCTTTCTACACTCATAGCCCCACAGTAGGATTTTCTTCTGTGTCGTGGGTGCCATGACACACAAGACGAATACACAAACACCCAGACCCAGAACAAGAATCTAAATTCATCATTCAGACACTTGTCTGGCCGGGAATCGAACCCGGGACCCACTGAGTGACAGCCCGGTACGGTAACCGCTCGGCCACGCGGGTCGTCAATACATATTACATTTAGTTGTTTTGGGGCACGGATAATGTCATGTGATGTAGCGTTGTTCTTCCCCCATCTGTACACAATTACGACAACAAAGCCTGCAAATGCACTCATCGAAGTCAAATGACTCATGACTAAAACACAAAATAGAGTGTCACACAAACAGCATTGTGATTCAGCGATAGCACTCAAGGCAAATTGCGCTCTATCTCATAGGTGGAGCGTAGGTATTTTGAACTTATTGAGCGCAAATTTTGAAGACCGCAACCCTTTGAATAGTCAATGTCGCGTACCCTTATCTCGCCACAGAAAGGCGACACCACATTACCGGTATTATGCTACTGCTTGCTGTCGGGACACGCTTTCCCAAAACGCGCTTTCGTGTTTGGTGTTAAAGCCGCGAATTGTGTAGAAGGCGGGTAAAGTACAGGACATTTTCAAAGTGCAATTTATATTGTATTGGAAGTTAGAGCGCGTTTACCCCGCCTGCACAATATTTTGTGCCGGGCCAATGTGCCGCGGCTGAGCCTTGTTGCATGTCCTCTGTGAAAGCTGGCTTTACATTTTCTTGTCTCCGTACAGCGAAAATTTAATAAGCATGAGTGGAATTCTCGCACACTATTGGAGTTCACAAAGCGATTAGGAAATTGTGAGTTCGACGCGATTTATTTCTAAACTGAATCAAGAACGTATTAGGTCTTATATTCAATCTACGGATAATGTCATTGGGTTGGAAGCGGTTCTGAGAAATTTGTAGGTATATTAAAGTTCTTAATAGCATTGTGATAAGCAAAGCTTTCTATTAAAACTAATGTCATTTTTTATGATGAAGATATCTTAATCATGGTGGGTACAATTGAAAGCACAAGTGCGGAACTAGCAAATCTATCAGCTCTGGTTTTGATGGGGTTAAAAATGTCCCCCCCCCCCCCTCCCCCCGGATGTCGTTCTCAGCGCTACGTGGAGGACTCCTGGATCTTCAACGGAACCCAACCGGAGTCCTCCAAGCGCAATGATCCTTTCGGGCCCTTCCGCGGTGACCAATTGATACAATTGGAACTACAGGGATAAGATATACATATCCGAGAATTCCAAATTAACCCACACTAGTAGCATCGCAACTGTGGTCTTCCTAAAGTAAAGCTCTGATCTTATCTGAGGTTGATTACAAGTAACAATGGGCTGCAGTGGCCACCTACCATCAGCTAGACCGCAAGCTCATTTGTCACAAGCATATTGCAAAAAATATATCGTCAGTGGTAGGGAAATAATGCTAAAGAAATGAGATTTTGAAGTTGTTTTTACTAAAAAAAACATGTCACCTATATCTTTCCCACAAATGCTTGTTTGGCGCTTTAGCATTTATTCCTTTCCATTGACGATATAGATAATACTAAATGAATTGTAATCGCTTTCTTTATAATTGTTTAGTTGTAGAAATTTTTACTCTTTTAGGTTTTCTATAATTCATTCATTTAATTAATATGATTGGCTAATGCTGTAATTGGCTTTTTAATTACATTTAATTGACTTTTTAAATACAGTCCATCTGAATTTGTAAAACATTAAATATCATCATCATTAAAATAACCCACAATTCTGAAATGCTAATACGTGACAGTTTTCACCAATTCATATGAAATAGCAATGTTCGAACTTTCGCTATTTATGAATAACAGTTGAAAACTGTGAACACTGCTTTTTAAAAGTTGTCTCTTTTAGCTATTCTGGCCATAAAAGTCGGAAACGCAACCGTTATTTTAAAACTAAAAGTTAAAAAACAAGAACCTGCGAAATTTTGCCATCAAATGGACATTTGCCAGTACCAGTTTATTACGTTATATCAAAACAAAAATTGTTTACGTTTTTAGTCATACATTTCAATGTACATTGCACGTTTACTTTTGGTTTTCGGCTACCTATACCTTGCAATTTAAATATTGTAAACAAAGATTATTTTGAGTAACATAATAAATCGCACTAAGGCCCTGAAGGCGCTCTTACCACTATTTATGCCATAATAAACCTTTGTCTTAATATTCCATTATATTAAGTATCTAGTATTACATTTAATTTAATGAGTTGATTTATGATACTCATCATTCTGAGAGAAGCCCCGTGCCCAGCAGTGGGACAATAATGGGTTGCACCCTATACCTATGACTAATAAAAGCAACTCTGTTATGGAAATTTTCATTTTTCGCTTTCACGTCAGCTCATCTGCAGGTACGAGGTTCAATCTTGTCCGCTGCATCATAAATTTCGTTGTCTGTAGTTACCTCGCCCGCTCACGTGCATCAATGCGTCTAATTTGACAGATACGTGCATAATTTGCAAGCAATATTGCGGAGTCCCGAGGGTGAAAGATAGTTTTAGAATATTGAGACAAGATAAATTGTGAGCCTAGGAAAACTTTATTGAAAATGTATATAAAAGTCAATAAACAATCAAATTCTTCAAGCCATATGTATTACTATATATGTATTTTTCTAAATTCCTACTATTTATTAAGACAATTATTGGACCAATCGGACACGCTATGTTACTTGTTATATGATGTTTTTGTTGTTGTTAGTATATATCTATGTATTTAAAGTATGAATAAGCTTCCATAAGACGTTTTTATGTATTACTGATCACACTCAAGCGATGATCTAAAAACTTGTATTCTAAAACGAAAAAAAAACAATCCCAAAGAATACGTCACTTAATATCGGTATTACAAAAATGTGCACATAATATATGATCATGTTTTTTCCTGCGTAAAAATATAGCTTGCAGGCAACAAAAATAAAAACTTAAAATTTTGTAAACAAGTTAAATGAAATCGAATTAACCAGTAACCGCAAATAGGAAAATTCTCGTTCACAGAAATACCGCGTGGGCAGACCGTCGCCCACCTCAATCATTTTGCATTGGAGCTTCTGTATCAACCCACTTACTTTATGAAATCCAACACTATACGAAATATCGCTTGTGCATTCTAACAACAGATGACCTGTGCCCTTTAAATCACAGATTCATTAATTAAACCAAGAATTTTAGCAGCAAACGTTACACAGGAGAGCTTTATAAAATGTAGATAACTTATAAAAGAGGATTTTTTAATTCATGTCATATCTATACTATAATAAATCTGTAAGAGGTCGCTGACTGTACATGGAATAAATTTAGGTGAAAACCATTTCTAGGGGTCTTTAATACGATATAGAACCCAAAATAATGGTTTTTAGAAATCTTTTCTGTTTGTCTGTTTGTCTGTTTGTCTGTGTGTTTGAAAACGCTAATCTCAGAAACGGCTTATCCAATTTGAATATAATTTTCACCGATGTGTTGTGGGAAACTTCACTTAACATTTAGTGTTTATTTTATGTAAATCGGTTTATAAACAAAAAAGTTATGTCAATTTAAAACTACACAGTATTTATTCTGTGTTCGATAAGTGTTAACAAGATATGTAACTGCATAGTTGAATTGGTTGAAACTAAACATGTTATGGTCTGTAAAATGTATTCCTTTGTTATGTATTTTTATTGGTTATGTGTGTACCTATGTTATTTGATACTATACAAATCTATATCCATATATACTTATATAAAAACGAAAGGATGCTCTCTCACTCATCTATTGAATAAACATCGTAGAGCATAAACTGCTAAAGATACGAATATGATTTTTACTAGGGGTTCCTTTTATGACGTAGACGTCAGTTAAGAATGAATTTTCTGATCCCCCCCCCCCCCTCCAATTTAACCCAAATAGGAGATATGAGTTTGTATGAAAGTCCGTCAATTTGGAGGCTACCTCAATAAAATTTAGTATTTCGCTTTGATTTTTATGTTAAAACATAGTTTTAAACCGACTTCCAAAAAGGAGGAGGTTATCAATTCGTCTGTATTTTTTTTTTAATTTTATATTTGTTACTCGATTTCTTCGCACTGGGTGAACGGATTTGGATGATTTTTTTTTCATTTGAAAGGTAGTGCGTGTCATGGGGTCCCATTTATTTTTAGTTCACTTTTGACAATGGCATCCATAAGAAAAGCGCATAAGTCTGATATTTGCATTAACGATGTGCGCGATAAATAGATGAATAACTCAATTTCCCGCCAACCGATTTTGATGATTTTTCTTTTATTTGAAAGAATGTACCTACTTCAAGAGAACTCTGATGAGTTTGATACGGTTCTGATCATAGGATCCATTTCCTTGAAGCAAATTAACGAAATTAGCGATACTCGGCCAAACCTAAGCTGTAGGAGTCCAATTGGGTTGAATGTAGAATGAGATTACTAAGCAGATATTTCCTAAAAAAATTGACCTTCAACTCTTTAATCCTGATGATGCAGGGGCACTGCTAGCCTGAACCGTAGAAGTAAGTCAATTTGTTTTTATGGATATATAATAAGATTGATAAACAAATTCGTGGGACAAACATTTTATCTTCAACTCCTCAACCCTGATGATGTAAGGGTATTTCAAGACTAAACCGTAAGAGTTGGCTATTTGGTACTTACGGTTATGTAATAAAAATACCAAGCAAAGATACACGGTAAAAATGTTGACCTTCAACTCCTCAACCCTGATGATGCAGGGTTACTTCAAGCCTAAGCCATAGGAGATGGCCATTTGGTGCTTTCGGGAATGTAATATGATTACTAAGCAAAGACACAAAATGAAAATTTCGACCCTCAACTCCTCACCCCTGATGATGCAGGATACTGCTAGCCTAAACTACACGAGATGGGCATTTGGTGCTTTCAGGTATATAATATAATTACTAAGCAAAGACACAAGATGAAAATTTTGACCATCATCTCCTCAATCCTGATGATACAGGGGTGCTTTAAGCCTAAGCCATAGAAGTTAGCTATTTAGTGCTTTCGGGTATGTAATATAATTACTAAGCAAAGACACAAGATGAAAATTTCGATCTTCAACTCCTCAAGCCTGATGATGCAGGGTACTGCAAGTCTAAGCCATAGGAGTTGGCCATTTATTGCTTTCGGGTATGTAATATAATTACTAAGCAAAGACACATGATGACAATTTAGACCTTAAGCTCCTCAGCCCTGATGATGCAGGGTACTGCACGCCCAAGCTATAGAAGTTGGCTCGCAAGTGCTTACGTATAAGTAATAAGAATACTAAGCAAAGACACGGGATATTTTTTTACCTTCAACTCCTCCCTGATGATGCGGGATAGTGCAAGCCTAAATTATAAAAGGTAGTCACATAATGCTTACGGTTGTTTTCAGTATATGTCATGAGTTTAATGACAGCTCATTAAACTGAAATGTGATTAATAAATTAAACTTCAATTCATCAACCCTGATAATCTAAGTACACAACCTACTTAAGCCGTATGAGTTTGGTACTTATTGATTACAATACATTACGACCCGTTCCTGAGAGAACATTATGATGAAAAGTGTCACTTTGAATACCTAAATCCTAAAAATGCAGGAGTATTGTCATGTTATTATTAAGAGTTGAATTTAGCTGTAGCTTTTTAAACAGGATGGGTTAGGTTAGGTTGGAACATAAAAGAAAACATAATAAATAAGCGAGCAGGGTGCGGCAGCGCCCTGCGACCGGGTGCGCCCTGTTCGTATGAATTGTAAAAGTGTTTTGATTCTGTCTTTTGCTTTACAAAGAACAATTTACACGCACAAATAGCTCGATGCACCTCTTAAAAGATCTTATCTTTGACCTCATGCAACAAAATATGAACTTAGAATATATGTTCAGTGATATTCCAATTTTCAAATGATTTCTTTGTTATCCGGAAAAGTTAAAATCAATCTTTATATCGATACGTCTTCGTTTAAATGTGGAGGAGTTGGTTGAAAAGTATATCCCGATATCTATACTTCAACACTAATTTATAAAGCTGAGGAGGTTGTTTGCAAAAATAAATTATGCCCAAAATAACTATTCCACGCAGACGAAGTCGCGGGCACAGCTAGTAAGAAATATATTAAGAACTAGCTGTGCCCGCGACTTCGTCCGCGTGGAATAGTTATTTTGGGCATAATTTATTTTTGCAAACAACCTCCTCAGCTTTATAAATTATAGCTGTTACCCACGACTTTGTCCGTTTCATTTTCTATTATTATTTTAGACAATTTAGTTTTGAAAAGAACATAGCTAACTCATATAGCTCATATATAAAAAAATGAAATTATTAGAACCTAAAACAAAATATCCTTAAAACAAAATCAAATAGTATTTAAAAAGTATTTTTACACGACGATAAAACGACGCAAGATCTCTAAGATATCAATATCTTCTAAGATGTTCATTGAAATTAAGTGATGTCAAAGACAATTTTGTTCACAATTAAATACTCTTAATCAACAACACATTTATTTGGACAAAGATTAATATTATTACGTTTATACAACTCTTAACTAATTTCGACCGAATTTGATTACCATGAAAACGGTTCTAGTGAGTTAATCTTAAAAGATAGACATATACTGTCGCGGACATTTTTTTAGATCATTTCAAGAGAAATAATTCTTTCATACATATATTTTTGGTATCTTGTACCGTTTTCGCAGCGCACGCAACGGAAGCCCTCAAGGATGAATAATTTTCCCCGTTTTTTTCACATTTTCCATTATTTCTTCGCTCCTAATAGTTGCAGCGTGATGTTATATAACCTAAAGCCTTCCTCGATAAATGGTCTATTCAATACAAAAAGAATTTTTACAATCGAACCAGTAGTTCCTGAGATTAGCGCGTTCAAACAAACAAACAAACTCTTCAGCTTTATATATTAGTGTTGAAGTATAGATATCGGGATATACTTTTCAACCAACTCCTCCACATTTAAACGAAGACGTATCGATATAAAGATTGATTTTAACTTTTCCGGATAACAAAGAAATCATTTGAAAATTGGAATATCACTGAACATATATTCTAAGTTCATATTTTGTTGCATGAGGTCAAAGATAAGATCTTTTAAGAGGTGCATCGAGCTATTTGTGCGTGTAAATTGTTCTTTGTAAAGCAAAAGACAGAATCAAAACACTTTTACAATTCATACGAACAGGGCGCACCCGGTCGCAGGGCGCTGCCGCACCCTGCTCGCTTATTTATTATGTTTTCTTTTATGTTCCAACCTAACCTAACCCATCCTGTTTAAAAAGCTACAGCTAAATTCAACTCTTAATAATAACATGACAATACTCCTGCATTTTTAGGATTTAGGTATTCAAAGTGACACTTTTCATCATAATGTTCTCTCAGGAACGGGTCGTAATGTATTGTAATCAATAAGTACCAAACTCATACGGCTTAAGTAGGTTGTGTACTTAGATTATCAGGGTTGATGAATTGAAGTTTAATTTATTAATCACATTTCAGTTTAATGAGCTGTCATTAAACTCATGACATATACTGAAAAAAACCGTAAGCATTATGTGACTACCTTTTATAATTTAGGCTTGCACTATCCCGCATCATCAGGGAGGAGTTGAAGGTAAAAAAATATCCCGTGTCTTTGCTTAGTATTCTTATTACTTATACGTAAGCACTTGCGAGCCAACTTCTATAGCTTGGGCGTGCAGTACCCTGCATCATCAGGGCTGAGGAGCTTAAGGTCTAAATTGTCATCATGTGTCTTTGCTTAGTAATTATATTACATACCCGAAAGCACTAAATAGCTAACTTCTATGGCTTAGGCTTAAAGCACCCCTGTATCATCAGGATTGAGGAGATGATGGTCAAAATTTTCATCTTGTGTCTTTGCTTAGTAATTATATTATATACCTGAAAGCACCAAATGCCCATCTCGTGTAGTTTAGGCTAGCAGTATCCTGCATCATCAGGGGTGAGGAGTTGAGGGTCGAAATTTTCATTTTGTGTCTTTGCTTAGTAATCATATTACATTCCCGAAAGCACCAAATGGCCATCTCCTATGGCTTAGGCTTGAAGTAACCCTGCATCATCAGGGTTGAGGAGTTGAAGGTCAACATTTTTACCGTGTATCTTTGCTTGGTATTTTTATTACATAACCGTAAGTACCAAATAGCCAACTCTTACGGTTTAGTCTTGAAATACCCTTACATCATCAGGGTTGAGGAGTTGAAGATAAAATGTTTGTCCCACGAATTTGTTTATCAATCTTATTATATATCCATAAAAACAAATTGACTTACTTCTACGGTTCAGGCTAGCAGTGCCCCTGCATCATCAGGATTAAAGAGTTGAAGGTCAATTTTTTTAGGAAATATCTGCTTAGTAATCTCATTCTACATTCAACCCAATTGGACTCCTACAGCTTAGGTTTGGCCGAGTATCGCTAATTTCGTTAATTTGCTTCAAGGAAATGGATCCTATGATCAGAACCGTATCAAACTCATCAGAGTTCTCTTGAAGTAGGTACATTCTTTCAAATAAAAGAAAAATCATCAAAATCGGTTGGCGGGAAATTGAGTTATTCATCTATTTATCGCGCACATCGTTAATGCAAATATCAGACTTATGCGCTTTTCTTATGGATGCCATTGTCAAAAGTGAACTAAAAATAAATGGGACCCCATGACACGCACTACCTTTCAAATGAAAAAAAAATCATCCAAATCCGTTCACCCAGTGCGAAGAAATCGAGTAACAAATATAAAATTAAAAAAAAAATACAGACGAATTGATAACCTCCTCCTTTTTGGAAGTCGGTTTAAAACTATGTTTTAACATAAAAATCAAAGCGAAATACTAAATTTTATTGAGGTAGCCTCCAAATTGACGGACTTTCATACAAACTCATATCTCCTATTTGGGTTAAATTGGAGGGGGGGGGGATCAGAAAATTCATTCTTAACTGACGTCTACGTCATAAAAGGAACCCCTAGTAAAAATCATATTCGTATCTTTAGCAGTTTATGCTCTACGATGTTTATTCAATAGATGAGTGAGAGAGCATCCTTTCGTTTTTATATAAGTATATATGGATATAGATTTGTATAGTATCAAATAACATAGGTACACACATAACCAATAAAAATACATAACAAAGGAATACATTTTACAGACCATAACATGTTTAGTTTCAACCAATTCAACTATGCAGTTACATATCTTGTTAACACTTATCGAACACAGAATAAATACTGTGTAGTTTTAAATTGACATAACTTTTTTGTTTATAAACCGATTTACATAAAATAAACACTAAATGTTAAGTGAAGTTAAGTGAAATTATATTCAAATTGGATAAGCCGTTTCTGAGATTAGCGTTTTCAAACACACAGACAAACAGACAAACAGACAAACAGAAAAGATTTCTAAAAACCATTATTTTGGGTTCTATATCGTATTAAAGACCCCTAGAAATGGTTTTCACCTAAATTTATTCCATGTACAGTCAGCGACCTCTTACAGATTTATTATAGTATAGATGAAACTGAATAAAACTAATAAATTTTTGGAGGAATTTTCGACATTGATTAAAATTATTAATAATGTTATAAAAATTAAATCAAAAGAGATTAAATACATAATTTAACACGTAAAATTTATTGTCTAAATAAGTTAGACATGGCACATATTATTGGTAGATATTTTTTTCTAATGTCATCACAATAATTGAACAAGATTAATCAACCCTAAAATGACAACCAGGTAGTTTAATATTAAATTGCTTCTATACCATTTAACATTGTACAAACTCTGGTGAAATGTGCGTCATTGTGCTAGTGGACGTCACAAACCTCACAGGTGAAGTGAGGCGTGCGGAACGCCAGCGCATTTCGCTATCTGAAACGACTATGCCGTTAATGAATGCCGGTAGAATTAGCAAAATTCGTACATTCCATAATTGTATATAATACAAACTAGGTTTTTTTTGTACGTGGTAGAGAACCAGTGTAGTTTGACCGGGTAGGTTACCACCGCGACACCTATTTCCCGTGTTAAGCAGCTTGCATTTTGGTGGAAGGGTATGGTTGCCTGCACACTTTATTATTATATATTATAGAAACATATCCGTATATACTTTATTATATCACATCTTTAGATGACGAAAATATCTGTCGCATTGACCGATCAACCCATATCACCTATCTACTTTTTTTTCTGACTGAAATAGCAAACGAACATCCACATGGTACGTAGTCACTGCGGCCCATGGATATCTGTAATAAACTTCATACAGATCATGGGTTCAATCTGAAGTCAATCACAGATGCGTTGCTACTCCGGACGACAAATGATGGTCGCCTCATGTGAAAGTGTGCCGGCAACCACACCCTTCTAACGAAACGCAAGTAATGCTTCAGGCTAGAAACAGGTGTGGCGGTGGGTACCACCCCGGTCGAACTACACTGGTTCTACCACCTCGAAAACGAAAACTTACTACTTATACCCAGTTAATCGATCAGCACCTAACTTCAGTATATTACTCGTCTCTAAAAGGGTACAAATGACCTATTTGGATGCAAAGCCGGGGATTGTCACTATTGCACAGTTCCACTCGCCTAAATTTTTTTGTTTCAGGAAATTTCACTTTATACTTTTCATTTATGTGCAAATTACTCGAGGTGCTGCCAGCAACTTCAGTTGAAAAATTATTTTCCTTCCCGAGATCTGATTTCTAAAGTACGTAAATAAGATTTCTAGGTGGATAGTAATTTCCCCTTGGCATTTGCGTAATGTATTGTTTTATCTCTTGAGGTTAAATACAAATTTTGATAATATTGTTACATGTTTTAGTACTGGTTGTATCTTATAATGTAAAAATTAAAGCTCAGCATAATAATTAAAATAAAATTTATTTTATGTGGTACAATTTTAACTTACAAGTTCAAAATAAAGAGTCCGCCGAAAAAACTGCTGGCACAATATGGACTAAAAATATTTTTGTTACTGACATGGTATATTAATTTTTAAACGAGGTAGTCTTACAACGGACTATAAAATTTAAAATTAAATATAAACCATGGCACGCAGGGTAGAAAAAAGAAATTAATGTATAGTATTTATTGTATCTAAAAATAATGATTTAAATAAACTTTCTCGTCAACCCTTTATTGTCCCACTGCCGAGCACGGGTCTTCTCTAAGAATGAGAGTTTTAGACCATAGTCTACCGCGCTGGCCAAGTGCGAATTGGTGAACACTAAAATATCTTATCAAATATCAAATACAACAAAAAACTTCGACGTCTTCTTTTTAATAACCGACTTATCACCATGCTACGAGGCTTCGACATTATCAAAACCCCGAAATATAGCGTGCAAAATATTCCGATCCTACGAACGTCATCATATATAAACCAATCTGCTATCTGCTCACCGAAGCTAGTTCCTCCAGAGATAGTTACTTCGGAGCAGATCAGCCGATGGGCCCTGTATTTATTTACATGTAATTAGCCCGTGTCGGTGATCGACGGACGTCCGCGCGGAGGTAAACAATCCATTACAACGCTGTCAGGCTGGCACTAAGGATGTAGTCACTGTAGTTATAAATTTAAATGCATAGCGCATCATTATTTTACAGAATTCAAAAAAAATGGCTTCATGCTAACTAAATACGTAAAAGGAATAACAATGATCAAAGAATATTTTCTAAATTAAAATTTTTCTGTCAGGTAAATTTGGTTAAGTGATTGACCTATTTATTCTTCTACAATTAGTCATAATATTACGATTTTTAATTAACTTGCCATTTAAATTCTAAGTATCCTATATGAAAAAGGGTAAATCTCGCAAATGAACTTAAGCCTAATTGAGCTGAAATTTGCCATATACAATTGATTTGAATAACATAGTATGTTTAACTTAGCCGCGTAGTTTCTAAATTTTAAATGGTGGATACTACAAGATGGTGGACCATTTTTAGAAAATATTTTTAACATTAATTTATAAAAATCGACAAATTGCCAAACCGACGAGTCGAACGATGGTGCACGATATGTTACTATTTTTATATATTAAACGGGTAATGGGTGACACAAATTGTTATAAAAGGCCCGAATAAATTATTTAATAAAGCTAAAAAAATCATGGCGAGATGAGTTTAAAATACATTCATGTGAATTTTTGGTTATTAGTGAATGCCATATAAAATGTACGGGAGAACTGCCTTTATTGTCGTACAGCATAAATAGAGCAAGGTTGATATAGTTGTTTACTTGACCGAGTTGCACGGTCAAGGCCTTACGAAATGTAGTTAATGAAGACCTAATTATTTGGCACTATATGTTTATTGGATATTACTGGGATACAAAAACAGATACATATGTAATTACTTAATGTATCTTTGGTTTTTATGGTGGATTAGCTGCTCTGGGTTCAATAAACCCGTGTTACACTAATCCCGCAGTTGTTATATAGTATTTGAGTGGATTAGTTCTCAGCCTAGTAACACATTAATGGATTTCAGATAGCGTACACATATCTATGTTGTACGAGAATTTTGACTGCAGTCACCGCTTAGAATCGAACATAGACGTAACAATTTTTTTTCTATTCTAAAGTATATATGATTATTTTTAATCTTAAACAAAAATAAAGATCGACAACTGAATAAGCATAAAATTGCAAGGTATTTTGAAAGATGCTTAAATTTTAGAAGTAGATAATCTATCAAGATAGCGCTGTTTGTGGTTTTGGTCTTTAATTTAATCTTTGGTTTAATAATAATAGTGTTAAGCCCTGCTGTGTTATGATTTGAGAGATATAGTAAGGGATACATACTCATTCAAGGCATTCCAATCAAGTCTTCAGGAGAAGTATACATAAATGCAATCAACCTTTAGGTAACACTAGTTTTACCAAGGGTAATTGCAGATTTACATGAATGGTAGAGGTCACATCATCAAATGGAATGCCTCTATCCAGTTTGCTAATTATTCTATTATAAAAATGGTTGCTATTATAATTACAAAAAGACTGAAATGTAAAAAGTTGTAATCTGTATAACATTTGTAATAACCTATGTACGAACACTAAATCACTTACCAAACAAACATTACCATACTTCCTCGTACACTACCACATTTCATTATGATACTGCATATTGGACCGTCGAACCTACGTAGATTAACTTTTAAATTTAAAGCGTCTATTTTAGAGCATATAAAAGCGCATACATTTTAAACTTCCTTAAAGTAGGTGCAGTGAATAGAAGAGCGAGTGTGCACGCGGCTTAAGCCGGCTCATGCACAGCGCTCCAATATGGCGGCAAACAGTGAAATTTAGACCAGTTCGCTGTCCTCTAATATCAATATTCGCGTATTGATTTTTATACAAAACCATTTAAATATACACGGAATGAATAAAGGGTTTATCTATGTAGTTTATAGGAAGATTTGTATATATTGAATACATAGAAATGCTTATGGATAAATTAATTTTAATTTTATGAACTCATTGCGTGCTATGTTTTACGAAGATGAGCATAATATGTAACAAACACATATTAATAAAAACATAATTTTGAGAAATTTTACTACATTTTTCTTTCTGTAAAGATCTACTCTCGTTACTACACACACATGAATAAAACTTAGTAATATTTTGACAAAACTGTCTCTTAAATACTAATTTACATATTCATACTTACACTTACGATAAATATGTTAAAGAAAGGCAAAATGTATGAGAAATATCGTTTTAAAAATAAAGGAAATTATTTTCTACATAAGTTGAATTTGAATTCACAAAACAAACAAGAGTCTCGTTAAAACACATTTTACAGACAAAAGCAATGCTTACAACGAATAACTGTGGCGCTAATGTTAGAAGCGAAATGTTGTGACTAGCGTAAAAATATTTCTGTACGTTCCAAAGAATCTAAAGCAGCGGACGGCAACCGATGGTCCTTTATTTCCGGCCCGCGGGTTTTCCTATAAACTCACGTGGATCAGTGAACCTTTCTTAGGACCGCTGTTTTCGTTGTAAAATCGGACGACCATTTTTTTTGCTGTTTAATATTTTTGGGGGCCGTTTTTCCACCGTCAAGTCTCAGAGACAACTTTAACCACTATTACCTCAGGTGGTTCTGGTTCGCATTGCCAAAAGGTTGCCGACCGCTAAACCGTTTTCAAATAAACAGCGGTAAAGAGCAACAATGCAAAACACTGCATAATAACATTACTGCTGCCCCATGTGAGTAAAGCAGACCACAGTACTGTAATCCATTGAATGTAACACTATGTCCGTACTCTTATCTTACCGAGTATAGCCGCGCCAATCCGTTACCAATATTTAGGTGAAATACAAATTCTTTACCCAACTATTCAAATGTGGACGCTATCTCCTGACCACTAAGTCCACGTTTGGTGCAAGCGACGCCAATTTTACAACGTTTTACTGCAGATAATCCGCATGATATTGGAAGGCCCGTCGGTGCATTCACTGGGCTGCACAAAATTTTCTATAAGGATAAAAGCAAACAAGATAGCCATCGATTAGGGATACCACGCATTAAGTTATTAAATCAGGACAGTATTTTCATACCGTTTTTAAATGTAGTTAAACTTTTTGCTGTATTTACAAATGTGTACTTTAAAGCAAAATTATTAGTACCTAGATACCAACAATGTTTCAAACTACTCGGGTAATTTCAAGCGCCGGACATGTATTTTGTATTCTAAGACAAATCCCAGAAAACCGAGATTGATGCGGACGCTACATGGAACTAATGTTACGGAGCCGAGCTATACATTCCTTCGTATTAAACTTAAGCGACACTGATTCTACCCAGCTTCGGGATTGAATTGAAAATAGTATTATCAATTTTTGATATTTGTCTGCACTATTGTTAGACGCTGACCGTGTACAATTTCAGAATTCGATTCAATATTTATTTTATCAGCTGCGGTCTTATTTGACATTGGAATACTTTATTGGTTTTCACGTAAAATGTTTTCAAAGTATTATGTTCGGATACAATAGAGTGACCTTGTTCTTTTTTATTTATCAAAACGTATGATACCGAGTGTAAAGGTAACCCCAAACAATTTTCACGATGTTTCAGCAGAATTAAGATTTTGTCTGAGCTTAAAAGGTGAGCGGTGGTTGTCATTACCGTTTGTACCATCCCATTTTTTTTTATCTAATTGAAGTAGCAAACGAGCAAGCAGTCCACCGGATGGTAAGTCGTCACTGCCGGCCATGGACATCTGTAAGCAACTTCATACAGAACATGGGTTCTATCTGAAGTCAATCACAAATGCGTTGCTACTCCGGAGAACTAAGATGGTCGCCTCATAACGAAGTGTGCCGGCAACCAACCACATTCTTCCATCGAAACGCAAGAACTGCTTCATGCTAGAAATAGGCGGTGGCGGTGGTACTTCTCCGGTCGAACTACACTAATTCTACCACCTGATGATTATTAGTCACCACTTAGTATTACCAGTCATTTAAATCCCGTGTATTTAACTCTAAGTAATATTCGAATGTCTTGCAAAATCAGTCACAGATCCTTTATAGTCCATAACAAATAAGTTTAATCGCTCCGTGTTATTTTCTCCGCAATAGAACAGTGACACTGCAATGCAAAAAATAAAGGTGGTAGGGCCCCAAGTCATACCACCAGGGTTGCACCAATATCGGGTCCCAATAATAAGTTAATTCACAAAATGTTTACACTCCTATACAATTCATTTCCACGTTATTCATTAAGCAAACTGGAAAACTTTACATCGGGTTTGCCAAACGAATAAATTCCGCATTCATGATGTAAAGTCCTCAAAAAAACTAGCAAAGCTTTGCAAATTGTAAGTAGGTACGAAGGCAATACGACCGCGTTGGTACGAAACGTTAAAATGCTTCCGTTTTTGGCGTCCTCTCAAGTTAGTTAATGCTCCCAAAACAACTGCGAACATACTGATACGTACTCGGCGTAAAGTTTGGACAACGTGTACTGGCCCTTTATTGCTGTCGTGTTAGTAATAAAGATTCTGACTGTTTTTTTATCAAACTCGATGTTTGTCTCCGGTGCTATTTGTTCTCAATCTGTACATGATAGTTTTCTGACTATCATCTATCATCATATCATGAATAATAGGTAGTAACAACGTTCTTTTAAGCTACTTTTTAAAAACATGTAGAACTACTGGCCTGATCGGAAGAACCACCATCACATTTATTTCCAACAAAACGCATAAAATGATTTAGTCATTTTATGCGTTTCGTTGGAAAGGCGTGGTTTTTGGATCTACTGACAGACAACCATCTCATTCCTCGGGAGTGGCAACTCAATTGACTTCAAATAGAACTCCTCTTCTATGTAGAGTTTATTAGATATGTATATGGGCGGCAGTGAACACTTTTCTACCTATTGGACTGCATGCTTTGTTGTTACTTTTTTTTAAGAGAATACAAAATATTTAACATAACTTATCATTTTATTTTAATGTATTGCAATTTTTATGAAGTTTTCTAACTGGTAGGTAGTTTTTTTAGATTTCTAATATATATTCACTTATATCTCTGCGATTACTAAAACTTATTTGCTGTTTTAAATGGGTAAAAAGATAATGCATAACTCGTGTCTACTTTAAAAATATGGGAATAGGTTAGTTAGTTTAAGTTATATTTGTTTGACTTTTTATTGTGGACAATACCAAACAATATCCAATTAATTACATTTAGTACTTAGTTGACATGCCACTGATAGGGGACTAATCAGTATCAAAATTTAAGACAATAGATATTTAATTGAAGACACGATATTCAAAATAACCATAAGATATTTAATAGAGCTGGTCAAAACTAGTGTATATAAAGTGGATCATAAGGTGAGTTTGAAACCTGTTTGGACGTCGCTTTTAGTGACCTATTGTGACCTGGTTTACGTTGCAGATTGTCGCTCGCAAATGAAACCAATTAGTTACTCACGCGACAGCTTACGCCGGACGTCGCGGTCTCTTTAGGCCGGCGGCGTCCAGCACGACCGCTTTTAATATATTATCTCCGCTAAACAAAACAAACGCTGTTTCTGCTACATTGCAGTGTCGTTGCTTCCGAAACATTGGGTTTTGTAGTATCGCATTTAATTTACAAGCGGTACAAAATATCGCCTATATTGTTGTACATGACCGCATTTGTACATATTTCACGGTTTAATTTACAAAAGATATCTACATCGTATTAATTTAAGATTGTTAGCAATAAAATATCATGTAAAACAATTTTAAATGGTCTCCTCTACTTATCATTAGATTTTGTTGAATAAAATGATCCCTAATTATCCAATTTAAAAACATCAAAAAAATTGGGATGCGTTATTTTTAATTATTTTTTTATTTTTATTTGTGGATAAAAATAAAAAACAAACATATTTATGTTTATTATTTTCCTGATTATTGCACTGACAGAGGACTGATGTGTTTCAGAACGTAAGGTAGACATTAGACATAATCGAACTGAATACAATATATTAGATTAAACTACTGGTCAAAACTAGTGCGTATAAAGTGGACCATAAGGTCAGTTTGTAACCTGGTCGGACGTAGCTTTTAGTGACCTACTGTGACCTGGTTTACGTTGCAGATTGTCGCTCGCAAATGAAACCAATTAGTTACTCACGCGACAGCTTACGCCGGACGTCGCGGTCTCTTTAGGCCGGCGGCGTCCAGCACGACCGCTTTTAATATATTATCTCCGCTAAACAAAAACAAACGCTGTTTCTGCTATATTACAGTATCGTTGCTTCCGAAACATTGAGTTTTTTGTGGCGCATTAAACATTTCATTTCATGTATGTACACATTCGTACTTATTTCAAGATCTCGTTTCAAGAGTTTTCTATACAGCATGGTAGGGAGTTTGTTAACATTATAGTGACAACAAGTTTGGTCAAGGGTCAAGGTCTCCTCTACTTACTTACTACCTTTTCATTAACGACTTGATCTGTAAATAAAAAGTATTTACTGTTACGATTATTCAGAAACAATTAAATCGTTACACTAAACACTTTTCAGCAGAGGGTGGAAATAACTAAAAAAAATTGTTTCTATGTATATTAATAATATACTATGCGTACTTTTAAAGGTACGTATAGTAAGTATAAAAATTAGACGTCGGATCGTCTGTTACATGGTTCTGTGTATATGTACAACTGTTATGAATAGACACTTGTCTTTTGTAGCTTCTAAGTAAACAAATCTTTAAAATTGAAATTAAAAATTAAAGGCAACCTTACAGGCACTGCAGTTTCGGCATTTTTCGGATTATTTAATGTACTTTAAAAATATATGGTTAGTACAAAGCATATCAAGTTAGATGAAACCTTTTGTATGCTTACACTCGATCATGGTAGATTTTAATCACTCTATATTATGTCGTGACACATGAGACAATATTGACTGAGTTTGACTGGTAGAGAATGCCAGTAAGCATTATGTTTGCCCTATTGTAACTTTTATAAAGATGTAATAAATATATAAATAAATAAATATTTCAAATTTGGTAATTATATTTTTACTTCAAGAGGCAAGCTTGACATAACCCAAACAATCAAATAAATGACCATCCATCCTTCCTAACATTCGCTAACATGGATACGTTTTTGATATGTTTAATTATAAAATCCATGTAAAATACAAAATAATATTCTTCGATTTAACATCACTCTAAATCTATTCTCATGTGCGTGTTTAAATTCACATTAAACAAAGGGTCAGTTCCACTACGCACCGCACGGTGCGTCACATCACCGACAATTAACGCTGGGCTATAACTCACTCCCACTGACACTTGCGACGCTCCGCAACACATTGCAACATCGATTGTACTTACTACTTTTAACCACCACCCACACTGTACGAAATAAGACTAGGGAAGCTCTAATTTCCAAACTTATTGAAAGTAACTAATTTCATTTCATTTCAATGCTTGGTAGCTGTCGTTATAATTAGTAGGTGCTTCGACACGCTCATATAGAAAACAGTTGAACTTAAATATGCGTGTCACTTATTAATCTCAAAATGTAACTAAATTTAAGGATTTTTTTGATCTCGAGGGGAAAACTACATGCATTAAAGAAAGAAAAATGACATTCCAAATCTAAACAAAAATTGATGATGATGTGTTTCCGTCATGGACATATGAAAACCACGACACAGGAGAAAATCCCACTGTCCCACAGTGGGATTTTCTCTGTGAGTGTAGAAAAAGTGACGGAGATTCAATGTATTTTGTATTTTTTGATTTGACTATTGGATTGATTTTAAAGTTGACTTAAAATCCATTTATGCGGCACTGCGAGAAAGAGTAACATTAGAAATCATGTCGTTAATTATTAAACTGATTTTCAAAAGAAACGTATTTTTATACACCTTATCAGAAAATGCGGATATGCAATGGGTTATCAAACATACCAAATATTTGATAAGTACTTTATTTTTTTCTATTTGCGTTCTCCTCCTTATTTCTGTTTAAAGAAAAGTATTTATAGATATCTCCTTATCAGAAAAATATGGATATGCAATGGGTTATCAAAATTTACCAAAATTTTGATAAGCACTTTATTTTTTCTATTTGCGTTCTCTTCCTTTTTCTGTTTAAAGAAACGTATTTTTAGATATCTCCTAATCAGAAAAATACGGATACGCAATATAGGTTATCAAAATACACCAAAATTTTGATAAGCACTTTTTTCTATTTGCGTTCTCCTCCTTATTTCTGATTGTAGAAATGTATATTTAGATATCTCCTTATCAGAAAAATACGGATATACAGTGAGTTATCAAAACATACCAAAATCTTGATAACCACTTAATTTTTTTTCTATTTGCGGTCTCCACCTTATTTCTGTTTGAACAAACGTATTCTTAGGTATATTCTTATCGGAAAATACAAATATGCAACGGGTTATCAAAATATACCCAAAATCTTGATAACCACTAATTTTTTTCGATTAGCGTTCTCCTCCTTATTTCTGTTTAAAGAAATGTATTTTTAGATATCTCCTTATCAGAAAAATACGGATATGCAATGGGTTATCAAAACATACCAAAATCTTGATAACCACTTAATTTTTTTCTATTTGCGTTCTCCACCTTATTTCTGTTTGAACAAACGTATTCTTAGATATATCCTTATCGGAAAATACGAATATGCAACGGGTTATCAAAACATACCAAAATTTTGATAAGCACTTTATTTTTTTCTATTTCCGTTTTCTTTCTTATTTCTGTTTAAAAAAAATGTATTTTAGATACATCCTTAACAGTAAAATACGAAAATGCAATGGGTTATCAAACATACCAAAATTTTGATAAACACTTTATTTTGTTCTATTCTCTACATGCGTTCTCCTTATTTCTGTTTAGAACATCACTATTTACACAGAACACTGTACAGTCGCAGTGACACGCGACCATTTCTGCCTTGACGCGCCACTGTTTGTAATTTAAATTCGAAATTTCCATAGTTTATTGCAACTTAAGAATGCAATTTGTTAACGTAGGTAAGACGACTGCCCACGATTTATGTCCGTGGCTGAATTTTGTGTGCAACGCGTTTATTTATGCTTTAAATGAAAACACGTTTATTTTTAAATCGCCACAAGATTTATTGAGGTAACTGTTTCTATGCTTTAAGTTCTAACAAATGACTGCGAGAAAATTAAAATATCACTGCTACAGATAAACGCTCTTTGTTGCTTTGTTCGTAAGGAACTTATCTCTTATTATATTAATAGTAATACAGTACATACACAATAGTGTTGTCATCTAAGAAACGAACGGGCACATTCTACATAGTCACCTTGCACTCGCTATGGCATATGGTTGTTAGAAAAGGAAACTTCTGACTTATACTTTTTTAAGACTGAAAAGTCAATCGATCATGTAGTCCACCTCCTGGTCAGTAGTCACTGCCGATCATGAACATTTAGGAGCAACTTCATACAGAATAAGGATTCCATCCGAAGTCTATCACAGATACGTTGCTACTCAAGAGGATCAAGATGGTCGCCTCATATAAAACGGAGCCGGTAACCACACTTAGCCACCTATATGCAAGAACTGCTTCGCGCTGAAAATAGGCGTGGGGTTGTGGAGGTGATACCTCTCCAGACTAACCATAAGAAAGTATGTATAAGTTTCATTATCTATTTTTAGCTTTTTTTTTTGATCTCGAGGGGAAATCTTTAAAAGGTACTCGACGCCGTGGGAGTCACGCAGGGTTATGTGAGATTTTTACCGCACTACAACCCCCCTGGTGGCCGTCCTCCGGCCTCCGAGGACTCCGGGATCTCCAAAGAAACGAAACCGGCATACTATGAGCGCGTCGCCCTATCGGGTGCCTCCAAGATGGGCGGCTTGGCCCACCGCTCCGTCTAGTCTTTAAGACGGTATGCGACCGTGTGGTCGCCGTCCAAACCGTACCGTACGTGATACCGTAGCCCTATTCTGATCCCGGAACTACAGGGACGATCTATACTTAACTTGCCAAATACTTTAGAAGCGTAAACGTACCATCAGTTTTTATAAGATAGAAGAGTGTGGAATAAAAAGTATGCAAAACAGGAACAAAATCATACCATGGTCAGAAATCTATTATTTTCAATTCTTGCTTGTACGGTACCTCACTTTGTAAATGATTCTTAACAGAAAATATGTAATAAAACAAATTATGAGCAAAATTTAAAATATAACAGCTAGTTCACAGTGAGTACAAATTAATTCTACTAGAATTACATTAAGCAACGGTATGTGTTGTAAAATCGAGCTCGCGTTCCTCAGGCCCTCTAACCGCTACAGCGATACGGTCCCATAATCTCATTAATATGTTACAGCCACGTTTCGAGTGAGCTTGCGAAAATTAAATGAATTGTTCACTAGATTATCCCATAGTTATTAAAACAGTCGGCCGGTAGCCGGTGTATTTACCCTCTTCTCACCTGAATAGTTCCATGGAAGGCAATTAATTCTCGCAGTCTAGTCACGAAAATTTTTCATTTTAATTAAAACTCCAACCGGTGGATCGTCGGCTAATTAACCCATTAAAACACAGACTCCTTTCATTTTGTCTTTTTTCCCCCTCAACGTTCACTTTCTTGTGATTTTCGAAATGAAAATGAAACGACGGAAGTACTGAGAACCCCTTCCGATGAAATGTAGCGATATTCCGATGCTCACTTAACGGTCCTTTTTGCTGACCAACTCGAGGGTTTTAACTACCCTTTATAAATTTAAACATTTCTTTGCAACACTGAATTGGGAAGGGCGTGCATTCTGCTTTTTGCTTCGGCATGTCGTTCTAATTTCACAGTTCACGGAGGCCACAATCATGGTAAATTAAATATTTTACCGCAATTTAAACTTATTATTAGATATTATATTCCTGATTTGAAATACGTAGCAATTAATTTTTATTGGATTTCACGACCAACTTGCGACAAATCTCATATTGTCTTATTAAAGGAATATTACGAATGTAAGAGTTTGTGAGGTTGTATGTGTGTTTATTACTCTATCACTCACAAACTACTGGTCCAATTTCACTTAAATGTGGCGCACGAATAGTTTACGACCTAGATAAAGACATAGAATACTCATTAACGTGATAGATGCGACCGAAGGAGCAAGAATAACCTAGTCAGACTATGTAAATATTAATTACAAGGACTATGTTGGAACGCCCTTAAAAGCTTTGTGATTTTTTTTTATTCTCGAGCGGGAAACCTTCATCATGTACCCGACGCCGTGGGAGCGTCGCAAATATATATGAAATTTTTACCTCACTAAAACCCCCACGGTGGCGCTCCTCAGCGCTTCAAAAAGGACTACGGGATCTTCAAAGGATCGCAACCGGAGTCCTCTGAACCCGTTGCCCCATCGGGCTCCTTCTAGGAGAACGGCTGGGCCCACCGCTCCGTTTGTTCTTTACGATGGTATCCGACCACACATACCGTCGACCCGCCCGGGATAGCCTGGCCGAACGGTTCGAACTCCCACTCTAGCCGTCCGCGACCCCAGAAGCCCCTTTTAGTCGCCTCTTACGACAGGCAGGGGACACCGTAGCCCTATTCTTATCCCGGAACTACAGGGACAAAAGCTATGTGATTTGAGAACCATGATAGCTTTTTATTATAAGCGTAACTTTCATCTACCAGCACTTTGCTTATTAATTTGATGCTTTTATTTCAAGACTTGAACTTTAACATTTTTAATGCATATGTATTCTGGGTAACGCAAAAGTTAGGAGAGCCTAATCAGATTTCTTTTGCCTCGGAATTTATGAGAGTAAAGGAGAGATTTTATAAATCATATTTATGATAAAACCCGACGTGCGTAGCAAGCTACAAAGGACGTGTTTTTGTTCCGCCATGCGTCATATAATATATGCAAAGTTAATAAATGTTATGAACATCAAAGAAGAATTGAATAGCCGGCTAAATGAAATTTCTTAACGAACAAAGTAGGTGTCGGGTCCTCATCAAAATAAGAAATTTGGCGCAACGTCGCCAGTTAATTAAGGTATTAAAAATTTTCACCAGTTTCAGTTTTTTTTCATCACGAAAACACGAAGAAATATTTTTAGAATAATTACCTACTCGGTTTTCGAGTGCTGCTTTGTATGCAAATAACAGTCTGGAAATCATTTGTCGTGTATGAAAAGCGTCTAGTCAATGGGAATTAGGCATTATTTTGTGTGGAGCTTTCGTTGTGACGTAGAAAAAATATGACGAAAAAAAGGGTTTTGTTCACATCGAATGGTGAAACTTGTTGCCGTCATAAAAGCGTCGGCGAAACTCCCTAGACAATGGTTCATGTCAGACGAGGTAAGGGCATAGTTAGCGTAGCAGCGGTATGCGGTAACGTCAGCAACACTTTATAAACAAGGAAGATCCTACGCCGTAGATCTACCGAGGCACAATTTTACGAGACTATACCTATAAAGACACAAGAATAAACATTTGTGTGATGTACAATTACTTTATTATGTTACGAGTACTACTCACCACATACGGCTTTAATTTCTTTACTGCGGATACGAGTATCACCATGACCAAGGTCAAAGCGACTGGGCAGTTGATAAATAAAAACCGTGTCTTGTCAATACCTTTTACATAATAAAATGTATAATATCCATAATGTTATTAGTCTAAGATCATACTTATATAAAATATTTGCTACGCTCTATCGGCTACGCCACTTATCATTGAACGCTGTTCAATGTTCTTTCACGAATGTAGTCAAACGCTTTGCGTTAGACAGCTCTGTGGCTCATCTATTTACATTATTTATTTAACAACCAGGTGGCTGTTATTCTTTTTCAACCATATATAAAATCTCTAAAATCACTTTTAATCCACGCAAAGCAACTATATTCTGTAACCCTAACTATTAACTAGAATTATCATTATGAACAATCACTCCATTTCTCTTTACTTTCACTAAGAGACTCCTTTATATTCTCGATGTTTAAACTTAGTTCGTAGTAAGAGATACAACTTGTAAGGACATAGGAGTAGAGAATATTATTGGTACCTGGATGACTATAAGTTAACGCTATTCTTACGTTAACCTATAGTCATCACCTGATTTTCTGTAATAAGAAAATTACATATTACTACATACTAAGTGTGTATTAACAAATCAATACTAAAGAACGTAAAATCGACCAAGGTAAATTAATAAAAATAATAAAAAGACAGTCTTTAAATATTGACAGATTTTCAGTGTTATTATTTATGCCAAAAAATTGAGCACTGAATCCATCAGGTGCTTGCATCGCTTTTCGCATCGCCCTGTTTGCTAGCAGCGCCCTAAGGCCGCGTGTACAAAGCGAGTGCCTACAAGTACAGTCAACAAGACAAACGGGTAAAGCTGCGATCATCTGAATGACGAAGCAATTACGTGCATTCAGCCCCGAGCACAGCAGTCGGGCCAAGTGGTGAGATTGGTTTCAATAAAAGCACAATCCCTCCCCCCATGTTTTTCTTTCATCACTCAACTTTGAACGGCGTTATGCAGTACCTGTCTATCACTTCGACATAGTGTGCTAATGATCTTGCGTTGTTTCAGGTACCTTCCCTGTTTGCACATTTGGTGGTTGCTACCCTCGTAAGTTTTATTAAATTATTATAAAGTTATTTGAAAAAAATCATTTTTTTTAATTCGTTATGTTCTTTTATGCATGTTCTTATTCAATTATTTTTATTATCTAACCAATTTTTTTTTTATCTGTTAAATGAATTTAATGTTTTTTTTAATTTTTATAATATTTAAAAGCATTAAAATCTTTACTATCGTATTTTAAAGAACATTTTTATATAATTACTACAACTACGGTAAGCTCAATGAATGTTACTTTATCAATCATATTTGCACTCAAACATTTAATTTTCTGCTAAACTTTCCAAAGACATTATTCATGAGACTCATCCATCTCAATACAAAACATATTCATTATTCATTCAGATGTATTTATAAGACGTGGCACTTGATATCTCACTCATAGTATATTCAGAAAACGGACAAGTTATCGATAAAAGCTTTGATATTTTACAAAGAAAAATCCAGTGCCTGCTTGCAACTAAGAAGCTTATTCTTGGGCTTGAAAACTCGCTCAAAAGTTGTATCGAGATGGGTGTTACTTACATAAAAATGTACTTATATAAAGTATTGTTGGCGAAAATCTTCTAGTACTTTTGTATTCTAAGTATGTAACAAAGCAGATATACGGGTATGAAAAGTGCTGTGAAGTGTTACGAGCGCATTTCAATGATTTCGTACTAAACTTTAACTGTATTGTGCTACATTTTAGTTATACCTTATGTTATAGATTATTGGTAAATTTTGTTCAAACAATCTCTCTAGTTTGTTTAAAATCATTGCGATAATCAATGTTTCACTGCTGTAGCAGTGTTTCGGCTACCATTTCCGAAATCCTTTACAAGTCACGCCAAGGTACACATATATACTTAAATAAATCTATATTAATTGCTTTTTTAATTTAATAATTAATTGCAGAGACTCATCTGTCATTGTTTACGAGTACTAACCTTATATGAAAAATCCCATAAAACAGTGAATATTCAAATAAACACAAATTAGCGCAAAAATTCCAATAATGTTAGTCTATCATCACTTATTCTTATTTTTCTTAGTACGTACTTTAAGCTACATTACTTAGAATATTACACAGACAAATCTCTCGTTTTTGTTATATCTATTAAAATATTTCCCACAAAAATATCAAAACTAAACGAGAGTTGCAGTGCTCTTTTATTAAAAAGCGCCGTGAGAAGTTACAACCTCTTACCGAGTAATTGCTTTAGAGCGGCACTAAAAAATCATCAAAGGCGTAAATTATCGTAAAACAACCGCTTAAACCCGTCCCGGCACGTGCCGAAGGAATAGTATCCGACAAATGGATCATTAAAGCCTGTTAAATACGCCTGCGGCTATGTTGATTAATCATCGCGTAGTGATTAATAGCGAAAAAAATTGTGAGCTTTTTGTTTTTGCTGCTTTTGATGATAAGTACTCTACCCTTAACAGACGCTTTATGTAAACAGATAAAACTGATTAATCATTGACTATGTTCTTCTAAGTGGAGACTGAAATTTTGATAGTAAAATTTCTTTGTTAATTTTATTTTACTAATATTATAAAAATACTAGGGAATTTCTTGAATTCATATGCGCCTGCGCATAAGTTAAATATCTTGCAGAGATTCTGGGAATATCTTTTACGTAGTATTTATGTCTTATTTGCTATTTATGTATAAAAATAATAGTCTACGAAAAACAAAAACATTGTGTAATATGAAGGATATCTAGTTATAACTTTATCTTATAAACATTATTAATCGACAGCTTACTACCATCAAGTTCGTTCAACGAATCTCTTATGAATGCATCCACCGCTGCGTAGATAAATCACAGCCAAGTAATTAATTACTTAACAACGAAAAATATGGAGTGGTTACGGCTTTGGCAATTCGTTCGCTCTCGACAAAAAATGCCAAAATCTCGTGTTTGGTGGGCTGAAAAATGTTTATTATGCAAGTTTTTTTTTATAAATTTTACCTGTATTGTCAAAAAACTGAATTCAACTATCAAATAGGAAATAAATTATATCATAAATATCTATTGTAGGCCTTTATTTTCTTTTATTTAATGATAGGTTACTCCCGCAATTTCGTCCGATTCGGTCAAGTTTTGTCACAGTAATCAGTATTGTACCTTTATGTTCGTCTAGTGACCTAGATAGACAATTTGTGTACCAAATAGCGAAATCCGATCAGCAGTTTTTTAAAAAAGTAACAAATACATATCGCCTGTTTACTAAAACAACGTGGCAAATGCAAATTGACCTTTTTTAAATTTCGTAATTATCATGTTATTTCTTAAATTTGCCGGTAAGTCGTGAGGTAATATTTATAATGATTGTATTAGGTCTGTGTAAGTCCATTCATTTTAAGGAATTTTATTTTGTGTAACTCAACAATCAACCTCCAATAAAAATTGTAGCTTTCAAGATAACACATTGTTCTTGTAAAGAGGTTTATACATGCTCCCAAACTTTTTCACATTTATAATATTAATAAAAATGAGACAGCTATAGCACTTACGGCACACGTAATTTTAATATTTGATTATCCTTAAAACTTTTTTTTTATTATTGAAGGGACTGTGCACATGTAACGCTGCCAAAACTAAAATATCCTGTGCGAGGGTCTTGTAACAAAAGAATGGTCTTACTTCGCTCGCCATATTTGTTTTCGCAATTTTCGGGAATATTTTACTGCATGGGGTAAACGATCCATTCTCTTTGAAGATCCTGTGTCGCTACGTGAAATTTTCTAAGTAAAAGAAACAGACGCTCTCTAAGACGTCTCTTGTTTTCCCTCGGATTATTTAACTTTAAATTATGCCCGTTGCAAAGCCATCCGGGAAACAATATTGAAAATATTATTCTAAGTTGAATTAAATTGCTATGGGAATGCTATCCGATATTCTTTCAATACTTGCAGATGAGTTAGACAGTAGTTTTATACGGATATTTTCGAACAAAGATTTATGTAACGACATATAAATTTTGTCTTTTTAACGTGCCTAGAATCGCACGAAGATGACAACTATAAGGTAAACAATCTAGATTACACTTCCTACTCGTACTATATACTATTCAGATTACTTTAATGAAAAATCGCAAAAGTACATAAACTTAATTAGCAACGCGGTCGGCATTAATACAAACAAATGGCCGTAAGGCATTGCGGTTAAGACTGTAGTGTGAAACTTTTGCAATTATTGTAATTATTAGTCGACCGAGAAGCATCCCGTCTCGTCATATTTCCTACTTAATCGCGTGAAGTTCGCAACAATGTTATAAATACATCTATTTGTAAAGTTTCCCGTGAATTATACGTGTTACAATATGTTCGAAACTCAAACTAAGCGAGTTGACGCCCGGTTAAATTAATGCAGTGAAATACGATATAGCCGGATAATCTGTTTAATCGATCCGGGGATTTGGGGTCGACGCCATAAAAATAGGTGCATTTAACGTATTAGTTTAGTTGGCAGTGACTCATGAGCGTTCGAAAGCTGTAAATTATCTTAAAAAACGTTTTAAACTCCCCTCAGTAATATGAGTAACGGCTTATTTGGGCATAAATTGTAGGCACACTCGCCCGTCAAACGACTTCAATGAACGATGCAATCAGTTAGAGTATGTTCTGAGTTCTCTTAACAGCTCTGTAACCGTGTTTACAAACGAATGCCGTTCGAATGAGATTGCCGTCATTATACCGGAGTCAATCTACTAGTATGTTACTCAATTTCCTCTGTTTAATTACTTAAGCTTAATTAATTAATGTATGAATGTATGCGTAACAGATAATGTTCATAATGTGATGTGTTATTAGTTCAATTAAAATGTTAAGCGGAGTTAAGTTTAACGGGATAATTAACAGTAAAATTGCGAACATAAGGAGTAACTGCTAACTATCGTGAACTTTAATTAGTTTTACGATTTTACATTACAAAACCGAGTAAGTTTCTAAACTTAATATTGTAATTAAATTCATATTTTCGTGGGCATAGTGTTAATTTGTGAGAGTTAAACATTGTAAGAAAATATTTTAAAATATCTCGTGATACAATTAAATTATAATTTACCGTGCTCAAGAAAAAACCTTATGTATTTTTCTCTTGGTTTATTATCTGCGCCAAGTTTGTAACTAGTGCCACTTGACAAATCATATGTTATTACCTTATTTAATTTTTGCTAAAGATAGAGAACTATAATCGTTTTTTATAACGTTGATAATGTATAATGTTTGCAAGGTAGTAGAACAATGGTTCAACCGGAGGAATACAATCGCCACACCTATTTTTAGCGTGAAGCAGTTCTTGCGTTTCGGTGGAAGAGTCCTCAGAAGTAACAACACATCTGAGACTGATTTAGATATAAAATAGTTCTTCAGGTGGTAGAACCAGCGCAGTTCGATCGGGGAAGTACCATCGCCACACCTAATTCTAGCGTGAAGCATTTCTTGCGTTTCGATGGAAGTGTGTGGTTGCCGGCACACTTTGTTATGAGGCGACCATCTTAGTCCTCCGGCGTAGCAATGCATCTGTGATTGACTTCAGATAGAGTCCATGTTCTGTTTAAAGTTGCTTACAAGTGTCCATGGGCGGCAGTCGCCTCTTACCATCAGGTGGACTGCATGCTCGATTGCTACTTCAATCAGATAAAAGAAAGAAAACCCGTTCTGTGTTAAGTTGCTTACAGATGGCAGTGACTACTTACCATCAGCAAGCTGGTTTGTTCCTTTAAGTCATAAAAAACTGGGTAAGTGCGAGTGGAACTGCTGCAAGAAGGATTCCGTACCATTATCAATAAAATACAAAAAAAATCATGTTTGTAGTTTGGGAGCACTTCTTAAAAAAATATGCCATTCTTAGGACTTCTAGTATTTATTGTTATAGCGGCAAAAGAAATATATCATCTATGACAATTTTAAGTGTCTAGGTATCACGGTTCATAAGATACACCCTGGTGACTGACAGACACACAGACGAACAGCGGAGTCTTAGTAATAGGGTTCCATTTTTACCCTTTGCCCACGGAACCCTAAAAAAACTGTGAGGTAGGTAATAATTCATGCAAGTAGTCTGACATTAGAGTTCTACCTTAAAAAAAGAACAGAGAAGCAAATCATAATATAAACTTACTATAATTTCTCAATCAATTTATTTAAATTCAGGTTATTTTTTTATATACTTATTATAATGCAATCTCTTATTAAAAACATTCATCAATCGTTATATTATAATTTAATTATCATTTTTGGTCTAAGTCCAGTGACCTAGCCTTCTAAATTATTATTTATTAATTAAAGGTTATTTGATGAACTTTATAAATCGTCATAACAATAATCGATAATATAACTAAGACAAACACCAATACTTCGCAACAGACTTGACAATAAATCGCGAGCGTTACAAAAATAGGTAACATTAATAATAATTTGTAAATAATTTGTTCTGTAAAATTATAATCCGCGCCCGGACACAGGCAGCCGTGTCGGGCGGTGACAGCGACTTGGCGGGGCCGCTCGTAAAAACTTTCCTAATTATCCACATTTTGTAGCTAAGAACCACCACTCGTACCACATTATACTTCAGTTAACTTCGGGTTAAGGCGCATTGTGAGAGATTCTTTATGCTGAAAATATTTTAGCGGAGAAGTGTTAATGTTGCTTTCACTAGCTATTGATGACTTTGTATGGGCAGAGTGTAATACAACCGTAAACCTGAATAGGTACGTAGTATATAATAATAAAATGTGTCTATTGTCCAAATTTTATACTTGGGGCTTAAGTAATTTATGCTCTACCATAAGCCAAAAGTGAATCTCCTTTCCATTTTAATTAAGTTATACATACTTTATAGAAATTTTCGTTGCTCGGCCAAGTGGATAACGCAAGAACTGTTTCATGCTGGAAAGAAATGTGACAGTGGTACCTTCGTCGAACTACTTATACTGGAAAATTATGAAATTTATAAAGTTTACGTGTTCATCAACGACAGTTTCATTTGTGAATATCATTATACTTACTAATCATCAGGTCCACTTTCAGATGATGTATAGTGTTTTACTAAATCTATACTTATAATAAAGTTGTAGAGAGGTCAATTCTGTACATGAAATATTTTTCCAAAATAACTATCAGGGCGTGATTAGGGATCGATACTGATGCCAAAAATGCAATCAGTAAAATTTTTGTCTGTCTGTCTGTCTGTCTGTCTGTCTGTCTGTCTGTCTGTCTGTCTGTCTGTATAACCGTTATAGAAACAAAAACTACTCAGTGGATTTTAACGAAACTTGGTACGATTATTCTTTATACTCCTGGGCTGGTTATAGTATACTTTTCATCCCGCTACAATCAATAGGAGCAGAGCAGTAAAGGGAAATGTTGGGAAAACGGGAGAAGTTACTTTTTTAAGCTTCTGTCGCGTGTGCAACCTTAATGGTTAAAGCTACACAGAAATCATGTATGAGGGAAATATTTTCCTTAAAATTATCTAAAAAATATCCTACGACAGCATATGTCTATCTTTTATGGTTGACTCACAATAACACGTGTAACTCCCGATAGCTTAGCAGTTCAAAGCTTTCTGATTATATTTGTCTACTCTTACGTTTATAACTCAGTCATCTATCTGTACGAAAATGAACATGAAAATGAAAAATGAAAAATGAAAAATGAAAAATGAAAAATGAAAAATGAAAAATGAAAAATGAAAATGAAAAATGAAAAATGAAAAATGAAAAATGAAAAATGAAAGATGAAAGATGAAAGATGAAAGATGAAAGATGAAAGATGAAAAATGAAAAATGAAAAATGAAAAATGAAAAATGAAAAATGAAAAATGAAAAATGAAAAATGAAAAATGAAAAATGAAAACTGAAAAATGAAAAATGAAAAATGAAAACTGAAAAATGAAAAATGAAAAATGAAAAATGAAAAATGAAAAATGAAAAATGAAAAATGAAAAATGAAAAATGAAAAATGAAAAATGAAAAATGAAAAATGAAAAATGAAAAATGAAAAATGAAAAATGAAAAATGAAAAATGAAAAATGAAAAATGAAAAATGAAAAATGAAAAATGAAAAATGAAAAATGAAAAATGAAAAATGAAAAATGAAAAATGAAAAATGAAAAATGAAAAATGAAAAATGAAAAATGAAAAATGAAAAATGAAAAATGAAAAATGAAAAATGAAAAATGAAAAATGAAAAATGAAAAATGAAAAATGAAAAATGAAAAATGAAAAATGAAAAATGAAAAATGAAAAATGAAAAATGAAAAATGAAAAATGAAAAATCAAAAATCAAAAATCAAAAATCAAAAATCAAAAATGAAAAATGAAAAATGAAATTTTTAAAAATGAAAAATGAAAAACGAAAAATGAAAAATGAAAGACGAAAAATGAAAAATGAAAAATGAAAAAGAAAATGAAAAATGAAAATTTAATCATATGGGATGAATGTACGATGGCCCACCGAAAAGGAGTAGATGCGGTAGACAGAACTTTAAGGGACATAAGACAAAATGATCGACCAATGGGCGGTATCACGGTTTTATTTTGTGGTGATTTTCGACAAACTTTACCGGTAATACCACGCGGAACCCGAGCTGATGAGGTTAGGGCTTGCCTGAAAAGTTCTTATTTGTGGCGTGATATACAATCGGTGCATTTAACTATAAACATGCGAGTGAGAACTGGAGATAACCCGGATGATCGTCAATTTTCTGATACACTGTTAAAGATTGGCGAAGGTACCTATCCACAACTACACCAAGGAAAAGTTATTCTGACGCCTGAGTTATGTTGTATAGTGCAATCCCAACTACATCTTATATCGTCGGTTTACGGTGACGTAACAAATATATTAAATAGGGACAATTCTTGGCTATGCGAAAGATCCATCTTAACTCCTCGCAATGACCAGGCATTTGAGATTAATAATAAAATACTGTCGAATATACAAGGGGAAAGCAAAGTTTATAGTTCAATAAATAGAATGGTCGATGAACAAGACGCTACTAACTACCCGATAGAATTTTTAAATTCTTTAAATATGCCCGGACTTCCTTCTCATGAAATTTGTTTAAAAATTGGCATTCCGATTATTCTGCTCCGAAATTTAAGACCACCACAACTTTGCAATGGAACTCGGCTAAAAGTAACCCGGTTGCAACAAAATATAATCGAGGCTCAAATTTTAACAGGTTGCGGTGCAGGAGAAACCGTCTTTATTCCCAGAATTCCCTTAGTACCTAATAATTTTCCATTCCAATTTAAAAGAACGCAATTCCCAGTATCGGTGTGTTATGCAATGACAATTAATAAGGCTCAAGGGCAGACTTTTCGTGTTGCTGGAGTAGATCTCGGTGTCAGTTGTTTCTCGCATGGTCAGTTGTACGTCGCTCTTTCCCGGTTCAGTAGTTCCAAAAATCTTTACGTTCACGTGCCGGATGGATCAACATTCAACATAGTTTACCCGGAAGCTTTGCATTGAAGTATTTTCGTTATATAAGTACTTAAGCCTTCGGCAGGATCAGAATAGGGCTACGGTATCCCTGCCTGTCGTAAGAGGCGACTAAAAGGGGCTTCCGGGGTTGCAGACGGCTAGAGTGGGAGCTTGAACCGTCCAGCCAGGCGATATCGGGAAGGTGGCGATATGTGTGGTCGCATACCGCCGTAAAGACTAGATTGGGTGGTGGGCCCATCCGCCCATCTGGGAGGAGCCCGAGTCCTCTTTATAGCACCGAAGACGGCCACCGGGGGGTTTTAGTGCGGTAAAAATTCCACATAACTCTGCGTCGCTCCCACGGCGTCGGGTACCTTTTGAAGGTTTCCCCCTCGAAAACAAAAATAAAAAAGGTTCTTAAGCCTCATGTGAACGTGATCTAAACAATATTACCAATACATTAACTCAATAACACACAAGGAGTTACTCGCTGGCGGAGTCGCGGGCAAAGCTATTAACGATAATATTGTGCGGTTCCGTATTGCGATATTTTTCAACAGTATTGTAGATATGACATATTATATTTCCCTACTAAAATACGAAAGTTAATCTGTCTGTTACATCAAAACCACTGAACCGTGAGGAAGGACATAGGCTACTTTTTTTTTACGAAAAACAACGGAAACGCGGACGAAGTCGCGGGCAACAGCTAGTCTGAAAATATGTAAAAATATTCATGCAATGAAAATCCCTCTTTTTAAATAAATAAACATAAAGGTGAAGCTAAATAGAAAAGTTAAAAATTGTTAAAATTAGAACATTATACGACGACCCGCGTGGCGGAGCGGTTACTGTACCGGTCTCACGCGCAATGCGTATCTGAATGATGAGTTTAGATTCATGTTCTGGGTCTGGGTGTTTGTGTATTCGTCTTGTGTGTGTCCATGGTACCCACGACACAGGAGAAAATCCTAGTATGGGGCTATAAATGTAGAAAGCGTGTTTTCAACTATGTTTCTACGGGGAAGGTAGCACCACCACACATACCGTGAAGCAGTTGTTGCGTTTCGTTAGAACTTTTTATGAGGCAACCATTTCAATCCATGGGCGGCAATGACCATACACCATCAAGTGAACTGCATGCTCGTTTGCCACTTCAATCTGTTAAGAAAATATTAGCATTGATATTCTCTGAAGGTCATCAGAATAATCGAAATATGTTAATCCAAAAGAGAAGTCGGTTAAGTCTCATAATTACCGCCGCACAATGAAACGTAATTTTCCGTATATAAAAACGTAATAATGCCTCTTAAGTCGAGTATTCTCAACTTATTTGTACAAAAAAGAGCGCTCGGCATGAATAAAGATTTAGAAAACGCTAAGGGCATAAATTAAAATACTTAGATTAAAGACGTTTGCCGTTCCTGTTGAGCTTCTCTTTCGTTTTCATAACATTAGTCATTTAGCTCCAATTAGCTAGCATATCATAAATTAATTTATTGTTTATTAATTAACTAACGTGGCCAAACTTTGGTTTTCACTGGAAAACTATGACCACATGTTTGTGTATCAAATGTTGCTTCTATACGTCGATAGCAACTCACTCATTTGGTTCACATATGCGATTTAATTTAGTTATATAAGATTTTATAAGATATATAAATATTTTTATAAGTTATATATATAGCCTTCTTATTTATAAGTTATAAAAATATTCAGTTCCTATAGGCTCTATAGTAGACATTGACCAGTGTCACCCCTGGATAACTGTGATCTATCTTAGATAAAATTGTTATTGTTACTATTCCTAAGGACTAAGTTGTATTTTGTTATGCGTCGATAAATAATGCACAGTGGCGTAGCTCGGACCAAGTAGACGTGGACACGTGGTATCAGCGCCTCCTATCATCGAGCCCCTTATCCCCTTGGCATGATTCCATTGGATGCCTTTGAAAATGCCTCCACCTCCTCCTGCAACGAGGCCTCGCGAGGCCCCTTTTAGTGCAAGGCTTTGGGCGATCGTCCACTGCTCCCACGCATAGCTACGCCACTGATAATGCATTTGTAACATGTCCTCAATTTGTGTCTATGAAAATTTAAAACGTAACCTTAAATTCTTATAAAAGGTTTAAACAAAAGCATTGAAAAGTACACAAAAGTTTACGATGCATGCAACAGCACTACGCTACATTGAAGAAGTAGTTTTAAAACTGTGTTGTGCTAAATAAAATGTATAAAAAGCCATAGTTTCCGTCGCAGTCTTAAAGAAGTTAGCAAGCTTGCTGTAAAAATAATAGCCGTTTTTGGCACGACACCGCGTCAACGCTTTCCTTGCTCTAAATGAGTGTAATTACAAAAGTTTTTATTACTAACTGCGCGCCAAAACGCGTTCCGCGATCGTGTTCCTACCAATTCGCCGGGCAACTCTATGCTTATGTCTTTTATGCATTTCATAATGCGATATTCGACACAAGACAAAAGTAATAAGAAGGGAACCGAGAAAAGTTAATAAATTATTTCGGATCAGAGAGATCGGACAAAAATATTTGTCGGTTAGTTCTTTATATTAAATTTTTAAGGTGGTAGAACCGGTGTAGTTCGACCGGGGAAGTACCACCGCCACGACTATTTCTAGCGTGAAGCATTTCTTGCGTTTCGATAGAAGGGTGTGGTTGCCGGCACACTTTCACATGAAGCGACCATCATAGTCCTCGAGAGTAGCAACGCATCTCCGATTGACTTCAGATGGAACCCATGTTCTGTATGTATTGATTACAGATGTCCATGGACAGCAGTGACCACTTACCATCAGGTGGACTGCATGCCTGTTTGCTACTTCAGTCAGATAAAAAATAATAATAATAATTTTCGTTTACTTTAATAAAATTGATAGACCTTAAATATAAAATAGCGATGGTTACCTACTTTTATATGCGTAGTGTCCTCACCAAATTTTTCATAGCATTCAATTATGAAATAACAAAATAGGAACTCGAAATTGTAGACTTAATATCTTAATTATTGTAGGTACGATACCTATTATTATTTGAATGTAGAATTTTAAGAAGAGCTGAATATCATTTTCCTTTTTTTTTTTTTTTTTGTTTTCGAGGGGGAAACCTTCAAAAGGTACCCGACGCCGTGGGAGCGACGCAGGGTTATGTGGGATTTTTACCGCACTAAAACCCCCCCGGTGGCCGTCCTCGGCGCTGAAAAGGAGGACTCCGGGATCTCGAAACGACTTCAACCGGAATCCTCCGAGCGCGTTGCCCCAAATATCATTTTCCTATAAAGATAAAACCAACTAGAGATCGGTAAGTCCTTGTTCATGAGATAAAAAGTCGATAGTACGAGTAGTTGACGATAAGTATCAAAGTCCCATTTGTCTGGAGGTCGAGCGAGGTGGGAATGCAGTTGCACAATGAACCGATTAGTCCCTCCACGAACCGCCGGAGTGTCGGGAGGAACAGAAAGGAACTCAGGAAGTTAGAAAACTCTCATGCGCTCTTGGAAATAATGGAATGGAGGTTTCGTTAATGACCTTCTGTTACTACGATTTTTACTAATTTACTATTAACTTGGGTTCAACGTTCTCATGGGCGAGTATTAAGCTATGTAATTGTAATTGTTCGTACTGTAGTATTTTCAGTTTTACAGTTATAATGTATAAGATTAAAGATTACTTAATTATATTAGCAATACTAGACTATTTGACTATTTCGTCTTATTTTCTTAAAAGGCACAAGATACTGCAAAAAAGAAAGCCGAAATCATCGACTTTAATACATTCATTGTTGTAGCAACAAAGCGTTGTTATTTGAAGATAGAATTAAAAGAAAATCTAAAAATCATTTGTTATAAAAGGGTAAAACCGACTAGAGATCGGTATGTGTTTGTTCATGAGATGAAGAGTCAATAGTACGAGTAGTGGACGATAAGTATCAAAGTCCCATTTGTCTGGAGGTCGAGCGAGGTGGGAATGCAGTTGCACAATGAACCGATTAGTCCCTCCAAGAACCGCCGGAGTGTCGGGAGGAACAGAAAGGGACTCAGGAAGTTAGAAAACTCTCACGCGCTCTTGGAAATAATGGAATGAAGGTTTCGTTAATGACCTTCTATTACTACGACTTTTACTATTTTACTATTAACTTGGGTTAACGTTCTCATGGGCGAGTAATATTTATGTGATTGTAATTGATCGTACTGTAGTATTTTCAGTTTTAGAGTTATAATGTATAAGATTAAAGATTACTTAATTATATTAGCAATTCTAGACTACAGAATTATCGTTTGACTATTTCGTCTTATTTTCTTAAAAGGCACAAGATACTGCAAAAAAGAAAGCCGAAATCATTGACTTAAATACATTCATTGATGTATCAACAAAGCGTTGTTATTTGAATATAGAATTAAAAGAAAATCTAAAAATCATTTGTTCTAAAAGGGTAAACCCACTAGAGATCGGTAAGTCCTTGTGCATAAGATGAAAAGTCGTTAGTGTGAGTAGTGGACGATAAGCATCAAAGTCCCATTTGTCTGGAGGTCGAGCGAGGTGGGTATGCAGTTGCACAATGAACCAATTAGTTCCTCAACGAACCGCTGGAATGACGGGAAGAACAGAAAGGGACTCAGGAAGTTAGAAAAATTACGCGTACTTTTGGAAATAATGGAATGAAGTTTTTGTTAATAAGTTTCTAGTACTTTTACTATTTTACTATAAAAACTATGAGCAGTGATAGCCTAATATGAGCAGTGATAGCCTAATGGTTGAAACTTGCCCTCTCAATCTGGAGGTCCGAGGTTCAAACCCAGGCACGCACCACCGATTTATGTGCGTATTATACATTAATTATCACTGCTTTTCGGTGAAGGAAAACATCGTGAGGAAACCTACACACCCGAGAGTTCTTTAAATATAAAAAGGTCTCGGAGGTGTGTGAAGTCCACCAATTCGCACTTGGCCAGCAGGGTGGACTATGGCCTAAACTCTCTCATTCTGAGGGAAGACCCGTGCCAAGCAGTGGGACAATAATGGGTTGACGACTATAAAAACTTGATTTAAAGTTTCTTTGTGCAACAAATCTGTTACGTGATTGTGAAATCGCATTGTCGTATTTTCAGTTTTAGAGTAGTAATGTATCACATTATAAATTGATTAAATTTATCAGCAATTCTAGACACCGGAACGATCGTACGAATATTTCGTTACCTTACCTAAATGTTACAAGAGTACTTATGCAAAATACGAATTTAAATTCGTAGACTTAAAGACATTAATTAATTTTAGTTACAAAGCTTGTTATTTGTACATAGAATTTTACGAAGAGGCAAACAATAATTTACTCATTTTCTAAGACAGCACCGACAAGAGATCGGTTAGTCTTTGTGCATAAGATAAAAAATCGATAGTATGAATAGTCGACGATAAGCATCAAAGTCCCATCTGTCTGGAGGTCGAGCGAGGTGGGAATGCAGTTGCACAATGAACCGATTAGTTCCTCAACGAACCGCCGGACCGACGGGAAGAGCAGAGAGGAAGTCAGGAAGTTAGACAACTCTAACGCAATCTAGGAAATAATGGAATGTAGGTTTCGTTAATGACCTTCTAATACTATGACTTTTAATATTTTACTATTAAAACATGGTTTAACTGACGACCCGCGTGGCGGAGCGGTTACCGTACCGGTCTGACGCACATTGGGTCCCGGGTTCGATTCACGGTCAGACAGGTACTGAATGATGATTTTAGATTCATGTTCTGGGTCTGGGTGTTTGTGTATTCGTCTTGTGTGTGTCTATGGTATCCACGACACAGGAGAAAATCCTAATGTAGGGCTGTGAGTGTAAAAAAGCGTAAAAGCGTTAATGACCTTCTATTACTACGACTTTTACTATTTTATTTAATATTAAAACTTTGTTTAAGTTACTTTTTTGCGAGAAATAGGTTACGTGATGGTAATTTATCGTATTGTTGTATTTCCAGTTTTAGAGTTACTTTGCATAAGATTAAGATTATTTTATTATATCAGCAATTCTAGACGCTAGAACCATCGTCCGACTATTTCGTTTTACCTTAATTTCACAAGTGTATACAAAATAGGAATTTGAAATTATAGACTTAAATACAATAATAATTATTATAGCTATAACGCTTATTACTTGTGTAGGATCACCACTGTAGGGTGTAGCGGTGTCCTACTGACTCCAGGTATTGTAGTGGCGGTTAAATAAAACTACTGGTTCTTCAGAAGGTTGAGGTTTGAATGGAATGCTTTATTAAGGAAGGCACCCTATATTTATATTCCCGGCTACAATTTTGATCGACCAATAATGATTTAAATAATTATACAAACCAATAAAATAACAGGAATTTTTACCAATAATTCTTATGTAACTAAGTAAATAATATTATAAATAATGAATAAATAAAAATGTAAATAATAGATAAGGTAGTTACAAGAAATGTTAGAAAGAAATAGAAATCTAGGCCGTCTCGCTTGTGCTGCTATAAATATAGCGCGGGTTGCTAGCGCGCGCATCCTTGGATCGGCGGCGGCGACGTGTGGACATCTCTCAGCGGCGGCGAGTGCTCCAGGAAAGCGGCGGCGAGTTCCGGCGATGATGCTGCGTGATGAAGATGCTGAAGATATTTTGCCGACGATGAAGTTGTTTCTTGTTTCGAAAACAAATTATTCAGAACGTCTTTATATGGTTTCCTCTTCGGAAGAAATCAAAATATCATTGTAACCATAGCCGGGGTAGTTGCATAATAAATGTAATGTTGGTACTTGATGCAAGTCATTGTTACCGTAGCCGGGGGTAGTAAGAATATAAATATTGTGCGGTACTTGCACTGCCGCTACAGTACTCTCCCCCTAGCGAAAGCGTACCGGAGGCTTGACGGCTCGCCCATATCTTGTAGTCTTCAAGATAGATTTACTTTGACTTGATGTAGGTGTTGATGTAGATATTGATGAGCTGTCTTGCTTCCTCTCTGGTGGGTGACGTGATGGTACCTGTAGGTCTTCCGAAGTATCCTCATTGATAGTATAAGCAGGCTTGAGTCGGTCGATTGAGATAACGGATGATCTGTGACCGGGTAATTCCAACTTGAAAGTCTTGCTATCTCGCTCTAAGACTTTATACGGTCCGTCGTATGTAGGTTGGAATGGTTTCCTTACAGCGTCGTTGCGAATAAAAACTTCTTTGCAGTTACGTAGGTCTTGATGGATGAATATCGGCTTCTTATTTCTGTGCGAAGTTATTTGATGCGATACATTGCGAATCGATTCTTGAAGTCGATTGACGTAATCGGTGTCCATCTCTTGGTTGTTTATTGATGTTGAAGTGAAGAAATCGCATGGTAGACGTAAGTTGCATCCGTATGTGAGTTGTGCGGCGCTGATACCAGTATCTGTGCGAGGTGCTGCTCGTAGACCCATTAATACTGTAGGTAACTCATCAATCCACGTTGTATGTTCAGATAGACGAGTTTTGATAGAATTTTTGAGCGATCTGTGCATCCTCTCTAAGATTCCATTGCAAGATGGATGAAACGGCGTTGTCCTAGTCTTCTCAATACCCATTGTTTGAAGTAATTTTTTGAAGAGATTGCTTTCGAAGTTTCTTCCTTGATCGGTTGTAATTATCTTTGGTGAACCGAATCGAGTAATCCAATTTTCGTAGACAATTCTCGAAACAGATTCTGCTGAAGTGTCATCTGTAGGTATTGCTTCAGGCCATCTCGTTGTTCTATCGATCATCGTAACGAGGTATCGATATCCTTGAGGTGAAGTAGGTAGTGGTCCGACGATATCGATGTGTAGATGTTCGAATCGATCCGATGGTGGAAATGAAGATGGGCTGCTTGATGTATGTCTTTGTACTTTGCATGTTTGACATTGTAGACATTGCTTCGTCCAGTTTCCGACATCAACTTGCATTGAAGGCCAAAAGAATCTTTCTGTAATGAGCTTCTTTGTTGTTCTGATGCCTGGGTGACTAATGTTGTGAAGAGCGTTGAATGCTTCACGACGACATTCTTCAGGTAGGTATGGACGCATAGTAGATGTTGAAGCTTCACAGTAGATAGGTAGATGTGACATCGGTAAAATAACTTGCTTGATAGATAAGTTATTTTGGTTCGATAGTTGCTTGATCGTATCTCTATCTCTGTCTTGCGCTTCTGCTATCTTGCAATAGTCGATTGTCGTTGGACATGATACACTGTCGATCCGTGTGCGACTGAGTGCGTCGGCGACTAAGTTGTCTTTCCCACTGACGTGACGAATATCAGTTGTGAATTCACTGATGAAAATTAGTTGTCTTGCACGACGTGGTGTTTCCGATGTTGAAGGTTTCTTCTGAAGTACATAAGTCAATGGCTTGTGGTCGGTGAAAACTATCAGGTTTCTTCCCTCGAAAGTTTTTCTGAAGTGCTTAATAGCCATGTAGATAGCAAGTAGCTCTCGGTCGAATGTACTGTAGTTGCGTTGTGCATCGGAGAATTTCTTCGAAAAATAGCCAAGTGGTTGCCATTTTCCTTTAATGTGTTGTTGAAGTACGGCTCCCGCTGAGTTATCAGATGCGTCGCTGAAGATAGCAAGTGTTGCTTCATGTGACGGGTGAGCAAGTAAAGCTGCATTTTGAATCGCGACTTTACAAGCTTCGAATGCCTTCGTGGCGTCATCGTTCCATTCGATTATAGTTCTATCTCTTTTCTTTGTATTATGAAGGTAGGCGTGAAGCGGTGCTTGTATTTCGGATGCATTCGGAATGTGTTCTCTATAGAAATTTAACATTCCAAGAAATCTTCTGAGTTCTTCAATTGTTTGTGGTTTGGCGTAATCGACAATTGCTCGGACTTTTTCTGCAGGCGGTTTGATTCCTTCCTTACTAACGGTGAAACCAAGAAATTGAACTTCTTGTTGTCCAAATATGCATTTTGATGGGTTGATAGTGATTCCATTTTCTTCTAGTCGATGTAGAATAATACGTAGATGCTTCTTGTGAGTTTCTTCATCTGGGCTTGCAACTAGAAGATCGTCGATGAATGCGAATACGAAATCGAGTCCTTGAAGTACTTCGTGTATGAATCTTTGGAAGGTTTGACCGGCGTTCTTCAATCCAGGTGTCATTCGTGGAAATTCAAATAATCCCATAGGTGTGATTATTGCAGTCTTGTCTATGTCTTCATCGCGTACTTTAATTTGTTGGTAGGCTCTGTTGAGATCGATTGTGGAGAATATCTTCTTGTCCGACAGATGATGAGTGAAGTCCTTGACTCGCGGTATTGGGTAGCGGTCAGGAGTTGTAACAGAGTTGAGTCTTCTGTAGTCTCCACAAACTCGTAGTTCGCCATTCTTCTTAGGTACGACGTGAAGTGGTGATGACCAAGGGCTTTTGCTTGGGCGGCATAATCCTTGTTCTATCATATTCTCAAATTCCCTTCGGACTTGCTCGTAGCGGTGTGGTGCGATTGGACGTGCGCGACAATGAAGTGGTGGGCCGGTTGTTTCAATGAAGTGTTCCACGTTGTGCTTCGGTGTGAGCTTCATTGAAGTTAATCTTGTTATTCCGGGAAATTCAGCTAGTAGCTTATGATATGGCTGTTCGACGTCTATACTTCTTATAGTAGGAAGGTTTGTTGCTTGCACGAATGAGTTACACGAAAGATTGGTCTTCCCATCGATGATCTTGCGATTCTTAATGTCGACAACTAGTTGGTGATGCGTTAGAAAATCAGCACCGATTATAGGTTTACTGACTTTCGCGATGATAAACTTCCATTTGAATGGTCGACGTAGATTTAAATCGAGTTCCATTGTCTTCTCTCCGTATGTTGGAATTTCTGTATTGTTTGCGGCATAGAGTTTGAATTCCAGTGGCTTCATCTTCTGTTGCGGCGGAATAACTGAGATATTCGCTCCAGTGTCGATCAAAAAATTGAGGTTGCTTCGCTTGTCGGTCACAAATAGACGGTAGGATTTTTCCGTGACGCCAGATCCCGTCGCATCGAGCGTGGAAGTTAGTTTTCCGACTTCGTCTTCATGTTTTCAGTTTTGAATGAGCATGGAGATGTGCATTTTCTTGCTTCATGACCGAAACGACGATGGTAGTAGCAGTAAAGAGAATTTCTTGAGCTTGAACGACTTCGACTTGTAGAACGGCTGCGACGATAGGGTGGTCTTCTGTGATGGTGATTTTGCGTGTTGTACTGATTAAACGTGGTTTCCTGCGATGCTTTCAGCGCGGCAACTTCTAACGATAACCGCCTAATTTCTTCGACAAGAAACTGGGTATCGTTGGTCTTGGGTGAAGTGCCTTGAACCATCGATACTTGTGAGCAGTTGCTGTTCTCCATCATCTGGTCTGCTAGAAGTGCGAGCTCATCGAGTTTCGTCTGCGTGCTAAATGTTTCGCTCACTACCAGGACTGAACGGACGTGCGGGGGTAAGTGGCTTGTCCACATCAATCGAAGAGTCGAATCTGGGACTTTATCTCTTGCCAATGTACGCATTCTGCGTAGTAGTTGTGATGGTTTCTGGTCTCCTAGTTCTATTTCTGACAGCAGTTTCTGAAGCTGGCGACTATCTGATTCTTCAAAGGCAGAAATAAGACGATTCTTCAACACGTTGTATTGATCGGTATTCGGTGGATTGTACAACAAGTCGGCGATCTGTTCAATATCTTGCTTCTCAAGTTGCGCGATGACCATCTGAGCTAGTTGTGCTTGGCTTTTCTTCAAACCGTCCGTGGCTGCTTCAAAACTGACAAACCATAGTCTAGGTTTATCTCTCCAAAACGGCGGGATTCTCAACGACAGAGAAATACCGGCGACTTCGTGTTCTTTAGGTAACGCTGTCGGCAACGCTTCTTTTTTCTTTAAGGCTTCCTCCATAGTGGCGGCAATAGGTTACACTGATTTCTTGCAGGGATTGATCTTCAAAATTCTTCAGAGCTTCCTCGCTGGATTGCTGCAGAGTTTCCTCGCTGGATTGTTGCAGAGCTTCCTCGGTGTTCCAGAATGGGGTCACCACTGTAGGATCACCACTGTAGGGTGTAGCGGTGTCCTACTGACTCCAGGTATTGTAGTGGCGGTTAAATAAAACTACTGGTTCTTCAGAAGGTTGAGGTTTGAATGGAATGCTTTATTAAGGAAGGCACCCTATATTTATATTCCCGGCTACAATTTTGATCGACCAATAATGATTTAAATAATTATACAAACCAATAAAATAACAGGAATTTTTACCAATAATTCTTATGTAACTAAGTAAATAATATTATAAATAATGAATAAATAAAAATGTAAATAATAGATAAGGTAGTTACAAGAAATGTTAGAAAGAAATAGAAATCTAGGCCGTCTCGCTTGTGCTGCTATAAATATAGCGCGGGTTGCTAGCGCGCGCATCCTTGGATCGGCGGCGGCGACGTGTGGACATCTCTCAGCGGCGGCGAGTGCTCCAGGAAAGCGGCGGCGAGTTCCGGCGATGATGCTGCGTGATGAAGATGCTGAAGATATTTTGCCGACGATGAAGTTGTTTCTTGTTTCGAAAACAAATTATTCAGAACGTCTTTATATGGTTTCCTCTTCGGAAGAAATCAAAATATCATTGTAACCATAGCCGGGGTAGTTGCATAATAAATGTAATGTTGGTACTTGATGCAAGTCATTGTTACCGTAGCCGGGGGTAGTAAGAATATAAATATTGTGCGGTACTTGCACTGCCGCTACACTTGTATAATTTTATGAAGATATAAATAGTAATTCTCTGGAGAATAAAACCGGTAAGAGATCCGGTAATAGAGTAAGTCCTTGTGCAAAAGATGAAAAGAGGAGTGGAGATGAAAAGTACGAGTAGTTGACGATAAGCATTAAAGTCCCATTTGTCTGGAGGTCGAGCGAGGTGGGAATGCAGTTTCACAATGAACCGATTAGTCCCTCCACGAACCGCCGGAGTGTCGGGAGGAACAGAAAGGAACTCAGGAAGTTAGAAAACTCTCATGCGCTCTTGGAAATAATGGAATGAAGGTTTCGTTAATGACCTTCTATTACTACGATTTTTACTATTTTACTATTAAAACTTGGTTTAACATTTCTTTGTGCAACAAATCTGTTACGTGATTGTAAATGACACTGTATTGTCGTATTTTCAGTGGTAGAGAGTTGTTAGTCTTTACATAAAACGTATAAGATTAATAAATAACTATAATAGTATTCTAATACTGCAGAAAAATCGTTCTCTTAAATAATGATAAAACAATGTGATAATAATAAAGACAGAGAAAAATAATAAAGACGTCAAAAAGTACCCGACGTCGTGGGAGCGACGCGGGTTCTTTTTGACGTCTTGAAGAGGACTCCGGGAACTCCAGTTGACCGCCGCCGGTGTCCTCAGCGTGTGCCCCATCGGGCTCTTCTCTGGTGGGCGTGAACTGCTCACCGCACCTTCTGGTTTTTACGGCAACATGCAACCACACATGCCGCCGTCCTTCCCGGGGTCACTTGACCGGACGGTTCGAGCTCCCACTCTTCCCGCCCTCCTACACTCATAGCTACACTACTACTACTACTACTACTTAGTAGTAGTAGTAATCTATTACTAGCTATACTCCTGTGTCGTGGTTTCCATGAACGCATACACAAGACGAATACACAAACACCCAGACCCAGAACATGAATCTAAACTTATCATTCAGATACCTGTCTGGCCGGGAATCGAACCCGGAACCCATTGCGCGTCAGACCGGTATGGTAACCGCTCTGCCACACGCGTCGTCAAACATCTTACTTAAATGGAATAACAATAACATTTTACTTATTTTGATGATTTATGTTATTGATAATGATCATAATATTTTGTATTTATAGTTTTAGTTTTAGTATCAAAGTTAAGATTTTTTTGTTACTGTTTATTTATAACGCTTTGTATATATTGCCAATAAAAACATTTTACACGTAAACATTTCACTACAATTTAAATACTTTTAAACACGTTGTGTTGTACATATTTTAAACAAAATCGGAATTCTTAATATAATATCATTTCCGGCTCAAACTTATTAAGAGGATTAAAAATGTTAATAATAAATGTTAATAATAAATTCGAAGCAATAATATTTATGATCAATCAATTTAATTAACTCGGATGATCAAGACAGCGCAATTCCGTTTTTACAGCTACATGATATTTATAATGTTCTCAATATATTGCAAATTTATAGATAAATCAACAGCTATTTTTGTGCAGTTGACTGCCGTTATGCCAAATGAATTACGTTAATTGCCTGCACGTAGGATGTGAGGTCAAACATATCGTTAATTAAAATTAATCACTTCACACTTTATGTCCACCAATTTCATTAAACCGTGTATTAATAAAGAAACGTCCCAGATACTATTAGAGAGCTAGCTACGTTAATAGGTATTGGACGCTTCCAATATCCAGGGAGCGGCAGTTATACAAACATAGGTAAGACGTTAGATAACTGAAATACCACGTGCTAGGACGCAATAGAGTGATATTGCGATCCACTGCGATAGCCAAGTATTTGGTAAATAAATAGAGCCCAAAGCGACCGAATATATATCGCAACCTAACAGACCATTTACTTAGCATTATAATGTGTTGGTAGACGTTTTAGAGAACGCAAGCGAGGCGGCGTGCCTGCGGCTTGCATATGCACTGTCGCATGTCGCCGCGATATGCCACGTCCTGCGTGATGTATGCGATGCTAACTCACATGTTCTCCTTCTTGCTTAACACCGCGAACACTCGCACCGTATAAATTTCAACTTAAACCCACAACTTCGGCTTAGAAATGTGCGGAATTCACGGAATGAAGTTTTTACAACTTCACCGACGTTTTCACTCGCTAACTCCCAAAATTATTGCGTTTCGGACTCTTCCGCCACAGTTTTACACATAATTGTCGAATATAAATTAAAGTAAATTTAACGTTAACGTGTCGATTGCGTTTCGGTTTGTAAACAAAATACGAAATCGAAACGCAATAGATTAAAAATCGAGCATGATTTTTAATAAATTCTCGAGACGGCGATTAAAAGTGAAGATAACAGAGGTGAAGAGAGAATTGTGAGTGCGAGGAGAAATCGAAGGGGGTAGCGAATGGAGGCGCAATATCAGGAGCGGCGGAGCGTGGCCGGCTCCAAGACATTTGCATCCATCTAAATGAAACCATATTATCGATGTTGCAATGGGAATTGGACGAGTTATTGTGGAGGCACCGGCGCGCTGATAAAATCTGTACCGCCGTCCCCGAACGAACGTTTCATATTAATAGATTGAACGATGGACGCTCTGCTATTTCTATACGTATTTTGCATTTAATATTCCATTTAGTATTAATGTTGCAGACATTCTCTAACCTTCATTTCTACTTTTTGATAGTATAAATGGACCCTGTTAAGCAGAAAAGAACCAACAGCTTTTTTACTTTTGAGTAAACGCAGTTCAAAGTTTGACCGTAAAATAAAAAATCTTAATGTTACATTAGTTTTTTTTTAAATCGCCAGTTTAATAAGACATAACATGTACAATTTAAACAGTAATATCTTTTGTGCATATATAAAACTTCATTAGTAGATATGTTTATAAATCCATTTCACACATTATGTCGACTGGATCTTTTCTGCTTAACAGGTTCCGAATAATTATATGCATAGGCGTAGGATAATATCACTTACTTGTGTACTTGTAGGTTAATGATCTATAATAGTCGCCTGGAGATAAACAATTCATAAGGTTTTACGTTTAACTATCCAAAAGACAGATATTTAAATTAAGAAAGTATCGCTTTTTTGTCGAAAGATGAAAGTATGAAACGTGCAGTCCACCTGATGGTAAGACGCTGCTCATACTTGTAAGTAACTTGGTACTGAATCATGTTTCCATTGGAAGTTAATCACGCATGCGTTAGTACTCGCATTAACATGATACTCTTAAATGTTAGTAAGCCGGCAACCACATCCATCCACACCCTAGAAATAGGTGTATTCCTCGTATAGTCGTTCTACCTTTCATGAAGAATGAAAACATTTCTATGGCTGGGTGTTTAGGTACTTGTAAATGTATATTAACGGTCAGGCAATGCAAGATTGGTAGTTTTAATAAAAAAAAATCGAACAACTTTTCACCACGCTACAAAATTGAAGACTGATTCGTTCTTGCTATTAAACAAAAGGAGAACAAAGAATCAGATTTTATGGCATGTTCTAAATACTAATGGATACGATTCGTTGGAACGACACCGGCTGGATACCAGAAATTCTCCACACGTATTCGATTCTTGATTTCGTTCCCGAAGAAAGACGCGTTGCGAGATTCGGTGCCTGCTCCGCCGCAATATGTATGATAAATAAATTGCTATCCAATATCAAATGGAATCCATGCCGGTGAAATGTACAAAGCGTTTACTCATAACGTGTACGCTATGAATGACTACGTCGGCTTTTTCTCAAGAAAATCACTCCACTCAATGCTTGTACGCATAAATATTTACGCGATCTCCAATTTTCCGATAGACTTTATGTACCCACTAACTTTTATTATTGCCACTTCGCAACCTAACAATATAATTTCAAAGGTAATACGTAAACTACCTGCAACATTTTTTCGGCACGTAATTTCAAACAATGAAAAACGAAAATAACCTGTCGAGGGCTCGAGTTTTCCGACACTCGAGAGCCATTTCGTTACTACTTTGCGGCAGAATTTATTATTTTGAATTGAAATGTTTTAAATTCACAGTTAGATATTATGGAGCTTTAACAGTTATAGTATTACTAGCTGTACCCGCGGCTTCGCCCACGTTCAAATCAATGAATCACAAAGTTTTACCCATTTCATCCCCTTAGGGATTGAATTTCATAAAATCCCTTCATAGTGAGCACTTACGTCCTTAAAAGAACCCGCATGCAAAATTTGAAACTCGTAGTTTCTGAGATTTCGTGATGAGTGAGTGACCTTTCGCTTTTATATATATAGATAGAAACCGCTAAAAATGTATAAAACGTTTGCAAGGTGATAGAACAAGTCTAGTTCAACCAAGGCAGTACCACCACCAACCCTGTTTTCTTGCGTTTCGGTGAAAGGGTGTGATTTTGTCTTATTTTCTTATTTTAATTTTTTCATCTTAGTCCCGGAGACTAGCATCGCATCGAGCCAAATCCTGGGTCTATATGAAATTGCTTACACGATTACAATTACAATTCACGAGCGGCAGTAATTACCAGTCGGACTGCATGCTCGTCTGCTACTTCGATCTTATTAAATTTAAAAATTAATAATAACTGATTTACCATGAAATGTTTAAAACTTCTTCCAATTTCATTCAATATGCCATCCGATTAATATTGTGATATAGGTATATTTTTTTACTTTTTCCGTCCAATGATCCTTTCAACGTATTATTTTACGAATAAAATAAAACCTACATAATATTCCGTGCTTTCGGGATTATATTCGGGAGCCATTTTTAAATCCATTGATTACAAAGAAACAAAGAAATATTACTCTCAAAATAAATTAAGATCTCAAATAGTCGACAACGTACCTACTTTGTTGCCATTTCCTCACAATACAAACTTTACTTTCTACTTCCTAATGATAGTTATAAGCAGGTAAATGTTAAAGTTTAATAGGGAAAGTAAGTTCCTACACAAATCTCTAACTTTGTCATAATAAAGTTCTCAACTTGCGGCGTTTCCCTTCCGTGACGCCGGAGTACTTTAGACTAATAAAGACTGAATTCACATGGTATGAATTTCACCCTCCACCTCTGTAGGTCTGGATTCGAATCTAAGTAACAAACAGATGTATTTGAGTCATATGTGTGTGGCCTTTCCAACAGAGATTAGAATACGAGATCATGTGTGAATGTTTTCTGTTATAAAATTGACGTAGTAAACAATGATACAGTCCACCTGATGGTGATCTCTGCCTCATGGGTGCGGTGATAGCACAAGAGGACTAAGATAGTCCCCTCATATAAATATGAATGTCTAATCGCCTAATAGGATTGCTGATTCTTTGTTGCTTAAATTAACTTAGCTCTGCTAAGTTTTTATTAAGAGGAATGCTAGGTAGAGTTATTCCTTAGCTAATGGAGCTAAGCAATAAACCTACCTAGCATTCCTCATAATAACGACTAATATACGACTATATACGACTAATAAATAACAAAAAGATGCAGCAGATACAGCATTTTTGCAGCACATTCTTCTCGGTTATCTTTGATATAAACGATCAAATAGCTTCATAGCTTAGCTTCGCCGTTTCGTACGGCTTAACTACCTCTTACATGTCTGATGGAAAATTAGCATGTTTAGCTATTACCGTGTAGCACATAGCGGTGCATGTAGCATTGCGTAGAGGTTGTACAAGAGTAGGTGCAACATTAACCTTTGTTGTTCTGGACTATAGCAGAACTAAGAAATTATCCGTGTATTTTTTTCTTTGTATTTAATGCCTTTTAATTTCTGTAAAATTTAAACAAACCATTAATATATTTTTTATGATCATTCACTTATCAATTACAATAACGCTATACCAACAAAACGTCCGAAATCAGAAATAAACTACTCTTGCTATATTATATAATTTAACAATTTAAAAAATCATTAGAAACACCGCATATATTTTTAAAAAAGTTTGAAAACTGCAAACAAGTGATTAAAGAAATGTATAAACTATTTTGAGCTTTGAGCTTTTATGAATTTATCTGTTTAGTTAAAATAACATAAAAACAAAACTACTAAGTAACTTAAATAGTCTTCAACCTGAGGTAACATTTAGTCTTTATGTCATAAAATAATGTAATTCATGAAGTCATTACCTATGTTACATTTTTTAAACGCGGACGAAACCGCGGGGCCCAGTTAGTGATAAATATTTAAGAGATAGTTCCGCTAGGCGTGGCACAGAATAATACAATTCCTTTCAAACCTAATGAAACTGCCTACAGTATCTTGGAAGGTATTGACTATTTATAACCCTACATGCGTAGGTTCCTATTAGTGATGAAACGTCTATTCGCATTCGCATTTGGAAATAGTTGCATATTTCAGATATTTGTATTTGCAAGAAATTGTGCGTATGTTTTGCGAATATTGAATTATAGTGATTGCAAAAAAGGTTGCAAATTTATCCAAATCGTACTATCATACTAATATTATAAAGGCGAAAGTTTTTGTATATTTGTTACCTCTTCACGTCTTAACGGCTGGAGTGATTTTTGTAAAATTTGGTAGAGAGTTAGCTGACCCTCTGGATTAACATAAAGGCTACTTTTTACTGTGGGAAAATATCTTATTCCCACGGGATAATCGATACATCGACTTATTTCAACGCGGGCGAAGCGGGGTTCAGCTAGTGAAAACTATTTGTCAAAGACAAGGTCGCCAAGTGAAGATCCTCCGGTCCCCTTCACCAAAAAGTGGAAAAAAAAAACATGCGTGCGTACAAAGTACACATGTCAGAAGTGAAACTTCTTTGGCGAACTAATTTATAAATCTTGTTTATATTTATACAAATCTAAAACTTTAAATTTCCAAGATTAAGAGGAAGGGAAAAAGGCGTGATACGACTTTCGCTCTGTCTCACTTTTTCTCTCAATCTTTCTCACTCGCTTGCTCCCTACTCTCACTCCACGGCTAGTTGCTCATGCTACGTTCGCCCTGTCTTACTCTCTCTCAATCGGTCTCGATCACTCTCTCTCTCTTTTCCGACACTTCCGTTGCATACCGGCGTGACGTTTCATCTGTAAAAATTTTACTCTCACGCGCCTAAAGAAGTTTCACTTCAAAAACATGAATGTCCTAAATAAAAATATGTCCATCCAGTCCTAATATTTCCACATTCGCATTCGCATTCGCAATGTTCAGATAACCACATTCGTTACATCACTAGCTCCTATGTACTAGGTTGTAAAATAAATAGCCCATGGACGCGCGATCCGAACGTCTGTACAACCCTTTGCAACGAGTTACGAGCCGGAATACGCCCTTTAATACCTGTTAGACTGCGAACCTCCACAGAACATTGTTTTCTTGTTACAAGTACACTTTACTACAAAGGATATTGCTTATATAACAAAATGGGTCTAGATAAACTAGCTTTCCGCGGCGGAAAGGAAAATGTCCTGCACAATAAATATGTAGAGAGTATTGTAAGCCGTGTGTAATCTTTGTTTTAAATATTTTTCACTAGCTAACTGATTATATTATTCTTCTGTGAGACAAGATACTGGAGGTAACTTTCATTACCACGTAAAAAAACATGATGTTAATTATATTAAAAAAATGGATATAAATAAGAAAAAAGACAAACCCGTTGAATTTCTTGCCGGATCTCAAATGAGGTCATATTCCGATCCGATGGCAGTGGAAGAAAAAAATGTACCTGACAATTTGTAAGTACCCCCGTAGGCCTATACAAAATAAAGACATATCATTTCATTTTGTTGCATAATAATGTTTGAGTAATTGTCAGCCGAAATTGTCGATTTTACAATAATTTTATATCGGAATTGATACATTTTAATAAGTAACGAATAGTCACGATAAGCGATTTAAATTTCAACAAGTAGTTACAACCTATCGTCAGTACCAGTTACATATTAAAAAGCATACAATTTCTATACTTTCATAGGTTACGAGATAATTTTCTTAACATTATACAAATACATATTCGACACACGTAAATATGAGTAAGTTGCTTAAAAAGAAAATACCAAATAATAAAGAGCACGTACGAGTAATATTTGTAAAATTTGATATAATAACAAGAATCTAAGAGAACGTAAAAAGGGTAATACACGAAAATAAATATAATTAAGTGCTCACTAAGAAAAATGGAAACGTAATATTGTCCGATAATAACGCGCTGTACAAATCCCTAGGGTAACGATATGTCGTTTCTATGTTATAATAACGCATATTTCCATAAAAGTACAATGGTTTACATAAACCCAACGTGTGATGGCACAAGCCTGTGTTAGGTTCTTGTTTTATTCCAAGCGAGTAACTTGTAGAAAGAAAAGAGATAATACATATGCGTCATAAGACACACGTGGTATTAAGACAAAAAGTTAGTTCCATGACGTAGATAACAAGAAAATCGTGTAATAAATTGTTGATGTTCATTCAATTCACGAAAATATTACGCAAGGAATAATTACAACATTATTTATATTTATTGAAGTTATACTTCTTAAGATGCGTTATGGAAAAATGATGGAAGTGAAATTTTTCTCACAAAAATCACAGTATGAAGTGTTTTTTTTTTATTTCGTTTTTTCTACAAACTTAGAATAAGGCAAAAGATAAAATTTAATAAAAGATTTTTATTTTATTACGCCAAAGAAGTATAACTTCTAACACGTGTACATAAGTACACACATACATTTTTTTCATTGTAGTTTTTGCGACTTACATAGTTTTTATACCAGATGTTTTATGTTTTGTAACTATGGGGATGCAAGTGTCATTCATTTTAAAACTGTAAAATGTAACTATCGCTATATGTACTTATAGCTTTGTCTAGTTTCTCGCCTTCAGTCAAACACACGTCCCACGTATGGAAAGCGTCTTGACATTCGTGTCACGTTTAATATTTCTTATTTCCTTTGTCTCATTTGTCCTCGAGTCACAATGGCATCAAGCCTGTATCACAGTGTTTTTTGTTCCAATTTCACAAGGACTTTTTATTTATCCTTTAGTTGGTGTAATCGGATTTTATGACGCTCTGCTTTCAATCATAAGTAATCGTCTTTATTGAGTCGCTTTTGATGTAACTTTGTAGGTGACACTTTGTAGGTAGTAGAACCAGCATAGTTCGCCCGGGGAAGTACCACCGCCACACCTATCTGTAAGGGTGTGATTGCCAGCATACTCTTATATGAGGCGACCATCTTAGTCCTCGGGGATGGCAACGCATTTGTAATTGATTTTATATAGAACTTAATGTTCTATATGAAGTTGCTTGCAAATGTCCATGGGCGGCCGTGACCAATTACCATCAAGTGGACTGCTTGCTCGTTTGCTACTTCAATATCATAAAAAACTACAACACTTACATGGATATAGCCGATTTATTGACTCATTTATTTACTGTCTTGTTACTATGAAAACCTTTTATATAGTAATTCACGTTGACGTAAAACTGGCTAACTACCTCTGCGTTTTCCTATCGCATTTGAGTGGAAATGCCTTATTTGATATAGTAGATAAATTTATTTACTGGCGTAACTAAGTTTTCTAAATGAAATCTCAAATGGTCCTAGTAATTTTAAGTTGACAGTTTTACAGATAAGGATAGTCCCAAGGCTAGCCTTAAATGCACAACAGTCCATTAACGTTTTAAATGATTTTTGAGAAAAGTTTATCTATGCTTTTTGCCAAGCCTCTGCATATCATACAAAACATCTTCATTACCAGCAAAATAAGAAAACATACTCATAAATAAGAAAAATGTAGGAAGCCATTAAGAAGAGTCATCGCGACACATTCCGCTTCCACGTGCTAAACGAAACTTAAGCAGCAGATAACGAATAATGAAATAATGAGCTGAACTTAAAAGAGCTGTAAAATTTATGTTTCGTGCAGCTTAAAACAGAGCTGGCTCTCTGGAGATTTCCAGCGAAATTGAGTTAGCGTCTCGCTTTTAGTTTAGCTTTTTTCGGACAACAACTCGGGTCCAGCCGTGGCCGTTTGTTTGTATTTCAAGTTTATTTGCAGGTAATTCATAAGAATCTCAAGAGTTTCTTGAAAGTTAGAACATAGTATTACATTTTTTTTTATTCTTCTTGATTGACGATAATCCTTTAATACTTAATTAAAATGGGTCTTTTTAGTTAGCTTGTAATAGATTAAGTTTAGAAGAAGATGTGAGGATTGTAGAACAGCTCGTCATAAATCAAAAATCAGCAGCACTTAATACTTAATATTACAGTTATAAGGTACGGATAGGGTTTGTGGTAGTGTTACCATATTTAAAACACGTTAATTCGGTAGTCATCATACTAACAAAACTTAAATTGAATAGTTCCAAAAATGTCCCATTAAATAGTAGTAGTCACAACACCGGTCAGGTTCTTTTATCCAAACAAATCACAAAATAAGAAATTTGTCTAGTTGTAAACTAATCCCTTGTACTAAAAAATCAGTTTTTCACCTTAATAGGCACTGACTTTTTTAAAGCTAAAAAAATCAAACCAATTGACTGTTTAATATATTAAACTGTTTGTTGCAAATACATAACTTTATAACGGAACTAAATAGGGAAGCGTTTCAGAATATCTTGCAAGGGAAATCTAATAACGACCACGACCGTATTTTATAGTAAATAGAAGCGATTGTACGCCCGTTGACCCGAATAGACGAGAAACAAAAGAAGCAGAATGTATCTAGGCAGACTTAGGTGTATTGCACACTGGGCGGGAAATGAAACGAAATCCAACGATTTATGACAATTTCCAGAGTTACTTAGTATAAGAGCAATATCATCATGGGCTGTCTAGTCTTTCTATTCTGAGGGTTATCCTTTTCAAAAAAGGTCATCTATCACCTATGAGTGGAATCTAAAGGTCACCTATCAGTTGCACAGATTTCCTTCATTACTATTACAAATTGAAAATTAAAGAAAAACGCTAAACAAATGCTCACGTTACAATCCGCCATGAAAACCATGTATTATGTTTCCATTTTTAGGCTACAGATAGTACGGCATGTATGCCCGCTTGAAATGCATTATAAATTTAACCTGAAACAATTACTTTCATTATTGATATATAGCTTTTTACATTCGTAGTCCCCATACTTGAATCATGTGTGTCCTGTTGCCATAAATAGTTTACACGTAAATAGGAAATCTCAAATTATTATTTATATAATCAAATCCGGATCTGTGTCGTTACCACACGGCCAGAAGGACCGTTACTATTCCGACTATATACATTTTCACAATCTTAGTATACGTCATTTGAATCTCCTAGTATGGAATGACCCTTAGGCATAGTCGAGCAGTAGGAAGCTGATTAACGTCAGCCGGGTGTGGAGTAACTAGGAGGGAGGGGCAGCAAACAGCACGATTTATTGTTAATGGCCTTTAGCTAGACGCTAAACGCGATGAATTCCACACAAATAACATTTCACTATTATATTGTTCGCATATACGTTGGCTAGGTAAGCTTGTTTGTTACTAATGAAAAACTGACGCTTTGCGGCTAATTAAAGAGATAGTTAATGTTACAATAAAACGGCTATATAGCTCATTGATGTCTAAATAGACTCGAATGGACTGTTACTAATTGATTAGAGTTGTTTATAACTGTGAAGTCAATGTAAATAGGTAAAGGTGGTAAAACCAGTGTAGTTCAACCGAGGAGGTACCACCGCCACACATATTTCTAACGTAAAGCATTCCTTGCGTTTCGATGGAAGGATGTGGTTGCCGGCACACTTTAATATGAGGCGACCATCATAGTCCTCGGGAGTAGCAACGCATCTGTGATTGACTTTAGACAGAACCCATGTACTATGGGATGTTGTTTACAGATAACCATGAGTGGCAGTGACCACTTACCATCAGGTGGACTGCATGCTCGTTTGCTACTTCAGTCAGATAAATAAAAGGGTTGGTGGTTTACCAGTAAAGAATGCTACACTGTTGCTACGATGTAGTAAAAAGTATAAGCATGAACTTTTCGATCGTTTACTATAGTATAAATATAGTATAAATATGGTGGTTTCTGGTGGTGGTAGACTCTTCTTGTCCTATGACTCTCGAGGCACTACCGCTACACCTGTTTTTGTCTAACAACAATAGTGGTAAGCGCTACTGCGTTTTGGTTGAAGGTAGTCAAAAGTATTCCAATTTTGTCTTCAAGAGGAGCAATGCATCTTCAGCCGATTTCAGGTTGCAGACTAATTGTTTGCAACCCCTGTAATGTAAAAATATTCTGAAGTATTCCACATAAAAATATGAATTGTTACTCAAGATCAAAAATATAAGAAAGAGCTACAATAATTACCGAAAGAAATTTGGCAAGTCAACTGATGTCTGCACTTAATGACAGTTTCAAGTTAAACTCCATCAAAGACTAACAGAAAAAGTTTAGTCATTGCCAAGGTTAGCGAGCACTTGGCGAAAAATCTAGAAGTTGTAAGGTTTCTTTTGGCCTCGAGCCGAGTAGGTACCCCGTATTTATCTAGTAGATATAAGGTTTAAAGATTTTTACAAGTATCTGTCGCACTCTTTATTAAAATATTAATACGTGAAGAAAAAAACTTGCGATTCGTTTCTAAGATTCTTGTCGCAGGCGGAGGAGTATAAAATTACGCACGTTTATAGTTGATGTAGGGAAGGATTGCGCAATGCTAATTTTTTTTTTTTCAAATAACGCATAAAACATACATAAAATCAACTAAAAAAACACGTCACACACACTACTTTGCATTTGACACAAACACATACATAATAAACGAAATAGAACATTCAGAAATGTCTTACTATGAAAACACATAACGTCAAAAATGTCAGATGTCTTTGTCAAGATACCCGCTATTGCTTTAATTAATAAACCTCGTTTTACCCCTAACGGGTGCGTTCAGGATAACTTGAAAATAATTACAATTTATTTAAATTGGAGAAATATTGGTGCTACTTTGGTTAATAAAAAGTTTAGTTTTTTAATTTAAATTACGGCCGAATTTCGACCTGTGCGACAGGTGACTAGTTACTTTAAATGTGTGAAATCATAAAATTGGTGGATATAAAAATATGTAGGTACGTTAGGTACCAATGGATATATCTCACAATAGTATTCAAAACACATCTAGCTCTTTGTTACATGCTAACTTAAATTTCTTAAAAAAAATGTAAAAGGACAATAATATTTAACCCTATTTCTAGTACGAAAAATTCATGTATTTTTATCTAATAAATCTAATCTGTTTGGTGAGCCAGGATATTCGCAGGATCCCGGTAGGGTAAACGCTTACATAAATATCAATAAGGTAAAAATAAAAGATATAAGTAAGGTGAAGGTCAATAAGATAAACGTAAACGTTTAGATTAGCCCCATATATCGGAGGGCACGTTGAGCCTTCTATCCCCATTTTTACATTGGATAGTCGCGAAAAATTGTTGAAGGTCTTATGCTTTATAAAAACACTAGATTCTGTCCGCGGCTCGCGTCGAAGCTCTTAAATAAATATCAATGATCATTACACTCGAAAAGAACTGAATTAATGTGACTAAGTATTTAAAAATTGGTGCATACAATATATATATATATATATATTTGTAAAAAGCATCCTATGTATTTCTCTAATACGTTAGAATATGTGTAAAAAGTTTCATTATAATTGGTTAAGTAGTTTTGGCGTGAAAGCGTAACAAATATACAAACATACATTCACATGTACCTATAGTAGGAATTCGACATGTGAAACTAACCCGTACCTACTTAAACTAAACTATAGGTCTTTATCAACTCATTAGTCTTCTCTGAGAGAGTTTTAAGTCGTAATCTACCGGGTCACGTGCAAATTGGTAGATGGTGGTAGATAACTAAACTATAGGAAGTTTAGAAGATGTCGGAACCAGCCTCCCTCAGCCATGGGGCTAAACTCGCGCCTGATGATGTGATAAAATAACTCCAGTGTCAAATACTCAAGAATCCTAATAAAAGACATTTCACACTAGTCTTCGGACACTCGGACATTCAACTCTCGGACGTATTTTAATCAAACTCAGCAAAGGTTACGAAAAATTGCGTACAAGTCCAGTATTACAATGCTCCCGTCTTATACTCAGAGATACTTTTTGTATTAAATTATAATAACAATGTAACGTTAAATCTAAACTTTACACAGAAGAACAAAACACCTAATCATGTATGTAAGTCTCGAAGTGCTAGCTTTTGTTCCCTGTTGAAGTTTCGTGTCTCAAGTTAGTGTGCATCGGTGGCTTGTTGGCGTGACATTCGCATGCTTCGTTACACCCTAACTCTTAGATCAGCATCTGAGAACTACAATGTATCTAGATTAAATAGTAGTTTTTATGTTCGTCTTTTTACCGTCTTAAGGATTTTATGTCATACTAAGCTTTAAAATTTATATTCTGTTCTGACGTACACTATTACTTGTTTTAATTTAAAACATTGTGATAATTTGTGATTAGGTTTTATTAGGCCAATAATTATTGGAACAATGAAACGTATTTCTGTAACAATTATTTATATCATCTATTAATACGTGAAGCAAAATTATCTTCTATGAGTGTAGAAACTGTTTAAGCGTTTATATGTACTATGATAACTCAATATGATTGGCAATCACTTAGATAACTTTTTAATTATATCTACTGTTTTCTTCAATACAGTGCGAGAATTAGAAAATACGGTTCAGTGCATTCCCGAACGATTTCCGGTTACGTATCGGTAATTGTCCGCGAGCCGGTCCGGCAGCGCACTGCAGTGGCCGGTACGGAACGTGTGTAGCATCCTAATACCTATACAGTTTATTTTTGCTTTCCCAAACATTTATTTATTGTTCAGTAACAGTAAAAGCTCATTCACTACCAAATATCCTTTAGTTAGAAGAATTTCAGCATTACGAATCGTATAAGAGATCATAGGGTGTATATTAACAATTGATTTAAAAATCGTTTCCAGTTATTTAAATTAAATTTCTTCAATGACTTAAAAAGGCAAATAGGCACAATTTTTCAATTTCTCTATTGAAAATAATCGCAAGACGGTCCGTCAAGGCGCACTGCAGTGGCCGCTCCGTACGGAACGTGCGCGGCATCCTGATGTCTGTACTGATTTTATTTTTGCTTCCGCAGCCTTGATTCCTTTCCAATATGTTCGGAAGTCGAATAACCTTAGACGTATTATGGTTGGAAATAAATTGCTGTTCAACAAATTTAATTATTAATTCTTTAAAATAATATAAATATTATTCTTTTAACTCCATATGTCTTTACGACGTGTTATTTTTTAAATCAAGATACATGATTCTCCCTTTTAATCTTGAAAATTATATAAAAAACAATCAAATACATCTATATCTATCCTCGTTGCTGTGTATTGTGTGTATTTTTGCATTTTTTTGATTCGGAATCGGTAATTGTCGCAAACCGGTCCGGTAAAGCGCACTGCAGTGAGGCGTTCCGTACAGGACGTGCGCTGCATACCGATACCTGTCTGATTTTATTTCTGATTCCCCTGCCTTGATTCTGCTGTCTAATAGCCTTCGCGGAAGTCGATTTCGCAACCGAAAACGTATTAAATCAAAGGAAATCCGTAATCTTGCCAGATTTTCTTTCCTATTTATTTTACTAAATCCAACTGAAAGCAAAGATAGTTACAAAAGTTAATATTACAATAAGTGCAATTTTGCAGACTTAGAAGTAAACCGCATGAGAAGCACTTATACTGATGAGGCCTACCGAACATTTATATTTCAATTTACTTTCCTAATGTCGCTTACTTAAATTAACATAGATACTTTAAATATTACATACACACGTACGGCATCTCTAGCAACTACTCTCGATATATTCTTTACAAACTCTCTATCATAAATACAGATTTGTTCAAACTATGATCGAATCGAAATCGAAATGTTAATGTTTTAATTAATCGACTATATTTATTCAACCCAATCAAACTCAATTCAATCCTAACTAAATTCCAAGTAGTAAGCAATTACTTAGTTCTATTAAAACTTTACGCTTCCGAAACGCAATAATTCAATTATGCAGAGATCAATTCGCAACAATTACATTGAGCCTGCTAAATAATTCACTAATAACGGTCCCACTGAGGGTCAGGATACAGGATACAACGCACTTAAATGTTTTCGGGATACGCTGTTAAACTGCACGATCTTGCCTTTATCTTTGCGTAAGAATCTTGTTTTACATTGTATTCCCGATCCGGGTCGAAATATCTGATTAAAAATCTTCACATTTACATTCTCGAATGGTTTCGCTTCTTTGTTCAGTGGGCTTGCTCCTTTTATCGTTTACCTCTCGTGTAATAAATACTATAAAGGAGAGAAACCGTTTATAAAATAATAATGGATAGAAAATCTTACCCATGCCAAATGAAAAAACCGTATCACAAAAATTGTTTGATCAAATTTTCTTCTTAGACATATTTTCGTTCAGTATTTGTATTAATAGTAGAAAACGGTTGAGGTGCCTTCAAAAACAATATTAGTAATCATTTCCCCGATATTGTAACTAATTCTTGTATTATGTTCATTTAACTTTAAAGAATTTGATTTGATCTGTTAGATAATTTTCTGCAAACAAACTGTAAAATCCAATAACAAATTGTTTCCTCTTTAACTCTTAAATTTCGCTACGAAAACAGATGTGCTATCCATAGCTATTTTTAGCATTAAATGGACTGCATCGTATGCTAAAACAGAATGATCAATAAAAACAAGCAGTCATATTAAATGCAATAAGATTATAGGCTGTAAAAGTACCCCGTAATTCGATTGGTCGAACGCAGCACCACTAATACAATTTTAAAGTCACGTGCTAAACTGAAGATCCGCGGCCAAATGAAATCGTCGCCCTGCTCTGAATTCTGCGCGCGTCTTGTACTGTCCACCGTTTCTACAAATTTAATTATCTCGCTAATATAATCTACTTGTACCTTCCTAGCTCAGCAGCAATGAAAAGTTTCGTCTTCTTTACTAATTAAATCATTTGTAAGTTCGTAAAATATTTCACTACTTACTCAATTAGACAGTTTTTGTAAATTAATGTTTTGTCTGTCCACTTTTCATAACTATATAGACCCATATTTGCACAGATAATTGATATATATCTGTATAAAATGCATCGACAATATTACAAGGCAAGCAGTGGTAGAATTAATTATATTCTCACGTAGTAAAAGTTGTTAAAAAGAAACTATTAAACGTGAGCTATATTATTCATCATTCTAAATATTACACTTAAGTAAATATCTAGCGTTCAGAAGTTATTTTACTTCAGTTTTTAATGTTAAAAAGTCTTAGTAAGCGTGGGTATGCACGCGGTGTCCTTTAACCGTAACTTGTCTAACGCGATCAAGATCATAAATTTTAAAATAAAACAAGTTTTCTTTCGCAACGAAAGTCGTATCGGGTTCTCGGCTTCAGTTAATTACCTCCTTATAAAAGACATTCTGTCCATGGCAGCACTTTTAACAGTACAAATATTCTTAAAATTTAATCGTTTTCCGCCAAGATTTTTCCATGAAAAGTTTTCCACTTGAAACTTCGCCACTTCGCCGAAGCCAAGTCGCGTTTAACAAAGCTTTTTCATACTTACATTTTTATATCAGGAATGGAACGTCACGCTCGGTTTCATCGCCGCTCGTCCGCCCGACCGCGAAAAGAACGCACATAGACCGGTAATAGGTGGCGCCTTAGTCGATATTCGAGTCACGTTTAGAATTCCCTATATTTCATCTTTTTATACGGCCCCGAAAAATGTCATCGAATACGCATTTTCGTGTAATCCTCGCAAGTCTTATAGCTTCGACGCTCCGGGTGTACGAACTTCGTGTCGCACCGTTTCGTGCTACACCCCGTAGCTGTTTTGTATGCGGCACATCGTTGTCTTCATTTAAATAACGATCATATTTTTATAACTATTCTGAACTAATAAAACACGTCCACTTAACGACAACGTAATATAGCTAATACTTCTACACGGTTTCCAGTTTTTATTATTGAGCAATGGAAAGACAAACAGTCACAAAAGAAGGACAATACCATCTTTAATCACAAAATAATATAATTTACCTCCAAATTTAATATGGTAACTCCGATTTATAGAGCATAAACTTTTATAATATACGCGTAAACGCGCTTGTGCTTTCTCCAGAAAAGTGCAAACATGTTGTACTTACACTTCAATAAAACTTCCAAGTGTGTCGGTGATACCGAAAATATAAAATCTGAAAGAAGTGTTTTGCGGAGAAACTTTTAATTGCTTGCGAAATACACGAGCATTTTGCTAACGTAGACAGAGCGCGTGTTAGGATTTAGGAGCGAATCCAGCTCCTTATCGGAACAAGTCGGAACATGCACCTTGCACTGAGCGTCGAAAGTTTCCGACAACAGGCAACTAGTTTGGAAGCTTGGAAACTCCATCAGATACGTGAGCGCGAAGCGATTACCTGAAGCTACTGGACATACTACAAGCTTGACATGTATTAGGTGCGCTAGCATACTCCCTGTTCTGAAATTAGCTCAGAATTTTCACTTTGTTGAACAAAGTACTTAATACGTGGGTTATGTTACTTTGCTAAACTGTTTAATGGTATCCGGGTGTTTAAAATTAATGTAATATTATGATACCAATAAGATGTGATTTTAAAGCTATGTTTTGATTGTAGGAATGGTTCGATTGGGATGGAACATCTGCATATTGTACATTTAATGTATGAATCAGACGTCTCACTACTTGTTAACCAACATATTAGAAAAATACATTGCTGCCTAATATAGCGTATTGTATTGTTTCAATACCTATTGTATTAGGTAAAATGTCGTTTGAGATTTCGTACCAGTAGCTAGTTAGCAACTTTAACAAATTCAGTCTTCATTAAATTCGTTATCGTTGCTTCGTTAAAGCAAGATCAATAACAGAAAGTCTGCCTGTAAAATAAACAGTAAAATATAATAAGGTACAGAATTTCATTCAATACCAAAGGCTCAAGCTTGTTTACGCGACAACAGATATAATGAATTCGATATTGTCTTGGCTAAGCTGGCAATTCCCGCCGTTTATCGACGAAGTGTCGAGCGCCGCGACGCTACCTACGGCAGCGATATTTCAACGCATAGCGTGTCGTGTGGGCACTAACTAGCGTACACAGCTGGAGTTGCGGTGCAGTGACAATGTTTGGATGCCGCATCCTTGGGGCGCCCGGGCCGTGCGTCGCATCCGCAATGAGCCCGCCTCGCTGCCCGCCGGACATCGTCCCGACACTGCCCGACACTGCCGACATCGCCTGCTCGCCCGTTCCACTCTAATTTATAGCAACGGTTAATTACGTACAAGAATCTGACTTAGCCGCCCCGACAACAAAGGGCTCTCCACAGTACTGATCAATCAATCCTAGTTATAAGCTGCGCAAAGCGAAACGTATGCGTCGATTGTATATATTGTTGAAATGGCTTTGCTTAATTACAGAGAAAATAACAATACCGAAATATTCCCACCAACTATAAGTTTCCAACGTAAATCATAACTTTAAATTCGGCGAGCCAAAGTGTATCAAAACTTATTCTGTGAATGTGATTAAATTAATTAAATGTTGTCATTTTAGAATATTTATCTAATTTTGTCGTGTCGGTTCTCCTTTGGAGTAATAACTAATTAATATGCGTAATGTGTATCGAGCGGAATACTAGCAAAAGTTATATTATTTACGAGACTTTGGTTAAGACTTGATATTCATAAAGCGCATTTAATTATTATGTTAACGAACCTGCTTTTGAATAAAATATTAGACGCGGACTGTCAAAGAGAATCAGCATCAACTCTTCATTATTGTGGAATGAAAACTGAGGAAAGGTGAGATTGGAAAAGTTGTTTAATTCTGGATTACGCGCAGAGAAACGCAAACATTTATGAACATAAAAGATGCATTCATTTATTCAGGGGAAAGTTGTAAAATACAGACGAATGTTTTCTTTTATCACAGGCAGAGTCCCTGGGAGGTGTTTTCGCTGCTAAATTATGCACAAATCAATTCCTTTCCCCGGACTAGGACCTCGTGTTGTGGCCCGATAAATAAATAATACATCTGTAATTGTAACCGAGTCTGGACTGCTGGAAATGTTCTTTCGCTGAATTTAACTGGCTATTTTTTGTTTTATGTATGTAATTTAAAGACTATTTACGACAACTAAGTTTAATCAAGCAACTTTTTCCACAGACTAATTTTATACTTACTAAGATAACATATAGACAAATTAGTAAGAATTTTACTGAATGAAATTGTGTTCAAAAATAATTATTATTCCAAATTAATCTAGCCGTGGGAAGTTAGTGTTGTCTTCGTTTAGTTACATCTTTTCCTTAAAGTTTAATATTGATAACTTTCGCTTTATCTTAGACCACGTTACAATACAGTTTGTATTAGACCAATAGCTTCCGACATAGTTGCTGGTATTCTAGAATATCTAGATTGTAATTGCAATAATGTTGCTAGTTGTAGAACTTTCCTTAACCTACTGTTTTGTTGTGGTAGTTTATATTATGGTGGTACCATTAAGTCAACATTATATATCATTTTGCAGTAATGACTTTGGTCAAAGGTTGTGCCGATAGCCGAATAATCGGCTTCGGCTTCGTTAAAAATCGACCTTCGGTGGGATACTACTAATTAATAGTGATAATTGCTTCTTGATCACAAAACGCTAATTATCAAGTTATGCCACGCTCTCTTAGAGGTTATTTGTAAAATTTATACGACTTTTCAAATATTACTTACGTTTTCCCACGAAAACGTATTGAACAAATTCTCATATATCATCAGCGGCACGCATGTTTCACATTAAAATAGGTAAACTAAAAAATGGTTTCGATTCTACAAAGGTAGGTAAATATTTAGGTATTTGTAACCCTCTTTGTTACTGTATTTTTGATGAAAAAAAAAACATCCCTTGAAGTAGTGGTGCTTCACAAAAACTAAAATGGAATATACACATTCCATTTTAGTTAAACTACAAAAATGTGAAATTATGATAAGTTGTTTTCGTTCCTGTGAGGTCCTACGAGAATTTTTATGATCGATCATTTTTACCAGTACCTAGTCAATATAGTTTTGAAAATACATTTGCACGTTAGCATTATATTCTCTTAAACAAAGGCAGTAGTTATAAATATAACACTAGACCACTAAAAACAGTCATTTAAGATATTACATAGATATAAAATAGGAAATATTTAGATTTTTCTATAAAATCATTTTCTTTCTAAATTTTATATAGTAAGTCCCTTAATATTTTTTTACTGTATTGATTGATGGTGCTAGATAGACGCTAACTAGATGCAAAAATTGTTGATAGTATAAATTTCCGAAAATTCCGTTAAATGTATTAATTGCCCACCAATTCGCACTTGGCCAGCGCGGTGGACTATGGCCTAAACTATCTCATTCTGAGAGAAGACCTGTGCCCAGCAGTGGGACACTAATGGGTTGACTTAAATTAAACTTTTTCAACCGTGCGTGAAACCGTGTAGAACGGCTAGTGTTAAATAAATGAGATATAAATTTCAATTTGAATTTGATGCTTTCACAGTCAAACCACGAACATCCATTGCTTAACCTGTTAAACATAAACCTTGAATTTCTTTTTCATTGAAGCCCAATGATAAATTACACGATACGGCTTGTTATTCTGATTTAAAGCCTTAACGGAAATATAAAAAACCTCGCATGAGTCGCTTCGGAATGATTTATAATCCCTACATATGAAATGGTAGGAAAATAATAGTTCATATTTATTGTGACACAGTTGAGCGGGGTTGCCTTTCAAGCTTTAAAATAATACGAATATGCTATTTTAATTATTGCAAACGTTTTATTTGCCGTTTTTAATTGGAAAAACTCGATTCCCACCGCTGGGCTTAAAAGTTTTTCATACTGGGTTGAGTGGATTAACCCACTAATTTTTGACGTAGATAGTATGAATTCTTTTGTGTCTGAAATACCAAACAAGCATAAGTGTATTGAATAAATGAGGTAGTACTGGTTACCTCTGATGACAACTTTAAAATCCCTCATGTAATGTACACTGTTGCCTACCATATCGCTCAATACCAAGATTCAATATACTTTATAAAATTAAAATAAAGTTAGTAATAAAAGGATCCACAAAATTTTGAAATTCCGCTTAGGGACAGGAAACTGTGAGTCCAGGCCGCAACAAAATGCTTCCTTCGAAACGGAAAACCCAACGAATGCGTGGAATGTTGCGGAAAACCCTAATTGAACCTTAATGATTCTTATTGAACTTACGTTATCTGTTTACTCGCATATATTTATTAAATTAAGCTACGTTATTCGATTGAACTATTACCAGTTCGCATGAGTAAGTTCACCCCGATTGAATTATTCAGTTTTTTATTAGTATAATATGTGAAGTGATTTTTATCAGTGTTCAAAGATGGATTAAAGTCATACTGAGATACCCATAATGGCTACGCTACTTTTAATTATTTCAGTAAATACCATTGTCATAAAACTTTTAGGAGCTGCATCACTTTAGTTCGAAAATTTGATTAACATTAGGATAGAACGTTAACTAGTGTGTTTTGTAAACTTTATTACCTATTTACAAAATTTCCACTACATTTAAAACAATGTAGTGGAAATTTTGTAAATAGGTAATGAAGTAAGTTAAAAAACTAGCACTTCCAAAGATTAGCGTGTTCAAACAAACAAACTCTTCCTGTTTATAATAAAAATACCGATAATATACACTCACACAGCCAGTTCCGAATCAAAAACTAAGAGTTTTTGCAAGCAAATTTTGTCATTAAAAATTTAATTTATTAAGGAATTTCAAATTGGATTAATTCCGAATATCCTACGCGAAACGTATCACAGGGTATCTGTACATATCGACATCGGGATTTCGTTATTGATAGCGCCTCACGGCACCGTTCACACGGCTTGTAACACGATAGGAATCAGAGTCAAAGGTGTTTAGAGCACAATATTAGATATCAATCCAATAATAATGTATTTACCTGGTAATAGCGAACGCAAATTCGTGTGACGCGAGTCACTAGAGTAGTTTGAAATAATGTGTATGCATTGTCAAATCGACGTAACTTTTTAGGCACTGATTTCTTTCTACCTTTTGTGTCATAGTTATGGTGAAATGTAAAAAATCAATGATAACTCACTTATAATATTTAAACATTTTTACAAAGAATTGTCTTCGCGCCTGATTGACGCCTCCGGTGACCCAAGAGCTGGAGCTTACCTCGGCCAACAAATAAGTTTAGCAATACAGCGAGGTAATGCTGTTAGTGTCTTGGGTACATTTCCACAGGGCAGCGATTTGGCTCATTTGTTCTATTTATAATTGTAAATTTGGGTTATATATTATAATAATGTTAACTAAATAAATAAATATTGTCATAAGTTTTAATAAATATACTATAACACTTATAATATTCGTAATGTAGGTAGGTTTGATAAGAGAAAAGGTAGGTCTTAGATAATATGGTGTAATTATCGGGTCACATATTTAAAAGAATGGCCGGACTCACGCAGCAGATGGATAGTAATGAAACCAATTGGGGCAGACCTTTGTTCATCAGTAGGACACTATAGGTTTGACACTTAGGTACCTCCTAATTAACTAATTTAACACTACTAGCCTCTATTTTTTGTTATATTAAAGTAACAAAAAAAATGCCTGAATGTGCTCTCGTCTCGTCAACCCATTATTGTCCCACTGCTAGGCACGAGTCTTCTCTCTGAATGACAGAGTTTTAGGTCATAGTCCACCGCGCTGGCCAAGTGCGAATTGGTGGATCTGAATGTGCACCAAATAGTAAGTGATCACTGCCGGCAATTGACGTTACTAATTCCATATAGATATAGAACGCATTCTATCAGTTTTACCTGAAGCCGATTAAAGGTATAGAATGGTCACCTTTTTTGTCAGTCAGCCGGCATCCTCCCTACCTCTCCGTTCGGATCATATTGGTTCTACTAGATTTGACATACATATTAGCAATACCTTAATACCTACTTTAATCTTTTTATAATATTTTTGTAGCAAACGAGCATCCAGTCCACCTGATAGTAAGTTTCTACTGCAGTTCATATATATCTGTAAGCAACTTTACACAGATGCATTGTTACTCCTTAGAGCTAAGATGACCTATAATGAAAAGTGAGTATAAAACAAAGTCGCTTATCGCTGTCTGTCCCTATGTATGCTTAGATCTTTAAAAGTACGCTACGGATTTTATTGCAGTTTTTTAATAGATAAATAATTCAAAGGGAAGGTTTCTATGTATAATATATTATACATACATGTATAATATATTAGAGAAACGCTATTAATTATTCATTTTTGACTTTTAGACGGAATGAAGTTAGAAATAAAACGCAACAACTGCTTCACGCTAGCATTAGGCGCTAGTAACCACATACGTATACTTTCTAATATCTTTAAAATATAATTTTAATTTAAAATAATAATTGTACTTGAAAGTTATTCTTTCCGGTATAGTATCGTACATCCCTATAACGTAGCCGTCAATCACGCAGCGCTGATTGCATTGCGTTGTTGGCGTTGCCAGATTGCCACGCACGTCACTCTATTTGCAATAGCGGAAAAGCAAAATAATATTGATCCACCGCATGAGACATAAAAATAGTGTATTTGATAAATAATAAGTCATGACAGTCAATCAGCGCGAACAAAATTGTGTTTTTAGCTTTACTACTTGTCCACTATATTTGGATGGATGGAAAAATCTGTATCAACCACACTACATAAGATTTATACAACAGAAAAGATTTATAAGACGTGTTTTTTAATACTTATTTCCAAAGATTGCTTTGCTTTTCGTACTCTTATATCCGTTCACCGCGACCGTCAATCACGCACTGATTGCATTGCGCTATTGGGATACTCACATCACTATTCGTATTGGTAAAAATTGATACAGTTACTTTAGACCATCCATCCCTTTAGACGAAACTTTAGACAAAACTGTCAATTTGAAAAAGTATGACATTTACTAAGAGATTTACACAGTTGTTTTGTGGATTAGACTTGCTATTTGTTTAGGCACACTCCGGTTTTCGAGCGCCGCGATTGTCAATCAAAAGGCTGATTGCATTACGCTATTGGCACCGATCATGTCACTTTATTTGCGATGGAGACTCACACAGATAGTAATAAACGGTTTTCTGGATGTTTCTTATTATTATGCTTTGATTAATGCTTTGAATATTAATAACAGTATTCATAGAGTGTATTTTTTAAAAACAAGTTTTTTTAAAGAGTGCTTTCCTTTCCATATTGTCACATCCGTACACCGCCACCGTCGATCACACACTGATTGCATTGCGCTAGTGCAATGCTCACATCAATATTAGTATGAGTAAAATTTGATACTGTTACTTTAGACGAAACTGTTAGTTTGAAAAAGTATGATATTTACCAAGAGATTTACGCAGTTGTTGTGTAGATCAGTCTTGCTATTCGTTTAGGCGCACTCCGGTTTTCCGAATGCCGCGATTGTCAATCACAAGGCTGATTGCATTACGCTATTGGCACCGATGATGCCACTTTAGTAAAAAAAACTCTCATTCTTAGAGAAGACCCGACAATAATTGGTCGTACCCATGTCACTTTATTTGCGATGGAGACTCACACAGATAGCAATAAATTGTTTTCTGGATTTGTCTTATTATTATGCTTTGATTATTTCTTAACAGTATTCATCGAGTGTATCTTTTAAAATAAGAAATCATGTCACTTTATTTGCGATAGAGAAGTCACGCAAAAAATAATAAATTGGTTTATTTTTACTTATTGTTATGGCTTAAAAATTTCTTTATGGTACTCAGTGAAAAAATGCATACAATACTAAAGTAAGGCATACATACATATTACAAACTGATTTACGTTGCATTTTGTGATATTACGCTACATTAAGTTATTTAAATATTCTTATATTTCACGTAACATTAGCATTTTCAAACCATATCGCTGGCAATGTGCAAACCTTTTTCTATGTAAAAAACAATACTATCATAGTAACGATAAACAACGAATTATTTGTTTATCGACAATAGTTCCGATATCAGAATTTGTTTGAATTTCCGGATTACAGGAAAAGTGACGTGAGCGCCGGTGCCAATATCGCAATCCAATCAACGTCGCGTGATTGACGGCCGCAGTGTCTGAAAATAACACGTGTTCCGAAATATATATGCACACTTACACGGTATGCAGTTTTGACTAAAAGTAAACTTGTTTGAAACGATTCCATGTATTCTAGCTGTGAAATTGAGCGTGTACATAGTGCCTTTTATCCAGTAGAAATATTTATTTCCAAATACTAAAACAGGAAAAATAGTTTAAATTAAAGTCGCTCTTATCATATAATTTATAACTTTATACAATTTAAATTTTATGCACAAATCAAATAATTCTATGTTCATAAAAAATAGATGAATATTTCTTAATATTAAATACTTTATAGGTACTAGATCTGCAGTTAATGCAATATAAATTTTGTTTTATTGACAATAACAGACAATAAGGTCGTTATAAAATTCTCGAAGTTACATAATATCTACTAAATCGCACTTATTCAGTAAGTAAGCTAAACTCGCCTCATTTTTCAAAGAGACTGGGATATCTGATGAAATTAAGATTTTTCAAAAACCGAACAAACGACATTTGAACCAAATTTCCCTGATAGCTAGTCCCGAGGCCCGGTCACGTATTCGGAGCTCGGCTCAGTTTATAACTAAATAATGTTCCGCGAATATAACGAACTATCAATTAAATTCGTGTTTGTACGGGGAATTAAATTATCCGCGTTTTAAAATTCTGCGCCAGAGCAGTAGTTCTAGTTAAATATGATTAGCGCTGCTCCGTAATCGAATGTAACTTTTTACAATGTAGTATATTTGAATGATTTATAAATACTCGTATTTGCAAAATCGCAACTAAGCTAGGTTGCAGAAATTATAATACAAATTTTGGGAATAAATAAACGACCCATATATAGGTTGAATATTAATTCGTGAAGCAAAAATTACGCACGGTTATAGTTGATGTCGATAAGGATTACTCAATGCTAATATTTTTTTCAAATAATGCATAAAACATACAGAAAATCAACTAAAAACACATTACACTACTTACACTACCATGCATTTGACATAAACACATACATAATAAACGAAATAGAACATTCAATTTCTTACTGAAAACTCAAAAATGACAGATTTCTTTGTCAAAATACCAGTTTGCTAATAATTGCCTTTAAATGCAGCTTTGATAATTAAACCGCTTTGTACGTTTAAAGGGTGCGTTCAAAATAACATGAAAATTTAAACAGTTTATTTGAATTTGAGAAATATTTGTGCTACTTTCGACAATAGTTCAGTTTTTTAATTTAGTATTACGGTCGAATTTCGATCGTCGCGAGGTTTCGAACAAACGTTATATTATTTTGTATCTGACGAAGAAACAGCCATCTAAAAGCAAGAGCCCTTTTTCCAATAAGTATGATAGAACGGCGGAGTTGGAGACGGGAATTCTTGGGCAGTTGGAACAAGTTGGGGGCCAGTCCGCGCCGGCAATATCGCCAACTTCGGCCGCAGCTGCCAGCCCGCCGATGTCTCAATAATCCTCAAGGTACCCTCCTAATCGACTCTTCCTTACTTCGCCGCAAGTGTGACTAACTGATTAATTCTGCGACTCGTACGTGCCTGACCGTCTTCGGCCATTATTGTTTGCCACACTTGGCCGATCTCGTACAATTATTGAACGATATTTGGACTATTATTGGCGGGATACGACTTTCTTCTATTTATGTGTTGTCGAAGGACGACCATTAGGCTATAGCGACTAGTTTGGGATTGTAATTGCCGCTATTTTGTTAGATTGGATCCAGTTACGTTCTTTCTGCTCGAACGGCTTCCAGCGCCAAGTGCAAACTAATCCGCATTAAGAAGATTTAGAGTCATTTATTTTTATATACGGCGGTGGCTTGAAGATAAATTAATTAAGTAGAGCGGCCACTAGTTATGAGTTGCGCAGGCGCAAATTCTCCGCACGCAATGATTTATAGTAGCATTAGTGAAGATACTTTGTGTCGCTCCAATTAATGTTTCATAAGTTGAAAATTTAATTTATGGAGTTATCGTTCTTATCCTTTTGAAAATATATCATATTATTTAATGGATACTAAACCATTAATAATAATTAATCAAAAATATGTGACATCTTGTTAATGCGAAAAACAAATATTTTGAAAACGGAGTTTTATACTTAATAACGTGTGAATAATCATAAGTTTCAAAGAAGGTAATTATCTCACAGATTAATAACTAATGAGAGTTAATACTCGCTCTCAAATATATTTTTATATAAATAAGTATATACCGATTGCAAAATGTATTGTACCGTACAGTATACATAAGTATGTAGTTAATTACAGTGTTTTAATGGTTTCGTTTATAGTTCTGCAAAACCTCTACAGGGCTGTTTCGTTATAAAGTTGAGCGGCTCGCTAGAAAATGCAAATAGAGCAATATCACGAAACTAGAACTTACGATTGAAGTTTGCAAAGATTGCATCTTTACGATTTGTTATATAAAGGTAGTTTATTGTGCAAGGCAATTCATTATTTGTTCAGAATAATTCTTGCAGATTTGTTACGTACGTAGTAGTGATAAATGAGCATACAGTCCTTCTGATCATTACTGGCCATTGCTGTCCGTAAACATCTACGAACAACTCCAGATAAGATTATAATTCTTGCAGATTTTTTATAGTATAGAAGTAGCGAATGAGCATACAGTGCGCGTGATCGTTACTGGCCATTGCTGTCGGTAAACATCTATGAACAACTCCAGATAACATTATAATTCTTGTAGATTTTTTATAGTATAGAAGTAGCGAATGAGCATACAGTCCGCGTGACCGTTACTGGCCATTGCTGTCCTGAGTAAGTTCAACACGAGGTTGATTAAAGCGTAACAGTACGTCAATTTTATACGGTTAGGTAATACGACACACATCTACCCGATGTATCTGTGTGATATTGCTGACTATCTTGCACGTCAAGTTATATACAAAAATAGAAGTAACTTCTTAATACAGCTCGACCCGCTTGTGAACAATGAAAAGTATAAGCCTGTGTAACGTCTCAGGAGCCTGAAGCCTTAGGTAGAATACCTAGTATAAGTGCCCCCCCCCCCCCTAACACACCATAGAACAAGAATACAATGCTCAACACTGCTATTATTACGCAGAAAGATATGGCCGTGGTCACTCCAGCGAAAAACCACTGACAAAACCACCACCAATGAATAAATATAAAAAGTATAATCAGAACTTTTAAGCGATTCTTTTTTTAAAACAAATTTGAGTTTAGCTGTAAATATTAACAAAAACGATGTTAAATATTATTTATTGCAAATAATAAAATCATATTTTTATTATTAAATGTTTTTTATAAATTGTAAAAAAGCAACAAATCAATTGTTGATGTAAAGCTCAAATATTACTACAAAATCCATAAAAATATAGCGCAAAATCATTTTTTTAATTCGTTACCACATTGGTTTCAGTTCGGAAATATTTTTACCGCTTATTTGTGTATTTTCCCATAAAAGTGATAACTGGCCGATAACGTTTTCATGTAACATAACGAGTTGGAATTCGATTTAATTATTCGTTTTAAAATTGGAAGTAATAATTGATGGTAGATACTGATTTCAGCAGAATCCGCGCAACTTCGTTCGCGTAAACTATAATAACGTAATCTATCCAACCATGAACATTGTTTTATTCTATTATTATCAATAGGTACCGTATAGGTACAGCGTATGCGCTGAAAGAAATTTTTAAAGCATTTTTTACATCGTAATTCACGTTACTAAAGTTTTAGCAAGGACCCCCTTACTTATTCTAGTAATAAAGATAGCCTATGGTTCTCAGAAATAATGTAGCATTCTAATGGTGTAAGAATTTTTCAAATCGGCCAGTAGTTTTTAAGTTAATTCATAACAAACATACATTTATATCAGTAAGAGCATGACAAATAATAGTTTCGAGCTATGCGGAAGAATGTCCTCATACTCACATAAAATAAATAATTAATTCGTTTCGATTTTATAGTAACACTAGTTATGGAAAACTCGCCACATCATAGGCGCAGATTATAATAATAAAACGCCCTTAAAAATATATGCAAATTCCTTTTTTTTTACATTCGTAACTTTAAATAATCAGTAAAATTTAAACACTATTATTCATATAAACTAAGAAGCAAAATGTTGAACTGATCAACGAAGTATTTTGATATCGTCTGCGTATTTCTAATATACTACTTCGAAAATTGTTTAATACGGTAAAAGTATTTTCAGTCAATTAGGGACATAGTTAATTTCTTATATTTCTAGAATTCCAATGTATAGAAAATGTTGAAAAAACATGGCATTTCTCGTCCCTATCGCTAGTTATTTAATTTATAAATTATTAGAAAAACGCGTTCACAAAGCCTCTATTTCGGCCTGTATTCGTTATTGAGACAAAAGATACTTTTTTTATTTACATTCGTTGCTATAATAAGTTACATAAGTTTATACTAACTACACTCACAAAAATAAAAACATTACGTATAAAGACAAAAATGAGTCCCATTGCCATCAATTCAACTCTTTATCCCGTTAATTGGTGTATTTTTGTCCATGGGATTTTCCGATGGCATTATCTACGGGGTGGATGTGTGAGGGTGAGGGTGGGTTCCGAGGGTAGATCGCCAATAACTCGGTCCATTGTTTGTTGGCGGCTGACTTAATAAGTTCGCCAATTTTATTATGATTTGTATTCTCCCTTGTCGTCTTATTATGAGCCTTTAAACATAATCAAGACTTTCTATGTATTATATTTGTTGATGTATTATTTATATTGTATTATATTCAACGTATATAATTATTATTAGTAAACCACAAATTAACCAGCTACGAATCCATTGGAAAAGTCGACACATCAGTATTGTCTAGGGACGTTTTTTAATTAATGCTATGGGTACGCAATTAAATTTGTATTTTAAAATATTAGTTATTATTTTTTTTTACCAATGAAATAGTTGATAATACATTTGTTTTCTAAATAAATTTACTAAATCCAATAAAAATATAATTACGGAAGCGGTATTATTAAAATAACTATAGTTCTTTTGTTATGTACCTATATTTAGGTCTACAAAAATATATTCAATTAAATTAAAGAATAAAAATGTCAACTTTTTTTTATTATTGACAAAGTGAAATACATAAAATCAACAATGAAAGATGCCAATTTTAATAAAATGCAAGCTGCATTTATCTATAACTATTGTAACTCATGTAACAAAGCCTAAATTATAAATTAAAAAAATAATTAGTAAGTCTAAAAGATTACATTTTGTATAGTGTTAAATTTAGAACAAATTACATACATAAAATATTTGATATCGTTATTATAGCAAAAATTTCTTAAAGACGTCTGTAAATAACTAGATAATTTGTTATAAGAAAAATCATATTTAAATATCCAGAAAAGTCGACACGGATCATGAAATCAAATAAATTAGTCATAATCAACCGAAAATTGTGTCGGAATTTCTTTCAGATAAAGAAAAATGGTTAAGTGCGAATCCGACTTGCGCGCAGAGTTCCGTAACCAAATACCCCGTAGGCGTTTACGCACTTTACCTCATGTATTACATTTTTATTGTTTTTTTTTTATTCTGTTCGTGATTAGTACTGCGAGTTTCTCAATCTTGAGTGATTTTTGATACTTTACTAAATATTAGCACCAAATTTACCTTTTTTTGTTATCGAGGGGGAAACCTTCAAAAGGTACCCGACGCCGCGGGAGCAACGCCGCGTTATGTGGGATTTTTACCTCATTATAAACCCCCTGATAGCTAACCTCAGCGCTGCGAGTAGAACTCCAGGATCTCCAACGGAACACAACCGGAGTCCTCCGAGCGCAATGCCCCTTTCGGTCTCTTCCCCAATGAGCATTTGAGGTCACCGTATCTCCTGGTGTTTACGACGGCATGCGACCACAGATGCCATCGTCCTACCCGGAGTCGCTTGGCTAGACGGTACGAACTCCCACTCTAGCCGCTCGCAGCCCCGGAAGCCCCTTTTAGTCGCCTCTTACGACAGGCAGGGGATACCGTAGCGCTATTCTGGTCCCGGAACTACAGGGACTACATCAAATTTACTTAATATTTGTATATATACCTAATATTTCAATATTGCTCCAAATATATACATATTTATATATCAACACAAATCAAATTATGATATATGGATTCATAACTCTGTAATAAATCGTTTTATGTCATATCAAAATACAAAATACTGAAAATTATATACATATATTTATAAAAAAATAGATATCAAATTCTAAATATAGATATTCCGTAACTGCAACTTATCTATATTAATTCAAAATAAACTGTATTAGGTAGGTACTAATTTTTGATATTTCAAAATATTCTGTTTTGAAAAAGTATTTAATAATTTACGCGAAGCCTTATTGTGGTCATATAACAGCCTATTTGTTCTAAATACTTGCAAATTTGATATATAGCAAACAATTCAACACTATCTTATGATATTGCTATCGTGGCCATCCAAATATACTAATATTATTAAGAAAAAGTAGATTTATGTAACACCTGGTTTCTTAAATCATTTCAGAGACATTGAAATAGTACAAAAATACTCTAGAGTAGGGTTACCAGGCATCTGATTTCTTTTTTTTAACTGATTGAAGTAGCAAACGAGCATGCAGTCCACCTGATTGTAAGTGGGCACTGCTGCCCATGGACATCTGTAATCATATACATTCAGAACATGGGTTCAATCTGAAGTCAATCGCGTTGCACTCCCGAGGACTATGATGGTCGCCTCATGTGAAAGTGTGCCGGCAACAACACTTTTCTACCGAAACGCAAGAAATGCTTCACGCTAGAAATAAGTGTGGCGGTGGTACTTCTCCGGTCAAACTACGATGGTTCTACCACCTTGCAGTTTCGACAGTGTTTATGAGATGTCCGGTTAAATTTTAATACGGCTTCCATTAAGGTTTTGACCATTCACATATATTTGTCTATACGAAATAAAATAAGTAATCAAATAGTACCTATTATATTTGTTTTTTCGTGGAGTTAGTGCTTTGAACATCGGGTTGATAATATAGTGATTTGATTCTAACATAGTTCCGTAATTACAATTTAAATTTCCATATGTATGTAATTTTGTTTCCAGTGTTGTATATCTCAGGATAGTCTAAAATTAAAGCAAAATTGTATTATTTCTACTTTTGTCAAGCATAGTATTACTATACCAATTGTCACTGATGACAACGCCCCGATCGGGATCAATGACTAGGTATTCATATCCTCTGAAACACAGAAGCACCTGAAGTCTCATCAGCGATTACCCGCTAACCCATATTGTATTTTTTAAACAATAAAGGAAAGGAAATTATTATTTAAACAATTCTACCGCTTTAGATGAATTGTCACTGCCTATTTTTAACGTAAGGCAAATTTGCGTATCGGTGATATGGTGTTTACGCTAGCCAACAGAGTTCAGCTCATGAGCTTACTAGGGCTGTAATCGTACACGCTACTTTAGTTTTATAATAAGCGGGCCACACACAAAAAAGTTGTGTCCGGCTTTGCCGTTCTTAAACCAGCCTGGTAACCCTACTTTGGCAATGTTGGCGAGATCGCCGGATCGCTTGATTCGCAACCATTACAAAATTGCAGAGTGCATTCTATAATTTTAGAATACATTATTCATAGCTTATAATGTTTGTGCGAAAATAAATTTCATCCGTTTCATATTTATCTTGTAGGTCAAGATTATTTCCACGCTAACTGCTTCTCGTATAGCAATTTCTAAATCTACGCAAAATTAAATAAACACGAATATTAAATTGACAATAATTTAGTATAACGCAAAATTCACAAATCTTGTTAATATTATAAATACGAAGATTTGTAAGGATTTGTAACTCTTTCAAACACAAAGTACCGGATTTCGCTGAAACTTGGCTCACACGTACATAGTTTATGAGCTAGATTAACACATTATACACTAACTAGTTGAATCCCGCAGCTTCGGCCGTGTTAAATAATAATAAAATCGATTGTCCCGTGGGAATCAGATGTTTTCCCACAGTAAAAAGTAGCCTATATGTTAATCCAGAGTATCAGCTAACTCCCTACCAAATTTACTACCTATCCTACCTATCCTATCCTACTTCCAACGTGAAGCATTTCTTGCATTTCGAGGGAACGGTGTGGTTGCCGGCACACTTTTATATGTGGCGACCGTCTTAGTCTTCGGAAGTAGCAACGCATCTGTGATTGACTTCAGATAGAACTCATGTTCTATTTGAAGTTGCTCACCGATGTCCATGGGCGGCATTGACCACTAACCATCAGATGGACTGCATGCTCGTTTGCCAATTCAATCAAATCAAAAACGTCTATTTCAATGGAATAAAATTTGAATATTGCTCAGCCTCTATTTATTTCGCATTAAAATGCATGCATTAAAATAGTTAAGTCAAAAGTTATTTACACTCAATAAAAGTATAACACAAAATTTCTACTCCCACCAATTCAAACTGAACTCTTAATAGTAATTCATTAACGATATCTGGTTCATTAGTTATATAAACGGGAGTGAGTGCAAAAAGAGCTGGCTTTATATCTTAAAGTAATTAACAATTACTCTGTTATACTCCGGCGTAATGAAGATAATTTGCTAGTATACAGAGACGCAGCGGGCGGGATGTCTCGAGCTAATTGAATTTCACAACATCGGGAAATAACTACAAGTGCCGCGACTGCAGAGCAACTCTTTCCCGGAATCAAGAACTCGCTTCAAGTCTGATTACGATTTTAATTTGACCCACGGGACACTGATTCGGGGGATTTACTTAATGTGCCTTTGCTTATACGGAAAATCTGTATTTTTCAACGTTTCAAGAGGAATGTTTTATTGTAATTATTTGTAAGGGAGATTTGATTGATTTTTGATTGTTTATGAAAAGGAAAACATCGTGATTCGTGGAAACCTACATTTATCTCTGACATAAAACCCTTGCCGAGCAGCAGAACAGGAATGACTTGACCTCGAAGAAAAAATTACGTATACTTACCATTTTAACAAAATTTGGGTGTATATAAACATCTAGTATTAAATTCTTTAGACCTTTTAGACCGTAGCATGAATATAAACAATCCGCATCAAACTCCGATTCCAAATCCACCAATCGCTTACAGATTTTTGTAAACGAGTCTGAAAAAAGGAAGCATGATACGTATTTTATACAAACGGATGTATGATAGCATATTCACGTCCAGAATAGAACAGTGGCAATAAAGACAGAAAGCAATCGCTCGCCTCTGCTCGGCACAATGTGTGCGACTCCATTCGCACTGTTCCCCGTTCACCGAAGAACGGGTGCAATTTCCCGCGTTCCGTATCGCGAGCGTCGTACAAAAATTGCTTTTCTGAACGTGAAAATATAGAGAAAAAAAGCTCGCGCCATGCAAATTTTTGTAAAGTCATTCGGAGGCGTGCGTTTGTATTTCTCGGGTAAGGGTAAGAGGGTAAAGAAGGCGAACAATTGTCGTCGCGAAGAATTCCTTTATTTTGTTAGAGGGATATTGCGCGTCTGGTGCAGGCGCTTGCCGATAGCGTTCGTTGTTTACCGGCGACCGGCAATACGCCCGCATCGCCCGCGCTCAATGTACTGTCACCGAGACGGCCTCTGATTACAAAACCATCGAATTAACTTCCTGCTCCCTATAATTCAATCGACTCTATTGACAGATTCCTTGAACTGTTTTCTCGAACGTATTTACGTAAAGTTATTTTCTCAAGCGACTCTCTTGGGTCAAGGTCGAACTTGATCGTAAATACAAATAAATAGGATTCCGTCTGTATCTTATTGGCCGATGCTTATCATATTTTATGGTTTCGTAAACTAGGACCAAATGTCGTCATAATTGGGCTATTTATTTTATGTTTGTTCATTACCTTGAACCCGCTTAGAAATATTTTATTTTCCGCTGTTTTTGGATAGTTAAATACGTAATTTAGATACATACCTACTGTACCTTAGGTATTAACGTTTTGCCGTTGCAAAGTTATTAGACGAAGTATTATTTGACCACGTATGGTAAAAGATTACTCATTTACCTACCTCAGGAATGTACTTATTCTGCGTTTCATTAGAAGGATGTGTATGTCGGCTGACTTTGAAGTTATATCTTCAGGAGTAGAAACGCATCTGCCATGGACTTCAGATAGAATTCCTTGTATGTATGTATTTGTAAACAGGATATGTCCATGAGCAGTAGTGACCACATACTATCTAGTGGCTCTAATGATTTTTTGCTACTTGAATTAATCAAATACTAGATTATAGCTAACCATTGGTGTATAACCCAAAAAGTTACAGCAATAAATCCTAGTCGGTCTATTGCATAAAATGAAAATAATTTATATTTTCACCTTGCTTTATTCATCCCAAGGTGAAGTAATGTTAGTTCGTAAACTAGCATTATGTTATTATAGAGTATTATAGAATAACCTTTAGCCAAGGGTAAAGAAAAATTATATAATTACTGAACAAATAAAATAACTGGACATGAATAATTCAATCATGATTTCGTTAAAATACCTTTGTATGGAATAATAAAGATTTGACTATTATAAATTACAAAGATTTTAGAAGACTGTTAAAATATATAACACTATAATTGCGACATATCTTAATAACAAATGTTAAAATAATATTGATGTTACATTTAACACTCATGGTTTCACAGAAAGACTAATATGGAATCTATATACAAATACAAAAATGATACTAATCCATTTTTCCTCGCGTATATACGTACCCAGACCTAAAACGAAAATTATACGTACTGTACTCTATGTATTTTGCAAGAATTACTCGAATAAAACCTTAATATCCAAAACGTAAGTAATAAAGCAAAAACTGTCAAGATAGCTAATCCAGATTTATTTCAAAGCCTAAACAGTACTTGAGATGATGATGAGATATAAAATAATAAATGCAGTTTTATGCAGCGAAAATGTAATTTTTATTTTATATGAAACACAACTTGAACCCATGAACTTAATAGACAAGGAAAAAAAAGGCATAGAGTAAAAGGAAACAAGGAAAAATAGAAGGCTTGTTGCCATCTTAAAATGATACAGGTGAAATTACATTGTGTTTTTCCAACACCCCCACTCAATGTAATTACACCTAAGTACCTAAGTAACCTAGTACATAATACAAGTATTACACTAATTGTCCTATTTTCCTACACCACAAATTTCTAAGAAACGAGCTATCAAATCCTTATTTAATGACTTTGTGAGCATATCTGCAGGTTGATCACTCGTTTTTATATATTTTAAACACAATCTTTTATTTTTAATTAATTCCTTTATGAAATGATAACGGATATCGACATGTTTTAAGCGTTTGACAGTGTCAGTGCAGGCAACAGATATAGCAGACTGATTATCACAATAAATTGTTACTGGACATACATCCACAATCTTAAAATCATTTAACATGTTAATAAGCCAGCAGGCTTCACTCGCAGCCATGCTAATAGCAACATATTCTGACTCTGTAGACGATAAACTTACAGACAACTGTTTCCTTGAACTCCAGGAAATTAAGCAATCAGAAAATTTAAACAAATAGCCAGTAGTAGATCTTCTATCATGAAGATCGCCCCCCCAGTCTGCATCACAATACCCTTCCAAAACATTATCAGTACATTTATAAATTAACTTATAATCTAAGGTGTGTTTGATATAACGCAATACTCTTTTTAGAGCACTAAACAACATATTGTTTGCACAATTCTGATATCTACTTAATAATGACACAGTAAAACATAAGTCGGGCCTAGTGCCTGATACTGCATACATTAGACATCCTATTATTTTTCTACATAATTTTTCAACGTTTCTATCTACTGTACTATCATTTTGAAACATTTTAAAGTTAATATTCTGATCCATTGGTGTAGACATAGGCTTGCAGTCATCCATCCCAAATCTTTTCAATACATTCTCTAGATACTTTCTTTGGCTCAGTTCAGTTACTCCTGTGTCTAAATTTTGTTTTATAGTTATGCCTAAATACTCAGTTACATAACCTAAATCTTTCATTTTAAACTCTTTATTTAATACATCTTTTATCTGCTTTACTAAACTATCATTCGATCCGAAGATCAGAACATCATCGACATACAGCAATAAATAAATTTGGTCACTATCAGTACACTTTATATAGAGACAAGAGTCACACTTTGATCTTACAAAACCTTCTTTAAACATTACAGTATTAAATTTAGTATTCCAACATTTAGGAGAACTTTTAAGACCATATAGTGATTTGTTCAATTTTACAATGCTTTTGTTACCTGAATATGCTCCTTCTGGCAAGCTAATATAAACATTTTCATTGATATTTCCATATAGAAATGCTCCAGTCACATCCATTTGTATTATTGGCAAATTAAGTTTAGTTGCAATTACTACAAAAAGCCTAACACTTGACAATTTTGCAACAGGAGCATAACAGTCATTTAAGTCTAAAATATTGTCTTGTTCGAACCCTCTGGCCACTAACCTTGCTTTATATTTAGGAAATTCTTGGTCATCCCTTTTAATTTTAAATACCCATTTGCTACTTACAACTTTTTGATTTTCTGGTACATCACATGTTTCCCGAGTATTATTTTCTTCTAGTGTTTGTATTTCTTTATCAATTGCTTCCTTCCACTTGGTACTGTCACTTCTCATCATGGCCTCTGCATAAGTAACCGGTTCACGCTGTTCAGTATACACATTTTGACATTGATAGAAAACAGGCGGTTTCCTTACCCGCTTGCTGGGTTCCTTTTGACATGCCTCAACAACCGACTCTATTGAGCTTACACTATCGTCACTTGGAGTATATTCTGTTTCAGACTCATCTGATATACTCACCATGGTTTCATTAAGATCAGTTGATGTATTTTCTGGTAAATTATGCAACTCAATAGTCTTGTTATCTTTTTCTTGAGTGTCCTTCAATTTTATTTCTAGATCACAAGAATTTTGCTCATTTTCTAAAAAGACTATATCTCGCTTAATTTCGACACCATTCTTATGTGGGAAGTATATTCTAAATCCTTTAATAGTTTCTCCATATCCAACCATTACTCCTTTTTCACCTTTGCTATCCCATTTCTTTCTTTTTTTTCCTTGGGAATGTGTGTGTATACTGGTGTTCCAAATGGTTTTAATTGATGAATGTCAAAATCGTTTCCACACCACACCTCATAGGGTGAGTTTTCACCGTCTCTACTTCTTCCGGTTCTATTTAAAACATATGCTGCGGTGTTCACAGCCTCAGCCCACAATGATTTTGGCAAGTCCTTGCAAGCATAGAGCATTGTTCGAGCGGCTTCAACTAACGTCCGATTTTCCCTTTCAGCCCTTCCGTTTTGTTCCGGGGTGTAAGGTACACTTGTTTGATGTAATATGCCATGTTTAGCAAATATTTCTTGAACCCCCCTATTGATAAACTCTAGACCATTGTCAGATCTGAACATCTTTATTTTATTTCCAGTTACATTTTCTGTTTTGTTCACAAAATCTTCGATACAATTCTTTATCTCGAACTTATTCTTTACAAAATATACCGTTCTGTAGTTCGAAAAATCATCCTTGAAAACTACAAAATATTTCGATCCACCGACTGACGTAACCTCCATAGGACCGCAGGTGTCGGCATGGATTAATTCGCACGTTTTCTTAGTAACGGTTTTACTAGTTCTAAATGGCAATCTATGTATTTTTCCTTCTAAACAACTCTCACATTTAGAAATTGGATTTTGCTCTACATCAATGTTATTCTTCAACAGTATTTTTCTCACATATTCAAAATTCTGATGTGCTAGTCTTTCGTGCCACTCTTGCATTGTAGTTTTAACTTTCTTAGCCACATTAGCCACTTTATTTGTATACCGTAACTCCAAGTAGTATGAATTTCCAACTCGATTAGCAATTGCACAAATTTTATTGTTTTTGTAGAATTTACATGTGTATTCATCTGTCAACATGACATAACCTTTGTCTGATACACGATTTACAGAAAATAGGTTTGTTTTTAATTCCGGGACGAATAACACTTTGTCTATGGTGGTACGAACCCATTCACTCCCGTCATATACTTCTACTGTCATCTGTCCATAACCCATGACACTAATTGCCGCACCATTACCAATGATGACTGAATCTTGTTCGGCACTGGTAAATGATGTAAATAACTCACGGTCACGGCACATGTGTTCACTGGCCCCTGTGTCCACTAGCCACTGAGACTGACAATGTTCTCTTAATGAGTTTGAAACCACAAAGGCGTTACTTTTCTTTTGCTCTTTGTTCTTCTTAAACCAGCACTTTGACTTATAATGTCCAGTCTTTCCACAATAATAGCATTTGTTATTCTGTCCTTCACTTTTAAACTTATTGTAATTGCTTTTACACTCGCTAAGAAAATGTCCAGACTTGTTACATTTAAAACACTTGATATTCTTTTTATCCTTAACAAAGAAAGCTGACGAGCTTGAAGATGAAGATTGTCCAATTTTCTCTTTCACTCTTTCTTCTTCTACTAGTAATCTTGCAACTAAATTATCCATTGTTTGTCTATCGTCTGGGGCCGACTCCCAGGCAGAAACAAAATGTTTGTACTCTTCCGGTAATGACATCAAAACTTTAGTGATAACAAACTTGTCTGACACTTTTTCACCCAACTGATTGAGTTGATTATGTAGTTCTTGGATCTTAGATAAGAATGTTGACATCTCAATGCCTGTTTCGAACTTATATTGAAAAAAGCGCTGCTGAATCATATGGATGTTCGTTTCTGTTTTCTGCTCATAAACACTCTGCAGCTTTCTCCACATTTCAGCTGAAGTAGAACACGTAATAATGTGTAACATTACATTCTCAGTCATTCTCGTAACCAACATTGTTTGTGCCTTGGCGTCTTTATTCTCCCAAGCGATTTTTTGAGTGGAATCTTCGGGTTTTAACGCTCTTCCTTCGACGACATCTAACCAACCTTGACCTCGAAGTAAAACTGTTGTTTGAAACTTCCAGATGTTCCAGTTGCTAGTTCCTTCCAGCTTCATCAAGCTGTTATTTAGACTAACTTCCATTTCGCTGTCCTTCTTTAATATGCACGTCAGACAAATATTATTTCTCCACGTTGCCACGCACACTAAGCATAACCTCACTTTTGGTTACACCGCAAACGGATTGCGTATATAGTTCTTGTACTAATAATTTCCTGCAATATTTATCTCACTTTTCAAGGTATGTGCCTGGGCCCATAACCTGATGAGATATAAAATAATAAATGCAGTTTTATGCAGCGAAAATGTAATTTTTATTTTATATGAAACACAACTTGAACCCATGAACTTAATAGACAAGAAAAAAAAAGGCATAGAGTAAAAGGAAACAAGGAAAAATAGAAGGCTTGTTGCCATCTTAAAATGATACAGGTGAAATTACATTGTGTTTTTCCAACAGTTACTAAGTAGTTTAAGCTGTAGGTACATCATCTTTAATTCATTACTGTCTCATTGCTACGTCATATGTTATATTAAAACCATTAGAGTGCTTATCCATTAAAAGATATCCTGGGCTGCAGCTAAGCTAAGGAGCGAAGCTAAGCGAGTTAAATTTGTTGTGCAAATGCTAGTGCTTCACCGATGGCGATACTGAGTCTGCAATCGAAGCTTCCATCTTTAATAGACATCTCTTCAAATAAAAATATACCTATTTTGAAATGAAATGAAATGTCTTTATTTTGCATAGGCCTTCGGGGGCGCTTACAAATTGTCAGTTACATTTATATATATTTTTTTACACTACCACCGGATCGGAACACGACCCCAACTGAGAAGATCCGGCAAGAAACTCAGTGGGTTTGTCTTTTTTCTTTATTATATCTTTTTTTTCTTTTTTTTTTTTTTTATTTGCCATCTATAAGAGCTAAGCAAACAAAATCAAGCCCTATTGATAGATTTTACACACATTCCTTGCTTAGTTACCTCGCACATCTCTGGTGGAGAGACACTTATTATTAATTTTATTTAGGTGTTAAAGACTCGTGAGTTACAATGAAATAGTATAATAATTTTACAAATAAGTTCCACTCCTTTATTACTGAGTAAAAACATCGTTAGCACCTAAACTTTAAATTACCTCAGTTATTGTCCCAATTTTGTATAAGCACCAGAATTCCAGGCGATAAAATTCCTTTCAAACTAAATAAGCTATCTGTAAAATCTTGTTTTCAGGTTACGTAGCCGCCTTGCCGAAGGATAATTTGCGAAAAGGTAAGTCGTAAGCTAAAGCCTCCAACTGTCACACATTTTGCGGGACTTTTCCGCATTGGCAGGCAAAGCCCCGTTTTGTAAATTATGACAATCGTCCCGAAAAAATCCTATAAGCCCGACCTCCTGACACATACGCTTGAGAAAGAAAAACATTTAATCATAATAAACGGGACATTTACCGTCTTATCTGGTGTACATTATGAAAAAGTTAAATGAGTTTTGTCAAATAAAAATATGAAGTTTGATTATCGTAGAGTAGATTCCATTTCTAGGAAATAAGTTTAGCATTTAGAGATTATTTAACGTTTATACTATAGACTATGTATCAACGTTAATTCATAAGAAATCACTTTTAATCTCATTTTATTTGTATCATAAATTCGAAACTTTGTGAGGATGTACGTGTGTTGCTCTTTCACACAACAAGTTCTGGTCGGTTTTACTTAAATTTGGTTTACAGTTAGTTACATAACATATAGTCACCTACATAAACACTTAGTATACTCATTGCTGTGGTAAACCGGGTAGACGTGACCGAGGGGGGCGAAGCCACTAGAATGACCTAATATATAAATAAAATATATTATTGTCCTGTCCTTCACCTTACCTATACCTTACGGTACCTTTAGTAAAAATATCAACTAGTAAATTGTCATAATCAATATTAATAAATGTGTCCCAAATTTTCTTTTTTGAACGTGGTCAGCCGGGTCTTAAGCCTCTATTTGTATTCACGACCATGAGATCTTCGTAACTATGGATTCTCGATACATTATCATCAACTTGGATAATACCATAGATGAGATAACGCAGAATGATAAAAGGAAAAATAAATGTTACATACAATTATTCAACGTATAATTTTGTATATACAAAAGTAATGTGAATTATGTAACATTATTGAATTATTAAACAAAAACCCAACCGCTTAAAAATGATTGTCAGATATTGTTGATTGTTTTAGAGATGTCGGGCGTTTATTTTCATGATCATTTATTTAATTTTAATTTAGTTTACTTCCCCCTTTTTCTCTGATCGCAGGTGTCATATTTAAAAATGATATACATATATGCCTATACCACTGACAACTGATATGTTATTCATGATATAATCCGTCAAGCCGTTTGGCCGTAGCGCATTGCCAAAGAAATGTACAAACATACATACAAACATACACAAACAGGCATACATACACTCGATAAAACAACACCCTCATTTTGATACAGTCGAGTAAAAAAAAAGAAGAAAGAGTCAACTAAATATTTTACTCGGTTTGCGATTTCTTTCCTCACATTTATTAACTCCGCTCCACAAAATTGTTAAATTGAACCATCAAAGAAATACAATATTCGGTGATAATTGTTTTTGTACACGACGATAATTTTATTTGCATAAGTTGTAAAAATGACAAAATATTAAAAGTGATTGGAAAAAAATCTTGTATCGGTAGTGTAGCGATTTCTTGGAGTATTTATTAATTCCGCCTACAAGACGGTACGGTTACGATACGGTTATACGGCAAAGCAATAAAAGTACGAAACGCTAGAACTCCTTGGCAGATATATTAAAGGAGTGGAATTTCCATCTTAAAAATGAGCGCATTAGTCGTTTGCGATTCTCATCGGGTCTCATCTTTATCGAATAGTAGTTCTGCTCGCGTCTGCACCTGCTGAGATAACTAAAATAATGTAAATGCTACCGAGTTCTTTAATTCCTTTGAGGTTTGAATTTTAGGACCTAATGGAGGTCATATCATTTTAGCAAGGATTATTGTTTTCTGACGACTAGTTAACCAGTAACAGCACAAATATTAACTCTATAAACAAGTCATATTTACAATAATAGTACAGAAGAACTAACCTCGTTTTGTTTTCATAATATAACCGTTAAAAATATTATAGTGCTATACGAAACTGGGAAGGATATTAATAAACGATTTTAATAAAAGCTCGCATGAAATATAAATGACTATATCATAAGTACATCATTCGTATGCTACACAAAATTGAGCAATACCACATTTTATTTTATTCAGTCCGCAATTATAATGTGTAATTTATTAATTTCGCTCCAATGTGCTGCGGTTAAAGCAACAAAACCGCGAATGAGGGGTAAACATTAAAAATATTTGCAAACTTCGAACTTAAAGGGCATTTCATATCTCATCGGGCTCATTGCTTTCACTCATCGTAATAGCACTGATTTATACGGACTCGTTATAATTGTTCGCTCCGTTGCGCGATTCCGCCTACACTTGCAGTTCGTGATTCGTGCAACCGATCCGAGTTTGTTCTCTCTTGCAATTCGCTCGTGGCGTAGTTTTTGTTGCAGGAGGAACTAGCTAAAGATAGGCTTAAAAAACCTATGGTTGAAACAGGTCATCTGACAAGTTGTCGTCTATTTTAGGGAATAACTTGAGCCCTCCTTTTTCTGAAATTGGGTTTAAGGAATAAGAAATGGACTATTGGTATTATTTTTTTTTATACAAAAATCAAAAGAAAATATTATTTTTCATTACAGTTACATGATTAAATACATATTCGTTACTTTTATCTGCGTTTTGTAAATAATTAAATTGTATATTTCTTAAAATAAAATACAGTAAATTAATTAAATTCTTACTATTCTTTTTTGTATGCAATATGAATAGTCTGTAGGTGGTACACCTATTTATACCGTGAAGCATTTCTTGCGTTCCTATGGAAGGATGTGGTTGCCGGCACACTCTTATATGAGGCGACCATCATAGTCCTCGGGAGTAGCAACGCATATGTGATGGACTTCAGATAGAACCTATGTTCTGTATGAAGTTGATTACAGATGTCCATGAGCGGCAGTGACCACTTACCATCAGACTGCTTGATCGTTTGCTACTTTAGTCAGATAAAAAAAGTCCTGAATTTTAACTTACATGATTGAAGATTCTTACAACAGTACAATCATAATTCATAGTACATTTTTATTCATATTTATTATGCTAGAGGCAATTGATAAACGTATACTCTTTTCAAAATCAACTTTAGACGTACATTAGACAAAGCCGTAGCGCAAACGTTACATCTTGCGTGCGTACCGCAGCCGTGTATGGATTTACGCTCCTACGATCCAAGCAAATGTTTGTACAAGAAACAAACACTTTTCTACGCCGAGAGTAAGTGAGTGGCATCTTAGCCGAGCCGGTTATAACTCGACTTCGAGAGGAATTGACCTAATTAAATAAAAATAGATACACAACCCTTCAGTTTACAGGTTATTTGGATAGATAAGTGAGTATTCGGATACGTCGCGTGTTTGTTTTGTTTTAATTAGTAGGAATAGGATTTGACAAACGGCACCAAATTGCAATATTTTGTAAACATTGCAATATATTTCTTACTAATTTGATTCGTTGTCAAAAATATTTTTTATTATAATGTCTCAATAGACTCGTGGTCAACAAAACACCGCTGTTTCTATCGTAAAACTACACTGGCTGAACGTTTTCGGCCGTAAATCACTAGCTGAGGAATCTCCACCGTAAACTACAGTTGACATGCTATTAGACAAGTAATAAATAAATCCAGAATCAAAAGCTAGAAATAACCAGGAATCCCAATCGACATTTCTGTTTATTATTTTACTGGTTGGAAAAACATTAAATGATTTTAATATCGGAATAGTTTTTGGCTTCTCTCTCTCTCGTCAACCCATTATTGTCCCACTGCTGAGTACGAGTCTTCTCTCACAATGAGACAGCTTAGGCCATAGTCCACCGCGCTGGACTTCCTAGAACTTACTTTTTAAGAACTCTCGGGTGCGTAGGTTTCGTCACGAAGTTTTCCTTCACCGAAAAGCAGTGACAATTAATTTCTAATATGTTCATAATTTTAGAAAAATCAGTGGTGCCTGGGTTTGAACCTCGGACCTCCCAATCGAGAAGGCAAGATTCAACCATTAGGCTATCACTGCTCTTGGTTTTTGGCTTAGATTCACGTTATTCATGTATGTTAATGGGCGTCTGAAATCGTACGAAGGACATCTTAAAATAGTGAACCGATTTGGATCAGACCGGTGTGAATCAACGTATGTTTTGCAACACTCGGATTATTTATAACGAGTAAAATAGAGTTTGAATAAAAAATTTGTAATATTCATTTATTTCATATATAAAGATGTGTTTTAATTGGATGAATGTGATTTTACGTAATAAACAAATTCTATAATTACAAATGTCTATAGGAAACAGTGATAGAGCAGTGATAGCCTAATGGTTGAAACTTGCCCTCTCGATCGGGAGGTCCAAGGTTCAAACCCGCATTAATTTCTAATACGCACCACTGATTCATGTGCGTATTAGAAATTAATTACTTTTCGGTGAAGGAAAACATCGTGAGGAAACCTACACACCCCAAGAGTTCTTAAAAAAAAAAGAGTTCTCGGAGGTGTGTGAAGTCCACCAATTCGCACTTGGCCAGCGCAGTGGACTATGGCCTAAACTCTCTCATTCTGAGAGAAGACCCGTGCCCAGCAGTGGGACAATAATGGGTTGACGAGATAGGAAACAGTGGTGTAATCTCGAGCGTTCTTCAAGCCAATTCTTCTTAGTTTCTTATTATACTAAAAATGGTACAACCGTTCAGTATGCGCCTACGGCAATGCTACCTCTACATTAATTTCGATGTGTTTGGTAAAGGCCACCAGGTTTTAAGTAGAATGGTGTGTTTTAACCAGAAACACTAGGAGTTTTTATTCAGTACTTAAATGCTTTTTACTCCTCTCTCCTACTTCCAAAGACACATAGTTTTTTTTTTTCAATTTCGAATAGCCTTCGAACATATACAAAAAAAGAGTGTTGACAGGCAGACGTAAGAGATTTAAGCCATCTGTCCGAACACTACTGTGTAGGACTGGACCGCCCGACCATGCATTTTCAAGGTGGTGGAATGACTGAAAGGAAAGGTGGACTGCATGTTCATTTGCTGCTTCAATCGTATACAAAAAAAGAATGTAGAATTGATTACAAATTCCCGTGACATAAAAATGACGCTATTCAGTGTAATACTACAAACAATTTTTGTCGCATACTCGCTACGAATTTAAACACAAAAAATAATTTCACATATACCACGGATCTTTATATCCATTGCACTACTAACCAACAATCTCCAAATTAGACTACCTACAATACTGTCAATTTTCGAAATTTTAACAACTCTAGGGTTCCTTATCTAACGGGTAAAAACGTTGCCCTATTATTAAGCCTTCGCTTTTTATCCGTCTGTCTCAGAGCTCAATTTGTTGAACCGTAATAGTACAAGTAGATACATGAAATTATTACAGAGTAAATATTGGTGTAATATCAAAATTAAAGAAAAAGCTACAAAACAAACCGATATTCTTTTGAAATATTTAATTTATTTTTTATTACTATAAACAAGCGATTAATCTTGTAGTTGCTTAATAAAAGTAATTAAAATAAAAAAAATGTGTGCGTGTACTAGCGTACACTTGTAAGAAGTGAAAGTAAGCTCTTTATGACGTTATTTTTCAAAAAATAATTTACTATATGCAACTTTACAGAAATTGGTTAAATAAAGTAAATTAGATAAAGTTTAATAAAAGGCTTTTATTAAACTTTATCTAATAATCTAATCTATAATAATCTATCTAATATCACGCGTGGTAGAGATAAGAGAAAGATGGCGCGTAACGGAAAAAAAAGATGGCGCGTAACAGAAAAAGATGGCGCGTAACGAAAAAATGTTACACTAAATTTTTTTCCAACCCCGACAAAGAAGTTTCACTTCAAAAATATGGTACGGAACCCTTAGTGTTTGATGATCACTTGCACTTGGCGAATTATATTATTACGTCATAATGACAAATAATATGTGGTAAATCTAATACGAAAATACCTGCATACTACGGAAAAGTTTCATTGCATTCGTAGCGGAACAATAAGTCGACGTAACATTAACTGGTTTATTAAACAGCGGTTTCCCAGCGATGGCCAGCCCGTAAACTCCGGTACTGTATAACAACTTCCCTTTGTAATTACGAGCTTTCGTACAATGCAATCAATCGTCAAGTTGTATTTGAGTTATCTTAGAAATAAAAAACAAGCAAACAATCGGGGGCTTGGATTTCGCGGAACGCAAAGTTTGAAGGTGAGCGGACGACTCTCGGTAATAGAGAAGAAAAATACGTTAATGTACCCTCCGATCCCAAAGACAAATAAACCGAGGCGGACACGGACGAAATAAAAACGGGAGGCACTGAGATAAATAACAATGATCTTGTGGAGCCGAATATCACGATTGGTTTCGTTGCTCATGTTAAACTTGGCATATTTAATACGATTAACTAGTTTATCAAAATATTACACCCAGAGGTCATTTGTTATGTTTCCTTAGTACCTCTTACAAACCAAGTATTTTTATTTACATAAAAATGAAATTTATGAAAAACATCGAACTAATATTGATGTTTTACATTCACGATACGGTGTTAATAAATTTTGCGAAATATCAAAAGAATAATTTCACTTACGTCACTTACATCCTCCTAGAAATTCTCTGCGATCTGTTTAAAAATGTGTTACCTTTGCACAGAAAGAAAAAGATTCGGCAATGAGTCGATGATGATAATATTGTTATTATGAAATACTTTAACAAATGTAATTCGACATTAGCTTAGAAGTTTTATGGACATACAAACATTGATTTACACCAAGAAAGACGATCTATCGAAAATCATTGTAATACTTATTTAGGTACTTATCAAATAAGTTCCTAAATAGCTATTACAATCACCTATTACAATCAACAAAGCTTCATACTGTAATTTTTCACGTACGATTCTGTTCTAGGGGCCCGTCGATATATATTTTCATATCACATATGTATACGGATTTTAGTTTATACTTCATTAAAACGGCATGAAAGTATTGTATGCTGGATTGAATATGTGGCAAAGACACCAAATAAGTTATTGAACTAGATGGAAATTATATTTAAATAGTACTTCCAATGAACACCGGTCTGACGTGCAATGGGTCCCGGGTTCGATTCTCGGCCAGACAGGTACCTGAATGATGAGTTTAGATTCCTGTCCTGGGTCTGGGTGTTAGTGTATTCGTCTTGTGTGTGTCCATGGTACCCACGACACAGGAGAAAATCCTACTGTGGGGCTATAAGTGTAGAAAGCGTGTTTTTTTAATGAACATATTGTTCAATATAAAATAATAAATCGTATTACAAAAAATAAAATTATGATCTGTAATTTTTTCCTCGTGGATAAACGACAAGTATTTCGTGTAATGGCTCAAAAGGACGAGTCCAATGCAATTTAATACGAAACCATTGAAGGGTGCAAATTGTTTGCTTTGTCGTGTTATTTCATCGGCAAATCCGGGGGAAACTCCTTTTCTTCGTCAAACAAAAGAACTTGAAGTTAAACACTCTTTACTCTGTAGCTTTGTTAAAAATTGGAAACCTGGAACGAAACTTGGGTATTTTCTAATCGGTGTTGCTACAATCTATGAGTAGATATTGCCTGTTTATGAAAGTTTTATTTAAAAAATAATGATTTATTTAACATATTTGTCATCCATTCATCAGACTTTTGAGGACTGCTAGACATAGGCCTCCCTTAAATGACGCCACTCCAACTGGTTTTGTGCTCTCTAAACCCAATGGTTTCCCGCTGTCTTCTTCAGGTCATCAATCCACCTGGAGGGGGGGGCGACCTTTACTCCTTTTCCCTAAACGTGAGGACCCCTAAACACTACATGAGGACTCCTCTTCCCCGTCGGTTATCGGTTCTTCGAAATAATGTATTTGTAATACTTACTAAACATAAATATGGGTATTATCTTTCTGCACTCGTTCTTTACATTAACTTTAACAATGCCAAATCTCACACTCCTCCATGCGCGCAGTATTCATAAAAAGAAATCGGAATTTTTGTTTCACGTATTAATATATAGATTAAGTTATATCGATAAAAATGAACGGCAGTTCTCAACAATATTAAAACAGATAAACCTTTAAAAGAATATAAACATTCACCCACGTACACGTACATCGTAAATGGGTATTTGTATTTATACAACAGAATTTTCTATACCTTCAACCTTATCTTCCAATTTTATTAGAGTGAAACTTTATGTGGTACGTTTTTGTACTTATTTATCAACTATAATACAAGCCTTTATTATTCTTAAGAGGTTTTTCATAGAGCTGGCCGTGTGGTGTCGGTCTTGGCCGTGTGGTGTCGGTCTGGCCGTGTGGTGTCGGTCTTGGCCGTGTGGTGTCGGTCTGGCCGTGTGGTGTCGGTCTCTTGAATAGCACCACTCCCTCTCTTCCCGTGGATGTCGTAGGAGGCGACTAAGGGACATTAAACCAGATGATGGGCAGCAGCATCACTCTGAGAACTTTTAAATATACTGCGGTCACCAACACGCACAGCCAAGCGCGGTGACTATGGCAAAACCCCTTAATGGAAGCTCCAATAAAACCACGGCCCCCAGTCCCCGGCAGCCCCGCTATTCCTGGCTATGGTAGCGGTCACGGTTACGGCGGGGCAGGGGCTGCTAAGAATCTCCGGCAGAGATCGAGCTACCACAACCGACGACTTCTGCACCTGGCAACATATAACACCAGGACTCTGAGAAGTGATGAGAAGATATATGAGCTGGAAGAAGAGGTAGACAAGCTAAACTGGAGTATTATAGGATTGTCTGAAGTCCGAAGACAGGGGGAGGACACGATGATCCTTAAATCTGGTAACTTGTTCTACCACCGGGAGGGCGAACATCTGTCCCAAGGTGGTGTCGGGTTCTTCGTCAACAGGTCCCTTGTCAACAACGTCGTGGAGATCAAGAGTGTGTCGTCCAGGGTAGCATACCTTATACTCAGAGTATCCAAGAGGTACTCGTTGAAGGTCATACAGGTATATGCGCCGACATCGACACACTCCGACGACGAGGTTGCGGTTATGTATGAGGATATATCCAAAGCCATACATACCTCAAAATCGTACTTCACAGTTGTGATGGGGGATTTCAACGCAAAGCTGGGCGTTCAATGTGGCGATGAGTTGAAGGTAGGGCCCTTTGGCATTGGTAATCGGAACCATCGAGGCCATTTGCTGGCTAACTTCTTGGAAAAGGAGGGATTCTACATGATGAACTCCTTCTTCAAGAAGAAGCCTCAAAGGAAATGGACCTGGATGGGTCCCGATGGTACTACCAAAAACGAGATTGACTTTATACTGGCAGACAAGCGGCACATATTTAACGATGTCTCTGTGATCAACAGGTTCAAGACCGGAAGTGATCACCGGATGGTTAGGGGCACGTTAAATATCAAGATCAAGCTGGAACGGTCCCGCCTTATGAGGTCAATACTCCGTCCAAGATCTTGTCAAATCCAGGGCTCTGAAGACTTTCAACTCGAGCTACGCAATCGCCTGGAATGCCTAGACAATTGCGTTGATGTTGACGAAATAAACACCAAGTTGGTAGAAACTGCCCATGAGGTAGGGTCGAAGTACTATGAGACCCCCTCCAATAGAAGTACTCAAAGACTGTCGGTCCAAACTCTGGAACTCATGGCACAACGGCGGGCAATGTGTGTGCAGTCTCCAGCTTCATTGTCGAAGTTCAGGCGGCTCAACGCGCTAATCTCTAACAGGATGCGACGCGACCTTCGTCTCTTTAATGCAAATCGCATTAAAGAGCAAATTGAGCGAAACAAGGGCTCCAAGGTCTTCGCAAGGGATTTGCGTGTTGGGCAAAGCTTATTAACGAAGCTGAAGACGGATGGAGGCACCACAGTTGCCGCGAGGCCTGAAGTTCTGAGAGAAATTGAGCGCTTCTATGGGCAGTTATATACCGCTTCGCGTGGCCCTCTGCCGCCTGTCAACGACCAGCGAGCCACGCTAACCCGACACTATACCGAAGATATCCCGGACGTCAGCCTGTACGAGATCCGATTGGCCCTCAAACAGCTCAAGAACAACCGAGCGCCCGGTGAAGACGGAATCACAACTGAATTGCTAAAAGCAGGTGGGAGACCAATTTTAAAAGCGCTCCAACAGTTGTTCGATTCCGTCATAAGCCAGGGTATAGCACCGGAGGCGTGGAGCAGAAGCGTGGTGATACTGTTCTTCAAAAAAGGCGACAGATCCTTGCTGAAGAATTACAGGCCCATCGCGCTTCTGAGCCACATCTACAAGGTGTTTTCGAGGGTCATCAATAATCGAATAGCTCGCAGGCTCGACGACTTTCAGCCTCCCGAACAAGCCGGATTCCGAAAAGGCTTTAGTACCATGGACCACATACACACACTGCGGCAGATAATAGAGAAGGCCGAGGAGTACAATCTGCCGTTGTGTGTGGCTTATGTGGACTATGAGAAAGCCTTTGATTCTATCGAGACATGGGCGGTGTTGGAGTCGCTTCAGCGGTGCCAGATTGACTATCGGTACATCGAAGTGTTGAAGTGTATATATAAGGCAGCCTCAATGTCGATCCGATTACACGACGGAAGTACGAACCCGATCCAATTGCAGCGCGGTGTGAGACAGGGGGATGTGTTATCTCCGAAACTGTTTACCGCTGCATTGGAAGACGTGTTCAAACTGATGGAGTGGAAAGGATTCGGCATCAACATCGATGGCGAATATATCACTCACCTTCGATTCGCAGACGACATAGTCATCATGGCGGAGTCGATGGAGCACCTCAACACCATGCTCAGCGACCTCTCTGGTGCCTCTCAACGGGTGGGTCTTAAGATGAACATGGACAAGACGAAGATCATGTCTAACGTCCATGTCACACCCGTACCGGTTGTTGTTGACGGCACCACCCTCGAAGTTGTTGACGAATACATTTACCTAGGGCAGGCGGTGCAGATGGGTAAGTCCAACTTCGAGAAAGAGGTCACTCGTAGAATCCAACTCGGCTGGGCAGCGTTCGGGAAACTGCGCCATATCTTCTCATCCGATATACCTCAGAGCCTGAAGACGAAGATGTTCGAGCAGTGTGTGTTGCCAGTGATGACATATGGCGCCGAGACGTGGTCCCTTACTGTGAGCCTCGTGCGTAAGCTCAAGGTCGCTCAGCGAGCTATGGAGAGAGCTATGCTTGGTATTTCCCTGCGTGACAGAATTCGTAACGATGAAATCCGTAGGAGAACGAAAGTTACCGACATAGCTCTCAAAATTAGTAAGCTGAAGTGGCAATGGGCAGGCCACATCGTTCGTAGGACAGACAACCGATGGGGTAGAAGAGTCCTCGAATGGAGACCACGTCTGGGCAAAAGGAGTGCAGGCCGCCCCCCGACCAGGTGGACTGATGACCTGAAGAAGACGGCGGGTAACCGCTGGATTCAGATGGCCCAGGACCGGTCGAAGTGGCGCAGATTAGGGGAGGCCTATGTCCAGCAGTGGACTTTCAAAGGCTGATGGATGGATGGACCATACATATTTATTCTATGTTCTATAAATTGTGTTACGTAGTCTTTTTTATTGTTGAATCCTATTAAATATTTAATACAACTAGTCATCCATCGCAACGGTCGAAATTCGACCGTAATTTGAATTAAAAAAAAAAACCCTATTTCATATTGTCGAAAGTTTAACCAATAATTCTCTAATTTAAAGTTCAATTTTCAAGTTATTTTGAACGGGCACGTTAAAGATAAAAAGAGGTTTATTAAGTAAATTGCATTTAAAAGCATTAGCATTTTAGCGGGTATTTTACAAAGATATCTGTCATTTTTGACGTTATGTGTTTCATAATTAGACATTGAACGTTCTATTTCGTTTATTATTTATGTGTTTGTGTAAAATGCAACGTAGTGTGTGTAATGTGTTTTTACCTGATTTTATGTATGTTTTATGCGTTATTTGAAAAAAAATATTAGCATTGCGCAATCCTTCTCTACATGTGCAGCAAGTATCTTAAAAACGAATCACAAGTTTTCGCTTCACGTATTAATATATAGATATCATAAATACGGAATATTTTGAGGATGCATGTGTATTTGTTACTCTTTCACGCAAAAGCTACTGATAGGATTTAACTCAAATTTGGCACCTATATAGTTTATGAGCTAGATTAACACAAATGATACTTAGTACCGTGGTAGATGAGAGCAAACTGGGCGAAACCACGGACTAAGTAATCTTTTTCATGTAGTTTGACTCCAGGTGCACCGCCGCTCATTTCTGTCTCATAAGTTATAACATGATTTTGCTATCGTACATTCTATTAATTATATTGATCTCGTTTGATACAGATATAAGTAAGCCAGAGGAAAATTCGCCCAAATTGCTGAGGAAATTTCGATTTCCATAGAAGACAGACCTCCTGTTACTCCTTTACTCCGTAGTGATAAAACGGTAGCTCGGTATCCACTTCCATCGTAATCTTAACGCCGCCCACTCGGTCTTTTTAAGATTGCACCTAGAATACTTGTGACACTTGCAATGACTGTACTTGTTAGAATTTTCCTCAAAATCTTTTTAACTTAAGAATAATACTAGATAGAGACTTGATTTTGACTCGTTTTTGAATTTTACTTGTTAACCATAATGTTAAAATTAGTCTTTGAACACGACATGGCCATATCGTTAGTTAAAGGCAATGATAAAAAAAGTAAATTGTAAATCTCCAATTTCTTTCGTATCCGGAGCTAATAAAAGAGTTATTTTAGTATTAAATTACCGGTACATGCGGCGAAAGAAGATACCAATGAATATCGATGAAAAAAAATCAAGCAAATTTTGATATGTCGAAGATCATTTTAAAAAGGCTCACAGTTGAATAATTATGTATATTAGCTTTGCTATTAAGGTTCCCATATAAAGCAATATAATTTTAAATTGTAGTAAGTAGTAGGCAGGTAAGGTAGTAAGTAGTAATGTAGACTTCTAAAATATATTCTTTGTTTTGAGGTTGAAATTTATTAAATTTAAGTCCATCTTAAAATGTTCCAATTTAGAATTACATCTTAAAATACGAATCTCGTTTTTTACTTATTTCCGAAAGTAATGGGCACATTGGGAAATCTTTTATCCATACTTAATTCACAGCCAGATTATGGCCCACTAGCCTTAAGAACAAAAATATTTTTTCCATAAAATCAGTAAATATTCACCTCTACATAAGTTACAATTTAATAAATTATGTTCCTTTTTCCTACATAAAGACAAAACAAGAAAACATTAAATATTTCATAAGAATTTACTGATATTAATATTTCTAGTGTTTTAGATATGAATTAAGCATAAAAGAGTATAGGTACTGAATTTTGTAAATAATAATATGTGGACCTATAAATTCAGAATCGCCGGCTCAGCAATGAAAGTCGACCTACTTGGCATCTGTTCGCGAATTAGGTAGTTGTTTGAGAAAACAACTAACGCTCGATATTTTTTGTGACAATGCGGAACAAGCCCCACTCTAGAATAACAAACTCGATTATTTATCACGTGGAGAATTTTATTAGAATTTATGAAGACGTTGAGACGCAGATTTCACGCAGTCCACGTCATTATATAGGTATTTTAGGTAGATTTCGTGATATATTCAAGACTTTTTTATTAAATAGGTTTTAATGGATCATTATAAAAGCCCAAGAATTCCAACTTTACATTTATAAATTACTATTTTACAAACTGTTAATTCACATAATTGCGTGTTTTAAGTAGATAGATAGATAGATAATCATTTATTCGTTTTGCTTACAAGCACACATCTGTCAATTTCAAATAGAAGTTTAGTTAATTTTAGATATGATAAATCTTTTGTACTTAATCGTGTAATAAGGTTACTATAATATTTACCTACCAACAATTCCATATCATTAAAGACAGTTAATTTGGTGTAATATCAGGCCTACGAGCAATGTTGATTAAATTCACCGATTAATTTCGGCAAAGATTAACCTTGGCAACACTTCATAGAGATAAACCCAGAACGGTTTGCTGGAATTATGCTCACTTCATCCCAAATTATCCTGGGATTTGGATCCATCATTTTATAATGAATGGCATAAATATGCGGCTAGATCATTTTCACCGTTTAATATGTATCGATTAAACTACGCTCACGGTAATATGTATATTAATATTAGATTTTGAAACGGTAAAACCTGATCATAGGCATGAAAAGGTTTTACCGTTAACCTGCGTCACTAAATAGTATAACAAATGGCTTCCCGTTGTCTGTCCCTATGTATTCTTAGATTTTTAAAGCTACGCTACGGATTTTAATGCATTTTTTTTAAGATAGAGTGATTCAAGAGCAGGTTTTTATGTATATAATATAGTGGAGAAGTAATATAATGGAGAGACACTGGTAATTTTAAATTATTGACTTTTAGGCGGAACGAAGTTCGCCGGGTCAGCTAGTCAATTTATAAACAAATAAACCGTAGTAGAAGTAGCAAAGATTCAGATATTACGGCCCTAGAGTGTACATGTTACCTCTTAACATCAAACTCTTGTAAAGAATAATCTAGACAGCCCAAATAGGGCAAGTTTACGCCTAACAGTTGTAATAACCTTCAGTTATTACCCGCGTGGTGCAGTGGTCAAAAAGCCGGTCTAACGCAATGGAGTACAGATTCGATCCCCAGACCAGACGGATATGAGATTAGTATATTATATTTCGGTTCCGGGTATTTGTGTACGTCTTTGTTTGTGTCCATGGCATTCACGATAAGTAAATCGTAGTGTAAAATGAGTGCAGTAATTTTTACGTTGCTTAATAGTTCGTTCTTAGATCAGCTCAATACTTTTTTTTGTTCTCTAGGGGGAAACCTTCAAAAGATACCCGACGCGGTGGGAACGACTCAGGGTTATGTTGGATTTTTACCGCACTAAAACCATCCGGTGGCCGTCCTCGGCGCTATAAAGAGGACTCCAAAAGAAGGCATCCGGAATCCTCTGAGCACATTGCCCCATCGGGCTCCTCCCATGTGGGTGGTTGGGCCCACCGCTCCGTCTAGTCTTTACGACGATATGCGACCACACAAACCGCCGTTTTTCCTCGCCTCTTAAGACAGGCAGGGGATGCCGTAGCCCTATTCTGATCCCGGACACTACAGGGACAGATCAGCTTAATACTACCAAAACATATCATTGTCATGTGTCCTATATACATGAAAAAAACAAATTTATACATATATAAAATAACTATGTTGTTGTGCGACCTAGATGAGAGGACCGAAAAAATGGCAGCTGGGTTTCACAAACTGTACGGTGCCTGTTAAATGATGCAATAGAGCCGTGTTGCAATTTAGTGAATCTATTTTCCGTTACGACCTATGTAAAAATTAAATCACCTGTACAACTATACACAATTATTATTTTTCACTTTATTACGCCATTCAACAATTTGACTAACTTATATCAAGAATTTGTAAAATATTTCATACAAAAAACCACCAGTAATTAAAAAACCAGTAATTGAAAATAATATCTGTTATATATACAGAAAATGAATGTTTGTATGTATGTTATCTATAGAATCGTGAAGTATTATATATGTTAAAATGCATATATATGATATATGCATTTTAACATGAGCTGATCTTTAGCAAAGTTTTCATGCATGAGCCGACGACAGAAAGTGTTTTTTCTTGTGATTATTAAATTTTTCATGTTAAATAAATTCACCTTAATAACAAATGATATAGATTTTTCAAATAATTTAAATTCGACATTGATTTTGGTTACATAAATTTCCAAATCTTTCCATTATTTTTATAAGTAAAAAATTAAACAGTAGATTTTATCAGACATAGTTGAAACTACAAAATTAAATATTTTATATCCTTACTATTTTACCGAGAGCCGTTTTGTAAGCGCATACAATAAGAGACGCTATACAGGCATCTACTATTCGCTTCCAACCCAGCATGACCCCTGCGAAGTTTGTATCACGTCTTGAATACACTGAAAAAGTACCCAACCCCATATACAATGACAGCTCTTTTGAAATTGGCCTCGTTGTAATAGCAAAAGCGTGTCCCATAAAGAACATTCTATATTTCGTACATCTGGCTTGTTTCATTACGCGCCGCTATGCCTTAGGTTTGATATATACACGCTGTGTGGTTTTGTTTGTTATTTGATTCCAACGATAAACAGAAGTTGAAAATATTCAAACAAACGCGCGCTGGCCGCGTGCGAAGTACCAGTACCATCTTGTACTTGAGGAGTCCAATTGATTAGTTAAAAACAATATTTTTGCTTTTGTTAACATTTATATGTATAACTCCATGTTGTACTTAAAATCCTCAACTTTCGTGTATATGTATAGAATCCTATTGCTTATTAATTATTTCCAGTCAGCCCTTGCTACGGTCGAAATTCGACCGTAATTTAACTCAAAAATTAAACTTCGTACTATCCAAAGTACGCAAATACTTCTCAAATTAAATTAAATTGTATGGATTTTCAAGTTATTTTGAACACACCTAATCTTTCGTTCTCTACATCAACTATAACTATGCGTAATTTCGTACACCTCCGTCCGCGGCAAGTATCTTAGTAACGGATCACAAGTTTTCGCTTCACGTATCATTATATTAATTAATTAATTAATTAAGATTATAAATGGGAAAGTTTATTTGCACGTATGTATTTTACTCTTTTACGCAAAAACTTCTGGTCAAATTTCGCTGGAAATTGGCACATAGTTTATGACCTGGATTAACACTTGGGATACTCATTACCATAGTAAACCTAATCCAAGTTGCCAAAGCCGCGTAAATAAACTAGTAATACATATTTTTATTTGTACCTTCACACTAAATAGATAGTGCAATGCTATTTTTTTTTTACATTTTCTACTAGCTGTACCCTGCGCGCGTTGCTACGTCAACACAAAAAAAAAGAAAAAAAAATACACCAGAAACCTTCACGAGCTCAAGAATAACAACTTTGCTAACGATCATCACATGATCAAATGAATAGTTTACGATTCTATAGAGGACATACAGACAAACATTCATTTTTAGAAATAAGAAGAGAAGAAGATGTCTTTATAAATGTAAATAAAAAAAGCAACTAAAAATTACCCATATAAAAATGTCTACATAACTGCTCAGTATCGTAAACATATACCCATTAAGTTAAATTGAATTTATCCATATCACCCCAAGCAATTTTGTTTAATAATGACAAAGCAATTTTGTTTCTTAATGAATAAACCACAAATCTCATCAACCGTGTCACCCTATTCTATCTCGGAAACAATACATCTAGATATCTACATCTTGTTGCAACTTGCAATCTCTATTTTGGTCCGATAATAATAGACCAGTCCCGTTTAGTCAAACCCGAACAATCTAACTCTTGTCACTCTCATCTTCCAAACTATTTGTCAAAGGGAACACAAACAAGTTGTCAAATGGAAACAATCGAGGTCTTTTGTCGACGATCCCCCGAGAACTTGGGAGTAGTTTCGTCCTAATATGTTGCACGGTATCCGAGCTAAAAAGCTGAATGGGAATTCAAATGTACGCAATCGGATACGATATTGATTAATACGCTCATACGAATATGTAACAGTTTTTTTTTAATATATAAATAAAACAGATTTTGGAGTATTTCGACGAAGAAATAATATTGATGTTTGTGACTGCAATACCCTTTTAGTCATCCATTTCAGTTTGAATGTGGCAGGGGTTGATTTTGTATTCTCCCATCTTGAACTATGCAATAGTCTGGGCGGAATCAGTTGGAAACAAATTCAATGCTGCGACTACGTTCGTCGGATTGGTTCATAGTCGTAAACTTCGCGTTGACTTCCTACGTCCGTTGTTCCAAGCGTTCATTTTTAAACAAGTGATTTAGACACTGTAAAGTTTCGCCATTTCGCTTCTGACTTAGCGAGCACTTTCGACTCACTATCGCGGAGCTTAAGTACGTTTCTATAAATACGCTGTCTCAACACAGCTCCAAATCGTAAAGAAAAAGTTTCGGCCACGGAAAAAGCTCTAACGCGATCGATATTACGTGCACTGCGCAACGCAATAGGTTTTTTCGGGACAGTTAAAACGCAGCGTGGTGTGAAAACGTTATGGTTATTTTGCTCTTTCGTAGCGACTAATCTTTTAACGCGTCACAGGCGCACGCACATAAATTGAGGTTGAATAACGACTTGCACCCAACGAAGCCGATACTAACTCACCTTCTTCCCACCGGTGTGAAATGTGCTCAGCTCGCCGAGCAGTCGCGACTAAATTATTAATTTTGCGCATTATTCCACTGAATTGCACCTTTTATTACTTCATCGTGAACATTATTACGTCCAATTGAACCTCGCTGACACTGCAATTTGCATCGGTTATGCGAAGAATCGGTACAATGTAAAAGCAGCGTTTTGCTTTCGAAATGACGTAATTTAAAGTCGAACGTACATTATGCCAAGAATATCAGGGTTTCACTTAACTCGAAAAGATAACTCTTAAAGTTTCCTCGAGTTTCGAGAAGTGGAAGAAAGAAATTAATCTTTTGAGTCTTGTAGTCTCGTCTCGTTCCTAACTCATTTCTTCATTATTACATTTCTGTTTCCGGTCGGCGGATTTTGATTTATGACTTTAATTTGGCAAGGTTGTGGACGACAGGCTGAGACATGGAGTGTTTTCAAGGAGCCATCGTGCAATTGTTTAATTAATCTTAAGCTGCGGAGCGTCGGGTTCCATACTAGCTGCGGGTGCACTACACTTGCCCCAACTTTAAACTCGTTAAAAGTTCCTTTGAAACATTTGGCGCCAGATAAGCCGCAGTCAGACTTGCTCTTGAGATTGTTAACTTATCTAGTGTTATAATTAAACAGCATTTCATTTCCCATTTCTCGCCAATTTCTAACGCCATATTACTGAAAGTCATTTACGATAATATCTTACATTTTTTACAACTCGTTTAATCTCCACTATTATTATTAGAATCATTTTATTGTATTGTATTGTACCTATTTTGTTCTTTGAAATAATTTTCATTTCATAATCACTTTTAGACAAAAAAACGTCAGGTCTTTAGACGAGTCCCGAATGCAAAGAGCAGTTACGAGTTTGCACAGACCATAAAGTGTGTACAGAGGGCACTCGGATGCACTGTCACATTGGACACCAAAAGCTTGTACATAACAAGCGGCATTGAGTGAACAAGGCTCATTCCTCGCACACAAGATGGCCGACAATGGCCCTTAGCGGATAATTACTCAAATAGATTGCCCATTGGGGTATTGTCTCCGTGCGCCTCCGACGTGATATAGGAATGTTTCTGACTCGCATACTAACTATTCGAACATATTTTCTACGTAATGCGACCTTATTGTTCCGAAAATTGCGGGCTTTTCGTTATTGCTATACACGATTTCAGTTCAGGGACTTCATTATAATAATAGAAAATGTTCAAATTATATTTGTTATCAATGCACGGTTATTCTGGTCCCATGTCTCCTTAGAAAGAGAAGGTTAGGGCCAATTACCGCGTTGGTTAAGTACGACTTGATTTATTTAAAACAGTCCTCTAAAAGATAACTTTTAGGCAAGTTTACATTAAAACTCAATAATGAATTTGACACAATTTCTTAATATATGTTTTTGTTAATTGTCGGCAGATTTACGTAGTTAATTTAAAACGCTAATTAACAGTCAGGCTTACCTTACCTAAATGTCTAAAAGCTTCAAAATATTTCACAGACGTTCGTTGCGTAATCTATAAACATTTAACTAAAAGAGGTTCTTTGACAATTTAACACTTATTATTGTCTAATAAAAACAAATATGAGATGAAAACTGGTATGTATATAAAAATCAAAGATGTTCATGAAACTTCAGCAAAAATTCCGCAAATACGACAGAACTCTGACTATTGTTTGTTGTTGCGATTATTTCCTCATTAACATTGTTGACATAAATGAGCAATAATTATTCTGGATGCAGATGATAATTAGTGGATCCGCAAAGTATGAAAAAGTGTAAAAATGAACGTACGCATATGCACGCAATACAAATATTTCATTTTTACGGCAGTTCCTACATTAAGCGTAACTTACATAAAAAGTAATTTCATTTTCAGTGAAGAAACGCTTGGGCAAATTAAAGAAGTTTATATTTAGCAGAGCAATAAGTCTTGTTCCTGTTTCGTTTTAAAATTATGCAAACTTTTTCACGGCGCATTAAAATGTTATTTAAGTCTGGAGCGTCGTAATTTCTAGCAGCTCGTGTCGGGAGAATTTTTCTCGGTTCGCATCACGGGTATTTAATCAGACATTTTGATCAACACGTCCTCGCTCGGTAATATAATTACAGTTAACAGCAGTACGCCGACGTTATCGCGCATATAAATTAGAGCGATTTACATTTAGCGTCGCGACACGGAGCCGGCCATTACCGTGAGTGATGCGGGGATAGGTGCGGGCCGAGATCATCGTCGGCCGATTGTTATTCCAGCTTTTCGGAGATACCGACGGTAATTTGGGGATCATCTTGCATTGCTAATGTTGAGATATTTGCGGAGTTGTAAGTATAGGTGTCGCACTCACGATTAAAGGATAACGAAGAAATGAAACGTTTTTAAGACATAAAACGTTGCCACAAAGCATTACTTAGCCTGTAAAATATCAGCAAAGGCCTTTGATACTTTCATAATACATTACTAAAAGCGGAAAAAGAAAATATTGTTGTCTTTATTTTGCTTGCATGTCGACGCAAACATATTTTCTTGATTTTGTAACATCAGTCCAATCTCATCTCGATAAAAATATAGACGTACTAATTATTAAAAGACGCAGAATAAAAGATGTCTTCTTCGTTTTATCTCCAAACAAGTAACTATGATACAAAAGACAATGATGTAGTTACAACCGCATCAGATTAAGTTTAGCATAGTAGCTTCACGGTGGCAGGTAATTCGCTTTATGAAATAGCCGCGTAGTGGAATCTGATTGGCAAACTTAGTTCATTATTCATGTTCATTACGCATTGATGCGTGATGGCGTCCTAACCCTGCGCGATCTCCGGATTAAGTTTAATTCCGCCTGTGGATTTGTTATGTAGCTAACTTTGGTGCTATATACATGTCGAGTTACTTGCATTCGGATACGAAATGGTAATATAACCATGAAATAGTTTAGAGAAAAAAACCCGTTTTTTATAAATAAACTTTACAGGGAATCTTAATATCGTTGTGTTGTTTTTTGATAAAATCTTTTTTATGTTTATAATTCGATAAAAAAATATATAAATTATATATCTTGATTGCATAAACGGCACTTATTCCATCGTCTTTGGAGGCCCACAGTTATAAATATATTAATTAGAAAAAATGAGTTTCTCGGTGTCTGGTGTGTATTGTAAGCAAGTAAAATCTTATCAGTAAAGGACATTTATTTTTATTTTATATGTCATAGTATATTTGTTGATGATGGTTAAGAATAGAAAATAAAAATTTTAAAAATTGCACCAACTTTTCAACATCTCAGGTATATGGCGTATGTGTTACATAACATAGGAGGTACTTACTATATTACATGTAACGACAAAGTATAACAATTAATCTCTCCCCAAAGCATTGTCCCAATGCTGGGCACGGGTTTTCCCTCAGAATAAGAAAGTTTTAGGTAATAGTCCACCGCGCTAGCCAAGTGCAAATTAGTACACTTCACACACTTTTAAGAACTTTTTTTTAAATTTCAATTGTGTATGTTTCCTTACGACGTTTTTCTTCACCGTAAAGAAATGATAATTATTTTTTTATATACACAATATTTAAAAAAATAAGTGGCTTGAACATTCGGACCTTCGATTGTGTAGCCAAGTTTCAACCAATAAGCTATCTTTGCCTTTCACAATTAATATAGCAATTCTATGCATGTAACAATAATATACATTAAGTAATTCATTTGGTAGTAAATACTTCATTACATCGAAGAAAGCCTAAATACAAACTGGCCGCTGGAATTGAAAGCAGATCCAAAAGCTGAACGTAACACGCATTCCTGTCACCAGTAAATGGGAAAGCCAGGTTCGGGTTGCAACAGCTTTGTCGTAAACTAGGTTTGTACCTTGTGAAATTGTAGCCGCCAGACCTGAGCAATGCTGTGAACATACCCCGCATTGTACATCTATGCAAATAGTACAAGACAATTAGACCTTTGTAATATATTGAAAGGCCTTATTTTGCGAATAGACCTCGGTAACGGAATAGCTATCACGTCTACCGGGACTAAAGTCCGAAGTTCATATCAGCCAGATTTTTTTTGTTTCACCGAAAAGCAGTGATAAAAATAATTTATTTCCATATACACATAATTTTAGGAAAATCAGTGATACGTACCAGAGATTCTAACCTCGAAAACTCGATTATGATGTCAAGTGTCAACCATTAGGCTATCTCTGTTTTTAGCAAATAATTAGCAATTATATGCATAAATTGAGTCATTTGTCTGTTAATACTCCATAATATCGAAGAAAGCCTAAATACAAACTGGCCGCTGGAATTGAAAGCAGCCCCAAAAGCTGAACGTAACACGCATTCCTGTCACCAGTAAATGGGAAAGCCAGGCTCGGGTTGCAACAGCTTTGTCATAAACTAGGTTTGTACCTTGTGAAATTGTAGCCGCCTGACCTGAGCAATGCTGTAAACATACCCCGCGTTGTACATCTATGCAAATAGTACAAGACAAATATACCTTTGTAATATATTGAAAGGCCTTATTTTGCGAATAGACTTTGGTAGCGGGATAGTTATCACGTCTACCGGGACTAAAGTCCGAAGTTCGTATCAGCCAAAAACTTTTTGTTTCACCGTAAAGCAATGGTAAAAACAATTTATTTTAATATACACATCATTTTAAGAAAATCTGTGGTACGTACCGGGGGTTCTAACCTCGCAAACTCAATTACAATGCCAAGTTTCTACCATTAGACTATCTCTGTCTTTAGCAAATAATATAACAAATATATGCATTAATTGAGTCATATGGTAGTAAATACTTCATTACAGCTAAGAAAGCCTACAAATACAAACTGGCCGCTGGAATTGAAAGCAGACCCAAAAGCTGAACGTAACACGCATTCCTGTCACCAGTAAATGGGAAAGCCAGCTTCGGGTTGCAACAGCTTTGTCGTAAACTAGGTTTGTACCTTGTGAAATTGTAGCCGCCTGACCTGAGCAATGCTGTAAACATACCACGCATTGTACATCTATGTAGATAGTACAAGACAATTAGACCTTTGTAATATATTGAAAGGCCTTATTTTGCGAATAGACCTCGGTAGCGGAATAGTTATCACGTCTACGAGGACTAAAGCTCAAAATTCATATCATACAGAAACATGTAGAATTTAAAATTCCGGCTTCTACTATTACTACTTTTGTGCTATTTATCTTTGTATATTCTTTATATTCTCCTTTAATCTTAAACCTAAGTTAGAGACAAATCAAACTACAAAACAATTTTAATTTATTCAAAAAAATTTACCTATTTATCAAAAAGTTGGATGTGAATGAAATTTTGTTTACAATTGTTGAATTGTTTACATGTGAGTCATTAGCTATTAAACACCAAAGAAACGCGGAGTAATTGCCGAGTCGCGCCTTCTATAGCGTTCACGTAAAATCAAATTAAAATCATTCATTAAGCGTTCACTCAAATTACTTCCGTCACACCGTTCATAAATTTAATTCCCACATTTCGTGGCAAAACCTCCGCAAATTGGTCTTAATTTACTCGAAACGTATAGCCTTAATGATAAGCGTATAAGCAATATCTTTATTGCTGGGGTTGGAGACGTTAAGGCGGCGACATACGCGTCTGCAAGATTGGCATGCATGCATGCATGAATTGTTTGGTATAAAATTTTCACATCATATGCTTGAAAGATGCTTTGTACGAGCATAGTGACGAAACAGTAGCTTGAAGATTGATTAATTTTTATTCCGTATACTTTAACAAGCTACACGTACAATGATAACGAAGACTGATTTTATGTATGTTTTATTCATTATTAAAAAAAATATAAGCGTTCGAAACTCCTACTCTACATCAACTATAATCGTGCTAAATTTTATACAAATCCGTCCGCGGCAAGTTTCTTAAAAACGGGTCCCAAGATTTTGCTTCACGTATACAGATCCCGAATTTGACATAGGCCTATTATTACCCAAACCAGCGCAAAATATTCCTCGAATATGATTTTTGTATCATTACTAAAGCTATTTGGAGTTTATAAAGACGACTTATGAAGAGACGATCCGCGTGGCAGAGCGGTTACCATACCGGTCTGACGCGCAATGGGTCCCGAGTTCGAATCCCGGCCTGACAGGTATCTGAATGATGAGATTAGAATCATGTTCTGGGTCTGGATGTTTGTGTATTCGTCTTGCGTGTGTCCATGGTACCCACGACACATGAGAAAATACTAGTGTGGGGCTACACTCATAGCCCGACACTAGGATTTCCTGTTCGAGAAAAGGTATTTTAAAACATGATATTATCCTATGCATGTATGTCTTTCAGTCGCGTGTGTGGCCGCCTTAACTTATTTTACAAGTACATTATCTCACTTATAAGTAACTTTTCGTGTAAGTGCGTGTTGTTACTAGATATTTTCATGCTGCGTAGCTCAAGGCCCCGTTTACTATTAATCTTCGAGAGTGAAAATTCTATACGTCATTTTTTTGTTACATTTTTTTTCACTAATCTTTTATTTTAAGTCCAATACCGTGTAATTATGCCTAAGTACAGAAACAGTTAATAAAATAAATATACTCAGATGCACATTTCATTTTGTATTTTAAATATTTCATAAATCTAACCATTTTCTTTTTGTCGTCTAATAAGAAAAAACAAATTAAATTTTTATTTAAACTGTTTCATTCTGAGTCTAGATGTTTGTACTCTCATTTGATATTTAATTTTTGTATATGACGATCACAAAGAGTTTTAAGAGTAAGTCATTTTGTTATAACAAAACCATTAAACAATTCTCTACTTCATTCTGTTATGGCATTACAATGCAATAAATTACGCCGCATTATTCCGATAGGAATCTAAATATAGAAAATTGAGTTATTACCTATAATAGAGGAAATTTATCAGTCGGAATTGAAGCGAGGTTCCTGTAGCGGAGCTTTTCCTTGAAGCTATCGGGGTTCCAAGTATTATGCAACTGAACCGTCATCTATAAAAATTGCTCGTTGCTTTAGTTCGATCGATAGCCAATTATGTACCTATTATAGCTTCAACTACTGATGCAAGTGATTTTACAGGAAACTGAGGGGAAATTCGCTTATGGGCTGAATTGGCCAGTCCTGATATGGTTTCTTGATACTTAAGTACCTATTTGAGGTTTTAAAAATATAAAAATGCACGCACCACTGAATAATGTGCGTATTATACATTGATTAACACTGCTTTTCAGGGAAGGAAAACATCGTGAGGAAACCTAGACACCCGAGAGTTCTTTAAAAAAAAAGTTCTCGGAGGTGTGTGAAGTCCACCAATTCGCACTTGGCCAGCGCGATGGACTATGGTCTAAACTCTCTCATTTCGAGAGAAGACTCGTGCCCAGCAGTGGGACAGTAATGGGTTGACGACGAAAATATAAACATACATTGTTACTCTTGTTTTAACTGATGTTTAAAAAAATGTTGTAGAAAATGGTAGTTTGTAGAAAAAGTTGTCAATAAACGGGAATAGGAAAAACAATAGGAGATCGACGAAGATATATAGATTGATAAATAGATAGAAGATATTTACAAGCAATTTCTTCAGTTTCAATTACGTAAATGTACTAATTGATTCTTAAACTATGGTTAAATGAAAATAAAATTAATATGTAAATAGTATTTTGTTTAAATCTTTATATCATATAGAATGTTATAATTTTGAGTACTAGATATAGACGTAGTTCAATATAAGTATTTATTATTGTAATTTTATTTGTTACCCACTAGTAAGGAGTTCTTTGTTCTCAAATGATCCAATACGGGTCAGAATATAACTACTTATCATGACTAGTCGTTTTAACTTTCAATTAGTCTCCTTTCTTTTATACATATTATAATGAGTTCGAAACTCTTTATCTTATCTATCTATTGGAAATCATAAGCCGAGGCTTTGTGCCAATCATCATAAAAATCCATTAAAAAGATTCTCACTTACGTTAGGAATTTTCTTTACTTATCATGATCCATAATTTACTTAGCTCAAATATAAAATAGAGGAGGCACTATTGGAACTTTCCAGAAGGAGTGTAAGCGCTTTCAGGCCAATTAGCGTTTTATTTATCGAATCGCGGATAAAAGCAATTTGATTTAGAAGCTCAATATAAGACGATCATTAGAGAATCGACGGCAATGAAGTCAGAGTATAATGGAGAAAACATACTATTTTATTCGCAACTTTAAACGCGAAATATTTCTGCAGCGAGTTTTGTTAGCTGCATCCGAACCGCGGAACTCGGTCAATGTTTTATAGCTGGAAACATTTAATTCTGGTTTAGTGCGAGTACACAAAATTACCGCAAACGGAAAACATTAACGAAATAACAATAGCAATATTGTATTTCATTTGTATCACTGTCCACATATGTGTGAAAGGATAGCTGCTCTATTGATGCACTTAAAATGGTACTAGTTAGGCTTATTCTTTTAGTGACAAAGTTCTGATAATTGATGTCTAAAATCATAAGCAAATTATGCTGTTGTAAAATTTTAATATTATGAGCTTCCTTTAGCGACTTTAGAGTTCTGGTGATTAATGTGTAAAATCATACGTAAATTATGCTTTTGTAAAATTTTAATAATATGAGCAGATTGTAACAAAAAATAATATGAAGGTATTAATGCGTAAACAATCCTTAATGTTCCTTTCTTCATAGAATAGGAAACAATTCGCATAAAATTCTTGTTAAAAAAGTAAATGTAATAAATTTCGAATCTAGTTTATTATAAAAATATATATATAACATATTTAAACCTTGCACAAAGGATTAAAAAAGGTAGTTAAATTATAAAGTTATGAAATCAAAATGTATAGAGTCAAAACTATAAAATTTTAAAACCGTATTCACGGTATTCCTGTTTTTTCAGCCAGTACCTAATCGTATAAAATATCTACATCCTATTCTAACAAAGCCCACTGGTTTCAGGTAAATGAATATTGATGAATCAGCCATTCAGTCAGGAAGAATTTGTTTGTGTATGAAATTGTAAAAAACGTGACATAAATAAATTTGCATCTCAATTCAACGGTATCGATTTAATCGTTTGCATTTGATCCCTTTTGTGGACGAAACATTCGGAGCGATCAACATGTGTATAGTTCGAATACAATACTTTTAGAGACCTGCCGAATACGTATTCCAGTATTGCACGCGGTTTTTCATTCTAAAATTGTTGTACGTGAAGGAAATATAGTGGAACGGATACGTCAACACGCTCTAGTATTTTGTTATATTACGAGCAATTTTAGGTATTGATACAAAATATCCGGACTTTTAACGAAAATTGAATAATTGATGTTTTATAATATTTTTAAGCTATCGCGGGCTTTGAGCGCGGTGACCGAATCAAGAAATTTCGTAACTAAAAAAACCTAACACCACCCCCCACTCAGCCTACCATGTAGCGCGGCCGAGCGTTCGCTTAACATGTATGTAGATATATGGTACGACAGTACGAAGCTCGCACGGGTTGTGACGAGCTGCCCGGTTAGCGGACTCGGACGGAATCGGAAATAAAAAGTATATAGCAACACAGAAAAAAACTTCAATTAATATCAAGGAAAAAATACTGCATACAAAAATAAATAATTATAATTGCATAAATTAATAAAAAATGGTATGCAATAGCTTTACCGCGGCAGTCCCCGAGTGCCGCACGTTTTTTTGTTATTATTGGTGTAATATCTGAATTTGCTAACTCCATTTCCTTGAGATAAAACAAAGACAAACTTTAGAGAGGCCTCACCTTGCCTTTCATAAAAATCTTCCGTAGAGCAGCAACGACGAATCGTAAAATTCCGTCGTGAAATTACGATTCTAAGCCCGCCAAATAAGATCATTTTTTCACGAACAGCTATAAAGGATAAAAGCTTTACCTAAAGCACGAGCTTTCTTTAAGAAAATGAAATGTACATAACAAAGATCCGCTAATTACTCTTTGTATGTCTCTTAAGCTCATTATTATCGAGTCTAATGTATTAATAGCAATCAGAATGAAAAGGCGTTCGATCAAATGGAACATAAGACAAAACTGCTCAGTGGCTTGACGCGAAGGAAGCAATGTTATTTTTTGCCGCAACAGAGTCACGCCGTCCTCAAAGCTTACTACATATTACATTCATTATTGGAGGATATCGATGAAAATCTCCAGCATCCAATCTCGCGGGGATCGCTGGCGGTCCGCGTATTCTTGTAATTTCAGAGGCATAATTTTATTTATTAGAGTGTGCCCTCATCGGAGCGGCGAGAACACCCCATTTGCCGCTTCATTGACTTACAACGGCACTCCATAATACTTCGCACATATTTCTGTAGCGCCTCTCTCGCAAATGTTAGATCCCTCGCACCTCATTATATTGCGGATGACATTTAATAAAACATTATGGCTAGGTATCTGAGGAACGGCTCTCGATAACCGCCCGACATGCCGTTTAGCTCGAAAATCTATTCAGAAACTCAGACAACCCCTCGTGTTCTTTTTGTGTCCCTCGAATACACGAATAATATTAAATTTTCTTACATTTAGTGTAAGAATGTACACGTTATATTAGATATTTCGTAAGCGATTTCAAATATGTCGTTAAATAACCCAACCCTTGTCAGTTATAAAGATTTAAGTTAGTTTTATGTAAAGTAAATACTTTTACCGTACGAAGTTTTGTGGTTCTTTTAATGTATGTTTTTAGTAATAAGCACGTTTAATAAATATATGATATATATGTATTTAACGTATAATATATACCGTTTATCAATTTTACTTGAAAAACTGTCTTTTCATAATGCAGCTATAAAAATTTTTGTATTTTGTACTTTTTGTATCACTTGAATATAAAAAACAAATATGTAGTGTTTACAAGTACAAGTACAGAGTATATAAAGAAGTTATGCAGTGGAAGGTATACATATTTTAAGATTCAAGTGGGAAACGCGCCTACAATCCACCTGAAGTACCAACGCAACTTCATACAGAACATTGATTTTATTTTAATTCAATCATGGATTGAAATTTCAGAGTACTAAGATGAACATCTTAGTACTTACACAAACCTTACACAAACGGGAGCCGGTAAGCACACCTTTACACCCAAACATAAGAACTGCTTCACGCTAGAAATATATGTATGTGGCGGTACCACCGCCACATACATATATTTCTCTGTTCGACCAATATACGTTCCTTGCAATACGTACCTACGTACCTTAAATGTATATGTAAAATAATATGTAAATATATTTATATATCTTCAAAATTATCACTATAATTGATTGATAATTCTTGTTTTTATTTACGCAAAGACATATTTATAAACCGAACTCAATTTGCTTACATTAAAAAATACACACATACACATATTCAACCAAAACAAACTTCCTCGTAACGCATTCACAGTGAAATTTAATGCAAATTCCCTAAATAGCGATGAGTGCAATAATATTTGAACGTTCTCTAATTAAGTACTTACCGAGAGCCCACACAACCTCCGGACAGTTGACAAATTGCAGCTCATACCCGCCGCCCACCAGCCACCGCACAATTGTTTTAGTACCTACCGATACCACATTTGTATCAAATATTTTCATTTTCATATAACATAATGATGCGGAATTGAAATCTGTTTATAATTAACCCGTGAGTGCGGCGTGGTGCTATTTATTAGTGAGATTCTATTACAGTCATTAAATATGAAAAAAAGTGTGTGTGTACTTATGTGTACGCGTTAGTAACCTTCTTTAAATTTTATTTTTCGCCTTAGTCTACGTTTGTAGAAAATACGACAATAACGATACGACGATACCACAGATCAGTGGTGGCAACTTAATGGTTGAAACTTGCCCTCTCGAACGGGAGGTCCGAGGTTCAAACCCAGGCACGCACCACTGATTTATGTGCGTATTAGAAATTAATTATCACTGCTTTTCGGTGAAGGAAAACATCGTGAGGAAACCTACACACCCGAGAGTTCTTTAAAAAAAAAAAGTTCTCGGAGGTGCGTGAAGTCCACCAATTCGCACTTGGCCAGCGCGGTGGACTATGGCCTAAAATTCTCTCATTTCGAGAGAAGACCCGTGCCCAGCAGTGGGACAATAATGGGTTGGCGACGATACCACATTTGTATCAAACATATTTTCATTTTCATACTACATAATAACGCGGAATTGGGATCTGTTTATAATTAACCCGGGAGTTGCGGTGTGGTGCTATTTATTAGTGAGATTGTATTAAAGTTAATATTATAACTATATAAAATCTATTTATTTACTTAACATTATAATATATAACCCAAATTTATTATTTATTTATCTATATTGGTATATGACGCACTATGTACAAATTAATCTGGACCATATGAATTTTATTTCATTTGAATAACGTACAGTAATTTTAGACAAAATTACTAACAATAAAATTCAACAGTACGCCATTTATCAGTTTTCGCATCTTATTTGTCTAAGCGGTATTTTGAAGGTGGTAGAACCAGTTTAGTTCGACCGAGGAACTACCACCGGCACACTTATTTCTAGGGTGAAGAATTTCTTGCGTTTCAATGGAGTGGTGGAGTTGTCGGTACACTTTTATATGAGGCGACCATCATAGTCCTCGGGAGTAGCAACGCATCTGGGATTGACTTCAGATAGAACCCATGTTCCGTATAAAATTGATGCAAGAAAACGTTACTATAACATATTTAAACATAAATATAAAAACGAAAGTAGATCTATCTATTTGAATTATGACTGTATCTTGGACTAATAATACTACTAGGAAATACTAATCAGTATTTGAAATACAATAAAACAATATACTACTTTTAACTTAAGTGATAAGAAAATATTTAATCTATATTTCAATAACATCCTCCACAGAGCAACCCCAATTTTAAGTGAAACGGATGCAACCGCAGGGCACCTCTATATTATAGTATGCCTAGATGTCAAGAAAATATAAAGCACTAATTCGATAAAATTTAAATTAACATAGAAGAAATCATAAAGACATAAGCAACTGGACCTAGGTTGGCTGGCTACATTTACTCGTATATGTTTCAATGTGACAATACAATATGGACACACGTTACAAAATAAATGTTTATAATACGTGCCTGCGGACTGGAAATAAAGCTTTAGATTCGTGTACACTGCTGCCAATAGCGATTTTTGAAAACACCTGAGTCAATCAACCCATTCACACCCCCTACCGAATTTACAACTATTGGTGTAGTTAGGGATGCTATTTTTTATATAATAAAAGTAGTAAATGATGATGTGGGGCTGTACCGTGTTATTTCGTAAGTAGAACTACTTTGGATTTCTCGTGAATGTTACAGGCAATAAGGAACAAAATCCAGGTTTTAAGGCAGTAGAGTGCGATCACCAACTAGTCGCGGTAAGTACTGCCAAAAGATTTTAGAAGAAACGTATGCCCTACAATGGACTACAAAAGGCTGGTGTAAACGAGAATGCAGTACACCTGGTAAATGGATGCTGCCACGCCTGAAGTTTTATAATCAACCACTGATAGGCTCACCAGTTTGTCCCTGTAGTTCCGGGAATAGAATAGTGCTACCCCACATAACCCTGCGTTGCTCTCACGGCGTCGGGTACCTTTTGAAGGTTTCCCTTTCGAAAACAAAAAGGCTCTCCTGATACTTTACTCAAGGAATAGCACAGAGGCGTGTTCTCCTGACAACTCAGAAGGAATGTCTGCCATAAGTATTACCTCATTTCAGACTCTTCAACCAGAACACAGCATAGTAAACTAACGCTGTGAAGCCGCTAAAGCATCGATGGCGTTATTAAAACTCTTGATCAAATTCTGACTCAAAAAATATTTCAAAGTATTACGAATTAAAAATTTAAGCAGTTTTAAAAAAACAATAACCAAGTAATATGTCCCACTTTTGTCACAAGTTTATTAATCCTATTTTTCAAAGTTCCTAAGTGTAATATTTAGCAGCTGCATGCCGTTATAATAATAAGAAACGAGTTCATGGTAATCTTTCGCAATTGTTTCCGTGTTATTTCAAAATTAGCTTTACTACGAGGTCTGTGGGTGAAATTATTAAATTGCTCCACTTTGAAGCCGATGTGGCTCCCTTTGGGGCGAAAAATAAAATATTAGAAAAGGCTTACGTACTTTTAAATTATGAGGTAATTTCATCAAGGGAGATTGCGGCACGCATTTTATTTTTAACATCTCAAAGACGGGCCTTTCATCGAGAAAGTAAGCCTTAATGATTGCTATTATTTATAACTCTTTAACTCGGTAACGACGGGGGATTACACGAATACCACAAAAATATTGTTAAATAAAAATACAAAATTTTGAAAAGTGACCTGTTTTATAATTTTATCAATTAAGTAACATAAGGGATATGGAAAATCTCATGTCTATCTGTAATTTTTAATCCTGAAGGTCAGTGTTTCTCAAAGCTGGAATCCAGGGGTTGCAGACAGCTAGAGTGGGAGCTCGAACTGTTCGGTCAGGCAATCCCGGGAAGGACGGCGGTATGTGTGGTCGCATACCGTCGTAAAGACTAGACGGAGCGGTGGGCCCAGCCGCCCATCTGGGAAGAGCCCGATGGGGCAACGAGCTCGGAGGATTCCGGTTGAAGTCGTTTCGAGATCCCGGAGTCCTCCTTTTCAGCGCCGAGGACGGCCACCGGGGGGGTTTTAGTGCGGTAAAAATCCCACATAACCCTGCTTCGCTCCCACGGCGTCGGGTACCTTTGGAAGGTTTCCCCTTCGAAAACAAAAAAAAAAACTGGAATCCAGGAGATCACACTCTTGATAGAGAAACATTTGTTGGATGTTTTAAACCATCAAACGACAATTTAATAGGATCTTATAAAGGCAGGAACACAGTTTACCTACCTGTCACTAATGGTTACCCACGCCTGCACTAAACGCATCGCATATTGCTTAACAATACAATACAATACAAAAACTCGTTATTGTATACCAAAAAAATCATAGAACAAATATAGCATATACATATTATAAGGTACAATAGGTGGCCTTATCACTTAAATAGCGATCTCTTCCAGGCAGTCTTAAAACTTAACTTAGTAGATCAGTTACCACAAACTACGCGAGTATGCGTGCTTCGCATTTCGCCATATAATATAACCTAGTCCTAATTTACATATCATTATCCCCTATCATATCCCTATCATACCAAGATGTATGTAGACACCTTGTAATAAGCCGCATCGAAGTTAAAAGGATTAAAATTTAATTCATACAACTATTTATTTGGAATTCCGAACAATACTTAAATCTATGAAAATACTCACACCTGTGACATTTACGTGATATTTGTTTCCGACGAGCAACTAAAGTTACTAAAAAACTTTTCCATAAAAAAGTGCAACACGAAAGTTTGTTTGTTTCACCGTAGATTCCAGACATTTTTATCATCGTAGTTTCGCTAGTACTTAAACAAACCGATCAGAAAGTATAAAGCAAACGTTGAAAATACAGCCATAAAAGTTTCACAAGTTGTGGGAAGTTCGGTTCGTTTTATATTTCTGTGCGACCGCCTGACGGATTTTGATTTATCATTTTAATTTGGCGAGCGAGGACGGCCCGAGGTGTGCCCCTAGACCCCTCGGGATTCTCTCGGACCCCTACTTTAAATTTAAACCCATTATATTAAATCACTATCCGTTGTTACATCCAATACAATTATGTTTATAAGCTGTCTTTTACGGAAAAATGGACAATTGAATATACAATTATACATAGTACGGTATTCGCCATTTACGATTTTCGTGTTTTTTTTCTGTCGATATTTCGGACCAGTTTTAGGCATCGTGGTCACAACGAAACTATCATGAGTATTCGTTCCATAATAAATTACACCCATTCCACGATAATATTCGTCTAAAATCATATAAATTTTCATTGATTAGTAAAATAACTATTTTACTAGCCTATTCGAGTCTATTCCCAGAACCGAAATCATTATTGACATTTGCAGAGTATTTGATTCATTAAAACTTCACATTCATTCCTTTAAAATAAATCCAAATCTCATATTCACAACAGGTAAAAGTATTATTTTATTTGTAACGTAATACTCAATCGGCTTAAACGCAAGCGAGAATTTGAAGTGCCACTGAAACGATAGGTAACTAAGCTTGTTGTAGCAACAAGCTAAGAAGGTTAGAGCTAATAGCTAATACTGACAGCTTTCAACCATCTTATTGTCTTAGAATTAAATAAATACGATTAAAGCGTCCGTGGATTCTATTAATCTGCAAAGAATTTCTCGCAATATGAGTTCAATTCCTGTGTACCGTCGGTTGACCTACTTTTATTGTTTTCATCCTTGCTATAGAGCACTAACATAGATATCAGTTGTCTAGGAACCGTTGTCTATAATATAAACATCTAGGAGAACAAGACCTATTCGTAATTTACCATAAATAGTTTTTTATGTATCTGACTTACCAAAAGAAATTTATTTGATTCAATTTGATGATATGCAGACAAACATCGTAATAAGTTTCTAGATTTATTGTTATTAGGCCGAATGTGGTCTTAAGCTAGGCATCAGATAGGGCGGCGAGTGGTTAGCAGCTCAAGGCGCGATGACGTCACGCGCCACCCCGCCTGCTCCACCGCCCGCCTTCATTTGTTTTCTGGTGTCACTTCTTATCTCGTCTCGCAATTATTACAATTTGTCCGCTCCTCCCCTTATCTTAGCGAGTTTGCCACTTCAGCATAAAGGCAGCCGACTTCAGCAGATTCGCGAGATCATATTGAGGAAGAAATCCGCTTTTTTCTAATTTCGCCAGCAGTTGAGGATTTTTCAAAACTTTGAATAATGACAGCGCCGTAAATTGCAGAGGTGGCCACGAAATGCCGCTGACAGCGGGCCGTTGTTTGTTGTTTTGCTAACTTTACTTTTTCATCGCCCGCCCGCCGGTTGTTGTTTGATAGGGCTATTTTACTCGACACAGATTTTTACAATCCACTTCTTCCGTCTACCTCAGAATGCCAAGTTCATTTTCATTATGATGCTCCAGACCAACTTAGCTTTTCGATTTAAATTTAACTTTCCGTTGTGTCTACTGCGGACGTTTGAAACTTTTATTATCTGAAATATTTATTTATAGTCTTAGCGATTGATGTAGTAAAGTTATATTATGTTTTGAATGTGGACGTATTTCCTAGCTTTGCATCATTAACATTATGTCAAGTAAGTGCAGATGACACAACGATACGTCGCATAACCTAATCCATGTTATTTTTGACATAAGTCCAAACAAGTACAAACTTAGTAACAACAATGTTTACAGGATTCAGCTATCCATACACAAATTCGATACAGGTGTACACGAATTAAACACTTTCGATGTCGTTAGTGCCCCCGATTGCCACACGAGTGCGCCGTCTCCGTATTTTTATCGCTCCTTCGCTGAAGGGGAGCGCCGCGCGCACTCGTTGTCGCGACAAAATGTTCAATTTTAGATACAAATAAAAAAGGTCGGATGCTTCGCACAGAATATTAACGGCTCACAATATGAACGTAGGCATCCGGAATTCGCGTCAAAAGTGCCGAAACGATGTTATTCTTTTCCGCGCGGAGGTAATAAGCGAAGCGGCCCCGACCGTGCCGCGGATATGAAATCCAGAAATGTTTATGGTAGACGATAATGGGCCGGTTTCGTATCCGATCGGGGCTTACGAATGAAAAGGATCCTCGTAATTAGAATCCTTAAGGCCTTTTGTAATAGCGTAATTGTTTCCCGTTGTCGCCTGGCGCACTCTGTTATCTATATGAATGGAACGTTCTAATACAAAGAGGAAACTACAGCCGTGACGCGCGTTGTTCTATTTGCACGTCGGTTAGTCGCATTGTGTTTTATTTCTTGTTGGTAGAGCTCAGATTGAGGAAGTGCGCCACAACACGTGCCCGATGCCGGCGTGATTGAGCGCCGTCAGTTGCGCACCGATCCTCGCATGCCGCCACCGACCTGTGCCCTGCTTCGACCGCCAAACATCCGCGCTTCTAATTGCATGCGTAATTTACTAATTCATCTTAACACAATGCGACTGCCAAGTGCTGTGCCGTGAAAGAAAATTGATTAACTGTTGCAGCATGGTACTAACTATAACGTTAAATTAGCCCAGATTGATATTAATGTCATAATGGATGAAGATTGCAACGGAGATGACACGAAGACTGATGTAACCTACGCATAAATAGCTTAATTAACTGGGTCGAACATAGCTCGGATTCTCCATTGAAGTTGCTATATAAATACTGTACACACGATAAGGTATAAGTATAGCTAAGTAGGACGTATATAGGTAAGGTGGTTTGGCTAGTACATAGTACACATGAATCGGTACACCGCAATAACCCCGGAGCCATGTTAACACGCTTAGAGTAGATTTGCCTGTGAATTGTCGATTCTGCAATTCGATTGATTTAATGCTCAATAGACTATCGACATAATTCCAAATTGTGATTATTGATTTATGAAGTCATTTAGACGATAGCGTTCGATTGGTACCTATATGTACAAATATTATCAAAAATACTAAGTCTTCTCAATTTTTCTACATACTCATGTCAAAGGTTCCTGAGTACGGTATTATTACGGACCGGTTGCTATAACTATACTAGAAACTTGGGCTCAATACGACAGTTCAGTGTGGTCCTTCAATAGACTCCTGTAATAATATTTGCATACAAAGACGATCCCGCCAGTGCTTTGCGCTTTGTACGCAAATTTGCAAATTTTCTACTGTTGCTATACTTGGAAATGAAGCCTTTGAATGTGCCCATAAATGGAATAAAGAGCAAAATTTCGAAAGAGTCCCTCGGAATATTAAGGTTAATTTGCTCCTTCATAAGATAAGCATCACAAGTCAACCCTTTCAGCTTAGGGCGAGGTGCGAGGTGCGAAGCGCAAACAACTAGACAGACGTCCTGTTGACGCCGAACTGTCAGTCATGTCGAAATATCTGGCTCACCTTACGGTTATAGTTTAGTTACGGAGAAGCTGATTCAGCGCCAGGCTGACCTAAATATTGACAGAAGTTCATAACTATATGTAATCTACTTCGATTACTGTTGTTTGACACAAGACGAACAGCATTCATAGTACTAGAACTGTTGATATAAGCTTTTTGTTAAACGGAATTAAAGATATTGAATCGGGAAAAATGCAGAAAAACTATTACATTAAACAACGTAACGTTAAAAAGCTACGTAAGTATATGCAGAACCACGTGCGGCTGACTAGCTTGTAGAGACGACCATCTCTGTCGTTACACTAGCAACGTGGCTGTTGTCGCTTTTATTTTTTATTTTTTTATCTGACTGAATTAGCAAAACTTTTTTTTTTATAAATTTCAAGTCGTAAATGACCTTGCAGTCCACCTGATGGTAAGTGGTCACTGCCGGTCATGGACATCTGTAATCAACTTCATACAGAACATGGGTTCCATCTGAAGTCAATCACAGCTGCGTTGCTACTTCCGAGGACTATAATGGTCGCCTCATGTGAAAGTGTGCCGGCAACCACACCCTTCCATCGAAACGCAAGAAACGCTTCACGGTAGAAATAGGTGTGGCGTTGGTACTTCCCCGGTCGAACTACACTGGTTCTACCACTTTCAATGTAGATACTCCATTAATTATGAAGTTGGTTATGACTAGCAAAGGGCAGCAGTTAGCTTGCATCTTCATGTGTTTCTTTAATTTAAAAAAAGAAAACACCAGCAAAGACATGAGAAAAGCAGAGTAAGGAAAAACGTGAATTCTCTATTAGCATTGCATGGCTTTAGTTACAAACTATGCGTCAAAATCTAAGAGTGTGCATGAATTGGTACCTGATGTATTTATAGCCGGTTCGGGGACAGCGCGTGATGGAACCCGCTCGTTATGGGAATTAATCGAAGTGCACCTGCGCTCTCACACTGACATATTGTTGCTAGAAGGCTGATTAATCCTAAATCTAAGAGTGGACGGCAACTGCAGTGTTTTTATTTTACAGCCAGTTAAATCGGCTCGTGAACTTACTACATTCTAGTGATTGAACAAATTCTACTGCAAGTATGTAAAACAAAGGAAAAATGTAAAAAACGGTGTTATAACACATAACCTTTAAAAATATATTTTTGAAGATAACACTGTTTTTATTTCAGTTAATTTAATCTATGATTTTTATGAATTAACTTGGACTTATTTACTAACAGAAAATAATGAAAGTTTTATTCTGACATAATTATCAGTCATTATCAGTCCTATACAGGATTTGGGCACACAAAAACATAACAATTTAACGTACCACAATACGATAAGTATAACAAATTATAAAACAACAGAAATATTAGTACTACATAACTTTATGCTCAGTATAAAAATAACATAGCAGGGTTTTTTATCTTTTTTTTATGTGATTGAAGTAGCAAACGAGCAGGCAGTCCAACTGATGGAAGGTGGCTACGGCCGCCCATTGATATCTGTGAGCAACTTCAAACAGAACATGGGTTCTATCTGAAATCAATCACAGATGCGCTGCTACTCTTGAGGACTAAGATGGTCGCCACATATAAAAGTGTGCCGGCAACCACACCCTTCCATCGAAAGGCAAGAAATGCTTCATGTTTGAAATAGGTGTGATGGCGGTACTTCCCCGGACGAACTACACTGGTTCTACCACCTTCAAAAGGTGTAGCATTTTGGAAAAGCTAAACACAAGTGCACTGATGTATTTACGGCGTTCCGGTGAGAAACGAGAGCCTGATGGTCCCGCCTCGTTATGGGAATTAATCGAACTGTACCGGATAGGACACCTGCTTTAACACTGAAATACCGTATATCCGTTATCGTCTAAAAGTGGCGTGGGAAATTGCTGTATAACTTTCACTTCTTAGTAAAAATATCAATATTTTTTTTTTCAGTTTTATCTCAACTTCAACTGTATAATGTCAATGACGACCCACGTGGCGAAGCGGTTACCATACAGGTCTGACGCGCAATGAGTCCCGGGTTCGATTCCCGGCCAGACAGGTATCTGAATGATAAGTTTAGATTCATGTTCCGTTCTGGGTGTTTGGGTCTAGGTGTTTGTGTATTCGTCTTGTGTGTGTCCATGGTACCCACGACACAGGAGAAAATCTAGTGTGGGGCTATGAGTGTAGAAAGAAAGCGTGAATAATGTCACACGCAAAGCCACATAGATTTTGGCTGAGGTTCGTTTACCATACTGTTAGTCTCGCATGATATAAAAGGAGCGTCTTTTTAAGAAACTCCCAGATGTGTGGTTTTCTTCGTAATATCTTCACATAAATTTACTATTTAGGATGTAATTTTGCCATAAAGACATAACTCCAAGTAGATGCGGTTTCTGTGAGTCAAACCTCGAGCTCCTAGATTAAAAAACCAAATTATATTACACTAGACTAACTCTGAAAATGCTATCAAGTAATTCAATATTGAGTTTCCTCTATTTAATATTCAAAATAGAATTCCACATACGGAACCAGAAATAGATAAAACTTTCATTTCAATTAAACGAGAATGTAATCAGAGTGGAATCGAAACGAAACACAAAACGGAGTTTAAAATTAACATGATTTTCAATAACACAAGTTAAGTGATATCAAAATTCAAAAGTAAACTGCAAACTCATTATTTCAAATTACAACTACGCCTCGTCGAGAGCATTCGAAGTATATTCATATTCTACTTAACGTTTTAGAAAATATCCTTTAGCTCGGAAAATGTTACTGTTACTATTTTAAAATGCTTGTCGAGTTCTCCTTCTACGTGCTTGTCTAACATCGAAATAAATACCATAGAATTCTTTGTATATTCTCTTTCTTTTAGAAATATCTTTTACTAAAGTTACATTTCACCTCCACTTCTATTGTGTTATTACAATTTCATTTATTTCTAAATAGTTTTTCGACTTTATTAAAATATAGGTTTAACTAAAGATATAAAGCACTTACATAGATTAGCACTTTATTAGATTTAATCTCTTCTCTGCAATGATAAAAAAATGTTCATTACCAAATTCAGGTATACCTAATACCGACTTTATCTTTGCTTGATTTTATAATTATTTATCATTCAAATATATGTATTTTCTACTTGAGAACGTAAATAAAAAATATTTAAGGAAAAATGCACTCGCGCTAAGGGCAATGAACTAGTGTGATTATATAACGAAAAACATAAATTGTAATTCTGTACAATTTAAACTAAAGACTTAACTACTTCCGCTTAAGAATATTGATGTATTGCCATGATGTGCCATTGTTCTTCCATCGTGTAAACAATGGCTAATCAGTAAAAAACGTCCATAACAACTCCGCTTAAAATTGAATAAGACACTCCATTTAGACTAACAATACGACCTCTTTCGGAAGTAAGGCATTAATTTCCATTTCAGACAAAAGCAAAACCTATTGAAAAAAGAAGAATAAGTAGGTACATAAGCAGAAATTTGCATCACAATTTAGACTTTCTTTTAATTTTCCCTGTCGAATTGTATTGTTAAGCCGGACATCAATTGCGAGCGGAATTGCTAAAGCCTGAGACAAAAAATCCGTAACCGTAAAATGGTGGCATTTTTAAATTTTAAGATACGCCGGTGTTTTCTTGTTTGTGGGGTAAGATAGACAAATGAGGCGGTCTGACTTAGACGTTAGGGGCAAGAACGCATCTATAATCAAGTTTAGAAAGTACTTGTACAGTTAAAGGTAAATGTTGAATATACAAATTAAATTATTTTACAGTTAAATAACAAAATAGCCCACTCGCATCGTATTGTTCAGTTTGATTATTACAATTGGCGCCGGCACCTGCGTCTCGCACAGCCTATATGAGCTAAAATAACCACGAAATCAAATTATTGGTTCGTCCGCCGCTATTCGATTCTATGTACGTGAATTGCCATTCCTAACTGGCTAACTTAATAATTGAATAACGGTTAGATGCACTATCTTTTGTTGGTCTTTTCAGTTTCCGATGAACTTTTGTAAAGAAATGCAAAATGCTTTGTCGTTATGGTAATTCATTATACTCTACAAGTTAAATGAAATTCTGGAAGAAAATTGTGGAAACGTTTTAATGAGCTTAATAGTTCTGTAGCGGGAAACAAAAAGGTGCCGTGATGTCTTTCTTAGTAAGGGGAGATCGCTGAAACGAGAAATGCAAGTGAACCGTCGAGCAATAATACAAAGGGCGCTTTGATTCGCGTACAAAGCGGCAAACGGGTGTATTGTGCGCAACATTGAATATTTACGGTGTCTACAAACAAAACTTGAAGAAGCTAAGTGGCGTAAGTTAGCGCTAATTTAAGAATTCGGCGCGGTGCGGCGCTGGCGGCTCCGCGCTCCGACGCGGCAACCTCACACTGACATAACTTAAATATACCTTACAGCAATAGCTATGAGGTAAGGCCTCCTACACATAGAAACGTTTATCTAATGCGATTCAGTTGGGCTATTGGTCATACGTATAAACATGGAATAGAAAAATGAGACGGGAAATTTTAAAAGCATTAAAACTATCATGACATTATGCCTGCGTAAACAAAATCACTTATTTTGTATACCTAATATTATATATAAGTCCACTCATATTTAAGAACACTTTCTTTTTATTTGTTTTTTTTGTGTAAATACAAAAAAAAGAAGAAAAAAAACTTTCTAAAATATATATTAATACTAAATAATTACAAATTTCAGTTTAATACATAACTAAAGGTAAACATGACCTTACACCATTACCCACCGCTTTATTCAGCGCTCCGTTGTTTGGGAAAGTTAATCAAAACATATGCTCGCATGGGAAATATTGCCCTTTATACGCCCTGCTAATCTTTAAAATTGCGATACTTACGACGGAACTCTTTTGCTCCAGAAATCGGAAATAATTTACGCACACAATAAAAAAAGTGTTTCAGTTTCAGTGTGTTTAAAATCGAATCAAGCTATATATAACCATAACTTCTGAATTTATTTATTGTTTATGTATTAAGTTGATTTTTAACAATTATTTCACTAAAATCCGTTTATTCTATTTAAAGTTGTTTTAATTTAATTAATCAATTAATCCTATTAATTAAATTTATTAATTAATTGTAATTTTATTAACCGCAGGTGCATCCGTGGGGCACAGACAATGTCTTAAAAACATTGTGCCCTCAAGATGATTAAACATACTGTTGAACTGTTTTTGCTATGTATCTCACCATTTAGTAGGGTCCAAATTTCCCATACTAAATTCAAAACTTTTGTGTAAGTCATAAATTTAATAAAAAGTGTTATAATCGTTCTTGCGCTCGAGTTTACACTTCAAAATCTGTTACAGACCTACTCGTATATTTTATTAAAATTGCTGTAAAGCGAATAAAAATGGAAATTCAATTTCAATGACACCATGGCAGTATTTATCCGAGTGCATCTAAATCCGTTTCACACAAGCGCAGGCTTTTCAACAGCTACAAAGTTTCCACTGGATCTATTTTGGCACATTCAGCCAGAGGATACTCGTTAGTTACTAGTTAACCGATACTCCAATAACAACTCAATTGTTTAGACAACAATTGCCTTTGATTGAACCGCAAATGTGCCTTTAGTTACCACATATCTCGAATACACACAAACAATTGTTTCATTTTGTAGTTGGATTCGAATTTAGACTTACCGCACCATTCCTCATTTAAAGTTAATAACACAGTTTCATGCAGGTTGAAATTTAGCAAAAGTAATATTTAACATGCAACAATATTCCGCCCTCAAAAAAGATGTTGTCGACGGCAAACAAGACGGCTAGTCTGGATTAACATATTTTAAAATTCAAAACTATGTGAAACAGTCCATCGGTGAGGGTGCACTAGAGGCAAATTTAATTTTTTCAACAGCGCTCGACTCGAAATGAGCGGTTAAAAATCCTTCAAGTATATGAAGTACGTTTCAACTTGACTTTAGAAAAGAAAAATACGGGTAAAAATAATAAATAGCGGTATAATAGCGATCTTCACGCAAAAGATTAGCCACAAAAGCCAGGGGCTTACGAGTATTTATAAGGAGTTTTAGCGGCACGCCACAGGCCGGATCTCGCTACATTTCGTTACCTTACGTGGATCCTTAGAAAAAAGATTACTATTTTAAAACTTTCTCTTGTACGTAAACGTCTTATTACTTTGTTCCATTTTGCCCATGTTTAATTTTCTCGTTGTTGAACAAATTGTTTGTACTTAAAATGGCGTTCTCGTGAAACAATAAAAGCTAGTAGGTACATATGTATTTATTACAATAAAAATATTATGCTTGTGCCGCCTTTCTTAATGGTTTATGATGGGCTACTTCTCTTAAGTTTCTAGAGTCGACAGTGTTGCATGAGTTTTCGTTGCTGAACTTAACTGTCTAATACAAATGTTATGACACACTTATAATTATTCTTCTGTGTTCGTAGTACTACATCTTCTTTAATAAGCATTTCCTATTTCCTATCTTCTTTGTAGGAAAGGACACTCATTCCGTAAATGGAAATACATGCTCATTCTACCAATTTATTCAAGACATTCATCAAATCAATATCGCATTCCTCTCGCATCCTCACATCGCACTAGAAAAGTCAAGTAGCTCCAGAAGTGTGGAAGCATCAAATTATCGTCATGACTGGACCCCATGCGGGTTCGGTTCGCCATAACTCGTTCATTGCGCCACCCAATTTGTGCCTGCATGGTCGGACTACTTGTATCTGTCAATTTATTGCTATGCCTGGTCAGATTATCTAAGAGCCGAGGTGTATGGAGATGAGAGAAATATCGGGTGTTTACGGTTGCACACGTCGAGACGATACCTAAATATATAATAGAATGTTTTAAGGCTATAAAAATAAAACAGTTTAGCAGGGTGTAAACAAATAAGGTTTAAAAGGTAGAACGAGAGTAGTTCGACCGCCACACCTTTTTCTAACGTGAAGCATTCCTTGCTTACCAAGGTGTAGTTGCCGGCACACTTTATATGAGGCGACCATCCTAGGCCTCGGAAGTAGCTACGCATCTGTCATTGCTTACAGATTTCCATGGGCTGCAGTAACTACTTGCCATCGGGTGTAATACTTGCTCGTTTGCTGCTTCATTGAAAACTGAAGAAAATGAAGAAATAAAAATGTTCCTAGTTTCAGTTCAAGTAGGTGCACCTATGTTGACCCTTGCTGTTTTGTCTACAAATTTCGTAATTTATTTACTCCGGACCCCCCTTCCTCGCTCTTCTAAAGCATTACGTGAGAATTATAATGCTTACATCGAAATTAACGTACCAAAGGGTCAACACAAGTTTCTGCAACGGGAACAAAGCCACACAGTAAAGCTGAACTTTACAATGCAAGTCAAGAGACATATAACTTACATGCATTATAATAGCCTTTGTAATATAGTTACGGGTACTACCAAAAACCACTTACAAATAAAAGTTTTTCTAACATTAAACTGAAAGTACTTAATACTCACATTTTATGTCCAAAAATCACATACATTGAGAAAACAATGCGAAAATATATTTACTTGCTTATGTTATACAGATACTATTTAAAAAACGTGTTCTTTTTTATATTAACACATTTTTATGTTTGTTTTAATTTAAAGCTAACAACAGACTTAACTTCTGTTAATTTTGTACAGATATAACAGGGTTTCATTATTTTATTATTTTATCTCATCATAACCTACAATCCATGTCAATACTATATGTTCAACTAGCACGATCAGTGCATTTCATGCATTCTAATTGCGATAAAAATACATAACACTTGCTGTAGGTACCACGCAAAACCATACCTTGTCTATTTTTGATAGTCATTATAATTATGGTACATAAATAGATTCGAAGACGATGAGTGAACAAGAAAAGGGCGAAAAAGTCATTGTAGTGAAGTAATCGTTTTATTGTATTCTTGATACATTTTGCAATAAACCTAGTTCTAACCAGTATAGACATTTTGATGTTACACTGAGCACAGTTCTACTATGATGTCTAAAATCTTTACAGCTATGTATTCTATTCACGCCTAATATAGAAATGATTTAATAAGAAAATGAATACCAAACGCCTTTTTTTTTTTTGTTTTCGTGGGGGAAATCTTCAAAAGGTACCCGACGCCGTGGGAGCGACGCAGGGTTATGTGGGATTTTTACCGCACTAAAACCCCCCCGGTGGCGGTCCTCGGCGCTGAAAAGGAGGACTCCGGGATCTCGAAACGACTTCAACCGGAATCCTCCGAGCGCGCTCCCCCATCGGGCTCTTCCCAGATGGGCGGCTGGGCCCACAGCTCCGTCTAGTCTTTACGACGATATGCGACAACACATACCGCCGTCCTTCCCGGGATTGCCTGACCGAACGGATCGAGCTCCCACTCTAGCCGTCTGCAACCCCGGAAACCCCTTTTAGTCGCCTCTTACGACAGGCAGGGGATGCCGTAGCCCTATTCTGATCCCGGAGCTACAGGGACGAGATACCAAACGCCTATGGAGCATGACTTAAGTGTGTTACCTATGACTATAACATAAGTTCATAAAATTTATATTTTTCGTAAATAAGCCTTACACAAAGTGTACCTAAGTTCTTCTTCCATGCAACCAATAGTAGCCTTAGACAAAATGTGAATTAAAATCAAGAAAAAAAATGAAACAAGCGAGAAAGTCTAACATATCACTTCTAAGAAGCCAATCTCCAGTGAAAATCAATCGACTTTTGACAGTAACATATTACAATCTATCAAGCTAAATTAATTATAACATGAGTTATTTTTCTGAACTTTGACTCAAGGTATATTCTAGCGGTATGTTTGCTTACTTATTTATGTAACGTAGAAGCCATTAAGATTGCAATTCAGATAGTATTTTGACAGATAACTCCTGCATGGTTACTATGTAGTTTAAAGTGAAACAGAAGGGGTCGTAGACACCACAAGAATTTAGATATGCTACCTTTGTTTACGTTACTAATAAGCAAAGTTCGTTTACCTCTTAAACTTGAGTAGTCTGTGTATTGTAAATATTAAGAGAAAGCTACGCTTATAGTCCGGGTACCATATAAAACAACATGGTACATAGAGACATATTATACTTGCATACATTCTGCCTATTTTCGGGCGGTAGTAACATTTGCGTGTCAACATTGTTTAAGTCGTGTCGTAGTCTTAAATTCCGATAAAATAAAAAGTTATGATCGAACTTACGGGTCAAACGCACAACCCATTCTTTTAGCTGAACCTTATATAAGCGATATCCGCATTAGTTGAGCGCCAAACAAATGTCGCGTTCAAGAAGGTCCCGTAAATACGGCCGTGCCGCCATGGGGCCGCCCCGCCCGGCGACCCCGGCTCGCAATAAAATAACTCCTACACCGACCAAGGATAATTGCTTCATCATATATGCCCGGAATGAACAATACAAACTACTTCGCTCATTTTGGGATCGTAAGGGTCAGTATATTTATTAGAATCAGTCTCTAAGAGCACACAATAACGTCAGTTTAATTAATAGTCTCAGTTACACTTCAAGTTTAAGTACCCGTATATTTGTTAAACTCATAAGTAAGAAGCTAACTAATTTGTTACATCCGATGTTGATATATTCTCATTAATTTCTTAGAACATACCCGTCACGATCTATTCGAAACCATGTTATACAAATCGAACCATCGATCTATCGCTATTTGATTATAACGATAAAATTAAATACATGTATCTTTCGACATCGATGTGTTCCATTCTAAACCGATAACTATTTATTTACAAGCAGTACATGTATCGCAATACACGAGCTAGTAACGGCTGGCTCTACATTTATACGCCTGTATTTCGTGCCTATACGAGTTGCTAACCGATCATCTTTTACAGCCGTTCCAATCAGTGGATGCAAGCATCGGTTGTTCTTTGCTGTCTCGCCCGAGGGGAAATTTTCGACAACTGTTTCGAAACGTTTCCGATCTAATATTCTGCCATTCCGATGCTACCAGTAGAATAGTATTCCGTTTTCCGAAATTCATTTGTTAGTGCCTTCATATTAGATGCTAACATTTCTCTCGGAATTTATGGCGGGGTTTCATATCTCGGTAATTAAATAAATATTTGAGTAGTGGTAAACGAGAGCTGTGATACCGAGAGGCTTTAAATCTCTTGCAGCGGGGTCGGCAGGTGGGTAATGAATACGAACTGCGAGCCGCGTGGTTAGCACCGCAGTAAATTAGGGCGGGAGCGGACCACGACTCCAGAAAACCACCGGATCGAGAAGGCGCCGTTCCCCGGCGAATCGTTCCGCAGAAACAATCGACTTTACACAACCTACCCTAATAAACAACGGATAGTTCCTTTTTCTAAAAAAACTTTCATTCCAAGGGGAAAAGAGAACTGGGTCACGCACACAGCACTCGCATTGTCGTAACTGGTGAATCCGTCTGTTCCTCTCGTAGTGATTAAAGTTCAGTGCAATTCTGAAGTTAAGTAGTAAATCTTGGTTCTAAGTTTGAAAGCTCTTATTTCTGTCGACCAACAACTTACAGACATTTAGTTGAATAACATGTCGTAATACGTTAGAAGAAATTTATTACCAAGGACTTATTTAAACTAATGTTTCAAGTCTCGTTATTGAACATAGACTTATGGCCAATTGCTACTTTCAGGCATTAATATGGTTTTGCGATTATACTTAATGCATTAAAATTACAAGTACTAAAGCTGTTCAAGCTGTAAGTATATACCAATGACCACAAAAATGTAAAACAAATATTAAATCAGGAACTGAGAACGAACTAAGTAATTACGACATTTTTTATACAGGAAGTTCAATTAAAATACGTTTCCAAGTAAACAGTCGGGAGGTATTTATGAGGGTTACTGGTGATATAGCAGCGGGCCTTAAAACAAATTAAGCTTCACATCCAATTACACTACTCTTCGGGGAAGGTTAACTAATTTGACTTAGAAGAAAAGCTGCGACGCCGACTTGACAATGTTGCGAAAGAAATGCAATAACGCGTTTTTGTTAATTGACATTAAATTAACTATAGTATCTAAGGCAAGGCATTAGATGTGACTGACCTTATTAAGCTATTTTGTATATCTTTTTATTAATGAAACGGCCTGCTTAATCGTCCATCAATTCGCACTTGGCCAGCGCAGTGGACTATGGCCTAAATCTCTCTCATTCTGAGAGAAGACCCGTGCCCAGCAGTGGGATAATAATGGGTTGTCACGTGCTTATTCAATATAAATGAAATATTGAGCCATGCAATTACTGACCGTCTTATAATAAATGAAGATACGAATTGAGAACTGTCCTTGTGACATGCGCACATATTAGTTCCTCATTTTTATACACAGGTAGTTAATTACGAATATCGGAGTTTTGCACTCTTATGCAAGACCAAACATCTAACGAACTCTAAGTCTTATACAAAATCACAAGCATAATAACATACAGTATGTAGTCGTGAAAGTCTAAGTGGTAGTACCATATTGATACGCGATTCTTTGATGCGGCATTAACACGATGTAGAGAATAACCTTACAAAGAAGAAGAAAAAATGCAAAATAAGAATTTATATATGTATTATATATATATGTAATGAAGCATCATAACTAACATATTCTATTATTACATCTTACTTCTATAGTTCCACGAGTAAGAAAAGTGAAGAAGAGAAAATAGATCTGAAGTAATTACACGTGTAAAAGTATTGACTTTTACTTCTGTTCATTGGAACAGAACAAAAATATCTAGAATTAAATTAACCGGCTAGGCATCAATATATGTTTACTGGGCTGGTCACACAAATCGCAATTAAGCCATTTGTGAACACAAATCGATAGAGGTCAATGGCACCATAGGCATCATCCGAGAGCTCGAGCCCTAGGAAGGGCGTCCACCACATAATGCCCCCATCTCACCCCATCGGAATTCCATAAAAACATCGCATGTTCTATATCACCTGGGACGTATAACCACTAAATTCGTAGAACCCATTCGCAAGTACGGGTGAGTTCAAAAAGCTCACTAAATGCACTTACTAAGATTGCTTATCAGCATAATGTTAGTTTTGTTGAATTCTCGGATTCATGGAATACAATTCTAATTTACTAATATTGTGATGACTATTGTTAACGTGTTCATGTGTTTTAATGAAATTACACCATGATTCCAGCACATCTGACACCATAAAGTCATGTTAATTCTGATGTAAATTAACTGGATATTTACGCTTACAAAAATAATAGGATAAAATAATATACTATGGAATTAGCAAAATGTGTTACATGTAATAATGCACTGGTTAGTTAATTACCTCTCATACAAAACTAAATAAAATTAAATAAGTCAAATTATGATTTAAAATAGAAGATGTAGTCTAACTGTCCCTACTTAGTATATAAATGCTACCAGCATTGTTTAATCTCAGTCAAACGGCCACATGACGGCAGGTTACCTGGCTGGTTGCCGTTAATGGGATGACAATCACCTTGCGGCAGACTGTCTCCGTCGAGCGAGTTAATCTCCGCGTGCCGTGAGGTGGGACAGCATAGGTCTTAATATGTCCAACAATGTTCGAGCTTGTACAGTATTATAATTAAGCTGGGAACGTTGAGAATATTATACTGGAGCCGTCTAATGTGACATTATTATTGTTTCGATTATATTTATCCAAAAAACCAGTGATCATGAATATTTTTACAAAGACAATGATTATATCTGGCGATTCCCATAACTACGCGGTCAAAAAAGACCTGCCAGTCCTCTGAACAAGTAAAAAAATAAATGATGGATCCGAATTTAATCGAACAGCATGTTTGAGTCAAAAAAAAAGTTTTTTTTTTACCTCACTGAAGTAGCAAACGAGCATCCAGTCCACCTGATGGTAAGTGGTCGCTGCCGCTCATGGACATCTGTAATCAACTTCATACTGAACATGGGTTCTATCTGAAGTCAATTCAGTCACTCCCGAGGGCTATGATGGTCGCTTCATATAAAAGTGTGCCGGCAACCACACCCTTCCAACGAAACGCAAGAAATGCTTCACGCTAGAAATAGGTGTGGCGGTGGTAGATACTTCCCCGGTCGAACTACACTGGTTCTACCACCTTCAAGAAAAGAGGAGGAGGCGATTTTTTCTTAAAAAAAAACCTCCTCTTCTGGTAATTTGGTAAAAAGACGATACTGCAACTTCAATGAAAGTTGTACCTATTGAGATTACTTCATTTTGTACTTTAAACGAATTCTTCTTTTTCCTTATTTAATTTTGGTGTCGAATTTCTTCAAACAGGCTGAGCCATCATTGCAAAATAACTTTTTTGTGACCATCCAATGCATAATATTCTTAAAGACCAATAGAAAATTTTATATTCATAATAACAAAGATTTTGAAGCAAACGATAAGACCTAAATTACTTTAACAGCATACTTTTGATTCAAACCGGCGCATGTTGTTCAAGAATTTCAAATCTGATACAATTCCCTTTTCTTAAAATGGTTCTATCGAACAAGCTACAGGAATAGGAATGCGGACACGAAACTTCTTTTCCAATTTTCTCCCAATGGCCATTAGGATGAGAAATGTAAAGTAGATACCCGGACGAAGTCGAGATATGTGTTCGAAAGAATGAAATTTCAAACTGAACCGACCTAGCTTCGGGACTGGGATCTCCAGGCAGCAAATGACTTCAAGATACAGACGCTATATGGGTCCGCCTAGAATTCATATGCTTTCAAATGGTACCCACATGACTCTCTGTTTTTAAATTGACTATATCTGCATTCTGAAATGGACCTTATGAATCGTAACTCACTTGAGTTTTCTATTCTATTCTCGATGCATAAAATGCAAACCCCTAGTAAGTTATGAACTTTCCTGTGTTCATCAAAAATTATTCTGCCTATATAGGTGATGACTATGAAATTACGAATTATAAAGTGGTTTGTGTACTGCGAGTAAAATGTGTTTCACATTCAATACACCTTTGTCTTGTAGAAACAACATTTGCAATATTCCCTAGACGAGACTGGAGGAACTTAATCTATTTCAGAAGTGTCCGGAAATCCTGTTGTCCTGATGGCATCGATATAAGTTGTATCCACGGCAAACAAAGCCTCAGAGAAATATCACAAGTTAGTGTCAACAGGTTACTTGAGCCGAGATGACAGTCTGTAATTTGGCGGGCGGACGAAGTTGCGGTCCAAGCTTCTCGCTTATTTGCAAGCCCACAAGTTTGAATCGCTGAGACCAATATAATTATATAACCTGCCTTATGGGTTCTTAGTTTATGACCCACCCGTGTTTGTACATACAACAGAGTTCTATTTCTGATTGGATATCCACAATTTGTTTCTATTGTACATTAGTTGTTGTCTAACGCTCGGACAAAAATATATTTTGTACAAATTTATATTTTCAGAACATATCGAACTAATTATTTCATTGATACTTTTCTTTTTAGGAGGCTTTTTTAGAACGCACGGATATTCTATACTTTTTTAGTATCAGTAGCTCAATTCTGTAACCACTATTAAGTCAATATTAAGAAATTTTAGACCGTCTATAACTTCTTATTCAGTTTAAATTCCAGTTATAAAGTTTTTTATAGAAAATAACCTCAAAAATACCATTTATCATCAAACCTCAATAATAATCATTATAATCGATTTTAGCGCATGCAGAACAAAATTGAGAATAAGTAGTTTCGTATATAACTCTTAAACTTTCAGCATCCACACTGCGGAGCTAATTTTAAAATTAGTTATAATGAGCAATTAGTGTCATGAGTACGAAAAGCATTGCCAAGCAGTTTGTTGCACGAGCGTGTTTACCCGTGAAAATTAAATGGACGATTCTTTCAGAAAGCCATAATTTCAAATTAAGAGTACGATACCCTGCTGGCAAATACAATTTCTTAGAAACGAGATGAGGGTGAGAGCTTGGGGTGGCCTCATTCTACTGCATTTTTAACCCACCGAATAAATCGTCTACCTACAATGTAAGTTCACGCAAGTTTTAATTAGCCGTAACAAAAGTGTTTATGTTCCTCGTAATCCAGTTTTAGGGCTCGGTAGTAAAAAGGAATTATTTAGTTACAACAAATCCGAGTCGAATACAACAAGCACTTTAGCGCAGCTTAAACCTAATTGCTTGTCTTAAATTACCCGCGATCTACGTCTCCAGTGAGTGTGAGTTTTAAAGAAAAGTTCATAAATTCAAATTCGTGCAGTGGCTGCCCGAGCGCCTTATAATTTGCTCTGCATATCTGAAAGAACCGCCCCGCTCTAGCAACCGTTTGTTCAAAGCTAGTGAGTTTTCACCGTTATTTCTTTAGCTGAGAAATCCCCTCGCACAACTTTGGTTAGGAATTCCGTACACCTATCTTCGTATCGCGCCACATATTTTGTGTAGTCTCAAGATAGGGGAAGTTTTCTTTTTCTTGTGAAAATACGTTATCCATTTTCCAAGACGATGTTTGAAAAACCCAATACCATAATTTTAACGTCGTAAATTCTATTTCTGCTATTTCTTACTTTGGAAAAATGTATTCAATTTCTCCCGTTAGGCATTTGCAGTAAGTAGCGAGTCTGGCTTTTTGTGTCTACAAATTTTTATCAGATTATTCCCTAAAAGAATATATATATGAAGAGATGTTGCAGCCTTAGCACAAATATATCTATAACTAATCTTACATAGTACATAAGATACGTTATATACTTCATCCCTCCGAGACGAGAAATTCTTCTAATATTTACTGGCGCAGTGTAAACAAATTAGGGGAGGGTGGTGCACGTATTGTGTCGCGAATACCTCTCCCGTGTAATATTGGGAAAAACTTGCGAAACGACGGATAGTTGCGGGGGTCAAGTTAATGATATCGCCGCCATTTGCGGACGAGTCCTCGCTCCGAATTGCGCCCGGGCACGTTAATGGGCTCAGCTACAGCACTCTGAATATTTTAAAGGACATTCGCTGAAATTACTACAAAAATAATGTCGCTTTGCTTGTACCGAATTACCCGAGAAACGGTTTAGAGACCGGCAATAAATATGCACGGAATCCTCTTCCTATTACCTCTTCGGATAGCTTTTGCGGATTAAATGTTTTCAGTCGCGGAGTTTAGAGAACGTGTACGTACGGTTCAGTGGCAGGTCTGACGGGAGCATCGATTTGTCATAAAGGAACACTTAGAGAAGTCAGCTCCACGTGCGGCAGTAAGTACATTTCGGTACGGCAAGCTTTAAATAATAAATGAGGTTCGGTGATAGAGAAGCACGCAAGCGGCGGCCGCAGTGAGCGGAATATTGCCCTCACCGCGCCCGCGCCGCGCCGCGCCGTGCAGACAGCGGTACGTGCGCCGCATAATGCACCGCCCCGTGCAAAATTCACAACTACCCTAAGGCCAAATTTACTAGCGTACATCTCATTTGCTCTTGTTTGTGTACGAGTTTTCAAACTGGTGGCATTCGTCTATTTTGTCTGCTGCTGTGAATCGGATTTACACGTATTATAAAATAGGATATTTATTAGGTAAAATCAAAATATGTAGTTTATAGGATCGGTATTTCTATCGAAATGTACTTTAACTTTTAATAAGTATAATCATTGATAAATTGTAACATAAACAATGTTAAAGCTATTAAACTTGTTTTTTGTATCGATACGTAGGTATATTATGTGACAACGATTCTTAGTTTTAGGTAGGTACTTAGTAGGAGTTTACTTATTCCCATTATAAAAAAATATATTTTAAATATTTTATCAAAAAAGTAAACCAATGAATAGCTGATGCCGTGAGGATGAAATCTTTTAGAAAACCTAACTAAACCTAATAAAAGTTACTTTTATTAGTTGTTAGAGTAGCTTGTCTTTATTAGCCGCATGCAAAAGCTCTTTAAGGCGTTGATTTAAATTTTTAAAACTTTCCTACTTCAGCGTCCTATAAAAATCTTTATGCATTTCGCGAAGTGTAAAACTTTAACGCACGGCGTTTCGAACGCTCTGTATGCACGCGCACCTCCACAACTTTGACACGTAAACATTTTCAATTACATCAAATTCTATAGCTGTCCTGAATTTATTTATTAAAGCAGCCTGTTCCTATGCCTACACCGACTGGGATCACGTAATTTTAGACAAAAAGTAGGTAGCTGCGCCAATTTACACCAAATTCGTAGAGTGGATTATGAAAGAATAAGTAATATCATCACAAATGTTGCTTTTATAATATTAATATGATTACAATTATGTGGTTTAATGTTTATGAAAATAGATCTATTACCTGTAAAAATGTGACTTAAAACTACATAACTACCTGTATATTTGCACCTAGGAGTTTTTACCATGAATTATTATTATCATGGGTTAAAAATGTATAATGAAATCAAACATTTTAATATCGTAATATCCCGTTTACCAACTCTATCCTACTAAGTTTGTATGAACAGTGTATCTCGACCGGGCAGTTACCTGTACCACATTGCTATTTCTACCGCAAATCTTGTGTTTCAATTTAAATGTATGGATGGGGCTGGGCCACATTCCCGGATGACCTACATTGGGTGACCAATTTACTCATTTAGATAAAACTGTTTGATAAATTATATAATTAGTTAAATATATCCTCGGCTGTCATTGATTTTAAACTGTCAGGTTAACTAAACCCTCGTTTGCTTGTTCAATCCTATAAAAAAAGAAAATATTCTTGTTTAAACAACGTTATAATTTTCGACCTGAAAGTTAAGTCACGAGGATACAATGGCATGTGTAATAATTGCACCTACACAACACTTAGGAAATTTACATGAAGCGGCATAAATAGGTTAAAACCTTGCTTACTATAAACTGCGCAACACAAAGAATATTCGGAACTTCCATACTGCAGCGTGTTATGAAATTCTTATGCATTTCGCAAAGTGCAAAAGTTTGACGCGCGTGTCGTGCGCGACTTGAGAGGGAGCGACCTCTGCGAGACCCAAGTTTCTCGCTTAGGAGACTAGAGGAATCGCTTTTTCTATTACAGTTTTTTTGTTTGCAATTGTCATTGTATTATGTTAATCTAATTTAATGTCTGCAAGTTATTAGACAAATATGTGTATAAAATTGTCAATATAATATCTTATGTTAAATTGTGCTCACAATTTAATTTAAATAAATTGAGGATATTTTAATATAAAAATAGTTTTTACAATTGTTTATGGCAGACCTCGGACGCTAAAGACAGAGGCTGTGCACTACTCCTGGTAAAAAACACACTTATACAACATTTAATGTCTCCAGCATGTCGTACTTATAATAATATTTGTAATCATAGCAAGTAGGGAAGTTGGTACATATAAAAAATTGCAGGTTTTCTTATATCAAATATACTCATATTTTTGTTTACATTAAGCGCCTGTTACACCATAGAATATAATGTAGATATGAGTACAAGGTATCCGGTTCAACATTCATAACATTTAAAATTAACGTATAATGACAGGTGTAATAAATTCATTTTAACCTCGATTTTGTGTGCATGTAATATTTTTAAAGTAATGCGATTTATATAAGCTTAACATACACAAACATACTTTTAAATGTCCATTATACACCTACATTTTAACACATACATATTTTACAAAATCTTTCAAGTTCTTACATCTCATACCAGTTTTCAATTCGTCATAATTAGTACCTACCATAGAGTTGAAATTCACCAGAGTAGAGACACTTGTTCAAGTTAGTTCAAGAGTTACTAGTTGACCATTCAGTTTTAAACAAATGCTTATGTTCTCATTATTACAATCCCACTGTTTTACAACTCACAGAATGGAGATGCAAGCTTCAATTAAACTTGTAGTACCATCTAGTCAAACATAGAGAACAAACTTTTGGCTGTTTAATTAAGCCATCAATCGAAATTGATCCTTAGTTTTAGGCAGTCACGTATGACAAATTTAGCAAAGTATAAGTTGCTATTGTCTAAAGTCTAAACGTTTACGGTGAGGTAGGCTTTTGTCTGCGACTCGGCTTCTTATTAACGTGCATAAATATCAGTTTCCTCCGCCACCCTCCCAATTTAATACCCGGTTAGGCGACAACGCTCCAAACAAATCAACTTGTCCAATATAATGTACTCTGAATAGTGCTTAAATGGGGTTTTTATGTACCTACTTGCTTGTGCTTTAAGTACTATGTATGATAAATGTAAAAGCTACTCGTTAGGTAGCTTTTAGGACAAGGGTTTGCTTTGCCGGGTCTTCGACAAACTTGCTTTAATTTAATAAAACAATAACAATAAATTTATCATTGTTTTAATATTAAAGATATATATGTATATACAATCGAACTACAAAAATAATGGATATTTGCAACACAATATCTAGTTATTTATTACCAGCCATTTATGCTCAAATAGAGTCCATTTTTTGAACTTGTAAAAGTATTTCACTTGATTTTATTATCTGCAATGGATAATTTGCGCCGAACAAACATCAATGGTACAGCGCGCTAAATTTGAATTCATGTTACGAACGAGCAACATAAACCAATTACTGAACGGAGCCAATGGCGGTAGCTATGGGCGTTGAAAAAACGGACTAGTTGATTCTACGGTTGATATACAATCAACGTTTCGACGGTCTACCATTCTTCGACGGACTAGTCGAATTCGTAGACGGCTAAATAAAAACTCCACAGTCCACATGTTGACATCAACGTACGATATTACCATTAACCATAGTCGCGTAATCATGGACGGTCGCTTCAAGCAAATTTCAACTTTATTTTAACGGACGACAACCGACTCGCTTGTCGTCCGTTACAATAAGGTTGAAAGTTGCGTGGCAATTAAGATGTTTTGAACTTTATCTCTAAATAATCTAAATGCATAGCGTTGATATTTTTGACAACGCACATTTAAGAGAATTTGGTCTTTTGTGGTGGTAGAACCAATGCAGTTCGACCGGGGAAGTACCACCGCCCGCCACACCTATTTCTATTGGAACTTTGGAAGCATATTATTATTTTCTTTGCGTTTTGATAGAAGGGTGTGGTTGCCGGCACACTTTTATATGAGGCGACCATCATAGTCCTTGGGAGTAAAAAAAACGCATCTGTGATTGACTTCAGATTGAACCCATGTTCTATATGGAGTTGCTTACATATGTCCATGGGAGGCAGTGACCACTTACCATCAGGTGGACTGCATGCTCGTTTGCTACTTCAATCAGATAAAAAAAGAAATATGTGTTTTGTAACGAAATTGTTATATTTTACTAGAATATTTAGTAATAACAGTTATTACTTATTACTTTGACAATTATAATAAGATTCTATTAAAATTAATCGTGCGTAAGTAATAACCAAAAGTTTGCAACTTATCACCAAATTATATAGGAATCGCATGAGATAGACCGCAAAAGGAACCGTTTAAACTAAAGTAAACTAGACGTTTATGACTTTGTACTAAGTAGAACAGTCTATAGTCTATACGACACGTTAACTTTCAACACGTCGAAGAATTAACTATGGGCGTTGAATAAAACGGAGTAGTTAAATCTACCGTTCATATATAATCAACGTTTCGACACTTTCGACGGCGATGTTCTACCGTTCATCGACGGACTAGTCGAATTCGTAGACGGCTAAATGAAAACTCCACAGTCCACATGGTGACATTAAAGTACGATATTACCTTAGTAGATACACGTTAACGTGTTTCGACTAGTCGACGAATTCAACTAGTTTATCGACTAGTCGACGGACGATATTCGACGGTCTAGTTTCGTTGACGAAAAATACGTCGACGACCCATACCTAAATGGCGGGTGGCGGCGCGCGGACAATCGATAATTCTCAATATGCCCGCTAGAGGGCTACGCCGTCGTCGCCGGTGCGCGCCCACACCACTCCTCCACGTTGCGCATCCAGACGATGAACTTTGTAAGGACGTCGAAATGCAACTATAATTTTACTCAGAATTAAACTTATCATTTTATCCACAGCAGATTTTATTAGAATTAGTCACTTTAAATGTAAGTTATTATTGTAAAATAAATATTTCTAACTAAAAACTATCGATATGTTTTTGATGTATTAACTTCTTAAAATAATAAATTCATGGAGGAATATTTTCATTTATCATGTTGAATATTAATTCTAATTTAAATAAACTATAATTTGTAAAAGATGAACTAAAACCCAGTTTGAAATCATTCAAAACACGCAAACGTCAACTCCCTTACAAAGTCATATCGGGCATGCGCATGTAGTCAGCTGCTGCTTAGCTTGCTGTTTCGTATCGCGCTTCTTGCCCGCTTTCAATGTTTTCCGTTTTATTTTGTTATTTCTGTAATGCAAACCAATTTTTTAACTAATATTTGTATATTGCGTTAATGTGAAACTGTTTGTGCGTCATTTTAGTGTGATCCTAGCAACCCGACAGCAGTTGAAACAAGGTAAACGCCTTATATTTTTGTTTGTAGTGAACATAACCTCTTTGACAACTCTTGTATGCTGCTCAATTCAAGCCGTTTGGTATTTTTATGATAATGTAGAGTTCGATAAGAGGTTTTTGTTACGTATAATAGCCTTGACACGACAGTAGTTCGATTTACGTTCCGTAAAATGCCGAAAATATACTTCGTTCTACGACACATTATGTTTATGTTTGCAGTCGAGCATATCGTACGAAATAGCCTCTTTTCTAATAATAATATTGCATTCCGTGTTATTACACCGTGCATATATTTCAATACACAGTGAATGGTGAGACAAAACTAAAACAAAAACGTGGTTAAATGTTGACACTGAGTGAATCACCATGACAATGCTCGCTTGGTTAGTATAAAAACAATCTTGCCTGAATTGCCCATAGGGGGCGTTGATTACAACTGAGTTCTTATCCAGTCAAAAAAATATGATATTGGATATGGATTTCATATTTATACGATAAGTACCTTGCATCCTGTTAATGCTCTATATTGAAGTGAATTTTAATATTTAAGTAGGTAATTAAATAGATTCCAATAAGATATACAATTTAAAATTAGGTATATTCGTTCAATTCACATAGTTTTTATTTGCTTACTTTATCTATAATCCTTAATTCCAAACAATAATGTATAAAGAAGTATTGTTATAATAATTATTATTAATTTAAGGTACATATATACAATACTGACAATATTACGATTTCATACTTCGATACCGCGGCAGATAAATGACTTAAACCCCATACTCTAAGGATATGTCCAGTAGTGGGGTGATAATAATACTAATGAGTTTTAAGTAGGAAAATAACCTTCCTAGAATGAAATGGTTTAAAAAGGATTAAAAAAAACCGGACATGTGCAGTCGAACTCGTGCATGAAGTATTTCGTGCCATTATCAAAAAAACAGCAAAAAAACGTTCGTTTTATGGGAGCCCTACTTAAATAATAATTTTATTCTGTTTTCATTGTGTATTTGTTGTTATAGAGGCAACATAAAATCATCATCTCTAGCTATCACAGTTCATGAGATACAGCCTGGTGACAGACAGACGGACAGCGGAGAATTGGTAGGAGTAATAGGGTTCTGTTTTTACGCTTTGGGTACGGACCCTAAAAATTACAAACAGAAGTGCTTAATAGATTAAGACAGGTGCAGACGTAGATTGACTTAGACTAAAAATGCTTACATATGTGCTATTATTTTATATATCGTTAAAATAAACCCATTAAACCATTAATGTCCTTCTAAAGGGTTTAAGGTGATAATCACGTTAGCTTAGTGCGGATTAATATAAATACGGTAATGATACGTAATTAGGTAGATAGCGCAGACTACCCTTTGCTTATCGATTCTATCGTGTAAGACAGTGTTTCGTACCCCTGTTAAAGTTTCACAGCGGACCCCCTTAACTTAACTAATCAAATCCCCCCCCCCCCTACAAAAGACAATAAAATTAACTGTTGGGGTAAATAATGTTTTTATTTCAATAAAACAATAAAGTGCCAAAAGAAATATATTTTTACTACTATTAATGGGATGGGTGTGCTTGTTTGTTGCCACAAATGCCGTCAATTTTAGGTATATTTTTTATTTTTATTACATAATTCTTGTCGCGAACCCCCTGCCATCGAATGGCGAAGCCCTGGGGGTTCGCGTACTCCGCTTTGCGAAACCCTGGTGTAAGACATGGTTACGCGTTAATTCTGGCGTCAGTTCAGTCCATCATTCTGGTCAGAATGACGAGAGAATTATCGTGTAACACTCGGATTGTTAGACTGATGGTCTGGACTTAAGAAAATTTGTGACAATATTCGTAAGTCCGTTTAGAATGGCAGAAAACAGATATCGGAAAAATTGAAACCTGAGGCTACAGTAGATGATGTAAAAAAGATAAACGTGTTGCTATAAAATTAAAGAAGATAGCTGAAGAAAATTATAATGCTATAGACTACACGACTGTTATGTTCTCTGTTAAAATGGCGCCTGTGTCGTAATTATATCAGTCTGTTGTTTCTGACATCAAGCATTTTCGCATCATCATCGTTTCAGGTATTCTGGCCTCAGTCAAAATACCAATGGAATGATGGACTGATCTGATGACAAAATTAGCATATAACGGGTGCCTATGTGGTTGCTAAGGGGGCTAGGTTTACTCTGTACCTCCAATTAACTTTAGGATCCTTTCGAAAGTTCTCATCTTAGTGTTAAGTAACACTTTGTTATCTCATAAAAATATCCGCTTAAGAATGCGATAGTTTTGCAACCATACAGAGTACGGGTCAACTATTAAAATGAATGACGGTTCTGATGTCAATCACTAATGTTCTGATGCTTTACGTCTTATGCCTCTTATGCCTCTTATGCCTCTTATGCCTCTTATGCTTACTGCTGTCCCGTTTTTGACTACGAAATCCCGATTTTTTTTAATTAAAATTTTTTTTCAACCCCGATTTGATAAAATCTGGCAACGCTGGCCGAAGCGCACCCTTCCGCTGAAGCGCAAGAACTTATTCACGCTACTAGATACTGATAGAATCAAACGGTACATTGTATTAGTAATTAAATAGACTCCTAGTAGACATAAAGGTACACGTGCAGTTGCGGTCAATCGGCGTGTAATCCTTTGTAATCACATAATGTAGCGAGTTCAAAGACGCGATTACCCCATTAGGAGTATATAGGATTGAATACTATTACAAAAAATATCTTGAAAACAAAAACCGATCAGTAAAACTGAAATTAGCAATCTTTTTTTTTTGTTTTTGTAGTGATATGTTTAATTAGAGGCTTTTGTGAGGTTTTGTGACGAAATTAACGTTGGTATTTTAATTTTGGAATGGTCTATTTACTAGCTTTCATTTGTCGTCCCTTCCTTTCTTCTTCCTTCCTTTTGGTCTTATCCTCCCTCCTCGCGCTATGTTCCTCATTACAGAGGGTCGTGATCCTCCCGTGGTAGAGTCATTTTCCTTCTGATGATGTCGCGCCATTTACGTCTGTCCTTCACTAAATGAAGTGTCTCGTGCAGGTTCGTGTCCAGTATAACCCGGATTTGGTCAGACCATCTAATTGGACTGCGGCCTCTTGGGCGTTTGCCGTTCACCTTGCCAGTGACTATTAATTGCTCCAGGCTGTTTCCGTCTTTTCTGGCGATATGACCAAAAAACTCCAGTACTCTTCGTAGACATATGGAAGACAGTCTGGTTTGCACATTGAGCTCACGAAGGATAGAATTGTTGGTGCGAAATGCAGTCCATGGTATCTGCTACATCTTCCTCCAGCACCACATTTCGAAAGCATCAATGCGATCTCTATCGGTCTCCTCTTTACAGGCTATGTTGGAGAGTGACATTGACAATACTGATGCGATTCTAATGATATGTCACAAGCCACAAACCGTCAAGCCAGTTCGTCTGTAACGCGTGCCAAAAAAATGGTCAGAAGGGGGCGACATTTTTCGAGTGTACGTATATACACTCGAAAAATGTCACCCTTTTCTGACGCAGTCAGGTAAAAGGATATCATATTTTTTGGATTTTTTTATTGTACGAAAACAAGATAAAAGCTTTTGTGAGATAATAACTGAAAGATAGATCATCTGTCGGAGATGCATCTCTTCTCAAAGCTACGTTATGTGCTCGTGTTTTATGGTCATTATAATTTTGTTTTCGTCAGAAATTAACATCATTTATCTTGAACCTTTTAGCTTTTTTTATAATTTTTAATCAATCTTCAAAGGCAAGGAAACCCTAAACGAAAATGTTTTAATTAGTTTCGCGCTGAGGCCGATTACGTAATGTCTGTTGTCATACAACCTGCCTAATTATTTTGGAATAAAACGCTTTGAATTGTACGCACTTTTTCTCTATTAGTCGTAATTTAATGAGTTTTTATTTTTATTACTTAACAAGCTGAACTCGCAACTTCGCCCGCGTTAAAAAAATCGAAGTATCGATTGTCCCGTGGGAAGATATTTTCCCACACTAAAAAGTAGCCTATATGCTAATCCAGAGGGTTAACTAACTCCCTACCAAATTTTATGGAAATCGCTCCAGCCGTTTAGACATGAAGAAGTAACAAACATACACACTCACAAACTTTCGCCTTCATAATATTAGTATGAAGTAGGATTAGTATGATATGATGATGATAGTAAAAAAGTATTATGTTCTTTTGATGTATGTAACCAACGTATTCCATGGTTGTAATTGCCTGCTCATTTTCATACGAGGCGATCACCTTAGTCCTCGGGAGTAGCAACATATTTTTGATGGACTTCAGGTAGAAACCTTATGCTATATGAAGATATATATAGATGATCACTAACAGTCTATTACCAACTTCATATAGAACAAGGTTATCAACTTATTAGGTGGATACCGTGCTATTTTAAAGTTATAAAAATGTTTCGCTATAATAAACCCTGGAGAAGACTAAAGACCTACCACAGTTCAACCATACAGGTACCTCAGACAACTGATAAAAATCTTCGTTTCTTCAACACTGCTATTGTTATACAGAAATAGGTGGTCCGGTGAGGCTACCGGAATTAACCTCAAAACTTTCTATTAAATAGAAGTAGTGTAAAAGTATTATATTATATTAATACGTGAAGCAAAAACTTGTGGTGCATTTTTAAGTAATATGCCGCGGACGGATTAGTATGAAATTTTGCACGGTTATAGTGGACGTAGAGAAGGAGTGCAGAATGTTAATATTTTTTTCAAATAATGCATTTTTCATACATAAAATCAACTAAAAACACATTACACACACTGCCTTGCATTTGTCACAAACACATATGTACTTAGTAAATGAAAATGAAAAGACACAATGTCAAGAATGTCAGATGACATTTGATTTTTAATTTAAATTACGGTCGAATTTCGGCCGATGCTACGGGTGACTAGTATAAATTAAAGAACAAACTTAAATTTAGAGCAACAATTCTTTGATATCTCAATAAATCCCTTTTGTAAACGAATTAACTCCAAGACAAAATTTTCTTTTGTTCCAATTTAATTTCTATGAAAGGTACTTGGATGAGATAATGGTTAGCGTTTTATGTATGGTTTGATAGCATGAATGAGACGGGCCGCTTCACAGACAGCCGCTTTACAAACTCGATGACTAACAAGTTTGTTGCTGTAAGCAACTTTAACTTTGTTTCAGTTCAACCGGCTAACTTTAAAAGATTTATAGAATTACAATAATTTTGTAGACCCTTAGCTGCGTCTCCTTTTTTAATTTGTATAAAATATGAGAACAAATTTTCTTAATGTTTTCCCTCCTTGTACTCTTTTGCCGTTATTAAGTAGCATAGATATTCCAATTGTATTAACTGTTGTAAAAGTCTGTTGGGTGACGTAAGTATTTTATCAATCACGGCAACTGTACCACCCTGGTAAGCAACACATTGGAAGCTTTAGTTCTTAAATTGCTCTCAAGTTAAGTACTTATGCTTATAATGTGTTGCTTACCAGTTAAGTTTTTTCAACCATTGTAGCGAGTGTATGGTACGTTGTTTAGTATGCGTCTGTAGATATCATGATGGTTTGGTTCGTTTGCTGAGAGTATGTAAAATTAAGATAAGAATAATGTTGAGATTTAAAAATTCAAGTCCAGTAAGTTTTATGCTTCTGTAAACGGGATACAAAAGCTTAAGGAATGATAGACGCTTTATTACTATCTCGAAACTGACGCGATGTGGCCAATAATTTATGTTTTACGACCGAAATTTCAGATTGTAAAATTATCCTGGAATTTTTTTGGCTTTGGATTTTTTCAACTTTTTGTTCTTGTAGTTTATCGTCGTCGGCTTCGCTATAACTTGACATTGTGTTTGAGTGGATAAAGAGGTTTCAAATTAGCATTTGATTGCGTGAGCCCAGTGCAATAATTATTCAGTTGATAAATAATATTCCAAAGAAACTGTGTCTTTGTAAAAACTTCATTTGAATCAAATTGGTATTCGTTGTCAGATGCGTGTTTAGGAGCCGTTTTAACACACTTTAAACTCTTATGATCATTACTCATGTGTTCTTCGTTTTAGTTTCTTTTTCATCAAATTAGTTATAAATTTGTAATAATAATTATCAGCTGATTTAACGGTGAAGGAAAAGATCACGAGAAAGACTTCATATCTCAGAGTTCTACAACTTCCTAAAAGGTGGAAAAAAGACCTGATCTCTCTAAGAAGAGAACGGTGCCTATTAATGTGATAAAAATAGGATAAAGAAGATAAAATCGTTCTGGGTGATAATGATGATAAGAATTTCCACACTGACAGGTGTCATGTTTATTTCATCTTCTTTCTTTCTTCTTATTAAAATGAATTCTTGTCTGTATGTCCTCTATAGAATCGTAAACTATTAATTTGATCATGTGATGATCTTTAGCAAAGTTGTTATTCATGAGCTCGCGAAGGTTTCTGGTGTTTTTATTGTGATGGCGTCGCAACGCGCGCAGGGTACAGCTTGTTGTCTATAAATATAGCAAGTTAGTACCTTTTTATCATAATTTGTAACCTCATCCATAGTAGCTGTCGGACACTTGAAGTTGTCTATGATCGATGTGCCCACGCGCGCTATCAGCTGAACGTTTACGTTATCTCTACACCTATGGATTATCTAAACATACCTTTGCATCAGTGGTCGGAAACCCACGGTCCGCGATTCTCTACTAACGGCCCGCAGATCTGCCTAGAACTTCTTGCGGCCCTTGGACCTCCCAAGAACAGTTTCTCCATAGTTCAGTTAGTGACTTTTTCGCCGTAATATATTCTGTGCGTTTTTTAAACGTCGTATTTTTTCGCAAACAATTTTTTTTGTGGCCCGTTGCCTAAAGGTTGCCGACCGATGGTTTACAGTATCTAATATAGTTCAGAACATTTACAGTATCTATGTTGTAAACTCAAAGATATTAAGACACATTACAAATTCCTAGCGATATTTTTTTTCTGATCGCACTTAAGAAGCAATGAGTGGAGACCGCTTGAGTCGATAACGATCTATGACAATTTGTAATGAGTGCACCATTAAGAGTGCTACTTACAATTTGTTTGTTTTTTTTTTAAATATCTTGTGTACAAAATATATCGTTATGTTAAGTGTTCAACTGTTCCCTGTGGCTCTTAGGCATCTATCCTAAAATTAAGTAGGGTAGGATCTCACTTTAAGTTAATCGTAGACATGTTGTTATTGTACTAATGTCATTAACTCATAATTAATATGTTTAACTTTTCTTATGGAAGCGTTATCCTGTAATTTTCAACCATACTTGTATGAACAGATCCTTTTACCACTCCATTTCTTTATAACAATGAAGTAGAAAACAAGCATGGACTTCTACTGATGGAAGTGCTGCCGCCCATGGATACCTATGATTAACCGCAGATCAAATTAGTAAGTGTCCTTTCACGGCTCGTCAACCCATTATTGTCCCACTGCTGGGCACGGGTCTTCTCTCAGAATGAGAAGGTTTAGGCCATTGTCCACCGCGCTAGCGAAGTGCGAATTGGTGGACTTCAAACACCTCCGAGAAAAAAAAATGTTTACAGCTGCTTACCACTGCGGTTATTAGGAAGAAACATGAGTGAGTAGCAGTGATGCCTCTGGAGTTGAACTACAAAGGATCCTATCACCTACATTGCTTTGTGTTCTACGTGTCGTTTACTCTAATTTAAACATGAAGACACAACATTGGTACAATGTTGTGCTCCTTATGAAAACGGGTATACCTGAGTCCGATATTGGTCGATGGCAATAATACATAGAATCAGACAGACATGTCCCGTTATAGTCTGAGTTTTGCCAATTGCAAAAAGCAAACTTATAGCCATCTTCACCAGGGAAACAGATTTGATGCTTTAAAACCTGCATTTAGTATAAACAATCAACATTTGTTGTCAACTTTTGCTGAAAATGTCTACACTTCAGCCATGTACCGTGTAATGTCGCAATATTGCGACGGTCGGCGGCGGCCGGTCTCATGCATTTGCATATATTAATATGGCGTTCACACCAAACATGCATGCATAGCGCAATCGGTCTGTGTGTACGATGCGTATTAACAGTAATTGAGCCATTTGGACAGCGCCCTGCCCGTCTGCTGCCCGTTCATCTTCCCGTTCTCTCTCTGCTGTTTCGTACGGACAAGAGTCAAAATGCAATTTTCGTGCTAATCAACATGTATACATAATTTCTAACATCTATTTCAAACCGCATCAATTTTCTTTGTAGTAGTCGTAGAATAATAATATATTAAGGTACGAAATCATTTTTAAATACAGATATCTTTAGTTAAATCTTTTATATATATGGAATTTACTGTTACCACAATTTTTCTACGTTTCGAGGTGTCTTGTTACCATTCTAATTGTTCCAGTTCCCATTATATGTACCTAAATTATGCAACGGCGCCGATTTGATGTTTGTGTGTCATGTGCTCGAAATCATCAAGGAAAATTATTTATTATTTCCATCTCTCATTACAACAATACTTAATGTACAACAGATTTCAAGCTGCGAAGTAACTCTTCGTTGTTTCACTCCGGAGGCACCGCCACACCCATTTCTACGTAATAGCAACAGTGTTAAGCGTCTCAATGTTCTGATAAGGGATATGACAATGGGATAAGCGAGGTTTACTTATTCAGGGTGTAAACATAGTCCGCCAATATGTCAGTACACAAGGTAGAACAGTCGTTCCACCGAGGAGGTACCACCGCCACACCTATTTTTAACATGAAGCAGTTCTTGCGTTCCGATGGAGCGGTGTGGTTGCCGGCACACTTTTATATGAGGCCATCTTAGTCCTCGGGAGTAGCAACACATCTGTGATTGAACCCTTATTCTGTATGAAGTTGCTTGTAGATTTCCATGGGCGGTATTGACCACTTACCATCAGGTTGACTGCATGCTCGTTTGCTACTTTAATCGTGTACAAAAATGTCAGTACTCTTATCTGGCGTCGATTGTGTTTTGTGTGCTGTACTGACCACTTTCCATCCGATGGACAGCATCGTTTTCCATATCGTAAAAACAAAAAAGAAGCCTCGTCAGCCGACACGTTTAATGTCGCAATATTGTGAGCGTCGACGGCGACCGGTCGCATGCATTTACATATATTACCGTGTCCACATGCACTGAGTATTCGCTCAGAATGTGTGTACATTACCTGTAGTTATTGCATCTGTACCACCGTGTTTGGCCTGGTTTTAAGGTGTCTCTTACAAAAAAGATCTCGGTATTTGAAGAAATTAATACTTTAATGGTGGTAACTTATAAACAAAACATACTCGTTGCTTAACGCAAGAATGACTTCATGCATAGATTCATAGACTTAATCGAAAAATAGCCTCGTGACCCTCGTTTGATGTTGCAATATTATAGCGTCGGCGACGATCAGTCGCATACATTTACATAGGTATATTGTACCGTCCACATGCATTCACAGAACATTCTCTCCAAATGTGTGTGCGCTGCACATTAACTGTAATTGAGCCATTCGAACATTCCTGGATTCTCTGCTACCTTATTCTATTTTGCAGTACACGAAAGACAAAATTATTCTATTTACGGATATTAGGAATTATGATTTAAATAAACCGTATTGTGACGTAAATATCATGTTACAAAAACGTTAGAAATATAGGCATTATTTAAAGCGTCTTGTATATCCTTAGTAAATAGTTTTAATTTACAGTTTATTATTCCTTACATGGCGAAGTTAAATTTAATGCTCAATGATTTATGGTACATACTCGTACATTCTTATTTTGGGTCGTATCTACATCACGATAACAAGTGATTAACAAGTTTAGTTAAAATCACTGCATCCGTAAAAGACACAAAAAATGTACCAAAAATGTAATATGCTATATATTCCATTTACTTGACCTGGTTATATCAGCTCTATATGTTGTATGTTTATTTAATCTTAAGGTTGATCAGCAATTGAGTCAAGAGTTTCATGGATGATCACAAACAAGGTACCTAAGATGCAATCTTATGTTGACAAGTCCGGGCGAAGTACAACGGCAAGCCTTTGTTCATCAAGTATTAAGAGATTTTCATTTGAAATAAAGCATTAGATGTTTTTGGTACGAAAGCAACATTTTGGAATATTCATCTTCACCCCTTTCTGGAGAAACAAACAGGGGCGTCGGAATTTTGTTATTAGCGTTACTGAGAGGGTAGGTACTGCCGTTCCCGTCGCGCACCTGACTGATTGATAGCACTTCTTTGCACCTCGGGTCGAGCTTGTAATCGAGCCATTAATAAACTTTACTGCCTCCAAGTTTATCCTGCGGACTCGTTATTTGCTTAATGGGCTGGCAAACGGCTCGCCCCAAGACACCTGTGCTATTGTAATAATTATGAGCCCTAATAGACGAATAGACAGAACTTTGTAAACATACTCGCACAACTTCGCTGATACTATCACGGTCGTTTAACAGGAATATAATACATAATTTGAATGTTACTCTCATATGACCCGTGATACGCAGATCGCAAGCGAAATTACATATATTCGTCGGAAAGATTTGAGTCTTAGTTTCGTATCTAATCTTTGCTGCTACGACGCCATAATCAACCCGATGTTGAATTTAACATATTTTTACAAAGAATTAGACATTACGTGAAAATTACGAGTGATTCAATTGGTAGAAAAAACACTATTACAGTCTTAAAAGGGTACCACTTGTTGTCGTACGTTGTATTTTCTTCAATATAAGCTAAAAAAATACTTTAACTCGTAAAAGGGAAAGGTTTGCCATTCAATATTCCAATGTGCTTTGAGTTTTCGTTCACCCCTTACATTTTTAATGCTCTGATCCCTGACATTGTCGGAACTCAAAATAATTCATGGTAGAGGTAACAGATTGCGCATAATGCTGCTTATTAGAATATCAGGTGTGATCTAATACATTATATATACAATGTACGCCGATGTATTCCAATTTCGGCGTCCCAAACTGGGGTACCTGTGCTTTGAAAGCAGGCACATCAGATTTTTCATATTTTATTGTTACAAGTAAGTATTAATAGCGTTAACTGCTTTTTATACTTGTTGCGATAAAGCCTACTTACTTCAGAAAATATTACAACTTTAAACTTATTTCAATCAAATGGTTTGAAATCAACCAGTCTACTACCAACATACTTGGTCACCGTGACAGAATATGCCATAATCTTATGCACAGCTTCGCTACCTGTAACTAAACTTTTACAGATCTACTCTGCAGCAGGTCACCTTATTTTTAGTGGTCACTAACGTCTTTGGCCTCTTTTGTTCATCCCAGACAGTACAACATTCGTACTTACCACAGAGGCATTGCTACGCTTGAGGACTCTGAATACCTCGGATAAGATGTCATCCTTACCTTTGTAACTAGAACAGGGCAGCGCTTGACACTACTGCTTTAGGCAAAAATAGGTGTGGTGGTGGTGTCTTGAAGTCGAATCGGTTAAGGTATGTAATGCAATTAAAGACAAAGTACAACATTGTATTTCACAATTCAAATAAACAAAATGTGTCCTGTATGTTATTGTAGTGTAAGTTTTTTCACTACAATTTAACCGCAATTTTGCGAAATAAAGTCAGGTATTATTTTATTTGGTTTCCAAATTATCTGACAGTGGGTCGAGCTAATGTCACTCGTCGCTTGACAAAGCGACTGTTGGCACGGAGAGGCTTTGCGCAGCTATGTAAACAGAGGGCAAAAAAGGTTGGAGCAAAAAGTAATAAAAGTTTTATTTATATTTCAGTTTAAATTGTAAAAAGGAAAATAACAACACCGGTGGATGTAAACTTATTTTAATTGTCTCGTTTCCTGGTGTTTTTGTATATCCCGGAGACTTTTAGTGGTTTATTGTAAGAAATAGAGGATAATTTTAATTCAATTTCTTATTGGTCCGCAATTTTTCTTGATATTTAAAGTAGTCGTACTTTTTGCACTATTAAATTGTACTAACAAAGTCTAGATTTGGTTTGATATGTAAAAAAACGTTAAGCCGCAAATCTTGTCTAATTAATTACACGCGCGCTAAATAAGCTTTGTTTGTCTTTATCTTTTCGTTCAATTTAGATTAAAATGGTTATTTTAAATAAACAAACACTTTTATGATCTTTGAACGCACACGTTTTCCATGAAAATAGTATTTAATTTTTTTGAGAATTGGACCATACGAATTTACAATATATATCTTCTGTAGAATCATATTAGCTTATCATCCGCCTAAATAACTTTATTTGCAGTGTTTGTGATAATTGTCATATTTAATTTTGCCGAAAAGTGATTCAACACGCACTAGGTCTCAACTAATTGAGGCGGTGTTTTCAGTGTCTATAGGGCAGCGATGGCACGCGTTTAGACACAACTCGGCCGCTTCCTTCCGCCCGTCGTGATTGAAAGTTGACATTGAACGCGGGGTGGCGCCAGGCACGGCCCTCGCACCGCTATTTTTGACCCCCGATCTATCGCGTTGGCGATCGGCCTTGCAGAAACTTACCGTTTTAATCGCGTGTATGTACTAACCCCCATAGTTTGCAAATGCGCACAAAACAACTTCCCCAGTTTCGTGTTTCGCCACAAATTACCGTCACGTTTGTGCTCCACTACCATAATTAAGCAACATTTCCCACAAAAATTTTGTTCCCCTTGTACAACCTACCTACTTTTTAAACTTTTATTTTTGTAGTTAATTATTGAAAGTTGATATAATGATTTACTGTTTATCTATTTTATACCCATTCAGTATTCATTTCAAATGTAACACTACCAACAATAAATTCATCCATCTATAAACACAAAGTAATATAATCATGTTATTTATATTGTTATCCATAACATTGTCTTATGAAATGAGGTGAAGATCTACATCAAATTGTATGACTGCGAATGAGGTTGACATGGTCACAGTTGAGCACCACTCGAATTAGGTCAACGACAGAACCGACAAAAGGTGTGGCGTCAGATAAGCGACATATCCCGTCGACCAGCTGCCGCGCGCCTCCTGAAACATTGTCCGATGATATATGTCTCATTTATTTGCGTAAGCCCTCGTATTTTTTAGAACATAGCCAATGTATAGATAATAATCATTACGCGCCGTTTGCCCGCCGTTCTTTAATGTGTTTGCATTCTCGACAATTTGATACCGCGCCTGTTTGCATTGTTGCTGTTTAGCTTCCCCGATTAGGGTCGCATTCGAGCCCCATATTTATTAGAGCGTAGGACTCTCGACACGACTTTCATTTTATACGGATAAAACATACATGTATGTACAGCGTAATGTAAGACGTAAGTATGTACGTATATGTATAATATGTTTACTTTCGCTTTCGTTGGATTAGTAGAAACGTGAGAATGTTGACGCGTTTGCAGCGTTTTATTAACGCGTTCCTGAGATTTGTTTGCGAGTTTTATTATCAGCTGGGAGTTAAGAAGTGTTCGTTGTTAACGGCGCGGTTGTGTGACTAGTTCCTATCAATAGTATTCTTCGTAAACAACTCCGGCCCCATTCCATCGCTGTTGATCCAGTATTATAATTTACACCCTCTTATACTGTGTATAGCTTTGCATATGATTTCGTTCTCATGGACACGTAAAATGAGATTAGTAGACTGTGTTTTCATGTTACAGGTAAGAGTTTTCAATACCAATATAGTTATGTTTTACATTGTATCTGCTCTATAGCAGTAAAATCTTATGTTATGACCATGTTTATACGAGGAGTTTTAAAATGATAACCAATGTAATATTTCTAATTAAATCTGTCTCGATAATTTTGACTACATCATTCATTGGTCCATTGAATGCGTTACATACAAAACATGTTTGAAATTAAAAAAAAAACTTAAAAACTTAAAACGCTTTCTACACTCATAACCCCACAGTAGGATTTTCTCCTGTGTCGTGGGTGCCATGGACACACACAAAGACGGATACACAAACACCCAGACCCAGAACAAGAATATAAACTCATCATTCAGATACCTGACTGGCCGGGAATCGAACCCGGGACCCACAGCGTGTCAGACCGGTACGGTAACCGCTGCGCCACGCGGGTTGTCAAATTATACATCAATTCTCAACGAAGAATGCTAAAGTTCGCCAACGCAATAATATCAGCATGTTGTTTACAAAAATGCACAAAATTATATCACAGTTTTATACCAGTATTTATGTATGCGCTTATTCATATGTTAACTTTATTCATGTCAACATTTGTGTATTATTCTCTCATACACTGCGCTGGAAATAAAAGAAAACGTATGCATTGGGAACTCGAACATCGTCAGCAGCGTTTATTCCGATGATAGCCAAATACAAGCCTTTGTGCTAAAAAGTAAATACAAAGGCCATGGATGTCCCACAGAGCGGACGGAAGGACGTGTCAGTCACCGGCCGCCTACTGGACGCTCTTGACACCTACACTATTTCACCTCTCGAAAGTGCTTCCATTTGTACTGTTTACGATCGTCTATGTATGTAACTGCAATGTATGTACGTATTGCAAGCGGACATTTTCAGTGCTCTATATTCTATACTGTACCGTGTTAACAATATGGCAGCGTCCATTCATAATATGAGTTAATTTTAATGATTTTTGCCATCTCCCTATTGCTCTCTCGGAAACCTTTACTGAATATGAGTTAATTTTAATGATTTTTGTCATCTCCCTATTTCCCTCTCGGAAACCTTTACTGTTAATCGCACCATTTAATCCAGTTTTCTTGTAATTTTACACACTTTCTAACAGGAAAACTTATATTAATCCTATCAAAATTAAATCAAAATCCTCTTCCCCTAGGATAAATATATAAAGACTGGTCCCGAATCAAAATGGATCATAGTAATGATGCTCAGTCACATGACAAAGTAGTCTACAAGTGAAAAATAGTATCTTTAAATAAAATATGTATGTGTTGTGTTAAATGTCGTTTATATGAATATGAATCTAACTTCAGTGTCATTGAATCCCTATTGCCAACACAGACATGTAAATTATCTTAAATTTACTAATTTAATCACAGTACCTAAGTACCATTTAAAATGTAATTAATTATACTATTTTATTAAAATTCAGTATGCTGATACTTCTCGTGGCTCTATTTTGACATTCTTTTTTATTAGCGTTTCAAAAAATAAAAACGCAGACCCAAATTAATTCACACTCGCTCCTGACTTTTATGGATTTCGTTCCATTTACAATGAACATGTACACGTTATTAAAGTTATGACTTTTTGTTTTAATGTCACTTTGAATGGACTTTTTACGAAAATAGACTGTTTATGTTCTAAAGTTTTTGAATTACTGTATCTATTGTTCTTGTTATATTTATTGTTACTAACGTGTTGTGGAGTTATAAATATTTACTTCTCTTTTAAATTTACTTTAAATTTAATCGTCCGAACACATCTCACTTAACATGTTAAATGAAATAAGTGTTTTTAATTTGCTTTAATCCATTTAATTGTCAAACAAACCAGCGCTTGATTTAGGTCTTTTACACGATATTACGCAGTTTATCGCTAGGTAACCGCCTAGTTATAGCTGGTAGTATATCACTCGCGAAGCGGGCCGTCGGGGCCCGGTGACTTGCCGCTAATGTAGCTCATCACGCAACTCCGACACGCCATTTGACAAATTTCGAACTATACGTCCTCAGCGCTGGCACGGAGACGTCCGCCGGTGATACTAATGAACCGGATCATACAGCCCGATGATAATAAAACAAAGAAAGTTTCAGCAAATGACTTGCACGACTGCAACGACTCGTTTACATTAGTGATGTAACGAATAGTCCCATTCGTATGTCTTTAGATATTCGCGTTCGCAAGAATTAGTGCGAATGTTTTGCGAATATTGAATTGCAATGCTTCGCAAAAAAGGTCGCCAAATTTATCCAAATTGAAATGGAACTGCAGTTAAATTTCAATCGAACCCTAAAAAAAAGAAAGGTCGTCAAATCTAGATACTCCGGCTATACTTAAAACTGAGAAAAAAAAACAAATATTGGCATTCACGATTGTCGGTATAAGATTTTCGCGTTCGCGAATGTGCAAATAATGATATTAGTTACATGTCTAGTTTACATAGTTGACTAGACATATCACTAACTGTAATTAGTATACATTATTAGCAAAGTATACTCGCAAACATGAATGTCCGTAATCAAACGTAGATAAGATTAGTAGACTCCCAGTGAAAAATATTTTCGCAATCTTAGAATAAGTATGTTACCTTACTATTCTCCCTTTTAAATCAGAACATAGCAATGATTAACGCTGTTCAGTTCTAGTTTGAAGTGTGTGTGGTGGTGGTAGCTCTGCAATCGACCGATAAGAGATTCTACCACCTTTAATCTTTAAGTGTATCATGTCATACGATGTTAGATATTAATCTGCTCGCTTCATCAATCAGTTATCCTCAACATGCTTAAGTATAACCGCATTAACAAATCGTCAAAACAACGCATATATCTAAGTCCATTCTAGACAGTTTTCCAATATCTCCAGTAGAACCTCACCAAAAACAAACCGTCCCGCTTTTAACTGAAATTATTTAAGGATCTATGGCTTATAAGTATCTGGGAAATGAGCGAAGCCAAATCTTCTTTTCGGTAGAAATAATATTTTCTTTTATTTTTCCTTATCAGCTTTCAATCTCCCCGGACGTCTCGACTCGAGCTCTATGTTTAAATATTGCGTACGTATAACAATATACGGCACGTACAACGTTGCCCTTAATACTCGCGTGTGTATTATTAACAAGATTATGTCATAATAGAAGGATTGTCTCGATTGAAATTCACGAGATGACGGCGTAGTTTCAAACGAGAGTTGTTTAGTATTTTATGGGGCGGCGCCCATTGTCGACGACGCACATAATGTCTCTACATGCCATAAAACTGTCCCTGCTACTTTATAGTGCGCAACTTAATTCTTTACTTTAGCCTTAATTACTTCCTTGGCTTGGTACTACTTGGTACTCACGTACAGCTTCTTAATTACAAAAATACGGAAACTAATAGCAACATAATCACATTTTCATACACTGTTCCTAACTGAATGCTCTATAACACCATTTAGTTTTGTTTTTACATATGGACCGGTAACAAAATATATCCATTCATACGTTTTGAAAACTTTTTTCCGCGGTATATTCGGGCAAATAGTTTTATGTGTGCCATTTTGACTTTTATTTTATTTTTCGTTTATTTTCCCTTGCGCGGCCGTAAAACGTACCTGGGCTCGCTCGCGGGGATAACGGAGCGGGCTCACGAAAAATTTATTATTGAGACCTTTTCGCCCGAGCTCCATCGACAGACATTGCGAAGGCGAAAGTTATGAATGACACATGTTTTGAAATATTACCTGCAGTGAACTGCTTCCCCAGAAGAAAATTTCATAGGATGAGAAGTTTATTTGTCGTGAAATATGTGGGAGTTTTATGAGAGCGGGACTTTTACAATGCTACGGATCAAGCAATTTTCTTACTTTTCAGACTGTATTGCACAGTAATAAGGCTGAGAGGTACACTCTGGCGAATAAAAATATGAGGTGCGACAAATTGGATGAGAAAACTTTCCTATTCGATCTTTAAGGGCCCTTAGTCTTTTATTTCAGGTAATAAATTTTATGTAACCTTACATGAATTTATGTATAACAATTACATGGACGAATTGACGGTGTATTTATCCAATATTTACTTTCTATTCGTAAGGCCGGGTTTTACGGGTGAACATGAACCAAATTTCAGAAATTCATGAGTTTATTTGGCTGTTCAGACAATAAAACATATATTCGTGCTTCACCGCAGTGATTTTTTTTATTTAAGTAATTTGATTTTACTTGAGCCGAACGAGCGCTCGAATGGTTTGCAGCCATCCCGACTGCGACATCTGTCCTACACATGTTCACTCTCAACATCAATTCACTCGAATCAACGAAGGCAATCTGGGTGGAATATGGCCGGTCCAACTAAATTTTATCACGGGAAAGCCGTCTACACATCGGACGAAAATAATTTATCAGAAATGTCACAAAACGCCCGGGGGCTTTCATATACAACTCAGTCATCGCACGTACGGCGATTCGTTGCCCGGCAAAATTAGCAACAACTTGCTACGTCCCGAACCTCTGTTTTATTCAAACCCTTGGGAGCACCGACACAATGAAAAAAATGTTGTATGGTGACGGCTTATTTTTTTGCCAATTATGAAAATTCGCTGACAACACGCGCCATCTGGCGACCTGCCGTGACGTGTGGGCATAACGTAGCTATTCTCTCGGGGTCTCGATAGAAACATAAGTCCAGTTTTGGGTCAGTGGAAATTTACTAATTATATTCTTCTCACGTTAATACTTGATACGTAATATGGTACGTACAATGATATGGGGTACAACCCATTATTGTCTCACTGCTGGGCACAGGTCTTCTCTCAGAATGAGAAAGTTTTAGGCCATAGTCCACCGCGCTGGACAAGTGCGAATTGGTCACACACACCTCCGAGTACTTTTTTTTAATTCATTTCTAATACGCACATGAATCAGTGGTGCGTGCCTGGGTTTGAAACTCGGACCTCCCGATTGAGAGGGCAAGTTTCAACCATTAGGCTATCACTGCTCAACACAATGATATATCATACACTAATAGCACCCATTCTTGGGTATGACCACTTTAGTACTAGGGTAATGAAATTTCTTGTTGATGTCACGTCAATCGCTTAAGGAACAGAGGGTCGGGACGTTTATAAAGACAAGGGTTGCTGCTACGGGTCACAAATATAATTATCATCTGGCAGCTACTTAATGCTTTATCATAATTGTAATCTTGATATAAAAAAAAAACAATTTTAACTTCAAGCTAGAGATACCTGTTATACTTAAAGATATTTTGATTAAAATGTTACTTTTTACATACCTATCGCTGTTTGGGATTGAGTAATATATAACATAACTTAAATACGCTCATTTTACAGGAGAGCCTGATAAAAAATAAGCAATGCTTTTTCGTAGTTAAAATAATAAAGAGTTAAAGACAAACACTAAAAGGCAACGACTGTTTGGTAAAACCATCAAGTTTTCATTTCTAGGTCTATTTGTAAAAAACGTGTAGAAAAGGTAGGTACTTTTAATCATGCGGTTATTCATGCAAAGCGGTGATACGTTTAACAAAGAACTGCTATGTAACTATCTTGCTGGTATTTATAAAATATTCAGGCAATCGATATTACATTAGTAGTTAAGAATGCACTTATGGGATTCAGTAGTCTGTGTTTATCGTTTTTGTATCACTGTAATCACGACGATTCGAAAGCGGTTAAGTAACGAGTGGACAGTGTTTCCCCGCAGCCAGCACTGAGTCACCGTGATCGAAGCGCGGTTCGCGGAACCCGCTTAACCCTCCGAAGGGGGGTCCGTTCGCTAATGACTGGCGGACGACGACCGTCGCACCACCACCGACCGAAATGCAATCGGCCACCCGCGCGAAAGTACACCCTCCACACTATCACATTGGACTCTTAATTCCACAAACTTCATCCCCATTTTGCAATTCAGTGCGTGTTTATATGCAGCCTTTCAATCGGCACTGTTATTTTGATAAATATGCATGAACTAGCGAAACCGGCGTGGGTAACATAAAACGCCATCGTGAAAATTTAATATCGTTTCCTGGTAGCCGCTTAATGAGTCATATCCGTCGAAGGGTTAATTTTTTCGCGATATCGCGGTACGAAATCTTCAATTTCCTATCTGTTACGCCAACGATTGACTGGGATAAGCCTTGCAAAGGAAACACGCCAACGTGCAAGCTATAACTCATTTTTAAAAATAACGAGCTTATATGAAATGTAGAGACGTTATAATATGTAGTGAATTATGTTTTTATATTAGGTATATAGATCATTCCTGATTCGTATTATTTATTATTACTCGTATAAGATGTTTTATGTTTCATTGAGGTAATCTGATCTAAATCTTTCGATTTCACGCAACTCGACAAAAACGACTATACATTATTTGAAACGCGCAGTTAAAATTTCACAAACAATTCAAACATTCGATTTTTAATTTTTTCGAGACTAATCTTGGGCGTATTAGGTAAGTGAAGCGTTAAAAAATGTTGTTTCTCGCAACGTATGATGTAAAAAGGAAAAGTTATGTTCATAGAAATTCATAAATAATAACGTTAACGCGATACGAAATAATTATTGCCAAGTATTACAATATTAAATACATCAGATATGCAAAGCGGCTACCTTACTGTATTCTAATTGTAGTATTATTAAGATGTACAATTGAAATCATTGGGTTATTTTGTCAGATAAATTCCGCCCCAACATAATATAGATCTTAAACCTGAATTAAGACTACTCCAAGGAGTACATCATTCGTGACTCGGTAATTAAGAGAAGCTGAACTTTACGACGAAGTTCCCACTCCTAAATAAATTATTACACAATACTTGCGCTCATCACCTAAGTCTAAATTTGACATTTATATCATTGAAGTAACCGATGACCTCTGCGAAAGCTGACAGACTGAACAAAGGATAATAAATTATTAGCTGTTAAAAATACAGCGTAGAATATTTTAAATAAATGTAATTTAATAGTATTGTTAGATTATCTGAACAATTTTGCCCAAGAAATACTATAAAACTAGATTTGCTCGAGATTAATGTGACCAAGGATCTGGGGATGGAATCAATAACGTACTGAATATAGACAAGTTTAAATCTCAAATGCATTTTATCGCATTATCAAAATTATCGAAAAAGACTATCTCTAGTTGACATACATATGAATTAATAAGTGAATCAAAAAATTTTGATTCGCAGGCGGAGGAGTATGAAATTACGCACGGTTATAGTTGATGTAGAGAAGATGATGAGAGAGAGATGTATTTTTTTCAAATAAACAAACATAAAATTAACTAAAAACACATTACATACATTACCTTGCATTTGACACAAACTCATACATAATAAACGAAATAGAACATGCAATGTCTTACTATTAAAACACTTCAAAAATGTCAGATGTCTTTGTCAAAATACCCGTTATTGCTGTTAAATGCAGCTTAGTTAATAACCCTCTTTATACCTTTAACGAGTGCGTTCAAAATAACTTGAAAATTATTACATTACAATTTATTTAAATTAGAGAAATATTGGTGTTACTTTGGACAATATGAAGTTTAGTTTTTTATTTTAAATTACGGTCGAATTTCGACCGTTGCGACGGGTGACTAAGTACATATGAATTATAAGTAAATCACTCGCTACCAGACAATAATTGGATTGTTAAACAATAACATAACTAAGTAACAGGTTGCATAAAGTAATCTTATGTTAAGTAGCCGCTTGTTTACCTAAACGATAGCTACGTAATTTAGGTCTACATATTCATATGCCAAGGAAACTCAGAATCACATGTTCATAACAAGTATTAATTGTGACATTACCAAAATGTTATTATTTAGCATTTACGAAATAAAATATTAATATGTTATTCTTCTAACCTTCCACCAGTGACACACTCGATAAGTGCAGATAACAATCAAGATATTTTAGGTACATTCACTTTGTGAACTGCCTTGGCCCACGCAAGGTAATTCAGTGATATTATAACATTCTATCTGCCAATGACGCCTTCGAAAGTACCTAGGTACGGTTCGCGCAAATCCGGTTTGACTGTAAGTGCCAAACAAACTCGCTTTATTTTTAGAGACCTGCTCGATCAAGAATTGTATTTAACCGTGTTCGACTTCCGTGAAATTTACTTGACTATCAGTTTAGAGCGGCTAAATCTAAATCAGACACACAAACAGTACTCGTGGATTCATTGCATTAATTACATAGACGAGGAAATTCCCTTCTAATCCTAGAATCGAGGAAATTCCCTTCTAATCGCCTTCTCATTTTTGCAAGAGTGTAGTCGAAAACATTTTTCATTTACATTTGACTGTGGCTGTGACTAGCAATGAACGATTCAGGAGTTAAAATAAACATAGTGTAAAAACGAAATCCTGCCGAGATTCTATTTGAGGATTAAGTGAAATTTGTATGCAACACGATGAGCACGGGTTTATATCCTATAAATTATGAACACAATAACATAACAAATAGAGCAATAAGGCAGTTGCGAGCCACATCACTTGCACGAAACTGGTTCTGCCGAGACAATGCCCCGAGTCCGCCCGAATCCGACTCCGCAAGCGAATAATGTTAATATCATTTTGTACATTAATACTGACCCGACTGACGGCCTCCATTACTTATTTAGGCACTTACCTCAAAAATTTACTGTTCCCCGTATAGCATTAATATGAAAAATTATTTCCGCCATTAATTTTAATGCTCCCAGTTTTTCCTTAATGGACGTCTAGACCTAAAAGTCACTTGGACTATTTGTTATCCTCGTCCGCCTGTCGCCATTCGAATTCATTCATATCTTTCAATATATGCTACATGTGTTACAGTTTGGTTCTGCTTATATTTGATATTTTATTTTGTGCATAGTTAGAGACTTAAAGTTGAGACTTTATGAGCAACCTCAATAAGTATCTACCTCCTATATCCAGGGTATTTCTATAATTAATAAAGAAATAAACCTTCGATTCTCCATATCTATAATAACAATTAAATTTTATTAATGAAATATTTTTATCCAACAAATTACATAATTTCATTGTAAAATTACATAGGTACTTACATATGTGTAAATTTTAATTTCATTAAATTTTGCAGAATTACCTTATAATCTTCCAAATAGATATTATACCATACGAACAAGTCCATAAAAACATGAGACTGAGGAAACGCTTCAGGTCAATAGCATGCAGTTTGCAGATTTTTTGCATGTAGTCGTGTCACGAAACGAATCAACATTACGTGATATTAATTTTATAAGTAACGGATGAGAAAACCCGAATAAAATCATTTTTGTGTACTTTTGCCAATAGCAAACACGAGGAAGTGTGTAAATTGTACATATTTATTTGTAATATTTATATTTCGTTGCAATTACAGTCCATTATTATTCACTTACAACTTACATTCACTTATTATATGTACAATCTCTGAAACATTTCACCACATATAATCGCATAACAATGCGATTAAGAAACATTTTTACTACCGCCATCTAGCGTATATGTCATAAATGTATTCTATCATCCTTAGCCGATAGATTAGACATTTTAAATGTATTATTGCAAAATGATTAAAACATAATTTATTTATACAGAAAATCAGTAAATGCTCGTAATTTTAATAACAGATGTGATTAATATTTTATATGATTGCTTTTCATACTTTTATTAATGTATTTTGTAATTGTTATTTATTCTTGAATCAAATAAATTATTTAAGTAAATATTATTGTAAATTAAATGTACTTTTGTTAAATATACCTATTGAACACAATTTATTTTCAGTTACGGTAAAAAAGTAGTGTCTAAATAAATTATTTAACTAAATATGATTGTTAATTAAATGCACTTTTGTTAAATAACCTATTAAACACAATTTATTTTTAGTTACGGTAAAAAAGTAGTATCTATCGCGCATACACTCATATACCTACTCTTAAAAGAAGTGACAAACACGCATCTATTACTCGTATATTTTATTTTAAATTATATAACTTCAAATAGAACAGAATTCCTAACTCCTAACTAAAGTATTACAGACGCGCTGTTACAACTCCGGACTACTAAGTTGAAACGACTCAGAAGTAAATTTGTCTTATTTAAACTCTTCAAACAAAGACACCAAGACAAACACAAGCTTTAGGTAGCATTAGGTTTAGTTGCGGTGATAGTAGGTATTGCTGCACTTCAAGTATTCCATAGCTTTTAAAAAACATTACATTACTGTCAGATAATGCGTGTGATAGATTTATAGTTACACTCGTTAGATGCCACTTTTATAAGTGCAACTGAAATGATAAGCTAAGAAAACGTGCAATTTAAAGTTTGTTTGGAGTACAACCCATTAATTTCCTACTGCTGGGCAGGGGTCTTCTCTCAGAATGAGAGAGTTTTGGGCCACAGTCCACCGCTGGCAAAGTGCGAATTGGTAGACGAAAGTGTGTTTAAATTTGTGCAATGAAGCTTGGGTTGAAAACACTAGAGCGCTCGATATCTATTTTTCGTACAAAAAGACCATGAGACCGCATTTTCCTAAGTAGTTTTCAGGTTTTTATCGGTCTATCTCTAATGTTTGGGAAAATATATCATTTTTTAGTTACAACCCATAATGACATAGCCAATGGGCCCTCGGGCGATGCGCGGCGACGGCTTGGCGACCGACTTTGTACGAGAGCTCTTTCGCAAACTGGTTTATGAGCGCACGCGATTCGAGTGCCCGTGCCGCCTCCTCCGCGAGCCCTTTGTGTGCATACCCCAAGAACTGATTATGAACTTGCGAATATACTTTGAACATCTTATTCTATGACAAAGGACCGATGCCTTAGGGAGCGTTCAAGTATTACGTAACGCAATTTGGGGGGAGGGGGGCATTGTCAAACGTTACGATGCGTTACAGGAGAGGAAGAGGGGGTTTAAACAATGCATTATGTTATATGTAACGTGTTGATTATTTTAAGTATAAAACCTTATTGAAGTGAAACTTCTTTAGGCGCATGAGGGTAAAATTTTTACAGATGAAACGTCACGCCGGTATGCAACGGAAGTGTCGGAAAAGAGAGAGAGAGTGATCGAGACCGATTGAGAGAGAGTAAGACAGGGCGAACGTAGCATGAGCAACTAGCCGTGGAGTGAGAGTAGGGAGCAAGCGAGTGAGAAAGATTGAGAGAATAAGTGAGACAGAGCGAACGTCGTATCACGCCTTTTTCCCTTCCTCTTAATCTTGGAAATTTAAAGTTTTAGATTTGTATAAATATAAACAAGATTTATAAATTAGTTCGCCAAAGAAGTTTCACTTCTGACATGTGTACTTTGTACGCACGCATGTTTTTTAAGTAAAATACGGCGACTTGCTGCCAAAGTTCAGGGAGGGAGAAAGGGGTGCAGCAAAATGTTACCTTGCGTAACCAGGGAAGGTTCTAAAATTGCGTTACGTAATACTTGAAGGCTCCTTTAAAAAAAGAACAGTTTACTTTTTATTCAAATTTTATCTGGAATAGACAGTCGAATAACCTTACATCATTTATTGTGTAATGCTTTTTAAGTGATTCATATTACAAAAGCAGTCAGTGACCTTTGACCAAAGAAAGTATAACGTCTGTGTCAAAACATTCGAGATATCCTTTCAACTGCCTGTCGTGACAAAAGTTGCTTATTGTTGATTTTCAATCTCTGACAGCCAATTGCTCGTCGAAAAGTTTTGGAGGTGGTAAGTTTTATATTTACGGAAGATATTGGACATTGAGGACAGATGTCGGACTTTTCCTCATACGGCTTAATTCTATTTTTGCTTTACTTATTTGGATTGTTAGTTCGTAATCCGAACGGCTTATGCGCACTCGCCGGTAGAGAAAGTACACTACCGCCTGTTCTACTTTCCACTTCAGACGAGCGTAATGATTCAATTTAATATAAGACCGTATGCTTTGTTACAGCTAATTAAAAATAATTACGATCGTGAACAACTTGTTTCTGTTCAATAAAATTTGCAACATTCTCTATCTTCATTTAGGTTAAATGACTCGGTTCTAATAAAATCCTTGCTCATCGCATCAACCCATTATTGGCCCACTGCTGGGCACGGGTCTTCTCCCAGAATGAGAGAGTTTAGGCCATAGTCCACCGCGCTGGCCAAGTGCGAATTGGTGGACATTAAGTGAATTCTGGTTTCTTGCGTCATTACGTTTCTTTAGAGTGTCATAGTTAACAATAAGACAATATATTTAACAGTAACGCGTTAATGATTTATGAATCTTGTTTATGCGATAGTATAATTTGCGGGAGTGGTAAGTGTACTAATTTCAATATAGACTCAACTAGTATTGTTACTTCTTTACTAAAACTTTACCACGAAGCTGTGCTAAATAATGAGTTCGAAATATGAATTTTTGATTTACTTTAGTTGGATTGTCTCTTATTTCAGTACACCCAGTTTATTTATTATAGTCGTAAACATTCCATAAGAAATGACCTATAATATTCAAAACGATTTATTCCTATCTAACCAGTACATTCAGAGATTAGCCTGTTAAAACAAATAAACCATCCCTTCAGCTTTATGATATTACTATAAATCTCACATTTGCAATCATATCCCCTATGCATCTTGCTTACTCATAGTAAAACGAATGTGCAATCGCGCAAATGAAATACTTGAAACGTTTCGATTGCTGAATCAAGCTATTTTGAAAGAGAAGGTAGTCTGTTTGTGCCCTAAGTTCGATTATTGCTGTGTATGGTGCACGGTCGTTGTGTGTGCGTGGGGCGCCTGAAGTCTGCCGCGTGGGTGAAACGAGAACTGAATTCACTAGTTTTATTGCTTCCATGCAATTCCTTTGTATGTTAAGTTATAAATTCATGCGTTATGATAATTTTGTTGAGATTTACGTGCGGCTGCTAAAACTGCTCTTCGAGCGCTTTCAGTGTTCCGGTTTTACGTTAAAATAGGCTTGTCAATATATTCATAAAATTATCTTTTATACTATAATTCAACACTTACATTATTGGCCAATTTTGACTATACTATTTTGCGGATAAAATATTATATTGTTTAAATAGGATAAAGACTATGTTGCGGTTTCAAACATGACGGAGTGTAAAGAATTACAAGGAAAATTATACAGTGAGACAACCACCGCAAGTATTTTTCTAGTGATTAATAAATGGCAAAACTGTTACGGAGTCATTCGCATTAAATCAGCTGAGAGTATGAATTCAATATTTCCAATAAATTGAAGCAGCATTCAACCAGAGCCGTTATTGTCAGTCTATTAATAAATGATTGCTGTTTACTGCTACATAAAATTCACTTTAATACTTTATTTAAATCTGTCGCTGGTTAGCTTTGTGCGTAGGAATCGTCTTTAAAATATTAATTTGACTTATATTAATAGTGTAGGTGTTATTAGCAAAAATACCTGTTAGAATAATGATTTTTCATTTTATCAAGATTAGCCCTATTGGACTAACGTCCTTGATAGATTATACTACATATTCCATTTTAAGTGGAAGTTTTACTGTTTCAAATAAAATTGCCCACTTATAATTAAGCCAATTAGTCGCCTTATAGTTGTAACTTGTAACTATGCACAGTATACTTACTAATAAAACCGGAGTTTATTGTGGTTGGTTATAAATAGATATATATTAAGTATAAATAATACTATAATTGGTATTACTTTAGTATTAAACTCAACCTCAACCTTTTCATTTCGTAGCAAACGAAAAAACAATCTATAGAATAAATGGTCACTGATGCTAATGGACATATAACGGACTCCGCATTGACTAGGGGTTTCACCTGAAGTCAATTACTGATGCGTTGCCAAGACACCTTAAATAAAGGTTAGTCAGCTTCCTTTCCTACAATGTACTGCTACACTCTTAAAACACTATGTCACGATATGAGGACATGCCTCGTACGTGTGACGATGGTACCTCACCGTTTTAACCATTCTGGTACTATCACTTTTATGATTGAACTAGGTGAACCCCGCAGCTTCGCCCGCATTTAAAAATGGATGTATCCATTGTCCCGTGGGAGTAAGATATTTCCCACACAAAAAAAGCAGCCTATATGTTGATCCAGAGTGTCAGCTAACTCCCTACCAAATTTTATGAAAATCGCTCCTGCCGTTTAGACGTCAAGAAGTAACAAACCTACTCACAAACTTTCGCCTTTATAATATTAGTATAGTATGAAGTATGATATGCGCAGTTCTGTGATTTAAAGTGTTTGACAACGGAGAAATAGAGTAATATTGATTTGGAGTTTCAACTTATACTTGAAAGATGGCATTATACATGTGATGGAAATTACAGCGTTTATAATGTAGCTTGACTGAAGAGTTAAGTTTCTTAGTTGTCGCGATGATTGGTGGTGCATTCTGGAAACCGTAAAGATGATAAGCTTCGGAAGAAAACGATGCTTGTTCATCTCCCGCTTTTTGTATTTTTGGCGCGTAGGATTTCCTCCTGTATTTTTATTTTGAATTAATCGAAAAAATGTTGGACTATGTTGGGAACTGTTCAATCAACTTATAATAACCTTTGTGATACTGTTATATTAATAAGTTAGAAACGTGTTGAATTATAAACGGTCGAATTAAACACGATGCTAGGTTTCTGTTTTGCAAACATAAACCTATTATTTGGGGGTTTGTCCCAAAATCTCTAACTTAGTAGTGACCTTTGTGTATAAATTCAATTAGTTTAATTGTTTTCGTATAAATAAATTAGAGGATGTTGGGTTTATTCGCTATTTCTACGCGTAGGGTTGAATGTTTTTTACGTTCAATCTTATGGTATAATTAAATATGTTCAAATAAATTCCAAGTATTGAGTTCTTTTGTAATATTTTGTAACCGCATTACTTAACTGAACAGGTCGTTAAAGGAAATTCGTTAATGATTTAACACCTATGTATGATCGTATAATACATTTAGTGTCGAAGTTCGCAGAATTCCGCTAAGTGCGGAAAGTGAGGACAGGCCGGTCAAGTGCGGCGAGGTGTCTCTCAACTTTAATCTTCCCGGTGCTTACCAGCCACGGCACTTCGCTCCAATCGGGCCATTTGCATGCGCCTCGTGGGCGAGGTCCGCCTACCCACGGTTACACGGATCGTAAATTTTGTCCTTTTACTTCCAACTTCCAAGGAGGGATTTTTTTCCGGAGGAGCAGATGTCCATTTTTCCGTAAAGGGCTAATTTATTGCATGTTGCGGCAAAGGCCATAAAAGGAGTCCGAATTAAAAGACAGCGTCCGAAATGTGAACGTTGACCTCTTTTGCGAAAACGAAAAAGTTGAGGTTTTATTGGAAAATCTGTAAGTCCCCGAATCCGATAAGAGACTCTATCGAGGTTACATAAACGCAAGGTATATAGTATCTGCCGTTCAATTGTCTAGAATGTGAATTAGTATACGTATTTCCATCTAATTGTGATTGAGAATATAGTGAATAAACTAACGAACCCCAGACCGATAGGATCAGAAAGGCCAAGCGCCACAAGCTAGTTCACTTTCTAGTTAATTATAGCCATTGTTAGCGACCTCTTATATAGGACTGATGTAAGAAAACGGAAGGCTTTTAGAATAGTTTGTTGTAAAAAAACGACCTACTTAAACCATTTAACGTCATTAATACAATAGTGATAGACGAAGACAAACGCAAGACTTCGGTAATGGCGTAACAAAAATAGTTAGTTCAACTTTAAACACGTTCGCTCTAAGAAAAGACCAAGATGTTTGAAACGGTTGCGATAACCAATGTTGCAATGTTCTGAGTCACAGTTTTGGGCTATTATGAATATGAAGGCCAGGCGAACCGTATAACAATATCGATCGGGTTGAATTGCTTCTATTGGAGTCCCTCTACTCCATTAGACAGATCCGATTGTAGCGTTTACACGTCCGTAAACGTCTCGAATAGAGATCTAGTCTGGTTCGTCAGTTGCCTTTATGTCGAGCGCACAATACTTGCATTTAAAGCTTCAATAATTTTTATATTCTACGCTTCTTTGTTCCTTTACAAGAATTCAAGATAAAACAAAGTCATAGAGTAAAGACGACCAGGGGATTCATTCAATTAGTCATCGCTTAATTTTGCCTACAAAACCAACAGGGACTCGCTTCTTAAGGAATAAATCTATCAATAAATATTTACACAAACATTTTCAGACGATACGCAACGCTGAACACAATGCGATGTTAAAATATTGCAAGCCGACTTACTCATCGATTTGATCGTTAAATTAAGTAGGCATGTAATTTGCTCGCTCCAGCGTGTCTCTAAATTTAGATATTCATTTAATACCATGATGTTGAGTTGTTTCTTATTTACAAAGTGTCGTGTCCAATTTTTACATGTGATAAAATTTGAAGGTTCTTAGTGTCTATATATTGTATATTTTTACAAAAATAACGTTAAAAGAACTGATATACAATATAAATTGCCGTATTTTCTGAAATTTTCATGCTTGTCGGTTGAAATCTCATCAGTTATAACTTTTTTGTATCATTAGAATTCATCTTTTCTATCAAAAGTTATTACAATTACCAGTTACATTACCTATTTTTAACACGGATGAAACCGCGGGGCATAATTAGTATATAACAAAACTATTTTTAAATAAATCAGGATGTCATTGTATTGGATTTGTTAATGGACGTTTTTACGTTATACAATATCGATCAGACGTCAAGATAGAGGTTTTATACATAAATACGATTAGAATAGACTGTTTGGATAAATGTTGGCGGGGAAGTGAATCAAAGCTATTCTTAATTGCCTATTGTTTCGCGAACGGCTACGGATGGCATTTACATAATCTTGTAAACTTTTGCTGTTCTACAAGATCAAAATATAAACGTTTAATGTTTCGACAAAAATTGGCTTAACTTAGTAAATACCGTAATGAAAAGATTGTTGAGCAGTAAGTTCGGAAACTTTAAAGAAATCAAAACATCAATCATATTTTACTTCGAGATGTATTATTTGAAGTTTCTTGTTTTTTCATATATAAGTGAAAAACTTTTTTCATTATCATATCTCAAACATCGGATTCATATTGTTGAACAAGCAAAAAATGTAAATAGCATAACGCATTATTTTGTTTTTTTCTGTTGATTACGTTTTTGTCAGCATAATTACTTAAGAAACTGATAAAGTCGAATTCTAGTAGATTCCTTTTAATCTTTAAAGTGAGTTTAATTTGGATTGCCAAATTACTGAATGTAAAATTGTTGCCAAAATTAAGAAAAAGACAAATGGAATTAAATTAATATATTTTAAGGTGTTATCAGTTTATTAGCACCTTATTGTTGGCAGAGCAATCGATTGCCACCCAAACCGGTAATGCAATGCGTTTACAAACAGATTAGTTGGCCTGCAATTAGAGTGTGGAGCTTGCGGCGCGCGCTAAGTGCCGCCCAACGGATTACGCCTTCTTGTTTACTCACCGGCGAAGTGGACGTTTAGCGATCGCTTCACTAATGCGCTTTGTTCGCTTATCGATCTCTGAATCATTGATTAGCTCCCGCCACTCGTGAAACACTGTGACGTTTGTCAACTGACACGCATTTTGCCTCAACACTTCCGAAGCGCTGTGCGAGGTCACCGGACTAATTTTGGCCTCAATCATCTATATCGTCGGGTGAAGACATACCCACTAACTACAAAATTGTATAATCCCGATTTTTTCACTTAACACACTATTATTTAACAATACATTATTACTACGTAAATAATATATGGATACAATAACCTGTACGATATTTTATTTAATGATATAACTTCAGGACACTTCATATAAATGAAATTTTGGGATCAAAATATTATTAAATGCTGATAACTTCATGTTGCGTATTCTGTAGTTAGTGAGTTTTTCCTGTCACCCGACGATATATTAACGTGAATCAAATACTTGTGACGCATTTTTAAGTAATATGCCGCGGACTGATTAGTATGAAATAATGCATGTAACATACATAAAATCAACTAAAAAACATAACACACACTACCGTGCATTTATCACAAACACATAAATAGTAAACGAAATAGAACATTCAAAGTCTTACTGTGAAAACAGATAACGCCAGAAATGTCAAAATACCCGCTATTGCTTTTAAATGCAGTTTAGCTAATTAAACCTCTTTTTATATTTAACGGGTGCGTTCAAAATTACTTGAATTTTTTACATTTTATTTGAATTTAAGAAATATTTGACAATATGAAGGTTAGTTTTTGAATTTTATAATTAAGGTCGAACAGATGCTACGTGTGACTAATATTTTTAAAGCAGTCTATTCCTTAATTCGCTTAGGATTTTCAGAATCTTGCAATTGCACTAAGGTCATGAGAATACCATTCGGACACTAGTGAACTAAAGTAGAATTATACTTACGCTTGAATTCATGCTCACTGAAGCAAGTATTAGTGTAGAGGAGTTAAATTTTATCCGATTTAATCTCAAATAGGAATATGTTCATGTTTTCTATTAAAAAACTATGTTAAAATATCCCAAGATAAGATTAGAAGAAGAATGGGTTGGAACACAAGGGATAAGTTTTTATTTAATTATTTAGTATGTCTCACACTCCAATGAGAATACAACAGCGCAGTGGGTGTTAGGTATTAGGTAGAAAAAAAGGATTCCTTAAATTTATCACGCACCCTTTTTTTGTTCTCGAGGGGAAAACTTTCAAAAGGTACCCGTCGCCGTGGAAGCTACGCAAGGTTGCTGTGTGGATTTTTACCGCACTAGAAACCCCCCGGTGGCTGTCCTCGGCGCTATAGGTGGACTCCGGGATCTACAAAGGAACGCAACCGCAATCCTCTGAGCGCGTTGCCCCATCGGGCTCCTCCCAGATGGGCGGCTAGGCCCACCGCCTCCGTCTAGTCTTTACGACGATATGCGACCATGTGGACGGCGGTATATGTATACCACCGTCCTTCCCGGGACCGCCTGACCGAACGGTTCGAACTCCTACTCTAGCCGCCCGCAACGTCGGAAGCCCCTTTTAGTCGCCTCTTACGACGGGCAGGGGATGCCGTAGCCCTATTCTGATCCCGGAACTACAGGTTATCTCCCACCCCTAATAACCTGAGTTTATTATTCGGATTAGTGCTAGGTACTCCTTAAATTCAAGACAGTTTATGCGGCTTCATTATAAAACAAATAATAGGTTGGTTACACGGACAACTCATTTCTTTCAGAGCATACTGCAGGATTTAATCATAAACGATCTCCGAATAATGATTACGTAGATAGTTACGTAGTATTATAAGCTTAAAAACTTAGTCTGCCAACATGTTCCACACTTTTCACGTTCATAACTGTGAGTCCGACAAATATTTTTGAATACCTAAGTTGAGCTATTTTTGACGCGTTTGTTTTATAGTGCTCTAATGATTCAGTGAGTAATTGTAGTGGCTACAATATACAGCCACTTCCCGCGTATATATTTCTTGCTATGTTTTGAAGACACGTTTTTTTAACAGTTGCCTGGGTTTTAGAAATGAAACTAATTGTATACGGAATCCTCCGTGGCTGAACAGCAAACGTATTGCCAAATTTTATCTGCATTGTTTTCGATAGACTTTAATTTTACTCTGGATTTTTCATTGTCTTATGATACATGCCCATTTACTTCTAAAAAGTAAAAAATGTAATGAAAGATGGCCTTTATGCCTACTTCTTTATAACATCGCTCCGGGATACGCATTTTCAATTACATAAATCTTCTTTATTATTGTAATAACAATAATTTCGCATAATGTCCTTGCTGCGTGCGAATCGTAGACGGCTGCTGTAGGCAGGTAATTACCATTAACCGTATATGTCATAATTAGAGACGTAAAGAGTCAGTCACCTTGGTGCAGTCGGGGGCGAGCACGTGGGCTCTTGCCATTGAACTTGAGTCCAACGACAGCCGGCGAATACTAATCCCATGGTTACATGTCGTGCAAATAATCATCGCTCACCGCTCCTACAGGCGGGCCGTTTCAAGTTTTATAAGCTACTTTTCTTTGAAGGTAATTCTTATTGATGTTTGAGTAAATGATATTCAAATGCCATTCGTATTTGTTTTTTATTTGCCGCAATCCTTATTACGTTTATTACTTTTACTTTTATATCCAACTAAACTAAGCTTGATTGATTTCCAGCGAATATTCAAATACAGGTTTGTCAGTAGTAGTATTAATAATAATAGAAAGATTAATGGCAAAACATTCTCCGATGGATGAAGTTTCTGCTTCGTTTAAATTTAAATAACTTTACATATCATCCCAAATACCTTCCAGCTCCGAGAACTCACTTTCAGTGATTGATTCAGTCACGGTACAGATTACGTACCATATAAACTCATAACTTAATTCTAAAGGGATTTGCAAACTTGTTGATTTAACAGTGAATACCTATAATACGATTCTGAAACCAAATTCAGTTATATGCTGAATAAGTTCCACAAAAACATATGTGTAATGTTGGAAAGAAATTGCTGTATTTCTTTTATCATATCTGTTATGAACAAAATCTAGACGAATATATTGTTGGTACTAACACGAAATAAAAGTGATGCACATGTCATATAAAGGCAATAGTTGTAATATATTATGTCAGTATTTTTTTTTATTTGTCTGAAGTATCAAACGAGCATGCAGTCCACCTGATGGTAAGTGGTCACTGCCGCCCATGGACATCTGTAATCAACTTCACAGAACATGGGTTCCATCTGAAGTCAATCACAGATGCGTTGCTAGTCCCGAGGACGATGATCGCCTCATGTGAAAGTGTGCCGGCAACCACACGCTTCTTTCGAAACGCAAGAAAAGCTTCACGCTAGAAATAAATGTGTCGGTGGTACTTCCCCGGTCGAACTACACTGGTTCTACCACCTTGAAAATAATTACTTAAACATACCAACTTTATAGACAACAAGAGCATCAAGTACATTTGTACTACGATTTTAAGTTAAAAGTAAGCAAGATGAAAGAAGAAGACATAACAATGGCATTTACATTTCAATTCAGAATATTCAATTTTGTTGAGAAAATAAAAAGTGAAACAATATTTCACTTGACATTTCGCAGCAATTGTTGTCGTTGTGCGTTTTGTTCGAGATTTTTATGGTTTCATGTCCAAACTGAATGACGAGTTAATAGCTTAGCGTGGGTGCGGCAGTTCGGTGATTCGGGTTGTTCATCCATTCGGTCTTGTTTATCGATTAGTCAAGAATCCGCGCCCATGGGCCAACTTATGTCATTTGGCCGGGAGTCAAGGACGACAACGCGTGGCTCGTCGGTCCCGCGCCGGCCTTATTTGGTGATTGGTGGGCGCCAGTTTTACGACTTTGCCTTTTTTCCTTCGCTCCGTTTCCATGCCGGCTACGCTTTAGATAATACATGTTTATTTGTGGGCTGTAGACGCACGAACTCTGTTAGTTCTTCATGATTTTGTGTTCTGTTGTCGTTGGTCAACTGTAATGAAGTTAAGAATGTCACATTTGGGTCCTGTATAACTCATTTGTATTGAGGTAAAGTCTTAAAAATACAGGCTTCAATATTATTGGTACATTTCTATTATTCCAGTAAGTTAGTTGTGCGTAACAATTAGAAGTCGCAAATATTAACAGTTCGGGTCGGTCGCTGGCCCTGTTGGCTGGAAAAATGGAACGTGACATTTTAAATGTGGCGCAAAGCTCGCGACATTAATCTGGCGCGTCGCCGCCCTCACCGTGGCGTGCGTGGCCTAATCCGACCGTTCCCCAAACGATCCCAGGAAGATGGAAAAATCTCGAAAGACTCACATCAAATTACCAGCTTTAAAGCGCCCTGAATCCCCCTGGGCCCGAGACGACACACCTTACCTTTCAGAGGCGCCCCTAAAATAACGTCTCCGTGTCCTTCGGGAAGTTTGGGACGCTCGGGCACACGCGTGCTTTTGTCATACTTTCCTCGAGTTTTCTGTACAACGTGCCGCGCACTTCGATTGAGTTTTGAAAGCGCGCGCTCCTTACTAATTCTTGTTTTAAAGTTTTTGCGCGAATACAGAAGTTCGATTATCTTTACCTTTTCGCAGTGCCTATACTTTTTATAAGAATTCCAATTTTATTTTTCGACAGAGAAATGGATCATAGGGTACTAAATAAATAAATAAATATTTTTGTCGTCATTTATAAAAGAATCAAATAATATTTCTAACTATATATTTCAAGAATTCCACACGAAATTAACCAATATTTTTGAATGTTTCGAGTGATGAAACTCTTTTGAACCATAGTCTCCTTTGAATTCAGGTTTTCTCGGCATTTTAAGCCATGAAAAGGTCCTCGAGTTACCGCCGTGAGCGCAAACTTTGCACACTAAGGAAAGCATAATTTATCATCATCTTTCATTTGACACTGATTTGTCTCTATACATACGTCTTTCTTTTAAAGGGTTACGTACACTTTGTAAAAGCATATATTTTTTCAAGGTTACACATTAACAGTTTTTTTTACCTGTATGAACAGACATTTACAAACTAAACTATTACCAATGTGGGCGTGAACTTTATACAAACAATAGGTATTATTTATTATATGGTTTAAGTATATCGTCTCTGAATGGACATTTTGCCTTTGAAATGAAATATCTTTATTTTGTATAGGCCTGCGGGGGCACACAAAATGACAGTTACATTTTTTTTTCTTACACTACCACCGGATCGGAATACGACCTCAACTGAGAAGATCCGGCAAGAAACTCAGCGGGTTTGTCTTTTTTTCTTATTTATATCCATTTTTTAATATACTTTAATAATGTTGTTGATACCTTAAGTAGTAATTAGTACCTATAATTATTAAATTTGTAAGTACATACTACAAATTTTGAATACGTGCAATATTTAATTGAATAGTTAAAAATATTTATGCATTCATATAATATTTACTTACTATGTTTTAACTTTAGTCTACAACGTATTACCACTGTGATTTTTCCTATGAGTAAATTGTAAAACCCTTTTTGTATTTTATCATGAAATATTATTTTACATAACATGTTTTGACGTTATAATGGTATACAAATATAATAACAGATTAAATTGGTAATCTCACGGAATTGATTTAGGGCCCAAATGCGGTGGGGCCTAAAATTTGGGCCACCGCATTTTTATGGTCACGACATATGTAGCGCTGAAAATTATACGGCATTACTTAATATATTTACTAATTTAATCTAAACAAATTAAAACTACATAAACTTCATCTTAGTAACAGTAGGTAACATTACATTCATGCATTCCATACCTACTGATGTAAAAATATAAAAGTCCCAATCTGTCGCCTTTCAGGGGAAATGGAATGAAATATAACTGTAGTTTACATTACCACTTGTCGATTAGACGCTATAGGCATTTTAAATACTTGCAGTAATAAAACATGCTAGTCCCTGTAGCCTCAGGGTCAGAATAGGGCTACGGTATCCCCTGCCTGTCGTAAGAGGCGACTAAAAGGGGCTTCCGGGGTTGCAGACGGCTAGAGTGGGAGCTCGAACCGTTCGGTCAGGCAATCCCGGGAAGGACGGCGGTATGTGTGGTCGCATACCGTCGTAAAGACTAGACGGAGCGGTGGGCCCAACCGCCCATCTGGGAGGAGCCCGATGGGGCAGCGCGCTCGGAGGATTCCGGTTGAAGTCGTTTCGAGATCCCGGAGTCCTCCTTTTCAGCGCCGAGGACGGCCACCGGGGGGGTTTTAGTGCGGTAAAAATCCCACATAACCCTGCGTCGCTCCCACGGCGTCGGGGATCTTTGGAAGGTTTCCCCCTCGAAAACAAAAAAAAAAAAAAACATGCTAAGTTTAATTATTATTGTCGTCAACCCATTATTGTCCCACTCCTGGGCACGGGTCTTCTCTCAGAATGAGTGACAGTGAAAGACCACGTTTCGGCCGCCATAAGTAGGTCGCCATCACTAGCAACATACATTGCTCGAACAATTTCGACTTCAGGCACTGAGGAATGGTGGACGAGAAGATACTAAAAAAAATCATACAAGTAAATACTACAAAATAAATAAATCAGTCAATTCCCAGTCGTGTTAAATCACTAATAACCGATTAGACCCCATCCGTCTATTTGATATATATTAATATTAATTGACTCTTAAATATAAGTAATAACAATAAATATCAAGAAATAATCAATAAGTGATAATAAAGTTGTTTATAAAATTCATTTCGTGTTTACTCATTTACAAGTTGAGGAAACACAAGCCGCCTAACTGGAGGCCCTCGGGGCGGATGTCACAAATCTAGCCAAGGGCCGGGGCGTGTAATGCAAACAGCGGCATTTACCTGTCCCGCCCATCCTCGCGATTCATAATAACGGCTCTTATTTCCGTAACTAGCTACGCTCTCATTTTGTCGGCTAACGCGTATTGTGACACTGCGAAACGAATGCTCGCCCCGTAATGGAGTTTTTAAGCGCAGCTTTTTCGCTTCGCACTGCAAAAGGGGATTATGTAACTAGAATAGCGACGTGATTGCAAGGCAAACACTACGGGGGCCTCGTACAGATTTATTGTTTTAACTCTCGACTTGGGAATTTGCAACATAAATACGCGGATACCTTCATAGTACATTGTGCAAGGGAATCTCTAGTGCGGATCGCGATATTGGAATTCTCCGTAACGACTGTGACTGTTTTATAAACGTTTACATACTTTCGTCTATAATCCTACTGTATATTGATTTATCAATATTTATCAGAACAGTTATTTTGTAATTAAATGCAACCTATCTGTCAATTATTTTTGTTCTATAATAAGGATCTATATATTAAATTTTTCCCTTCCATGAGAGCCAAGATTTCATATCAAGTTCTTCCATAGAAAATTATTTGTTGTTAATTATAAATATACGTGTATAGATGTGTACCTACATGAGACAATTTCAATATCAAATATAGAAATAAAAAAGCTTCATAAAATACTAACAAACCACGTATTACTTATTAAATTTTAAACCAATTACATCAAGTTAAATCGCTCTGAAAAAATAAATTATGGTTGATTAAGCCATTCATTATGGATTGATTCTTCTGGATGATGAATGAATTATTTTATTTTTATTTACTCAAGTATTCGATAAAATTTCCTATACAATAGGTAATTAAATTGTAGCGTCCATAATAAAAAAAAAACTTAGAACGCTTTCTACACTCATAGCCCCACAGTAGAATTTTCTCCTATGTCGTGGGTGCCATGGACACACACAAAGACGAATACACAAACACCCAGACCCAGAACAAGAATCTACACTCATCATTCAGATACGTGTCTGGCCGGGAATCGAACCCGGGTCCCACTGCGTGTCAGACCGGTATGGTAACCGCTGCGCCACGCGGGTCGACAAATAATAAACAAGAATGGCATAAGTTACGCTATTGCGCTCCCCATATAAGGATTACCCACTTCGATTAAACGTTTCTCGTGAATAGTTTACACTGACATACATACATGTATGAATGCGGACAAATGAATGGAGGCTTTAGATAAAGCTTTCATGTTCCACTGTGAACAAAAGCTCTGATCACGTTACGCGAGGCTTGTTAAACAACTCACGCAGTCTTTCAGATTGTTTCAAGTTAAAAATATGTTTGTATCATCTGAGATTACTGAGAAGCAAAAGATTAATAAATTAGACTGTAAGTTATATTTACAGGCAGTATAAATCCGCATTAAAGTGTCTGTTTTTTCGACAATCTTTAACTTCGCGGCAACTATGGACGGCATACTAAAAGTTTACATACTAAACACTAAAGTACAAGAAAGATACTAAAGTTAAATTTTTTCTACGCTAGAATTAGCTGCGTAAGTATCCATTACTTACTGCGAAATTTATTGTGAATAACGATTTTAATTCGACTCCCGTCTTGAGCTTGATTGCAAATTGGAGTCATTTAAGGAAAAATCAAACAAAATGGCCACACTTACCCACACCTACTTCCACCGGTCCACATTGGGGAAGCGTGGTGTATTATGCTTTAAGACTGTTTATTTCTAGGACGATGTCCTATGTTTTTACATGTAAATGCAAGTAATTACCTCATAAACATATTCCATAAAATGAATCAAAACGTAATCGGCAAATCCTTTATGTAGTCTGAACTTTTTAAAATTCCATACGCTTATTCATATTTAAAAAAAAGTAAAGAAATATCTAGCTTGAATAAAGGTAATTTAAATGGTTTAAAGCTTACAAATCTGTGTGCGTCGTATACGCGCTCTAAACTTCAATCCGTGTGGAAGTCGGCAAGGAGCCGCGTTGAGGGCTATTGCGAGTTTTAACATTGGTATAATTTGCCGGGCATATTGGAAAACTTGTAATTGGTTTAGTTTTATATTCGCGCGGCAATGTGTGCTCAACAAACTTAAATGATATCACTTAAGAATTGATCTTCTCGGCTCCCACCTACTGTCGCTCCCTCGGCTCTTATTGAAAACATTCGCTGTTTATGTGTTTATGTCCCGCGATATTCTTTATAACTTCTCCCCTGTTATTGTAAAACTGGAGGCGTTAAATTGTATTTATACCGTTTTCTTCTTTTACAGATTTTGGCTCGGAGTCATACCTTCATTTCAAGGAGCTCTTTTTAAATGTAAGTTTATAGTTATAAGATGTTGCATTGGTAAACTATTGTTAAACTATTTGTGTAATATTATATATAATTAATATGGATATGGAGCAGTTCACAGATATACAAATTCCAGCCAAAAATACTTTGACAAAGTCTGAAAAATCTGTAGTGCGCTCTTATAACAATGAATTCTTTGTTATAACTAAATTAGTCGACAGTGAAAACAGTTTCAGACTGTTTCGATACTCTTTTACTATCTAGCAGAAAAATTATTTTGTATTTTAATACCTAGTAACGTACCTGTCATATTTTTCATGATTATTTTTCTGGCAAAAGACCAACATATCTCGGGCTTATCTTTAGCAACGTGCTCGGTATATCGTCTCGACTTCTTTATTTACCAAAACAAATAAAACGTTTTTTATTAACACGTCGGTCACCTTGTAATCGTTGGCCTCGTAATAATTTTTGTTCTCACCTAAACGCTAAACGCACTAGAACGTCGCCAGCTAAGTTTTGAGTGGAAATCAAATATTTGAATCATGCCACAATATTTCTCAATAAACACTCCGAAACAGAGTTTCGTTATTGTTAACGAAATAATATTGTCCCGTAAGCACAATTTCAGGATAACTCCGCTAGTGCTCAACACGATTCGTATCTATTCTCTCGGTTGAAATACGCAAAGCTTTATCTATCTAAGTTAGTTTTCAACATTACCCGCTCTATTCGCCATTAAACATTGTTCCCGTTCAGACGTTTACGAAAGAGAAAGTAGTTGTTTTGTTCGCTCTTACCGCCTGAATTACTAATGCAGCTCGTCATTTGCCTAAGGTTCGTTGTGCATCAAGGTTTACCATAACGGGCCCGATCCCCAAGAAACATGAGCCATTGTCTGAGCTTAGCGAACCAATCCGCATTTATAAATGCCAGATTGCCTCCATGGCTGCGAACGTGTTTTGGTGAAAATGTTAAGTGTATATCGTGCTAGCTTTAACGTGTTACCCTCATATAAAAGTTTAATTTCATAACTTGTTTTTTTCAATATTGTCATACGGGCCACGATAATTAAATATGTAACAGTAGGTACCTACCTATGTATTACTGACCGCAAAAACAATAAAACTCAACGCCTCCAAATGCTATGAAATTAAAAGTATCAGTATCAGAGATTCAAGCTACATACAAATAAATTACTTACATTTTTTCAACTTAAACCCAATTACCTATACTGTTTAAATCGAAGTAGGGCCTCAAACAATGGATTGGACCCAATCATGCGTGAAATAATCTTTATACGAAATAGCTATGTGGTAGTCGTAGTAGATACGAAACTAATGCATTTGTCGTTAAAATTTAAAATGCTTACTCCAACATACGTAAACAACTTACCCATATTAAATTGAAAATCCAGCCTTATTGCCTTAGGGCGCCGTCTACGGAGCCTCGATCTGCGTGAGGCAGCTGCATACAACGAGAGATTGGACCCAATGGCGCGTCTAGAAAAAGACCTAAGGCTTGCGGAAATGTCCAGTTGTGGATGGAACTATTTACAAGGTTATTTCGATTAGAAAATTCTGTTGCGTACCCATTTTCCGACGATAGTTGGGAGTACTATAATCAATTCCCTTACGAAAAGTAAATTTACTTTCTGAATATCAAATCATTGCCAATATTGTAATGTTTTTTGTAATAACATTTTGTATTCTTTTGCATAAAGTTATAGGAAAGAATAGAGAATAATAGTTTATTTACTTTTATTACCTTTTTCCTCAATGGACTAACTAAGAACGGATATGGTGACACAATCACGATAAACTGTTTTCAATAGACATGATAGATTGCAAAGGTGTGTGGGCGCCCCTCGGCCTCGGGTTATATTTCTACTATAAGTATTATTAATTCAGTTACTGTTAATATTTATTGAGAAATAGCGATTTATGGGACCCATCCGAAGATATATACGTCATATGGTATTAACTTTGTCTCCCGGAAAGAATCTACTTAGTAACCCAGCCATCCACACCTCCCCTCAAACTTAGCACTCGCCAAAGTTTCCGCAACGATTAGTCATAAATAATTGAACGCAGTCGATATTCCCGTGTAAGAAGACAAAGAGATGACATCCTTAAAACTTTGTCAATTTACGTAGGAACCGTAAAGCCTCTACTAGTTCATGTCCGAAGTCAGTGGAAAAGTGGAAGTAACATCATGAGAACTTTCCAGTCGTACTTACCTTGTCTAGAAGGGGATCAAACTGCGGTGCATTCGCCGCAATGTATTATGCAGTCCTGGAACGGGTGCCCGTGTAAGCGGCTCGGAATCACTCCCACTTCCCGTCGAAGAACACTGCTATTCCTTTAAAACGTTCCATTCCAAAAGTTCAGGAAAAGCTATATCGCGTCTAATATATTCCGTAAATTACCCGCGATAGATCTGATGATTGTAAGTTACTGCGGCGCTTCGTTACGTTTCGCAATCGTTACGCCATCGGCAATGGGCCATGTAGACCGTTTTAAAAAATAAATACCTCTATTAATTTTATTGTTTGGCAGCACAATGTTAGCAGCAAGAAATACCGAAATACCCATTTAATGCTTGTTCTTTTCATGACTTTAACATGCCCATAAATGTGAACAGATACGTATAATGTATTCTTTACTTGCCTTTTTTGTTAAAAACTAATTGTGTCACGCGATTTCACCCGAGTTTGTAAAAAACTGAACATAATATTCAATTTCAATATCTTTTGTTAAAGTGGATGGCTACTAATGGAAGATAGACTGAATGTTACCATAAAATAAGCCATACCATTATAATTTAAATTAAATATAAATATAAATACAAATTATCAGAGAGACAAAAATTCTAAAATTTGTAGAAGTTATTCTCAGTACTCCAAACTTTTTTTGCAAATATATGTAATGTGAAGGAACGAACTTGCAGATCTTGCAATTCTTTTATATGTACGGATATGGATTAATTTATAATTTCGCCAGGATATGTAATTCTACTTACACGGTGACCTTATTACGTATTCATATAACCATTAAATGACTAAGACTCGTGGCTTTTGCATAACTTAATGTTATATCAAATATACATATTGTGCTTCAAGTAAAAAGTCTTTATAACCGGTCCAATGATATTTGTAATGCAAAATTTTGCAAACCCGCTTTACCAAGACGCGTTACGTAATACAATTCTTAAGCAACCTTTAACTTTCTTAATTTAATTGCTACATTAACTCGGATAATAAGAATTGTCTCACACCGTTGAACTGCGGTTGTGTAATTTATTTTTTTATAATATATCTCAGGGTCGGAGCTATTGAAATATAACTGAATTATAATATTCGATGGGACTGCGTTTGAAAAATAAACATCGCTGTATTTTTTATTATCTTACGTCTTATTAAAATTATAAATTTGTGAGGATGTGTTTTTGTTCCTCTTTCACGTAAACTCTACTGGATTGAAGGTGGTAGAACCAGTGTAGTTCGACCAGGAAAGTACCACCGCCACATCTATTTCTAGCGTGAAGCATTCTTGCGTTTCGATGGAAGGGTGTGGTTGCCGTCACACTTTTCTATGAGACGACCATCATAGTCCTCGGGAGTAACAACGCATCTGTGATTGACTTCAGATGGAACCCATTTTTTGTGTGAAGTTGATTACAGATATCCATTGGCGGCAGTGACCACTTACCATCAGGTGGACTGCATGCGTGTTTGCTACTTCAGTCAGATAAAAAAATCGCTTTATTTGGCACACTCGCAGATTATGTCTTAGATTAAAACATAGTATCATTACCGTTATACACGTGACCGAAGCGAGCAAAGCCATGGTAATACAATAGTGTTTTATAAATTATTCCAATACGATAATTTTTATACATTTTCATTTCAAAACTTTGAATCAATCAGATCCTCATTTCCATCAGCGCAAGCCAAACCTGATCTGAACGTGTGGGTAGCTAATCGCTTCTAATTTCCTCCGTGTCGGCAACACTGGCGAGTGCAAATGAGATTGTGGACTGACTACTCTATTCGAACCAGCACATCATAGTATATCAAAGAGCCTTTGAATATAGCTCGATATCTTGTGCTATAGTATAGCATGGTGAAATCTGCGCAAGTGTCAACGTGTGGGATGCTAATCGCTTCTAATTTCCTCCGGGTTGGCTTTAATAGCGTACGTTGTTAAGATTGTAAACTGCCTACTGCCTACAATACACCAAATGTACGTACATATAGATAGGCCTCAGAAGTTCAAAGACATACATTGTACTATAGGGAAATCTATCTAAATTAGAAGCGCTAATTACTTAGTCTATTTACGGTAACTGCGAACAGTTAGAAAGTGTTTTTAATTGAAATGTATCGAAGTGTAATACAAATTTTGCATTTTCAGATTATAATATTTTAGTTTAATTGTAAAAGCCCCAAAACGTAAACAGGTGGAAAGGCGGTGTCATCCAATTTCCTTTCGTGTCATTCCCTGTAGCGGTGAGTGCAAATGATATTGTACACTAGCTGTATTTGTATATTGCATATGTCCAAATGTATGCTTCCTATGTCATTTTACAGACATACTTACATATTATATTTTATTTGCAAAAGACTTTCTAAAAAACCTATTTGCTCTACATTTGTTAAGTAATTCACTATTACGGGAAGTTAATGAATATGCACGAGTAATTAAATTATAATTTCTTCAACTGTGGACATTTAACTACATAAATGGCTGCAGACTGGATTCCAGATAACACCTCTGGATAAAGTCGGGGTCTTTAATAGCGTTTCACGCAAGTTTCCTCTATCGGTTCTCTACTTACGCGATTAATTTGAGCCGATAAATCGGTATAAAAAGCTAGGCCATGGCCAGCCAACCGCGCCGCTGTAAGTATTCAGGGTTCTTTGTTCTCGTGCGGTCGTTTCCCCTCGTGTTTCATTAGTGGTATCAAATTTTTTCGATTGTACCTTTCAGTTAACGTTGTGGGTCATGTAATGTTTTTCATGTCGTCGATCGATTGGTAATATAAGTTCTAGATGTCGGTTCGGCTCGGCACGGTCTAGCGGCGCGGCGGTGGCGCACGTCACTGGCCGACGAGACAGACAGGCAGCGTGCTCGGCGCCTGCTAGCCCATTAGACGTCTGCCCGATGTGGAACGCTCGATAAACTTGTAAAAACGCCTTCTACCCATTTAATTTTATACCCTCGCTTAAGCGTTGCTATTGGCAGATTTCTTCCTTCTTTTTATAGGTCTGTCATTAACTGTATCGTTTATTATTTTGCGCTTGTTTCGTAAGCATTACCTACTCAATAATTGTTTTTTAACGTTCGGAGATTAAACACTTCGGTCGTTAATAAAAGAAAGTTGAAAGTGGTTTAATATCTTCTGGAAAATGAAATGACTTTAGGGCAGTTCATATCGTCTCGATATCCCATAAACATGTCGTTATTTCTTGATTTTTGATCTCTTTAAAACATTGGAATATTTACCTAAATTCCAGCGACCTTCATTCTTAGTATTAAAATGTTTATATCACATTCAATAAAGTAAATATAAAACGAAAGTCGTAATTGGAAATCTAAGATATCTCATGCAGATGACTGAGAGGAGCGGTAAACGATTCTAACTCTTAATTAAAGTTTAAAGGGGGACCTTCAAAAATACTTTAGCAGTTGTCGGAGCACGTACGCCAACTTTTATTCGGCGAATTTGGTTATGTAATTCTTTGGAAATATTCAAGTTTTCCCTTCGGCGAGACGTTATCGCTGGTGCCCTCTCAACGCTCGCGCGGTAGCGGACTTGTTCCACTTCGGGCCCCGCTGATTGTATTGAACAAAGTTAATTATTAAATGTATTGTATGGGTAAAACCATAGAAACTAAATAGAATGAAGCGTTATCGAAGTCGAAGAAATATACACTTTCGAAATCAGTCCTAAAATCTTTTCTATTTTTATGTTGTATTATAGAGTGTAGTGAAGTCATATTATACAAGTTAAGTCAGTTAATGTCAATCGTAATAAGGCATTATGAAGACAACACACTAACCTACCACTGACGCCTTGTAATCATGTTAAGTATTGAGGTACGTTATTGAAAGGCGTGCTGTTTTAACGATGTCTTTACGACTTACATTCACAAACGTTACGTAATATGCATTAGCTACACATTTGTTTTTCTTGCGCCCCATGTATTCTAATGGCCATTAAACGTAGGGAATAAGAACATTCGGGTATTTGTCCGACCATGAGCGGATTATATACGGAAAGGCGAAGTAAACTTTCGTCAGGTGAATAAAAATTCAGGGACCTTACGGAATAATCCAGGGAGCGAGCGTGGGCGGGACGTTACCCGCGGGGACTTAATTTGTTGCTCTCCTGGCGCCTCGCGTCTCACTTTCAAACGTAACGCGACCCCTTGTACGCGTCATGTTCGCCATCGTCACTTACTGTAGTTGGAACGTGTGTTGTGACCAGTTTAACAGCACACTCAAGCTAGTTTTCGTTCCTGTATTAACCAATTTGCTATAACGATGATCTTCAGTCATACTTTTAGATATATTTTAAGTCATCTTTATAAAAGTTGCAAACCGACCTTAGTACAAATTAATTATGTTTCCTGAAGACAAACGGTGTTCTTCTTTTCGCTCATCATTTCTAAGCATATTGTAAGCGATGCGTGCTGTTTTAATCATATCTTTACAAATTACTTACATGTACTAAACGTTACGTAATACGCATTAGCTACAAATTAAGGTAATTCTTGCGCCCCATGTATTCTTATGGCTATTAAACGTAAAGAGCAAGAACATTCAGACACTTGTCCGACCACGAGCTGATTATACACGGAAAGGCGAGGTAAACTTTCGTCAGGTGAATAAAAATTCAGGGACCTAACGGAATAATCCAGGGAGCAAGCGTGGGCGGGACTTTACCCGCGGGGACTTAATTTGTTGCTCTCCTGGCGCCTCGCGTCTCACTTTCAAACGTAACGCGACCTCACACGAGCCCTCGTACGCATCGTGTTCGCCGTCGTCACTTACCGTAGTCGGAACGTGTGGCTAGTGTAACCGCAATACTAACGTTCATTTTCGTGCCCGTATAACTACTTTACCCTTACGACGATTGGTTGTTAACCCCCCCCCCCCCAATTAAAGGTATAGTGGTAAATGGTCACTGCCGCATAAGTCTGACTACCAGTAAGTAACATTGAAGTCCGACCTGAGGTCGACCACAGATGCTTTGCTATTGCTAACTAGGAATGCCTCTTGTGCTCCTCCCTTATTACACGCTTAAAGCCCGATGACAGAAACGCTAGACAACCCGACGAAAGTGTTTTGGCGGTGGTGTCTTTGGTGACATACCACTAAGGATATTACCTTTGTTTCTGCATAATCAATTTACTTACTTTAAACCTTAATTGTGTACAGTTACAGTCTACAGTACAGAGTTATTTATAGGACATCCTGGCTCCGCTACGTTACTTGTGGTTTTTGTATTTCTTCGTTACAGCTAAAGACAGTGATTTGACTTTCTTATTTGTTTTCTATGTAAATCTAATTTCTAAACAATGATAAAAGTCGATAGCTGTATAGAAATTGTTACTTACATCGCTACAATATTTAACAATAATGTGCACTGGATAAAACAATATTAATTCATTCATTTATTTTATTAGTTAATGCCGCTTATAAATATTCATACATTTCGAAATATTAAAATATTAAATTGACGTGACCTGAAACGGTTTGGCCTACCTATATTTTTAATCACTATTATTATTATTTGATGACTAAAGTAATGAAAACATAAATCAAAACTATGCTGAATTCGGAACACGCAAATTTATACGAGTAGTCGGGTATTATTGAAATATTGATGCGAAATCGATCGTTGCGGCGCTAGGAGCTCGCTACGCGACAATCTGATCATAATACCATAAAGGAGTGCACAGTAAAATATTTATGGGATTGGGAGTACTCGGTAGCAGGCACGCCTCGATACCCACAGCCAACATGACTCCAACGATATTTCAAATACTACTAACAGTTACATAATGCCTACATCGCTCTTCATAAATCTATACAACTGCGAAGAATTGCGAAGAACTGACTTCTCTGTAAGATAGCGCAGTCTTTTTCCAAAAACCAAACATCTTAAATTTAATAAGTCATTAAAGATGCAAATTGTTTCTACGTGCAATATAAAGTACAAATATTTTACAAGTTAAATATGTATTATGCGATTGACGTTTCCTGTAATTTTGTTCATAATAACCGCATAAATATAACGCCTGTCTAATTACAATAAGAATCATATCTCCAGTGTTCATCTTTATTTAGTAATGTAGCAAAAAATCATGAGCTCTCTAGTTACGTAAACAAAGTTGCGTCTGGCCTTTAGATATGTCTGGCAGGCTCAAGATTTACATAATGTAATGTAGCCGTGGCTCAATTAATGGTGTCCAGGGACCGCGACGAGCTCGCAACTCATTCCACACTCGGACAAATTGGCGCCAACCGCTGAACTGTAACGATAATGATACCGCGCGAGTTCGGCCCCATACGTCCGCTAACCTAACCTAACATCTCTCATGGGAGCTCCTAAAAGCCACTCCATATGAAGTAGAGGTCCGCATTTGGCAGTCATGCAAAACTTAGTGGCTTCTGCGGTACATAAACAACTAGCACACGTGCGCGACCGACCGCGAATGGATTGATGTGACTTAAAATGCATACTATTCGGCTGCGGTATCGATTAGTTTCCGCCAAATTTTCCGCTGCGGGCGCTTGGCAACCGCGCACCGTACCTCACGATCAATCGACACCCGAAAATATTAATGCTCTCAATTAATTTACCAATAGAACCTTTCGCCGCTTCATTATAATTGAGAATCGAACAGAAATGAATCACAATTTTTCACATTTGCCTCTACGATTGGCGAACGACTATTGGGAACACTCATAATCGCAGCGAGCGCGATCAACCACTGAAAGCTTTTTGAAAGCTCGCAGCGACGACGTGCGATGAAATGTTCATACGGTGATTACAAGAGGAGTCATCACTTTACAACAAGTGCAGATAACTGCTGTATATTTTATTGCTGTTTCAAACGTGCGTTTAAATGGAACACGTTTTAAATATTTCCTTTTTTTCAATGTTGTTTATTTTACACAGCTCCGAGTCAGCTGAAGAATATTTGCTTGGACTCCGGAAATTTCGGATACTTTGGACTCGTTTTTTTTATATATATATTCTACGAGTGCAGTATTAATTGATCATGCCAATCCACGTGATGGTAAGTGGTCACTACCGTCCATTGACATCTAAAAGGAACTGAATGTAGAATTGTAGTTTTATCTAAGGTTCATCACAGATGCGTTGATAGTCCCGGAAGCTAGGATGGTCGCCATCTATGCCAGCACACACACCCTTGATTGCTTCAACTGCATCGTAACCAGAAATGAAAAATGATATATCAATCATTTTTTTTTTGGTAAAAATCTCAAACACACTGTAGCTATAAATCAAGAGAAAAAAACTATTTTTTAATCAATATTAACAATGACGATAACAAAAATTCTATGGTCGTGATATCCTCTTATTCTGTCTTTGTGAAACATTTACCTCTTACCGAACACATACATATCTAAAACAAAAGCGAAGAACAGGGGTCATTATCCAAGAAATCCATAAAATATCCGATAGAAGTCTCGGTGTTCACGTTAAAAAGATTTATAATATCGACATGAGATAGTAGCATTTTGTTTCAGAACTATCTGAGTACCTATATAAATGCTCGGCTCGAATTCGAATATGTGAATAACTTCTTGCTCTGCTATCGGTTACGTGATAAATTGCTAAATAATGCGCCCTTTGCCATACCCCACCCCTAATGTCTTCTTAATGCTGCATGGAGTTGTCACATTGCACATTCACGGCTCCCGTTGTCCTTTTCATTTCGATCTGTTACGATTTCGTTTACGTTTTCAAATTTCTCTCTCTCACTTTCAAACACACCTGTGAGTACGCACTAACGATGCACGAACTGTTTCATAATTCGCGCATAAGCACTGAATAGGTAATGGTTATTTGGAACTATAGAGCCCTGCAGCGTCGTTCGCAAACGTTTTACATCGCAGAGTTTGTTAAGTATGAAAAGCTCCATTTGAACGTGAGTTTTTTAGTTCGTTTTGCCACTGTCGGCTCGCCGCGCTCTCCTTTTGTTCCATGAACGTGATCTGGCCGAGATGAAGCCCACCGACGTTATTGCACCGCTCCTCGCTTCAATCTAGTTTGTTTCTGCTCGTCACACTTTTGCTGCTTTGCGTATTATCAACGCAAAAATGATTTCCTATCTCGCCATCGACGATTCTCCCCCGTCGACTGAAAAATTCCACTTCCATTTGTTTTCGTGACGTATGAGACGTAAGCGCTTTACATTTTTGTGCTGTTAGCTCCTCTGCCATATCTCAAGGTTCTGGAAAATTTTACGTCCAATATGGTTGTATTGGAAGCAAATCTCGAAATAACTAATGGCTTTCAGCATATACGATATAACGTAACTTTGCAAACTAAAATTGAACGTCGGGTTTCGCAATTCGAAACATATTATTATTCGGACCCATCCACGGAGGGAAGTCAACGACATTTAAGTTAATACCCATGAAATAGATTGAAGTTTCTTTAGGGCTTAGAATTGTTTTTCTGCGTGCCTGAATTCAAACCGCGCGCTGGGCTATAAATTTATCGGATACTGCGAAAAACTTTTAAAGCTATTATAAGTCTCTTCCATAGATATAAATCGTAGTGATCAGTACTTTTGTTCCTAATAGTACTTTGGAAAGGCTTTGACAATTTCCATTTTATTAGGAATATATTCATACGCTTTTCGGCTTAAAACAACCGATGAATCTGTCCGAAAATAGATTTTTCCGCCCACTCAGAATTGGAAGTATGGCGTTGGATAAATTTAACAGGACTAATTGAGTGTACACAGCGAACGCATATTCGCATGTGACAAGTGCGAGTGGCGCATGGCGCCGGATTCGCGGCAAACACTCCGGAGCAGTTATCTCAGTATCGCTTGGCTACGCTCGTTGTGGTGTGTTTATTTTTAGTCTCGCGTGTACATTCACTATTGCGATGAAATTTACAGCGATCACCGCGGCTCGCCGCCCGCTGGACTCCGATACCGACGCCTCGAATGACAAGCTACCGCTATTTCATAAATGTCTGCTATTTTACACGAGAATTCCTCTCGGTTGATGAGCTATAATACAATTCTTTTGTATGCCGCTCGTGGATTTTTAAAGAGGTAACGTTTATTGGGAATTAAGTGGTCGATTACTCGATTCCGAACAGCGTATTAGTATATGTACTTAGGTGTTGTGTAGTAGTGGATATAGAGTATATTTGCTTTTAACCATGAATAATTTATATATTTCAAAACATTTGCATTTGACTGTATATTTAATCATTGTAAAGTACCTAATATTTAAATCGCCAGACATAGACAGACATTCAGGTTTACTTTTTAATTACTGATGATTTATTCAACCTAATTACGTCATCAAGGTACAAAAAAAAGTCTAGGCGTATTTTTTTAGCCGTAAAGTATCTACGTAAAGATTTTTCAGAACAATGGAAGCGGCATTAGGTAATTCACACGTCGTGACATCTAATACCTTTGTTAGTCAAAACATCATTATAGGGTAGCGTACGGATGCGGCGGTGTTGTCAGGGCGAGATTTGGCGCAACTCGGTGACTGATTACCTTCGGTGGAGCAACGCGACAGGTGGTCGGGAAAGCTGCCTGACCTGCGTGTACTTTGACGAAATAATATGTATTAGTACACTTTGATTTAATTGTTACTCATTCATTCGTCCTTCTTTTAAAGAATATTCGCTCCAAGATATTTCGCTCTTTGCTAAAATCATAAAAAGTCTGCTCAAATCGAAAGGTTGCGGCTGTTTGGTGGCTCTCGGACTAGTTCATTTGGTAGCAATTTAAATTAAGACTGTTACCTGCACCTGATCTTGCACTCCCAATATTGTAATCACTCATAGGTTCTAATAAAACTTTCGGCAGTGATATGCTACGTCACTGCCGCCCATGCAAACCTGTCAACGACTTTGTAAAGAACAGGAATTCTAAAACCATCACAGATGCGTTGCTACACCCGACGACTAAGACTTGTACTTTTATGTTGACTTCCAGTTTCTAAAAGTACTTACAGAATGGGGGTTCTATCTAAAACCATCAACGATACGTTGCTACTCCCGAGGATAAAGGGGAAAGACTAGTACGTAGACTTGTAGTTTCAGTACATACCTTAGTTCTTTCGGCCGAGATTTGGCATGACTGGGTGACTGATTGGTCTGAGTCGGCGAGGCGGACGCGACAGGTGGTTGGGCTGACCCGCGACCCGCGTCTTCTGATTGATGGCTGCCTCCCTCGCTCTGGCTTCTTACTGCATCTCGACACGTACACGTGCCTAGTAACGTATTTTTAATTAAACGGAATGTTTCAGTTGAAAATACATTCAACTGTTGATAGTTAAACTCGATATAATAAAACGGAAGGGAACAAGTAAATATTCGTTATATCAAGTAATTTGTTGAACTGAGGTTTGTTATGTTTAGGTTTAGTTTTTTTATGATCTTAATAATCTATCGTTAACATCTTCTTTCTTCTTATGCCTGTGTAAAAATGAATGTTTGTCTGTGAGTCCTCTATAGAAGCGTAAACTATTCATTTGATCATGTTATGATCTTTAGCAAAGTTGTTATTCATGACCTCGCGAAGGTTTCTGGTTTTTTTTTGTGATGGCGTTGCAACGCGCGCGGGGTACCTACAGCTAGTATTAATATATTAAACTTTATATCACTGATTAAAAATATTTTTTCAATTACGAGGAATTTTATTGGCAATCACTATTCATTAGAGTAAAATTTAATAGATGTAAAAAAAACGACTGTATTATTTGAATAAAATCCTTAACTATAACAGTTATGATAAATTACCTAATAATTGTATTAGAGGTTTTCACTTAAACAAAAAATAAAAAAAGCTAAAGTAAGTTGTATTTATTTAATTTTGACACTAATTAGTACGAGCACACACCCCAGCTGCTAGCGTAAATTGTCGCAGATTATAATTTTCCCATGGGAAACCTAATTTACAATGCGATAATTGTCAAAATATGAGTGATCGATATCTTGTTTGTATAGCATTCAATGCTTGATTGTTGAATTAAAATAAAAATTGTACGTAAGTTTGACGTCCACACCTAAAAATCTCATAGATTTAATTTATTTTACTTGTAAAATTATACAGCCCACAAAACAAGAACCATTTGCGTTCTAGCCAAAAATCGGTTTATAACTTATGTTTTCGATTGTTTCAATAATACGCCTATAATTGAAACAATCGGAAGCATATATTAAAAGGATTTATTAATGTTTCCCAAAAAGTTCGCAAATGTCAAATGTCGATTGTCCAAAGCGGTCCCACGCTCAGCGCCCGTCTAATAGCGCGAGGTCAAGTCCAGAGCTCATGCATATTCACATGGGCTCCGGATCGCCGGCTCATCTGTAACGGTCCCCCGACCGGTTGTATAAGCTCATTGTTGCATGTATCCGTCCATATGGTCTAGCGAGAGCACAGCAAAAGAAGACCAGTAGGTTATCTTCATCGTTCACGGTTGCCCTGTTGATCAAGATCTCACAACAGAACTTCTGAGCTATTGTTACTTTTTTAGTTATTATTTCCAATTACGAGATATTTTTTCAGTATTAGTCTAATTAAACAATCGTGTCCTATAAAAGCATTAAAAAGCTGCAAAAAGCCGATCTTGAGTCACATCTGAACATATTTTTTATGAAAATATTTAGTAGGTAAAGAAAGTAATATCATCAGGACAAGAAATGCGCTTTATTATCGAACTTACTGTTTTTATTTTGCTGTACCCCCCAACATTGCTTGCACTACTCTTGTTTATCTCTAAAATGACTGGCCGTGCGCGGCGACAGCTGTGCAACCGGTTCGCAGTTTTATTGCGGAAGTTTAGCTTACGCGAAAAACTTAATAACCTCTATTTAAAAAAATCGCACGTGCGTTTCCATATTTAGTCTGCACGGGCGTGGAGGTAATACTTTTCGAACCAATTAGTGATTCAGGTGTAATTATGCTATTTTACGTTGGGGTAAACCAATGATAGTGAATTGGCATAATAATAGCTGGTTTATTGCTTCCCTGTAGACGTATTCTCAATAATTGAAACATATCGCGTTTGCACGCATGCAACTCCATCACCGAATCGAAATGCAATATCAAATTAGATTAGAATTAGATTATTGAACCTCGAAGTTATGTATATATCTTATTACGAAAAACGATGTATTTTTTCGATAACTGACAAGGCTTGAATAACTTGTTAGAACTCTTACCCATAGTCGTAGTAGAGCATTAATATCGTAATGGTTGAAACTTGCCCTCTCAATCAGGAGGTTCGAGGTTCGAACCCAGGCACGCACCACTGATTTATGTGCGTATTAAAAATTAATTATCACTGCTTTTAGGTAAAGGAAAACATCTAAGGAAACCTACACACTCGAGAGTTCTTTAGAAAAAAAAGTTCTCGGAGGTCCACCAATTCACACTTGGCCAGCGGACAATGGCCTAAAACTCTCTCATTCTAAGAAAAGACCCGTGCCCAGCAGTGGGACAATAATGGGTTGTACCCCCTAGCCCTAGTCAAGGCTTCAGGTTGGCACTGTATCATAAACAAAAAGGAAGAAGTTAAATAGGAAACTAATAAATGATTGCAAGCTCAACGGATATACGATAGTCGTATGTGCGCAATTGCATTACTTTTAATCAACCCATTATTGTCTCACTATTGGACACAGGTCTTCACTCGGAATAAGAGAGTTTTAAGCCGTAGTCCGTCACTTTGCCCAGGTGCAAATTTGAAAACTAGTAGACTATTGCCTAACACACCGTGCCTTTTACGATACCAATAGCGCGCATATACCAGAGCGCATCAATAAACGACTCTCCGTAATGCATGTTATCCTTGTGCCGACCATAAAAGTAAAAAACACGAAGTATGAAACAATATTATTGAGGAGGTATCTCAAGAGGATTACTATGCAATCAAAGTTCGCAATACCAGAGATAACAGCTTATAAAGTAGATTCAGCAATTGAACAGATGATATTAAGATAAACAAATATAGCGACAGACGGTTGTTTGGCGAAGGATCTAAGCAATAATCCAATTGTCACTTGTTAGGTTGAGAATTAACCAGATATATTAATAGGTAGTTTGTTATGAGCGTATTAGTTCCGACTAAATTGCGCGTACGAAACATGTCTAACAGCCATATCTATTTATTAATTAATCTCTGCAGTTAGACTAAACAGCAACATAATAGTGTGGTAATATCCTGTTCCGCATCGTGTGAAGCTGATCTTTAACTTCAAATGTGTGCCCCTATTGGGAACGAGTATAAGTCTGATTTTTGCCAAATTGACTTCTGCTCAATTTGTTACAAGAACGTAGATCTGTATGTATAGATATTTGTTTTTCTGACACGTAGCTCTACCCATTTAAATATAAAATGGAGATGAATCGGTAGATGACTCTTTCTAACAATATTTGTATAAAGAATCTATTTGGCAAAAATCAGACTTATACCCGTTTTCGCCAGAGCATGAAACATCATGAAACCTTTAATTCAGATTAGAATCCAACACGGACTACGTATTTTCGTGCCTCTTGATCAATTCTATCTGAATTTGCAAAGTACACATACAAATAGACGAACAAATGAACATAGAAACAATTTTATTTTATTATATTTCTTACTTTGATACCCAGTCTTGTAAAAATAATAAACTATGCAACTTTTTATATGTATCAGCCATGTTAAACATATCTTCATTAACCCTGATTATCTCTGAGCATGCCGAATTATTACCATACACAAAAATGTACCTAATGAAACTCTTTTATTTTCACATTCATGTTTTTGATAGGATTAACACAAACATGTACCTAATGAAATCAATCTTGCACTGCATAAATAAAGCCGCTTGTCAGCGTTGTAACATATTAAAATACACCCCTATCCGGCGACAGCTGGTGCAGGGGTTGTGCTGCCTAATGATTGTCCTCAGACGGCGTCCGTTGCTCTTGCTGACTGACCGTACGTTCAAACGAACCCACCATTAAAAGATCTATAGAAAAATTGGATCTATAGAAAAACTATCATGGTCTAGAATTGCCTTAGAAGCATTAAAAATCTGTTTGGTGGATTTATTTTGTGATGATTTTCTGTTCCAAAATTTACACATGATTTCGAAATATTAAATAACTAGCTGACCCGGGGAACTTCGTTCAGCCTAAAAATCTAAAATCTAAAATTACCAATGTTCTTCCACTATCTTATGCATGTATTATAACATAAAAACCTTCCTCTTGAATCACTCTATCTATTAAAAAACCTTGAATTAAAATCCGTAGCGTAGTTTTAAAGAACTAACATAGGGACTCGTACATAGCGGCAGACAGCGCGAAACGACTTTGTTTTATACTATGTAGTGAAATGTAGTTAGTATGTTAGATTTTATTTGATTATTATTGTTAATTTATACAAACAATAAGTAATTTGCAATATTTTGTTGCTAACCAGCGTGCCCACATCTATACTTTCATAAAGGTCGTTACACAATGTTCTTCCTGCAACCTTTTATAATTTTCTTTCCATAAAATTAATAAGGAATAAAATTCCGTTGGGGAAAAATCTTTTTTTAACGCACAATTTTTAAGTGGACACATAGGAGTTTGCGAATTCACATCGCATCGCCTTTTATTACAGGGTGGCGGATTATTAAGATTATAAAGGTCGGGGTCACTTGTTAAACTTCGCGGGTACATATTTATATTCTAATTAGGTGCCAGCGACAGACCGGTGAGGGTGCATGTCTAATATGAAAAAAAGGTTATTTTTGCCATGATCTTATGAGTAATATGATATTATTAGAAACGTGTGATCAAATTTGTAAACCAATAAAAATCTAATATTATTATTGCAGAGATATTCTGTACGGAATCTTTAAATTCATACATGCATACATGATGCACGCTCATTTATAATTTCATCACAAAAACTACGACCTTGCGATCGAAATGCATTTATTAAATTGAACGGAAACAACTAATAGGCAGTTTATCAATGTCTGTATAATCAAAACTTCTAAATTCGCTAAATGACGTAATATGTTAACTACAAAAAGACAATGTAGCAAAAACGACTCACGGACAATAAGACGCCACCTACTCGTAGCGTGATTTCATCTTGGCAAGCAGTAAAATAAAGCTGTTGCAGTAATGCATTTTACATTTTGAAGGATCATTAAATTGCGCATTACACTGGCGGAGCCGTCAAGAGGCAATTAAAAGAACTGTTAAGACGGAACTCGTAAAAGAAGTCGTGTTCTCAACTGATTAAAAATGCTCTTATCGTTTTGAAAATTCAATTTTTAATCAGAATCGTTTATAGAACAGTATCTAGAACTGTCTATGTTCAAACTGCAGCCCGTTACATCTTTATAATTAATAGTGAAAATGCACCCTAATAGGAAGTATTATAAGAACTGTCATTGAGCATTAAAAAGGGAATAGGGGTGTCCGTGTATCCGAGAGAATTTCTAGCTCCGATTACGCTGTCAAGATCCATCAATTAACACGCAAACTCCATCGGCGTCCAGGTGAACATCAATTAATATCAAATTGTGAGGAACGTCGCCGGTGCCGAGCGTGTAAACGGAGAACCAATCTTGATAGACCACTAGTTGCCACTAGAGCACACTTCATTATATATTAATTTAGAGCTGCACCTCTGCATCATTTGCGCCTTTTCCATAACCCCCTCTACACTAATGATTGAACTTTCGTTGAAGCATCCACTCCACTCTGAACGTGTGAAACTGTATAACTGAAGTGAATAATGTTAACGTGAAACTTATTAACGATCACTTATAATTTATAGTCAATACTTAACCTTTTATCTTCTTATTAGCATCAGACATTGCAGCGTTTAATGTCTCATTATAAATTGAGAATAAAAGGACTTTACAACAATTCGCGAGGAAAGTGTCGAAGGATAGTGAAAAAGTATTTTACGAAGTGGGAATGTGTATAATTGGATGTGACAATAATGTATCAACTTATTGTTATTCATTAATATGGATTATATGCACGGGGGACATACGCTATGAAAATTCATAACATATAAATCCCGAATAACTTTAAACAGGAGACCAGAAATCGATTATAGCGATTAAGCGAGTAATTAAATTAATTGCCAAGATTTTAATTCAAACCTATACAGCAGTACTACGATTACAATGTTGTTGTGTGGCAGAAATAGAAATTGGTTACTACCGCCTAGAGCTGCTAACTTCAAACTACACCTGGTGTCCTTGTACCTTTAATATAAGCTAGTTTTAAGCCAGCCGCGTATAAATATAAACGGAACAGTATGGGTGTCAAGGAAAGTTTATATAAAACAGATTACGATTCCTCGAGCGTTCGTGATTCATTATTCATAGAAATATATTATAACAAAAAACCGCGTGGTTTTTATTGCACATTCTAAGATTATGAGCATTTGCTTTAAATCCTGACTGTATAGCGTCACACAACAGTCACTTGTTTAGTGGGTTTTTTGATATTATGATAAGTAGCAAATGAGTATGCAGTCCACTTGATTGTGCGCCCTGTAGTTCCGGTATCAGAATAGGGCTACGGCATCCCCTGCCTGTCGTAAGAGGCGACTAATTGGGGCTTCCGGGGTTGCGGGTGGCTAGAGTGGGAGCTCGAACCGTTCGTTCAGGCGATTCCGGGAAGGACGGCGGTTTGTGTGGTCGCATACCGCCGTAAAGACTACACGGGGCGGTGGGCCCAACCGCTCATCTGGGAGGAGCCCGATGGGGCAACGCGCTGAGAGGATTCCGGCTGCGGTCCGTTGGAGGTCTCGGAGTCCTCTTTATAGTAGCGCCGAGGACGGCCACCGGGGAGGTTTTAGTGCGGTAAAAATCCCACATAACCCTGCGTCGCTCCCATGGCGTCGGGTACCTTTTGAAGGTTTCCCCCTCGAAAACAAAAAAAAAGTCCACTTGATTGTAAGTTGCTACTGCTGTCCATGGATTTTTTTTTACGTAACAACGTCTTATAATTCGATGGCGCCGGCTGCACGCACCAAAAAACATGACTCGTACGGCGTGACATCGCTCTGAAGCGTTCCAGTTAAGGCTTGAAGTGCAAGTCAGAGCGCGGAACGAGCGACAAAGAGGCACAATCGGCCAATACGCATAATTACAATTATGACAAAAAATTGACATAATTGTATTTATGCGTATAAATAAATGTAACTTGATCAATTCCATTGTGATTTCCATTTACCTCCTTCTCTATATCCATACAAAACATCAAAATAGTTTTATTTGTTTGACAAATAAAACTATTTTTTTTTCTTTTGAAAAATGCAACCATTCAATAATTATTTTCTTATGACGTTGTCACGTTCGACTATCGTCAGTAAACCGACTTTACAGACAACCGTTTTTCTTTATCTTAATAAAGTTACGAACGAGCATGCCGTCTACCTGATGGTAAGCGGTCACTGCTGCCTATGGACATCTGTAAGCAACTTCAAATAGAACATAGGTTCTATCTGAAGTCAATCACCGATGGTATGCTACTCCCGAGGACTAAGACGGTTGCCTCATATAAAAGTCTGCCGGCAACCACACCCTTCCGTCGAAACGCAAGAAATGCTTCGCGCTCGAACTCAGACATCTGAAACCAAATCAATATCTAAAAAACAAAGGTTCAACTTGAAGCCATCTGTGAAGTAACCTCATACGTGTCAATCGGTAAAATGATTATAATAAGGGTAGAATTAAATAAGAAACCGTGAACTCGTTGAATGAAATTCAATATTTGTTCTGAACATCCAATTATGACAGTACAGTATCACAATCTCATAGCATTACGTCGAATAGTACGTGTATACTGTTCTCGATTCTAACTGCAATCGATATGGAGCAAATGCGACACCTATATGCGATTAATGTTTGATTAGTTCTGTTTTCTCGATCTGTTTGCACCAACTCCTTGAGTTCCTAATACTCTAATAGAAAGCTTTGAAGATTCTGTGTGTGATAAATTTCTTTGTGGTTGCTATATGTCTTTGTCACTGATACAGTAATGTGCTATAGTGCACCAGGAGAAAGGAGATTTTCGTATATGTCTTTTGATTACATATACAATATTGGTTTAATTCAGTTTCGTCTGTTTTTATGGTTGGAACTTTGGAGACACTGATGTGTAGTTCATGTTAAACCAAGATACTTAAAATAACAACTATGGTCGATTCTACCCAAGGACCAGCCTTCAAAATAGCCCGTCCTTTTACTCCATTTTTAAGATGTGTCTTGTACCCATAGTATATCCATTCAGAATCAAAAACATTTTGCCTTCCATCGGTGTTTAATCTTTTAATCGCCTCCAGTGACGGAACAAGTGGTTCTTTCGTAGTTCTACGCCACTTATATTATCTTGAATCTCCTTGTTACCATGTTGCTAGGTAATGTAGTAGTGCATGGCAAAATATTTTCTTATAGCATAGTCTACTAAAATCATGTCTAAATGATAAATGCAGTACGATAATGTACATATTCGATAAACCGATTTAATAAATGTTTAGTTGTTAACTAGTTTATTTATCAATGAAAAAAGAAATAAGCAGAGTTTAAATAATTAATTTATATCAACTCAAGATGTGATTACCAATCGACTCCGCGGAATGTAAATAATATGTGTTCTATATCAGGAACGTGGTTTTGTTTACATCGAGGCTAAAATGGCGGGTAGGCATGCAAGTGTCAATCCTACCAGTACCCTCAGTAACTGTTTTATGTTTTTTTTATCTGACTGAAGTTACAAACGAGCATGCAGTCCACCTGATGGTGTTTACTGCCGCGCATGGACATCTGTAAGCAACCTCAAATAGAACATGGGATCTATCTAAAGTCAATCACAGATGCGTTGCTACTCCCGAGGACTACGATGGTCGCCTCATATAAAAATGTGCGGGCTACCAAAATGTGTTTATATGTTTTCACAAAACATTGTTTATGTCCCCGTCACAATGCTTCTTTTAAAAAACCGTAATAACTTTGTAGTAAGGGTCTAGCATGTCATGTAGTAGCAACCAATCACTACCGGCTACAACGGCCGCGCGTAGCGACAAGCGTATAGTCAAAATTGCTACGACATTCTGATACAAGCGGTTACACCGGTTGCATGAGACCGCTTGGAACATTTGTTGCAATTACGATGTGATGGGTGCATTGTATTGAAATTACTACTGAAGTCTGTACTATATAATTATGTTTGCCAAGCAACTAAATAAGGTAAAAATAGAAAAGATTCTGTACAACACTAGCTGTGCCCTCGACTTCGCTCGAAGTGACCATGACAAACATTTAACCAACTAAGGCTTGAAATATAAAAAAAAATATTTTTGCATACATAAAAAATACGACCATTGTCCTATTGGAAAATTCATGATTCTTAATTTAGTAGGTTAAGCCCCGTAACGTATAATTAATCAATAGCGAATATCCCTTAATTGTATTGTATATAGAAATAGATGTAATTTAAGCGTATGTACATAAGCGTATTTACTCTTAAATTACACGTACTTGCTAGCATACATACCAAGAATGACTCGGTAAATCCAATATGGATGCATTTTTAACATCAATCATTATTTACCAATGCCTGCACCACAAGCCACAACCTTGTAATCCACTCCGTGATACGTTCTCGTCTCATACGCTCACGCTCCGATTAAATTCGCTGTTACTCCGCCCGCAGTCTTAGGCCACGCACGCGGGTTGCGAAATATCACCTGCGGTCACAATCGTATCACCCTGTACATATTTAGAAACCTGCAGGTCGATTCAGTGTCATTCAATACACGACCTATTTGCGGTCTGTCAAACCACGGGTAGGGTTGGCACCGTTTTTCAGCTTATTAAAGGTAAAAAAGTACGTAAATTTAAAATAATGTACGGTTTTTGGCTCGATGGGTTTGGTGATGGTCGACGAAAAAAAAATAAAAAATCTAGATAGTCTTATACGCCAAAGTCTCTGCACTTAGAGGAACAAACAAGTTCACTTAATCTAAATATTCTACTACTCCCGAAATAAGACGCCTAAGGTTTGCCACAAAATTGCCCACGACTAAAGTTTTTTTAAAACCCAGATCATGCAATATAAAGTATGTTCGCGTAGTTTATTTTTCTCATTCCTGCCAATATTATACATGTTAATGTATGTTTGTTTGTTACGGTTTCACGCAAATGCTAGAGGTGGGATTTTACTGACATTTACCACACATATAGTTTAAGACCTAGATTAAAACATGGTATACTCAATACCGTGTTAGACATGACCGAAGCGGGCAAAGCCGCGGGAATACGCTTGTGAAGTATAAAGTACAATTACCCCAAATAAATTGCGGGTGACAACCCTAAAGGTGGTACCACTTTAAAGTGTATGTTAGTTGGCAAAACCTGTCTGATAATTTGCACAAATCCGCTACTTCGTATTAAAATTGTTTAATTTGTATTCGGTAAGACATTAAAATGGATGTGGGAGTGGGACATTAATGTGTTTAGTTTTCAATGTCCACGGCATGTTTCATTCAGGTTTGATTTGCAAATAAGTGTATTAAAGGTCACGTAATGGGTATTTACGTATATTGGGTGGGTGTATACTAGGTTTAGGTACTTAATGAAGCTTAAATATTTTAGTTAATATGGACTGAATTCACTATGAGGCGACGATTAGTACACAGGAGTAGCAACGCATCTATGTTTGGTGTTATATATTAAGTCTGTTTTGTATGGAGTTAGTAACAGTCGGACTACAAGGTATAGTGATTTGCATTTAGATAGTCTACACTTTTAATTGATTCTTCAATCTTAATAAAAGTTACATAAATATATATGATCATTCTTCAAATATCATATTAAACCCATACAACGTTAAATACTTGTATGATGTACTGTTTACTTGTTATTATAATATATCTGCACATTTGTATTTTAATAACGTTTAAATGAAGCATTCCTTAATCGCGTTAATGTATCTGATATTTTATTCAAATTTAATCACCGTTACAACCAAAATTGCTATTTACTTTAACAACTGTACGCTCGACTCAACCATTGTGAATTCAAAAATTAATACGGTTCGGTGCCGAAAAATAATTTACGTTTAACTAAAATTAATAGGTGTCAGCGGTGAAAATTAATTTACAATTACATTCGCTACCTGCCTTTACGATTGTCATAACTTGAAATTAAAATAATTACTTGGGAATCATTTCGACGTCACGTAGATCACGTTTTTGGCTATGTTAAAGCAAAATGGCGTGGAATTACTTAATGTTGGTATATTATTACGTAGAGTGACCATCGGGGTACGTTAAATGAATTAGTTCTTGATATCCGAGCTTCCTGATGACGAGGACTCATGCAAAAACACGTTAGAACGTAAAAGCTATCAGAATAGAAAAAGATAAGAATGCGCCTGCAAATATTTTTGTCTAAGCCGTCGGCTGTCCAAAAGTAATTTCTGGCCGCTACTGTCTAATTCTATTCTTAATAGATCAATACTCTTCAAAATAGAATAAGTGTTCTGAACTTTATAGAAATCATTGATGCGAAAATTTAGAATCGTATAACTAAATTTGACTTCACTTTCGCTTTATTTTATAGCAGAGTAGAACAGCTACTGTAATAGATATGGCCAACATAAACCCCTATACTAAAAACAGAAAAGGTTGCCGGAACGGCACCTAAAATACAGCTATATTTATCGTGAATTCTGTATGTTTTTCATATTCCAACGACGAGCCTAATAAGTAGGTCAAGTAACCCTTTGGCGTGTAAAGAGGAGTGAGCAATCACACGCGCCGCCCGCCTAATTGAAGTCCAATGTCGCGCAGCCCGCCCACAGTGATTGATACCGACCGACGCAGCTTCTAATAACTCGATCGTGACATTGTTTGGACGCGCACCAACGTCATTCCACCGAACCGGGGATATACTACGTCGGAATGATGTCATCCGCTGACAGTAATCGGTGGATTCGGTGCGCCTGGCCCTACAAGATACGGCCACGATTGATGACTGAATATCGATTTTATTATTCGAACCCAATAGGTCTAATAATACTTTATTATTTCATGTAGTGCGTTCATTTCACGTTTTGCGCCACATTTGAAAAAATAAATGGTCTGATGAGTTCAGTTTAATTGTGGGATTTCCCTGATTTATATGTATAAATCCTAGCACGCGTTGGGCTAATCACTATTGTTCATCGTTCACGTTGTTTAATCAAATGACAATAGTGATCAACTATTGTTATTTGATTAAAAGTAGTGTTAACGGTACAGGAATTCCGGGTAGCGACTTTTACCATCAAAATACAGTTAGGAAAAAGCACTCGATTCGCAGGTAGACGCTGCAAAAAGCCTTGGTGGGGCACCGGCGTCTAATTAGTAGCGCCATCGCCATCAATATCCATTAGTGGCGCCACACGCGACGCTGCCGGCCGCGCCGCCGCCGCGCCGCCGTCGCTGCCCGCCGTCCGCATGTGACGATTACCGATTCTCCGCAAGTATATTGCGATGGATTGATAAGGTTTTGCATTTCCGTACCTCACCGCAACGCTACAAAAAACCGCTCTAAACTGCAATCGACTTCCCTGAATTAGACCGTTGTAAATCGCCATTAACAATAACTTCAGCTAACCCTTTTCGAAAGTTATTAAACATCAAATTGTATAAGCGTGCACCTTGCCCGCGGGTCGAAGCGATTTAATTTGAAACTTCTTCACCTAAGCATACGTAAAGGGTTGGCCGTAGCCCTAATCTTTGAACTATGACTTGACCGTTAATACGCATATATAATTTGCTCGTCGATTATTTAGTATGGAGGTATGGTGCGCACAGATTCGAATAATTTAGTTTACTGATGGGGAACAAAGCCGGTCCGAAGTTTTAGTAACGGTCACGGGATCGTTGTAAGAGGCAAACTTATTCGACTATCTGTCTATTGAAATGTCATTCATTTGAATTGACTTGGTAGTTGAAAGTTTATGAGTTACCGATTTCGATTTAATTAAAATAGTTTTTCTTAACGTTTTAAAACAAAAACGTGGGTTATGACAATTAGGATAGCGGTACAGATATCCATATCGTATGCGTGTAGCAAAAATAAATCTGAAGCTTACACTTCTGATTATTCAAGAAATATGCGCGTATTAGTAATTAATGATCATTTGCTTTAATGGTGAAGAAAAATATATATTAACATCGATCTTAGATTTTTTATAAGCGTATTTATTTTATTGAACCCATTTGAACAATTCCATGCATTAAAATAAAAACGACAACAATTTAATAGCCGCTTAGTATCTTACCGTTTCAATTAGACAACGTTTCGTGCATTAGCTTTCTGTGGCCTTTGTGCCCCTTTCTTTAAAAGGGGTCAATAAGGTACGCTTTTTATTTGAACCGTGACCCGGTCGTGATCTCCCCATGCGTCGCGTACCTCGGGCCGGTGCACATACGCCCTTCCATATCTTAACTCCTATCCTTCATTTACATAGCCAAGGTATCTTATGCACTCTGTATGCACTCGCGTCTCACTTTATAATTCAAATCGTCCTCATGAATACAACGAGAATTCGAGGAAATGTGAGAAATTGTAACGGAATTTTTAAGACACATTTTAAATTGAGAATTCCTACTGCGTTCATGCGTTCTAAAGCTTATTAACAATGGAAGCGGCTAGTTAGCTCCGGTGTAATTTTATCTTTTCCTCATTTTCCGGCGATGTTTCTCATTCTGAGAATGAATACAACAGTCAGTTGCGAACCACTGAGACAAGTTGCTAGGTTTTGTTAAAGCGCCCTTTCGGAATGTTTTGAATTTCCTTTGAATTGATGCTCGACCCAGAAGACTACAATGAAAGCTATTTGTTTCATAATTGATTAACACGGGATTTGGGTCGCATTTAAGTGGGTTTTTCGAATAATGAAACAAACAATGAATGTAAATTATCATAAAAAGCACATTGCTCCGTATAAGGCCGCAATCCAAAGTTGAAACGTAAACGCCCTAAATTGGCACAAACAAAAGAACTTAGCCGTTAACAACGTAGAGGGTCTTGTTAAATAAAGTACGTTCAATTACGTTACAAGTTACTCACTCAGCGGTTGCGCTTTCTTTGTCTTTGTGAATGTTTGGTCCGGTATAATTGGTAGTAGTTTTATTCGATAAGGCTGGTTAGTTAGTTGTGTTTTCGTCCAACATGGCGGGCCGGCGCGCCCGCTAACCGGCGTGGCCTTGCCCCGGTGTAATCAAATTAGACGAGTGACGTCACCGACAGCACCACGCTAATTAACACGAGCGGCGATCATAACACGCCTCTGACTGCTATAGACGCTGCGCCGAGCACGAATGTGTGCGATCTAGACGAGTGTCGCGAATTGGGTCGAGTTTATCTCTTTATAAAATATGAGCTTAATCTTCTATAAGCCCTGTATGTTCGAGCTATAAATTAAAATGTCGCTTTTTTATTGCAAAATTATTGGCACAGATTGAAACAACTGTCAGTCTGTTATGTAGACCACAATTCTGATTAAAAGGCTCGGAAGTCGTACCTGTTCGAAGGCCGGCGACAAGATTTAACGATTTTTATTAAATAACCTGCTTAATAAATGCTACGTTCGATTGTCTATGGACTGCGCTTAATCATTAATTTGAAATTCTGTTTACAATTGATTAGCGCTACTTGGTTATACACATATCCACACTCACCAACATCATTTTACACCCAAACATATCGTCTTTTAATCCTAATATGTAGTAGCAAAACGAGAAGCACGTAAAGACTAAAGTATGCAACACAAACATGTCCATATTTATTTTGTGTTTGCTACATATAATTCGTCACTTATCTGTTTTGTCATTTTATACTCTCGAAATATTTTGTTCATAAAATGACCTGGACATGTTTCGTGACGCAATAATTAAACAGAACTTAACCTCCGATTTGACATTAGAAATGATTAAACATTACAATGTGCCCATAAGCCTCATAGAAAGTGTTACCTAAGCCTTCTAATAGAGCTATCTGCGCGGGTGTCTCTCCCACGCAAACATGCAATACCCGTATACTATAAAATATCAAACCAATTCGGTCATCCTGACGCCGCTGCGTAGGCCGTGGCGACGCAAATGACAATTTCCTACACTCTTGCGTCACTTTTCGTATGAATCAGCCATTCCTCTCTATTAAAATGGCTCGCTACCAGCATCAAATTTTTATTTACATTCCTCATATAGGCTATAATTACTATAGGGTTTGGTATAGGTATATAATATAGGGTTTCGTTGTGGTAAAATCATAATAACATCAGTTTGCCCCTTCGTGACTTTATCTTTAAACGAGTTTTTGAACAAAACCTACCACAACCACCGGCTGAATACAGCCGTACAGTTCCGCAGCCATTACACAATGCTGATTGCAGAGAAACATGAACACAAATCCAAGCTCGGAACAATATTACGATTACGTCATTCATAAAGTAAGTGCATTAATGTAGGTAGCGGAGGCGCCATCTTTGTGTATCTCCGCTGCGGGCCGCTGCTACTGATATGAAAAGCAGTTTTCCGAGAAGTAAATAATAGAGCGTCTGTCGGAGAGCCTCGTGCAACCCTCCAACGACTTAAAAACAACTAATGTGTCCTCTATGACAGTGGGCTCTGCACTTTTTGCTCTGTCACAAGCGTTGCGCCGACGGAACACTGCTTGCTAAACTTTTTGCAACGGTTATTTTAGGAATAAATACACCGGAATATTTAGCATGAATTTGTATAAATGTGCATGTGCATCAACCCATTATTGGCCCACTGCTGGGCACGGGTCTTCTCCCAGAATGAGAGTTTAGGCCATAGTCCACCGCGCTGGCCAAGTGCGAATTGGTGGACTTCACACACCTCCGAGAACTTTTTTTTTTTTTTAAGAACTCTCGGGTGTGTAGGTTTCCTCACGATGTTTTCCTTCACCGAAAAGCAGTGATAATTAATTTCTAATACGTACATAAATCATTGGTGCGCCTGGGTTTGAACCTCGAACCTCCCGATCGAGAGGGCAAGTTTCAACCATTAGGCTATCACTGCTCTTGCAAGTTTCAACCATTAGGCTATCACTGCTCTTTGCAATGCAAATATTGTCATAAATGCTATGACAATATTTAATGGTACGATGATGTACTTCTACATCATTAAGTGAAAAGCATTTGTTTGTCTTTTGAAATTCCCGAAATTTGTGAATCCTTTTGAAAGCATCTTGATTTCTCTACGTATACAAATTTGCAAGAAACTGAATTCCTTTGTAAATTTGATTCGAATACTTTGCGGAACAATAGATTCAAGTCTTACTCTAGATGACTACTTTTAGTTTAAAACTAATTCCAATATCGTCGTAATCCGCTTTTATTTGAGCGAGCTCTTTCCGCGGAGTGAAAATTCCGCGCCCAATTCCAGCAACATGATACCCCTAAGTAAGTGTTCCCAGACGGCTAATGAAACTTCGCAAAGCCAACACGAGACCGCTTTTATTTAGAGACGGCGATGTCGAACAGATGACGCCTAAACAAATCTCAATATCTGGCATATGGTATGAATATTTAGAGCGAGAGAACGCATCGAGAGTTCCCTGAACAGTTATAAGACATCGAAAATAGATTGTGCGAACGGGGTTACACGCACCTGTTATTTAGCTTCCGACCGGGTGCGATGCTGGCACGGGACGGGGGAAGGGTGTAGCAGATTCATTAATAATGGCCCGCAATGAGACGCCCTTATTTACGAGCTGCGGCGACCAAGTCGAACCGCACCGCACACATCGCGACGCTGCGCTCCGTACCACCGAGAGAGCTCTCGACTAACTAATTTAACCATCAAAAACTTAGAATTACCTCCAGAGGTTAACCGACATTGTTTTGATTCTCGCAATAGTGCGCTCTTGTGATTATACATAGTAGAATTCGCTGTACTCGCCGTGTAAAATTGCTGGAATATGTTTCGAGTCAGCAAAGTTCAGCCACACTGCAATTTGTGTTATTCCTTTAGCAAAATCTTGTATAATTAATGCGCTTACAATGTTTCATTTAATCCTGCAAAAGAAAATCAGTTTATATTAATACTTTACAGCGAAATAGGATTAATTCAACATGACTGCAGCGATTAAGTACACGGAAGTTTTCTGTACGACGACGTATTTGGTCGGCTTTCAATCAGCTTAATTCCTTACAATTGGTCACGTAATTGAGTTGATTTGATTCGTGTCTGGTTCGTATAAGGCAGGCTTGTACAATTTTAGACGACAGACAAGTTCAACACACCATTAAATAAATCGTCTCTATTGTCACCTCGGTGTTGGTCGTGCATCTGCGACAAAGGACCACAAAAAATCGTGCTTCTAATCGAAACGGAGATGAATCTTTGGAAACTGTGTACTGAAAAGTCAAACACGATTTTTTGGAAATATTTCATCGAGATATCATGCTATGGCGTTTTGTAAACCAAATACCACATTTTTAGCAGCAAACGGGTGTACCTTATAGTAAATAGTCACTACCACCTATGAAAATCTATAAGCAACTTCATTAAAGCATCAATTCAATCTGAAACTTATTTCAGATGCGTTGCTACTTCCTAAGACTAAAATAGTCGCCTCGTATCAGCCGGCAACCAAATACTAACACCGAAATGCTGAACTGCTTCGCAGTAAAATAGGTGCAGCAGGGGGTACCCAGTCGAACTATTACCATCTTGCAAAAGCACATACTGCGAGTAACATGTTTTTTAAAGAAACAGAATATGCGCATCTCATTATTCAATTTTTACCGTATATCTGACGTGTGATATCATGGGAACCGCTTCGTACTGGAAGGCTCGTAAAATCAAAGACTCATTAAAACAGCGACTGGTGATGATTTTATTAGATAACGTATGCCTATTAATCAGTCGTAATATTTTATTAATACACTGCGTTTACATAACGGGAATATTATGCGCTGCACGCACATTTTATTAGCTTGTACAATAAAAATGTAATCTTCATACAGATTCAACCTGTCCTTCCAATATGTAGAAATATTGTAGTTAAGTGTACACCACGCACCGGAATTGCAAATTGAAGAACTAATATTATTCTCAGGCCATAACATATCTTGATCAATCTGATTTTGATACAAATAAAATATTAATATCGATTTAGTAGTTTTCGAATTCACTTCTTGTGACACTCGATTACCTTGGGAACCTTACGTTACCTATTTAATAATATGTCGATGAATAGATGAGAATGCCTAAAGGTATTAATAATTAAGAGCCATAACAGCGTAGCGGTAGAAACCTTTCAATAGGGGGTCCAAGGTTTGAATCTGGCATGACTGCTGATTTTACTTAAATTATTTGTGTATTAAAAATTATCATTGCATTACGGTTTATGAAATCATCATGAGAAAAATCCTACACACTCGAAATTTCTCTAGAAAAGGTGCATAAAGGCGTTTGCAGTCCACAAATTTGTACTTGGCTAGCCCGGTGGTATGGTCAGAAATCATCTCATCTGAGTGACAATAATGGGTCGACCAGACATTTAAGTGCCTCTGATTCTTTAAGATGCTTGATATTTTCGATTTCGGTCCTATATATCGTGCCCAGCTACGGGACAATCGGGTTGATCAGACATTTAAGTGCTTCTAATTCTTCAAAACCCTTGTTTTCGCTTTCGGTCATATCTACGTTCCTAAAATAATTTTCCTTATTAGCTTGGAACATCATACGATGGTAACTCAATGCAGTTACGGCGTGTACACCACACTTGTATTTCTATGGTTTTTATGATTCACAGTGTTTACTTCTGATGTTTTGAGAGACATGATGATTTGCGTTTTATTTATGTTCCAAATCTATTGTGTCTATGATTTTAACGTTATGACTCAGTATTTTTTACTAAACGCTCCAAAATTATATCTATTGTATTGTATGTTAATACCCACGAAATAGGAAGCTGTTTTTGTGTAACGAACCAATATTTCGGTTAATGGTGTATTTTTTTGATTCAAATTTTAAATATTAAAAGTTCGAATATGTGGATACATGTTTGATGTTATAAGACGAGAAATAGATCAAATAAACATAGCAGGCATACTAAATTCGTGCATAAACAGTGTGATAGTCGGACTAGAGGCGGCGTGATGAGGTAAGCGACCTTAAAAGCCACTTAGCACGCGGTGCGCTCTCGGCCGCCGCTCGCTGCGTTTCTTATTACTTTGCTAATAATTCGGGTAATAACATCGGGCCAAATATGTTACAACACGCCGATTCTGAGTGCTATTGAAGAGTCGGATGGAATTGTTGCCTACGGTTACATTGTGCTCGCCAACTGGCGCTTACCCACTTACATAAAAAGTTTAGATAACTGTCTTGATTGCTAAATCGTGTCTTAATGTTAATGGCGCTTTTGTATTATTAAAGTAGTTTATTATTTACAGAGATGGAAGTAACTGTCATGGAACCAACGTTTTTATTACTTACTTTTCCATTTTTAAATTAAAAGTCAACTATTTTTCTTAGCGTTATTTTCTTTCGTACGAGCAATTCAAAAAGTTTTATCTAGCTAATATTCTTTCCCTACCAGATGGCATTGAAACGATTAAAATAAGTTTCCATCGTCATTGTTAGTCAATCTCGCTCAAGCCGTAAGGATTAAGACAGGAAACAGATTAAGCCAGTTACAAAAAGTTATAATTAGATGTCTGTCATAGGAAAACTTGTGGTCTGCATTTGAAAGTGTTCGTACTTTAAAATTATTCTTATTTATGTAAATTGTTTGCCTTCCTCATTGTCGCCGACTTGGCTAATTCGACGGTAACAAATTTCCATTTATGATTTCAATAACAACCGTACAGTTACAAGGAATACCCATTGTGTATTGGATGTATAAGAAGACGTATCGGAATAACGAAGTAAAGAAAAACTTCGGCGTTGTAGATATGGAAATGAGCGTTTTCTTCGGGAAAAATATTGCTGAAATTTCGTGAGAGTATACCTTGGGCTTTTCCTGATTGTTACACAACAAAAAAGATATATAAATAGATGCCAGTAGGAGTGTTTCATTTCCGTGCCCACGTCACAAACCCGGAACCCGTTTCAATACGTGAACCATCCGAAAGAGAGCAAACGCCACTCTATAGAAAAGTCGGAAATCACACACGCGAACATTCTAAAATACCTCATCGTTCAAAGTTCTCATTGCATCATTAATACGGCGGTACCATCCAATCTCCAATGAAAAAATAAATTCTTGAACATCTATCATTAATATATCATTAAAGAGCTCAACGCTGAAGCCCCTCGCACCCAAGTGGCAACTTAACCTCTCTAACAAGTTACAAAGTCATAAAATATATATTTTCTTGAAACATTTACCTTTTTAATTGGGAACAGACATTTGAATGTAGCAATTTTGTTGTTTTAATACTATTACAATGACTTTAACAGACCTACAGAAAGGATTTATGTCCATTGTCTCTCGACACTTATGGATATTTTTAATGGGGTCTTACAAAAGCAATGCCAAAATTGCGTGAAAGCTGGCTCGCCGTCCTTCTGCGGGTACACAGCAAGGTCTGCCAAATAAGTTCGCTAAATTTAACGGTCTCCAATTTCTGTAATGGTGACAGGAAAAAATTGCATTGATTTAGTGTTTCAGATTGCTTTAAAGTTGAATACGAAGAGCTTATTTGTGCTCTAATGTACCTACGCTAATTTGATCATATATCGTATTACTCTTGTTTACAATACATTACATTGTTTATTTACAATACACTCTTTATTAACTTTATTGAGCTTTCTTTATTTTATAGGCGATAGGGTTTGGAAGAAACATTACGATTTTCTGATAACCTGGCAATAAGATTTTTGCAAGAAAGGTTAAACATCAGGAATTGTATATTATTCTCATTGAAGTGTGACTGTCAGCTTAACGGAATAGAAAAAGTAATAAATAAATCACAAATGATGCCTTCGTGCTTCCAGCGCGGTAAGCCAATTACGCCGATGCGCTCCAAGGAAGCTAACCAGTTTCTAAATTCTTCGTATATTTAATTCAACTTAATTGGTGTGTGTACACGGCGGCAGCCGACCGAGAATTTGAGCATCTTCGTTGGCGAAATCGCGTTCAAAACGGTATCATCCAAATTTATGTAATGCAGTGCAAACTACTTCTGTCCGATCATCGCTCATGTTCAGCTCGTTAGTGTTGTGCCACTAAATCTAGTTGATTTTCGACTTTGACCGAATTCGCTAATTGTTAGTCTAAATTTGTTATTGTTCATCATACTAATATAATAACATGTATATAATATCAAACGTTGTTAAGCGTTGCTCTTGATTTCCTGGAAGTTTGTTGTTGTTTACCACATGGTCTCAAGTGACTTGACATCCTTTTTTGTCGGACCACAATATAAACATTTAATATTCGCTTCTATTTATGAAGATGATGTGGTAATGACGTAATAAGACGTGACTTATATCATGTCAGTCGTGAAGTATGAACATCTTTTGGTAGGTGCTCGGTTAGTCCTAATGAATGATACAGGAAGTGAGACGCGTGCGCAGAGAACTGATGTGGAGATGAGCTGCGTGGGCGCACCCCCGCCAGCTCGTTTATCGTCCAACAATTGCCTATTTAACTCCTAAGATAAGATTGCGAACGACTTGTCGTGGATGAGATATGACGGATCGGATATGCGACAACCGTGCTTTGTCATGTTAGAATCTCTCATGAAGAAAATGTATTGATATGCGTCCGTGATTTTCTCCGCTAACGTTAACCGGTTGAAGTATGAAGTCGAATGCAAATGTTAGAGATAACAGTATTATATATTTTGATTGATGTTGTATGTTTTAATTTGAACTCGATTGAACTGTAGGCTCATATCTAAAACATCTCATCCTTTTCGGCATGAATTACATGTCTTCATAAAATTCATATTTATTAACAGGAACTAACGAAGATGCCGTGTGCAACGGACATTGGTGTGTCTTAGCGTTATCTGGTGTCGGCACACGAGAGGTGTGGTATACGGTTACACGTGCGGCGATTGGTAACTTTGTTCTCGGCGAGTGTTCGTACGAAATAATAATTGCATTAGTGTGAGTGCTGCGTTCGGCGTGGGACGGGGCAGTGCATTTTTTGCGGGCACAAGATGAACGGCGGGTCGTTGAACTCCATCGTTCGTCTCGAGGACACTGAATTCGCCAACGGAGCGCATCTTCCGACGGCTTAACAATTAAATGCATTTTTTTACCGTGGCCGCGTTATTTGCGTGCGATAATTCCACTCCACACTTTGTAAATCTTAGCACAAACACGTGGTGGAAGACATTCAAAAATAACATCGCCACGCTGTTGCTTCGTAAATTAGAACGTCCTCCTTTGGAATTGTTTTATTTAGGCACAGTTTTACAATCAAGATTTGGTACACTTAGATAAGTTATCGTGCTTATTTTTCGTTTGCGTGCGACAGCGGTTAGCGGCGGCACGCATTAGCGGGCGTGCCGGTGGAACGGCGGAACAGCTGTCGATACCAATGTGCCGTAATAGATTTTATAAAAAAATATTAAATACCACCAATTAACAGACGCGCTGCGCCCAATCGTCTTTCATCAGGTAAAAATATGTGTCGCCTCCATCGCAGTAATAATTTTTGAAAGGTGGTAGAACGAATATGACTTGACCGGGGACCATTGCCACACTTTTTTATTTATTTTTTATATCTGACTGTAGTAGCAACTGAGCATGCAGTCCACCTGATGGGTAAGTGGTCACTGTCGCCCATAGACATCTGTAATCAACTACACACAGACTCCTACTCCCGAGGACTATGATGGCCGTCTCATGTGAAAGTGTGCCGGCAACCACACCCTTCTATCGAAACGCAAGAACTGCTTCACGCTAGAAATAGGTGCGGCGGTGGTACTTCCACAGTCGATTGGTCCTACCACGTGCGTGAAGCGTTCTTGCGTTTCGATGGAAGCGTGTGGTTGCCGGCTTACATTTATATGAGGCGACCATCCTCGAGAGTGGCAATGCATCTGTGATTGACTTGAGGTAGAACCATTGTTTTGTATGAAGTTACTCACAGATGTTCATAAGCGGAAGTATTCTCTTACCATCTGGAAGAATGCGTGCTCGTTTGCTAGTTTCATTTTTTTTTATAAAAAATAACTTCATGAAGCGCCTCAAACCGCTAGCTTCCGACCAAGATAATACGTAATATAAATTCAGAGCGATGCTCTTGTTCGAACACAATATAATGGGCTGGCAACAAAACTGTAATGCTCTTTTAAGATGATAATTTATTTGCTTATTTAAGTTTGAGATAAACTAATGTACCTATTGTCACCGAATTGTTGAATGATATTAAACGTAACAATTGTGAAATAGTTTTGAAATGTAAAAGAATGTTAATACTTAATTAAAATAAAGGGAAACTGACTGTGTCTCTATGTAGAGTTCTTTGGTAGTCGGCATAAATGTTTTATAATATATCTCAAAGACTCAAAAAACAACATCGATACCTTTTCTTCAATCTCTTCAAGTATTAACTACGGGACTCTAGAACCAAATCAAGAAATTTACGAACTTTATTTACTTTAGTAATTAGGTGCTTATTTATTTGAGTAAAAATAATTATTATGATTTTTGAGAATACAATAAATATAATATTACTATTACTTATCATATCAAACGAACTAAAGGGTTTTTAGGGTAAAATACGTAAACCATGTAATGGCTAACAACTATAGGTACTTTTAGATTTCTATCTGATTACATTACAAATATTACTTAATTCGGCCCCTTAGTTGAAATGTAAAACAAACACGGACCGTATAGACCACAACTTCAGGGGAATGTTAATCAAATTATCTAGACGAAAACTTTTTACCTAAATCATGAGCAAATACAAAGTAATTACACGGTTTTTATGAAGCCACGTACATTATAATCCTAAAAAGAGCTCGGATAAAAAAAAACTTGGTATTTCGAGACCGTAAAAAGTGTATAAATGAGCTTTTAGTCGTCACGCACTGAGGCATACGCGGCAAAAACAAGAGCACGACGTCATCTCATGATAATGCCTGCAGTGGATAGGTGCTTGTGTACACCATAACTAGCTTTCTTTTGCCGAAAATGGCTTTTTCATTAACCCCGAGCTGGCTTCGTGCGTGGTAAACGTTTGATAATAACCGGTCACAGTTGGACAACGATTTGAATTTTGTCAAAAATGTCATTTGTCAGAATAGAACATATTTGACAGAATTGAAGCTTCCATAAAAGTTGATGTAGGCGTTATCATTAGGTGCTTGTATGTTTGTGTTTGTGTGTGTGTGTGTGTGTGTTTTATTAACTCAGAACTGCTGTGCAATTGGCAAAAGGCTGATAATAAACAGTGACTGCTGTTTTGGGACATCGATTTCACTTCCAACAAAGATGGAACTCTGTATTAGATCATGACAAAGGTGAACTGAAGATTACGAACGCTATGACAGGATTTCTTTTGTCGAAAATGCTTTTTGAAACTCTAAAAGTCTTTCGTACGTGCAATGGTTTGATAATAAGCTATCACTGCAGTTGTCGGAAATCGATCTCAATCGCACCAAATAGGTTAGGAATTTATCGTAATGGTGCGCATCTTTATCATCGCATGATAATGTTTGCGTTAAATGCAATTATTTCATAAGACTATCATGGGATCCAGGGAGGCAATTATAACCAGCCATTTCAGATTAGAAAATAAATGAGAAAATCCCAATTCCGTAAGACAGCTTTATTGAATGATATTTTGACAAAGTAACCGATAAATTGTAGTCTTCTCGTAGTAAACACACGTTATATATGGAAGGGAAAATCATTTCCATCGTCTAACTAAACTTAACGTTACTTCAAACGTTTGGGCTATGCGTCTTTTGGATATAAAGTATTTGGCTCCTAGACTTTGCAATCTCCGTCAAGTGTACTTTGTCGCAGTCAATAGGACTTTTAGTCTCCCAAGTTACGTAATGCGCTTACCACCCTTGTCGGGTTTCATAATATCTTCGTTTCCTATTCTGATTGTGCCGGCTGCGTCGATGCAATGCACTTACAAGGCTATCAAGACAGTCCACGATACTGTAAGTTTTGCTTGCATTTTCAGTTTGTACGCCCCATATTCTAGTTGCTATAAAACGTGAATGAATATTCATACACGAGTTGACTTATTACAATTAATGGACTAGTTTTATCACGGTTACGTTCCGATTTCAATATTTGGTGAGAATGATAGTAAACAAGAAACAGATATTCCGATGCAAGAGGAACATCGGGCGGGTGTTCCCATTTTCGATGGAACGTTGCATGGCGAAGTGGTCGCGCGGCGTGTCCTCGGACGGGTCACGCGCTACACAAACCCGTTCCGTGGCGTACTTTCACCGCTCGTCGGTGCGCGCGCGCTGCGCGCTGGCGCCAATCTTGCTCGCTCGCTTGCACATTGCCCGTGCTTCTCCCCTCTTCGCAGCCCCCTTGCGAACATACGATATCGGCCGCGTTGTCCTCCATATGGCCACATAAATCGCTATGAGAGTTCCAAGTTCATTAATATGACCACGTAGAGTGTTAGAATATGATAAGAGTGCAGCAGGACCCTAATTACTTTAACAACCCATTTAAAGTTAGGTAAGTTAATAAACTTAGAATTTCAAAGACTGATTTTGATTAAATCAAAGACCAAAGATAACTTAGGTCTGCTCATGAAGTGGAAGAGAGCGGTGCAACACATTGACCGGCTAAAACTCTACACAATCGACGGGGCGGGCGGAAGTGTGGCAGTGGCGAAAAGCTCGCAACTGCATGAGGAGAAAGGAAGCGGCGCGCCGTGCGGCGTGATAAGGCAGCCGGCTGGCGTCGGGGCGCGGAGGGGGGCGATCGCGGCGGCGCGGGGTGCGGGGTGCGCGCGCAGCGACGCCCCGCGCCGCGCCACTTGCCTCCCGTCAGTCGCCCGCCGACTCCGCTTGTGCTTGTGTGACTCGCGCCGCTCCGTGCACCGCACTCGTGCCCCGATCACGACGCGTGCCGCCCTGTTGTGGCCGCGAACGCGACCTCTACGCTACCGGCGAAACGTTTCTCCCGACTTTCGTGCGACTTGCTATGATCTGACTTTTGGACTTTTACACTCCCTTACCCGGCTTGTTTATCCCTCATCATGTAAGTGTTCCGCTCATTCTATTAGATGCGATGCGTTATCGTCGAATTCGGAACTCGCGTCGAAGTGCACCGTGAAAGTTTTTGTGAATTAAAATATAGTGTTAAATTTTTCGATCTCGCACAGTTCGATGCAGTCGTATTTTTTGGTGTTCGCCGTTAGTGAACGAAGACAAATTTCCGGCGATTTCCGAAATTCGACGGAAAGTTTTCGATAGCTGGGGCGAGCGGTGCGTGCTAAGTCGGCCGTTCGCTCCGGCACGGTGTGGCACGGTGGTGGCCCGCCACCCCGCATGTGAGCATTATTTGGTGCAGTGCCGGCCTCGCTCGCGCTTCTTGCACGAGGGCCCGAAAGTTAAAGCTTTCATCGATATTACTCATAATGTAAAAGTTCCTCCGAGTAGAAATCTTCCGTAAGCCCCTGACAAAACTTTCTTCCTTCATTGCCTTACTTATACGAGTATTCCGTTATTAGTTTGTGTTGTGTTTCTTCGCTACTGGTAAGATATGTCGCTAAATTGTTGTAGAAATTAATTCACTGGTTATCACGCCTTGAAATTAATTATACGTTTCTTTGAAACACTTATTATACATGGCATCAATAGTTGAATAAAACTCTAATCCCTCATTAAAACATTTGATCCAATCGATAATAAATGTTAAATATAAATATAAAAACTCGAAGACACCCTTGTATCTTACAGATAAGACTGCAAGTATTTTTTCTTTAGTATAAACTTTGATAAGCGCATGATAACACTAATCTAATATGTAAAATCTGTTAAAAGATACACGGAACACAATATCAGAACAAAGATTCAATTCTTTGCAAGATATCAAGTTTCGCTTACCGAATTAAAATAATATCAAAATGTGTGAAATCATACTACAAAATGATTCATTCTTACTGAAATTATGTCACAAAGCAGATCGGTTATTTGAAAGGCTAAAAAAAGATATATTTAGCCCTTCTAAAAAATAGCTATACCTGAGGCTAATTTTGTGAGTAATAATTTTATCTTATCGCTTACAATGTTTGATTTCTACGTAAGATACGAAAAATTCAGATCGGAGTCGAAATATTGCTAATGTAATTTTATCGGTCGCAAAAGTTACGTTTTAATTTATTCAATCCCGAATTATTAACTGTAAACTTCTCGCTTAATATACATTATTGTTGGAATATTAACAATTTTAAAACTTTATTAACGAAAATAATAAGTACATTGGCAAAAAAATTAACGCTACACGAGAAGTGAATTATGATTGTGTTAGAGATATATCTAAAATAATGGTTGTAAGATTTCTACATTTTATTTCTTTTTTTTAGTACGAAAGTATAGATAAGTGCGTTATTAAAATGTAGAGACGTCCATCAAAATGATATTTAGTCTATAAAAAATCATAGACCGGTTTCAATCCGCGTCAATTCCGCCGGCTACGAATTCGCAGTTCCGCATATCTTAAGTGCATCTTAATTTTTCTACTTTACAACACAAAAGATTATATTTTAAATAACGGCATTAAAAATCCATTTCAATTAATTACAAATTCTCGCCTATATTATTATTTAGGTGTTGCTTTTAATACAACATACAATTCGATCTTTAACATCACATTAAAATTGAAAACGTTATTCAAAAGAGCCACTTTGTACGATATTAGTAATAAAGGACTTTAATACATCGAAAAGTGACTAACTCCGGCGACGCTTAATCCTGACGGTTCGGTGAGTAACCCCTCGCAAGATAAATTTAGTGTAGCTTCATACTTATTTTATTAAAGAAATTGGAAAACAGCAAATGCACACAAAACGAGTCATCGTCGAATGACGTGTTTCGTTGAAGCTGCATACAAATATGTGGCATATTCCGCATTAGCATTATACATTGGATATTAAAAGTACTCTCTGTTATGTTATTGACTAATCTTAAAGAGTAGGTACGTTACAACTATCTGGTTTTATCTGTAAGTACGCTAAATACTGTCTTTGTTTTAATTATTTCCTGCTAAGTAAACTCTTCTTCGCTTCTTAGCATTGCTACCTAGGTATTGATTTCTCTTTGAAAGTAATAATATAGACGGATTAATGTTTCATATGAATTGGGCCTATCAAGTGACTTATTTTAGTAGCAAATTGGTTATTATTTCAAATCAGCGCACATAGCAAAACCTTATAAATAACAAATCTGACCTAGCTACATTAGCAAAGCATCGTAACGCGTCGTTTTAAAAATTCCTCGGTACATTATTCGACTAAATCCACAATGGTTTGTTTGCCACGTTCCGTCTACGGCAACAGCTGGCTCGGCTACCTGCTCGAACAATGGAACTCCCGGCGATAGACCCCGGGCTCTATTATTATTGTTTTATTTCATTTCCTAGCTAGTAGCGAAATGCAGCGCTTTAAGCTATCGTCAAATTTATTATCGGGAGAATTTTTAATTGCGGCCATTCTATGAAACTGCCTTTACAGTGTTACAGCCAGTGTAATAACACTGATTGCCCATATTTAAATACCTTTCGATGTATTAATACATGTAAAAGTAAAATTGGTAGACTGGAAATTGAATACCATAGTAATAACGAATATAAAACAAAAACGAAGATGATCTCAGTATTCATGTATTAGACATTTATATTGTAATTACATAACCTTTGTAAAATTCAATTTATAGATATACGATTCATTCATTCATGTATTGCGATGGATGGATTACAATATTAACATTTATTTAACATATGCCGAAAGAAAAACCTTTTTATATCACCTACTCTTCTGCCAATAAATGTGCTGCATGTTATAGTGATCTTAAATAAAATGTAATTTCTAAACCCACCCGCAGTTTACTAAGTAATTTAAATTTATGAAAATACCAATAAAATATTGCCAAGATTATTATAATAAAATGAAGTTAAGTGTTGAAAATTAATTATACTTTTTAAATGGTTTTCGATTACTATCATTATACCTAATGATTATCAGGATTTATCTTTGTATAAAAACATCGTACGTCAAAGATAATTTCTGGCAGCAATAAATATTTCTAATGAGTAATACCTTTTACTACATTCTATATATTAATACGTGAAGCAAAAACTTGGGGTGCATTTTTTAAGTAATATGCCGCGGTCGGATTAGTTTGAAATTTTGCACGGTTATGGTGGACGTAGAGAAGGAGTGCAGAATGTTAATATTTTTTTCAAATAATGCATATATCACACATACAATCAAATAAAAACACACACACACTACCGTGCATTTGTTACATACACACACATAATAAAATTGGTTTTTAAATGCGGCTTATTATTGGTTAATAAACCTCTTTTTACCTTTAACTGGTGCGTTCAAAATAGCTTAAAAATTATTACAATTTACTTAAATTAGAGAAATATTAGGGCTATTTTGGACATTATGAAATTTAGTTTTTTTAATTTAAATTACGGTCGAATTTCGACCAATGTGACAGGTGACTACTTTTACTTAAAAGTAGAAGACGGGCTACGTTATTTTATGAATTTGTGTATTCATTTGTATAGGAGTCAAATGGAGAGGGAACATTAATATTTTATTTTTTGGTTTATTCCCTAGCGTAAACGCAGCTTTACAGCTACGATCAAATTTATTGTTTACTAAAATGATAAATTGCTTACTTTCTTTGTTCGTTAAATATTTGCGTATTGTATTTAGCCAACACAATCTGTTGTTTTACGAAACCCGAAAGAATATTCGGTTTTGTACTCTCATGACGAGTTTTGAATTATAATATCAATTAACTTCAACTTTTACAACGGTGTCCCCAACATTCTAGTCAATGTCACTTGGTACAAATTCCCGAATTAAAACAAAAAAATTATTGTTTTTCACTACTACCTAGTTACAGAATAGACCTATAAATTGATCATTGAGCTACCCTGGTTGGCATCGAACTCGGATCCCCTAGAATACATAGCAGACGGATGTATTTGCCATTTCGGCACGCTGGTCGTTCCTAAACTATTATTTTGACATCTTAAATAAATATAAACCGTCAGATGGAGAGCTAAGAACATTTCTGTTCATTGTAAAATTACATAAAAACAAATAGTATTATTATTATTATAAGAAAAATAAAAAATGTTACTTAGTTCCATGTCTACATTATTATATGTTGGCATTTGAAAAAAATATTGCAAAGAGAATTAATTCACACGTAGATTATTTACGTGCTTTTTTAAAAAATCCTAAGTTAGGTTATTTTAAATCGTGAATTTGTCTTCTTTGCACCCTCAAATTGTTATAACCTGAAGAGGGTATTGATTTCGTCGGTCAAAAGTAATTTGAAACGTTACTGCATGAAAAACACTATCGCATGTATGCGAAGTGCAATGTAAATTTGATCCGAAAAATATTTACCTATATAGGTACGTAAAAATAAATACACAGTTCTAAACACAACATTTTTACCCAAATATTTGTAAAGCAAATAAGATACAACATCTAGTAAATATGAAAATACTAAGAATTATAGTTATAAATTATATCTATAGCTAAACAAAACGTAACTACTAACTCTACCAATTTTTACAACATTTGTCCAACAAGTAAGACATCAACACTGAAATGACATGGCATCAATACTCTCTTGGAGTATTTACTGCAGGATTGTGAATTATAGATATAAAACAAATTTAAATTAAAAAAAGTTTTTATTTACGTATTTTTCTTGTTTTATTTTTCATAAATTTTTTTACTTTTAATTGATACCGATATAAAATGAGAAGGTGCATAAAAATTTCACCATCTTAGGGCATCATCTATTCGTTTTAGAATGACATCATTTAGTTCAATCACACATTGTCACAGAAAATAAACTTCTATGCTAAATTTTATCTCGTTTTGTTAAGGGTAATCCAACCACACAAACAAACGAACTAACATGGCAAAAATGTAGTTTGTAAGTATTGACGTGGTAAATATTTAAAAAAAAATACAGAACATGCGTTGAGACCGTTGCGTGTTGCAATTTTTGACGGATTGTCGAGAGATCTTTCAATACTTGAAACCTCAGAGAATGGAGTAGATAATACAGCCGACATTTATTTTCTTAGATTGAAATCACTTAATCGTCAGAAGCAGCATTGTCTTTTTATTACATTATATAAGAAATTGCTACAAGCTATTCTTATTTTTAGATTTATAATCTTAGCTGAGAAAAAAATATTCTTAAATAAGAAGAACGTATTAAATGGTTTGTGCAAAATCTTCTAAAATAGCCTTCTAATGTTACAAACCTAACTTCACGTAGATCTTTTGATTAAATAATGCTAATAGTTGACGTAAGATCGATTGTATTTCAACCAAAAACTAAAAAAAAACCCCTAGTGATCATGTTAAGGACTAACACAGTATAGTCTAACTGAAAAAATATGAACATTGGCTATAAAATAAAACATCTGTATGTCTATACAAAAATCACGTATAACAATTTTAATTTGCGATTGCAATTTTCGAAATGCAGTCTTAAATTAAAATGCAAAACAAATTTCCTCAAACTAGATCAGTTTAGACTGTAGCCGTTAAAAGTGAGGCAAAATGATAATGTTTTTCACGAAGTGCTCCTTATCTTTGTAAAATTAAACGGATGTGACACAGCTCGGCGCAAGATTACGCTACGAAATTAATCACTGATAAGATATCTTTAGCAGTCTTTAATTTCTTCAAAGCATTTGCGGCCACAGAAATTAAATGGAAAGTTTTGGGATTCCTGTACAGTTATCGTGCAATTTATAACGTGAATTATAGGTACATACACACAGACACATATTAGCATGTATGTGTGAGTGTATACACTTACATGTATGGGTCTTACTCACGCAATAAATAAACATAAGAAAAAAGAAGTATTTGCATAATAGGTATATAGTAATTTCATTTAACTGTATTTAAATGAAGATTAAAGTAATTAAATACACCATCTTCGCTTGTAGTTCCTTTTCAAATGCACACTATTTGGATTTTCATATCGATTAAAAAGTAATGTCGATTTATTTATCATCTATCTATCAGCCTTTGAGAGTCCACTGCTGGACATAGGCCTCCCTTAATCTGCGCCACTTCGACCAGTCCTGAGCCATCTGAATCCAGCGGTTACCCCCCGTCTTCTTCAGTATTATCATCATTCATTCCGTATTTATCATCTGGCATAATAGTATTCAAATAATAGTTTCTCAGTTTCACGGAATCCTATAATGCGTTAAGACGAATGTCGCAGAAACTTAATTCAGTAAATATCAAGTCAGTTAAGACACCATTACCGAATCTAGTGTGTCTATGCCTGTTATGGAGTTGTACCGTGTGAACTCTAAACTTTAACTTTAACGGACAATAAGGATACAAAAGGCCACGTAGAACTGATTATATGGGAAGCCCTAAAGCATATAGCTTCACTTAGTGTTGAAAGATTTTTAGCAATAGGTTTTGTTATTAAGAAATTTCTCGGTCATAGGCACTCGGTCGTCTGCATATCCGAACACATTTTTATGTTCATTTAATTCTGCGTATCCAAAATTACTTTCCGTACTTCGTAATATCAGAATACTGATGGCTAAAAATCATTTCAAGCGTGTGACATAAATATAATCATTCGCCAAAATTATTTTGTGTATACAGCATATGCGTAGTAGGTAGGTAGTAAAGGGTTTCTCAGGCCGGTAACACAAATGCATTGCGCAAACAAACGCTTTTTCCTCTTTCGGATTACTCAGGCCGGTCTCCGGTGCCCACATTCGGTGTTGTTTTTTTATGTTTGGACGATGCGATCAGTTTAATGTCGGTGTGCCTGTGGCGCGCACCGTGTTCGATAAGGCGTGCACATTAACGGCCGCTGCAGCGATAGCGACGGAATCGTGTAATTTGCGCCTCGTAAATTTTAAGCCGTCGCAAATTTTTCGCCTCTCCCGCTAATTACCAGTCCGCCGGCGTCCCCGGAGGCTGCTAAATGTGCCTCGCGCACGTCCCGAATGCAGAAGCACTAGTTGCGATCTGCCCCACACGTTAACAATGGCCTTTGTTTTGACTGCCGGAACTGACCTACGTGCTCGAATAATCATTTGGTTCGCTTTGCACATTATTTGCATCACAGTTTTATATTAGCGAGTAATCAGTATAAACGTATTGTTGTGTCGGATGATTCAACGCGCCGCAGTACCGACATAACCGTGCATCTATCTACAGGGAATACCCACTTTGTTCTTTGAGTTATCCTCCTCTTATACGGAATGAGATACCTATGGGTCGTTAAACAAAATAGTAGTAACATCTGAAATATTAACCACAGTCCCGGTAGAATGGAAGCTTATTTTTAGCGTGTGCTTAAATTTTATTTAAATGATGGAATTATCAAAAGTATTATCCATATAATGCTCCGTATGCTCTCTGAGTCAACAGCCACGCGCGGCCAACGAATGTAGGACCGTGCGCAGAATAACGAATGGTAAATCGGTGACATCACTTGCTGGGTACATTCGGATTAAACCACCTGCCCAAAACCATTCCACTCACAACCGTATGCCACTAGCGCTAAATATCATTTTCCCATAACATTAACGTGTCCGTGAACATTTTACGAACATGACTCGCTTCGACAGAAATATCACGTTTAAAAATTTGATTTACCTTGTTGACAACATTTTCATTTAGTGCAATTTGTATTTAATTCCGTTGATTCCGTAATCACATTATTGTTTAAGCTAATTAAAACTATTGGAATCCCACACGATTTAGTTTGATTTAACGCAATTTTAAATTCAAATCGTCTGATAAATGTGCAGATTTGTCTGTTTCTTTTTAGAGCTGAATGGATTTCTCGGCGTAACTAGACGCCAATGAAGTGTGTCGAAGGTGATCGCGGTGGTGGTTTTTGCGCCGTCCGCGTCTCCGGCCGGCGGAGCGCAACCACCCGCCAAGGCCAACTCCTGCCCGTGTCTGCCCAGTTTTCCGCTTCTCTTTATAACACGCCGGCCTTGCCGTCTCGCACTTTTTATCTGAACGCTGGACCGCTCTACGCTCCATTTGATTACGGCGCGGCCGCTACGAAAAGCCCGGCCGCTGAGAAAAAAGCGGGACATGTCATCACCATCATATATTGTTTTCAAGCGAACTACTTAGCTAATGGTGGCCGCGTTGATCGCCGTTGTTCAACGACTGGAATGACGAGTATCGCAATTATTCACTGTCGTCTGCTTCTCAGACCACATCTGTCGTATAAAACTGGAATCGTAACAAAAGTATACGAAACTGCGAAGTGATTGTCCCAGCTGTGTCCGCCACGACTCCTTTCCTGTACCACGTGTGTGACCTTACCCCGATTTCCGCTGTACTAATTCTTTAGATTATTGCAACAGAGCCTTCAAACGTAGAGTACATTCACTTTCAGTTCAATCACAAATTGTGTAGGTAGGTACATTGAGAGCGTATCGTGGTTAATAACATTTTCGACAATCGCACCATTCGTTTTCTTGTTTAATTCTATTTTTGTGCCCGTTCGCACCTTATAATGCCTTGTTCAATACAATGCAGAGAGAATGTTAAATAATGAATATTATTGCCTGTTACCTGGATTAAACTGCACGCAGCTGTTAATTAATAAATTAATTATGTATTTAATTAAAGCATTTGTACTTAAAAGAAGCGTCACAATCACTACATTATTAATATGTTTCATACTGTTTTTGTTTGAACAATATCTCATTACGACCTTCATATCAATAAAGAGTTGTTATAGATACTTTAAAGACCATTTGAATATGTTTGCAATATTCAGCGATGTCAATATTGCAACGTATGAGTTTCTGGAACAAACAGACAAGTAGAACTAAGCGAACCGGAATAAAATGAAATAAGAATATTTATTGCAATATTTTGTAAATTACTAGTACAGTATAATCTAAGACTGTCAATGTAGCAATCATTATTAGCACATGTATGTAAGAATGTTTTTAATAGCGATTTAAAGGGCACTTACACTACCTTGTGTTTAAAACAATATAAAGAGCGAAAGCAGCTATAACTTTCTACATTAATCTCGCATTACCGACTCATGTGTTAGCTGACTATATTAACTCCTAAAAAGATAAATCCGCCGCAGGATGTAAGGATTTTTACTGATACCATTTATGTCCCAAGAATTCTTATATTGGGTGATATTTGATCTTGTATTGGAATATAGAGAACGTACTCTACTATGAAGAACATACTATACCACTACATTGACGACCCGCGTGGCGCAGCGGTTACCATACCGGTCTGACACGCAGTGGGTCCCGGGTTCGATTCCCGGCCAGACGGGTATCTGAATGATGAGTTTAGATTCTTGTTCTGGGTCTGGGTGTTTGTGTATTCGTCTTTGTGTGTCCATGGCACCCACGACACAGGAGAAAATCCTACTGTGGGGCTATGAGTGTAGAAAGCGTTTATTCATTTCTATTTGATTCGTTTAGTGATGCTCAATTTGTAAGATATCGATTTATTGATCTTAATAATTTCTAAAAACATTACGTAGGTAGTCTACCACACTTGCATTTAGAATATTAAATAGCTAAATTTCTACTTATAAATCATTGAGTATCTTGCCACTGATTTTGCCTTTAAGATTTTTTTATTGAATAAAACTAATGATTTGTTCGCAGTCTTTTTTTCGCAAATAAAAAAAATACTAATCCGTTCGTTGCTAATTTAAATGCGCGAAGTAGTTGGAATTTTAACATAATCGTAAATTTTCCATTTTTTTTTTGCCAAAGCATTACATAAACGTAAATCGTCAATAAATCGGTCGCGCAAGAACTTAGAAATATGCCCCTAAATGTTTTGCCATAGCCTACTCATTTAACAATACATACATTAGGCAATATCGTACAACGGTATTACAATAATAAAGCCCTAAACACTAACAATCTAATATTTCGATACAAAATGTCAAATAAAGTTCAGCATTAGCGAACGAAAGGAGCGATAGATTGGTAACAATGTACTTTGTTGTTGAATTTTATGTGTTTTTAATGGTGGTAGTAATTGGATTTGGTAATGTATAAGAAATTATGCACTTTGCAATATACTGTTACTATACCCAGTATCTGCAATATACCCTAGTATTAGGCATTAGAGATCATCAGTTCCCTTTCGTCTCTCGCATTCTGTTTGTCTTGATAGCTCAGCTGGTAAGAGCGCCCACTTTAACGGTGGGAAACCCAGGTTCGAGTCCCGGTCAAGACCGTGGATGCGAGAGAATGGACGGACTGGTGAAGTTTTTTTTGATAAGTAACCCAACGCACATATAAACGGACCGCGTCGCAGTTCATAGGAAATGTTACTGAATTATTAAATTCATTTTGGATCATCGTATAGTTCAGGCAAGACGCTTACCATGTTGTGTTACAGTTCATGAATAATATTGTTATAGAGCTTAGAGGAAAAAGCAGAAGCAAAGATTAAGTAAAGAGAATATAAATATTGATACACATAGCTGATAACCACTGTTAACCAACAACCAATTTCCAATGATACCAGTAATTATTCTGGCTATCAATTGTTGTGCTCGATAAATTTCTCGATGGCAACTTGATCGAATCGTCGGCTATCACAAAGGACGGGCCCGAGTGTTTTTTCTCCCTCCCTATTCTCCCGAGCGCCCGACCGCTCTCACGAGATTCTTATTTAGATTCGCTTCCGTCTGATTGCTCTTGGTAATCTTTTCACTGGGTTATTGAATGTCTTCCCCGTGCGTGTCGACGAAGAACGCGCGGCCGCCGTCGTCACCGTGAAATCAGACTCCGATACCCTTTGACTCTTTTTTTTGGTTGAAGGTGCGGTTATAGAGCCGCCGACAAACATTTGACTCGTTTTCTTAGCTAAAGGTGTGGTTATCGAGCCTCCGCCGACCCTTTAATGCTCTCTTAAAGGTGCGGTTATGGAGTCGCCGACAACCCTCTCTTTTTCTTAGCTGAAGGTGCGGTAATAGAGCTGATGAAAACCCTTTAACGCTTCCTTTGCTAAAGGTGCGGTCATAGAGTTTTCGACAACTTTTTAACCCTTTTACTTAGCTAAAGGTGCGGGTATGAAGTCGTCAACTATTATGTTGACTCTTTCTTAGCTTATAGAGAAAACACTTATATGTAGAAAAACCGATTCCTGCTTAAAATCTAAATAATTACATCAGTACATTCCTTTTGAATATTTCTTGCGGCTATGCAGTTATGTGCAGCACACAGCTAGCGACATGTCTTACCAGTGTTGTGACGTCATATCCTCCATGTAAGATATAATTTATTATGATGGAATTATCTCCTAGGGATCGTAAACTTAGGATATTTCGCTGGGATCTCATCATTTTTAATGGACCCATTTTTCCTGCGTATATGTGAATATTCTCTATTTTGTTTTATGCTTTAAGAGGGTAAATATATTGCCTATCTTATGTTAATAATGTAAATGTATGTAATAATATTTATACAAATTGCCTTATATGTTACTATTTACTTAATTAGAGGTGGATAACCTTTTGTCTCGAATATATATGCCTACGTACTCTATTGTGAGTGTAAGTACGTATAATGCAAATAAAAAATAAACGCCCATTGTTTTACGTCTATTGTCTATGGAGGTGCAGTATCTGTCAGGTGTCTGTCTCGGCGTCAATAGTTATTAAAATCAAATTTATTCATCGAAATATGCAGCGAAGACAAATTGAGCAAACTTTATCTATTTAAAGCGATTGCATCGCGTTACGTGATGAAACTTCGTCCAGTCGTTAATGGCTGATCGATCTCACCTGGTCAACACGCAAATCAATTACACGGGTCAAGACAGAAGATAAAGGAATGAACTGAATAGTTTGCCTACAGCAAAATAATGTTGCTACAACAAAGGCGTTCTATTAATTTGAAGGTTTTGCAACATTACGAAGTCAATGCCCCTTTTGTTAGATAAAAGTGATTGTATCTACCAATCTTTTAAACTAAATGAGTAAAATATTTTCTTGACTTTCAACTCGGGTAATGTTGGTTTTGTTTTAATTTGTAATTAACTCCGAGACTTAGTACGCTTGGATTACAGTGTCTAATACCTGCAATAAACGTTACGCTGTTTCCTATATCTAAAGACCAACTTCCAGAGATTAGCGCGCTCAAAGAAACAAACTCTTTAGCTTTATAATATTAGTAAAGATATACTTATGATAAAACAATATTATAATCCAAATTTATTCTGCAATCGTCGAAATTATGTTAATTTTAGATTCACAGACAACTATAGGAGACCTCTTAATTCTGTACCTACTTTAATTGACTAATTTAAACTTTACAGTGTCCTAGCTAATTATAAATTTAGCGTACACCAGTAACAAAGTGTTAGATAGTAGTAGACGGTTTATAATGAAGTCTTTGTAAGGCGGTTTTACATAATGCGAAGGAAATTGAATAGTCTTAAATTACTTGAAGTGAAATGAGGGAGTAGATTAGTAATGGAATAAAAAACCTATCTATTGAAAATGCACAAAGGATGACTTGTTAAGGCTCAATTGAATCGTTAAATTGCAAATATCTGTGAAGCTAATGCGCTATGAAAACGTTCTGTTTTTACAAACACAAATAGTCCAATGATAGTCAAGAGCACAATTACGGAATGTCACTAGCATCGACCGAGGAAAATGAGATTTGTTGTTCTCCACTCGCCGTTCCCGAGGAATTGACGTCTGAACAGAATGCCGCGAGCCGAGATAAAAATTCTGTTGCATCTATATCGAAAATAAAATTTGAAGATTTATGCATGATGGAGAGCGCGACGTTGCGTTGCCGCACACCAAGCTATTTTCAACTGGGTTATGCTTTAAATAGCACATTACGATAGGATTCAGTTTCACGAGTTTTTCCCTGTTCCCGGCCCCACACCGTCGCGTTTCGACTCGCGGCGCCCACACAAAGAATTTTTCCGCGAGATCATTCCACTGACACTCATTGGTTTTGTAATTATGAAGCGTATGCCCCGTATTTCGTAACTTTCACGTTCCAGCGCTACTTTATGACTAGCGTTTTATGAACTGGTGTACGGTTAAAAGCTGTCATTTTCATGAAATTATTTTCGTTGCATTTTGTTTGAATCGGGTCATGATTTGTGGGTAGGCAACAGCTGTTGCACGTTATTATTGGTGCGACACCTGTCCAGCGCGCGTACCATGTTCGACTCACCTGTCACTGTGCTGTATGTACCTACTCAAAACTAAATACGTCAACGTCATTTGTGAACTGTTCCATGCAACTGTGTTTTATGTAATTAACTGTTTGTCTAATATGTTTATATTTATGTGTGTCTTTTGTTATTTTATTTTTTCTAACAATTTTCATATCTTTTGAACCCTAACTCTATTATTAAGCTAACGTAATAAGCTAAATTCAAGGCATCATACAAATCATTCACAATAACGGTCAGCAACTTTAAACAAAAGTAGATAATGGCTAGTTATTGTGTGTATTAATTTTTTCAATGCTCCTTTGCTGGCAAATATCATTAACGACAGAACAAAACCTGACAATGAATGTTTGCCTTGGATCTGCTGTGTAGAGTGGCGCGGGCCTGAGAGCGGCCGCGGCGCGCGCTTGCTAACCCGGTAGCCGCTTGTGCTTGGCTCCGGGAGGACCGCCCGGAGAGTAACCAGTGTGTTTTGTTGTTCGCAGAGTTGAGCCCCGCACCGCACCGGCTTGCTCGCTGACCGCCGAGCCGCTAATCTCGCTTTTTTCGCGCCCTACCGTCGCCCGCCCAGACTCGCACCGGCCGCCGCCGCCGCCATGCTCGCGCACCAAGCACCGCTCGCCCTCTACTAAACTCAACCGTCAACAACGATACGAACGCGTGTGATAATAATATTTTAATACTTGCCTAAATAAGCTTGCAACGTCGGTGTCTTTAATTCTAACTTATTTGTAAGATTAATAATTTATTAAGTAAGTAACTGGCGTTCGTGCCGCGCGCGTGTAGCCGCGGTGTCCCGTGTCTCCTCGCGTGTGAAGTAGTGTGTGGTAGTGAAGGGTGCGCGAGCGCCGACGACTCCGCGCTAAGTGTGAGAAGTGCATGCTCGGAGCGCGCGGGCGCGCTCGCCCTCCGCCGCCTATGCGCCGCACTCGCTCAGCGTAACTGCGCGCGCGTCTTCCACCCTCGACTCTTGTGGCAACGATGGCAACCATGGTGAACATGAATAGCCTCCTCAACGGCAAAGACTCACGCTGGCTCCAGCTCGAAGTGTGCCGCGAGTTCCAACGGAATAAGTGCTCGCGACCTGACACCGAGTGTAAATTCGCGCATCCCCCGGCAACCGTCGAAGTGCAGAATGGAAGAGTTACCGCTTGCTACGATAGTATCAAGGTAAGGATTTTCATTTCGATAATAATATTCTCTCTTATTTGAAAGTTAGAAAAGGCAATTGCAATTGTCCGGTTAAATTAGAACCCTCAAGGCAACATTTTCACCGACTCCATTTCAAGCGCCGACCTCAATTCCAAGGCTAGCTCCGAGTGACGTCAGCCGCCCCACCGTAGCCGCCGCCGTCTACTATTGTATGGGAATTGGCATTGCGCTAACATAATGAACAGGACGATGACTCGGCGGCGCCTTAGTTTGTGGTATCTATCCCAAGATGGAAAACTACACTTGAAAACTTTGAATTATTTTAGATCTCGATAGCTAACGAGCCGTAACTTACGTTCCTATTAAGGTATTACTTTATATATAAATACCCATTTGGCTAGACAGTAAATGATACAAAAAGTCATATAAAGATAAAATATTTTTAAACACAGTAAAACGTTGTGTGGGCTATTTTGCCGTATGTCCATATTACGTGATACAGCGTTATCAGCTCGGTAGGATGACGTGATAACGTGTAGGTATTTCGGACGAATAGTGGGTGATAAAAATTAAAATCGACATGTAAACACGCACCTCTACCATTGCATCGCCAGGGGCTTAAGCAGATAAGGCGAGTCGACCAGTTATCGGTGCGCGTAACCGAAAAAAATACGCGACCGGTTATTTATTTAGAAGACAACTCTCGTAAATCTGCATTTTAAACAACTTCACCACAGTTTCCGTGGAGTTTCACCAGATTATGTCCGTTTGCTAAACAACAAAAAAGTCTGAGCATAAAAGGCTTTCTCGTTTCTTAGTATTTCCCTTCATATTTTCCTTTGATGCTCGACTGAATAACGCGATCAAGAGATAAAACGCACGGGAACGGGGCGGGCCCGTTGGTTCGGCAAAGATTTCTACGTCTATCGTCTCGTTCCGCGCCCGAACGCTATTTCAATATGCTGTGCCGAGCCTTCTAACGTTACCTTTGCGATGCCGGCAACCTCTTTGCCTGTGTACCACGATTATCTCGAAGTCCCTGACAAACATACTCTCATCAACGATGTATGTACACTTTGTGTAATTTGCGAAATTGCTATAAAATTGTTTAAACAAAGGATCGGCCACTTTTTTGTGTGAAACGAGTTCAATAGGAACGATTTGAAAACGCAGACTGGACTAAACGAGGCATTGAAAAGAAATACCTAAATTTCGCATTGTAGCATTGGAATGTGTGTAGGGATCCGTGGTGTAATTCGCTTAAAGCTGACCATCACGTTTATCCCGAGACGTTAGACAATGGGCGATCGGCGTGCATTGTCCCGGCTTTGTGCATCGCGGTATCGCATATGTTGGACAATGCAGCCGCCTCTCCTAACACGCCGGCGATACCTTATCTTATTCCTCACATTCCTTGCCGTTTAGCTTAGAAAAACTACTTCACACTTCTTGTTTTAACGTCGTTCTAATCCAATTACTTTTATGCGTTCTTTGTTACATCAATTCAATCTCTTAGTGCGGTAACATTGCGAATAGAACGGCAAAAGATAAAGTATTAACAATATCTCTGTGAGACACTGCGCAGGTCTCTCATCGAACTATATTACTAATTTTTAAACGGATAGATACAAGGCTCTATTTACAGTATGAGAAAGCATTTGCCTTTGCCTTGTTCTTACTTCTAAATTTAAATTTCCTTTTCATATAAAGACTGTGTGGTGAGTTCTATGGACCCTCTCGTTTATGCTACATTGAAGTCCCTTTTATCTTAGTATCGTCTAATAGCAAGATATTCTCGTGCGTAATATCAACGTATTAAATAATATTCCTTCGCAAGAAAACTTATTTCCCCTTTAGCTCGTTGAAACAATGCACAGAAGTTCAAGTACGGCTAAGCAAGAGCAAAGTTATTACTTTTCGAACTAACTCGAAATGTTATCGTTTTGTCCTTCAATAAATGGATTGCGGTGAACTTCCAACAATTTATTATTCCCACGATGAATTTACCGCATGCCGTTATAATATCACGAAGGGTTAGGACTTAAACAGAACAACAGTTGTAACTGAAATTATATCTAAGTTTTACCGAGTTTGAGTAAGTTCACGGTTGTAAAAACAGGTATGAAAGACTAAACTGTTTTACTTTGTTTTATTAGTTTTTTTTTAAATGATACACTATGTCCTTGCATAACTAAGTAAACCATTATCAGTTGTTAGTGTACGCGCACGCATAAGAAACTCCTTAATCTTCGTAAAGTTGTTATTACACTAATTAGTTCACATTTACGTCTATTACAACTATTATTCATATGTTAGTTTGGTACTTAAACCATTCTTATTTATTTAAAGAAAAACTGTATAAAAATCAATAACGTGTCGGTACCGTATTGTCTTATACTCTTATGTATTTCTCGCTTATCCGTGAGACTGTTTGAAAACATGGTAGACAATATTGTAAATACCGTAGCCCTGTATCTGCAAATGTCAGAGCAATCTTCGCGGATGCTGTCACCAAGAATGCGGGAGCGTGGCGCTCGTACGTAATGCCACTTGCACACTAACCGTCCGATCTGTCTGCGCACAATGAACCGTGCTAAACTAGTGAATAGATTTAGACATGGTTCATGTATACGCTCTTTTAAAGAATTGCAAGTTTAGGTAACCCGTTAACAAAACATGAAAAGTTTATGTTTAGTATAAACGTAAAGTACGCAGGCCTAATTGTCGCCATCATTAAACAACAATCTTGTTGAAGGCTAACTTTTACGACAAATCCGCATTAAAGAAACTTTGTAAAGTATGCTTAGTACTCTTGTAATAACATTGACCTTCAAGAGATTTGTCTTGCACTAACTTGAACTGTCTTATTAGCTGATTATCGAATCTAGGCACACTCGTTACGTCATTCGTCATGCACATCGGATGGTGCAGTTCATAGCTAAACGTCAATCGAGCTGCGATCAAACACGCCCGTAGGCACGCCAGCCCGCTTCCCGCACACCGCGAAACGTCTCCCGTGATTAAGCCTTCAATTACGCGATATGACGAGGGGGTCATATTTGATTAGGCTACGTATTGTGTTGATTAAACCGAGCTTATTGCCTTATTCACTTAACCTCACCCACACGCTTTATTACAATCACCGAGCGAGCGGTTCGCGCGTTCGTCGAAACCGGATTTCGTAAAGTCTCTATAGGTGATTATCAATTTCGTCAGTTGACATTAAGACGGCCGTGAATCACCGGCCGGAGTGCGTGTCGAGAGGATTATGGGCACAACGAGTGCGAATTATGAGGGATATTCCAACCGTCTCCTTCCTTTAACGGCCGGTTACAGCTGAAAACAGCTCGCGTGCTGAATACTGTCGGACCGGAATGGGAATTACTTTTATTGCCATTGTCTCCTTCATAAAAATAACTGACAATGGGTAGTTTGTTATATTTTTGGGCAATAACGACCTAAACACGGCGGGCTAAACCCCGGACATGCATAGCTCATCGAGATAGCACGGCGTGAGCTATAAAGCTTCCCGATATTCAGTGAGGCTCCCGGGAGGCGCATAAAACGAACAGCGCAGACAACGCCGCGGGTCACAGCGGTGCACTAAAACGTATATGGCGCGTACAATATGTGAAATTAATAATTCATTGTGTCCAGCATTGTATCGGATGAATTTTTCATGCAAATAATCATTCATATTGTTAAAAGTAAAATTGTAAAATATGTAATTAGGCATGAAACATAAAACAAACATTCCATAGTATTTGGAAAAGGCGGTCTTGCTATCGATTGTTTTCTCATTACGAGGTCATTTGGACGGTTCTTAGGTAAAGTTAGGTACAGTAAAGCGCTATTGTTGTCCATTTTATTATTAAATAATCTGGCCATCTAGTGTACGTAATATACGTCTATTTCTTAAGTCAACCGGCCAATTGGTAGTCGGACGTCAAATTGCATCAGTCCACACATAAGCATCAATTGTTGTGTCACACTTCGACACGGTCGCAAAATACGCCTCAACAACCAGACAGTGACATCATCATGGTGTTACTTTATTACCAGTATCTTTTGGATTTCTCACAAAAAGAAATATGTACCTACTCCTAAATTAACAACCACCCAGCAATTTTCATTTGATATATATCTACTTCCCTTTTTGTTTATTTAAAGAAAATCCTGATCGGTCTGCTAGTGTATGTAATACATTTATACTTCTAAAGTAAGCCGACTAGTCGAACGTCAAATTGCATCAATCCGCGCAAAACATCAATTGTTGTGTCACGCTTGGACACGGGCGCGAAATTCCCCTTACCGACCAGACAGTGACGTCATCGCGGTCAAGTGTTACTTAATCACCAATTTCTTTTGAATTTCTAACATAAAAAAGGGAAATCCTAAATTAACAGCCTCTTAGTAATTGCCTTCTTTTAAAACAATAACCGGTCTGTTAGAGTACCTAATGCTCGTACTTCTCAAGTAAGCAGACTAGTCAAACTTCAAATTGGATCAATCCACGCAAAACATCAATTGTTGTGTCACGCTTCGACACGGTCGCGAAACTTGCCTCACCGACCAGACAGTGACATCATCACGGTCAAGTGTTACTTTATTGTCAATATTTTTTGGATTTCTCACATAAAAACGTGTATTCCTAAATTAACAAACTCCCACCAACTTCATTTTATTAACTTACCATTTTTGGTAATTTGTTGAAAGAAAATAATGATCGGTTTGCTAGTGTACGTAATAAATGTACACGTAAAGTAGGCCGAAGAATCTAACGCTAAATTGCATCAATTCACGCAAAACATCAATTGTTGTGTCACGCTTCGCCACGGTCGCGAAACTCGCCTCACCGACCAGACACTGACATCATCACGGTCAAGTGTTACTTTATTGCCAGAAGCTTTAACGTCAAAATGAAATTTTACATCTCTATTACATACGTGGATTTTACGGAGTCATTGATTTAAATTAATCGTTTTAGTTTTAACTTTTTTTAATAGTTGTGTTAAATGAAATCCGCTTCGTTACACTTATTAACTGGCGCGCTTTAATTAAAATTTTATCGGCGAGGAATCGTGATGGGTCATGCAGCGTCCTCTAAGATTTTAAGTGAAAAGAATTGATATTTTATAGTTACTTAAATTCAGCACAATATTCTCAATTAAAAATATGTCGCTAAATATGTTAAGTAGGTATATATAAGGACTGCCATATCCTAAATTTACTAACCGAACAAAATTTTACATACTTCGAACTTGCGATTTTTCCCGTGATATACATTTTTTGGCTATACTACTATTAGACTATTGTTTTGCGTCAAATGTATAAATAATTCATATGAGAATAAATTACTTGTTTCATCTAATTTTTTATATGCACGGTAGCAGTGGGGCAATATACAGGTCACATGAAAAAATCAATAATTTTATTTTAAATTTGCAATTTTTTTGATTCGTCAATTTTTACGCTTATTGTTAATAAAAAATAATTTGACAGTAACTATAAATTATGCTTACGTATTTACATTAGGCCATATTATCTCAAGAATGTTTACGTAATGCCTTATTTGATAATTCCCATCCGGTACACCTCCACATTTTAATTACAAAGTTGTTTCAGCTTAATTTGGCTCGATTACTTCACTCCTACAAGAATTATAACATCACTTCCTCGGATTAACTCTTGGGATGCTCGTTAAGTGAGTAAAGAAGATTGATTTATTTTTAATCGGTTTAAAGGTAATACAATCTTTGGAAGTACTTCGCTGGTACTGTTTTCACACCGATTTGTGTTTATTTTTTATTAAAGATAAAGACTATGGTATACCAACTATACAAAGCGTTCAAAATTATTCCTTTTGGGGTAGAAACGCATCTGTGACCAATGTGACATGTACGACTAAAAATTGTTCTTATCAACCCATTATTGGCTTACTGGCACGGGTCTTCCTTCAGAATGAAAGAGTTTAGACCATAAGTCCACCGCGCTGGCCAAGTGCAAATTGGTGGACTAGTGCGAATAGATGGAAAAATTGTTATAAACAGTATTTGCGAAAATAATATCACCGTCATAAAGTGATCATCACGATAAGACTATTATGTTATGAACCATTATCGTTTATTTATGAATTTAATTAAAACATGCAGACATTCAACATTGACAGTTTTATGAGGGGGTTTCGTACGGCTGTTTGAACAAGTACTTACAGTATGAACTTTGCTAATTAAAATAGTACAACGATTAAGCCTTCATCCTCTTGATACTAGACAAAAGCATATTACAATATCAGTTCAGTAAGGAACCTAAAGTAGTTCTTACTATCCCTTTCAGGGAATAATCTAACAGATTAGTGTGGTGGGGGAGCAAATGGATTAAATGTTATTGTTGTACCTGAGCGGATAAGTAGATACAGGGGAAGAGTGAAAGTGTGCGTGTGGGAGTGAAGTCGGAGTCGCACTGTCCCTCCCTCAGACAGAATATCTACGTGTTTACGAAGTCGATTTGTCTGTCTCTGAATTGAAAAATACTTTTTTTTGTCTTATACAATGCTGATAATGTTTTTTTCTTACTATCTGTTGCCTATATTCTTAATACAGCTGGATTACAATATAATTTCTATTATTTATCTTCTTAGTACTTAGGCACATACTCAGATTGATCACATATACGAAGTACCTATATTCCTTTTGATTTTAAAGATATTAAAAAAATAAGAATAATCAAATGTTGGACTTTTATAAACGGGAGTTATAAACTTCGTGTAAAGCTAAATGTTTTTCACACGACTTTTAGAATTGAAAATTTTATAAGCTAAAAATAAAATTGCATTGATATAATAAAAAGTGTAACCCCACGCAAACACACCCGCGCGTCTGAGCTAGTTGCTATAAACTTTACAATTCTATAGACAGCTCTTACGTGGGCAGTCTCCGTCTCAGATGCAATAACAACGCGCGGATGGAGGCAGACTTAAAAATATATAATGTACTGAACTAGTCCACCCACTCATTCACTTTCATCGCGTTGCGGGTTATTTAAAATCGTATATCGCCTCCAGTTCGGCATTCGGGTGTCACTAAGCTGCTTATATCGACACGTTCAATTTATTATCATTTTTCAATATATATCATTGCGAGCCAATCCGAGCGTAAGTAGGTAGATATATTTTATAGGCGAAAATCCTTGATGGTCTTTAAAAAAACATTACAGTACACACAGAGATGTATTTGTATACAGTTTACGAACTGTCTGTGTGTTATTCAGTTTTAGTTTTCATCTCTTTTCTTTTTACGAGCGAGCAACGCGGGCCTCGAGGAAGTAGCTGCTTGACCGCGTGATTGGTTTTATGTAAAATGAAAAGCTTTGCTTTGCTATTCTTAGAGAAACAAGTTTTAAAAAAACGGAAATAAACAGCTCGATACATACAATTTGTGTATTGCTTGTTTGTGTGTTTAAAATTACATTAAACCAAAACTATTGAAGCAATTTTAATGATTGAAATATTTATTTATAGTCTACAACTTGAGGTTATTTTTATTCTCACTTTCATTTTATCAATCTATTAAAAGTTATGTTGTTCAAACGCGTGTAATACATCGGGACACAGCTAGTCTGTAATACGATAAAATTTTATACTGGACTTAATGTATATGATTTATTTTTTATTTCTTTTGTAAAACGGAACGTAAACAAGCCACTGTTTCAAAATTGAATTAAGTGCTCGCTTTACCGCCGAGTAAATCAATGTTATTGTTTGTCAAGAGAGGCAACAGATGGTTAATATTGGATCACTGTGACAGATGAATTTAGTAGTCGGTCAGAGCGCAGTGAAATCTTCAGTTGAAACGTTTCATACAATGGCCGACATAAATAACGATCCAAAGGATGAAAAATAAGCCAATAAATTCCTGTGCGACTTCAACTAGTTCCGAACAAAATCCCTTTGTACGCAAATTCCCCACCGATATTTCCTGTTGTTTATTTACGTCGCTCGTACTTACCTCATATTTTCCTCATTCGGGCGGTTAACGCTACAGAGCTATTCATTGTTTTGTCGCCAGAAATAAAACGTAAATAAGTTTTTAATGAAACTTCGGCTCGCGACCGGGCCCCATCGGAAGAGGGAAACTAGTTGAAGTGCTCCTCGCAAATCAATAGCAAAGCTTTATTTAGTAGTGCGGAGGAGTTTTCTGAAGCCGTCCACGAAGTGTTCCGTTGCAGACCATTCGGAGCGCTCGAAAGCCGCTAGTAATCTCGGTTCGCGCTCTTTGTTCGAAGCGTAAGAGTTGTTTCGTTGGCTGTGAAGTTTGCACCGCTCGCGTGCATTTGCTACTCCCCGTCGATAATTTAACTCTTAAACCTCCGTTAAATACACTACTTATACGGATATTTCGAATTTGGAAACACTGAAGTATCTTGGAGTATTATAGAATGCTCTACAAGGTGATGTATGGAAGTTATTAAAGTGAATGTGCCATAAGATCAACATAGCCCTATGATCATTATGCTGTCTTAATCACTTTCTCCTCATCATAACCTATATGCTTGTTGTTCACAAGCTTTACCTCTTATAGACTTTGCAAATATTTGATAACCTGTCCTGACTGAGATACTACTAAATAAACTAGAGCGACTTCTTAATTATTATCCCTCGTTTATATTGAGTCTTAATAAATATTCTCGGAATCGCAGCTAACTAAAGTTGCTTACTATTCGCCAAATCGACGTCGTCCTAGAATTATCTTTCTTCTTAATTCTATCTTTAATGATATTATCTTAAGTATTGCAGTCACTCCGGTATTTTACATATGACAAAGTGGTTTGGTCGTCTAATGAATCCAACAACACATTTCACCACATAACAGAGTTCTTCCATATCTCATTTATTCTTCAGGTAGACTGCTTTGGAACGTCCTGCTCGTGTATATCACGAAAGCGAAAGGAAAGGATAAGAAAGCAAGCAGGATAGGAAACTATCTGAACGCTTCATCTGATACCTTAACGTTATGCGTTCTGATATTACAATATATTTTTTTCTTTTAATATACATGTTCTATGTATTTTATATATAATATGTTATCTTTCTTACAATATTTTAACACCTGTTTCATAGTCCATATTTATCCAGGGTTGAGTTAATCTTTTTTTACTATTACTCTTTGTTAGAGATATTACAATGAATAAATAAATACACCTGGGCAAAGTTTATTTCGCTAATTCAATTGTAATAACGAACAAAAACATCTTAGTAGTATATTTTGATATTGTATTCGACTTTGACACTCACCTTTCGATTTAATATGTATTGTAGGCAACAAGTTCAGCATATGAAGCTCGTAAAACATTGTCAAGTATTACATTTTGGTTGAATAACAATACAATGCATTAGACGTGGGTAAACAAGCCTCGAGTCCAACTCTAGATCGTAAGGCGACACGCACCGGAGGTAGGTAAGTAGACGCGACCGAGACGGCGAGATCCGTTGGAATAGCAGGCCGCGGTTACGTGATTCACTATACCTACATACGCACGTCTGTCCGACTATCTGCTCGATCTACAGCGAGCTCGTCGACCGCAAATGAAGACAAATTAACGTTGGAATTCGCGTTATTAGCCACGCACTGGGCACAGAAAAAGGAACCACGATTAAAGAGCAAATTCCATTATGTAGGTGCTCGAGGAATTTTGATCGTTTTATTCTGCTCTAATTCCAGTCGTCTAAATAAGCGAGATCCATCGCAAACGGTTGTGTTTCGCTTGCGAGCGTTCATTAACTTTGTGCAACGCTCTGGGCGCTCTCGTCGCATGCTATCGTTTGCATTAGTTTTAAAAATCACTTAATCTGACCTGGATTGAACGCCAGCCTGCTTCAAATAATTGCTGCATAAATTGTCGTTCGCCGTCATAATTGTGCCACCTCTCCGTTCCGTTTTACCGAAAACTATTTTTCGAGGCAAACGTCCACATCGACGTCATCACTTGACTTAATTTTGTTTTCAATTTCGAAACGATAACAACTGACAGTAGCGGTAGGGAAACAAAACAATGGCGCATGTTTTGTTGTTGTTTCGAGAATCGCAGTGTTGGTGTCCCTTTACGCGTTATAAATAACAGAAGTTAATAAGATGTCCAACTTTCACATCGCGTAATAAGTGGGGTGTCACGTTTCGTACGCTCTCAGATTTCGCCATTCGCCGCTCAAATTGCACTGCGATTGGCGTCGTGCTCTCCCTGCACTTAGGCGATAAGTCGCCGTTACAACATGCCGAGAACAGATTACTTAATTATCGTACGATTGGCTGCAATTGAACTAGCGAAGTGAGATTCTCTGATAGGTACTTGTGGAAATTTTAATTTCTTAACATAAACAAATCTTTAAATGCAAACACGTAATACGATTGCATGTTTTATTTTCGTTTATCTAAAATAATGTTTTCTAAAAACGTCAGTCTCTATATTTAATCTTAACACCGAGAGGAGAGTGCGGATGAGAAATTCTGTCGTGCCCTGTCCATTAGGCAAAGCGTATTTTTAGATAGTGCTCTCGACTACGTAAACTTTCATTTTACTTGAAATGATTCTTTCCGATGTTTATTATCGCCACACGGAATCTCACAGACGTACAATGAAACACCATTTATCTCGTCCCGTGCACTTCCTCGCGCCTCGAAACCTTCAATCGCCCGCCGACCTGTCTCGACGGTATTAACCTTTCGGAGCTAAATTGTGTGCTTTAAAGATGTTCCCTAGTCAATTTTCAATTGTATTACTCTATCAGGTTAAATGAGAATCGCATCGACTATTCCCACTACAGGGTTTCCAGAGTCGTCAATAAAAAATACCAGGAATCGTTCGCGATGAGGAGGGGCGGCGTGCGGCGCATTCCTACATGCCGCGCATTTCCATCCGATATTGCGCCGCCATTATGCCCTGCTCCTCAGCCCCGTCCCTCGCCACCCCCCCGCCGCCCTTTAATTAAACGGTGAGGCTCGAGAGACACGTCTCCACCACCAACGTGGAAAATCACATAAATAGCTCCTAAGTTACCATACTTCTGGTCCACTTCATTGATAAGGCGCTTGGCCGAGTTCCTCTTTACGCTATCTTTTCGTTTCAATAAACTTTTAATTTTCCATCTCGACTTTGCTTGACATTTTAAAAAGGAAATAACGCGTTTAGTATTGGACTATGCGCACTTAATACCGCGAGTACTTGAAAAGAATCATAAGAGACTGCGCAGCATTGAACTTACACTGCATGTTGCAATAACATGTTCGTATCCTTAACATTGGACTTGGCGGCGAATGTTAATACAACATTGCCAACGTATCACCGGCGCGTTTGCCGTAGCGACGGCTAGGTGAAACAATGCGTGTAATTTAACAGTATTAACCTCCTTTCCAACACATCCGTAATAAAATAAAGGAGTCTCGAACGGGGCCCGTAATAACTCCGACGAGGCCTCGGCGTCGGGTGTCGGGCGTAATGAGCGGTACTTTATCTATGCTCATTTGCATGCGAAGTATATCAGCCTCGACCTTGGCACCTTGCAACGCATATCCACGCACCGAATTCGACGCAGGTCCGCTTACGTCACGCGCCACGCAACTATTACGAGGCTATTACTCTATTACGTAAAAAACATTAGCAGGATGTATATAGTTCTATAGTCATTGTTGTCGGCGTACTAGCGACTATTTGCATTGGAAAAAAAACTAAACATTACGCTAAATGAGCTTCAAAACAATCAATGTAAGTTACGTATTTTCGGTGACACTTAATGTCAATTGAATTCGTTTTATTTCACGTTAAAAACACATTCGTACATATAATGGACAGTCTTAAATCAATCTGCATCGTAAGTAATGTCCATGGACTACTTACATAAATATTCGATCGTGAATTAAACTTTCAAATTGGTCACGTGAAAATTAAAGAGTTTATTGCTGTACTTTCAGTCGCCTTCAGTTTACGTTTTATATGTTTTAACAAGTTAAAAATCTCGTGCTACATATGTTCTTTGAATAATACAATCAATTAAATAAACATAAACTATTAAAATTGTTCGTTTAAAAATTTGATATTGTAGCACTCGATAGTCAGTTTCGTCAAGTATGCTGGTATCCCTATAAATGCGAGAGAAACCCGTATAATTGTAGAGCATAAATGGCTTACAAGTCACCATTAACAATTAAAACACACATAAAGAAGACCATTTACAGTTAAACATTCGAAACAGCGACCGTAGACAGCACGAAATAGTTGTCGCCAACGTAATTTTAACCTCTTTCCGAGCCTACAATACTTATTGCTAGATTTAGAATATTAATTACATGGCTCTTTTACCCTTTGGCCGGAAGAGCGGCGCATGCAATGCCATTATTGCATGCACTGCTGTTCGTCGGCATAAATAGTTAAGAGGGTGATAGCTATTCAAATTAACTTGCACAAAGAGACCTACTCGTACCGTCGGCTAAATATTTGCACTATCAAAGGGCTCATGAAAAGTTGCGATTAATATATAATTTTGTGATCGATGAAACATTAAGCATTTATCAGGAGACTAGCAAGACAACTTTGTCGTTTCAATTCATCACTTTTGAGTTCTGTTTCCACGTTCGACTTGTTTAGTCCTTTTGCGTCGCCGTAATAACCTAAGACACTCCTAATCATGACGAATCGATAGACATTCCATCTATCAATATCGATTCTGTTGTTACGAGCGAGTATCCATAAAAACATGAGTACATAATGTGCCGAAATCATTACCCTTCATTTTGCTTCGCCTCAGCTGAACAAAACCTCAAAAGCAAGGAATAAAAAAATCTTAGTCCCAAATGATATCGTTCGATCGTTAACATTTCAAACGTTTTATAAAAACTCTTAGCGCACCAGCGCCAAAAATCACGTGGTAAAGATATAATAAGCCAGTAGTCATAATAAATCATTTATTATCAGCGAACTTATTATTTTTATTTCACATTTTAATGAATCATACATCATATCACACATTCTGCTATCAACGCTGTTGTACCAGATGTCTTGAATTGTAATTAAATGTTATTTTAATATTTTAATGAAAGTTTAAACATGTTATCTTTTTAATTTTATTCATCAGCTATCAAATAATTCATGATTTGTGATTTTAAAGGATAAATATTCATTGTATTCTTGTTCTGAGGTTCGAGAGAGTTCGTTAAAACATTTCCAGACTAGCACTTGAGCCTTTTTGTTGAAACATCACTCGCGTTTAATTTATTCGCCGCATTTAGATAAGCGTTGCGCCGCCATATTAAGGCGTCTACACACGTGACTTAGTGTATGACTAATAAATTGTATTGCATTAAAATTGTATCGTACCGTGAATTCTTAATAGATTTTACTTCCGCTTAACAAGGACGTTAGTCGAAAGTATGTGTTTTTGGAGCTTACTCCTAAATAATCCAATTGCATATATAAGGGCCCGGTATGAGAAAAATGTGAGGAGTAAAATCTACTCATGAATGACCTTGTTACGTTTTTTTTAGTATATTTATAATTTAGTATATTTTTTATATTATGTTTTTATATTATGTACTTTGTATGTATGTCGGTGTACTGTATTATATGTATCTTCCTTAAATCGTTTGGTACGTAATAGATAAACAGTAGTATATTTAGTTATTTATTATCAACTAGCTGTACCCGCGGCTTTGCCAGCGTGCAAATCAACGTGTCACAAAGTTTTTCTCGCGCAAATCTCGACACCGTGGGAATTCTATGATAAAAAGTAGTAACATTAATATCGGTTTGGCCGCTCAAGGATTACCTGGTCAAACACAGAGTGAAAAAACGAATTTAAAGTGTGTATTTGTGGGTAGGAACGTATTGTTATGTATTTTTTTTTAATTAGACGAATTCTAATATTGTAAATCGCTTTTTTGTACCAATTTACATTCTTAGTGGTCTAATTCACAATGTCGGGATACTTTTTTCAATCCACATTTGAACCAAAACGTATCGATTGATTTGAACTTTTCCGAATTGGAAAATACTATTTGAAGTAATTTTGGCGGATTCAAATTTCTAAGTAAGATTATAGGTAAACCTACTTTTAATATTACTTTGTGTTCAGGAGTTCCGGAAGGTATTAAGGAATATAAAAATTCTGTTGGATAATGTACTGCTTCCTCCATCTCAATGACCGCGTCTACCGAGTAGTAGGTCTGTGACGCTGCTTTAAATTTTGGAAAAAAAAATCATTTATTTTATCGACACGTTCATTGGTGGGTGGGTATATTGCCGTCTTTTGGAACCAATTTATAGTGTTATTGGTTGTATTAACAATATCGGGATATACTTTTTCAACCAACTCCTCCACATTTAAACGAAGACGTATCGATATAAAGATTGATTTTAACTTTTCCGGATAACAAAGCACTATTATCTACTTGAAGTAAATCATTAGAAAATTGGAATATCACTGAACAGCGACATATATTCTAAGTTCATATTTTGTTTCATGTGGCCAAATATAAGATCTTTTAAGAGGTGCATCGGGCTATTTGTGTGCGTAAATCCCGCATTGTTCTTTGTAAAGCAGAAGACATAATCAAAACACTTTTACAATTCATACGAATAGGGCGCACCCGCTCGCAGGGCGCTGCCGCACCCTGCTCGCTTATTTTTTATGTTTTCTTTTATGTTCCAACCTAACCTAACCCATCCTGTTTAAAAAGCTACAGCTAAATCCAACTCATAACAATAACATGACAATACTCCTGCATTTTCAGGATTTAGGTATTCAAAGTGACACATTTTTAATCACAATGTTCTCTCAACGGGTTGTAATGTATTGTAATCAATAAGTAACAAACTCATACGGCTTAAGTAGGTTATGTACTTAGATTATCAGGGTTGATGAATTGAAGTTTAATTTATTAATCACATTTCAGTTTAATGAGCTGTCATTGAACTTATAATATATACTAAACACAACCGTAAGCCATATGTGACTACCTTTTATAATTTAGGCTTGCACTATCCCGCATCATCAGGGAGGAGTTGAAGGTAAAAAAAAAATATCCCATGTCTTTGCTTAGTATTCTTATTACTTATACGTAAGAACTTGAGAGCCAACTTCTATAGCTTGGGCTTGCAGTACCCTGCGTCATCAGGGCTGAGGAGCTTAAGGTCGAAATTGTCATCATGTGTCTTTGCTTAGTAATTATATTATATACCCGAAAGCATTAAATGGCCAACTCCTATGGCTTAGGCTTGCAGTACCCTGCATCATCAGGCTTGAGGAGTTGAAGATCGAAATTTTCATCTTGTGTCTTTGCTTAGTAATTATATTACATAACCGAAAGCACTAAATAGCTAACTTCTATGGATTAGGCTTGAAGCACCCCTGCATCATCAGGGTTGAGGAGATGATGGTCAAAATTTTCATCTTGTGTCTTTGCTTAGTAATTATATTACATACCCGAAAGCATTAAATGGCCAACTCCTATGGCTTAGGCTTGCAGTACCCTGCATCATCAGGCTTGAGGAGTTGAAGATCAACATTTTTACCGTGTATCTTTGCTTGGTAATTATATTACATACCCGAAAGCACTAAATAGTTAACTTCAATGGCTTAGGCTTGACGTACCCCTGCATCATCAGGGTTGAGGAGTTAAAGGTCAAAATTTTCATCATGTGTCTTTGCTTAGTAATTATATTAAATACCTGAAAGCATCAAATGCCCATCTCGTATAGTTTAGGCTAGCAGTATCCTGCATCTTCAGGGGTGAGGAGTTGAAGGTCGAAATTTACATCATGTGTCTTTGCTTAATAATTATATTAAATACCAGAAAGCATCAAATGCCCATCTCGTATAGTTTAGGCTAGCAGTATCCTGCATCTTCAGGGGTGAGGAGTTGAAGGTCGAAATTTACATCATGTGTCTTTGCTTAGTAATTATATTAAATACCAGAAAGCATCAAATGCCCATCTCGTATAGTTTAGGCTAGCAGTATCCTGCATCATCAGGGGTAAGGAGTTGAAGGTCAACATTTTTACAGTGTATCTTTGCTTGGTATTTTTTTATTACATAACCGTAAGTGCCAAATAGCCAACTCTTACGGTTTAGTCTTGAAATACCCTTACATCATCAAGGTTGAGGAGTTGAAGATCAAATTTTTGTCCCATGAATTTGTTTAATAATCGTATTATATATCCATAAAAACAAATTGACTTACTTCTACGGTTCAGGCTAGCAGTACCCCTGCATCATCAGGATTGAAGAGTTGAAGGTCAATTTTTTTAGGAAATATCTGCTTAGTAATCTCATTCTACATTCAACCCAATTGGACTCCTACAGCTTAGGTTTGGCCGAGTATCGCTAATTTCGTTAATTTGCTTCAAAGAAATGGATCCTATGATCAGAACCGTATCAAACTCATCAGAGTACCCTTGAAGTACATTCTTTCAATAAAAGAAAAATCATCAATTCGGTTGGCGGGAAATTGAGTTATTCATCTATTTATCGCGCACATCGTTAATGCAAATATCAGACTTATGCGCTTTTCTTATGAATGCCACTGTCAAAAGTGAACTAAAAATAAATGGGACCCGACGACACGCACTACCTTTCAAATGAAAAAAAAAACATCCAAATCCGTTCACCCAGTGCGGAGAAATCGAGTAACAAATATAAAATAAAAAAAATAATAAAAAAAAATACAGACGAATTGATAACCTCCTCCTTTTTGGAAGTCGGTTTGAAACGATGTTTTAACATAAAAATCAAGGCGAAATACTAAATTCTATTATATTATTCATCTCCTATTTGGGTCAAATTGGGGGGGGGGGGGCGCAAGAAAATTCATTCTTAACTGACGTCTACGTCATAAAAAGAACCCCTAGTAAAAATCATATTCGTATCTTTAACAGTGTAGGCTCTACGATGTTTATTCAATAGATGAGTGAGAGAACATCCTTTCGTTTTTATATAAGTATATATAGATATAGAGATATAGATTTGTATAGTATCAAATAACATGGGTACACACATAACTAATAAAAAATACATAACAAAGGAATACATTTTACAGACCATAACATGTTTAGTTTCAACCAATTCAACTATGCAGTTACTCATATTAACATTTATCGAACACAGAATAAATACTGCGTAGTTTTAAATTGACATAACTTTTTTATTTATAAACCGATTTACATAAAATAAACACTAAATGTTAAGTGAAGTTTCCCCCAACACATCAGTGAAAATTATATTCAAATTGGATAAGCCGTTTCTGAGATTAGCGTTTTCAAACACACAGACAAACAGACAAACAGACAAACAGACAAACAGACAAACAGAAAAGATTTGTAAAAACCATTATTTTGGGTTCTATATCGTATTAAAGACCCCTAGAAATGGTTTTCACCTAAATTTATTCCATGTACAGACAGCGACCTCTTACAGATTTATTATAGTATAGATATTAATATTCCCCGGCGCCAAAATTTCTGGTAACAATTGGCATTGTAACAAGTGTGCAAATGGCTTAACGGCGGTCGAGTGTCAGTGTTGTAAGTTGACGGTTAGCGTAAACCTCCCCTGTCTGCTCCTGTGAATGCATTACAGTGAAAATTACTCGTTGTCATACAAACAATTGTGAATAACATACTATGCGTTGAGATTTTAAGCCAAAAAGGCGTCATTTCGTTCTTGTCGAAGACTAAAAGCGCGAGCTACGTTATGCTTTATACGACGGAATACTTGGTGGTAAGTGATCCTTGCGGCCCATGGCCATATGTATTTAATTCTACATACCTATTACTACCTATTAGGGCAGTCATACTACAGAAGATTTTACGACATCAAAAAACTGTTTTCTTCTTTTTATCCATTTCGTGACTTTAGAACCCGAAGGGTTAAACGGGATCCTGTTACTAAGCCTCCACTCTTTGGTTATCTGTTTGTGATATAGCTGTATCTCTTAAAGCATAATAGACATATAAGTATTTTCTTATACACTATGTTACCTACCTAAAAATGTAAAAGGTAGTTCGGAACCCTCCTCAGTGCCGAGTTCGACTCGCACACAGACAATATTTTATTTATTTATGAGTATTGATTAGTACATAAACATTGTTTTCGTCTATTTCCATGTCTTGAAACATGCGTCATGTACTGTCAATCACTGTCGTCTATTCTTATCCATATTAAATGTGATATATGCTCTCAAATTACACGTTAATACATAAAACATCGTCAATGAATCGGGTTTGAATGATAGCAACTATAGATTCATAATGACGATTTCTTTGTTCTGTTTTAAGTACGTGAAGAGTGCGTAACTTTATTGTATTTATTTTTTACGTATAAATTAAAACTTTGTATAAATTACTCATATGTCTTTAGAAGCCATTATTAGAAGGATAGAAAATAGAAAAAATCTAAAATTCCTTTTCTATTTACCTGTTTACTCTTTAAGACGACACGTGAAATATAATAGGAGTCAAATTAATATTTATTTCAACAATTCCCTAGCAGCTTCTTTTAACGAAAGTATGAAATGCGAACTTATAACCCTCGTGTGATGTCACTTAGTCTTTAACATAATCAAATTGAAAGTGAAGAGATCATATTGTATTTTCAACTTAGAGATACGTATTCTTTACGAGCAATAATAATAGGTTGAAACTTGTTCTCTCCATCGGGAGGTCTGTGGTTCAAATCCCGGGCCACCACTGATGTTTTTAAAATTACTTGTATATCGTCAACTCATTATTGTCTCACTGCTGGGCACGGGTCTTCTCTCGGAATGAGATAGTTTTAGGTCATAGTCCACCGCGCTGGTCAAGTGCGAATTGGTGGACTTCACACACCTCCAAGACTTTTGAAGTTACCAATTCGCACTTAGCCAACGTGGTGGATTATGGCCCAAAACTCTCTCATCCTGATAAAAGACCCGTGCCCAGCAGTGGGACAGTGATGGGTTGACAACGATTCTTTACGACGCGAAAAGATTTGTAAGTCGTACGTAAACTTTTTATTGTAGATATATCATTCAATTGTAGCGTCGGTCCACTCCTTTGTATCAAAACGACCCGTCATATGCCCGACGTATATTGGCTTTCATGTAAGAGCTCAATATCTGTCGTATTTATTTTTAAACGAAGCGGGTTTTTCGCGTACACCAGTATTATCCCAATTAACTTAGTTTTAGTGGATTTATTAGTAGTAGTAGAAGTTCTTTAGTAGCGGTATATATAACCTTTTGATCATAACACCATGTCTTTTCATACCTAATGACAATTGATAAGCATTTTAGTATTGAGGGTGTGAAACGAAGCATTCCATCTTAGTCCGTAGGGGCAGGGGAAACATTGCTGTATCCGACATCATATAAGGCTTTGCTCTATATGGCGTTCACTGTAGTGACAATCAATTACACTTGCAATCAAGTGGATCGTATGTTTTGCTAATTATATTTCATAAAAAAGAAGAAAGTAAATGCTTACTCAGAAATAAACACAAATAACACATGATATCATAAGAATAGGATGCATTAAGTGTACAATAAATTTGAGGGTAGGTGCGATTCTTATCTGTAAGACCTTAGGTTCTCGTGAATATTACGTATATTTTATTTAAGCTTATCTCTAAGAAATTGGATTTGGGTATGGCCTGAAAAATTAGCACGACTCTTGAAATTTCCCTCGGGATCTCTGTAGGATGTGACCGTATTCACATCAGGCTAAGTCTATCGATCTGGGTATCTAGTCATGGTTACCGAGCAGTTTTCGTACTCCGTTGTAATCATCGCTCTTGAGAACAATCAGTTTATTCGACTGCGGAGATAATTTACCAAAAGGCTTTGGAGCTTAAATAATATGCTTTCGCTTTCAATTTGAAATTGTTAACGAAACGCTAAACTCTTAAACGCTTTCTAAACACAATCTCACTAGGATACATTGCTTCATATTTTGGACACACTCATAACTCGATAACTCACTAAATCTAAATTTTTTACTTAGTTTTTGCCGGATACTCTTTAGGATTGGTCGCACTCTGATTGGCTTTGAGATCTGCCTTTTAATACTACTTTAGGAATTATATTCTTAGGATCTTACAGAATACTAATTCTCCTTTAGATTTGTCGCTTTCTAAACGCTTCCTGCACTCATAGCCCCACAGTAGGATTTTCCTGTGCCGTGGGTGCCATGGACACACATGAAGCCAAATACACAAATACCTAGACCCAGATCAAGAATCTAAACGCATCGTTCAGATATCTGTCTGGTCGGGAATCAAACCCGGTACCCATTGCGTCAAACCGGTATAGTAACCGCTCGACCACGCGGGTCGTCATTTAAATGCGCTCCTAAAACGAAGCATACTTTAAAACTTTCTTAGTCCCGCAAGGAACCTGCAATATCACCGAAAAGCTCACACGACATTCTATTTCGATTCGCCGTACGTACTTTCCTGATCGTATCGCTCTCGTGACACTCCGAGATCATTATCCGCTCTCAGATTTCTCGCCGTCTCCTCTAGTAACTCGAATCGACACTCAATCGTTCCGTGAAAGTGCATTTTCAGCCCGAAGCGAGACCTTTGCATGACAATCGCCGTGTCCCTCGACACTCTTGCTCTTATATTACGACGAGTCACTACTATCTAACCTCTAAGGTTATGCTTGTTCATATTCATTGACGTAACCTTTACTGGAATTGTATGTTTATCTAGCTTTATTGACTCTTGGCATATCCTCCGTGTATATGGTCTCTTTAGTCTGCAGTCGCAATACTTAAAATTATGTAAATACGTACAAAACAACAAGGGCTTTCTCGGCGCTCATGTCATTCGCCGTCTTGTCTACTAACGTGAATCGACGTTCAATCGTTCCGCGAAAGTGCACTTTCAGCCCGAGGCGGAACCTTTACATGACAATGCGTCCCAAGGCGGTGTCGCGTCACTCTCGCGCTGATATCACGATAAACTCATATATTTCGTAACATTAATAAATTCACTTTACTTTGTAACGTTTGTCGATATTACAAATCAACTTAACATGTTTTATTAGTTTTTTATAATGATTTATGATCATTATTGATAGTTAACTAGTTAGCAACGGATCCAATTCATAAAGAGCGGCGAAATATGTTCGCGATATATCACTAATAAATAAGACAAGCATCGATAGTGCGTGGGTGTTAATGAGACTGTGGTAGGTACGTATCCAGGATATTAATACACGAATGACGCATACATCGTGTTAAGACATGTTAGCTGCATTTGTCATGGTGAACGCTTTTTAAAAATATTTTCCTTTCGTGCACTGCTTTGATATATGTTTAAATTGAAACGTCACGGTCCGCTCGACAAAGTTATTGTTAACTGTACACATTTCGTTGTACAAAGTGAAAGTACATATCTACCGACGGAGGTATGATCTGTACGGTGCAAATTTTTATAGTCATATCCTCAGTGAAAGGCGTGAAAGACTTTCTAAGATAAGAATGTGTATCGCCATAACATTTAATACTGTTGTCCGCCACGCTTCAGCTGCGTCGGTCTGAGAAAAATCTAATAAGTGCCAACTTAAATGTGAGACTGCTGTAATATATCAAAATATTAGACGTCTCGCCCGCAGTTTAGGCAGCATAAGCCAAAATGGCACCTACACAAACAATCGACCTTTCTCCGGCTTACCTCGCTAATATTGCTGCGATATTAACGTAATATATCGCTGAAAAGCTTTATTAACAACAACCCTAGATTGCAATCTTGTGCAAAGCTGCATTAAATTTCCTCTGGTAGACATTTTAAAGGTAATAGAGGGAACGAGTTTAGAGAAAGGCATAAATCTAAGAATACTTTGTACGTACCTTTTGTTCATTTTAATATCAGTTAGTCGTGATAATGTCTTCAATTTTATGGAATAAAATATTCATATCAATCACAAATAAACTAAAGTGATCATTTACATATACACATGTATAATCCTATGCAATAATTATTATGAATAATTATCATGTGGAATAATTGCCACTGAAATAATAGAATGTTATAAAATCTGTCCACCTTTCAATGTGGCTATCATTGTCACTCTGTGGACTCCTTAGCAAACAACTTTTCAAAGGAATAGTTATAAAAGGTTCAACATACAAAAAGAGATACACGGCGAATATTCTAAAAATCACACAGCTGCATTTGGATTTCGGATATACACGTTTGTATGAACTCGATGATAAATTTCGTGTAAACATAGCAAAGGGTCAACAAGACCGAGAGCGAAGCGGGGGCTTGGATGTTCTTTCGCGATTCTGTTTGCATAATTGAATACCTACATTCACTAGTCGCGTCACGCGCGCCTCCACCCGACTCAGCATCCTTAATTGCCCTACGTATTATTTGCCAATTAAAGTAAATTCTCATCGCGGACGTGACACGAAACCAGGATCGCTTCGCAGCTAAGAGATTCTCCTGCTAAGTCCCTCAATATATGCAAATAACGCGACGATATGCTGACGAATACATAGTCATGTGAGCGTATCATCAATTATTTACGCATACTATTATTCGATTCGTATTCAACTACGGCGCGCAAATGATCCGAAATTTCTCGTCTGGATGAAACACCACTGAAAACCTTTTCCTTTACAACGGTTTGTCATTCAGTTTCCAGCTTAATAAATCCTAACAATTTAAATCGTGATAAAATTCCAACTATCTACCAACCGTAAAGAAGTTGTTTCAAATAGAATAGCGTAAGGAATATTGAAGAAATCCGGGTCGTATCTTTGAAGAAGTCCTACCTCGCTCTTTGTTTCGTTATGTTCAGTCGAGTGCTTCATAAATATTCAAGAAGATCGATATCCGAGAAATCATTAAATATCGAGAACCGTGCTTAAATGGCATATACAAAATCATTCTACTAATAAATCTAAAAATCAAACCGATAAATCTAGGCACCGCCTTGACGACGACATATGAATGACGCAATTTGAAATGGCCTAATCAGTCCAATCCAGTTTCGCAGGCGTAATTTAAGGTAGTTTTATGTTTGGACTGTAAGCGGCGAGCGCCGTAAAGCGTTTGGAATTCAAGGCCATTCGTGCCGTGTAGAAATCGAGTTCCTGATCCGTCCGGGAATGGCTCGCCCGCTCCCGGCTGGCCGACTGGAATGCGTGCAAAATAAACAAGTATAACCGGTTACCTTGCGCATCGTGCTCTTTGTCCACTCGAAGGCAGACACAGCCTTATCCCATCTCGCTCACACATGCATCTTTTGGTTTGGCACATTACCATATCACAATCCTGCAGCGCTCGTAAGATAACCACAAGACCGTCGTTGCTGTCACCCGACACACGCCGCGCCGTGTTCCACCGTATTGATCCAACGTCTAGTAGCAACGGTATGCAGTTCTGGTATCGGAGACCTATATAGCTCGAACGAAACATTCTATGCTAGCCTGTAATTTAGGGAAGCTTCGGCGTCGTAGTCAAATTACTCGATAGTTAACTGTGTCGAAGAAATTTAGGGACGATATCTCGATTTAGTCATTAACGTAGATTTGTGAGTAGTTTTTTCATTGTTATGAAGCTTGTTAATATAAGTTATCGTTGCAAAAAGCTCGACTTGGGGCCGGACAGCGTGGCGCGGCGACCGATAGACGACATCGCCCATATATCTTGTGACGACCGGCTTGATGTATTACCGCTGATCAAACCCCACTACAAACTATCCGAGCCTTTATACCGGACACTATCTATAATAAATGCGGCCCAAGCGTTTATGTTGCACTTCTACCTATTAGTAATAAATTACCGCGTGCATAATTAATTTACGAACTTTCAATGTTTTGAACAAATATAGTTCTTGTGTAACGATTCCTTCCATGGTTTTTGTCTCTGAAATAAATATTCTGAGTCCCGAATATAGTTCAATATTTTTCATGTTACTTATTGATGTTATTTTTATAACATCACACGTTTTAATCCATAACAGTTTCGTAGAAGTTGTTGAAGACGTCTTTATATGGATGATTGAAACGCTAAATCTGTTAAATTTCAAAATACCGGCTTACAAATGGCCTAACAGCTCGTGAAAATATTTCGTTCACAAGTGTATCGAATAAATAACACGGGCAACTTACGTCTCGAGCTAACTTTTGCCGAGGGCTCCAACAAAAGATTTATCATCTCATTCGGCGTTACGAGGCCGTTGAAACTCAAAGCAAGAATACGAGGAGTCATTAACCCGCGGTTTGCTCGTTAGCCATGCAATTCTGCCGGCTGAGTAAGGTGTGATCGTGTGTGACAATCATGGGACGAGTGGCCTGATATATAAGGTTCTGTTTTATTTATACTCGCATGTACAAATGGGTAACTGATATGCTGTTTATATGATGTTGAGTTGGCATTACAGAAAGGTTTATTACCAATAGGATTTGCAACTTTTCCAAAAACTAACTCGGGAACACGATGATCCGCGGTTTGCTTGTTAGCCATGCAATTCAGCCGGCTGAGTAACGTGTGATTGTGTGGGGCAATCATGGGCCGAGAGGCCTGTATTATAAGGTTATGTTTTATTTATACTCTCATGGACAACTGGGAAACTGATATACTGTTTATATGACGTTTAATTGGCATTACAGAAAGGTTTATTATCAATAGGATTTGCAACCTCTTCTTGTCCAAAAACGAACTCAGAAATAGGCCGAATATTGATAGAGTAATATCAGGTGAATAGGCTTGGCAAGTAGTATTACCTCTACAACTGGTCCATATCATTCCTAAACTTTTATGGTTTAAGATCTTAGTATTATTTCTCATAAAAAAAAACACAATTCATTCATTTACTGAGAGAACACTTAAATTACAATGTTAGGTGTACAGAAAACTTTTTAATTATATGCAGCACAAAAAATCGGAAATAAATCAGTTATTATTTGTCTCACAATGTTTAAGTTAGAGAAACAATTTTATAATCAGAGCCACGATTCGATGAACTCACGAACGCGTCCTGAGTGCCTGTATGTGAAGTAAAAAACTACCGTTAATTTTAATTACAACGTAAGTGGCAATAAATCTGCAGGACTCAACTGTGGAAATACAACACTTATTTCACCCACATTGCAGAAGATTAATTGCCTCTCCTGATGAAAGCATTGGCTGGTAGAAGCTAGGCCAAAAGGTTTTCCTATTTGGCCTGTAGCAATACAGGTATAAAGTCGAATTTCTAAGAGTAGTTAATAGATAATATTATGAAATTCAATGAGCAGTGATAGCCTAATGGTTGAAACTTGCCCTCTCGATCGGGAGGACCGTGGTTCAAGCCCAGGCACCACTGATTTATGTGCGTATTAGAAATTAATTATCACTGCTTTTCGGTGAAGGAAAACATCGTGAGAAAACCTACACACCCGAGAGTTCCTTAAAAAAAAGTTCTCGGAAGTATGTGAAGTCCACCAATTCGCACTTGACCAGCGCGGTGGACCATGGCCTATAACTTTCTCATTCCGAGAGAAGACCCGTGCCCAGCAATGGGACAATAATGGACAATAATAACGCGTTCGAGTACACTCCAGATATCCTATTTGAGGAAAGGGGAGAGTTCTACACCCTTCCTAGATTAATACCAGCGGCAACACCGTCACAACTATTTCTGCCTTATAATTACAGATGTAAGAGCTACTGTACTCTGGAATGTGTGCATATCACACACAGACATATTTATCCGAAGCATTTCAACTAAGTCCTCAGTGATAGCAACGCATTTATGACATATATACCATAGGCCTACATAAGCGACAGCAACCATTTACCATGAGGTGGACTGCACGCTCTATTGCTACTTCTACAATATAAAGAAACAAGAATCAGGTGCTCGTTAATAGAACATATATGTACTTAATACCATGTGTATTGTTCTTAGAATGCATTTTTTTGTCTGATTGAATTAACAAACGAGCATGCACTCCACCTGATGGTAAGTGGTCACTGCCGCCCATGGTCATCGGGGAGCAACTTCAAATAGAATATGGGTTCTATTCGACGTCAATTTGTTGGCGTTGTTACTCCCGAGGACTACGATGGTCGCCTCAGATAAAAGTGTGCCGTAAGCACGTAAAGAAAAAAAATTAAGAAACGCTTCTACGGGAAACTCATATTAAACCTATTACGGTCAATGTATGACCGTATGCCATATCTGTGCATAAGAGAAAGTCTCAGATTCACACTTGCTCGATAATGTCAGACGCCTTTTATCGCCCACAATATTTCATTTAATTATGATGTTAAAATGATATACGGTCAACGTACTCTGATATTGTTGCCTATTAATTATTTTAAGAAACAGTTTACATATGTAGGTACGATATTTGCGTCTGAAGTTAATTCTATCTAATTAACGCATGTGGTTTACTTTATCAAAGCCATGCCGGCTCCGTTTATATACTTTATATTATATGTTTGTAATGTTACGAAGAAATTTTATGTTACTATATAACTTTTACGTTCATCTTGTTGTTGATTATTCGTAAAATAGAAATGCAAATGGCTTAATTAACTGTATGCGAGTTATGATTTTAGTACTGAAACAAACGGTTTATTTAATTAATAGAGTAGTTTAAGTATAAAGTATTGTTTTAAAATTCTTCTTAGCATTAAGAGATGTAATGAGATTACAGTGCAGTCAAATGTGTAATGAGCTTAAAATGTAATAAGACAATCTAAAACCACATTCGCACCATGGATCATTTATCTTTAACTGTTCTTGCAGAAGAACATAAAACTGATCACTCTTTTTCCTCGTTTCCGTTATCCCAGTTTCGATGAGTTTCGGAGGACGATCAGTTATTACGAGGACACTAAAACATTTATCTGTTTCTTACATCGCCATGGAAGTTACAAGTTTTATGAGTCGCGATAACATAGAGGCGGGCCTGAAAGAGTTTTCTTCATTAAAAGGTGTTCAAGTGCACGTGAGCGAGTTGAAAACTAACACGGGTACGTGCCCGTTAATTATTTAGCGCGCTAACTATGCAAGTGCGCGCACTATATTAACTCGATGAGGTTTTATTCGCGAGTACAAAGAGTAGGTGGCGCGGTTATTATCGCGGAGGCGCGTGGTGCGGCGCGGCGCGCGGCGTGCGGCGCGCACGTAGGAGTAGCGTGAGTTTTTGTCGGCAGGTTCGTTAGGCGGCGCGAGGTGGCGCCGCTACAGTACTCGTGCTCGAGTGCGCTCCTCCAACTCTTTAACTGCCTACATGAAGGACACTCCACGGTGCACTCTCCTATTATAAACTGCTCTTTTAATGGTTTGCGCCGATTTTAATTATTCTCCCGATTTTATTTCGAATTTGTTTCGACGCTACGTACGCGAGTGCTAACGTTCGTTTGGAATGAAACAATTTTTTAGGCATCTATTCGAAATAAAATTCACACCGCAGCTGTAATTTCGCCTTTCGCATTACGCCTAGGTCTTTTATGTTCGACACATGGTAATGAGGCATTCAGAACGTCACGAGGACCTTAGTGTGCATCTCGACAGACTAGCACCCGGAACCGATGTCTAACGAAGGCATTCAGTCTTCGTCCAACATTACTCTTAGGCTGGCAGCCGCCACTTCCGATTAGACGGTCGGATTGTTACATGGCGTCTTATATATTAGATTACTGGCGCAAACAACGCGTGTGCACTCAATTCGGTATCGTATACGGAGAGCAAATTCGAACGATAATCTCGTTAGCTCGCAATAGGCTGACCGCGCTAGTCGGTGCACCAACAAAATCTATTAAGTTCACCAGCTCGCTCCATCGCCGCATACAATAATGCCGTTATTGTAGCGTTCCGTTCGGTCCGCGACTAAGCCCTCGGCTGTGCTAGACGACCGCCGATTACCACACGCACAATATCCACCAAATTGGATAATACACTTAAAATACAATCGCGCTATGAACGATCTGTAATCTAGTGACGCGGCTGCCGATGAGCATATTAATTTGTCGCGGAATAGGATTAGAGCGGGGACGAGCCGCGCGCCGAGTGCGTGATGCGATCACCGGCTTACTGTGTTCATACAAAGCGTCGTCGCTTTATAATTACCGCTTCCGACGCTTTCATACCAAGTATCTACGGTTATTCAAAGTCATTGCTAATGACAATGTAAATAACAGTTGCTACCTAACCTCGCATTTATTTACAGGAAAAAGTTGCGAATGAAAGAACTCTTACAATAAAACACTGTTGTTGTAAACTAACAAAAGTATATTTCTTTATTTGAACACAATAGAGAAATCTACTATTTTAATAAAGTTTATATCGAGCACTTCAAAATTATAATGAGTATTTGGAAAACATAGCTAAAGATAGAGTTTCGACGACTAAACGGATTGAAAACCTCTACAGTGGCAATATTTCTTACTTTGATGGCAGTAGGCGGTGACCCCACGCTCTGCCGCCGGCTTCTTTCTCCAACTTTTCAGGCGTCGGCGTCGCCTTGGAGTGTTCTCCTCAAAAGTTTTAAACTGCGCGCTTTAGGTTCTTTATTGTCTTCGCGGGTCTCTTCTCTGTGCGCAAAATTTAAACATGTACCACTCCCGACGATCGCGATGTGTGAAGTTTCCCTTTGAAGTTTCCGGAGCGTAAACGCGGAGCGGCGTTATGAGATAGACAAACAAAATCTTTTTGTATCCTCGTAGCAACTGAGTGACCGTTAAATGTCTCATCTTAGGTACTGGTTTTTCATAAAGGGCGGAGCCTTTGGCGGTCCTCTACGCGCTCCTCCCTATTTCTTTCTCTCCCGACCCCACATACTCGTGAATAGCGATGTGAACGATCATGTGAATTATGACCCGTATGATTCGCCGCTCATCTCCTGTACGGCAGGCAAATTTACGCACAAGGACGTTACACGCAATAGTCTGTACAACGAAATGTTTTATAAAACGACGGAATAGTCGAGCCGTCAAAAAGGGCACTTTTATGGAGTGGGCCACTTGGAAAGTGTCGTAGAAGTCGACAAGAAAAGCCCGGGCGCGGGTGGTTTATACCCGTGTCAGCTTAAATCGAAATTTCGCCGGTTTAGTCGGTACCGGAGCGGACACAGCCAGTTAACTTGTAACTCACTTTTGATGTATCGTTGTTTTTGTATAGTTGGAAGCCTTGTAAACATCACGCCGCGAAACTTTTGGGTCGAGTGTGCCATGGGTATATATGATACGAATAAAACTTTCCGCCAACTACACCTGCTCGAGTTATCACTTCGGGCTTATCTTGCAGTTAATATAAAGCATATTTAGTTACGTACATCCCTACATGTTTTATATGAACTGCAAGATAAGCTTGAAGTTGTGTAACACATGACCTCGGTTTCGGGCAAATTTGTCGTGGGCGGAATAGTCACGGTAATAACTTGCACGGCAAAGAGGATATACGGATAGTGCTCCACGGTGAAAATCGTCGAGTTGCGGGTGTATCACTTAAACAAGTTTTACTGGTGGGTACGTACATGCTGCAACGTAGGAATTCCGCGTTTTTAAACTCGTTGAAAAAGATACATTTTTAAAGTGGATACTTTTGTGTCTTAAAGTTTTTACATTGCAACTTAATATTTTATCTCATACGATTCCTTTTGATGTTGAAAGGAAATTTTACTTTGTATTTATGTGATAACAGTTATGATTCTTTTCCCATACAATTATTTTAATTTTCTAACAAGAATTCATAAAATAATGCAACAACCATTAAACACATAATTAAACAAACATAATAGAGTATAAAGCTACAATTGATCACACACAAGGATTTGCGGTGAGCGGACAGCGGCAAATATTATCGAAATTAATGGAAATAATTACAAATACAAAACTATGCGGTGTGGCCCGACCGCGTTCCGATTAGATTTGTGCAGTGCAACCTAATGAATGGCGACACATTGAAGAGCGGCGTCATTGAGCGGAATTACAAGAGGGGAGGGTAGTAAAACAATGGCGGCGAGTTACTGCGATCCCGGGAGATAGCGCCACTGCAGCGAATAAACAGGCGTAAAGTCACCTGAAACTAGAATGCCGAGTCGCAAACACGCTCCTAAACGTCTTGCTGCAAATATCGATCAAATTTGTAACCATTCGAAATAATTGTTTCCTGTATTACTTTCAAATCTATCGTTTCTTCCCAAAAACAACCAATATTTGTTCAATTGGACAGAAGCTTGTGCCATGCCGTCTTTACCATAGGGCTCTTGGTTGCCAGTGCCCAGGGCCTCCACCCTTAGAGGGCACCCAAGAGTCGACAAAATTTCTCATCTTTAACATCAAAATATTATTGTCGGACGCATTACACTTCCCGTTGCACGAAAGTCATCGGGGCCCTTTTGGAATGTAAAAGGGCCCCGTATTCTTGTGTGCTCAAGGGCCCCAGCATAGTTTAAGACGGCCCTGAGCTTGTGGATATTTAAATATTTTACAAAGTAATCAGAACTAAATCACAGTGTCGATAAGCTTTAGGAACAAGTTTGAAAACTCATAATATCTATCTACCAGGCAAATGTAATAAGGATAAGTTCTGCTCTATCTATTTGTTTATTCTTCGTTGTGTGTCCACGCGACAACTAATCCTGGTATGTGGCTCTGATTGCAGAAGACGTGATACATACCTAATTAAAAATCGCATCACATAGCATTACATCTTGATTATTTATTAGCATTTTTTTCATACATGTAATGAGAATAGGGAATGTAGTTATAACAGAACCTTAAATTACTATACTCTGATCCATTTTTGAGCCTCCGTAATGGGTGTTTTTGCCAATAGTCGCCGCGCTCATGACAGCTGTCAGAGTTAATGTTACATGGGAAGAATGTTGTCCATCTGCCGAATATTGTCTCTTACGACCTACCGTTACTTACGACATTTAAGAAGAGAGGAACTACTGCTAATCAATACTGACACTACACGACACAATACGGCAATTTTATGTTGTAATATCATAATCGTTATTTATTACTAGGTACATTCTGGTTGAAGTCGTTTCGAGATCCCGGAGTCCTCCTTTTTAGCGCCGAGAACGGCCACGGGGGGGTTTTAGTGCGGTAAAAATCCCACATAACCCTGCGTCGCTCCCACGGCGTCGGGTACCTTTTGAAGGTTTCCCCCTCGACAACAAAAAAAAAAAAAAGGTACATTCTTATGGTTTTTGTATACTTATTCACTTTCTAAGAACTATATACAAAAAAATAATTTCTCTCGAATAAATTATAAACATCAAAGTTTCTATTCTTTGTATTTTCTTAGAAAACCGTTCCGAGTTTTACACAATAAGGTTACCTTTGAAGTTATGAAGTCGTAGCATGTAGCAACTTTTCTTGCCGACTGCTTGAATTAATCAGCTGTCGAATCGACAGTGACTGCTCCCCAATTAGAACCGAGTGTAGGGTTGCCACTGTGGCGTTTGGCTTCAGCTGCATTCACAACTGAGAAAAGCTAAACGCCGTAATATCAGACGCCTTGGGTCGATTAGTGCTAAATTAAGTTTAGCCCCAGCAGACTGTCGTCCCAATTCGCTCGATTCCGTCTGCCTAAATTCGGATACTGATTGTTACGTCATCAATCAAAACCCTCTACCATTTTCTACGATTCTATTTTTAATAAAATCGCATCGTATAAACTATAGTACACAGATAATTTCGCTTTATCCCTCATTACGCTAAGCAAATATCAAATATAAATGTATGCTCTTAATTATGTACGCTCACTGTTGAACTCTCGAGAGTGTATTTATTCTTTTCGTTTCTGTATTAATACACTGTTAATTTTCAGTCTATATGAACAAGTTTTGTGTGACTATTTACTTTAATAGTAAGTAGTTAGTTGTGTTTACTAATGTTATTTCATGAAATTGTGTTACTACAATTACTACACTTTGTTCTTTCGAAGTGATATCCAAAAACAATCGATACTGTCTGTCAATCTGGATTATCATAAATAATCTTGATAATTTATTTCAATTAGGATAGACAAAGTATTGAATAAGACATTGAGACACGTCTGCAGAGGACCTCGTTGTCAATAATTTAGATATGTAGTCAGTATGAAACATTTGATTAATATATCGATGTAGGATGATAACAGAAGATGTTGAGTGCGTTCGCCGGTCGGTTTCTAGGGTTTTATGTAAATGTCCGTCGATAAACGTGGCTCGGGGCGCGCGGCAACGCTCATTTGCATTCATAGGCTCGTAACCCTTGCCTCGTCCGTCCACCGCCCGTGCAGCCTCAACCGCCCAGCGTAAAACTTGCCCGCCTCGCATTTTGCACAATAATTTACGACTCCCCCAGTAATACGGCGGCTGGACGTAGCCAACGATATGAGTTTGCCGATGAACAGTGTGAGGTCGCGGTGTTGCCGTTCGATTTACATATTATATTAAACCCGACGTCGCCCGCTCCTCCATCCGACGTCGCCACCGGCCGTTACGCTCCAACTTTTCTCAATTTTTCCGCCCATAAAACGCCCGAAACGAAAGTTTCCCCGGCCGCCGCGTGAGGTCGGGTGTAAATACACTTTTTATAATGTACTTAGTCACTCTGTCGCCCCCCAGTCAAAGGACCTCTTTTAATAAGGACGTCATGTTTTACAATACTTTCGAGAAGAAATCAACTTCATTAATAATAATAGGGCAGAATTATTTGAATAGGAGATCAGTTTAAACGCAGCAGAAAAAGATGTTTACACGGTTAAATGTATTCTCGAAAGACTACAAGATTACAAGTAAAAGTATGTATTTGTATTGAAAAGTTTAATAATGTAAAAAATAAAAATAAATACTAATTACTTTATGTTTACGATTTCATCATTAATTAAAATCCCTACTCCAGTTTTTCGCATTTGTACAAACAAATCATAATTATTTATAAAATTTTGTTTACAGCACACACGTAGGATTTAAATACCGTTTACAATGAAATGTTTAAATCACTTACAATAGCAAATTAAGTAGGTCGTGTTCGAAATCTGATGATACTTCCATGTTTCGCGTAAGCACGCACTTTATTTTTCCACGTATATTGAGTACAATAACATATTTTATGTTTTTCAAAGAGAGCATTGCTGTTATCGTGTTTTCGAACTGAAAGTAAGACTATTATGATACAAATGAAAACTAACAATATACGCTTTCTACACTCATAGCCCCACACTAGGATTTTTTCCTGTGTCGTGGGTACCATGGACACACAAGACGAATACACAAACACCCAGACCTAGACCATGAATCTAAACTCATCATTCAGATACCTGTCTGGTCGGGAATCGATTCCGGGAGCCATTGCGCGTCAAACCGGTATGGTAACTGTTCCGCCACGCGGGTTGTCATCTTGCCGATATTAGAACGAATTACAGAACAATTTGCTCTAACTTAAACTTCAAAGATATCATGCTTCATAGAAGTCGATTTTGATATTCGTGGAATGCAGTAACTACAGGGGGCTAGCAGGCTAACTCGACGCGACGACTTCTCGCTATTGGAGCATTTATCTTATAAGGCCAATTTCCTCCAATGGGACATGAAACTTGTTTTTCCTGCAACCCACGACGGTTAGATTACTTAATAGAAAATTACAAGCAAGTGGCATTTAGCTGCGTAGAAAACTAGATGCGTAATCAATTCAAATCTACAGCAATAACAATAGGAGTTAAACCTTATGTACTTCACTTTTATCATCATTAACTCGTAACTGTCCCAAACTTTTCAAACAATGAAAGAATTCATATTGATGTACGATTAATATTTTTTTTACACTCAGGATTCGAAAACCAAGTAACCCCAGATGGGGCTGGCCTCCCTATCTAGGTTTTAGGTTTTGGTTTTCGTTGGTTGGTTTCAAATCACTAAGCCATCAGGTCCTTTCCTCCATTTATCAGCAACAAAGTATAGCAACTGCACGACATTTGAGTAAAATTCGCGCAAAAGTGCACGTATATTATGATACGCCCGTGTTTATCGCGAGTGCCCGGTGCGTCAACACGGCGGTAGCGGGGCTGTTGCAAACAAACTAGAACTTAGTTATACAAGCATAACGCCGGTGCATACGAGACGCTTTCAGCTCGGAATTGGGTGCTTTTCGAGTTAGCCGTGTATCGTTTCAGCGTCTTATACTAACTGTGTCAACACAGCTGCCGAAATTTACTGGGACGCGTTTTTCGGCGCGGATGTATGTTCTCTGTACTGTTGTATTTGTGAAATTTTACAGTGCACTTATTCAATGACTTCGTAAATTATAGTAGCAGTTTCTTTTACATTTCACTTTAGAAAAGAGAAACATTTAATTTAAACTAAACTCGTAATAGGAAATTTAAGCATACGGTTGTTAACAAACTGTAAAACAACAAAGCAATAGTTGTTTTGTTTCTTAAGTAAATAATTCATATGATATTCCTTAGTTCTTAGTTTGCGATGAGCCTAATGACTAAATACATATAACCAGCACTGAATCAGCTTGCCTCATCCTAATCAAATGCCTATGTTGCATTAATTCCGATATTGCTTAAGGCGTCATGCGTAAAGGTGGGCATTCACGTTACAACGGTCACACGGACTGTCGCAACGACAGTTCAAGTTGAATACTCCAAAGGACCTGAAACATGACCTTGGTCGTACAGTCCTCTTTAGGATCGAACTTATCGCATACGACCGTAGTTCGTGCGACAGTCCGTGCGACCGTCGTAACGTGAATGCTCACCTTTAGTCATATATTGACATAGTCGAATGTACCCAGTAGTCTTAGTGACGTGTGTCCCTCCACCAAGTGTACGGAGTTTACTCGCCACACCTGTGCAAACTACTAAGCCTCGACCTTGCCTCGATATCGCACTAATGCAACGTGAAACGTTTAAACCCAAACATAACATAAGGCATGTTCAACATGAACTGACTTCAGGCTCGCCCCTTTCTCGACCTTCGTAATGATCGCCCTAAAAGTTCAATATTAACTTCCAGTGGACGAATAGGAGTTATTCAATTTGATTTTTCCCCTTAATGACGCTTTTTGATATATTTGTGTCGTGCATGTATATATTTTTAGCAGTTGCCTTATCTTTATTTTAAAAGTGCCAGTATTGCGTGTTAAGGAAAAATATTCAAAATGAAATATTAATTTGTTAAATTTATATAGGTATATTCGTTTTACACATATGACGTAGGTGTTACGGTAATAAAATCTTTATAATATTTAAAAAGTGTAATTAAAAACATTTTTAGTACCATCGTCTAGTCTGTACAGACTAGTAATTAATATCCCTAGAAGTTATTAATGGCTTTACAAGGTGAATATTGTTATTTATTCTTCAAGGATACAAATAACTTCGTTATAATTGTAAAATTAATACATTTCATTTTAGTCACGCTGTCTAGGCGTGACTAAAATGAAATGTATTAATTTTTTAAAATTGTATAATTTGAGAGAAAAAAAAGTTGAAAATAAGTTGACGAGAAAATTAACTATTACATGAAGAATAACACGAATATAATCAAAATGTAGTTTTACGAAGCATACTGTCAAACAACATGTTTGTAAAATACTATCGTATTGTGTAAGCTTGTATGGTCTATATTTTTCGAAAGTATAATAATAGTAACCGCACTATCATGCGACCGTTGACAGCTAAAGTACTTTGATGGGAGCTCGCGTGACACACTCCCTTCGCCGGGTGGTCGCCCCTCTCGTTAAAACTTTTCCAAATTTGACGCACGCTTGCAACCCTTTGTGTTATTTTTCTACTGCGCACATTGCTCCGTAAACGGCCACTGTCTTCGTCCCTATTCGCTGCGTTGAAAACTTTTAGCTTTTCATATTATCCATCCAGTCTCAACTCGTCGCTTTCGGACCTCCCTTGCCTATATATCGTATGATTCAGGGTATTAGTGGGTGGATCGGCTAGCGGTCGGAGCGGGACGGCGGCCGCTCGCTCGGCGGCTGATAGCGTCAATCTAACGCTCAATTAGCCGAATGCGATTATCCGATTCGGATCCAGAATCGCTCCACTCTCCTCCGCACTCCGCCCTAAGACAAGCGCGCAAACTTTATTAATTAAGCCGTGTCTTATCTCTTGTTAGCACTCATTCTATTATTTGTCTTTTCACCGCTCATTTCCATAATTTCATCGGCGGGTAATTACTTACCACTAAAGCTGAGAATTTCTCATTGTGTTTGCATATTTTGTCGCCGTTTGCCTTGTAAAGTTTACCACTCAAAGAAGCCGAGTTAATATTGACGTACATGATGCCTCGACTGCCGGCTTATCTGGAGCGACAGCTTTTCCTCGTAAAAACCGCTGCATTTCGTTTATAAAGGGTGCTTTTGTGAGCTTACGTCCGTCTGCGCGAATATGGGCCGGAGCGGTAGTTTGACCATTGTTTTCCGTTCCTGCGAGAAATGGCTTTTGATGTTAAAATGATGCGTCAGTTAAGGGACTCTGAAGGGTGAGAGTGGGTAGCGGGAGTGCGGCGTCCAGTCTCCCCCACTGTGTGTTTAATTAGCTTAATTGACATCGCGAGGCGTGGTGTCCGAGCGTTTGTTTGCGCTATCGCGTTACCTACCAGACGACGCGCCGCGCCGCCGCCAGCGCGCTCTTCATAGTCGACGCCATTACGAAAGGATTAAATCTGTCACTAACTTTGGACACCTTCTATATTAACCCGATGTGGCAGCCATCACCTAGCTCGTTGCATGAACATATATCAACATTTCATAACGGTAACCGTACGTTAAACAGTATGACAACATTTCTAACACAAATTTTGTCGTGCTTATTGCTACAAAACATTTACCTTTGTCTATGCATAGGCGCGTATAGCGTAGAATTGGTTAAACGCGAAGTCAGCATGGCAGCATGCGGCGCCACCAAGTACCTACATCCTAAATCCTGACTCCGCTCTTCCACCGCCCACGTGAAACGGTAAAACTGCTACGAAATTTATTTTATTCTTTAAGTGGTCCCGAATAAATTGTACTACGTACGTGAACTGACTTTTGAGAACCCTTTATGTTATGGGATTTGGTGAATTTGAAAAGGTGCCGTTGAATTCTTATTTATGCTATTCGACAGTACAAGGAATATATCCGTTACATGTTTATATATTTAGCAGTATTATGTATCTTTATTTGGTCTTAAAATCTTTAATGTGTATTTTTTAAATGTAGACTACATATTAACTTCGCGCTCCTTCATTGTTGACTTATCTATCAAGTTGGTAAAAGTGTAGTGGGGCAAGTTTACCTATCGGTTCCTGCTAATGAATATCTCCACTCAGCGCCCGTCATACGTAGACGCGTGTGATTAATCTCCCCGAACAAAGGAGTCCGATTCTGCGAGCCCTCCACGCAATCGATCATCCAACCTCCTCGAATAAAAATAATAATAAATAATAGGGTGCCAACGCCATTGTTCAAACATGGCTCGCGTGTCAGCTATAGTTTAGCCGTTCGTCCCAGTACGATCGCACAAATTGAAAAACGAATATAAGCACACCACGCAGGCTCAAATAACCTAACTGATTACCATTGTTGCCACCAACAACTGAAACTAATGCAAGCATCGTTTCTACAAACAATTATCGTGTTCTCCATGAATATGTTTCAATTTGATCGTTATTAATAATGTAAGCTTGTTATACCTTCCGGAGCCCTCCTTTAAAGTGCTGGTATGTTGCCGCCGCCCAAGAGTCGCGTTCTGCACATAAATAACTTTATATGAGCGCTCTAAATCTCATTACAGCTACTGTAATAGCTTCCAAGGCTCCACTGTCGGTTGTGACGGGAATATAAAGCGAGTCTGATTTATTCCTTCAAATTAACCGCATCATTGTACAGCGTAGGCCAACTTGAGCAATAAAGGCGAGAAGATTCAGGCATTATCGAGGCAATATCGATACGAGCGAAGCATGCATCGCGCCACGAGATGAGAGGGGACGACGGGGAAGTTGCGAAATGTAAGAATATCCGATGTGAGCGGCTTACTATTTTTCACTTCTTCCACTAGTCGTTTCTAAGGCGCCCGCTGAAAAATCGAACGGACATGAACGACGAAACCACCGCCTCCGTCGATGCGTCGCTGCCGCGCTACCCGATAGCGTAATACCAAAACAAATGGCCTCCTTTGTCGTCTTTTTATTTTAGATACGTGAGTTATGTTCCAAAGATGCTTTTACATGACGTTCTCAGATCGGTAAGCCGCGCGTTAAAAGTGCCGTACTTTTATTCGTAAGTGGATATTGACTAACAGCTGCATAGAGAAGTTTCGTCAACAAATGAACTTCTGTTTTTTTTTTTATTTCTCTCGCTATCCGCTAGAGAATAGCTTTCAATCGCAGCCTTTTAATTGGCGGGCTCTAACTCCGCGAACTTTGATCGCCGCATCGCTTTCAACCTCTCACAGCGGTTACTTTAGTAACAGTGTCTAAAGAAATAAAATATCTTCTCTATAATACCACACAATTTGGTTAATTGTAAAATATATCACAAGAACAAAATGGCACCGGAGTTAAAAATATATAATGAAGGCTACTTACAGTTGCAGAGTTTAAGTAATAAAGCATGTTTAATTTAAAACATTCACATTTTAGAGCTGGCTGGCGCGGTACTTTCTAAAGACGGCAGTGGATGGATTAAACCGAGTTAGTGCAATAGAAATACTGCTCGTGTCCGTTCCCAATATATTCGCACGGTCGGCGTAAGTGGATTTGTTTTAGCTCAGTGAGCACAGTTTCCGTGTTAAATGATGAACTAGGCCTAATTTCGCTCAACACACCGGCCTCCGATTCGTTACTATTAGAAACCGGTAAATATCCACTCATTTGCAGCTGTAGATTTGTGTATATTCGTTTTGTGTTAATTTAGCAATCGTGATAGATCTGCAAATAATAATTTCAACGCGCAAAACGGATCGACCGTTGTTGGCGATAATAAATCTCCCGCTCCATATTTTAAAAAGTATGTACCAACAGTATTTCCGCGCTATTTCCTTATTATTTGAAGTGAGATAAAGCGTTCGTTCCGCTACAAACACTCATCGGCTTATGTATATAGCGAATCGATGAATTCAATTTAGATCGGCGGCGACCGTGCCGAAGCATTAGCGGCGCACATCGATCCGTTATCTCTGTTTCCGAACAAAGAGAGATGAAATTTTAATCGTTAAGACAACGCGATGTTGTCTAGCATCGCAGAAGTTGGCCGACTCGCCGGCGCCGGCGCCCGCCCGCCCGTATTGTAATGAGCGGACCTCGAGAGTGATACGGAACGCCTGAATAATACATGTGTCCAAGTGCTTAGAGAAACGCAGGTGACCTCCGCACCACATCGAGATAGATCGAAGATACCCATCAATCAAATTTCTCTCAGCGATGCCTCAATTAGATATGGATGATAAAAGTCAGTCTGACCTTTTAAGACGAATCGTGACGAGACGAGGAGTTCTCAACCCGTTTCTATTCATTTCGCTAGACGTTGTTGAAAGTATGACAAAATTAGTTTCAATGTTTCAAATAGCATTATTTTTTAAGCTGGAATGATTAAAACTCGTATAATACTCTCCCTACCAAATCAATGGCGGAGGCCGCGGGTCAAAATCGGTAGGTAATCCTATAAAGTTTATTACGCGGTCGGCTGATTTGGCCTGAAAAACAGCTTCGGGCGAGTGCATGATATGTCATGTGCGATATCCAAGTCACGTGTACCAGCCCGACGGTTAATTGAACGAAATTCAAATGCATTTGTTTCGTGTAAACCAGCGATCGGCAACCTTTTGGCATCGCGAGTGACTTTATAGCAATCTAATAGATAATAGTACGCCGCAGTCGGAAGTCGCTCCATGAAACCGGTCGTCAATAGAATTTAGCGACTAGAAAAACTATCGATGAAAAGAATTCACGGCAACAATAAGTAAAGTACTCCAGGACGATCCGCGGTCCACAAGAAGATTTTCGTGGGCCACGGGTTACCGCGCACAGGCGTGAATTACTATCCACGAAACTCCTGACGTCAAAATTAAGTTATTTCTTTAATTGGCTGTACGTAATTTAAAACATTCCGAGTTTTTTCTCCCTAACTTCCCACATTGTACTTAAATTATAAAAGTTGGGCTTAGAAAGGAAAGAATCTACCCGAGTTCAATATCAAATGTTAGAAATCTCGTTTAATAAGTTGTAAAGTTGTTTTGGAGGGTTTTCGCCAAGAGTTCGATGCTACGGCAGCGGCGACTGCCGGCAATCTCGTTAAAATCTACGACGAAACTCCGCAATGGCGCTCTCCGACCATCCATGAAATCATATGCTACGATTAATACGGCTCTACGTACATTCGCCTAATTATATTGCATGAATGTGAAAACTTACTCCGACTAAAATTGTATTCACTGTCTATGTGTATGTTACTCAGTTTGTGTGCAACAAAGTAGCTGAGTCAGTTAGTTTGATGAATGCGATATTGTTATAGCGAACTTGCGATTGTAAGGGTCGACACACATAAATGCGTAGCAGAAAAAATGCCGCCGACTGACGCAACGCAAAAAATTGTGTTCTGATGTTCACATAAAATGATATCCGTAGCGGCACACGCTTTGCGACACGCCGTCGCAACGCTAAACGCTCAGCAGTGCGTTACACTGAAATGTGAGTTGGCCCTTATTCTACAATTAATAGGATAAGGGTTGAAGGCAAACAATTCAAAGAAAAAGGCTTAGTTGAATAATGTGATCAAAAATGTAAATACGAACTTATAAAGTTCCCGTTACTTAAATAAAGTTGTAGAAAACAAATAACCTTCCATTCACTTTAATTACGTATAGTACGTCACGTTAGGTATAATGCTTAAACAGACTATCAGACTCGACTCCCATTTCCCCAAGCCATTAGCATTTCATTAAAAAACTATTTCGATGACTACTCGAACGCCATATATACAGTATGATTTCCGTGATTGTGAGGAGCACGTCGCTGTCCACTTGGGGCGTCGTTAGGACGGGAGGGAGCCTCCTTATCGCACACCGCGTGTAATGACGCCTTCGATCGCTAATGGCCTCCGTGGGCCCACTTAGATACGCAAATGAGCATCGAACATCGACGAGCATGCCACCCACACGTCGTGTCGGTTCACTGAAAACTGTAATAATTCAGGTCGGTATATATTAATCTCGAGAATTATTAAGCAGTGACCTCATGGTTAATGAATACGTACCAAATTAACTACGTCACCCTAAATATGATTAATATATTTGTCTGCTTCTTCTATTTTCTTTGGACCTCCTAAAAAGTATTTTATAGTACCTACAATTAGTACTGGCAGAGCTATCGCATTAGAATTAGCTGCAATGCGAAAAGTCTAGATTTAAAGAGGCTAGATAAATTAGCTAAACTGGAAGTTTCAAATTGATTAATTATTTTATTATTGTTTTGATATTTATCAAGTCTTATCTTTTAATTTAGGTACTCAATAATAAATACTTTCGTTTTAGACGGCATCTAATTATCTCTTTATGTTGCTTTACAAAATCATATAATATTTTAATCATATGATCACTTTTTGTGACACATACGGAAGAACTTGGGAGCAAACATCTCATCAAAACTTGAATATTATCTATACTAATATTATAAAGCTGAAGAGTTTGTTTGTTTGTTTGTTAATCTCAGGAACTACTGGTTCGAATTGAAAAGTTCTTTTTATGTTGAATAGACCATTTATCGAGGAAGGCTTTAGGCTATATATATATTATAAACGCGAGTGAAACCGCGGGAACTGCTAGTAGTTAATAAATCAAAAATAGTAAACGACTACATTGAAGGCAATACACGTTTCCGAAGTCGACTACTTCAAAAGTTTTTCTTAAGAGCCATTTGCAAACTTTTCTAAACCCCACCACTGGTTCATGGAGGAATATGAATGTCAGTGTTCGAATGATACTGATCTGTATGTGAATGTATAATGTAAGTGACTTTACATTGGAAAGCGATTTCTTTGAAGTTGCAGCTGCAACATCGAATTCGTGGCTGAGTAAAAATATTTTGTGGATATTACATTTTAAATGTTTTTAACGTACTTTTAATAATATTTTTCTATAAGGAGGTTAATGCGGAGGGTGTATGTCTATTTCTTGATCGCGGATTGTGAAAAATTAAAATAAATGTTGTGTCGTTTGATGCGTCTCAGAGTCAGTGACAATTGGTGCTTGAAACATTAAAAGAAAAACAAAATGGCATCTTTATTTTTTGCTTCTGACATCAGACATATTTACATCTTCTGTTGTGATTTTTGAACACAATTTACTTGTTAAACTTTACGTTTCAAACTCACTTTAACATAACCACTTGCCATTACGATTAACCGCGCGAATCCATTACGCGTCATACCTTAAAAGTTTATTTCGCTAAAAGTACGTTTAAAAAATTGTATGTAGCGTATTTTTAACGGCCCTAACAAGATACGTAACCGACGCCATAACTGCACCCTCAAGGGCGATCGCCGCTAACGATCGCGGACCACTTAGCCCGCGACGGACCCATCCCCGGCGTGGTCGACCCAAAATAAATCTTGAATATTCATACGCGACGCCTAAATCGGTTAAATATTTATATATAAACCCGAAAACGTGCACTAAGCTGATGATAGTTGGAAGCTTGTCTCTACCGCAAATTCCGGTACCAAATGATTCTGTATATTTTTATTTGACGGATGTAAGTTATAATATTTGTCAATCTTCCAAATACATATCACGAAGAAAAAATCGTATTTTGGTAATTTCTGAAATTACTTATGCTTAGTAAAATTTGATATTCTAGAAAGATAGAAAGTTAGAGTTCTTATTCGTGAAGCAGCTAGCTCTGTTGTTAAAAAAATATATAGCAGAGAAACGTCCGCAGGGGCCCAATTTTATGTATTTTACACTATATTGACTGGACAATTTTAATTTTGTAGATATTCACTGACAAGTTTTAAGTAAACTTTTTTGTGTAATGGACACAGTTGTAACCGGCCAATAAAAACAAACCCCTTTTACTCATCCCTTGACACATGTCCTATAGTGGATTTTACTAATCCTCATGTCTACGGCCATTGTGGGATGACACTCCACAAACTTAATAAGACTATTAACTCGAAATAGATACTAGGTTATAAAATAAATATGATTTTATCATTATTTGCTCTCTTCCTAACCCCACATTATACTCTGGCATTTCGTTTCATAATTATAAGTATTTTTTTTTGTTTCAAAAACTGATTCCTAATCGTCTTTTTATTATACATGTAAAGGAATACAAAATCACATTCGAGTCGGCACATCAGTTAGTATGATAAGTAGAAATTACGTTCAAACGTTATTGCATGAAATCGGCGGACGTGAACAGGCAGTTACAGAGCTTTAAGTATTCCTTGAAGGAAAATAGTCGTATCCTTCGCGTCGTTTGTCACGTATAATGTTCGGATATAAAATTTTATTCCACTTTAGAACAGGGACGAGGCAGACGTCCGGCTGCGGCTCGAAGCCCGAACGCATTGTATTTAGCCCCGCGTATTGTATCTCTGATGAACGCATGTCACGGAACAACAATGCCGACTTATTTTGGTTTTGAAATTTTTGCGTGCTCGCGAAATGCTCTCTGAACACGTTTTACAGTGCAGCGCAGTTATGTTGTCTTTAAATAAGTGAGATTGATCCAATCTATTACCGATTTTTCAAGGAAGCAATTTTTAATCTTTCTTATTTTGCCTAAACGTGACTAAGATTAAGCAATCTTAATCTGTACCGATGATTCTATATTTTTTATTCAATTTTTTTTTTTAATTAATTCTATATATGTCGGTTTTTAACTGCAATGAAGCAATTATAATCATTTTCGCTTTACTCATGCAATAAACAAGACAACCGGCGAAGAGAAATTGCATCCCAAAAGATGTATTGTGCCGGTGTCCAAACAATAGAGGAATGCCGCCAGGGCGGCGCCCGCCCAGCTGTAAACCGACTGTGCATTAATACGCAACTATGTAATAAATGTTATTGTTTGTCATAAAGTTTGTTTATGAAGGTCGCCCCGAGGCCCTCGACGCTGTCGGACCTTAATAAACTTACGATACCTAAAGAGTATTTGGCTCAATTATTTTATTATTATTGTCGAGGATTTGTTTTATTTGTACTTGTTATGTCACCATCAATCTATTACTGTACCACTTTACAGGGTAGTAGAATGCCTATAATTCGACCGGAGAGGCACCGCCTACTATACATATATCTAGCCTAAAGCAGTTCATGCTTTTTGGTGGGAAGATGTGGCTGCCGACGCACTTTCGTATGAAATACCCAGCTTACTAGTGGAAGCGCATCAACAAATGACTTCAGTTAGAATCTCTGCTCTATACGCATTTTTAACTTCTAAGTCTAATTAAAACCACTGCTTAACTTTTGTCTTCAGCGTGAAATGGTTCAGGCCTGTCTACTGCATAGGCAAATTTTATTAGTAAACTTCACATATATTTGAGAAGTTATTTAGAAAACTATTAGGCATGTATTTTTTGTACGTGTGTTTCATCCTTCAAATATATATTTTTTCATACGTACATAAAATTTAAAGAGGGATTTCAACTTTGGACCCTAAAATGCGAAAGGCTTACAACCACCAAACTATCACTAGTTCTTTACACGCAAGAATAAAGTCGCTGGTTTCTTGGCAAATCTCATAGTTATTATCTTCGCTGCACGAATGAAACAAACAAAACGAAATAATCTTATTTTGATATTTCAAGAAGATACGGCCGATACCGTGCACCGTCGAGAACTCGCCGAGTCATGAGAAAAGTTAGCTTAGCTTTTCAGTAATATTTTCTTGGGCGACCTTTTTGTACTGTTCTATAATATCACTGGTGCACGAATATTTTAAGTAAATTGTATATAGGAACGTATTATTGACACTCGTAAAACGCTTTGTATTTGCTTTGTATGTACACGCCTACAGACCTAATTGTCTTCCCTATCAGTATGCGAGCAATTTCCGTTTGAAATTGGCGGTGAAGTGGATAGATACACACGATGCAGGGATGTTAATAAATCAATATAAAGGGCATATTAGCTGTAACGCTAATGTACGTATCAGAGTCCTCACATAAGTTGTATGTAGTCCATTAGCCAAGCTTCAGTGCTTCCGCAATTAAACGGTGCATGTCGCTGCAATTGCTAGGGATGACTTGTTCTGTTTACTGTAAAAATTGATAATTTTTGTTAGTTCTTACTCAAATTTTGAAAATATATAACGAATTTAATATTTATTTTGCATGTCTGCGTGCTGCAAACCATTTTGCATGTTTGCATTAGCATTTCTTTTGCGGCGGAACGTATGTGTCCAACTGAAAACGTTTTACCGTTACTACCATTTTTACGCAAATAAAGCTGCATTCAACTAATACCTATTTATTCAGAAAGTATACGTGCTTTCCACAAAATGCGAATAACAAATTGAACGCTTTGAAAAATGTTGTCGATTGAAGGTATTCAAAGTGAATTGTTGAAAAGTCCAACGCGTTAGTTGATTACACGGTGCGGTGCTGCGAGGTGAAACGACGCGACTCGTGCGGTACGATGCAGGCGGCCGCGGCTGATTTGTATGTGGATCAGCTCCGCGCCGATGCAGGGGGCGTCTCCAAGACGTTCGCCGCAATTTTTCAACGGTTCGACTCGTGTTCGGGAAGCCGATAGCGCCGCACTGCAGCCCGGCCTCCCCCGCGCCGCACCTGCTCCCGCGCCGGACTACCCACTGAAACTTTAATCCCCCAATCCGCCACCGCACGACCGCGCACCGGCGCGACGCTATATTTCAATTAATTCGACCATCCATTCCCCGACGTGAAACTTCGCACCGTTTAGCTCATAACCCCGCCACCGTCAAACGTACACTCCACGTCACGCTGCACCGATCGCATCGCATTTTCGTCCGGTGACGTTATTCGAAAATCTCTCCATAATTCATGTCAAATATCGCACTGAAAATGTTTATCGGAAACCTATCGTGCCGAACCTAATGTCAATTTTTAAACTCGATTTATGGCGTGTTTTGTTTTGAGGATGTAGATGCATTATTTTTACAAAAGCTGTGTCAATGGCGTGGGATAAGTTTTGTCGAGTACCAACACGAGCACATGGACCGAAATAATCGTCAGCGCTTCGGGTTCATTTGTCGCAGCGGAGCGAGGGGCGTCGGTATTCGGATGATTGTCGCCTAGCATCGCTTAATGAACGTTCTCTATTACCCGTGATCTCGAGGGAGCTTAATTCTAACACGTATGTGCAAAGTCGGAATTTGTCAAGCTGACAACTTTTTGACGACACGCAAATTGAAATTTATCTCTGCATATTCATTTAGATTAACTAGGTTCTTTTACCAAATATTTCAGCGGCCGCAATGCATTGAAATACTTTTTGCTTTTCATGTATAAATATGCGGTATCTAAATTTTGCATGGCTTATTCATTTACAGAACACTAAATATTCAACATACAGACTATTTGTATATACAAAACAATAGTATACATAGAACAACAAACTTACAGAACTGTCTGTTTAATATAAATGTGCAATGATTACGAGACAACCCTGTACGGAATTTATCGGTTCATTTCTTATTCTTATTGCGAGCGAGGCCGGGCGGGCGCACGTGTCCGCCGCGCTGCTGAATCAACTTAACCCGACTGCCTTCCCGCAACTGAATGAACTTAATTCGATTCCGATTGTATTAAACCCCGACCACTCTGCCGCTTAATGACCGAAAAGAAATGAAGTAATTTCGAACCGAGTACCGTTATTTCTAGCTACGTCGGCTGAAAACTTATCGCCCGGACAGATACGTATCTTTGTCTCTCTACTCAATTTTAACACGTCGAATTGCTGCGGCTAACTTTTAAAAATCTACGTCGCATTGTAATAAACTTATCACAATTTTGCAGAATGAAAATATTACACGTCCGCTATGGAGACCGAAACTTTTTATTTACTTTTGTTTGTCTGAAGCGAAAAGACTTTTGATCGCTTTCTCACTATTGTGCGGCTCATAATTCGGGGAATGTTTCATTTTAGCCCGACAACAGGAAGTAACAAAACTCGGCAAAAATAAATTTACTTTTCATATTGCATTTTTTGATTTTGACGTACGTAAACCCGTTTGTTCTTAGCTACACGCTAACATTGAATACGTTGAACAAAAATAATAGAAGCAAAATATTTACACAACGTAAAAGTGTTTTGTTGTGTTCGCTCAAACAATAAACAGTTCTCGCATCGCGTGGTTCGGGAATGTGAGTCATCAACTAGCACTAATTAAACTACACGCGTTCGGGGCCAACCATTCGATCAGATAGAGGTGACGCGAGGCGGCGTTGTTTACAAAAACCGCTGGCAACTTTGCACACCGAGGTCACACCGTAGAGACAAGTGGCACCGCGGAGGCACAAAGTAATTAGATAGCTGTTGTGCTGTTCACTTGTTCAGCGCTTTTCCAATGAACGACCGCCCGCTCTCTTGTTTAATTGCGGCCCAAACCGTAACGGACAGCGGGAACGTTTTTGTCCGACTCCAATGAGACGAACCGCGCATCCTTTAATGAACCCCCTACTCTCCCAACTCATCAAAGCTAGATATTCGCTCATTATATATGCGAGTGTCATTTTAATAAAAAAAATATCTTTATGGATCACACTAATAAATACATTAAGATTATATTCGCATTGACCTTAACTATAAAGATTATGAAATGCAAATGTCATAGCATACGCGTTTTATTTTTGTACCGAAGTGAATAATACAACAGCTTACTACTTGTGGTAAATATAATATGAGTATAAAAAATGCTTATGCGTTCAAAAAATATATATGTCTACACAAATGCGACAGCCTCACTTTTAATCTTGAACTCAAACGATATAAATGTTAATAGCCTTTTCAATATTCAACATTCATCATTCGCACAGTATCCTCGCTGCTAATTTAAATAAAAATCCATTTAAATTTGTATCGAACTATTATCGGAATCGATAAGAGAAAGGAATCCACCGCTTCGGTCTTATGCGATATACGACCAAGCTGTGACTTGTTACGTAGTTAAATGTAAGCCCCAAATCGGATCGGACCTCCACCGTGACCCCAGATACATTTTCCATTTGCATTACTCATTCTCGGAATGTAAACAAAAAGTTGTTCGCCTACGATGTGGACGTCTCACCCGCATTTGCCGCCGCGTAAATAATTCACACTCCCGAAAACGAGTTGCCCGATTCGGATACCGCATGTAATTTCGTATTTTCGCACCGGCGGATTCCCGGGAACGCATTTAAGTTTTTGCCCGAGGCTCTTGCCTATTCACGGTTAATTTTCCGGATTCAATTCTACAACCCATTCATTCGGAGGGTGTGGCGCGAATACTTTGTTTAATTGACACCCGATATCTCCAACTTTCCGATCTCGAATCTGTGAATTATTCATTCTACCGAATTAGTTTGAAAGCGACAATGATGCCTACTACTTATAGAAATACATACGCCGTCTTTGTAGAAGTTTATGCTATTAAGTAATCAGTAATCTTGGTATTATTTAAGTAATTTTCAAGGGTGATAGAGCGTCATCGCCACGCCTACATACGCTCTATAATAGCAATATAATTTTTAAAGTCGACCCTTTTTGGGTTTTTTTTGGAAGGCACCCCTGTCACACTTCTTTCTGTCTAACTTCAGGAGTTTTGAAATGTGTTAATGTGAGCCACTTATCATTAGACTAGTAATTGCTACTTCTTTATTATGTAAGAAATAACTGTAATATATACGTAACTACTGGTTCATGACAATGCAGTGTTATTATAAGGTTGTGGTCAGCCTTATAATAACACTGCATTGTCATGTACCAGTATTAGCAGCAATATGAATATGTCCGATGGGCCTCATATAAACAATATAGTAAAAAGAATCGGTTACTTAGACGAGCTACATGTCCATTCCACATGTTTTATAATGCAATTTATAATCGTATCTCAACGTTTTGAAAATTCGCTCGTTTATAGAGAAAACACAAAACCAAACAGTTCGATAATACCAACTGATTTACGGGCAAACGTCACGTTTCGCGACCATACTTCCATTATGCGTATACCGTGTCCGCGGAGATTGATTGTCTCAATTCGATAATTAATTAGTACTTGTCATTAATGGTGACAAGTGACGTTATAGTAGAGCCACGGTGTACACAATGTACGACGCGACACGGAACGCAGACAACGCCGCAAATGTAAGGCTTTATGCTCATTATTTTCAACATTTCATTTTAATAACGAGCAACTTAAAATTGTTGACGGAAATAAAGGCGATTAAATAAAGGCACGAATGACACGTTCGCTTTACATAATACACGCATTATTTTCAAACAATTTCCACATAATCATAATGTAATATTGCTTTAAAATCACTTTTGGTATAACATGATTGTCAATGTAACAAAGTACATGTCAAGCACCTCTAGAAAAGGGTATGCTGACATAACGACCCCAACAAACATGCATGTTTGGGATCTAACAAGGAAACTTAACCGCAAGTGACGTTATGCCACCGCTCACCATTGTACGACAGTTTTGTGGCCGCAAAGTAGTCGAGTGGTATGTTTGAGTTGGGCCTAACGCGAGGCCCGCGAACACGAATTTGGTATCGGCGGAGAGTGTAGACGCGGGCGCGGGTCGCCACACCTTCACGCGATCGTCATTTGTCACACACGCCTTTCACATTCGCTGTATGTCGCCTAATGTACGGCCGCGGGGCACTGCAAGCAAGCAACACGTCAAACGTTTCAGCGCTACATTCGAGTTGCGATACGCGGATGTCGATAACCGAAAATCCATCCTGTACCCGTGTTTCCTTTGAAACGACTTTCATGTAACCTTAAACGCCTCACAAAGAACATAAAACGTTATACAAAAAATTAACAACTACACCATCTTTTCCTTTGTTCGGAAATCAAATGAAGCCCGGTATCAATATTGTGTTACTTCAGACGTAAAACTTACTTTACGTTTTACGAACGTCGACCCCGTTGCACTTAGAAGCTTTCCGTCAAGGTGTCAAACATTACTTCCCTTCAGTGCGGACCTGCTTGTCATCGTCGGCGGCCGTTCTTCTAGCCGCATTACGTTTTTATAAAGAAAATAAATCGTGACGCGGTGAAATTTATGAAGGGAAGATTTTTCGAGAGGAGCGTAACAGTCGTGAGAGGCGTCGGTCAAATATTTTTCCAAGGTAACTCGTTCGTAGGCCCGAAACAAAGAGGCGCAGTTCCGAAACAATCAAATTAATTTTCTCCGTTGTTGTTTAATTAGCGCCGACTCTTGGATGGCTTGGTGGGCGGCCGGTGTTTATCATCGAAACAATCGCAACCCCGCACGCCGCGCTCCGCTTCCGCGAAACCCATTATTATCAGAGTCAAGACTTTACACCAGAGTAACTTTGATTCGTCATTCCCACCGACATTATTGTTATTAGAGACATTGTTTTAGCTAATTGACTCGGCGGTAACAAATCTCGTCTCTTTGACTAACTTTATAATGCTTTTGTTTCAGGTAATGTCCCGTCGAGTGATCTGAGCTGTCATTTGCGAAATGTTGAGCGTTCCGGCAGTCTCAGGTGCGTTCTGTGACACGTTTCGACATTGGCTGTTACGTACCGGACACATAAATACCTATTTACACGACGCAAAACACTTATTAGTCGTTATGAGGGAAGAATTATGAAACGCAATAGTTTGTGTGAAGCCGTACGAAGTTAATCTGAAGCCATATTTAATTAAATTGTAGCATTGGGTGGACGTAGTCGCAAGCCATTCCCCAGTCATCTGCCTGCCCGGACGGACGAGCCGAAATGGCATATTTTAAGTAAAATTTAAAATAATTGCTCTCTGTCAAGTGTCTGTTGGGATTTCTGAACTCGGTGAGAATAACATTTAATTTCTTCTAAAACATGCACTAGACATTCTCGTTGGACCTTTTGTTCGTTAATGTAATTATAGTTTGATCACTTGCTTCTACGTTTTATGAGTTTTGATTTTCTTTCTTATAATTTTCATTCTTATTAGTTAGTGTTGTTGAGCGTTTGCACATACATTCGAGAAAACGTTATTCTCCAGTGACGTGGAATATTTATTCGTTTAGTTAAGATTCCAATTATTTTCACTTCTCGGTAGAAAGCGAGACATTAATGTGTAATAAAAAAGAACTTGCGTCGGTTTACACGTCGACTCGAGTCTGCAGCGGCGTCTAATCTAATTATCCAATGCGCTCTTTAAAAACTTGCAAGTGTGGCGTGAGGGCGAGAAATTCGCTTCATTCTATTCCTTTTAAGAAATTTAAAATTTTTCCTCTGAAATGTACGAAGTTGGTTCATACGTGACTTGAATAGTAAATGGAAAATGTGCTTTTCCCTCCTGTGGGATATCATTTGTGAATGTTTTAGCTAGTTAAGTTATATTTGAGCAGTGTGGAAGCAATGTCATATCGGACCGCATTTAGTCCCTCGGCTTTGCGACCCCGCCCGCCCACTAAGTAACCGCGACGCTTGTAAGTGTTCGCCCTTATAATAAGGGAGGAATAACACTTCTCCCCAGACGATAATTGCGTTTCTTCATTTTCATTAGTTATTGTATCGTATAAATATAAACGGACGGGTCGAGTAATAGACTGGAGAGGTTTTGTTGTAGCGAAACCCTGAGGGGATTTCTTGTTTGGAAACAAATTCGTAGATGGCGGTGTCGGAGAATTTGTATTTGACTTTAGAAGCCACTGCGTAGCTAAATATAGGTTCGGGATACGCGAATACGTCCAAAAGTGACTGGATGTTCCATATATGTGAAACAAACGTTCATTTGTATTGAGACAAAATGCGAATGTCATGTTAGGGACGAACTCACCAATATACGAATTAGGAAAACTGTCGGATTGTGTAGTTACATGTACGAACAGTATGTGTTGTTATTAGGAATAATTAGCAATAGACTGTAATTGTAGTTGAAAATAATAGCATCGCGTGAAAACTACGTATTTTCGACCTTCTAATTTAAGAGTGTCAGACCCATTTCAATTGATGATGAAATATATATTCTGAAGTGTTCCACCTAACGTGAACCAATAGCGAAAAAGCCAGAGTCATGAGCCATGTCTGAGAGTTTATCGTACCATGATCAGGATACCAATGTCACACCATCTTCTCTAGTTATTCTATGGTCTTGTTATCGTAATGATAAATATTTATCAATGATCAATCATTCGAAGTCCAACCGCGTTCAGTGTTACATAATTTCATGTCATTTAAGATACGCGGCCGACACGTGGCCAATTCCTTCGTAAAAATACGTATAGACTCTCATAAAACATGGATCCAGTTTCATTATAGGCATTCGTACCTTTCCCGATAGAGGTCATCAAATAGATTGCGTACACGTCTGCCACTTTACAGTTAGAAAGAAAGCGGGATACTTAATGCGTCCTAAACTAAAGGGATTACTTTTAGCGCCTGACCTGATTCGACCTGACCCCGGGGCTCTGACCTCGCGATGATCCATCCCCTTTATTCGGCTAACCTGTTTTACAAGATTTACGCGATAAATGAAACACGGTAACTGCAGCCCCTTGAAAATGTAATGAGTTGAACCGTTGAGTTATTCCGTTATATTCAAATTATAAGCGTGTTAGGTGGGAACACTTACGTCCCACTCTTGATTGTGTGGTACGCCCAGTGGCCTTAGGACGGGTTTCTTACTTTTCCTCAAATCGATCACAGTTATGTTAACGCCCAGACGTTGAAATGTACATTGCACGTTTACGTTTTCGTTAACGGTGAAATAAAGATACAAGATTATTCTATAATGTTAATTGCACAATTCAAGGCAAAAAAAACCGTATAAAATTATCGGCTTTGACGCACAATGTCAAAAAAACAAAATGTCCAAAGAAATTATATTGGTAGTTAGGTTTATAGCTAGAAATTGAAATTGAATTGCAATTTTTTAGTGTCTGAATTTGTAGGATTAAATTGAGGTTGTTTCTTTTTCAATATAGGCATATTTCTAGAATAAATTATACAATCGTGGATTAGCTCTATGCATTATATTTAGCCTTGCTTATGTAGGTTCCTATATAATGGATTTATGACTAACGGAACAGTACCAACTTGTAACTTGGTAGAAAATTAACTTTATGTAAAGTTTGACATCCTTTTTCTCAATTCGTGTTAAAGCTTTTGAATCTCTTCCCCTTAAACTGTCTGTATTAATTTGTTTTTGTATTGTATGTATCGATTTTGTGTAAAAAGTGAATTGTTTGTTTCCCAAATAAATGAAAAATACTTTTGTATATTTTTTAATATTAGTATCAATTAATTTGTCGTAAAAGTTTCTCATATTTCTTTCATAGTATTTCGTCGTAATATTTCCACGCATGCCGCCGCAATAACACATACGAAAAACGTGCACATATTCGTTCCGTAGAAAAAATATAATCCAAAAATTTGTTTGCGTTTACCACTATAAATATTGATTTTACTATCTGCCACCCTTCGCCATTTCTATTCGGTCCACAACTCACCCTCCCGCCACTATGGAATAATGATTACAATGACATTGCTTTATGTCTAGCACTGCTTGGAAATGTTGATTGGAAGGGAAAAACACTGACTGAGAAAGGGCAAGCGTCGTTGCAATGGAATAAAAATATGTTCTGTCCTTGCACTAGTATTACTTTGCTGTATAAATACTTAGCTATGTGTACTAAAATACATATACGTTTGTACTTACTATACGATGCCCGTTTAAGCCGTAGTATATAACGGTGACATTGATATCCCTATATACGAAAATATTTGCCATGTCAGGCGTAAATTGTACAAAACTAGGAATTATTTTCTGAAAGTATATAATTATACTTCCGTCACTTACAACGTCAATAAAATTTAATAAACATGTAGTTATACCCAATAGATTGTTGTTACGAAGAACATTATGCTACCGTATAGAAGGTACTTCTTCCCTTTTTCTAAAACCTTCCGTATCCTTATGACATAGATACATTAACGTGCATGACCTATCACCTGTCACCGACAATGTCACTGTTGCCCTCGCTTCTAACGTTTACTTATCTTTAACAATATAAACATTGACCGTTTAAGCCTACGATTACTGTTACCTATGAGTTCATGGAGAGAAGTGTCTAATATGCTTAACTCCGATAATCCTATAAAGTTTGTAACTCTAATTAAGTTAACTCAGTCTCATGCTAACAATTCGTTAAAGTTTCACTTAAGCAGTATGTTTAGGTATGATTCTTTAATAACGTTACGTAAAAAAATATTTTCGTGGAAAATCGTGATGAGAGGAATTATCCGGCTTCGATATGTTCCTCGTCTATGAATTTTGTTCAAAAACTAATTAAAAGGAATTAACGGAGTTTGTTATACGGTTTAATCTGTTCGAATTTGATGCTGCCTTACCGTTTTCCTATATTTTTTATACTATTGTACCTACGTGTGTACTTTTAATGAACATTCATAGTCGCTCATTCATTTCACTCATTTAATTTGGAATCATATAGTTCTTTTCTTTTTTTATATTTCTGAATGCATGAAATGTTTGTTCACAGCGATGATAATACCACAAAGATGCGGCATGCGATTTTCGCAATTAAACGCAAAAAAGTCATGCGCCTTAATGAGATAAAAAACTACTGTGTAAGTAAAACAAGCGCGCGATACAAAAAGCGTTCGCAACGCAAATGTTTTTGAAATGTATTCAGTCGAGACTTTTTTTACCAGTTCACACTTAATGGGCGAGAAATTCCGAGACGAATTGATATTAAAGTGTTAATTAATTATGAATTTGCCGTACCGTCTCTCGGTTCTACACGTACGAGCATAAGTGACTTTATAATCAAAGCATCGGATCTAGTGATAGGTGTTGAAAGTTTAAAGTGCTGGCTGAATTCGAATTAAATAAAACATGTTAGTTAGCTGGAGTTAACTTTTGCAATAACAAACTCAAGAGTGCTTTTTAATTAGTAAGCTAAAATTAGCGTTATTCATTTGTTTTACTTCTGTAGTCGCTCTAAAATCTAAATAAGGATCGTCTCAAATTCGCGTACAAATGAATACAAGCTCCGTCGTGGCACTAATGCGAGGCAAATGACTCGAAACATTACAATGGAGGGGATACAAGTAACGAACGCAATGTACGTTTTTGATTTGCTCGTTTTTGTCTCGATTTATAAAACCTGGGAAAATGAGCCTCGTGACTCAATCTTAATGTGAATAACGACTGGATGTACATTGAGCAGATTCATCGGAATCTAAGAAATTAGCATTAAAGAACGTGTATACTTAGAGGTTTTAGTAATGCAATGTCTTGGTAAACAAGACTTTACGTCAACTCAATGATACCAAACTATGGTGAATAATTAAAAAAACGTGCCTACTCTCAGAGCATTGAGGTATTGCTATCGAGCCTTAAAGCATAAAATATATGTTTATCAATAGCTTCAGGCCTACTCTTGTTGTAAGGAGATATCCTTGCCTCGACGTGGGATTTAAGAAGGATAGCAACCGAATCCTACTTAAAATACTAGTACGATTGCCGAACCATATACATAATGATATTACCAAAATAAATACTAAGTTAATTTAATCGTGAACCGATTGTTAGTGCGATAGCTTTCACGCGATACTTCCCTACCTTGAAGATAATCACTGTGAAACAAAGTTATGATCGATAGACGTACCTGCCACCCTCTGCATAGTGCCTTGCTTTTACGATTAGTGGCCCTAGCCGGTCTCTACCGATAAACGTCTAGGACACGTAGATCAACTTGGTTGTGTCACTGTTGTCTTTTTGATGCAAATAGAATGGCTTAGAAGTTCATTGATACCTTTAACTCGGGATTTAGAAGTCAGTTTCAAGTAACTTTGCTTTGAAATATTTGTTAGGGTACAATAGCTCGAATACTGCTGGTACGAGACGACGCCACTGTGAAGCGAATAAGTTTTTGGATTAAACGTAAATATTTCTGAAGTTTTATTTTACCTCAAAAGTATTCGTTGTTGGGGAGGATTAATGTATGTCTCACAGGTACACAATTAAGTTAGTAGGAAGTCCTCGTGATAATGTTTTAGTTTTACCACCCCCTCTTAACCTATCCTTACACAAGTACTCGCCAACCCATTATTATCCCACTGTACGGGTCTTCTCTCAGAATGAGAGAGTTTTAGGCCATAGTTCACCGCGCTGGCTAAGTGCGAATTGGTGGACTTCACACACCTCCGAGAACTTTTTTTAAAGAACTCTCGGGTGTGTAGGTTTTTCCTTCACCGAAAAGCAGTGATAATTAATTTCTAATACGCACATAAATCAGTGATTTTGAACCTGACCTGTGGCCTGAGTTTGAACCTCAGACCTCCCAGTTGAAACGGCAAGTTTCAACCATTAGGCTATCACTGCTTAGTACTGTCGATATGTACACATGTACACAACGACGCATAAACCTATATTTTTTTCCTATACTACCATCTCACCGCGCGCAAACCGTTCACACCGTTGACTATAAAGTTTCATGTTTATTTTAAAACTCCAGACACATGCGGTATTAGATCGTGTTCCACACGGTTCAACGTGTACCCCACAAGATATCCATTACGCGGGCTTATCGCATCAATTTTGCAAAATGTGTAATACCACTCGCCGCGCATAAAGTAGTCTACCATGCTGCTAGTTTATACCGTCGTCGCTAAACGCTCGGCTTCGTGCCTTGTGTGGTGTTGCCACGTTCGTTGTAACGAAATAGGACAAAGATTTTGGTAAGAGTTTTAATGTTAATAAAGTACACAATGTTAAAGTTCACAAAAAATACTTTTTGTAGCACTTAAAATACAGAATATCAATCTGCTGTGACTCTTTAAGTATGGCTGTATTAGCTTGCCTATTTTTTTTTTTAAGTTTATACTTTTTCCAATTGGTATAACACAAATTACAGCCTTTGAAGGGACTTAAGAGTGAGGAGTCTCGAAAAGTTCTTACCACTTTTTAATCAGTATTTAATGTCAAATTATATGACGAAAAATTATAAAAAATCCTTAAAAGTTGAAAGAAGCTGGCTTCACTAGCGGCACCAGCTCGGCTCGGTATTTGTAACTCGGCGGGTTATTAATAGCCGCGATAGCAGGTAGCCCGCGGCGGTACACGATATTTGGGAAATCCGGATTTGCATAGGATAATGGGAGAATAGAGCACGGGCGTGCAGCTCGCAATGCCGACGGACATACTGTCGTTTCACGGTGCTTTGACTACAGTGTTGTCGTATACGAGCGTTGTCGAAATGTTGGGAAATTCAGACGTTTAATAACGATCCTTTTTAGTGAAGTTAGCCTGGATTCACTAGTTGATAATGAATACAAATATAGGATTTTTTGAAGTGTGAGTTACTTGAATTTTACCGCGTAATACACTTCGTAACAAGAAACAATTTCGTTCAAACAACATGTCGAACAAGCGCCACAAAATGCCGACACATGTATTTCCTTTTGGTTTTTAATCTGCTAACGAACACGCTTAAATGTGATTTTTTTGTTTGCTTAGCGTTTTATTGTATCTTGTTACATGATTCCGCGGCTAGTCACATTCAATGTTTCTGTAATTTGAATTAAGGATGCTTTGAAAACAATATTAAGCAGGGATGTTATGGAGTTTCGTAACCGAAACCGAAACCATTGAATATCCGAAATAAAAACATATCCGTAACCGTAAACGAAACCGTTATAAAAGTTTCGGATAATTTTGGATAGAGGATCAACATAAATGAAACATGTTTTTAGTAAATAACACTTAATATTGATTAGGTAGGTTTAATAATAACTGATACGACTTTTTCTAATAGCAAATGGTAACATGGACATAAAACATTAATTATTTGTATTTTACTTTTAATTTGTTACATACCTAATATCCGTAACCGTAACCGGTATAATATTATTCCTATATTCGTATCCGTATTCAGATCCGAAATTTCATATTCACAACATGCCTGATATTAAGCATGGCGTGCAACACAGTGATATGTGCCTATTTATTAGGACTAACAGTAGAGCTGGCGACACTGGTTGTGACCGGCGTGCAGCGTCGTGGCGACCCGACCGGAACCCGATGTTTAACCCGCGCCGTGAGACCCTTATCTATAGATTAATGTTGCCATTATGAAGACTTACGTGCTTCTAGACCTGAAAGCGGGTAGATAAAGAACATGCCACCGTTAATTTTGCATACTATATAGGCAACGCTCGCATTTTATGTTTGCCATTCATATCGGACCATTCACTCGGTATAATTATGTCTTTCGAGCGATAAACGGTATTGTACTTTAAAAGATTTTAACTTCCCGAGTTATGGAATAAGGACGAAATATTTCTATCTCGGTTATCCTAGGTATAGAAATCGTCGGTATTGAAGACAAAGAAAAAAAGCGTGTATAAATAGTTGTATACGCTCACGTCCATAAAAATAAATTTCAACAGCTTATTAACAGAGTTAATATATAAAACTCAAGTTTATAACTTCATTTAGTTAACGGTTTCATAAGAAAATCAGTCTGTTGTAAATTAGTACTCTGTCGCAATTATTTTTTCCGCGGATTCTAAATATTAACACTTAAATATCATCGACAGTTTTTAAGTCTAAAAAGAAACTGTAATTATTTTGTACAATTATTTTTCAGTATATTATCTATGTAAACAAATCTGACCCGAGACTTAGACGCTGTCGCGCACTCAAGTAGTTTAAAAATATATAAATAGGATAACATTAACATAAATTATGACCACTTATTGTCACAACATCGATTTCCGCTCATATATTACTCTCAATAGTGGCGTATAAACTAATTAAAAACAAATACACTTCCTTTATAGAGCCAGTGGCATTATAAAGGCATCTCGAAGAAGATAGAACCGGTTTAATGATAATTATAATGTATGTTGTAGGTATATACTATACACTAGTGATGTAACGTTTAAGCATTCGCATGTTTTTGAATATTCGCATTCGCAAGAATTGTGCGAATGTTTTGTGAATATTGAATTTCAGTGTGCAAAAAAAGGGTTGCCAACTTAATAAAAATATAATTCAGATTGCTGTTTGTCTACAAAAAAAAGATCGTCAAATTTATATTCTCCGGCATCCTAGACTTGGCATCCTAAAAAAAAATATTCGCATTCGCATTCGCTAATGGGAAATAATGACAATCGTTGCATCACTACTTTACACAGACGTGAGTCACTGGTACAAATTATTCCGATTGGTGGCAATTATGTTGTGATGTCAGATTACGTTTACGCCTTGGAGATCAGACTCGTATTGAAGGTTAAGTTTTTTAGAACTGAAAGGGATTTTTGAGAACATATATGATATTGTTCTTTTTTAAATTGAACGTAAATATTACGAACTATGACGTGTGCTATTGTCTTCGGTTAACGTGACTAATGTAATTGAGGTGAGGTTTGTGTAAAAATGATGTGTCTAGGTTAGTTTTGCGTTAATTAATATTGTATGCCAAGGTCGTTATTTCAATTCTGATTGTGTTAGAACTATATATCTGAGACCATGTTACACTACAATTATTGCAAATAAATATATTCTATTCTATTCTATTCTAATAGAACAATGACATTCATGTTATATTTCAAGTGTTTTTTTTATATAACACTAGCCGACCCTTCGAACTTCGTTCCGCCTAAAAGTCAAAAATCTAAAATTATCAATGTTACTCCTTTATATTATGCTAATCTATTATAAATAAGAACCATAAAAACCTTCCTCTGGAATCACGCTATCTATTTAAAAAGAAACTGCATTAAAATGCGTAGCGAAGTTTTGAAGATCTAAGCATACATAGTGAAAGACAGCGGGAAGAGACTTCGTTTTATACTATGAAGTGATGTTAAAGATAGCTCATGTTAAATGTTGGATATGACATTACAATTATAGATTGGCGTTCTACGTCATCACGCTAAACGCCTTCGTAACCGAAAACACAAAACAGATTAAGCAGTAGAATTATGACCAATAAATTTCTATTATAAAATAATTGCAGTACATGTACTTATTAAAGTATAGACAAATAGAGTAAATATTCAACGTTACTATCGTAACTCGCATAGAAGTGCCATTCCTCTGTAGAATGCAGACATTTTAAATACCTAGTTGATAATTAAAACTATTTCTAGAGATATGGTACCGATTTCTAGCGGGAAAATACGGTAAACAAATAGCAAAGTGTAATAAAATTTTATTTATGAGGTTGGGAAATCATTTATATGATCAGGCTGTCCTGATATCATCTATAAATACATAGTAATCACATTTATTGTATAATGCTACGGTATAAGTAGATCGGTAGAAGTAGTTTTACATCCGATCGATATTTATTTCGTGTGGAAGTGTCTTTATTAAATAGTCACCGTTTTTCCTAATTCTGTGCCCGTTACATAACGCCACTATACAAAATATTTTAGTAAAATAAAATTAAAAAGTCGCCTTGCTAAATAACTTTTATTTTAACGTCAATTCGTAGAGACAAAGTAGACAAATACATCCTCGGTTGTAAGCTACCAAGTGATTAGAGGAGCTTAGGGGTCCATGAGCTGTTATTCGCCGCTTCGGTTATACGACTCCAAACTGACTGTAACTAAAAGTTGTACTAGGATTTACGGGTCTTTTCAAATATTGGCTTACTCGTTCGGAGCTTTGTAACTTTCGAAAATAACAAAGGCAAGATTTAGGGCTTGTGTAAATAAATACTTTTAAAATTTAGTGCTCCGAAAGTCACATTTAAAAGTACCATTGGCCAGGAAATACAGTGGAGCTGGTAGCTCCAATGTTGGTAATTGGCGGGGCGGGCGGGCGCGGGGGTGAGGTGTGGGGTGGGGGGGCGGCCGTCGCGTGCCTGATGTATGCGCCGCCGCCGCGACGCCAGACCCGCCGGCGCCGTGACGCCTACAATGCAGATATCGTGCACTATGTAGAGCCGCTACTTATAAGACCTAAATTTTATGGAGGTCGGAATTTCACTTGAAATTACTTGGTACTGGAAGTATTCAAAGCAATAATGAATTAGCATATTGTAAGTTAACCTACAACCTTCTTCTTTTATAAAGCCTTAATGTTTGACCTACTTTGAAATGGTAACATACCATGAACCTGACGTATAGTTGCAATAGATTGGTTCATATTGTCCACCAATTCGCACTTGGCCAGCGCGGTGGACTATGGCCTAAATCTCTCTCATTCTTAAAGAAGACCTGTGCCCAGCAGTGGGAAAATAATGGGTTGACGATGGTTGATACTTAAAAAATGCCATAATGTTATCAAAAACGTGAGGACATTCTGTCATTTCGCAGCATGGTTCTATCGCTTGGATTCAAGCCCTACGGACAAATCGGCAATATGAACAGTCGTACATCGTAGGGCGACGTAGCGCCCTAGCCCGCTACGACGCGAGGACTTCCGCCCGTGCGTAGAAGACGCTAACGTTGCCAAAACGCACATTTTATTGAAGATCATAAAATACTTAACCGGAACGTGGCTTGTCATTTTTGCCAACATAACCCATTTCACAAGAATATGTCATATTGATATGTTGATTCCGAATATCGCTGTGATGGTTTTATAAATGAAACCCAAGGCTTGTTGCTTTTCATTTTTTGTAAATTGTTCGTAAAGCGTTTCCAAAGAATTGTAAGCCACACTTGGAACATGTGCAATACATTTAGCAAAAATCAATAAAAACCTGTCCAGTGTGAGTCATGTTCGCGCTAAGGATTACAAAGTGAATCAAAAGAAAACAGTTTTACATAACATGCATATATTTTTAAACAAGACAAATGAATTATTATATTTTTGTAGCTATGTGTAAATGTGGGTTTTAATTATCAACTCTTGAAGTTAAAATCGTATATTATTCTTTAAATTCATGGTTAATTTCATTGTAATGAAAAAAAGATGGGTTTATTTTTATACTGAGAGTTTCTTTGTTCGAATTCGCAAAAATAACAAATTGACTCAATGTATACATTTGGTATTTACGGAAAAAGTTAATGATTTGGAATAATTTGATGTGTTTTAAGGGAAAAAGAGGCAATAACTGTAAAGTCGGCCAGGCCAGTGTTCGTCGTACACCATCGTTTAATCGAAACATAACACTCAATTATCCACGCGCTCCTGACCGCACCATTTAAATCGACCCACTCGATACGCTTCCGAAGAGTGCCCTACTACTGAATGTCCCTTGATTGATGTCTGGCGTAATGATGCGGGAAACTATTTCCTTCGCATTTCCTCCAGTCAATAAAACATCGAATATGCTTATTTATGTGTCCGCGTCAGTTTATTTGGGGCTTTGTCAATGCGGCCCGTAGTGCCGACTACACTTGAAAGACCGTCATTTGTCAAGATTACGGCTGTTTGGGGATTGAGATATGAAAAGCGGTTATTGTTTTGAATATTTCCCTTTTTATGTGGGCCCCGGGGCCCGAATTTCTGAATATAGACCCCATTATGTTTCCTAATACTATTTATCATCCTTAATTCCGTCTCCTTTGCCGCGAAAACATCCTCAACATCGCACGAGGTGTTATCGCTAATACCCAAACGGAAAGGAAACGCGGAATCTTCGGAATCCGTTCGGCGCGCCTGCTCGCGTGCGATATACCTAAATACAGCTCGCGGGGTAGTTTATACGTTGTTGTATCAAATTTGGTGAGGTGACATAATTCGCGGCCGCGTGGCGTAGCACAATTAGCACGTACAAAACTCGTCAGTCACGGCTTGGCGCCGAGTGGCAATTACGGTATTTCATCCTCAATAAAAGTGCACTCAGGCGCCGCTAACGCCGGAGAAAGCTCCCCGTCGCCTATAAAGCTAATGTGGACGTATAAAGATTTAAATGACGGGTCGGGACGGGCCGGTCACCGCCACTCACACCGCCGCAATCCAGCGTTACGGCCTCCGACCTGCCTGTTCGCTATGATTACTCATTATCTCCTACACTCCTAGTCGAATTTAAAACTTTACCTGCCTTTTACGCGCGACATGAGGACCCTCATTTAAGTAAAAGCGAAAATGAGCACGTTGTTTTCACAAAGCGTAGAAGACCCTCGGTCTTTTGTGCGGGCCATAAGGACATGAAATTTACGGTTATTTTAATAAGAATTCATACCATTGCGTTAGCAACTACTTCCTCTTTCCGTACTGTAGAGAAATATGTTAATTGAATGAATCATACAATTATCGTCTATTAAAAGACAATTTTATGTCTCACTTTTATATTGCATGTAAAATTCCAACGGTAATAAAACGAGAACAGTTTTCAATACTTGTCTCGTTAATATGTTAAGATTGCGAATAATGGCAGTCGTGTAGCGGGAGAGTAAACATTTCGACGCTATTAATCTGAGAATACTGTGCTATATCGAGGCGTCGGGGGCGGCACATTTATTTTATGTGCCGGCAATGTTACATACGCCATAAAAGTCGTTAGGACGGCGTAACGTCTCGCCATCGTCTTGCCCGCTTTAATTATACCTATAGGGTTCCGCGGCGCCGCGGTTCCGACTGTGCCACGTCATGCTAAAAGAAAGTGCCGCAATTTTCTCGCATAAAGGGGTTTGCCACGTATCCGTGACGTCATGCGTAATGCACCCGCATAGAACAAAACCTGTCTTTCATAGAGCTGAAGTCGCACTTAGAAAACGTTCTTCTTACTGTTAGATGTTTGCACCTAACATAGATTCAAATACTCAGTTTATTAGTTTGGCATCACATTTGCACCGGTATAGTACAAAGAGTGTTCACGGCCTAATTTCTCAACTGCAGGGAACTTAACAACAAACCCTTGTAATAGTGGGAGCCTGCTGTGCTCCCCTCGTTCTCGCAAAGCTTCGACCGCCTCCACATTAACCTAACACGGCGCAATAACATTCTGACACTTCCTAATGTACCCAGCCGAGCATACGCCTAATATTGCGCACTGGGTAACACCCAAGATTTATTATAACTCGGTTTCAGTTACTCAAAAGAGCTACGAGAATTCAAGCTTAGGTTTTATACAGGTCACTAATTAAATACACGTATAACAATATTAAAACCTTAACGTTTTTTGCTATAAAATATTTCAAGTACATTTATATGCTACGTTGCGTATAATTTCTTCTAACCATAAAGTTAGTTGAAAATTAGTTCAATGTCAACCGGCAAATGAAGGCGGCGTGAAGCGAACAAACTTTTGTCTTCCGCCGTAAATCACATTGGCTAATAACTCGGTTGTACAAAGAAAATTGATTTATGCGAACATTTACTAAGTTCTCGGATTTTAGTGAGTGGAATACGATGTAGCGTGGGAACGTCGACGTATGCAACGGAGACCCGAGACTGCTTTAACTAGAATTCATTTACTCCGCCCTAGTCTCTTTGATTAGGTTAGCATTTTATGATCGCTGTATTTTTTTTACTACCTACCTGTGTAATAAGCTTTGCGCATTCGTAACTTTTACACGTAGCTATTACATTATTATTTAACGAAATGACTTTTAATTTAATAGTAGGTTTCTGGAAATACCTAGCCATGCCCGCAATTGGTATAGTTCAAATTGTTCCGTAAAGTGCCTAGTGTAGTCCTGTTATTTCGATTTAGAAGTCAGTATTACAGCACTTGCTCGCAAGTTGGAAGTTTTGCGGTCGGGACGAGCGACGTGCGAAGCGGCGCGTAGTACTGAGTTAAGGTGTACAAATTAGACGGGCGTGTGTCGGGCCGCTACCACCGCGGCACCTCTGGGGCCCGGCGCGGGGCGCAGATGGAAATTTATCACGCCCGCCGGAGCTGAGACTACAAGTTCGCGCATTAAACGACTCCGGGACATTAGCCGCTTGCAAGATGCCGCCCGAGATCATAATTAAGTGCCGCCCAATTTATCGGTCCGACCCGAGCCCGAAAACTCCCCTTAAACTTCCCTTATCGTACCTACTAAAAGCTCTTTATTTTGTAGTTAGCCCGACTCGCAGTTATCGCCTTTTATCTGCCACAGTACAATTTAATAGGAACCTAGCCGTTGCTTGTAGGACATAAATAAAAATAATGCGAAACTTTAGCCATGAACAGGATTTTAAGATTAATTTTAGCTCAAGTAACGAAATTTCCCGTTGAAAATTATCTTTTGTTATAATTAATTCTTAATAAAGTAGGTCTTATAAGGAGAAACATCTTTGATACTGCTTTATTTTCTATGTAGCATTTTACTCAACTTTGCTCTTAGTCTATTCGGAATCATCCATTAGAAGAACGAACGGTGAATCGCATTTGTCTCCCGGGATGGCAGCCGATGACAAAACTTTAGAATCTAGTTCATTGCGCGACAGAGTTCTCCTTTAAATCTACGATACAAAGGCAAAAGAAATACCGTTGCGGCTACGTCCTAGAAACCTTTGTTGCGATGGCATTGTCACACGGAGAGACGAGTGTAGGGTATAGCCGGTGTCTAGACTTTTGAGTCTTAAAATAAGCGACTAATACGTTCTAGTTGAATAATGAGGCGTATGTGTCACTGAATCAAGTGAGCAAGTGAGTCAAAGTATGTGAGTCGAGGCGTGGAGCGTAAAACGGGCGCTCCGTCTAGTGCTGCTTAGACTAATTACTGCATCAGCACTACTAAACTGGTTAAGCGACCGCTCGGCCTCGTAGAGGATTTTCCTTTACTCACCCAGTAATGACATGGGATACATAAGTGTATTATTTAAATAGGGATTCGCTAAATATAAGCCGAAAAAAGGAGGTACTAGTACAAAGAGCGAATGTCATATATTCGGCCTGGGTTCAGATTTACTTTAGATTTAATACCGCGACATAACTTCAAATTACATAGAAGAAAAGCCTCATATTTCTTTGATGTTGCTACGTAAAAGGTAGGTTCTACGAATGCTTTAAGCCTTAGAATGAAACCGATAAATCATAAATAAAAATTATAACAAAAGACTGGAATGCATTGTTTTGCTAAAAAAACATTAATTATGAAGAAAAACAACACATTATTACATAGACTGAGCAGATTGTACCTAAAATGCTTTTAATATAAATTTGTATCACCATCAATCTGCTCAAAGTAATGTTATCCCACTGCTGGGCACAGTTCTCCCCACAAGAAGCATTAAAAGCATAATCCACAATGCTGGGCTTGGATTTGTAACTAAAAATTAACATACTAAATATTTTGATGTCTAAAGAATTTAATAGAACTCCAATGAAACATTCTTGAATGAAAATTGTAGTCGTGTGCGAAACGCCGAATGTGGAGGACCTTCTTTAATTTATATGGCGATTCTTGATGTTATTTATCTCAAGCTTTGATTTTGTGAGCATTTCTATGATGCTGACATTAAACGATTAAATCCTTATAGCTAATACGTTTTTTTAAATATCCTCAAAGGTGTACGTACGATGGACGGCCAGCATACTATGAGTATAATATCTCATTCATAAGATTAATTGTTATAAGTCAATCTATACTATAATAAATCTGTAAGAGGTCGCTGTCTGTACATGGAATAAATTTAGGTGAAAACCATTTCTAGAGGTCTTTAATACGATATAGAACCCAAAATAATGGTTTTTAGAAATCTTTTCTGTTTGTCTGTTTGTCTGTTTGTCTGTTTGTCTGTTTATCTGTTTGTCTGTTTGTCTGTTTGTCTGTGTGTTTGAAAACGCTAATCTCAGAAACGGCTTATCCAATTTGAATATAATTTTCACTGATGTGTTGTGGGAAACTTCACTTAACATTTAGTGTTTATTTTATGTAAATCGGTCAACGAATAAAAAAGTTATGTCAATTTAAAACTACGCAGTATTTATTCTGTGTTCGATAAGTGTTAATAAGATGTAACTGCATAGTTGAATTGGTTGAAACTAAACATGTTATGGTCTGTAAAATGTATTCCTTTGTTATGTATTTTTTATTGGTTATGTGTGTACCTATGTTATTTGATACTATACAAATCTATATCTCTATATCTATATATACTTATATAAAAACGAAAGGATGTTCTCTCACTCATCGATTGAATAAACGTCGTAGAGCCTAAACTGCTAAAGATACGAATATGATTTTTACTAGGGGTTCCTTTTGTGACGTAGACGTCAGTTAAGAATGAATTTTCTGCCCCCCCCCCCCCCCCCCAATTTAACCCAAATAGGAGATGTAAGTTTGTATGAAAGTCAGTCAATTTTGAGGCCACCTCAATAAAATTTAGTATTTCGCTTTGATTTTTATGTTAAAACATCATTTTAAACCGACTTCCAAAAAGGAGGAAGTTATCAATTCGTCTGTATTTTTTTTTTTATTTTTTTTTATTTTATATTTGTTACTCGATTTCTCCGCACTGGGTGAACGGATTGGGATGATTTTTTTTTTCGTTTGAAAGGTAGTGCGTGTCGTCGGGTCCCATTTATTTTTAGTTCACTTTTGACAGTGGCATCCATAAGAAAAGCGCATAAGTCTGATATTTGCATTAACGATGTGCGCGATAAATAGATGAATAACTCAATTTCCCGCCAACCGATTTTGATGATTTTTCTTTTATTTGAAAGAATGTACTTCAAGGGTACTCTGATGAGTTTGATACGGTTCTGATCATAGGATCCATTTCTTTGAAGCAAATTAACGAAATTAGCGATACTCGGCCAAACCTAAGCTGTAGGAGTCCAATTGGGTTGAATGTAGAATGAGATTACTAAGCAGATATTTCCTAAAAAAATTGACCTTCAGTCCTAATGATGCAGGGGTACTGCTAGCCTGAACCGTAGAAGTAAGCCAATTTGTTTTTATGGATATATAATAAGATTGTTAAACAAATTCATGGGACAAAAATTTGATCTTCAACTCCTCAACCCTGATGATGTAAGGGTATTTCAAGACTAAACCGTAAGAGTTGGCTATTTGGCACTTACGGTTATATAATAAAAATACCAAGCAAAGATACACGGTAAAAATATTGACCTTCAACTCCTCACCCCTGATGATGCAGGATACTGCTAGCCTAAACTATACGAGATGGGCATTTGGTGCTTTCAGGTATTTAATATAATTACAAGCAAAGACACATGATAAAAATTTTGACCTTTAACTCCTCAACCCTGATGATGCAGGGGTACTTCAAGCCTAAGCCATAGAAGTTAGCTATTTAGTGCTTTCAGGTATGTAATATAATTACTAAGCAAAGACACATGATGAAAATTTTGACCTTTAACTCCTCAACCCTGATGATGCAGGGGTACTTCAAGCCTAAGCCATATAAGTTAGCTATTTAGTGCTTTCGGGTATGTAATATAATTACTAAGCAAAGACACAAGATGAAAATTTCGACCTTCAACTCCTCACCCCTGATGATGCAGGATACTGCTAGCCTAAACTATACGAGATGGGCATTTGGTGCTTTCAGGTATTTAATATAATTACTAAGCAAAGACACATGATAAAAATTTTGACCTTTAAACTCCTCAACCCTGATGATGCAGGGGTACTTCAAGCCTAAGCCGTAGAAGTTAGCTATTTAGTGCTTTCAGGTATGTAATATAATTACTAAGCAAAGACACATGATGAAAATTTTGACTTTTAACTCCTCAACCCTGATGATGCAGGGGTACTTTAAGCCTAAGCCATAGAAGTTAGCTATTTAGTGCTTTCAAGTATGTAATATAATTACTAAGCAAAGACACATGATGAAAATTTTGACCTTTAACTCCTCAACCCTGATGATGCAGGGGTACTTCAAGCCTAAGCCATAGAAGTTAGCTATTTAGTGCTTTCGGGTATGTAATATAATTACTAAGCAAAGACACAAGATGAAAATTTCGATCTTCAACTCCTCAAGCCTGATGATGCAGGGTACTGCAAGCCTAAGCCATAGGAGTTGGGCATTTAATGCTTTCGGGTATGTAATATAATTACTAAGCAAAGACACAAGATGAAAATTTCGACCTTAAGCTCCTCAGCCCTGATGATGCAGGGTACTGCAAGCCCAAGCTATAGAAGTTGGCTTGCAAGTGCTTACGTATAAGTAATAAGAATACTAAGCAAAGACATGGGATATTTTTTTTTACCTTCAATTCCTCCCTGATGATGCGGGATAATGCAAGCCTAAATTATAAAAGGTAATCACATAATGCTTACGGTTGTATTTAGTATATATTATAAGTTTAATGACAGCTCATTAAACTGAAATGTGATTAATAAATTAAACTTCAATTCATCAACCCTGATAATCTAAGTACACAACCTACTTAAGCCGTATGAGTTTGGTACTTATTGATTACAATACATTACAATACGTAGAGAGAACATTATGATGAAAAGTGTCACTTTGAATACCTAAATCCTGAAAATGCAGGAGTATTGTCATGTTATTGTTAAGAGTTGGATTTAGCTGTAGCTTTTTAAACAGGATGGGTTAGGTTAGGTTGGAACATAAAAGAAAACATAAAAAATAAGCGAGCAGGGTGCGGCAGCGCCCTGCGAGCGGGTGCGCCCTGTTCGTGTGTATTATAAAAGTGTTTTGATTATGTCTTCTGCTTTACAAAGAACAATGCGGGTTTTACGCACACAAATAGCCCGATGCACCTCTTAAAAGATCTTATATTTGGCCACATGAAACAAAATATGAACTTAGAATATATGTCGCTGTTCCGTGATAACCCAATTTTCTAATGATTTACTTCAAGTGGATAATAGTGCTTTGTTATCCGGAAAAGTTAAAATCAATCTTTATATCGATACGTCTTCGTTTAAATGTGGAGGAGTTGGTTGAAAAAGTATATCCCGATATTGTTAATACAACCAATAACACTATAAATTGGTTCCAAAAGACGGCAATATACCCACCCACCAATGAACGTGTCGATAAAATAAATGATTTTTTTTTTTCTAAATTTAAAGCAGCGTCACAGATCTACTATTCGGTAGACACAGTCATTGAGATAGAGGAAGCAGTACATTATCCAACAGAATTTTTGAATACCTTAATGCCTTCCGGAACTCCTGAACACAAATTAATATTAAAAGTAGGTTTACCTATAATCTTACTTAGAAATTTGAATCCGCCAAAATTACTTCAAATAGTATTTTCCAATTCGGAAAAGTTCAAATCAATCTTTATACTTAATCGATACGTTTTGGTTCAAATGTGGAGAAGTTGATTGAAAAAAGTATCCCGATATTGTGAGTTAGACCACTAAGAATGTAAATTGGTTCAAAAAAGCGATTTACAATATTAGAATTCGTCTAATTAAAAAAAATACGTAACAATACGTCCCTACCCACAAATACACACTTTAAATTCGTTTTTTCACTTTGTGTTTCACCAGGTAATCCTTGAGCGGCCTTTTTATCATAGAATTCCCACGGTGTCGAGATTTGCGCGAGAAAAACTTTGTGACGCGTTGATTTGCACGCGGGCAAAGCCGCGGGTACAGCTAGTAAAACATATAAGTGAATTACATAATTAATACTACTTATACATTTATAGTCTTACTAATCGTAAAAATTAAACTATCACTGATTTAATGGTAATTATGTCCGACCCATAATTTGCATGACAATTATGCCGAGTGTTTAGATAATATTAGTTCAATGAATAGTATATTATTATATTTTACAACGTACGATGTTACGTGCACTGTTTGTGAAACATTGTAACTCATCAATGATTCAGAAGTACAAACTTAGTTGACTCCGGAGACCTCAGCTATACCTGTTTCTGTTTAATAACAGCAATAAAGAGCGTCTCTGCGTTCTGAAGTGTATAAAGTATATGTAACTCGAGGTAGCAAGGCAATTGTGATCGACCTCACACACAAACCCACACACAACACACACACAAACAACACACACACACACACACGTACGCAAATACTTTTCTTTTTTTTCTTAACATGTCTCTTAATGTAAGTAATATTGTACAAACGAAAATGGGAGAAGACGCTGGACTCTGAAACACAGTTTCGACTTCCTCTCCGTAGGCAGCAGTTGCCACTTCTCAGGAGGTGGACTGGTCGTTTGCTACTCCTTTACTATTATAAAAAGCGTGCCTGCTTCGTGACTTCATCACAACGGATCTAAAAAGTTAAGATTCCTTGGATGTAGTAAGAAGTTGAATAAAGGACCTTTTGTGGTCGATTTTCATCTGTGCGTTAAATAATTGAACGATAAGCCTTCAGTACCGGTTATTAAACTCGGACAGCGGTGGTTAAGCTATATCAGAAGTTTTGTGACTAGTTTTCACTACGTCCGGTTTTCATTGGCCTCAAATCACTCCACCGGTTTACATGAGACCAACAAGAAGTTTTTTCCAGTTGTGGGAATGATCAGCATGATAACTTTTTCTTTCTCTCGTCAACCAATTATTGTCCCACTGCTGGGCACGGGTCTTCTCTCAGAATGAGAGAGTTTAGGGCATAGCATACTGCGATGGCCAAGTGCTAATTGGTGGACTTCACACACCTTCGAGAACTTTTATAATTTTAATAAAAATGTTACAGACAAATAATTCTGATGTTATTAAAAACTATTACTAAACGCGCAAAGGTAAAGTTCTGCGTAATTCTAAACGTAAAATTAAAGAAGTAAAAGTTGTTTGTAGACACAGTCCCGGTAGACAGTGAGTCCGGTAGGTAAATCGGGACCGAGAAGTCCGCTCGCGTCAAAACTTCAGTCACGTAGAAACGTTAATGTAACATGACTTTTCGTCAACTAATTACGCACCCACTGAACTGTTTCGGTCACCTGTCCCGCAGAAATAGCGAACGGTGTCGTAACTTGGTGCCCGTTCGTTGACCCAATGTTTTTCGGTAACATTTCTGGGAATATTCAAATTTTGTATCGGCCGCGAAGGCGTTTTGCGGAAAACGTAGTTGTGTCATCGGCAATCGGTGGTGACGAAAAATAAATCGTGATCGATTGTTAAAAGTTGCAAATGCGTGCCTACTAATTGAACGTACGTAGGTCATTGCATCGTAGACATCGTAACCTCAATTGGTACTGTAGGATTGTTTAAAATTGATGACGTTTTCAAACTTACTCCTAGGGGATAGCAAAGCGTCTGTGATCGACTTCAGGCGAAATTGCTTTATCTGGAATTAGCAGTGACCTCATAACGATAGAAAATTTGCATACCTCTTTTACTCTACTTTTTACTTTGTGAAAACATGTGAAGTATTGTTGCCATAATTCGTATAAGACTCGTAATATATCACAAAAACATTAAGATGGTATTACATTGCTCAAAACGAAGCATCGTTTGATGGCATCGGTTGTTTTTGCAATTCTCACAAGGCATCGGCGACGGCACGTTAGTAAAACAGGCAATTTACGCGAGCCTATAAGTAACAAGATTCATTAAGGCCGTTACAAAGTGGCGCGGGCGATCTTAAAGCGAATGGCCCTAGAGCTTACACCGTTCATAATGGGCGTACGAGGCTCTGAGCCGGCCGAGGCGCCGCTCGCGATTTAATGAAACACCTGGAGAGGTCGTGCCCGCTTCCGTTGCATTAATCTCGCACTCGCACCGTGCCCCGCGGCTCTCCTGCCCTCTGAGCTTTATTACCATCCACGGTGACCTGATACGAAAATTTCGAAAGGAATCGCTACAACAGACTGCTTATAAGATTGCCGTTTGTGATACCTTCCGTTTTCGAGAGCGCAGCTGTGGAACATTTAATTTTCTTTTATGACCGTCGCAAAATCTCCTTTAATGACGAGGAATTTCCGGCACCGATGCAAGTGACATTGTTAAGATTAGTATTAAAAGTGAGCTAACTTCATCCTTTTAAACATTTTTGCCATTGAAGTACTTTGTTTATTCCAGGAAATTAGCGTTAAAAGTGGGCAAGTAATATTAAGCCCAGGATAAACAACGGCTGACCGCCCGCCGGCGGCAGCGGCAAAAGTGGCCGAGATAACTCCGCGCACGAATGCATATTTTAACGTTAAGCTACGGCACCACGATGCAAACTTGTCGGGAACTTCAGCCAAGTGAATAATTCTTAGTTTAAGACTCCTTCACAGCGAAGTGGCTTTCTTTTGAGCGCAGCCCGAGTGACTACTCACTGATGTGCAAATATTTACTTTGGGGTAATTGTAGTATTCTGACGGCGTCCGACGGTGGCACCGTAGCGTTGCCCGGTGACGGGCCGAGGCGAGGTTACGTCAAAGGCACGTAACATATGCCGCATGGAGGCGCGCGGCGCCGCCCAGAGGCCGAAATAAAAAAGTGGCGGCGAACGCGAGGCGTAAACACGCGCCCCTCTTGCGTGACGGCTCATTAGCCACTCCCCTGCGCCTCTATAAATCATTTTAAATTCAAATTCTACTTACATTCAGAATTGACTTTGCTTATTTAATTCCCATCCTAGCCACAAAATTTTGCAAATTAGATTTCACCTTTCCCTCGTTTTGGCTTGTCGGAAAAATTATTTGCGGCATCCGGGTTTGGATCTTGGCCTATGATCGCGTTACCTGCCTCTATTGCGCGATTCGGGCTCCGGACCCTTTGAATAATCTGCTCCATCGAGAATAGGTTTCGAGTACCTTTTATTAAATTTCTATTGCTTATATGGATTCCGTATTTTCGAAACCAAAAAACATCTTGTCGATAAGTGACGTCTTGTCAATTTCAAATTATTGTATAATCTGGAAAAACATCATAGATAGAAACGATTGAAGAAAAATGGATTACCTGCAATTAAAGGTATCACATAAAACATGCATGCTGCATGTAGATGCCCTCGTCGCAAATGAACACTTTCTGTTAGTCCTTTAAGTCCTTTAAACTTCAACTGGCGGAATTAAGAAGCTCTCAGCTGAGTCGAGAAAGGCAAAGGGAATCACTAAGTCGTCACACGAATCCATTCATAGGCACACAAGAATATAAAATTACCCATAGGTATGTATGTGTGTACAATGTATAGATGTAACTTACTGTGTGCTACAATTGGATCACGGTCTAAAGAATCTCATTGGTACAATACAAAGTGATAAATACTCGCATTACAGATTTGTCAAATAGGCAAAATGTTAAACTGAATTGGGCACGTGGCCACGCGCCTCGAATACCCACACGCACGCACACACGGCCGGAGCTCACACATCACCTACTCAGGTACAAGAGTTGGCACGTCTCGCCGGTCCGTATCTATTCCCGTCCCTGTTTGACATCATGAACATTTTTGGCACCCACTTTAGTGCGTACAAGTGGGCTTCGCTGTGATCGCCGAGAGCGTGTCATTCATCTAATCGTTAGCTCATTGTTTTCCTCGAGTGTCGATTTGTCCCGACACGTGTTGTTTCGGCCAATAGTAAAATAGTGTAGTGCGAGTAGACGACGCGCGCACCGCCGGCCACGCTCGTTCGAGGCACGAAGCCAATCAATCAAATTGGATCGATCTATCGATCAATGAGTCGCGCGTAGCACGCATTCCCTGCGAACTACACGCACCGCTCGACTAAAAATATATTTTCAATTTCAAGTTCCGTAATGGAATTAATTTGTACGCGAAACTTATTATAGTAGACACTAACCCGGTTAATAGTTTAAGTGAAATACGTCGTTAGGGAATAAAAGCGCGAATAATTTATTGTATTAACGTTTGCTAACAGTGCGTGGTTTTACGTATTTTTTAAAAAGCAGTTTTAAGCTTATTTGTATTTTTTATATTTTCTATTTAAACTTATCGCGACGGTTACTTGGACTACGCCATCTGAATTACTAAAGGGGCGATCACATGTTTATTCTCTAGATTTTATTAAAACTTATTAATAAACATGCATAGAAATTATTGGAATAAGTAACACGTTTTCTGGAGGAAGCTTGTATTCGTATTTTATCTTTCGTTGTCTCAGACACTTTACAAAGAATAAAATTAACTATACTATGTTAAAAGCACACGGCATTAGGGATACTAACATAACATCGCTATTATCAAATCATTAATGTCCCGCTCCTGGACATATGGCGACCGAATGTAGGGACGTTAATAAATTTTACACTCCCTTGACAACATTATGCATCTCTCAAACTCATGTAGGTTTCCTCGTGATATTTTCCTTCATCAATATAACAAATGAAAATATTTCTAATTAAAGATATATGTCTTCCGTATGAATCGCGGTCCCGTAGCGTTTGAAGCCCAAAGTTCACATCGCTGGTCTATTTCGCCGACTGCTTATTGTTTTCTTGTATCCGATTTAAATTGCAAACGAGCATGCAGTCCACCTGATGGTAAGTGGTGATTACCACCCATAACCATCTTAAGCAACTTAATATACAACAGCTCTATCTTAATTCAATCACAAATGCTTTGCCAATGATGTCTAAGAAAAAAATATATTAAAAATATTTATGTATTTTTTTTTATTGCGTCATATAAAAGTGGGCCGGCATCCACAGTGTATTCTGCAAAGTCCATTCTCGGTACATAGGCGCGGTAGGTGCTGTGGTAGCGCGTGCCGTCGCGCGGTCCGCGGTGCACTCCGCGTTCGTTATACCCGTTATGGCACCCAAGTGCACTCGCCAGCCTTACTCGACTTAACGAGACACGAACGCCTCTTCGCTTCTCTTTGATGTCATTTTTGTCGTGCCGAATTCGCTAAACCGATTTGTATCTATGTGAAGAGCTGTAGGTACACTTTGAACGAAATGTTTTTTCGACTGCTGTTAAGAGCCTTTGGACATCAAATATGAGCACAATCGAAGGTTTATACGATGTTAATTGATATCGTGGTATAAACAAACTAATCCAGAGACAATCTCAACATCTTTTATCTTTAATACAATATTAGAGCTCTATTCTAAATTCTGAGTTGAAAATTGCTGAACACCTTACGTCAAAGCGTATAAAGGTTTACCTTTCAACCCAAAAAAGTAACGGAGCAAGTCGGGTATATTAGAACATTTATGTTTATACAGAAACTCGACTATATTTTACTCACCGCATTCAACCCGCCCACGCCTACGTAACAAATATTTTTCCAGGGGCACATTTATGCCACCGTCGAATATAGGGAACCGATCGTAAGAAACTGACACTCACCTTACCCCTTGTATTGCAAGTGCGCATTGTTGTGCCATAAAAGACGTGGAAGGGAAGCTCGCTCGGTTTGCTCCACTATCGCAAAAATGTTATTAGTTTTGGGCGGTTATTGCCCACCCCGCGACCTCTCGGCCCTCTACCCTTCGCCGGAACGAGCGGCGAATTTTCAAAGGTCGCCCTTCATAGCACCTATTGTAATCCTTAAAGTAATTTTCCCTAATTTTCATTATTAAGTTAACTTTGTAGATGGAGACCACAATTTTGTATCATAGAATTAAACTCGATCGTATTTAGAGCAATAAAGATCGGTCACACGTGACATTTTATCTGGTAGCGTCACGTAAATCAGCGCATCGGTTCTATTGTCGGTAAAAATATCGTATCATTCGATGTAATGTGCACTCGCGTCGGTCGTATGTGAACAGATAGAGGTGATGGAATAGCAATTAATGCATCGTAATGTGCATCGGGGTCGGCGCGGGCCATCCGTCTCAGGCGACGCGGCCATTTGTATCGGCTGGGGCGTCCGTCACGCTAATCGCTGCGTGCACCTGCATGCCCCGGCCGACCCCCGACATGCTCCAAATTGTCCAAATCGGAAACAATAGCTTTTTCTACTCCCATCCGTATTGTTACTAACTTCGTTCTATATGTGTACTGCACAATTGACAGATAGCTGCATTGTATATGTTTCATTGGAAGATATTAAACTGAAACGTAAGTCGATCGAATATATTCCACTCCATTTCTGTAACATATATGCATGAGGCTATGATTGATAATAATTTATTATAAGTCAGTTATAAGTTACTGTATATGTGTTTGGGGCGGAGCCACTAAAACAAAATTTTTAGAAATTGAAAGGGGGCAGCGTAGTTTATTAAAGGTTATTACCTCTAGACCATTTAAATTTTCAACGGAAGAGCTATATAACTTATGTAAAGTGCTATCGGTAAGAAAATTATACATATTACTATCCACACTCGTCAACCCATTATTGTCCCACTGCTGGGCACGGGTCTTCTCTCAGAATGAGAGAGTTATAGGCCATAGTCCACCGCGCTGGCCAAGTGCGAATTGGTGGACTATCCACACTAAGACTACATAAAACCCTAACTTTTGATCCCATTACCTCTACAAGCAGAAGGAAAGATAGGGTCGTTTATGTACACCGTACACGAACGGATTTTGCTAAAAGACAGTACTCAACATTATCTATGAATATATATAACAAAATTAACAAAAACCTCAACACATTTAGACTAACACGTTTTGAATATAAAAATTCTGTTACAGAATGGTTGTTAACACTAACCTACAAGAACACGGAAAAACTTATAAAATATAAATGAAATCATACACACACAAACACACACACACACACACACACTCACATACACACACGCACACACACGCACGCATGCTCACACGCACACATTTATACACTTCCACACTAATATTGTATATTTTATTAATATATAAAATTGTAAAATTGTAATTAAAATATCTACAAATAGTTATACCAAAATATTATGGAAGAGCGAGGTCCTCCAACACGAGCTATTGAATGCTCAAAGGGGGGCCTCAACCACTACTTGTTTGTACCCAATTTGTAGAAATAAAAATATTTTTGATTTTTTTTTTGAATTTATTCTTTTATCTATTAAGAATCTGCATACTTTCTCGACTAGCCGACTACAATCCGAAATCAATAGAAGTAACCGATTTGACAAATTTCTACAAAACCACGAAAATGCCGTTTGAAAAACGAGAACATATTAATCCACCCTATGTTTCGATTTACATATTGCTCTAGCTAAACATTACTCGTAATTAAACTAGGGTTTAGTGCTTTTAACTAGATAATATAAACGGGAAGGATAGTCAATTGTTCCAGGCGTTAGTTAAAGTTTAAAAACATTTACATGTGTACATCATACATACACATACATAATATGTGTGTGATCTTACAAGAGTACGAACTAGTATATGCCAAAAATCGCTTAACGCTGACTCTTGTAGGGCGAGCGAATTTTTCGCGACCGAGTTGTTAAAGCTCAGTCAGCACGTAGCATGCATCACGCGAAGTCGAACTATAGAAACGAGCTCTTAATCTGATATGAAAGGTTTTTTCTATTCACTTGCAAATGGAGTTTTAGTCGGAAAGTTTCGTAACCTTTGAATAAAACCAATTGGTTACACTCGTTCCAAACTTGTAGGGTCCACCCCCACTTATGTGCAGTCGCGGTTCACTTGAGCTCAATGTGAGCTCTTGATCCATTCAAATGTTTGTAGTCAGCGTAGTTATAGTACGAACTCTATTTGTTCAAATACATATTAATAAAAAACCGAACAAGGATCAATAAACAAGTGATCGATTTAAATCTACGAACCTCTGAAATGTAAATAAATACACAATTTTGGAAAGGTTATTCGGTTTTACAGTTCGTAATTATATTTTCCTCATATAGATTTTTTGGAATTCAATGCAATTTTTATCATCACCTTTATTATCAATAGTTAATTTCACCTTATGAGCTAATTTTACCACTTGTTCACAACCTATTTGACAAATTTGGCATAACACATCGTTTACGTAAGTTACGCATAGACTTTATGTTTAACGGCAAATATAACGGGTTAGCCTACTGTAGATTATTAATTACTTTTGTATTAGGGACATTATGATTTTCTCTTTTGACATCTAGATGTGTGAACTGACCTTACGTCTCGCCTCAGATAGTAGTCAAATATCATAAATAATCGCTGCAATGCATCTAATAAAAACACTTCCAATAGTCAGTACTACAATTAATGACTTTTATCTATTTCCTCTTAAAATTCTCCTGAAATTTTCTTAATGTTAATCACAAAAGTTCTTAAGCGTTTACTTATACAGTTTGCAACTCGGGCAATTTTCCTGTTAATGTCAGTAGGTACCACGATTAACTGCATAAAATCGGATATACTTTTTGGAAGGACTTCCCAGAATAAAATAAGAGTAACAGGCAACCATCATCCGCCTTCAACATTCAAGATTTAGGTTATAAAAAGTGATAAAACAAGGAAATAACATAAATAAACCAAGTCTGGTTCAAGCGATTTTGTTGCCAAGAACGGCTATAGTTTGCCTCGTTGTTTACTAATATTCAAAGTTATAAATAGCCACGGTAATGTTTGTAAACTCTCAATCTGTCCCACTAATAATAGATTGACAGACTAGCAAATTATAACAGTTGCGAGAACATGATCACCTATTCAAGGCGAACAAACGCGCTGCTCCGAATCGGAACTCGGTTAAAGTCGACGGTGCCGGGTAACAGGAAATAATAACTTTATCCCGGGCTTAGCTCCAAGAGGACCGTCCAACTAACATTATGCCTGCTAGTAACAATTTAATCTAAATGCAGCCGCTTCCACTAGTTGTGTAGTTGTGTAATCGGGCTCGTGGCACGCATCGCCAAAGTTTAATAACTGAGAAAATTTGGAACAAGCCTGCAACTGAATCGCACACTGACCGAAGATTCACACGTCACTTCCAATGTAAAAGCTGGTGTTGCGTTTTCGGTACTTTTCGTAATGACTAATTGGTCTTACTTGGAATGATTGCAGTCTTTGTCGAGATAATATACGTTAGTAAAGGTACAAATGAGGGGAGGTAGGTAAGAGATAATCTTAAAAAATGGTTTGTTGAATGATTTTACAACTGTGATTGCGCTATCGCTCATACGTCATGTTGTTCCTTTGTATACAGAAACAAAAAATATCAATCGTAGTTTGAAAGAAGGAACTAGTCGACGCATTCAAAGGAGGATAAATACATTAAATCGCCTTTTTGTACTTTGAAATGACACTGTTTTAAATCTAGTATATTCAGCATGAAGGTTTATGTTTACGATTTTTTTATTTAGAAGGAAAAAAATGGCATTTGTATAATATTAGTAGAAGTCATCCATATTATCCCTAGTAACCATTGGAAGTGTTACTCAAAAGCCTAAACAATACTCAAATCAAATCCTCTTTATATACTGTTGAATTTTATTATGGAATGTTAGACTCAAACGCAACTCTCTCTTCCCGCTACTCATTTTCAACTCTGGACTGAGACGTGTTAGTCGTCACCTTGCTGTTTAATGAGTGCAATAAAAATAAACGGAAATATGCGAGCCGCCGGCAATGCTTATGTAATATCTGCTCACTGTTGACTCAAGAAATAGTTTTTATGGCAGAATGAGATGTATAAATATTCCGAAATTAGCACACAGCCACACATTGCAACTCACAAACATAAACTGTTCGATCTTGGAATTTACGATCTTATGCTATGATTAAAGTTTTTCTTAATACCTATCACCAAAAGTGTAAAGTTCGTTGCAATTAATTTTATATCTTTTAAAATCAAAGATATAAATTATGTAAATTGAAAACGTTACGTTTACATATAGAAAACGAATATTCTAATCGTAAAATTATTTTAATTAATGAAAAATTTCGTCTTGCAATCTTAAAGAGTTTTTAGTTACGCTCAGACGATCAAGTCATTCAAGTTAAACCCTTATAACGCGGAACACTAAAGGCAGTGTTGTTACAAGAGTTATTCAATAAATCACTCGAGAGCTGAAGACTGTTCCGCGGACATTATCAGTTAGCGGGCCCCCAACTGAAGTAGCGGCGAGTAGGTATTCAGATGGAGTTTGTTTGTATAAGTATTTTCTTTGGGAGTGAGATAAGCGCTCTGCCGTTTTTTCAGCGAATAAAATATTGCGAGTAGGCTCGGCGATAAACCGTCCGCGGAGCTACTCCCGGCCTCCCGTCACGTAGTGCGACAGTTAATTACGCGGATGTAAATAAATCATCATAGACGGGTGCGGCGAAGGGCTTCGATTCCGAAAGGCAATTATCTCGCGCCTCATTGACGCCGAAAATGAGCAGAGCGAAACTGTGCCGCTCCCACCGCTCCACGAATATTTGACGCCTAACGCTCTTTTGTAAGGAAAAATTCGAAAGATTTCCAAAGGCACGTATTCCGCTCGAGGGATGTGGTAATGGATCGGTTGCGTAGTTATTAGCTTGTAACGCGTTCACACTAATAACTAAACACGAAATTGGTACTTAAATGTGTGGTAAGGGAGACATACTTTCTGAGGCATTACAAATTATTTCTTTGAGGTAACAACGCATCTATGGACAATCTCAGATAGTATTCTTAGCTTATAACTTCCTTTGTCATTTGTGTCATATAAAATGATATAACATTTCTTAAATGCCAGGCGTATATTCTTTACATATACAATGGGTGATCCTTAGCGACCATTTTAACAGTTATACCTATTCGATTTACGCAAGTTGTGGTCGTAAATAAACCGTTACGCATATTGCAATTCTGAATGGTATCGAATGTAATGTGAATGGTATAATGGTGTCGTGTGTCTCCCTTAGTATTATTTACATGCAGCACCGATACATTTGCGTTATGCAAATGCGTTCATTACGGAATATAAAAGATGGAAATAATATTGCAACAGTAAAAACACAGAAATAATATTGAGTATTACTCTACGTGATATGTCGGATAGTACTACCGTCATATTTATGTCATGGATTAATAATGCTTAGTCGATATGATTCTTGGTTCCGAAATGTGTAATGCCTTTGTTGTAATCTGTTGAAATGATGCGTGTCATTTGTATAGCACCTCGGTGATTGTGCTTTTCTTTCAGTCGAAGATATAACTATGTATTTCTTTCCTTTACTTTTCGTTCTTGGTTTTAAATCAACACATTTTCAATTCCAGGGCCGGTGTAACCGCGAGAAGCCGCCCTGCAAGTACTTCCACCCGCCGCAGCATCTCAAGGATCAGCTGCTGATCAACGGTCGGAATCATCTAGCACTGAAGAACGCTCTCATGCAGCAGATGGGCCTCACCCCGGGGCAGGTGCTGCCCGGTCAGGTGCCCGCCGTGGTGAGTCCAACACCATAACGACTAACACGATTAACGCTTCGAGCGATCGGTCCTCCCCAGTAGGTAGGTCTGCACGCATAACGCAGCTTTCGGTGTACCTCGCTACCCCTTGTAATTTTATGCGTTCTTTCTTTTTAAGAAATCACGTAGTACTTTATAAATGCATAGTGTTTAAGTTGTGCCAAACGTCGATGCGATGTGTGTTAGATAGACGTGTACTTCCACGTTGCTATATGATTAAGTATGTCACGATAAATTAATTTATTAAGTGATTTTTACTTTGTCCTTTCTCATTTGTTAAAGTAAGGAAGTCTTCACTTATATACAGCTTACAATTGAAAGTGGTCCAAGTTGAATTTATTTCCACGTACCTACGCATATAACTTACGAATGGTATATTGCTGTAAGTTGTTGTAGGTTCTGGTGAAGTAAAGAAATGAACAGTAGGTCAAAAGTCTAGGTAGAGTCTGGGCACAACTTAAACTAAGCCGCCGATGGCCGATCGCTCCTCACTGCTTGAGCATGTTTGTAATTCGTTCCTTAAGTGGCATGACTATTCTCTGAACTTACATGTGTATGAAGTGGGTATAAGCGGTAATGCAGATTAAATCACTGGAACATACTCCCTCACTATTCACACTTTCGCTAACCTCGCGGCCCTACGATCCTCGAGGTCCCTCCCCGCACCGCAGACTCTTTTCCATCAGGAGCTTTCAGTTAGATTACTAGTTGGGGGTTGTCTATAAAATACGTGCACAATAACAGGGAAAGGGGAAACGATGTTCTATTTAGCGCTACTCGTATCAAGAAGGGGTCAGGATTAATTCAATTTTGTAGTTCCAACAAAAAGCTAGATCGTACTTACATATTCATTTCGATATCGTTTCAAATGAATTGGATTGTAGGGTTTTTGGTTCATATGTAGCCTAAAAGTAGACGATTAGAGGTTGTTACATGGTACGTGCAAGTTTAAAGTATTTTATGGAGAGCCCCGTGAAGCAACGCTTTATGAGAATAGCGCGCCATTTGCGGGTAGCGTGCGGAGCGACGTCGAGGTCTAGCGGCGCGCGCTGTCCCTCGCACGATGAGTAGCGTGTTTGTGTGGTTTTGTGTCGAGGTGGGCGGAATGAGCGGAGCGGGCGCGGCGGCCGGCCACCTCGCCGCACTGGATCCGATCAGCCTCGCGCTGCTCGCACCGCAGGTAACCGCCGACCGCCCCGGGCCCGACACGACCCCGCCGAGCCGCTCACGATACGACCCCGACCTCTTCGCTACACGACACAGATTATCACACACGTACTGCCGCCAGTAATATCAGGAACTGCGCCGTCTGGTTACAAACTCTCCTAGTATAACTAAAAAAGTTCTGACTCACGAGTTTGATCTAATCAACCAGTTATCCCATAACGACAATATTTTTCATAAGTATTATAAAAATTACACTTCAAAACTATCAGAATTTAGTAGTCAGAAATTTTCATGACAGGACTCGTGTTAGCATTTTAGGTAAAGAAATCGAATTCTCCCTATCATTTTTTTATTTAAAAAGCTATGTTGTTATCGCACTCATTTATTAAGCAAGAACATTTTTTCTATTATAAAATAAAATATCTTAACTGTTAGTTCATACTGTCTGATATTACTGGTCAACACTCACACGCTTGCACTGTACACAGAACAATAAAGTAAATACAGCATCCCCTAACCCTAACCCTGTTTGTCCCTTTCTTATATTTCTTGGTGGCCGGTGGGTAGCTTGAACGGATGGACCTTATGCTTACTAATTAATATTTCAATTCGTTCTCTATTACCTAATGCATGTTGGCTTCTATTGGCTAATTTTAATTCACTCTATAAGACTAATGATTTATTGAAATTTGTGTACGCATTTACTTTAAAAGCTTCTACATCCTAACAGTGCTTGCAGTGAAGTTTGTAGGGCTGAACAAGCCTAATTGTGCGCTATTGGTGATTGGAATACTAATCGATGATACGATACGTTTCCGAGCCGGTTGAATGACGATTGAAACATTGGACGTGTCCGCAGGCGACCTCGCCGTATCTGTCCGGCGTGCCGGGCGTCGGCTCGACGTACGCGCAGTACTACGCGCCGCAGCTGGTGCCGGCCGTGCTGGGCCACGACCCGGCCGCCGCCGCCGCCTCGCCTCTCGGCGTCATGCAGCAACCGGTGCTGCAGCAGAAGATCCCGCGCACCGACCGTCTCGAGGTAATATCGACTTTCCTATACAAATGATCTCCTACTCTCCGACATCCGAGTAGCGCTTTCTGATTTTCATGTATACTGGAGACCGACACGTGTACTTAGAGCCTAAGATATTCTCGTTCCCCATTTTCACATGACTCTTGTAACGATCGATCCGATCACAACTCTCTTATACTTTTATGTTTATGAGTTTGTCGGTCTCCTGTGCTAATTGGCCGATGCGCCGTCCTCATACCCGTGTGTCTGTGGCGCGTGGGCGCACTGCCCCGGTACGTCGCGTGCGCTTTGCGAGCATCACTCGCTTTACTCCCGGTGATGGGCCTACTTACACTGTTGGCGCAATCTCGGCGATCATAACCACGCTTGTCTACATTTATAATTCCAGTTTACGTTGGTACCCAGTATATCGTTTTCCATACTGGTTGGTCGATTTTGGTCAAAGAACATACCTATTCGCTTTCGCCTTCTTTCTTTGAAGAATCAATTGATGCTGTCGATATGTGCCTACAATGTAGTACGCCGATGCTTAACACCCGATAATAAAGTAGCCCGAAGGAATAGGAATATCTCGTATGAAGCTAAGTTAACTTAACTAAATGAAAATGCGACGGATGCGTAGATCAAAATTAATAAATTGGAAGTATAAATTCAAAAAAACAAGCGGCGTCCGGTCGAGTTTATTTCCTAAATTTACTGTGCCAAAATTCCTTTTTACCGGTTGTATTATTGTGGGAAATAAGTTATTACCGTTTTGTATAGGTCAATAGCGAGTAAAACGAGGAAAAAAGAAACGAATGATATTTTACGAATCAATAACTTTACTGTTAAGATCGAATAATTTCAAGATAGGCGGGATCAATCGATATAGTAAGAATGAAATGTACTTAAGAAGATGATTAGATTAGCGATAGTAGAGTAAGGGGGTAGTTGTAACGGGTAAATCGTGTGGGACGACCGACGTGCGCTTGCAGCGAGTAGGGCGAGTAGGGCGGGTAGCGCGAGCAGGGCGCGGGCGCGCGGGCGCGAGGGTGCGAGCGGCGACATGGCTGGTGTGTGGTGGTGCAGGTGTGCCGGGAGTTCCAGCGCGGCGCGTGCAAGCGCGCCGAGTCCGAGTGTCGCTTCGCGCACCCGCCGCCGCCCGTCGCCGCGCACGACGACGGCTGTGTCACGGTGTGCATGGACGCCGTCAAGGGCCGCTGCGTCCGCGACCCCTGCCGCTATTTCCACCCTCCCCTGCACCTGCAGGCGCACCTTAAGGCGCAGGCGCGCGGCGCGGTACGCCAAGGCTGCACGCTCTCGCCTCGCTCGCTCGCGCTCGCTTCTCTTCTTCCGCTTGGTCTCGCTCGCCGCGACGCCGCTTCCGTTCGCAGAGCTTGTTTTGTTCAGTTCGCCGCGGCGTCACGCTTCCGTCGCACTCACGCTTAACTTTTAATTTTTTTTATCTTTCGCATAATATCACCTTACGCCGAGCTTTAGGTGTATTCTGTGCATCTATTACATCGTTATTGTTTCCGTCCCGTCCTGCGACGCTTCGCTTCACGTAGACGGCCGCCGCAGCGCAGCAGCCGGCAGCGAGCGCGACTTCGGAGTCGGGCAAGAAGCGGCCGGCGCCCGCCGAGCTCGAGCCGCCCCCGGTACGGCCGCCAGCTTTGCACGCTTCACCGTCCCGCCCCCTCCCGCCACCTCCCCCGCACGCTCCCTGCGCGCCCCTCCCGCGGCCGCGGCGCGCCGCGACGGGCCGCCCCCGCCCCTCGCCGCGCGCCGCGCCCGCTCACCCCGACCACCTCGAGCCCGAAGACCTCCGCTCAACCGTCTGTTTCTCGTTTCAGATGGACATGAAAAGCGTCGGATCCTTCTATTACGATAACTTCGTAAGTATCGAGTCACCGACGACCCGCCCGGCCCCGCCGGCTCCCGAACCGACCCCCCTCTAACGTGCGACCCCTCATCTTTCAGGCCTTCCCCGGGGTGGTGCCGTACAAGCGACCCGCGGCGGACAAGGCCGGCGTGCCCGTGTACCAGCCGGCAACGACGTACCAGCAGCTGATGCAACTCCAGCAGCCTTTCGTGCCCGTGTCATGTGAGTACCCCGCGCCCGCGACGTCCGCCCCGCCGAGCGCGGCCGCGCCCGCTGCGCCCGCGCCCGCGCCACCCGCCGCGCCCGCGCCCGCGCCGCCGCAGCCCGCGCCGCCCGCGTCGCCGCCCGCGCCGCCCGACTCCGCTCCCGACGCCGCCGCCGTCGCCAAGGAAGTCGCGCACAAGAACTACGCCGCGGCGCTCGCGCTGGCCGCGCAGCAGTCGGCCATGGCGCACGCGGCGGCCGCCTACACGCAGCAGGCGTTCAAGGCGCGCGCGGCCGCCGTGCCGGGCCTGATGCGCGCGCCGCTCATGATGCGGCCGGGCTGGCCCGCGCCGCCGATGCACATGCCGGCCTACTACCAGCAGCCGTACATGTACGCGATGCCGCCGCCCACGCCGCCCGCGGCGGCCGCGGCGGCGGCGGCGGCGGCTGCGGCCGTCAACCCCTACAAGAAGATGAAGACGACATAAGCGGGCGCGCGGGCGCTCCGCGCTCGGCGGGGCGCGGGGCGGGGTCTCCGCGTAGAGACTCGTACGTGTGCCGAGTGGCCCCGGCCTGTCGGGGCGATTAGCGCTAGGCGTGTTGTCACATTTGTATTGTATTATTGTAAGGACGAAGCGAGCGGTCTGTCGCCTCGCGGATGTCTCGGTAGTTTTACGCTATATATTGTATATCTACTCACTTACCGTTATTATCTTATGCGTGTATATTTCTCGTATCTACGATCCCGGTAATAATAACGCTTGAGATGCATGACTGTACGTTTTTTTATTACCTCTTGTCGATCGTCGTTTATCGCGAGTATCGTCGTACTGAGAGTTGAGCGCTTGGTCCGTCGATCCCGTTTCCCGCTACGTACACGCTTGTTCTCGGAGGAGCTCCGCACGGGTGCGCTTTGGCCATTGTGTCGCCCCAGAACCTAGTGGTTACCGGCTTGCAGCAGCAGGCCCGCACCTAACACAACCGCCTTCTAATTTTCGCATGGAATAGAACCCACCACCCCCGTACGTTTGGCTCATCAGGTATTGTTCTCATTATTCTAGCGGCTCCCGTGTGCGCTCAGCGTGGGCGGCGACGAGCGTCGCCGCGGCTTTGTCTTTCGTGGCACTTTCTTTTTATTTATTTTTAACGCTTTCTGTTACATGCCTTCCGAATGACCGCTTCGGCTGTCGTCCGCATTGCAAATCTTTTGTCGCTTTTTGTGTCGGGACGGACAGGCTGTGCGCCTCCCAACGCGCCCTATGTGGTGTACACCGACGAGCGCGGACAGGTAACGTGTGCCGCGTGACGCCTCCCCCCCCCCACCTGTCCCCGTCACCCTCCCCGACACCCTTCGCCGCCACCCACGTGGTTCACTCGCACCGCCGCGCTTTACCACACTCCCGACGTTTTAATGTGAGCATGTGCTTAGTAACGCTAACCACTTCCGACTGTAAAGTCCCTTCCTTGTATGATCGCAATGTATCCCGCTCCTACATCACGGGCTCAATATGCTCCCCTCTCTAACCAGTAAGCTAAATGAACTACGCTCTAAACCGCATATCGCCTCTACGCCCTTACGACTTTCCATCTCTACACGTTGCAGTAAAAATTAATCCTTCACAAAACTATATATTATGTTATATAAGCAAGCAATTCTAACAGATACACTAGCAAAAGAAAGAATACAAAAAATCAAACACCACACTCTTTGCCGACATCATTACTTTCAAAGTTGAAGCTTGCTTCGTCACCGCTTCGTAGAGACGTTTTAGTTAACGCTTTAGGTTTTAAGTAGACTAAGCGCTTACGCATAGAGAACTGCGTTTCGAGCAGTGACCACCTAATGAACTCTACAGCAGGTCGAGGTACGCTTGGTGGAGTAAGCTTACTTACAAGGTAACACGCACCGAGGAGAGATGACGCGAAATGGAAACATTAACGCGAGTGTGAATGTGACTTTCTTACTGCTTAGCAACGGGTCAGGACATGTGTTTGAACCGAAAATGCAATAAATTTCCTCTTCGCCGCACTTACAGTACGGTATGCAGTTAACACTATTCGGACACTCGCGGCAACAACCAACGAACCGATGGCATCGCTTATCAAATTCATACGTGTAACCCCGTGGCCATACATGCGGGGTTCGGCGAAGGTTCGCGTCATCGCGATATGTCTGGCCAGATAGTTCGTGCATTGGTAATATTCGGGCGAACACGTGTGGTCTACGCCACAATGTCGATTGCCTCATCAAAAGGTTGCGGCGACAAAGTTCAGGGCTAATGGAAACTTCGACTGCACGTGTGTACAACTTTGGTATGGAAAAAGAGAAGAATAATAGGATAGATAAGGATTTATTCAAAATTATTAAAAGTCCATTATTTGAAACAACTGAGGCTCGATAATTTCAATAAACAATTTCTCATCGCAAAAAAACAAAGTATCACTACAATTTTACTTCGCCCGAATATTCGCCCGAACTGTTACGATGATATTGTGGAAAATTGGATCGCCGGCGGTCGAACGCAATGTTCGCGACATCACGCCCGAATCTTCGTCCGAACATTCGTCCGTATATGTAGCCGCGCGGTAAATGTCATCATCACACAGTATCATTTAGTCATTGTGCCGTAACTGTATCTATTATATTGTACTGAACAGTTGATGCTACAACTTATCTGTTGACTATTTTTAGTTTTGTATAGTGAGTTACATACTTGCTTTCAAATGTGGAAGAAGTCATTCTACAGTATTGGCTTGCTTTACACCCGGTAAGATATAATGAGCTTTCTATAATATCCTGAGTATAAGTGATTTCCTGTTTGTCGTTGCCTATATTGAAACGCCGAGCTTTATTATGTATGATGATATGCGCATTTCTAAATTTTCCGCAGTTAATTTTCTTGAACACTAATACACACGCCGCTGGGCAGTTTCAATAAAGGTGATACTATTATTTGAAACAACGAAGCCAGTATTCTGCTGCTAAAAAGTTGACTTTGCCATTCAAACATCTATTTCCTCATACACATTGTAATATAATATCAATAATTTCGCTTGTAATCCATATAGTCAGCTTTTTATCAGATAATGTATTTCACCTCTTCAAAGTCAACTATCAACCGCATTCAAGGGGGTCTTTTGTTTCTCACTCATTTTGAATCGAATGCTTCTTACATAGATTTAAATAATTTATTTTTGACGCGTAGTTGGTAGTTGAAATGATGGCGGTGAAAAGGGAAAAGTCGAAGTTGCGAGGGGTCCTCTCAAATTGGCACGATGATACAAAATTGTATAAAAGTAACAGCGACCATGATCCACTTCGAGTTTTCCTTGATGCTTAAGTGCTTCGCCGTTGCGGCTTCAATTCCTCGCTTACTGTTGAAGCCTCTCTGATGCTTATTGAAAGTAATCACCGTAGCCGTAATTAATATACTTGGTTTTCTTTTGTTTGTCGTACAGTAACCGCACTCTCTAATGGTCATTATGTTGCAGTTTGTACTACCACTAACATGTCACGTCCAGAACTGTCATGTAAGCTAAAGGTATAAATTTAATTTGTCTATTTACATGTAACCATGCCTACCTACCGATAAGCATGTCCCAGTTTCTCTGCCGTGAACAAACGAGGAGCTAATCTCGACACAGCCGACGCAGACACATGTCGTAACCTCCCCCACCAGCCTCTTTAAGCTTTATATAGCAACAGTTGGTTTTTATGGGTACACTTTGGACGCTACAGAACCTCTAGACCGCCCTCGCCCTGGTAAAAGTTGTCTAGCATCATGCTTAAGCTTTTTTGTAAAATATAGTCACGCTTAAATAAGATTGGCTGCGCAATAATGATTATATTTCAAGCGTTCTGCATGCCATTTAGATATTATATACTCATACCTACTATGTGCATAGTGCAGCGTACTTTAACACCACTCTCTGACGGTTTCGGAACTTTTTGTTTTTTTTATTTCATTCGATTCGACAAGAATAACAGATTTCGCCTACGGGCTCACGTGTAACTAGAAGTGCAGATAGCTCCGGTTTCCAACATATTTACAATATAAACGTGACACACTATCAGCGCACGTTATTGAAAGAATGCTTGGAAGGACCAATCATATTGTGCACCGAATCTTGTAAAGTTATTGTAATATTGAAGCAGCAACATGATTTGATTTCGAGCAATTTCGCCTTCCGTGTGTCCTGTTTTGTTATTTAATAATTAGTAGCCGGGAAACGGCACGCTTTCCTCGAAGTAACAGATGAAGTTCCATAGAGGTTTCCTAACGCGCACTTAAGATAATCTAGGTAAACGAATAACGATGTACCCCTTGCTCTTTGATATTACAACAACTATTTCAGCGTTTTTTTCAGACAGGCTGTGCAAAGAGGATAATTATTAATGTCAGATGTATGAATGTCCATAAAGTGATGAATTAGAAATAGTATTAACACTATTAACATTACTCAACTCATAAACCGTCAGAAATGTTCAGTCCACTCACAGTACACTGAGATAATTTGAGCATTTAAGATTATAATACTTTTCAATTAGTGATTATTTCTTGAAGAGGAATTCTTGACTGTTTATGAAGTAGAATTAATTATCATCTTCATTTGTACAGTTTCGCCCCAATACATGAAATTACAGTAAGTTAATAACAGTCTTTGATTCTTGTATTTATGAAAAAGTGGAAAAGCCATAGAACCGAGGCTTAATAGCAAGAACAATGAGTTTTACTCGCATTTTATAAATAAATATGCACCTTCAAGATGTATCACGGAGAGCTAAGTCTGATACACGGACGGATAATGGCTGATGATAACTGAGTTTGTCAGTGATGACAAGTAAGTGATTAAAATTGATAGAAAAGAAAATATCTGAAATGGTACTAAAATAAAAATTGTGGCGAAACGGTACGGATGCGATACGTACAATCACGCACAAATACTAATTGATCGTTGTTATGTTTACAGTTACTGGACACCCTCCCGGTGTGCCAAGATTTTAATCGACAAGGATGTACAAGACCTACCTGCAGATTCGTTCATATTCGTGAAGGTACGTCCGATAACAGCTTTCACGTAATCAATCTTACTTGTGATGTGGCAACGTCTAGATAGAGCGGCTCGAAATAACAACATAAATATACAAACTTTTTATTTTATTTGGACTTGTCTTGGTTAAAGACAAGAAAATTAAGAATATAAATACCACGTGACCATTAAAAAAGAACCATTTTAATGTCGCGTTCATTCCGTGATGCGAAATCTAGACGTATGCAATTCTTTAATACGATGTTAATGAATCCCAATTTGTGATTTTCAAACAATTTAACTGATCTTTTTACATATAGTGGACAAATGACGTTCACAGAATAACAATGGAATATGTTGTCTCATCCCCTTATCCCGATTTTGCATGATTACGTTTAACGTTATTAGAATAATACCAAATATTTAACCCAAGTAGCTACCAAAGTAGCTGGTAATTAGAATTTCTCGTAGATCACATTATAACTATAACCAATATTATGAAAATCGTAGAAAATTTTTAGAAGCGTAGATGGTAGTGGAGTTTTATAAAGCATGTTTTGAGTTACCCCTGTTATTGGAACATTAGTAGAAAACTATACTTTAATATTTTCTTATAAAACTTGTCCATATATTTCGTGTTTAATATCTTTCTGTTAAATTTCATTATAGAGATTGAATTTGATCACCGCGTTTGTGAATTTAAAATACTTAACAATTTGAAAGCCATAGTCAATGATATTTTTGTAATAGTAAATTGAATTTTGACATAGTTATTCATGTTATGGAGATGCGTATTTTAATGTAATTGTATTATCGTATTTAGATTGTTATAAAATTGTAGATTCCAATAAAGACATCAGTGTGTATTTACCATACGGCATATTTCTAAATTTAGTAAAATACGTGTAAGCCACGGTAGTCATTATCGTTACATAGAATATTTCACAGTATTCATTTTCATTCCAACTTCAAAAATCTATGCATGAATATCAATAATTTTGTTAAAAGAAGTAAAAGCCATTCGAGGTCATTCATGGAGAATTTCTTACCCTGACTGTGACGATTGAATGTAAGATGTAACGTCTGTTGGTGGTGCGTAAAGTAAGACGTGTTGGTGTGTTGCGGCGTTGCAGGGTGCGGGCTGCAGGTGGTGGGGTGCCGCGTGGTGGTGTGCCGCGACGCCGCCGCCGGCACGTGTCGCCGCGCCGCCTGCCGCTACTACCACATCCCCGTGCAGCTGCCGCCCGCCCTGCGCCCGCCCTAACCGCCCTCGCCCCGCCCTCACCCCCGCCCGCCCATCACCCGCCCTCACCCCCGCCACCCCCCACCCCCCACCCCGCCCGGCGCGCAGCTCGCCGCAGGTAGGCTATGGGCCCGCCGCCCGAGCGCTCCACGCGAACGAGTGTGTACATACGTAGCGGGACGTGATTCTCGGGCACGGTCATGCGATTGTGATATGGATAGATTACGAGACGCCGGAGCCGGTCGAGTTATTTTATCGAGATCGTACCGAGGTCGACGAACGGTAGTTAGTGAGGTTTCAAATGTTTTATTACTATTGTATATTATTTTTTTTTAAGATGCGATATGAGTTCCTGTAGAGATCGGCGCGCCCGCCGTTCGGCGTCGCGCGAAACTCTGTTGTATATAAGCGATGTGTCGGTACGGGCGGTGCGGCCTCGCGGCCCAGCATCGCCCCACTCCTATTGTGAGCATTTTTTGTGAGAATTATGTTACTTTTTTACGTACGTTATGAAATTATGTTTTTATAGATGACAAGTTTTACATTAGATTAGATTAAGAAAATCAGTAATGAGACACCAATAGAGTAGCCGCTTCTCTCCTTCGGCACCGAAACTTTTGACGCCGGAGCACAATTCACGTTCGGTGGCGTCCGTACACTTAGCATAGATCACACACTCGTAGAGTGATAGTGGACCGCCGTGCGAGACGCGATCGACGTTATCGGACAATATCGAATCGAAGAAGGCATACTTCCGAGCTGTTTACCTAAAATTCTAGGATAGAACGTCGGCTTTTATTCCAGATAGATTTTGCTAGATAATCATTCTCTTTCCGGTCGATCCCCGTCTATCGAAGCACAAAATGGTGACCGACGATCGAGTCCGAGTTACCTCTCGATGAGTACAGACCACGGAACAGCTTCCCCTATTGTTTTGGACATAAACAGTATTAACATTTTGATCGAGTTTATCTCTGTATGTATGTAGAGGTGATATGCGGATAGAGAGAGGCGGCGCGCGGCGGCGCGGGGCCGCGGCCGCACGCCGCAGCCGCGAGCCGCAGCCGCGCCGCCGCGCGCCCGAGGCGCGGAAGCCTGATGCCTAATATTATTCCTAGTCCATATCCTTTTTGTTGATCAGTCATGCGATTAATGTTAGAATAAAATATTAATAATTTGATTTATTCCTCCCATTTAGTGGATATTTTGATAATGATATATTAATAATGAAATATTTAAGATACATAATACATATTTGATTCTAAATCCTGATAAAGTGACACTACGTTAGTAATTTAGTCGGAGGGATACTTGTGCCGTGATTATATTTTTAGGTATATATTATAAAATAATTCCTAGCGTCGGAATTAAAGAAGTGATTAATGTGTAAGCGCGTTATATTTATTGTCGTATCGTAAGTGGAATGCCATATCGATAAAAGCTGACTAGCGGAAGAGGACGATGGAGTTAAACTCGTTAGGAACTCGTTGCGTTTGTTTGTGTTGGTTGTTATTATCGGTTCGTGCAAGTGGCCGGTGACAGTTCACTTTTATCAATACGGCACTATGACTCTTAAATGCATAAGTTGTCATTTTATTTTATTTTTTGTTAAAATTTATCGTTTCATGGATTATTTGTTGCCTATAATTTTTAAAATCAAAATTTTATGATCTGACGCATTTATTGTAAGACAATCGATTACTTTTATAATTAATTAGTGTGATAATGATAATATGATTATGGTATCAAATTGCCGTTATGAAAGATTCGAACATCGAAAGTATCCTTCCTGTTAGAAGGGACTCTTCTGGCCCAAGGTTTCTAGTGGATTTATATTTTTCTTTTGTTGTATTTTTAATGTTGCGTGTGTCTTACACATAATATATTTCATTTTGTGATATTTTTAACTATAAAGTACTGTTATTGTAAATCCAAATGGAATAATGGTGACCTAATTAAATATTCAAGAATTTATTTGTAAATCACAAAAAAAATGTAAAACTGTAAATATATTGACAAAAAAACGAACTGCAACACAATAATTGATTATTATATCTCTCATCAAGTACACTGTAAGTTCTTTGAATACTTACCTAAAGTATGTTATTATGTAGTAGTACAGTCTACTAAAGGTAAACCGGTCCAGTGAACAAAGTATTGATAATATTGTGAACATTTTTTTATTCATGAGCAATCACAGAAAGTACATGACATTGTAATATTATTTATGAAATTACTATGTGATGTGATCTTCGGATCAATTTTGAGTACAGTATAGATAATAAACAACTGAATATGTGATTTGACTGTTTTATTTCAACTCCTGTTCCCCACATTTTACTGATACTGTGACAAAACTATAAACACACAAAGACACACACCTCACATGATAATATTTGGTATATTTAGATTCTAGAGTAATAATAATAATGAACGCATGTCATTCCATTCAATATAGAAATATTCAACATTCAATAATTCAAATTTAATTGTTTCATCGTAAAGAGAAACAAAATGTCTGCCAATAGCGCCAGTACACAATAATTACTTGCCCTGTTGAAAGGCAGGTATGTTGAAGGAACTTATAATAAAATTAGACGGTATTACCTTTTTAACATTGTCAATAAACCAGTTGCTATTTTTATAAATGTTATTAGAAATTGACTATTACTTTTAATACACAATTTTAGCTAGCACATTTCTAACAAGAACTTGTAGGCATAACACTTTTTAAATGTATTTCTGAACAAGTAAGCGGCTCACCTATGAAGTTACCGGCCCCCACGCACTTCACAGTAGCAAAATGGGACAAATGCGAAGCGTAGCAGGAAACATCTTGACCTCATTTCAACCAAGCACAAAGCGCTCCCCTTCGTTTCTAAATAACGCAGCATTTGAAAATAATAAGACATCGTCAATGACCTAGTTGTAAATTGACACAAAAAACCCTTGTCTACAGTACATTTGCCTTTTATTATTAAATAATTACTTTTATTACAAATAGCCTACCTACATTTGTTAAGTTCCGGATAGTAGACTTCACGAGCCTTTGAAAACGTGGAAGTACTTTGGAATATCTGCGTATTTATTTTTATTAGCACAATTGTATGGTGGGAGCAAGCAACAGACTAGCTACCTGATGGAAATTTGTCACCGTTTCATTAGAATATTTGCAACACCAGTGGATTCGCCAATGCGCCGCCGGTTTTAGTTTGAGAGCTTTTCGCACCTATTATAATGGCTCATGCAAGCTGTAGCCCATACCATAGCGTTCTGGGAATACCTTGTGAAACTCCACATTGCAAAACCGTGGTAAAACGGACAGTTCAACTCGAACTACATCTGGCAAATAGTTTGTTGAAGAAAAGTGACGTGGGTTTCTACGTGGGTGACTAAATAGTTTCTCATAATTATTTATGAAGGTGGTAGAATACACAGAGGGAGACTACACTCCTCTCTAGGCTCAAAGGCTGTAACACCAGTTATTTAGGCGTTAACAATTCAAATTCGACTTAGGTTTGTTAGTTTTTAAAAACATTGAATTATGTTTTAAAAACGAATTAATGTTTTTTTTTTTTTTTTAATAAAAACAAATGATTAGTTTTTATAGGTATCATACTTTATTCTTCATTTAAACATAAAATAACAATTGACTTCGGAATTAAACAAACACAACTTAAAATAGCACATAGCTAAAATATAAAATGACCAAAAATAGTTCAAGATGCATATTTTTTTCACGAGTCGTGAAAATCAAAAATTAATTCTATGAATCAACAAGCTAAGACTAGAATTAGAAAATACATATCAACAGATCTCTTAAAGCATATCAATTTATAACATTACAAAATATATAAATTATGGGTGTAAAAAAGTAACTGATTCTTGAAATATTCTAATACTCAGATAGGGAACACAGGAAGTTTAAAAATAAGAATGAAAATATATAAAATAAAAAAGAGTGATATAAACTGGTAGTCAAAACATAATTATGAGTATTGAGTCTGCGTGTAAAGTACTTACCCGAATACTTAGACAATATATACTCATATTTGACAAAAACTTTATCCAATGTCCGTTGTCGGGTCAGGTATTTGGTGTTAGAGTAATAAACTAGCAGCTGAGAGTATAAAGTTGCATATTATATCATGCGAATTACAGATTAAGTACTCATGTATCTATTTCAATGCAATAACATGTTTTATGTTATGCACTAATAAAATACTGCAATGACGAAAAAAATTAAGGCAAATTTAAAACAGCAGAGAGCAGTCATAATAAGAATTTTCTATATGTATTACAAATGGTAATACATCGGATTGCAAAAAAAAATACTTTGTAAAAACTCAAATTTTACATGTACTAAACTTCTATTATTAATTTGCATTTACATGTAATAATAAGAATCTCTGAATTCACAACATGTAAATAAGGGGCAGTGTTAGTATTTATTTTTCGAATGATTTTTGGTTCATCACAAAATGTGTCAACTTGATAACGACCAGTCTTTTGAAGCAATGAACTTTGGCACAAAAATCAGTTGCCCAAAAATATCTGTAAAGTTTTAAATTGTATAAATCGAGTACTCAAATATTTTCAAAGTTATATTTAAATTATATTGATAACAAACAGTTTACATAAAATTAATCAAAAGAAATCATCAGAAATTTAACAATAAGAAAGCAGTCAAATAATTCAGAATAAAATAATTCAACTTGACTTTGCCGCTATTCAAATAGAGCCTGCTTTTTGCAATAGCCATCTAGAGCGATAAGAAAAAACAAAAATCACACCAGCACATTGCTCATTGTCAATATCATTATTTTTAATACCGTATAATACTTCAAACCATTCTTTCTTGACAGAATCGAACTAATCTAACACAATACAGCCACATCGCTCAATAAGATTTACTTCACTTTCGCTTGTGTACAAATATTCGAATAGATTTCTATGTAACGTGAAATATTGTATAGTGAAGCTATATACATCTGTACAACAGGCACTATGTTCATATTGCGTTTGTTAACACTTATGTACAAGTCAGCATGCATACTACAATAATGTGTAAAAATGCAAATACAAAATTGTTATACAATTTTTATTCAACAAGGCTACTTCTATCTTTATTACCTAATTCAAGTCTATATTATTAATAATACATTGATTCGTTACTCAGCTTTTACTTGTAACGTTCCAGTTTATAAGTTCTTGTCATTATTTAGATATACACATTTAACGGTCTTATGTTACGAAAAAGATTTTTTTAACATTTGATTACGCAAGCTATGTAATTTTGTAGTAACAATTCTAAAAATAACACGAACAAGCACTTAAATTGGTGTCACCATGGGCGTATATTTGGGGGTCCAAGCCCTTAGAAGAAGAAACATTGGCAAGAAACAAAAAATTCGTCAACGCGGCCTTTTTATTTCTTGTGTCTATACTACGCCCAGGATGATGAAGCCGACAGATTTTGTACTAGAATTAAACATGTATATTAATAAAGATATTCCAAATATTTTAATACTATTACCTAAGTAATATTAAGGCATACTTTACGTGTCTAATAAAACATTTATGGTGTTACTTTTTTAATTAGTAGCATACGTACATACGTGCAGCTCACCTTATTCAAAATTATCACTTAAGTCCACTTATACCACACATACGTAAAACCGACTCCAAATAGCTGTCCTGAGGTCGGTCTCCATTCACAACTACTATGTATATCTTAGAAATGTCCTTCAAAGTAGTCTTATACCAGTATAAAACACAGCAGAAGCAAACGCTGCATTAAAGCTGTAATACGTTTGTTCACTTTGAAAGCTACCCTCTGTGATAGGAAGTGGTATTGACAAGCACATTACGTAATTCTACAATGTATAACAAATTTATTTTGATATCGGTTAACGAAAAAAAAATACTGTACCAATAAGATAATCATGTACGTGTTTCGAAAGGTTTATTGTTAATTAAATCGAATATTTTTGTAGGATTATAGAATTATTTTCATACTATCTTAAAATAACTATGATACTATTAAATCATTAAATTCATGATACATTATTTTTACAAACGATTTCAGCTTTTTTGATCCACAGGGCGGACTAATTTAATACCAACAAAAAGTACACCTACGAAATACTAAACGCCAATAATTAATGCAGTATTTGTAACATGCGTAATTAAAAAAACGTACATGAATACTTGATATACCGATGAATATTCCAAAATGGTTTGCTTAGAAAATAAAGAATTGGAAATACATAAGATAAGGTGGTTCATTCATTATATTAAACTATTACATAAAGCGTATTAAGAGTATTTAAAATGTAAAAAGCTATGTAAAAATGTGATTTAAAACAGATCATAGCATGTTGTTTACAGTAAGATATGAGTAACATTGCAGTTTTAGTGTTGCATTATATATTTTGTTTCTATTCAATTGCGGTTAAATCGCGAGCTGAGTTTAATCACAGTTAAAATGTAACCATAAGCGGCTATGTTTTATACCTTAGTGCTTGCGTTTCATAGTGTCATAGTCATATCTTAGTGCACTAATTCAAAATCGGACAAGCTGCAACAGTAAATGACTGCATAATTTAATAATTCCATCAGGTTAAGTTGTTATCAAATGTTATCTTATTATATTCTTCATACGTCGTTTGTTTAGCAGTTCCGTTATTAATCTCGAGGAAGGCTTGATACCGGTTCATGTCTTTGCTTCGATAGTGTATTTATCTCATTATCTCCTCGTAATTGAACCGCGGTAAGTTGCTGATCGAACATACATAGAAATATTAAAGTGTATCAGATCGTAGTATTGTCCGCATATTCTTCACATATCACTTCAATAGTTTACCTCTACTTTCCAATATTTTCACAACTAATCTCCGCATTATTGGCGAAGGATTTTGACAGTCTTTGAATTTTTACACGTTGTTTGTACACTGGTCTGGTCATGGGTAAGCTGCAACTATGAACGGTTTTAAAGTGTGCTACTTAAGTTTATATGTTCCTTTAACGACATCATACATGCATGAGACCATGCAGTGAGGGCGTGCAGGGTAAAACCATTGGATAGGCGGTGAGAGAGGTGCACCACGTGCGAGGAGCGAACGGAACAGTGTCGTTTGTTCCCAAGCGGATACACGAGGCGACGGGCAAACAGGTTAACCCTTAATCAGGTGAGGTAGTGAGGCTTCGCACGATTCGACTTATTGGGCTTATGCAATGCGGAACGAGCGAGGTAACAGCCGCGGTTAAGCCCCGAGCGACGACCCCCAAACGACTCGGGGCGAACGAGGTAGCAGGGGCGGTTATTTTGCCTCGTAACTCGACATGTTATGGCGGTGTCGCTGCAAGTCGAGGGTTTCTTCCTTTCCCGGACGGTCTGTACGGCTCGAATAATCGCTCTTTGCTCGTGTAATTCTTATTTTCTCAGTGGTTACATTGTCCACCAGTGACGTAGGCTACCGTTAGGTAGCAAGGGGGTAGTTTAGGTCCTGAATGACAGGAATCACATGACTCAAGGTAGCGGGGCGAGAGTGGCGGTTCAGCTCCGAGTGACGGAAGCCACGTGACTCGGACCGATCAGGGTAACCGCCGTATTAAACCGAGGAATGGGAGCCACGCGACTCAAGGCGAGCGTAGCAACTGCCGCAGTTAGGTCCCGAGCGTCCGGAATCAGTCCATCTGAGGCGATAGGGGACAGCGGGGTGCGCGGCAGCTAGGCGCCGAGCGAGGGGAACCAGGCGGCGAGGGGCGAGCGCGGCAGCGCGGCGCGCAGCGCGGCCTCCTCGTGCGCGGAGAGGCGCAGCAGCGCGGCGAGCGCGCGCGTCAGCTGCCGCGCCTCCAGCTCGCGCGCCGTCAGGAAACGGAGCACCACGTGCTTCAGGTACCTGCATAGAACATTACACATATACAACTCGCAAATTTATTTCCAAGGTGGTAGAACCAGTGTAGTTCAACCGGGGAAGTACCACCGCCACACCTATTTCTAGTGTGAAGCATTTCTTGCGTTTCGATAGAAGGGTGTGGTTGCAGGCACACTTTCGCATGAGGCGACCATCATAGTCCTCGGAAGTAGCAACGCATCTGTGATTCACTTCAGATGGAACACAAGTTCTGTATGTAGTTTATTACAGATGTCTATGGGCGGCAGTGACCACTTACCATCAGATGGCATGCTCGTTAGCTACTACAGCCATATAAAAACTTGAATCTTAAATCAATATAAATGATACACTCTAGTTAATTCAATCTCAATAGTTAATTTTAATCTATCATCAACAATACAACAACAACAGTAACTGGGCCTTACTGTTATTTGTTCTGACTCGACCGTTTCTTTTGCATGCAAAATTGTTCGCCTACCCACTCTAGTGCTCACAAAAAATATCATTGTTAAAAACTAATTTCTCAGTAAGCTATTTGTAATCTTTTTGGGAAATAAGAATCTTAAACCATAATCTATATATTAATATGTGAAGCAAAAACTTGTGATTCGTTTTTAAGATACTTGCCGCAGGCGGAGTATGAAATAACGCACGGTTATAGTTGATGTAGAGAAAGATTGCGCAATGCTAATAATTTTTCAAATAATGCATAAATCATACATAAAATCAACTATAAACACATTACACACACTACTTTGCATTTGACACAAAAACATACATCATCAACGAAATTGAAGATTAAATTTATTTAAATTAGAGAAATATTGGTGCTGCTTTGGACAATATGAAGTTTAGTTTTTTGATTTAAATTACGATCGAGTTTCGACCGTTGCGACGAGTAACTAGTATGTATAAATGTTCGAAATCTAACGACACGTTAGATCTCAAAAAATACGAATTTAAGTTGCATCCATATTTTTTTACCAGATGGCACTTATTTCTAGCGTTTATTATATAAGTAAAATTATATTTAAGGTCTTGCTTTTTGATGGAAGGTTGTAGTTGCCGGCTCACTTTTATTCTATCTTAGTAGTAGTTAGTGATTGACTATAGAAAGAAACCCTGTTCTATGTGAACATGCTTACAGATGGTTATGGCAGGATGGGCAACAATGTTTGCTATTTCAATTGGATAATAAATATATCTACTCAGGTTATTTTAGTACTTTTATTTTTAAACATGAAAATAACAAACGCAAAACACAAACACAAACGCAAAAAAGCGAACTTGTATCTCGAATAAATATAAATTTACATTACACATCTAATCAATTACATTAACATTAGAATAGTTTCATAGATTAGATATAATAGTTTTAGTTGAAAATTCAATATGTAGAAAATAAGATACCAGTAGGTCATATTATTTAAAAATATTTAAATATTTTTTAGCTTGGAGTAAAGTTGCATTTTAACAACAATCGAGATACAACAAATGATGCTTTCAGGCGTCGATATGAAAATAATACCGAATAGTAATTGGCTCGGGCCACCCTTGGACATCTGTACTCAGCCCCAAATAAGATCATAGTCATACCTGAGATTGACCACCGATGTACTATCACTATTGTACCTTCGGCGCCGAAAATAATAAATTCTACCACCTTTAAAGGTTCAAAGACAGCATACCACCACAGCTGGACTCCCTTTACTACTTTAAGTCGAGCTGCAGTTTGTCGACCAAAACAAAATAGTCGCCAAATCCTCCGGCCCTCTTACACCAAAGGTAAGCGCAGCGCCCTTTGTTGCGCGAGGACTGCTGTACCCCTTTTGTCTATGAAGTTTCGCGTTTTTTTTTCCACCCAAAAAATTCCCAAATCCCGGCTTAGTAAACTACTAAGTCGGAAAAAATCTGGTAACGCAGTCAACGTGCCAGATTTTTTTTACTAAGTCATAGTTAGCTATGTACAAGTTGTAAAGTAGTTAAGCATCTGAATAATGTGACATTACAAAAATAAAACACAGACACTAATACATATGAAGTAGTCCAATATAAACCACATGAGCATCGCATCTACAACCAAACTACGATTAGCGGACTATCCTATATTTAATCAGTGGCCATGGTTTGCCGCGGTGAGGCTGAGTGTGGACCCTTTTGTAAAATTTTACTGCAGCAATGGTCTAATTTAAAAGTAATGTATACTGTTATTTATGCCAACTAGTACACAATGAGTAGTATTTTTATTTTAAATAAATATTTCCTAATTTCTTTCTTATTTATGTACTATTCGGTGTCATTTCTTTAACCTTAACTAGATAGACCACCAAAAAACGACACGAAAAACATACCTTCTACTAATTTCCTGTTCCTCAGCGGAGGTGAGATCTGATTTACTACTCTGTAGTTCGCGTTGCAAAGTTTTCTTCATGTCCGATATTCGGTTATCTAAAGTCTTAATTTTCTGAAAATAAAAATATGTACTGTAATCCATATAAACCACTAAATTTCACAAGGAGAGGAATGTGGACCACAGCATCATCATACACATCACACAGATCATTTCAAATTACTTATTTGATTGGATTGACTCTATTTCATTTTTTTTTTGAAGTGAAACTTCTTTATCGGGGTTGGAAAAAAAATTAGTGTAACAATTTTTCGTTACGCGCCATCTTTACGTTACGTTACGTTACGTTACGCGCCATCTTTTTCTTATCCCTACCACGCGTGATATTAGATAGATTATTATAGATTAGATTATTAGATAAAGTTTAATAAAAGCCTTTTATTAAACTTTATCTAATTTAACTTTATTTAACCAATTTCTGCAAAGTTGCATATAGTAAATTATTTTTTGAAAAATAACGTCATAAAGAAGTTTCACTTCTTACGAGTGTACGCTAGTACACGCACACATTTTTTATTTATTTTGGTAAAGAAATTCTATAAATATTATGCATTTAATATTGTGCCAAAGTTATGTAAATACAGGAAATATTCGCAAACTAAACTCTTGATTTTTAATCGTATCTTTTGCTATCAACAGATTACAGTTTTGTTGGAATTGGCGGAAATTTTACAGGTCGTAGTAACCAGATCGGTGTCACGATAACGTAAGGATTATACAGTTGATATTGTCACATATTAATGTTATATCAATAATATCTTATGGATAATCGACGGATAACTTTTACGGTATCAACAAAGAAAATGTCAAATTTATTTTAAGAATGATATTTGTCAAACCTAAATTTTTCACAATATTACAAGTTTCATTGAAACCTGTAACATATTGCTTTATATGAAAGGAGAAAAATGAAAAAGTGAAGCGATTCTTACGTTCCAATAGAAAGGTATGGCTGCCGGCGCACTTTTTTTTTTTTTTTTTATTTGACTAAAGTAGCAAACGAGCATGCAGTCCACCTGATGGTAAGTGGTCACTGCTGCCCATGGACATCTGTAATCAACTTCATACAGAACATGAGTTCCATCTGAAGTCAATCACAGATGCGTTGCCACTCCCGAGGACTATGCTGGTCGCCTCATGTGAAAGTGTGCCGGCAACCACACCCTTCTATCGGAACGCAAGAAATGCTTCACGCTATAAATAGGTGTGGCGGTGGTACTTCCCCGGTCGAACTACACTGGTTCTACCACCTTGTGTATTCTTATAATGCGACCATCTTAGCACGGGAATAACGCACGTGTGATTGACTGGACACAAAAATCACGCTTTCACGCTTTCTACACTCATAGCCCCACACTAGGATTTGCTCCTGTGTCGTGGGTACCATGGACATACACAAGATGAATACACAAACACCCAGACCCAGAACATGAATCTTCATTCAGATACCTGTCTGGCCGGGAATCGAACCCGGGTCGTCAATCTTGTATGAAGTTCCTTACAATTGTCCATGGGCAGCAGTGAAAATTTACCATCCGGTGGACTGCAAGATCGGTTTCTACTTCAAACTTATAAAAAGAATGAGTTATAAGAGTTATCAATGAATATATATCGCTATACGTAATAATTTAAATATGTAGTTGCCGGCACACTTTCACATGAGGCGACCATCATAGTCCTCGGGAGTAGCAACGCATCTGTGATTGACTTCAGATGGAACCCATGTTCTCTATGAAGTTGATCACAGATGTCCATGGGCGGCAGTAACCACTTACCATCAGGTGGACTGCATGCTCGTTTGCTACTTCAGACAAATAAAAAAAAAAAAATATGGTGATTTATTTTATCTCGATTGAATACATGTTGTATTTTATTTTATGGTTAGTACTTAAGATCAATTGTATTAGATATCTATTCATAAAATAAATAAATATAATTCCTACCTTAAGATAAATAATAAACATATTATCAATATTAATTTACATGAATACCTTATTTTTATCACAGATTTCAGTTTCTAAGTCTTGTACTGTCTTCTTAAGTGTATTCTCGCTGTCGACCAGCCCGTCCACTCGTTTCTTTAATTCCTCTATTTCCGCAATACGAGATGCCTCGTTCTCTTTTATTAACATACACGCTGCTTGATTCTGTAAATTCAATAAATATTCAATAAATAACTACTGAATCCACCAATTCGCACTTGGCCAGCGCGGCGGACTATGGCTTAAACTCTCTCATTCTGAAAGAGGACCCGTGCCCAGCAGTGGGCCAATAATGAGTTGATGAGAAGAAGAAGAACTACTGAATAAAATTAAAAACTGTGACGTTAAGTGAAAATAATATAAAATAACTAACACTCTTAAATATATTTACTTGGTTTTAAGAAAAATGAATTGTAAAGTGGAATTCATTAACATTCAATAATAAATCTTGTTGTTAAATTATTAGCTAATACTACGTCTGAACTTAGTTGAAATCTGAACAAGAAGAATATTATTTTTAATGTCCTATTTCCTATCACGCGGTGTTGATCTGAATATGCATAACCCATGCATCCTAAAATTTCATAGATACTCTTCCTGTTACCTGATTTTCGCTACACGTATGTGCATTATAATAAAACTGCAACGAGTTGATTCACGTTTTATAAGGTCATACCCGCATGCTTCACACACTAACATAAACCTGCATGACAATAAATCACGGGCGCAGCCGAATTTGAGTTTAGAGGGGAGTTAAAAAAATAGGCGTTGCGGTGGTAACTCCCTAGACAAACCATATCGTTAGTGGAAAGGAAATAATGCTAAATCGCCATAATATCGTTTGTGGGAAATGAGGTTTGAAGGATATTTTTACAGAAATAAATCATGTCACCTTTATTTTGATGCGATTATGTTGAGTAGTATGAACTCCCAACAACAAGATCCCACAAAAAATAAAAGTGACATGATTTCTTTTCTGTAAAAAAAATACTTCAAACCTCATTTCCCTCAATTGGTTTTTGGCGCTTTAGCATTATATCCTTTCCACTGACGATATACGTTTTGCCACCACCACTACATTGAGAGCACGAGAGCTAATGAGAAGGAGAGCCAATCCAAACTACATACTTTCATGTAATAGTTCATATTCTAATTCCTTATAACTTCTTGTCAGTGTCCGTATGTGTGTGTCCGTATTAATTACCTCTTTATGTTGAGCTATGATCCCCTCTAGCTCGGATATCTTCGCCTTCAAGTCGGTGACCTCGGACTCGAGGTACCGCTCGTTGCATTTGCTCATTTCTATATTTTGCGACATATGAGCGTTACGGAGCAACGCTTCGTCCTTTTCCCGTTTCTCTCTGGAATTAAAAATATATTTTCTATAACTTTTTGTGTACAAAATACGTGACGAATAGACAACCCCTTGTCTTGGAAAAGTCGGTTTTTTTTATCTGACTGAAGTAGCAAACGAGCATGCAGTCCACATGATGGTAAGTGGTCACTGCTGCCCATGGACATCTGTAATCAACTACATACAGAACATTGGTTCCATCTGAAGTCAATCACAGATGCGTCGCTACTCCCGAGGACTATGATGGTCGCCTCATATAAAAGTGTACCGGCAACCACACCTTCCATCGAAACGCAAGAAATGCATCACGATAGATATAGGTGTGGCGGTGGTACTTCCCCGGTCGAACTAAACTGGTTCTACCACCTTGATGTAAAAAATAGAAGTAACAGCCGAGCATAAAGTCCATTTGGTGATAAGAAGTCCCAGGTGTCCATGAATACCTGTAACCAACTCCACATGGAACACGCGTTCTACCTGAAGTTGATCACAAAAGAAACTTCTAAAGACTGACAATAAAGCCTTATATGTAAATTGGTATCCATTTCTTCCATTGATCCTTTCCATTGAAGCTCAAATACTCAAGTATTGATGCACTATAAAATAATAATAATATTTATTTATTTAGGTAACCAGACTCATAATTATATTTAGCTCGCATACAATGTTCTGGCATATGAACAATATTAAAATAATAGCTTAGTTAAGTTTTCAAATTCTGATTAAAGAAGTCGGTTAAAAACGAAGTACGGAATACTTGGAATGAGATTTGAACTTGATATGCTAATGTATCATATAACCGACTATCAAATTAACCTATTGACAGATTAAATTAATATTTGAGCTAAATGAAGCGTTTCCAAGTATTGAAATGTGTGTATGTTTTTGTTGTGTGTGTGTGTGTGTGTGTGTTCTGTGAATTCAACAACGTCGTCTTAAAACACGCAGCTAAATAAACCTAAGAATTTTAACCTTGAATCTTAAACACACTTTTTAAAGATTCCAAATAGGCTCGCGTTAATGATACTATTAATTGATTATAGAAACGTACCGATTATAATAATTTAACTATAATATTATGCAGACGACCTGTGCTTGGCTTCCGGGTTTATCGCGCGCTTTGACTAGACAAGTATTAATTTGGTTAGATTGGATTGATAAATTAAATGGTGATTTTTAATTTTTGTTATATTCTTTGTATAATTGTTTGTGTATCCTTAGCAATTTATTTTAATTATCAATTTATTAATCATTTACTTGCATCACACTGAATATTATAAATCAAAATTGAAGTCAAAATACGTGTTACAGTTTAATACAGATTGTAAGGATTGTTTGTATTAACTGCCACATAAACTGTTCTTATGTTAACAATAAAAAGTATAATTGTATATTTGTAGAATTTCTTATCTGAATCTCCAATAGATTTATTGAATTAATACGGGCAAATATTGCCAAGTATTATCTAATTATCCCATATTTTCTTATTAAATTCGTTAGAAATTATCAATGTCTGAGTTAAGCTATAGAGATCTCCGAACTAACCAACGTGAGTTTAAGATTGCAGCTTTTTGTAGCGTAGCATACATAAATTTTGAGTGCTTTTTAAGAAATTGTAACTGCTTGAAATTGCTATTTTGGTATTACACCTTATTTCATCGACATTTTACGAAAAATAAGTATTTATATTAACAGCAAAAGGCAACCTCCGACGCGCACACAGGCTTATAAAATATAAAAAGAAAAATACAGCTTACATAATATTTTGTTACATGTTTGTTACAAAAATGTTCACATTAACTCACTTGTCAAACTTCCTCTGTATATCTATGCAGTCGTGTTGTATCTCCGTCACGATGGAGTTGAGGTGGTTCACCTCCGCCTTCTGCTCGTCGTACAGTCTATTGGACTTTTCCACCTTCTCCCGTAGGATCTTCACCAGGGTCCGTTCGTTCTCGAGCGCCTCCGTCAGGCCCCTATTGTCCTCTGTCAGCTTCTCGATACGGCTTTCTAGGTCCATCGTTAGTTCCTGTAATATTTGTTAGTTAATTTACCACTTTAATAGGTACAAGTGACGATATCGTCAATGTGCCTGTGGATTCCTTTTTGTAATAAATTCAAATTTGCTTTTTTGAAAAATAAATGTTATTCGTATTTATTTCAAAATTTATTAACACAGACTTATTTTGTACTTTAAATACTTTTACCACCACATAGGTAGGTGTTATGGAGTAAGAAAAACCGTCAGAAATTCCAGGATTTATTTACATTTTATATATTTATTATTTATTTTATCTTACCATTGTCATATAGCAAGATATTAATAACGATTTATTTCTGGTATTTTAAAGTTAGGTCTATATCATAGGTCCTCCGGTAATTAATAATAATCAAACCGATATTATTGAGAAATCAAGTCGTTTGTCATCAAGAATTGCATACACGTAACATATTTTTTTATTTTTTCTCAAACAGGCACATTGGCAATATCCTTCGATTTCAATCCATTGTAAAATAATTGCTTAGCTATAGCCGGTGATTGTGCAATTATACAATATTTACCTTATTCACTACGTCACTAACTACACTAGAACTACTATTAAACTACAAACTACGTCCAATACGTATAACGAATATAACGATGCAGCCAAGTAGTGCAACTCAATTTTGTTAACAACGTAACTGTGCAGATTCCGTGCAAACTAAAAAAATATTTTAATCTTAATGCTAATTATTCATAATATTAGTTAACTGTCCTACACAAGGTATCAAATGGTAATGATGTTATGTACTGCACTGTGTTATAGGTAGGTTAATTAGGAAAAATCTTAATGATTGTATAATGATAGTATTTTTCCTTTTAATATTTGTGAGGATTTTCTAAACATTATATGAAGTTAATATAAATTGTGTATTAGTTGATAAGTAGAGGTGGTTATGAAATATCAAGATCATTTATTAATAAGTTCAATTCATGTAACACTACTTTTAGAGAATTAAAAAGAAAGTTAATGTATTATTTTATTCAGAGTTAAAAATGATGCAATAAATCTGAAAGTCCTTATAAGAAGCGTATTGATATAAAAAAGCGTTGATTCGACATGCATGGTTGAGGAAAACAAAGAAAAAAATAAATGGAATGTATAGTTTATTGCCAAAAATATGCAGCGTAAAATAAAAGATGTGTAACAAAATATAACTTTAAAATAATAAAAACAAAACAATTTATTCAACATAGTTCAAAAATAACCAATGTACATATAATGTGATACATTAACAGATGCCAAAACGGCTTTTAAAACATGTTTCCGATTGAAAATTTAAATAGTAACCTTGACTTAGCGATGATACATTAAAGACTTACTTGAAACGTATGCGACATACAGTTTAAAACAACACTAAACACTAAGCACTAAAAACAATAGGTATTCTATTCCATATGACGCATGTTGCTCAGTCACATACTCACTACGACTGACAACTAAAATTCGCACCTCGCAAACATTGTCACGTGAGACTGACTATCTATATTTTTTTATCGTATACAACCATATTGCGATAACAAGTTTATACAAATTTACTCCGATAAGCGTATATAATATGTTGCTGTGACACAAGTGAAAGCTAAAGCTAAGTGCTCACACTGTGAAACTTATAAAGTGATTTTCGGTGTACAAACAAACACCACCTGTTAGTTACGTCAACATATTTGAACACATATACTGCGCAATTCAATTGATTTCATCTTTAATTCATTGTGTGTTTGATTAATAATATTATAGGTAATTTATTATCTCGGATATAGGTAAAATTATATGTTACTTTTTTATATTCTTAAATTCTTAAATTTACAATTAAGTAACAAAATATCGGTGCTAACTTGTGTATATAAAACTAGGTGTACCTATAATTATGTTTTTATGTATTGAAAATACGTACCGCTAATTCATTCTTTCAAGTATAATTAAGTACAAAAATAATTTAAGTGTCTCAAAAATAATAAAAAATAAAATAAAAAATTGCCTATTAATAAAACAGGAACTCAAATTTCACAAATATACAATGTCATTTTTACAATCTTATTGTAATTTTAATTTATTTTAACACTAAAACCAAATAAAACGCATATAAGCAATTCGTTACGTGCGTATTGAAATAATCAAAGCACTAAAAAAATAATCTACACTGTATATACTAATGAAATATTTGACTACATTAAAGAAATTTAACAACAAATTTACGATACATAACACATGACTATACCATAATCACGTCGTATAGCCTTTTGAAAAAATAATTTATTTCATCAGGATTATCATTAAGAGCTTTTTCACACAAGCGCTTCAACGACGTTGACGACGTGACAACGCCGCTTCATCGTGCCGTCTGCATTGTGTTGTTTAGTCTCATAAACTTAAACAAAATTAATATGAAGTAAGAAATACTGCTATTGACTGCTTATGAAAAGAAAATTATAATAAAAACGAAAAACAAATATAAAAGCCTATGGTACCCTACATGAAAGCTACAATCATGTTAGAGAGCTATTAATATGCTATGTATTATATGTATTATATGTAATAAATAAATGCATATAAACATATATTCTTAAAGCGATATAAATAAAACGTAGTCATCTCTGCAAATAAACGATTTAGCGTATGCGGATTTACTTAGACTCGTCTAAACATGACGCTACGCTAAAGTCGAATGTCCATCGCACGTCTACGTCGCAAAAACGCTAGTGTGAAAGAGCTCTTACTAGTTTATATAGCTACCAGTAATCTTTCTTAATCTCCAAAAATAATTACTTTGTCAATTTGACTAAGTAGGTATAGTAATATGTTATTTTACACTTCTCTTAAGTACTAATAAACTCATCTAATCACAGGTAAATAAATTCTATTCTACTCGTTTCTTTGTACTATTTTCTAACAAGATGTGTAAATATTTGAACCTACTTTAATTTAAGATAAGACGAGTTTACTAGATTTATCTCACAACAAGCTCTAATTTAGGCCATCCCAGTAATTTCAACATTACATTAGTTAGAAGTTAGAAATTTTCTTTTTTCCATTAAGAATTTTAATAAAAAACTGATCAGTTCTTACGATTTTTTTCCTGTACTTTGAATAACTCATTAAAAATTTGGATTTAATAAATCATACTTATTAGTATCTTAGCGATTTGCTCTAACTTTACCCAGCATTCCAATACTTTTGATATCCACTAGTCGACTGTCCCTTATACCAATATCAAAAAATAAAAATAATTCCAGCTTTAAGCAGAGAATGAAACTAAGGTACTCCCAAATAAACTCCTATATATGTATAAAACAGTCAGATAAATTTAAATAAAAAAAACTAGTAAGTTAACATAATTATGTACTGCAACTATTTAAACCGAAGATTTAAAAATGAAATATCATTAACGCAATATTGATAAATCATCGCAAAAATGTATAAAACTAAACAATCATTGGGCCGTTCAAATGTTACGTAAGCAGATTTATTACAATTATTTACCAAATCCCCCTCGTCAGCAAAAGTAAGCAAAGCTCCAACCCCCTCCCCCCCCCCCCCATGTTTACGTAAACATTTTTCAATTATTAATGTATTTTTGTACAGTATTGTAAAAAAGTAAATTAATAGCGATGACGTAATCATCATTTAGACCCCTACCCCCTATGTCATCCAAAATGAGCTAAACAAAGACCCCCATCCCCCAATAGTGCTTATAACATACTTGAACGTGCCCATTACCTATGTACTTTCAGCAATTATATCAAATAGTGATGTATAATTGACCCAATATTACACGAATTCAAAACACGCTGATGCATTACCAGCATATGAGCAGACATAACTAACAATTAAATAAATTTACATAAAAAGTAGTGTTATTTCCAAGCAATGTACTAGGATAGCATAAACCGAGCGTAGTCTAAGGACGGCGTTCTAAGTTCTATGGACACCGCTAAATGCTGTAGAGGCTCGGACTCACTCCCGTGTGGCTCGCGGCGCTGCGGAGGGACTTCACCTCCATCGCGAGCGAGTGCACTTCCCCGTTCAAACGCACCACCTGATTCACCGGCGATATCAGTACACAGCTACATGGATTAGAGTAAATGAAAAAGTGGCTTGAATTTACGAGCGTGCGTATAATTTCGATGACAGCGATGTAATGAAAAGCGAATGGGTCTAGTATTTACAGTGTTCGAATCGAATAGCAAATTAAATATAAATGTTCCGATGATCGGACGTCAGACGTTCCTACTAGTGATGTAACGAATGGCATTGTTTGATTCGCGAATGGGAATATTCGTTATCAACGTTCGCGATTTATTTGAGTTCTTGGTATAGAGTGCCGAAGGATATAAATAGTACGCTTTAGATAGACAAACTGTAGCTCGACTTCAAATTGGATAGATCTGGTGACCTTTTTTTTGCGAAGCAATGCAATTCAATATCTACATTCACACCAATTCTTTTTTTTAGGTCGACAAAATGTAGCTCGATTTCAAATTGGATAGATCTGGTGACCTTTTTTTCCGAAGTAATGCAATTCAATATCTACAATCACAAAATTTTTTTCTTAGGTCGTCAAACTGTAGCTGTATTTCAAATTTTATAGATCAGGTGACCTTTTTTGCGAATGCAATGCAATTCAATATCTGCAAAACATTCGCCACAATTCTTGCGAATGCGAATATCCGAAAACATGCGAATATCCGCGAATACAAATGCGAATATTCGTTACATCACTAGTTCCTACCTTCGCGTCGCTATTGGCGAGGGTCTGTTTGACTTTGTCGAGTTCCGCCGTGACCGAGAGCAGCTTGTCCTGCAGCTCCCGCTTCTCGGCCTCGACGCGGCGCCGCTCGGCGCCCTCCTCGCCGGCCTGCCGCGACAGGCGCGCCACCTGGCGACACAACCCCGTATCACAAGGCGCGGACGTAAGGCTGACTGCGCATTTGCGTTTTGCGCACGCGTTTTCTGTTCATGGTGTTGTTACTCCAACGATGTTTGAACGTGAATGTGGTTTTGCCGGCGGGTTTAACTTCCAACCCCCTTTTGAGCATGTAACGATGGGCGTATAAAAATAAATACAGTTTGGCATACATCTAAACGTAACTTCGATACATTATAAAAGATAAGTTAATAAAGCTTAAATATTAGTAGTAAAACAAATAGAGTATACACACATAAAAATACAAAAAGAAAATAGAATTGAAGTAAATAAATAAAATAATTTTATGTACAATGTTATACTGTAAACATGCGACATGCTTGATTCCTGCATAAATCAATTACACCACTCAATATGCAAATTAAAATTTCTATGTAATTTTCTACTTACATATCAACTCAAAGCCTTTACTTTCCTCACTTATGGATTTAAATAAATAAATAAACAATATAAAAATAATGCTTACTTTGATGATTAGGTGTGATGATCTGATATCTATAGGTGATTCACTTTATAAAGTACGAAATAACTAAGATTTAAAACCGCACAATGCCACTAATATTCTTATTCTAAGACCGACATTGTTGAAATATATCATATGTTGAATAAACAGTAGGTATATATGTATATAACAGAATAGTTCTTTTTTTATTAAATAAAAACAATTCCTAATTAGGTTTGCATAAATAAATAAGGTGTGAAATGTATTTAAAAAAACATGTTGAATAATTTAAATAATATATGACGATATAAGTTATATATTTTATTTTCACATACGTTTAAACTATATGATATTACTTAAAAGGTATTGAAATTTAGGGAAATAAGAAAAAATAAACAAGCCTTTATTTGTTTGTTTTTGTATATAGTTGAAGAAGCAAACGAGTCTGCACCCCATATAATCGGAAGTGGTCACTGCCACCAATGGACAACTGTAATTTACCTTTTATTCCTTCTGAGGTCGACGACAGATCTTATGGATGACGAATAAAATACTTAGATATTACTTATCCGTGTTATATTAAATTATCGTATTAAATAAATAAACTTATACTTTTGTTAGAAATTTATAAACAAACGTCTTTTATATAATCATTGTTTATACATTTTCTTACGAATGTATATAAATTTTAAATAAATAAATGGTGCGATGAAATACCTGAGTCTCCAGCGAGGCAATCTGTCCACTCCAGGACGTCTTGACATCGGCGAGCGCCATCTTAGCCTCTTGCAACTGACGGGTGAGCACAGCTCGTTCGCGGGCGATGCGGTCGTAGTCCGCGCACCCGGTTGGCTTCACTTCGCGTTTATCTGTTACGAAAAGAACATTATTATAAAATTAGTTTCGTCGATAATTACTACACTGTCAAGTGTCAACGAAGTATATGTATAGGAGGTACACCTGCCACACCTATTTCTAATGTAAAGCAGTGCTGAAGGGTGTGGCTCGCATATGAGCTGACCATCTCAGTCCACAAGAATCAGCTTTGTTGTTTACAGGTGGACTGCTTTCTCGTTTATTGCTTTAATATTATAAGGCAAAAGAAAACACATTTGGTTTCGTCTATAACAAATAATAAAAGATACACTTCAAAATTCATATACTTGTTATAATATATTGCATGGTGAGAATAATAACCTGATTTAAAATTTTCTTTTAGCATTTATTTTCCGTATGACATGATCATTAAGTACAGGGGTATTAAAGGGATGTGACATTTAATTGTTTTTTTTTTATAATAGTATAAGCTATTAGTAGATTTCAGAATTGAATGAATGATTTATAAATTGTTACTTACGCACATAAAATAATTCCGCGAAAAAGTGTTTAAAGTATGTATCTGTAAAATCGACTGATATATAGACGGTTAGGCTCCAATCCACATAGTTCCCTTACCATCATCATGCATATGATGGTGCGGATGTTCCGGCGGCAGTGCGGCCCGTAACGCCGCGAGCTCATCCGCACGGTCGCGCGCGCTCGCGTCGGCCGCGCCCAGCTCCGCCGCTAACCGCGCGCGCTCGCGGGCCCACTCGCGTCTCGACTGCTCTATTTCCTCCTGAAATTAATGGTTTCATTACGTTGCGAGTTAGTTTGAAAGTTCTCTAAGGTATGAAGAAAGAGAAGAAGAGATAGGAAGGGAGGACCAGTGAAGGGTGACGGTTGGTTTACGATGATGACAACGATAACTATTATACTATTTATACTAATTTGATTGAAATAGTAAATGAGCAAGCAATCCACCTTATGGTAAGTGTTAACTGCCGCCCATTGACATCTGTAAGCAACTTCATACATAACAAGGATTCAGATGCGTTGCTACTCTTAAGGACTAAGATGGGTGTCTCATATAAAAGTGAACCGGCAACCTCACACTTCCAACGAAACGCAAGAATTGTTTCAGGGTAGAAATAGGTGTGGCGGTCGTACCTCCCCACTCAATCAATACCAATAAATTTAAGTTAGCTATTAAATTATAAGTATATTACGCTTTTAAGTTAACGATTACATGTTTAACATCAGTTATTATACAGATGCATAATAAGTTAGCGCCTGCAAGGCCGCGCTGCCCCCCTTGCGCGTAGAGGCAAACAGCACAGGCCAATGAAGGCTAGGGCACTAATGGACCCCTCCACCAATGTAAACGGAAGTATATGTATAAGCGCATCCCTCAAACGGCATGTATACCCGAAAAACAAGGACTCAAGTAGATATACCTGTAGATTAACCAACCATATTATGAAACACTCACTGTAATTGCGTCAAGCCTGTCCTGCGCATTTTCAGCGGCAGCCAATCTCGTTTTCAGTTCATTCAACTGTCTAACAGCTGTATCCCGTTCACTCATGGCCTTAGAGGCCTCCGCCTGCGCAGTCCGCGCTACTGTTTGCGCTGCGACTGCTTCTTCACCTGCAGACAATTTTAGAATAATTAACGCAATAAAAAAAAAACAAGGTGACATCAGTGACTGATAAATAATATGAATAAGCTTATCTGTATAAAAATAATTACTTATGAGCTTTGGTTGCTTTTCCTATGTGTAATGTATTACTGCCTTCTATCTTACATTATCCTAGTATTTTTATGTTAATGTATTTGATGTACTCCGTGCCTTTGACGGGGCATAAAACCATGTTGAAAAATTAAATCTTTTCATGTAATGTAATATGAATAGAGAATAGACTGAAAGTAATACCTTTATGTAATATTTGCAATTAAAAAAAAACAATTTTTATTATTGTAAACTTTTTTATTTAACTGAATATTATGTGAAACTAATAGTAGTATAGTTAAATTGCTATCAATTATTAACCAAAGTTACGGGTACTGCACACAACCTTTATAGTGAGTAATAATAACCTTGTATCTATAACTTTTTATAGTGAAAAGTTACATCACAAATGACACTGACAATTAGGGGGCATCCATTATTTATGTGTCATAATTTTGTCTCCCATAATGAATGGTTGTCCCGTTACTGTTATCCTACAAAATGTAGGTTCATAATCATAACATAAATAATAAAGTATACTTGTCATTTAAATAACTTGATTTATGTCTGTTTGAAACCACATCAAACTAAAACTATTGAATTTACATAAAAAAGAATGCAAACTGAGTATACTAGCAATATATATATTATCCCTGTAGTTCCAGAATCAGAATAGGGCTACGGTATCCCCTGTCTGTCATAAGAGGCGACTAAAGGTGCAGTAAGAGTGGGAGCTCGAACCATCCAGTCAAGTGAACCCATGTATATGTCCTAAACATCAGGAGGTGCAGTGAGTACCAATGCACACTGGGAAGAGTTCAAAGGAAGCAATGCACTTAGAGGACTCCGGTTGTGTTCCATTGGGGATCCCAGAGTCCTCCACGCAGCGCTGAGGATGGCTACAGTGGGGGTTTTAGTGATGAAAAAATCCCACATAGTCCGGCGTTGCTCCCACGGCGTCAGGTATCTTTTGAAGGTTCCCCCTCGATATATATATGCTTAGTTTGTATCTTGAGTTACCATTTAATTTGGGTGAAACTGCAGGGCATACCTAGTTGATAAATAAGATCTCCCTAATTTATAAACATATCGCTACTTCAAAACAAAAGGGCCACAACTCAAATAGACCTAATTTTACAGGAGAACCATTTAAACGGTGGCTTTGCACTGATGTTGCAGCGTAAATTCGAAAATACAAAAAAGACGTCAGTAGTGTTTTTATTGCTTAAAGTGTAAAATTCATGGGAATCTTTTTAAATTATGAAAATATAACCAACAGAATTTGAATTTTTACTTTAAAATGGATTTTGAATATTTTTGATTTGTAGCCCTTTTGTTTTAAAGCAGCGATATAATAATATGCTGGAATGTAATCATGATTCCTGTTAGTAAATTTTATAAAAATAGTAGCAAGTATTTCCCTTACAACTTGCTTTTTGCAGTTGGCTTTACAGTAACCCCAAAATATTTTGTACAGAATAACCTACTTTAAAGCCACCTTAATGTCTATAAGTTACAAAATATAAACTCATACATTCAATTAGCTCTGAAAATAATTTAAAGCACATTACTTGAAGTCCATTGATTCTCATTTTGTAATGCCAAGTTGTTGCGCAATTCATTATAGCTAATTCAGTTACATACCTTGGACCGAAGCTAATGATAATTTTAACTCTTCAAGTTTCTGTTCCCAGTAAACATCTCTGTCTCTTAGTTTTTCCTCTAACTGAGCAGCATACTGTTGTTGTAACCCTGTTTGATCCACCTGCCCTCCTGTACGCTCTGACAGGTATGAATGCAACTGTGGAGATATTGACTGTAACCAAAAACATGTTTTGTATACAATGTAGGAAGTCTTCTTGTGCAATACTATAGATCTATTCATTCTGGTATATGAATGAGCTAACAGTATTTAATAAGATTAAGGTTGTCACATAATAAGTTGTAATAGAATAATGTCACTTCTTTTGTAAAGTAATATAAACACAGATTATAAGGAACTTAAACATAATTTGCCTGTATTGGTAGTTACTAAATTACTTACATCTGATGTTGTATCTCCCTGTCCTCCTGAACTAGATGGACTTGTTGTGGACTGTATTAAAAAAACAATAGGTGTTTAACTTGTAATCAAAAAATGTTTCTTTTACAAGTAAATTTAGATTATAAGTAATTTGATATAGAAAGAGGTTAAACAAAACTAAATAATGATTAGTTTTCAACTTATGCGACTTCTAAAATGACCAATCTTACTTACGGAATCATCTCTCAGCGCTATTCGGCCCAGAAAGGCCCCGCTGCGCCAAGTGCTGGTCAGTCTACTCAGATCGCTTCCAGTCTCTTCCTTTATCTTGCTTTTAAGACTCGCAAACATCGTAGCAAGTACACAGCAAACGAAAGGAACGAACCACTAATAAGACAGGTTTGCAAATTACCCTGATAATGTTCGACCACTAGACTAGTTCCACTTCCGTGAAGCAGTAGTGTCCCAGTTAGTCCCAAAAACTGCGCTCACCTAAACCCATTGTTAAGTGAAACTTTAACCACGTCCAAGCCGACATAAAATCATTTTTATTATTAAAAACTACAAAGACTTTCTCGCGACACAACACCCACAAAAAATACCAATTGTCAATCTGACACTTTATGACATCTGACAATAAATACACATTTGACATTATTGATATGTCATCGCCGGACGCCAGGCCTATTTGTCGTTGCAAGAAATGGATTATTTCAAAATATGACCACTGTTGTAAAAATAATAAAAATAACTTGTACTCATTATATTATGAAATACCCAATAAAGTTGTTACGATAGTAATGATTTCATCGATTTTACTTTTAAAATGTTGGGCTTCAATATGGCTTAAATGTTTTGGATTAAGGGAGTAACTGAAACCTTATGAGTGCAGTGAACAGAAGAATTTTGTGATTAGATTGTGGCGTCACTAACACCATCACTACTGCCTTATATAAACTGCCTTATTATTTCATATATTCACTGCTGTGTACTGATTTGTGGTGCTACATATTTTCCAACTTGTCTTTAATACCCGTAAGTTGGTCTGTACCTAATCGTCGTTGAAGTAAATTCTTTTCTTTCTTTAAGTGCAGAACCCATCCATTACCAAAGAAATTCTTGATATAGAAGTAAATCAAGAATCCAAGCAGCGCGATGGGTAGGAATTAAATAAAGCTACCATATTATAATTCGTTTTCTCGAACTCTATATTTCTTTAAGAATTTATACTTAATATAAATGTAGGTATCAATAACTATGTAAGTTTAGTACCTCCTTTACTACACCTAGTAGTAAAGGAGGTAGTATTGTTTGAAGGTACAATACTATAGTAGTAACTTATACATGAATATTTATTTTTAGTACCTACTTATCATCTAACACAGATAAAGGCTTTGCGCAACCATTTGCAAACTAATCGCTTGCGTTTTCCGCTACCTTATCGAGCGCAGCCGACCGAGACCCCCTTTTGGAGCTTTTATCTATCTATATGGGTTTGTATTTCTCAGGACATAATAGGGATAAACATCATAAAACATTTTGTTGAACCATAATTTTTGGACCAACATTTTAGGACATAACATAAAAAGTTAAAACAACGCGCTACACCACGGCTATACTGCTCATGGCCCCATGTCAAAGTGCGTTACGCTCTTCGATATTACAGTCTCTCTGAAGGATACTGACTTACAATAATAAATAGCGTTTAAGTTTGGTCTCGTGCACTTTTGAAATTGCACACCTTACTTTTTTCTAGGCGTTTATTATCAAACAGCGACAACGATCGCCCGAGACACTGTTCTAGACTTGTCTTGATCAATCAATAATAATTTGTTTATATGTAGGTAAGTATGTAGTACTAAATGCGTACTACCAAAATTTATTAAATTCGATTTTTTTTTTCGAATTATTCCTGCCATAAAACCATTAAAATGTTGGTTGTGGTCCAGGGGTTTTGTCGTGCTAATAGACATGGTCCAATTTCATTTAGAGAGACAATTTTTTTCGTCGGATGGTATGCACAAAGTATAGTGTAGGATAAAACTTCCCTTTGCTACACCATTACATATCCTCTATCACCTACTGGAACCTGTGAAGCATATTAGTATTTATCTATGCTGTGAAGATAGTGAGCTTAAATAGATGGCTATGAAAAAAAAGATTGCGAAAAGGTGTAAATGTCAGATTGAGCGATTTTTAGTAAATTTCCACAAATTGCATCGCACAGTTTTCTGACCTTATAAGATCGGAGACATTGGTTTCGTGGCCCGATGGCATTGGGCGTTTCCTGTCACACGTTTTTCCAATCGCACTTGCGTTTTACAAGTAGGTAGATACCTGCGTATCTAACATTCGACAAACAGCTTCATAATTTTTAAGATATTATTATTAGTTAGTTAGATTAAAATACTTTAAGAGTACTGTTTATGCTTTCGTCGACATCATTTCTTTGGGGAAATTCAAACTACCAATTTAATAAATAAAAACGCCTGTTGAAGTTTACAAGTTAATAAATAAAACGCTTGTTGGAGTTTAGAAAGTGTATATTTACAACTTAAACAATTTATTGAGGAGCAATTTAGATACGTAATTTTCTATAAAGCGAACCTTTTAAAAGACACAAATGAATGTCAAACAGCATCAATGTAAAGCGTATGGCTTTTTTTACAGAAACAATCAAATATTAAAATCAGACGTAATGAAAACGTGCAGTTACCAAAATACGCATTATGCGCCAAATCTGTTATTCATCTTAATATTTACTTTAATAATCAGGAACGCTAAATTAAAATATCTTATTAGACTAGATTGCGGAATGTTATCTACAATAATTTATCTACGGAGGTAAAATTTCTACATGATTATGCCAACTTGCATTTAACTTTAGCACTGTGAAAATATAAGCTATGTGTCTTGAGAGATTTGTAGTCATCATGGCCATTATCAACCTTTAAGGATGTAATAGTTCTATAGGACAATTCACATAAGTTTAACAGATTCTAAACATCTAAGTCATTCATGGTCTACTGTCTGCAACGAATCCCCTTTATTAATATACAATGCCTACTTTTGACAAAAAGGACATAAATTAGGCTATAGAATAATAAATATTACATACGAAGCAATTATTTATTTTTCTATGGTTGTATTATTATTTGTATGGTTTTGTAATATTCTACCCTGTATAATACAATTTTTATTCTATTCTTGCTCGTTACACGCCCTACGTTTTAGATACCCTTCTCTATTATTAGCTTAATTTCCATTCAATCTACTATTTAAGACAACAACTCCATTAATAGGAAACGGTATTCTACTGCCAAAAATAAAGTACTTATGTAATATTATATGAATAATTTTATGCAAAGCGAAGTAACGAGGGAGAAAAAATATACCTACCTATTAATTGTCACAGTAGTAGCACAAAAAATCCGACATATAAATTAACGGACATTAAGTTGACAGATCTAATTAACAAGCGATTATAAAGTATTTTTGTTATGCAAGGTCTTATGCATCTGTCAGATTTAATCGTATAATGTTGAGTCGAGCTCGTTACCTATGATATCAATCGAGTAAAGTTTATAGTGGACAAAGAAGACAAGCTCTATTAGTAGGTACTCATATCCATATGACTTGTACAGCCAAAACTCAGATCTTAAGCAAGGGAAGCTTTTGGAATTTGTATATGTATAGGCGACAAGTAGGTGCATAGCAGTACTTCGAAATTGTCTTGTCTTCTTTGAAAATGACATGGACTGTGGAAATGGTATGAACCTCCTTCAATTTGCATTGAATCGCAGTCGCGTGGTGGATGGAGCTCTAATTGTGAAAAGACGCTTATACTGAGTAGTAGGACACAAAAAGATGCAGTCACTTCATTCTGGTCTGGTCTAGTCATTATTAGTCTGTTGGTTTATTAAACTTCAGAAAGAGAACGCGTTAAGTGACATATAGATGAGTATCATGGTCATGGTTCCTTATCTTCAGACTCAATCGGATGCTACAAATGCCTTTACTGAGAACTTGTGACTACTTCCTACAAAAAGATGTCGTTCAACGACATTTGAAATACAGAACAAAAGTTTTCTTCGAATGTAAAGTTATGTAATAAAAATTATTATGAGTAAAGTATCTACACTTTGGTAATTCGCCGTACTAATTTGCCATTATGTATTAGCAAAGAGGATCTTAGATAGTGCAGCTTTAGTACAAAAAACGCTAAGCGAAAGTGCTTTGAGATATCCAAAACTATGGCGGTAAGTACAAATCGTTGCAAAAATAAAGCACAAATTATGATATGCCATATATATATAAATTGACTCCTACGTGTATTGTCATATTATTATGGTAGTAGATACTTAACAGTTACGAGAAATAATTTGAATACCAACCCAAACAAACGTTACAATTTGAATAATACCTACAATGAGAATAGACAGGAATTCTTGCGTGTATCATTGCATTAACAAGAGATCATTCCTACTATACACAAAATGCGTATAATAAAAATTATAAACGTGTATGTAGGTCTAACCGTCACCTTTAATGTGGTCTTAGACCATGCTATCATATCACCATTACGCGCTAACCTTTGCCATCTACATAGGTAAATATTTATTACATTAATTTTAATTTAATTTTGTATTGTTAACGTCTCCGTTACTTTCATGTAAGATTTCCCTTGGGGCCATAAAATACATGTCAAATAAGATTTAGGTACTTTTAAATAATATATGTCAAAATAAATTTTGATGAACCGCTTGATTCTATATCATTGTATTCAGAGAGATTGGCTATTAGCCGGCTTGGCGAGACTATTTCAGAGCTGTTTTATAGTTTAACTTTTCCATTGCAGATCTCGTTGAAGAGCTGTGTGGTGACGGGCACAAACTCCGCCCCCGCTCTGAAGTACAGGGGGTCCTTGATCACGTCCGGATCGAATCCTTCCTTCTGATACTGCAACTTCTTCAACTTGAATGTACCTGTCAGAAACAAAGTATTCTTATTACTTTTAAAAGTATTTTAATAAACTGATATGTTTAGAATATTCCTTACCACATAATTTTATAACAATTATTTGTTTTTAATTATTTTGATTTTTTTTACTACCGCAATAATACACGTGATAATCCACCTTAGCGACGATCTTGGTCCCGGGAATGGCAATGCAACTGTGATTGATTTCAGACAGAACCCTTTTTCCGTACGGGGTTGCTTACATATGTCCATGGGTGGCAATGATCACTTAACATCACGTGGACTGCATGCTCGTTTGCTACTAAATCAAAACTAACGGTATAGTTATCAGGGCTCATGAGACAGATATCTAGACTCGTCATAGACTGAAGTAGCAAACGAGCATGCAGTCCACCTGATGGTCACTGCTGCTCATGGACATCTGTAACCAACTTCATACAGAACATAGGTTTCATCTGAAGTCAATCATAGATGCGTTGCTACTCCCGAAGACTATGATGGTCGCCTCATGTGAAAGTATGCCGTCAACCACACCCTTCCATCGAAACACAAGAAATGCTTCACGCTAGAAATAGGTGTAGCGGTGGTACCTCTCCGGTCGAACTACACTGGTTCTACCATCTCCACATTACCCTTTGGGTAAGAAAACCTAAGCATTTCTCGTACCTGTGATCTCGATGTCGTTCTTGATGCGCAGGAAGAGCGGGCGCGCGTACGACGGCAGCGAGTGGTCGAGGTCGCGCGCCAGCCGCGACAGGTCCAGCGAGCGCGACGGGTCCGCGATGGCCGCCATGCCCGCACGACCCTCCGTTAGCGGAATCTGGGGCAATCGTTTGTTCATTAGTGTTTGTACGCAGTAACATTGTAGATAATAGACATCGACAATACATAGTACCTACAAACTAACTCCAAAATTAAAAGCAATAAGTTATGGCAAATTATATTATTGCGTAATAGATACATTGTAATATGCCACCCAGTTTCAGGAATCGTGGTCAAAGCGAAAGTAATGACCACGACTTTAAAAAAAAATTGCACACCGAACCATTCCAACTGACTTCCAACTCATCGAGTCATCATACATCACACAATCGCGTTTTCCGATAGCGGTCATCATGACGTCCCGCCCAGCGGTGGCGACGTTCTCCCCCTTCCACTTGTAAGTGTCGCAGGCGCAGTCAGTTAAGTGCAGGTAGAAGAACTCGTCATATACAACTTGAGCATTACTGCTTCAAGACAATAAGTCTGGCAGTGAGCCCATCAATGTGTAACCAACAGCGATTCAATCTCCTACACATGGAACAATTACCGAACACTCACCGAAACACCATAGACCACACAATCGCGCTTCCCGATAGCGGTCATCATGACATCCTCCACCTCAGCGGTGGCGACGTTCTCCCCCTTCCACTTGTACGTGTCGCCGGTGCGGTCGCGGAAGAACAGGTAGCCGAGCTCGTCCGCCACCAGCAGATCTCCGCTCACGAACGCCGCATCGCCCTTGCAGAACACGTCGCGGATTATCTTCTTATTGCTGTCGCTCTGGTGGCAAAAGTTTTAAAAATATATATATAAAGTTATTGTACTCCGAAAATTTTAATAACAATGAGCTCTGCAGGCATATATTTATACAATGCAATATAAATATAATTACTACTGAAATTATTGATAACTAGCTGTGCCCCCGACTTCGTCCGCGTGGAATAGTTATTTTGGGCATAATTTATTTTTGCAAACAACCTCCTCAGCTTTATAAATTATAGCTGTTACCCACGACTTTGTCCGTTTCATTTTCTATTATTATTTTATACAATTTAGTTTTGAAAAGAACATAGCTAACTCATATAGCTCATATATAAAAAAATAATTGTGAAATTGTTAGAACCTAACACAAAATATCCTTAAAACAAAATCAAATAGTATTTAAAAAGTATTATTACACGACGATAAAACGACGCAAGATCTCTAAGATATCAATATCTTCTAAGATGTTCATTGAAATTAAGTGATGTCAAAGACAATTTTGTTCACAATTAAATACTCTTAATCAACAACACATTTATTTGGACAAAGATTAATATTATTACGTTTATACAACTCTTAACTAATTTCGACCGAATTTGATTACCATGAAAACGGTTCTAGTGAGTAAGCACTTGCGAGCCAACTTCTATAGCTTGGGCTTGCAGTACCCTGCATCATCAGGGCTGAGGAGCTTAAGGTTGAAATTGTCATCATGTGTCTTTGCTTAGTAATTATATTACATACCCGCAAGCATTAAATGGCCAACTCCTATGGCTTAGGCTTGCAGTACCCTGCATCATCAGGTTTGAGGAGTTGAAGATCGAAATTTTCATCTTGTGTCTCTGCTTAGTAATTATATTACATACCCGAAAGCACTAAATAGCTAACTTCTATGGCTTAGGCTTGAAGCACCCCTGCATCATCAGGGTTGAGGAGATGATGGTCAAAATTTTCATCTTGTGTCTTTGCTTAGTAATTATATTAAATACCCGAAAGCATTAAATGGCCAACTCCTATGGCTTAGGCTTGCAGTACCCTGCATCATCAGGCTTGAGGAGTTGAAGATCGAAATTTTCATCTTGTGTCTCTGCTTAGTAATTATATTACATACCCGAAAGCACTAAATAGCTAACTTCTATGGCTTAGGCTTGAAGCACCCCTGCATCATCAGGGTTGAGGAGATGATGGTCAAAATTTTCATCTTGTGTCTTTGCTTAGTAATTATATTAAATACCCGAAAGCATTAAATGGCCAACTCCTATGGCTTAGGCTTGCAGTACCCTGCATCATCAGGCTTGAGGAGTTGAAGATCGAAATTTTCATCTTGTATCTTTGCTTAGTAATTATATTACATACCCGAAAGCACTTAATAGCTAACATCTATGGCTTAGGCTTGAATCACCCCTGTATCATCAGGGTTGAGGAGATGATGGTCAAAATTTTCATCTTGTGTCTTTGCTTAGTTATATTACATACCCGAAAGCACTAAAAGCTAACTTCTATGGCTTAGGCTTGAAGCACCCCTGCATCATCAGGGTTGAGGAGATGATGGTCAAAATTTTCATCTTGTGTCTTTGCTTAGTAATTATATTACATACCCGAAGGCATTAAATGGCCAACTCCTATGGCTTAGGCTTGCAGTACCCTGCATCATCAGGCTTGAGGAGTTGAAGATCGAAATTTTCATCTTGTGTCTTTGCTTAGTAATTATATGACATACCCGAAAGCACTAAATAGCTAACTTCTATGGCTTAGGCTTGAAGCACCCCTGCATCATCAGGGTTGAGGAGTTAAAGGTCAAAATTGTCATCATTTGTCTTTGCTTATTAATTATATTAAATACTTGAAAGCACCAAATGCCCATCTCGTATAGTTTAGGCTAGCAGTATCCTGCATCATCAGGGGTGAGGAGTTGAAGGTCGAAATTTTCATTTTGTGTCTTTGCTTAGTAATCATATTACATTCCCGAAAGCATTAAATGGCCATCTCCTATGGCTTAGGCTTGAAGTAACCCTTCATCATCAGGGTTGAGGAGTTGAAGGTCAAAATTTTTACCGTTCATCTTTGCTTGGTATTTTTATTACATAACCGTAAGTACCAAATAGCCAACTCTTACGGTTTAGTCTTTAAATACCCTTACATCATCAGGGTTGAGGAATTGAAGATCAAATTTTTGTCCCACGAATTTGTTTAACAATCTTATTATATATCCATAAAAACAAATTGACTTACTTCTACGGTTCAGGCTAGCAGTACCCCTGCATCATCAGGATTGAAGAGTTGAAGGTCAATTATTTTAGGAAATATCTGCTTAGTAATCTCATTCTACATTCAACCCAATTGGACTCCTACAGCTTAGGTTTGGCCGAGTATCACTAATTTCGTTAATTTGCTTCAAGAAAATGAATCCTATGATCAGAACCGTATCAAACTCATCAGAGTACCCTTGAAGTACATTCTTTCAAATAAAAGAAAAATCATCAAAATCGGTTGGCGGGAAATTGAGTTATTCATCTATTTATCGCGCACATCGTTAATGCAAATATCAGACTTATACGCTTTTCTTATGGATGCCACTGTCAAAAGTGAACTAAAAATAAATGGGACCCCATGACACGCACTACCTTTCAAATGAAAAAAAAATCATCCAAATCCGTTCACTCAGTGCGGAGAAATCGAGTAACAAATATAAAATTTAAAAAAAATACAGACGAATTGATAACCTCCTCCTTTTTGGAAATCGGTTTAAAACTATGTATTAACATAAAAATCAAAGCGAAATACTAAATTTTATTGAGGTAGCCTCAAAATTGACTGACTTTCATACAAACTTACATCTCCTATTTGAGTTAAATTGGGGGGGGGGGGGGATGAGAAAATTCATTCTTAACTGACGTCTACGTCATATAAGGAACCCCTAGTAAAAATCATATTAGTATCTTTAGCAGTTTATGCTCTACGATGTTTATTCAATAGATGAGTGAGAGAGCATCCTTTCGTTTTTATATAAGTATATATAGACATAGAGATATAGATTCGTATAGTATCAAATAACATACGTACACACATAACCAATAAAAAATACATAACAAAGGAATACATTTTACAGACCATAACATGTTTAGTTTCAACCAATTCAACTATGCAGTTACATATCTTGTTAACACTTATCGAACACAGAATAAATACTGCGTAGTTTTAAATTGACATTACTTTTTTATTTATGAAGCGATTTACATAAAATAAACACTAAATGTTAAGTGAAGTTTCCCACAACACATCGGTGAAAATTATATTCAAATTGGATAAGCCGTTTCTGAGATTAGCGTTTTCAAACACACAGACAAACAGACAAACAGACAAACAGACAAACAGATAAACAGACAAACAGACAAACAGACAAACAGACAAACAGACAAACAGACAAACAGAAAAGATTTCTAAAAACCATTATTTTGGGTTCTATATCGTATTAAAGACCTCTAGAAATGGTTTTCACCTAAATTTATTCTATGTACAGACAGCGACCTCTTACAGATTTATTATAGTATAGATAATGATATGCATATTTGATGAAAGTAATATCCTATATTACTGACTATTCACTGTTTCCGCGGTTCGGCCTGCTGCGGTCACGTCTACGACGACAATGAGTATCCTATGAGATAATCTCTAACCTTTACCTCTAACCCCTATACCAATAACCCCTTTAACACTAAAAGCGCGGACCATTTTGACACCCCTAGTACGATTAAACGCATAATAAAATATTAACTAGAGCAGGTAGAACATCGAAATGGGTCAAATTTGGAACGCCCGCACTTCTAGTGTCTAAGCAGAATTTTCAAAAATCCTGTTCCTACTGCCTGTGCAGTAACCTGTGCATTGTTTGTGTGTGAGTATATAACTATAACTAAATACTACTTGGATATGCACAAACCTTGTCAACGTATCCATAATATTCTCTAGAAGCATTTCCTTGAGCAATTAAACCTATAAACATGCCAGGCTCATCTGAAATGAAACAAATAATTTGTCATTAATATAAATGAAATTGCATTCTTCATTGATGTTATGACTTTTGACGCCTACTAATGAAAGTGGTCACATGATGATAGCAGCCGTCTATATTGGGGGAGATCCAAAAGATATCATCAACGCGGCCCTTTAATAAAAAGTCAATAATCCCTACAAATGTTAAAAGGTTCTACATTTGTTTAGGGAGAGAGTTTTAAATTATTTTCTTAGTAAGTAAGCAATGACTGTTTTTTGTTATACATCCTATTATGTCTCCGAGTCAAAACTTTAAACGTTACATATTATTCAAGAGTAATTTGTTAGTTATTGTTATTAGCGTTAGTACTACCTAGCTTTAATGGTCGAATTGCGTCACTCAGTCACAACTGATTATACCGTACAATTCGACGAATTTAATCCAGGAGATGTGATGGGGCGTCTTCCTAGGATATTGTCCATCTAATCAGACGCCAACTCACATAACAAACATAAGCGGTTGGAAAATAATATACTTCATATTTCCAACAGCTGGCTCATAAAGCGGAAAGGGACATTATTTTATATCTATAACATCAGTCACGAATAACTATGATACGCTCGATCTCTGTTATAATATTAGATCAGTGTATTAAATCTTTTTTATGGCACGTAATAATTTTACGCGACACTCCAAACCTTAATTTTATATAGGTAGGTATGTTACAAATACATATTTAATCCATAAAAATATGCGTTTGCGTTATCAGAATCCAGATACATAATTTTAACCCTAATACCGAATCGTAACTGTTAACCCAGTAAAATGTAATAATATGTCAAGGTGGTAGAACCAGTGTAGTTCGACCAGGGAAGTACCACCGCCACACCTATCTCTAGCGTGAAGCGTTTCTTGCGTTTCGATAGAAGGGTGTGGTTGCCGGTACACTTTCACATGAGGCGACCATCATAGTCCTCGGGAGTACCTAGCAACGCATCTGTGATTGACTTCAGATGGAACCCATGTTTTGTATGTAGTTGATTACAGATGTCCATGGGCGGCAGTGACCACTTACCATAAGGTGAACTGCATGCTCGTTTGCTACTTCAGTTAGATAAAAAAAAATAGAGACTCACTAGGCGGACAGCGGATGCAGAAGCCGTCTGGTCCCCGCACGAGGTTGCCCTGCTCGTCCACACGCACCAGCGCGATGGGGTGCAGGCAAGTCGGCACTAGCTTCGGCAGGAAGCCCACTGCGCCCACTGTGTTGTCCACGTTAACTGCAAGTCACATAAACCACTATGAAATGGCTCGCCACCCATAAGTACTTACCAAAAGATTGTGTAGTAGGTATACAACTGTTGTAAATTGGTCACAAATGAATAGGGCAATGGACACCTAACGCCAAATCCAAACAAGACCTGTCCCACCTGAAGGGGCGTGTTGGAAATCTCCTCTGTCACCCATAATTGCCGAATCTATCTAAAAGTAAATAAACTTAACAAACGTAAATAAGAACAATTAAAAGATGACACTATTTTTTCCGTTTTTTTGGGTTACTATTGTACAGCTTATTCGAAACAAATATCACTCCAAACCTCGGACATTTGAATGAAACTACCTAGTTTGTTTTGATTTAAAAAAGAAAGCGCCATACATGGCTACTCAACGTAAAATCCAAGCAGAATTGCAGCAGCAGCGACCATCATCCATAGCCATAGTATCACGTCTGTTATTGATGTCAGAAAGTACCCTTGTTTTAATTGAAGTTTCTTACAGAAGTTCATGGACAATAGTTACTCGTACCACTTGCCATCAGGTAGATTGCAAACTCGTTTGCTATAATATATACACATATCTATACTTATGCTACTACAATCGTATAAAGATTGGATCCGGCGCAGTTAAAATACAATGAGATACATAATAATGCTTACTACCTACGCTACGCACTAATTTACTTGCGTTATGACAATATTCTCGCTTGGCTTTTGAATCCCATTACCCTCTCAACGCTGTCAGCATCGATCTCTAGAGACCAAGGCCAAATCGTTGCAAGGTCGACAATAATTACTTTTAATCGTAATTGCTAGTTTTACACGAAGTAAAATTGTTTTTCAATAAAATAATTTTCATAAAAATGCTATTATATTAATAGTTTTATTATATAAAACAACTCTTTCTATAAATGAGCGTTTTTGTTTTCGAGTAGGTAAGTACAATTAATATAAATTCAACTCTATTGTCTGGATACATTTTTGTAAGTAGTCAAACAGTAGGTGCGTAGACATGTACTAAATACGATAAGCTAATGAATTCAAAGTCCGAATCCCAAGTAGACATAAGCACATTGTTATAAAATTAGAACACTTACTAATATTTGCGTTTCCTTCCGTAGCTCCGTAAATCTCGTTAATCTGTGGTATCTTAAACCTGCAACATGAATATTATATTTACTAATGTGTCTGTGTAATGTGTGTGTGTGTGAGAATAAACGATTGATTTGAAATAAATAAAGTACAGTTTATAGCATTCGTAGTGTATACCTATTAATTATATTGGGGGTAAGGATCGGTAACGTACAATAACAAATACGACGAATAACCTCGTTTCTTGAGAAAGTCGGTTATGAAATAAACACAACCAAAATACTCATGTAACAAAGCACTTACGCTTAATATGTTAATTAGCCATGTATGATGTGCTATCATGGGCATAGCAAATGGAGAGTTTTGGGGGTTCGAAACCGCCGAAATGGTAAAAAAGTAAGGGAGGATTTAGGCCCTAAATCACATCCCTACCCATAACTCTAGGGGTCCGGTCCCTAGTAGCAAACGAGAGAAAATGTTTATATTTTTTGCCAAAATTCTTATTGTCGCCGATAGCCGCTGTTAGTCCCACCTCTCCCTACTTATAAAATTGGTCTTATATTTGCTTACAAAGGTTAACTATCCAAGAGGACAGTTATTTACTTCATGTCCTCACCTATCAACGATCTGCTGCCAGATGGCGGGTCGCATGCCGTTGCCGACCATGATGCGGACCTTCTGCTGCACGTCAGTGGGTCGCGGCGGCTGCACCAGCAGGTACCTGCACATCTCACCGATGTACTGGGCCACCTGGAACAGATATAATTGACCTGAGTCTTAAATTAAGTTTTCGTTTTAGATCTCAAGGTATCAAAAACATCACGATATATGCAGGAATGTATCCTGTCAAAAAATTGTCGTTATAAGCACAACCTACATTATGATTATGAACAACTTATAATTGATACGCAAGATGTATAAAGATCCTAAAAGTATGTTCACTGCCAAAAAATATCGAAAATATGTACATCAAAACAATAGTCTTTCATCCCCAATTTGACCTCTTTAGGGGTAGGTACATTTGCAATAATCCTTTGCATTCTTTGCATTCTTCTTCTTCTGAAATTACGTTATGTGGAAAAACGTTCAAGAATTCACTCCTGTGAAAAACTAAATGCTTGTCAGCAATTTATCGTTAAAATTTTATTAAGTACCTACACTACCTACTAAGTTGACCCGGCGAACTTCGTTCCGCTTAAAAGTAAAGAATCTAAAATTATCAGTGTTTCTCTACTATATTATTAAAAGATTATACAAGTATTCGTACCGCAGTTTTAAAGATCTAAGCTTACATATGGACAGACAGCGAGAAGCGACTTTGTTTTATACTATTTAGTAAATCCAATATCTTACCGTGCATCCGTATTTGATGCAATCCGTCCAGTAATTGGAGCCGGAGAACTTAACGCGCAGCACTGAAGGTATGCCGTCGATGAGCGCGGCGCCCGTGCCCACCACGCCGCCCGCAGTATGGTACAGTGGCAGCGGATTGTACATCACGTCGTCGGAACGCAGCCCCAGCATGTGCACCGTCGCCACCACCACCAGCAAGTACCTAACAGTAAAATATACGTAAGTTTATGACCACTTAAATGGTTACTAATTGCCGCAGGACATAGGCGGTATGTGATGCCTGATGAATGTCTGTCTGGCACTTCCATCCACTTTCCATTTATGTGTGTTCTTAAACAGAATGCGGTTGTCATAGATCAATATCGTCCCAATAAGCTCGATAGAGAACACAGACAGAAGAAGCACACGGCTTAGAACATCATTTCTTCCACTGTTAAAAAATGTCTGTAAAAGCACGTTTCTCAACAGTAACGTTGGATTCTGATTACTAAAGCAACCGTAGCAATCAAAACACAAAATAAATCTAAATGAAAAGAATGGCTTGAAATACACGATTATTTAGTTACTGTGTCGCTAGAAGCTACGCACGATTAAGATCAAGTAAAATTTCGCCATCTCTATTTTAAAACTATTAATTTTATAAGCATCAATAATGAAGGTACAATTACTGTGCGGACAATTTATGTACATATTATTAATAAACCAACGAGGCATTATCGTTAAAATGTAGGTACTATCCGAACAAATGGGATATGTATGTTGATCCTTAAACAGTCCATTAAGTGGCTTATTTGCTAAGCAATTATGTAAATGGGAAGTAAAACAATATAAACGTTTATTGACCCTTCACATTTAACCCAACATAACTGGTACACTTGTCCCAGATTGGTTTGATTTAGGTTACTTTAAGCATCCATGTAAATGTTGGATTTAAGTAACATTAAGTCTGATAGTAATAGTATAAGAGTCAAGACCTTTGCAGACTTGATCTGTTTTTGCAATGACACACCTATGCCTACATTGTAATGAAAGGTTTCTGCCAATTGTTGATGTCGAAAAGCAGTCTTACCACTGCTGCTTAATCGCAAGTAGGTACTTACCAGTCTTAGACTGGTAAGTACCTACTTGCGATTGATCCATTGCACTTTCTGATGACTATATGAGAACTATATTAGAACCTCATATGTAAGAATATGTAGGTATATCTCTTGTATGGCTTAATTTACCCCAACATTCATCCTACAGCACCTTACAACGTTGCTATAAGGCAATAAAAGGTAACACGTTTAAGAAATGTACCTACAGGAATAAAAAGCTTTATTGACTCTTAGTAGGTGAACGAATAACGGAGAACTCGGGTAATAAACCACGTGCAAGGTCGCTTAAGAATGGCCCACGACCCTTTTCAAGTTTATTTTTATTTTCGTTCCATAACGCATAAAACACTTATGCTCGCTTGCCTTTCATAGAGTGAGCCCAGCAATCAGAGTCAAAGAGATTTCCATTTTTTATAGCAAGTTAGAACGATATTTCCTTTCTGATGATGAACTCTGGTGTGTTATAAGAATTTCAAAAATGATTTTCTTTATTGAAACAGTGATCACCCAGTTTCTAAGTGTTTTGGAGAAAAAAAAACACGCTTTCTACACTCATAGCCCCACACTAGGAATTTCTCCTGTGTCGTGGGTACCATGGACACACACAAGACGAATACACAAACACCCAGACCCAGAACATGAATCTAAACTCATCATTCAGATACCTGTCTGGCCGGGAATCGAACCCAGAACCCATTGCGCGTCAGACCGGTATGGTAACCGCTCCGCCACGCGGGTCGTCTAAAGTATTCAAACCATCTCAAACACACTTTTTGTAGAGTTTAGAGCACACACTCGTAAATAGCCCTGTACAATATCGTACAGGTAATATTAATTATGAGAATATTTTATAAATTTTGGCTTTGCAAATATTCTTCTCCATTAAATAAAATAGGTCAAGAAGGGAGTTTGTTTGTTTGTTTATTGGGAGGAAATAAGTTTATCAAAGTGTCGGAGTTTAAATCTAAATGCAAAAAACAGTTAAACGCATAAAAGAAAGTTTTAAGTCTCTACGGAAACTTATGAATACCCCACTGAGGTGTCAAGGCCCGGTCCTCCTTTCAATAATTATACCATGTTCAACTGAGGTTTTCTGACATAAGCCTTAGTTTTTACAGAAGAGACTAAAGAATATTAGAATTTTTTGTACCATTAATCGTTCACTGATTTTTTCATGGTACAATAAAGGGTAGACACAGCGTATAAAGATAAACAATGATTGGGAACAAAGGCCGCAGACATAATGTTAGTGCATTATTTTATATAAACAATATTTTCGTGCTCTTAATAATAATGTGCCCATTCTGTCTGTATCCAATCTGTATAAACAAAAAATCGGTAAAACTTATGTGGAATCTATTTGATACTCAACATACGTACTGACATGTACCAAAGTTGTTATGTATGTGAAAGGAGCTGCAAAATGGATGTCACATTTAAAGTTTTTTTTTATTTAGTTTTAGCATTAATAAAATTCAAGATTTTTTATGCCGCAACCTAACGATCAAGCTAATAGCGTGATTATTGTCACCGACGCATTTGGACATTTGTAATAGCAGAGAATGCCTAATGCAGTGATAGCCTAATGGTTGAAACTTGCCCTCTCGATCGGGAGGTCCGAGGTTCAAACCCAGGCACGCACCACTGATTCATGTGCGTATTATAAATTAATTATCACTGCTTTTCGGTGAAGGAAAACATCGTGAGGAAACCTACACACCCGAGAGTTCTTTAAAAAAAAAAAAAAGTTCTCGGAGGTGTGTGAAGTCCACCAATTCGCAATTGGCCAGCGCGGTGGACTATAGCCTAAACTCTCTCATACTGAGAGAAGACCCGTGCCCAGCAGTGGGACAATAATGGGTTGACGACGAATAGCAGAGAAAACACCCAAGCAGCTTCATGGCGGAGCAGACCGGAAAAATCTCTGGAGGAAGTTAATTTCACATAATTATGCACCCTCATGAAAACTGAATCGTAGAGAACTGCTACAAGTCAACTTACAATGCGGCGGTCAACTACCTTATCCATCGGTGAGTAGTGCGATGGAGGAAGGGGCACCAACTAAGTCAAACAGTTCTTCGGAACCCTCGATATCGTAAAGCCGGTAGAAGACCGAAAGGAATCATTAGCCCTGCGGATTCTTACCGATCAGAATTCCTTGGGGCATTGCCGAATTGTTCCTGCACAGAGATGGGAGGGGTCCTCCACACTCTCTCGTCAACCCATTATTGTCCCACTGCTGGGCACGGGTCTTCTCTCAGAAAGAGAGAGTTTAGGTCATAGTCCACCGCGCTGGCCAAGTGCGAATTGGTGGACACACTCTAGTGAAGTCTTATTTGGCTCTGTTTAGAATGCCCAGTTTCTTGAATGCCAGATTGGATTTATCGTTCAAATCTTTTACGAACGTTTAGGTGAGAAAGAGAGCTAAGTATCAAAACATTATTAGCAATTGTATTTTATAATCTTTTTTATGCTTTTAATTATTACTGTTTAGAATATAATCACAGGAACACGAATGTTCGTTTGCTCTTTCAATGTTATGAAAAAAAATTGCAGATTTTTGCATTACATTAATCTTTATGAATCACTCATAATCAGATGATGGAACAAAAACTATGCCCTATGATTTGTGGCCGGTAGCCATTAATAAGCATACAGTTTTTGATTAATGTACTAAGTAATTATCATGCATTTAAAATGGTTAAATTTGTCATATTTGATAAAATTTACTTCATATGTAATTACGTTTTCATTAAAATAACAATTTAAATAATATATTTAAACTGTAATTAATTAATTTAATCTATTTTAAACGGTAATAATGGTGATTTACGTCATGGTTTTTATTTAAGAAATTAAAATAAATATGTAATTATCCACCTGTACTTTATTTGCACCTGTATTTTGGACTTTACTATATATAAAGTTTTTTTAACTCTTCTATTAAATATTCACAGTGTATTCACGGTATCTATTTACTCTGTACATTTTTTCCATTACTAATTAATGTTTGATATGATCTATAAATTACCATTTATTTTATACACCTCGTATGTAATATAGTTTTTTTGGTAATATAAAATTTGAAACATGGTTATTATTTTTTTTAACTAAAGAATAAAGCATTACATAATCTGTTTAGTATAAATAATATTTTACCTTTACGTACATGTACCTAATAAAATGTAGTATATGTTCCGTAGTTATATACAATATACATAGGAAATATTTACAACAAAGATACCTAATTTGAAATTATGCATGATAGACATTTTTTTTTCAGATTTTTACACTTATTTGTACACTTTTTGCACAAATGCAGGTTGAAATATTGTAATAAGTACTTAAAGCATTTATACGAACAATGCAACCAGTCGGAATTTTTTATATAAAATTAAATAACTTTTTAACGAACAATCAATATTATTAATTTGGTACATTAAATTATTCACTTTACAACTACTTACTTAGAATTTGGAAGCACCGCGGCCTTAGGCATTCCTGTGGTACCAGATGTGTAGATGTACAGGAGGGTGTCCTTATATTGGGGCCTCTGCGTAATAATGGGGTATTCTGGTGGGTGCTTCGCCATCTCAGCGTTGATATCGATAACACCGGGGGCGCAGTCCCCGTACAGCTGGAAAAGCTTGATGCCTGGTGGCAGTTGGTCGTTTATTTCTGCAATTGCTGTAGAAAAAAACAGAATCGTTAGAAGTTGATTATAATTTAATATAATAAGGAATATGCATTTTATTTAAATGATGATAAAACATTTCATGAATAATTTTATTGCTACATAATTAAGCCTTGAAGGATATTTTAGTAGCAAAAAATAAAAAATCCTAAGCAAAGCACATAAAGTGTGCCAAAATGGCCTCATAAGTACCTAAATTATGCGTTTAATGAATAAAATATATATTAAATGGTAGTAATTTAATAACACAATTATATACTATCAGAATAATCGTGAATATTTCGTTGCTTTTTCTTAGTAATCCCTACTAATATTATAAATGTGAAAGTAACTCTGTCTGTCTGTCTGTCTGCTACTTATTCACGCCTAAACAACTGAACCGATCTCTATGAAATTGGGCACACAGATAGTGTTGACCTCGAGAAAGGACATAGGCTGCTTTTTATCGAAAAAAATGGGTTGAAAGCGTTAAAATCGAGCATAAATGTTTATAAGGAAGTTCGTTTTTGACAAAGTCCCATATTGACAAGACCGTCAAGGGGTACAATAGACTTACTTGAAACCTTATCTAAATAATAAAACATAAAAAAACATTGATTTTGAGTCGACAACATATATCCGTAAAATTTGGATTGTCGCTTATTTTGTTAAATTCAAATGTAAATATGTGTGACATGACAGTAGTGTGACATGACAGTAGCCATAATGGCCGCCCGGATGTCATTCTAAATTAATTCAAAAATAATACGTATAAATTTGTAAGAGTCGACAACATATATCCGTAAAATTTGGATTGTCGCTTATTTTGTTAAATTCAAATGTAAATATGTGTGACATGACAGTAGTGTGACATGACAGTAGCCATAATGGCCGCCCGGATGTCATTCTAAATTAATTCAAAAATAATACGTATAAATTTGTAACTATCAATTATCATAAAAATAGATGTGATTCAAATTGATTTTAATTTAATTTATATAAAAACTTTTTAACAAAAAATATCTACCGACTTCCATGTCACAAAAAAGTAAAAAATAATTTAAATATATTTTGGTCTAGAACATACTCAGTACTTAGTACATAGTCCTGAAGTCGGTGCTCGACATATTTCGCTGGACGACGGTAACTACGTCCTATATGAGCACCGACTTCAGAACTATGTACTAAGTACTGAGTATGTTCTAGACCAAAATATATTTAAATTATTTTTTACTTTTTTGTGACATGGAAGTCGGTAGATATTTTTTGTTAAAAAGTTTTTATTTTACACTTTTTAGTGACTATATTTTTATGTTTGTATTTAAATAAAGCCTCTAAGTTTGCTTTGTGCATCTACATATTCACAAAAATTAAACATAAAACACTTTTACAATTCATACAAACAGGGCGCCCCCTCTGGAAGTACCCCTCCATCATCAGGGTTGAGGAGTTGAAGGTCAAATTTTTCATCTTATATTGTTGCTTAGTAATCTTATAACATATACGTTAGTACCAGGTGGCTAACTTCTATGGCTCAGGCTTGCAGTACCCTGCATCATCAGGGTTTAGGAGTTGAAGGTCAAAATTTTAATTTTGTGCCTCTGTTTGGTATTATTTTTACATACCCGTAAGCACCAAATTGCCAACTCCTATGGTTTAGAATTGAAGTACCCCTTCATCATCAGGGTCGAGGAGTTGAAGGTCAAAATTTTAATTTTGTGCCTCTGCTTAGTATTATTTTTACATAACCGTAAGCACCAAATTGCCAACTCCTATGGTTTAGGATTGAAGTACCCCTTCATCATCAGGGTTGAGGAGTTGAAGGTCAAATTTTTGATTTTATATTTTTGCTTAGTATTTTCTTTACATAACCGTAAGCACCAAATTGCCAACTTCTATGGTTTAGGATTGAAGTACCCCTCCATCATCAGGGTTGAGGAGTTGAAGGTCAAATTTTTCATCTTATGTTTTTGCTCAGTAATCTTATAACATATACGTAAGCACCAAATGGCTTATTCCTATGGTTTTGGCTTTAAGTACCCCTGCATCATCAGGGTTGAGGAGTTGAAGGTCAAATTTTTGTCCCATGAATTTGCTTAACAATTTCATTATATATTCGCAAACATCAAACGACCAACTTTTATAGTTCAGGCTAGCAGTACCCCTGCATCATCAGGATTGAAGAGTTGAAGGTCAAATTTTTCATAGTAAATACCTACATAGTAATTTTATTCTATATTTTACTCAATTGGACTTCTCCAGCTAAGGTTCGGCCGACTATCACTAATTTTATTATTTTGCTCCAAAAAGTTGAAGATCCTATGATTAGAACCTTATCAAACTCTTATCAGACTACCCCTGGAGTACATCCTTTCTAATAAAAAAAGAATCATCAAAATCGGTTGGCGGGATATTGAGTTTTTCATACATTTATCGCGTACATTGAAAATGCAAATTTAAGACTTATGCGTTTTTCTTATGGATGCCCTAGTCAAAAAAATACTAAAAAAAAATGGGACCCTATGACACGCACTACCTTTCAAATAAAAAAAAAATCATCTAAATCGGTTCACCCAGTCCGGAGAAATGAGGTAACAAATATAAAAAAAAAAAAAAAAAAAATACAGACGAATTGATAACCTCCTCCTTTTTGGAAGTCGGTTAAAAATATTTCAATAATAAAAAAGCATCCGTTGACGCGCTGCGGCCGCGCAGCTTGCGACCTAATGTAAAATCGCTCTTAGAGTACAAGGATTCCCAATTGATAACAGATAGCGCGTCATACTATTAAAGTAAAATAGTTATTATATCCAATAATTCAAAGGCGATAAAATATTTTAACATTGTTTCAAAATAAAATTATCGACTCCATTTGTCACTCCATGTTCATGTTACATAAATAGTTTCTTAACTATTATTGCATAAATAAAGTTATGTTATTGACCACACCCGTACATTTTTTGCGAAAATAAATATTAAGGACAAAATACAATTGATAGTCTTTTAAGCAAAATACTAACATTAATAAGTCGATCAGTATCTAAATAAGATATAACAATTATATCATGAATTATTATTATAAAGAAGCTTTTGCAACTTTTGTGATAAATAATTGCATTTAAGAATATTGAAGCATGGTTGATGAACACTTGGCTCTAATAACAAACGAGCAAGGTCAACATTATTGTTCTTTTTATATTTATGATATGTTCAGTAATAAATAATGTTATAGAAAACATGCATTTAAATAACAACATATTTTAAATTAATTTTAGAATAACAAAGTGTGTCAAAATAAGCCAAAATAGATGATGTTCGTAACTCATAAGTATGTGAATTTCGCATCTGTTATTAAAATCGTGATAGCCGTGTGGTGCCAAGTCGGGCGGATTAGAAACGCGAGGTCTGGGGTTCGAATCCAGTTGTCTTATGTACATTATTGTTATTATTATTATAATCTGTAGTTTTCATAAAAACTAATTTTAGTATTATTTTTTTAATAACCACCTCATTTTTAAATATTATTTAGTATCGGAAATGCAAAGCTTTCGCCCGCCTGGGAATCAATGTGTCACAAAGTTTATATGAAATTAATAGAGGTTTAACCTCTGTCAGGTAAAAGTACAAAATAATTTGGATTTACCTTGCCGACAAATTCAAACCCGGAACATGAATCTATTCAGATTCCTGTCTGGCCGGGAATCGAACCGGGTGGGTAGCTGCTCCGCAACGCGGGTCGTCAAGGTTGTCAAATTAATGTTAAAAGTAGGTTCACCTATATGTAATCTTACTCAGAAATGTAACCAAATTACTTAAAATAGTATTTTTCAATTCATAAAAGTTAAAATCCATCTTTATAATCGATGCGCTTTGGTTTAAATGTGGAGGCGTTGTTTGAAAAGATGTATTCCGATATTGTTAATGTGACCACTAAGACTGTAAATTGGTTCAAAAAAGGGGTTCACGATATTCTGATTCGTCTTATTTTCATAACATTTTACATAACAATATGCACCTACCCACAAATAAACACTTAAAATTCGTTTTTTCACTCTGTGTTTGTCCGGGTACTCCTTGACCGGCTAAACTGATTTTTACGGGTTTTTTTATATAGAAAATGTTATGGAACAACATGTAGACTACTTTTATCGTAGAATTCCCACTGAGTGGAGATATGCGCGGGAAAAACTTTGCGATACATTGATTTGCTCGCGGGCGTAGCCGCGGGTACAGCTAGTGTATTATAAATCTTAATACTTTGTAAAATCTGTGTTCCAATATACTTAATATTATCTGTTAATTAAAATTTTAAAAGCCTTGAAAAAATACAGGCACAAATGTGGACTTAATGTTAAAACTATTATCTGCCAATTAACCTTAGGATTACAAAAACTACGACTGTAATATGAATAGCGCACAATTAAAATAATTATAAAATATACCTACACAATTACAATTATCCAATATTATTTACCAAAGTAAATTTTTCATAAGTTAATATTAAATATGTATTTATATGTAAGTATATAGAAGAGATGCTTATTATTTAAATAGTATATTGACAAGATTCTTTTGAAGTAATATAGGCTCATCGCACTCCTGAGTCACGTACAGAAGATGTATCTATTCAAAAATAATTAGGTATGTGTCGTCTCCTCCAGAGACGCGATGATTTCCACCCTCCAGAGATTAGAGAGATTAGAGGATTATACAGAAAATTTAGAGCAGTGATAGCCTAATGGTTGAAACTTGCCCTCACTATCGGGAGGTCAGAGGTTCAACCCAGGCACTGAACTGAAATGACTTAATTATATGTATTAATGAATACTGCAACAGTCTGAATTGTTAAAGTTCCTATAGTATATATCTAAGATTAAGTACACCGACCTTTATTTAACTACGACTAGGTTTAATATTTTTTAACGTTTTTTTTTTTAAATATCTGATATTTGTTGCACACACGGCATAAAAACTGCACGTTTCTTTCAAAGACATTTTACTACGTTAAAGTACCTTTTTTTTGTTTTCGAGGGGGAAACCTCCAAAAGCTACCCAACGCCGTAGGAGCGACGCTGGGTTATGTGGGATTTTTACCTCACTAAAACCACCCCGGTGGCCGTCCTCAGCGCTATAAAGAGGGCTCTGGGATCTCAAAACGACCTCAACCGGAGTCCTCCAAGCGCCGTATAGTCCTATTCTGATCGCGGAACTACAGTGACAACGTTAAAGTACCTAGGTCTGTACATACAATTTCCTTGACAAAAATGTTCGTATAAACATTTTACTCGATTTTAGTCCATAATGTTTAGAATGTGGACAAGTTCAGGTCGTTTTTTCTATTAATAAAGTATTATCAATAAGCATTTATTTAAACAACAACAACATGCATATTCGTCTAAGCATTAATTACCCCCTTCTTCTATACTTCTAACAAAATTTTAACATTTAAGACGGATTCGAAATCGTGTTCCAGATTATAAAATCAAAAGTGCTATTCGGCAAGGCTGTGAGTTATCGAGCGATAAAAGTGTTCGTTAAACGGAACGATGTCTGGACGATCGGGCGGGTAAGGACGTATTTCCCATTTGTGCGTTTCCAAGTACATTTAGATTTTAGATGAAGATCGGAACAAGGGCTCTAGCGTAGTGGCACTGTAGAATTTGCTCCAGCTGCATTGCAGTCTTTTTCCTTCATGACTTAGAACTAGGCTTAATCGCCTCATTTGCCATTGATATTTTTCGTGTGAAAGTTTAATTATGTTTGACAAATACCAAACGCATAGAGCGAATACAACGCTAAGCTAATCCCTTTACATATAAAGCAGAAGCTTCGAAAGCATGAATATTCGGTATTGACGAAGAATTAAATTGGTGTCTAGGTTTCCCCATGTTCTATTGCATTTGACGTTATCGTTCGCTATTCGTGCCTCAAATTCGATGTAAAAAATATTTTCGTGTCTGGCCATGAATTTGTTCTTTTATTCACCTGCGGAATAAACAATGACCGATACCTCTGCGGAGAGTGGAAATGTTTGCGCGCGTGTATGTTTTGAAGACAGTAAATTGTAAAAGTACAGGTCAGATTTTAATAAATCTGGTATATGATAGGCCATTTGTCAAGATAGAGTTTAGGCTATAATTAATTAAAATTTTATTATGAGACGAGAAATCTAGTTAAACAATTCTATTTCCAGTTTCACGATTTTTACCTCTGAGTCTCATACATAAATAAGGTCTATTAAAACAATGTTGTATTGTTTGAAAAGATCTTGTGAAACAGTGTAAACTTTGTGGAGATTACAATAATCTTGGTTTAAAATAATTCCGCGGCGCCAGCTGAGACCTGAGACAAGGAGCGTACCGGTCGGCAAAGTCCCGGTTAACAATCAACGAAGTCAAAATCTCCATCTTTGAAATTTTGAAAGTAACGTTTAAATTTTGCACCCAATCGAAAGTTGTTTGCAAGCTTCGACTAGAATTTCTGGTGCTTCAGTTGCGGTCTTTCTTTGGCAAACTAACAAAATTCCTTGCGGATAAGTTTAGGTTTGTTTGGATCGCGATATGATCAGGACAAAAAATATGTTACTTAAATATTTGATGTCTGGACGAAAAGTTATTCTTATAACCACTCAATACTTGATTAGTTTTGCCACATAGATTAGAACTTATAGCCATTCCAATTGTCCCACTTGTCGTGTGGATAAAATTTTATGTTGACAAATGTATATATTTGTATATATTATATTAAACCCATTTATACCGAAAGTCGATATATTTCAATATGACTTAAGCCGATCTCCTTAGTGGAATGTTTTAATCTATTCTGCATAAATCATGTTTGAGCAAAGTGACATAGATAAGCAGTAAACGTAGACAGTAAAGAAGTCACGCGATTTCACATCTGCATTGCGATCCCTGTGATAGTGATAGGAGAAGTTAATGGCCCCTGACAAAATGTTAAGTCAAATTTATAATAATGCATACTCCTATTTCTATAATCATCATGAATCAAGTAGGTAAATGTCCAACCAAAAAAACCTCTCTCCAAGAATGCATGCCATGGCTTCATGCCGCCCGAGGTTAATTTGAATTTGCTAACCACTCATTTAGAAAATTTAGTCGAGAAAAAAGACAAAATGTGAATTGACGTCCGAAAAAAAGTTCGCCAGACCTAACCTTTTTTGAGACTAAATTATGTACTTTACTAATCATATCTATTTTAACATTTAGTTTTATTGGAAAAAAAAAGTATATATTTTTTATTATGATTCTTGAATCACTGTTGTTATGTAAGAAAGGTAAGAAAGGGCAACATAGTACCGTTATATCAGCATTTGAACAGTTTGCCCAAGTGCCGAATAAATAATTTTAGTTGTTATCTCAATGTAAATATTTACTCAAAGTAAATAGATCGTAAATTAAACATGTAGATTGACTTCCTTTTCTAGTGTAGGTACAGATCAGAGGTGTTACGAATATCCGTATCCGCATCCGCAAATGCGGATTATTCGCATTAATTCAGACATCTGCATCCGCATTCACATCCGCATCAATCAATGCGGAGTTTAACGGATGCAGATTCACATCAACAAGTAACTACAATCATCAAAAAAATTTAGATGAAAATCCACTTAATTGGTGGAAAGCTAACCGTTGTGAATTTAAAATTCTCTCCAAATTAGCATGCCGATATTTATCACCTCCACCAGCCACAGTTCCAAGCGAACAGCTATTTAGTGGAGCTGGGTTAATATATAATCCGCTAAGAAACAGGTTGGAAGCTGAGAAAACTGCAATATTGCTATTTATTAAATATAATTTACCAATTTTAAAGTTTAATTATAAAACAAAGACTTTTTTGAAGCTCAAAATTCTGTTGTGTCATAAGTAAAACTAAAGACTTGTGTAATTTTATTTTAGAAATATGATTAAATAAATATAAAGTTAATTTTAAATTGATTTTTTGCTATTTATGCACTCAAAATTTAAATAATTATCCTTTTAAATCCGCATCCGCATCCGCATTGAATCCGCATCCGCATCGAATCCGCATCCGCGGATGTGAACTTCTAATAATCCGCATCCGCATCTGCATCCGCGGATGTCTAAAATTTTGCATCCGTAACAACCCTAGTACAGATACAAAACCTTCAAACTTTTATTAGGTTTTTTGTAAAATATAATTAACTGTAATTGCTAGTTTAATTAATTAATTATAATATTCATAAAAATGTTTTCTTAAATTTAATTTAAAACATTAAATTACGTACTTTTATAAACAACATTTTGATCAACAGCCCGTTTAAATTACCTATAATTTAATAAAAAAATCAGAAATACCACACCCTTCAAAGCTGGCCCTTAAAGCTTTAGTTTAATAATGTTGCAAGACAATATGCGTGGCGCTACTGGGTGGTGGCGTATACTCGAACCACGAGGTTTTTTACACCTTAAACCACCGCAATTTCTTTCTAATAGTTAGTCACCTCATATATGTAACGTTCTAAAAACAACCTATGCTTATTTTACCGCACTGCAGCTTAACTGAAGTAAAGTTAACAAAAATATACATCAATCGGAGTAGTCTAGAGTTTAGATAGAGTTTAGAAGGGACATGGTTCGACCAGAGGGGTAGGTAGGTACCTCCATCACATTTATTCCATAAAGAAGTTTTTGCGTTTCGATGTAAAGGTGAGGTTATGCGCTTACTTTTGTGCTTTGAAATAGAAATTCATTTGTTATTGACATCGAATAGACCTCCTGTGTTATATGAAATCGATTACAGATGTTTTGAGGACCACTTACCGTCATGTGGAGTGCATGCTTGTTTACTGCTTTAAACTTATAAAAAAGGACTTACCACCAGCCAAAGACTCCGAGAACACAATAGCCTTCGCCTTAGCGACCTGGATGCAGTGCAGCAGCGGTTTGTGGCGGAGGTTGCTGTTGATGAGCGCGGAGACCGCTCCCACCTTCGCCATGCCCAGCCATGTCCACACGTACTCCGCGCAGTTAGGCATAAACACGCACACCACGTCACCGTGTTGCAAGTCAACATGATCCTGCATCACCCTCGACACCTGGTTTGATCTTTCCGCCATCTGTATGAGATGAAAATGAAATATATCATTTTTACAATAAAGAAATGGCGAAATAACGTGCACCTAAAGAAGAGAAGACGTGAACATGTGCAATCAACAGATAAAATTGGATTCCCATCTATGATCGGGCATAGGTGTGTCACTTGGTTGCCTTTTAGACCCAGCATTTTTTGTAATAAGTAGGTAAATGTATGTGTCGTGGCCTTATCGTAGATTTGCTCACTTCATGAAATGCTTGATAGTTTCATGAAATGGTCGCATTTCATGATGTGGGCAACTTTATTTGACCAGATCAATGAAACGTCAATGTTTCACGATTTTGTCATCCACATTTGGCCAGATCATATAAATAGGGTATCCATAAAATATTTAATAAAAATCCAAAATATTTTAAGAACTTGTTTATTGTCATTTAAATCAGTCGGTTGACACAAACAATATTATAAAACTATATACGAAAAAAAACGATGTATAATAGGAGAAGGAGAAGGAATAGAAATTTAGTTACTTCGGCTCCTTTGTATGGTGAAAAAGTTGTTTTATTCGGTTAGGTTAGGTTCGAACAGATTTTTCCGATTCAGAATCTAAGGGAGGGGGCGCGGTAGCGCCCTCGACCGGTTGTGTCAAAGAAGTCTATTTTTAGATGATGACGTCAGCACCGCATCGCGCCGGTATAGAACACCACACCGGCGCGTCCGCTGGGAACTCGGCAGGGGGTCCTGTCCCAGATGGTGTCGACGAGTGCGGGCCACATGCCAGTAATAGTCCATGGACTTCTTTTGCTTGGTCACCCTACAACATTTTCGCCAACTGCTGGCGAAACAACATTTTCGACAGCGGCCGCCATTTTCACACATAAACAAAGCGCTTGCAGCGCCTCTACCGATAATTATTGTAACTAATTTATGATATGATCAAAATAATCTTTACCATTTCATAAAAAAGCCGCACGTTTAGTTACCCATATCGAGAAACGATTTCATATCATTGATCTGCTCAAACCACATCATGATGTGGCTAATAGACATTAAAACATTTCATGAAATGCGACCATTTCATGAAATTGTCGAGCATTTCATGAAGTGAGCAAATCTACGATAAGGCCACGACATATGCATTTCACCAATTCCAGCCGTCAACTGTTTAATTTTTCTACTTAGCTTTTTAGACAACATCGTGCTCAATGCTACTTTTAAGTCTAAATTGGTCTAAGTAACCTTACCAAACTCAACAGAACAATGAGCGCGAAAACTTCTTTCATTATACAAAAATAGGTGCTTTAATTTAAGCATCACGTTAAGAAAATCAATATCATTGAAATAAAAGACTACTACTACTACTACTACTAATACTGATATCGTACCTCCCTGAAAGTCCACGTACGGTCTCCAACGACGATGAAGCATGGTGCGTCTGGGTTCTTGAGGGCGCGCTGCGTGAACAGCTGAGCAACGGTAGCGTTCTGCCGTCCCCAGCGCTTCGAGCGAATCATCGCGCACGCATAGCGGTACAGGAATCTGCAACAATTTACGATTTTATACAACCATCTGCAAGCTATAGTCTGGCTGTAGTCCATTGTGAGACGTAAGATTAAGGTAAGATGCCGTACAGCTGGCAATAGTTTAAAAAGTTCTTCTAATATGAAGTCAACACGGGAAATTATGTTTCCAACCGAGAATCTTTTACAGTGCTTTAGTTTAATTAAATATTACCTACATATTGAAATGATTAGCAATGATAGCCATCATAACAAAGAAGTAATTTCTTTTAATTTAATTGGCTTGTCTTTTATATTTTTTTACCTTTTTTAAAACCCAACTAGCAACTAGTAAATCATCTTTTACTCCCCGTCTCCAAGATGACCCCTAGAGTATGAGAAAAATGATCCCCTGGTTCAAGTAGCTCTCGGTAATAGACTTGACCATGACTTTATTAATTAATATGTATGTAATTTACAAAACTACAGCTGGATACATTTTTTTAAATAATTTTTCATTTCAAATCAGTCATCTTCTAATCGACTTCTTAATAATCAGTCTCAACATTATCAAGACGAACTAATCTTTACATTCTTGATGATAATGATACCATCTTCTTCATATTTTTTCTGATTCGAGGACATTTTCGGGGCGGCAATTTTTTCCTTTGTGTGTTAATATTCAGATTTGATACCTTTTTGTGTTTGGTCGTCAATTTGCAGAGATGTGTCAAATACTAAACAGGTATCGCGACTTAGGTATTTATTTTTCGCCGAGAAAAAAAGTCTAACTGGATTGGCGGTAAATTCCACTTCCGCCCCGGCCGGTGTGACCCCACGCTACGCCACTGATTAAATAGTGCAGCCTGCGTCCGGATAAAGCCGGCCATAGGCTAGTTAGAAGTTTTAAAACGTGCCCTAAAATAAAACGATGTCCGGCTGGTCCACCTTTGTTAAGCTTTTTAGCTGGCTAGTCTTCCCGACTACTAAGTTTATCGACCTGGCAAACCTAGCTTAAACGGTTTTACGTACATATACTTAAATTACACAACATATCTACAAAATATTAACCACAAACTGAAAATAAGTACCTAATAATAATCCGATTTGGTCTCTGATTTATGCAAAATGATTTAATAGGTACCTTATAATTCTGATAATTAATCCAAATTAATGTTATTATTGAGTGCTGTGCGCAGGTTATTTATCTTTGAATATCATTTTCATTAAATTAAAATAATTAATAATGAATTGCTATTTTTAACAAATATTTTAACAATTCCGTACCTAAAAGGTAAAAAAGGAATAATATAACAAAGACTCCGTTGTCCTTCCGTTTGTCTGTCACCAGGCTGTATCTCATGTGCCTTGTCAGTCAGACGGAATTTCCACCGATGATTTATGTGTGTCTGTTGCCGCTATAAAAACAAATACTAAAACGGAACATAATAAACATTTTAGGTGGGTCCCCAATCCCCATACATGTTTTTTGCCGTTTCTTATAGATAATTATTTTCCGTACGGAAGTACGGAACCCTTCGTGCGCGAGTACGACTCGCACTTAGCCGGTTATTTTGTTTTCTTCTCGTTTCTTCGACTTAGTCATTCCCTAGTATTTACCTTTATTACCATTAAGCTTATGCAACACTTATAATGCCTGAAAACCGATTATTTATAACAAGTAACACCTTTCCAATGCACCTAATGCAATAATACATTGTTGTTAATAATTTAATTGTAACATTGATATGAGTGATTGATATGATACGAGTTATAAAACAGACGTCGATATTATGTCTATGCCATGCAAAAACTTTCCCACAAGAAAATTACGCGCAAACGTTTTCATTCCCTCATTTAATATTTACAAGTGAAAAATATCATATGTCCATTAGGTAACATTGAACTGCCTTCTATCGATTCGTTATTATGTGGGTTGTGAACTGTAGCAATGCGACAATACAAGGTATCTTACGTCCTCTATCGTAGATTATGAAATTTCAAACCAATTTACAAGGTGGTAAAATGGGTCCTTATCCACCAGGAAGGTACTATCGAAACACATGTCGATCGTGAATCGTGAAGCAGTTTATGTCTGTTATTAGAAGTGTATATGACGGCTGGCCTAAATACAAAGCAACCATCTTAGTTCTCAGAAGTAGCAACGCATCTGTAATTAACTTTAGGTTGAAGCTCTACTCTATGTAAAGTTGATTACAGAATACATAGTTCATGAAACGCAGTGACCATTAACTATCAGGACTGCTTACTAGTCCGCTGCTGCTAATACACAAAAAGTAGAAATTACTACCCTAACTTAATAACTAATATTATAAACGTTAAAGTTTTTTTGTTCCTCTTACACGTCGCCAGTGTCGCCACATAGCTATTATATGATATGGTTTATATGCTGGGAGATAGCTAGGAGTACGGAGAGTGACGTAGGCTACTTTTTTACCGCGCTCTCTCATTCCTATGAGAATATCAATGTTTTGTTAGTTGATACATATTTAGTAGTTCCAGGCGTTGTTAATAGATGGCGTTAGCAAAATTCATTTGCAAGTTCTGAATCACGCTATCAAATGCTAATGTTAATTCCCTTTGACCGTGCGGGCGAAGCCGCCGGTAAGAGCTAGTTAAAAATAAAGCAAAGATGTGGGGGTCGTTAGTGGTGCAAGAATCACGTGTATGTACGCAGTGACGTAAGTAATCCTATAGTATAATTTAATAACGTCGGCACGCGGCACTCTGCCCCACTGCCTATAGTCTAGACTACGCAATAACACCATTACGACAGGCTATAAAGATCCAACACACTTCGGAATACGCACTCAATCGATGGAACGACTAACGGGAACTCCTTCATAAATGTCCCCCGCGTGTTTACGATCATTGTTTTCCACTGAGAAATAAAGGATGAAATAAAAGAGCATGAAATGAATATTTAAATCGCCAAAAATTCCAAAGATATTGCCAACGCCAAAACGTATGAATCGTTAATTTGCGAACGGTATCATCTGTTTACAAACGGTTGCTAATTTGTAAAATGCCCAAAGCCTAAGTAAACTGTAAAGTAGGTACTTCTACATTTGATAATTCAGTGACTTCAATGACTACTAGATTGGAAGATCCTTGTAGGATTGTAGAATTGTACATACCTACCCTTGGTATTTACAGAGCGGATTGATTTAATCCCGAAGTTAATACGAGATAAGAAATATTAACAATTTTAGTTTAAAGATTTGTGAACTTAACAATTTCTCGTAATATTAACAATTTATTAACAATAAATATTAACAATTTGTTTTGAGCTAGTATAGATATAGGTACTGTTGTAAATCTCTATACTAAACCTGTTGACGGCAAATCCATTCCAATTTTTAGCGATTGAAATGGGTAAACAGTAAACACATTTGATGTCAAATAAAATACTAACGCTGAATGCTATTTATTACACTAAGACCCATACAAAGTCCTATTTAAAGCAGCGGTCATAATTCTGAAATGAACATAATATATTATAATACGTACAGGATAAGGCCCACTTGATAATCCTCATTCCTCACTAATAAGGCCGACTCGGCGACGCACAGGCAATCTCGGCTAGGCCGAGATGCCCGAGACAACATAGCAAAATTCATCTACATACATTATTGTACTCCAAATATCATCAAGAACTAACTAGATAACATGAATATTCGTTATTGAAGGGACAATCACAAGCGGGCACTTCTAACTATCTATCGACTGTTTATCTACAATCCATATTGATTTTGTTTATTTACTCGTAAACCGCTAGACCGCACGTTTGAACGCTAACGTAAAGTTCGGACGTACTCGCACCGGGTAAAGTTCAAGTCAAAAATAACTGTCGGCATCTGCAGGCATCCGTGTAGGTAGGGACAATGTTAATAAGACGAACATGATTACCCTAGCTCAGGTCAAGAAACTATCATTGTCTGGGTAATACGTGTTTACTTTACATATACCTACATAGTTGCATTAAATTTTGTTAATATATAAAACTATTTCTTAATATGTATTCAGTTTCGTGTACGAAAAATTGTCTTTGTTAAAAGGGAATAAGAGATTGAAATTTTATTATTTATACGGCGACGATAGATCGTACACCTTTACATCAAAGTCAAGCCAACAATAAATTCGCTAAATCAAACAAACAGACACGTACCTACTGCTGCGTCAAGCTAATAATCAGGTTGCGATTTTACATCGTACCAAATAAATATTAGCTCACGTGACGACGTAACTAAATCTACGGGAAAATGTGATAAGTATGCGAAAATTTCATTGCATACATGTAAGTTAGTTGTGGACTGATGACCTGAAGAAGACGGCGGGTAAACGCTGGATTCAGATGGCTAGGGACCGGTCGAATAGGCGCAGATTTCGGGAGGCCTATGTCCAGCAGTGGACTTTCAAAGGCTAATGGATGGATGAAGTACGTCAGTATGATATGCAAATGGTCCAAACGAAATAAACAGAAACATTGTATGTCCACTTATTATTAAGATGAAAATATCTTTGTAAATTGTTCTACCGGCTACGGCATGAATCATGCAGTCGTTGATCTCGCTTGGTTAGGCGGTTTTCAGGTTCGAAACCGGAGTGGGTATAAATAGTTTGTGGCGCAAGGTCTCGGATAGTCATGACGTGCGTTGCAATAAACAAAGACTGTAATCAAAAGCAAGCGTTAAATCTAAAAGATAAACAGATTCGGTTAAATTGATAAGGCGATAAAATTAAGGCAACAATTCAGAAAACGACTACTGCCACAAGAAATCTTCTAAAGATACGCCACCTCGTGGGATAGATTGGATGGTAGGAGGTACTTTTTCACCAAAAGTTTTGAAACCGCACTGCGTATGCCTACTGTATGGATGCTACTATCTAGAGAGAAACGCACGGTACGAAATACTAATTAAATGATTATCGGTAAACGATAACAAAATGGATATTGGTAACAAAAAATTGGCACCGAAACTTTGATATATTCATAATTTGCTTGAAATAATTCCTATTGAATTATTTCACTGACACTGTAACGATGACAATAGAAATATATGAAATACCTGCTTGTTTAATGACTTAACGAATTTTGTTGAGTTTAAAAATAAAACAAAAAATACCTAAGTATATTTAATTATAGTGACAGTGAGTACTATGTTATTTAACATATGGCCTTTCAAGAAACGCTTACAAAATCTTTATTGCTTATTGATAAACATTTAAAATCAAAATTTAAATGTCACAGACGTACAAAATTTAATTGTTTCTAAAATACGTACTAAATATTACGATTGAAAACATAAAAATGATATACCTAATTGGACATTGTTCGTATGACGCATTAAGTTTTTGACCACAGATCACTAGTCAGATAAATGGGTAACTTTACCAGTTATTGTATAGCAGACTTTGTGGTGGTGTGGTGTGGTGTGGACTATAAGGAAATGAAACAATATTCAAATAATAACGTGGCGACCAGTTGTTTCAGTGTAATTAAGTTTGGGAGTATCGATTGGGTGTACGCGCGGCGCCAAAGTATGACAATGGGTCTAGGTCGGCCGCAGTCGGCGGCCAAGGTGTATAGTACAGCAACCAACACACGCAACGATCTAGTTAATATTCGATCTAAATACGAACTTTAAAATTAAAATACTATTATCACTTCTTTTCAGTAATAAGATCATCAATTAGATCAGTGATAGTCTAATGGTTGAAATTTGCACTCACGATCGGGAGGTCCAAGATTCAATGTAGGCACGCAACACTGATTTTTCTAAAATTATGTGCGTATTAGAAATTAATTATCACTGCTTTTAGGTGAAGGAAAACATCGTGTGTTTCCTCACGATGTTTTTTATTTAAAGTTACATCCGAGAGTTCTATAAAAAAGTTCTGTGGAGGTGTGTGAAGTCCACCAATTTGCACTTGGCCAGCGCGGTGGACTATGGCTTAAACTCTTTCATTCTAAGAGAAAACCTGTGCGTGCAGTGGGAAAATAATTGATTGACGAGAAGATTATCACGTGTTAAAATTGTAGTAGGTAACTAAGTAAATTATCCTGATTCTATTTCTTTAAATTTTCGTGGAGGCGTTGTCCATCAACTATGTCTCTCAACTTTCATTTGATCGCCCGACTATGGTTTGCGTATATAACGAAGATACAATATTAACATACTTCAGAATTAATCCCAAACTTAAATGTTCTTAATTAATATATGCATTTGTTAAATCTACTAACCGAGGGAATTATTGGAATTAGGAATAAAAATTCTCATATGTTATGAACAATGTTAATTAAAGACAATATGGTTGAGAAATGCATATCATTTGGTATCCAAACCTCTACATACATAAAAACATATATTATAGGTAATTAAAAGAAATAATTAGGAAAATAATAATTAGGATTTAAGAATAATTATAATTAGTATTTCTTTTTTTTTATTTTTCATATATCCGTTCATTAAAGCAAATGATTTAACGTTTTATTCATGAGGTTAATTTCAAGTTAAATAAGTAAGTTTCATCAGAATACATTTTGAATTTAAGTCCTCGAAAAGCAAATTTAAAAGAACAGTAAAAATATAATTAGGTACCTTCTTTATTTTATTAGTAACCAGAGACTTTGTATCTATTTATAAAGTTCATAATCTCCGTATTCTATCTACTTACAAACGATGACACTTAAGTCGCAGTAATGTGCAATTATACAGGTGAAATATAAAGAAGAAATGTTTCCGTCACGACAAAGCTGTCGGCGACACGCTTTAAAACAACGATGTTACGAAACAAGCACATTTCAGTTTCAGAGCAAATTCCGTGTTTAGTTCACAACAACTTCAGTATCGAAGTTCAGGAAAATCTTTGAAGTTAAATATTACTCGCAACTTTACAAGTAAATGAGGTACTTTGAATGGCAGTCATATTAATTTAGTTCTGAGTAGGTATAGTTATTAATAGTACTACAGTATTTCAACAAGAAAATCAATTAGAATAATAAACTAATCAATCACAACAGAAGTGAACAATCATACCTATTACTTAAGTATTTATTTCAAAGCCGCATCGTTAAAATTCGCCAATACGTGTAAGATGACCTAGAAACTTACATTTTTCCCATGAACTGGGAATATCGCCAATTTTACGATTACTCCTGAACATTTATCTCAGAGAGTTTTATCTTGAGTAGATAATATATTGCGTAATTTAAATCTTCAAAAATCTCATCTGCTCCTACGATAAATAATGCGATACGATACTTCATTTGCACCTGCAAAATCTTTGACATTTAAAAGTAAGAGTTAGTATTTTCGCCTCTGAAAATCCTAGTTTACTTATCATCTATTGATTAAATCTTCAGTATATAGGCACTTCTTGCAGAGTTAAATCTTAAGATTTTTTCCGGGTAAGGTTTTTGTGGAGATTATACACAAATCAATTAGTTATTTGAAAATCTTCAAGTCTAAAATTTACTGAATGCTTATGAATAACTGATATGAGATACTTCTATTTAGCAGAGCTATTAGCTCTTGCCTATAGTGTCTTACGATCTGAGGAATAGTATAAGTATATGTTGCTAGAAATTGTCAAAAAAAGACAGTTCCTATACGAAAAAATAAAGCTCCGTTCAATACTAGATTTGTTATTTATAAGTTGTAAATCTCGCTTGTGTTAATGTTGCATATTTTTTATATTTAGGAGAGAAGCGTTTAATGGAAGCCAACGGGTAATGGAAGCGATGGTGATTAGTAGCACTCGGTCAATATACAGACTCCCATTTCTCGTACATGCATATTTTAAGCTCTCATTACACGCATGTGTCAGGAGCGATTGACTTTTTTTGTAAAATCGTTATTAAACCTTAATACTTACCCGTATTTAAATGATTATAAGCATACATAGTACTTAGTATATTATAGTTCCGAGTCGGCGCTCATATAGGACACATATGGTTTCGTCGTAATCCAGCGAAATATGGTGAGCGCCAAAGTCGGGACTATGTACTAAGTACTGTGTATGCTCTAAACGAACATGTAATTTTTTTTTTTTTTTTTTACTTTTATGTGGCATAGAAGTCGGTTGTATTTTTTGTTTATTTTTTTTTTAAACTTAGTACCTAATTAGATTTACGAATAATTCGTGTATTGGTGTTTAATAATGGACAATGAGTAAGTAATACTTATATTTTGTATTTGTAACGATCAATATATACAGGACCACGCCGTTTATGTCATAATGTGGTGCTGAAAATATTCAGTAACCTCATCAATTTCTTTACAGATACTGTAGTGAATACTCGAAGTGTAGTCCTTGGCAACGGTTGCTGTTAAAGCAACTTACGTCAATAAACAACGCTAAACTTGTGGTTGGGCGGGCATCCAGCTTTCTTGCATTTCACGTTCTGTTAATATGTAACAATAACCTAAACCTCTTTTTAACCTATTAGAAGCCTACTTGGCTCGGGTATTATGTGCTTATTGCTTGCTGCTTGTGACAATAAGTAAATAATTCATTACGCTAGCAAAGGGTCATATTAGACATTGTTTTCACAACTTTAAGATTATGAACATATGTGTAAGTGTACTTTGTTAACTGTTGAATAAAATCATGATGCTTCCGTTGCTAAAATAGTAACAATAAATAATTAAATATCACTAATTCACTATACGTAGAGTTAAACTACGGTTTAAAACGTCGCTTTTCGCTGTCTGTCCCTACGTCCCTTAGATCTTTAAAACTACGATGAGGATTTTAATGCTGTTTTTTTAATAGAGAGAGTGATTCAAGGCGAAGGTTTTACACCATATTATCTACATGTACCTATAATATATTAGAGAAACACTGATATAATTTCAGATTTTTGTATTTTAGGCGGAACGAGGTTCGCCGGGTCAACTAGTTATGTATTAACTTAACGGTTTCAATCGCTCATAACTTCTTTCCTATATGTACCTACCTACATAATCTTTTTAACTTAGCTTTACACACCCATAAAAGATGAGAACTATAGTTTTAAACCACGTAAAGTTAATTACGTTAAAACAAAAGGTGATACTAAATATTAAGTTATTTTGTAGCATACAAAATATCAACAGGAATAGGGTAAATATATCCAAAATTACGTATGTAGGTATGTAGTTCAAGGATTTTTTCCTATTGTGCCGTCACGGATTTCGTAATATCGACCGATAATAACACTAACTGTATCACAAGCATAACAAACTCTAAGCAAACATGAATCCTTAGATAGAACTAGATCTACATAGCCACTTAGCTGCTATCGCCCTTTTGGGTTGGTGCCGGGACTTTTAACTAGTTAAAATAACGAATTTCCAAAAGAGTAAATAAGATTTCATTGTATCTCCCACTAACTGTACCTTATATGGGTCTCAGCGAGTTCATTTAACTTTGTGTTAGTATTCTGATGTACTTAAATCCTTTGTGTAAAACAATTATAAAACCAACTGAATAACAATTGATGCGTCGTCATATATTGATACTCATCCGCCGACTAAAAGCAACAAGGTAGCAATCAGTGATTGTTTTACAGAAGTAATTTTATTGTAATTACAGTTTAAGATCGCATCTGTGAGTAATATGTAATTGATCTTGTTATGACTACAAAGGTAAGGTAGTAACCTACACTACGGTTGTAGAACTTATCTGATAATGAATATTCAATCAGGTGTCGGTCTTCACGTGAGGATTTTATGAATAAGAATTATAGATAATAAAATGATAATATTTAGCTTTGATCTAGGTAGATGGTGTATCACAAAACCGAACATTCTATGCCATAGTTTAAACTATGATAACACTAGGTATTTCTTAGATACAATATTGAGATAACACGATAACGAAACCTTGTCACTTTAAAGATCAAATATAAAAGATTTCACCTACTTTTCAAAAGATAAGTTATTGTTCCATCTGCTGGTTTTTTTCGTTGATTAATTATTTTATTATTGTATTGCGTTTAACATTAGTTTTGGGCAATCCTTAGCACAACTCTGCTGACTGACATTTGGCTGATAGAAAATGCCACTATGTCTGACTATTACCTATAATTAAAAATATATATCTTATTAAAAGCAAATGAGACGCCAACGTAAACTTAGTAATAGGGTTTAATTCTACACAGAAACCTAAAAGGGTGAAGGTTGTAGTCTGTTCATAAATGTTGTTAGGTACGTCTTTCTTTTTGGGTGACAAACAAGCCGTTTAATGAATGATTATTATTAAACGAATATATTTCTTCTCTTGGAAATGTCTAAGAAACGAATGACTACATCGTCTCGCGTTCACTTATTCATAAACGCGAGTACAGGGTTTCTTTAACGCAATATATTTTTCTATTTAATATCACCACCCAGCGCAAGTTCCCGAGCATAACGCGCAAGGGCTAGGTATTCTATTCTTCAAAAAGACCATGGTTTAATTAGGCCCAAAACCGTTTTTACTAATAAGACTTTGGTCGGGTCAAATTAAAATTGATCTTACACTTTTATTACGTATAATAAAAATGTTTTGCATAGATTTCGTCTGGCTATTCAAATCTATGCATTAATAAGCTCGAACCTAAATAAATTATTCAATTTATAATAGGTTATTCATCAGTTTTAAAGTAAAGTACGAGTGATTCACTTGGAGTGAATAAAATTAATAGGCGTAAAAAGCGACGGCCGACCGTTATTTCGTCCCGGTACGTCGCCTTGCCTACCTGCTTACGCTAGTTTTGGGTTGTTTGACTTCCATCAATCAACATATTTCAACCAAGAATTATTTATACTTTATAACAAGTATGATCTATTTAAAGGTACATGAAGATATCAAAATAGGTGAATATAACACTAGCGTGTACGTAGTGTTATGCAATTTTAGAAGTCCATACATTGTATCCAATTGTGTTGATGTTCATATGTCATAATTATAGATATATTACTATAATATGTGATTATATTAATTTTACATTCTAAATTTTATTTCAGATGATAATAAAAATATTTGCAAAATTACATCGTATTTCCCTTTAAAATGATTAAAGAAGATTAGATGTATCCAGTTTCTGACTCAAAGGGAAACATATTTATCATACTTAATTTAATAAAATTGTATGGTGCAAAGTATCTCATTGTATAATCACGTTAAAACAGGAAAGCAATGAACAGTTCCGTAGAAGACTTAATCCCTACTAATATTATAAATGCGAAAGTAACTCTGTCTGTCTGTCTGTCTGTCTGTCTGTCTGTTACTCTTTCACGCCAAAACTACTGAACCGATTTTTATGAAATTGTGTACACAGATAGTGGTGACCTTGGGATCCATTATAGGCTACTTTTTATTTAAAAAAATTGGTTGAAAATGTTAAAATCGAGCATAAATGTTTGTATGGTAGTTCGTTTTTGACAAAGAGCTGTACTAATAAATCCGTCAAGGGGTATGATAGATTTGAATAAAAACATAAGTGAATAATAAAACATTAAAAAATATTGATTTTGAGTCGACAACATATATCCGTAAAACTCGGTATGTCGCGAATTTTGTTAAATTCCAATGCAAATGACAATCACCTTATTGGCTATTTCGCCTGGACGTCATCGTGAGTACGTTCAGATAATACATATAAATTGGTAACAATTAGTTATCATTCAAATAGATGTGATATAAAGAAGGATGTCCATTTTTCACCCGATCGCGTATAGTGATGTCAAAATCTTAAAATGCAGCTACTAAATTAAAAGGAACGCAGAAAATAAAGTGATTTGAATATTTGTATATGCTAAACAAGGAAAAAGTATAACGAATTACATGTTTTGAACGCAACTCAACTAACACTTCACGTCACTACGTTCCATTTAACGCATTGCTACCTGAATAATTATTTTTTCCATTATTCTTTCAAGTAATTCTTTACATGTTTTTTTTACTTTTTTAAAGATTTTTTCTAACAGTTTATATGCATGCTATCTAGAATAAAAAAAAGTATTGACATTCTTAAATCCATTCAAATCTCAAATCAATCAAAATCAAATCGCATGTATTTAATATGAACTGAGTACACAACTGAAACGGTTTTTATTCTTTTGACATTTGACACTGTCAGTTCCGCGGAGTTAATCGATACTGATCACGACATGAGAGCTTTATTAGACATATTCATATTTTTTTAACTTCGCTATGTTCAAATCTTAAAAATGATTATGAGACAATATACCAGGTTTTCAAATGTATGGGAAGTGGGCATTGTTCTTTGATTTAATCTATCCATAATATGGGTTTATACTATGAAAATGTATTTTTAATGCGAAATACCTATACGATTATAATTACGAGGAATTCCCGATGAGTTAAATATTAGGTATACTTGCGCTATCTATCACTGTTCTGTTGAATTACGTTGAATGAACATTTGATAGATGGCGTTATCTACAATACAACTTCGAAGTAATATCGATAAATTAAATGTTGATGTTGAATTACTAATAATTCCGTCAAGGGCTACGAACCACTGGTTTGCAAACTTAAATATAAAATAAATCCACGATAGCATATCTATATCTCTTAAGGTTAACTCACAATAATTATTTTTATGTTCCATATTTAACTAAAAATAATATGTTATTTTCGATTTTGTTCAGTATTAATCCTTATGTAAATAAATGCATTCGTTAGTTTTGTAATTTTAATAAAGATCAAAATTATCTTTTACACTGTATGCATCAAATAAATACGTTTAAAGTTATTAGAGATATCAAATTATGTCCTTCAAAGGGTACGATAATAAAATTCCGTCAAGGGGCAAGATAGACTTGATTGAAAACTTATCTCAATAATAAAACATTAAAAAATATTGATTTTGAGTCGACAACATACATATATCTGTAAAACTCGGTATATCGCGACTTTTGCTTTATTCCAAATTCCAACTATCGCCATATTAGCCATTTTGCCCTAATGTCATCCTGACCCTTAGTTCATTATGAAATAATACATACCTATAAATCGATAACAATTAATTATCATACAAATAAATGTGTTATAAATTTGATTTAATTTACCCACAACATAAAATTACGAAGAATTACCGATGAGTTATTTAATATGTCAGGTATACTTGCGCCATCTATCCACTACTATGTTGAATTACATTGAATGCCATAGGTGGCGTTATTTACAAAACAACTACGAAGTCTATCGATAAATTAAATGTTAATGTTGAATACTAATAATTCCGTCACACTGGATTGCAACCTAAAATCAATCCGCGATAGTATATCTCTATAACTTATGGTTAAGTCACAATATTTTTTTTTATGTTCCATATTTCAACTAAAAATATTACGTTAATTTCGAGTGTGTTTTCTTCTGATCGGTATCAATCCTTATATAAATAAATGCATTCGTTAGCTTTTACACTATATGCATCAAATAAATACTTTTAAAGATATTAGAGATTTAAAATAATAAAGATCACAATGTGTCTCTCGGCAGGGGTAGGTAACCGTCTCGCTCGCGCATGCTAATACATGCCGGCCGCCGATGCGTGTGTTAATAGAGTAATCTGACCACTTGATAGTGTCCAGTGTTGAGTAGGACATGAATGTTAAATGTGTTTGTAAGAGTAGCGTCTTTTTATACTAGACCAGTACACACATTGCACTTCACCCTGCAGCATCACCCTAAGAACTTTTAAACATACTGCGGAAAAGTTAAAATCAATTTTTGTAATCGATGCGTTTTGGTTTAAATGTGGAGGAGGATATGGTTTACAAGGTGCTTCTTGGTATTGTGTGACCAATAAGATTGTTATTTAATTCAAAGAAAGGCGGTTTACAATCGTCTAATTTTAAAATTCTAATTTTAATTGGTCTAATATTTAAAATATTTTTACATAACAATTATGATCCTAATCACAAATACATACTTTAAATTCGTTTCTTCACTCTTTGTATGTCCGGGTAATCGCCTGAGCGGCTAAACTCATTTGGATAGGACTTGCACTATAGAAAAGGTTGTGGAATAACATAATTATAGACTACTTTTTATCATATAATTTCAACGGGGTCGAGATTTGTGCGGGAAAAACTTTGCAATACACTCATTTTTACGCGGGCGAAGCCGCGGGTACAGCTAGTAATTTAATATGCAAGAAACGTTCTGAATTAAAATACCGAGGCACAAACAAAGGCCTCTTAATTCGTTGTCCGCGAATGACACTGCGGATCATACATTTCACCGTACATATTAATGTAATGTTTAAAGGAAGCGTTGGTATACGTTCCTGGTGGAAATGTTAATTGCTGTTTTATTTAATACTTCCAGTTATAACTGTACACTCGGCGCCCAGCTATTGTTTGTCTGGCGCACATAGCCGAACCTTTTAACCGAAGTTAAACGGCCATTTAGCCAATGTTGCTGACTGTACATCTTTAGTTAGGTAACACTGATGGTTCTGTTGTATTGTTTATAAATTCTTGCCTGGCTTCAATGATGTTGCTTTAATTGCATTTATTTAACTTTACATACACACGGTTCACATTGGTACACCAAGGCGATGGAGTGACTTCTATGGTAGGTTTTCAATCCATATCCATTCGCTTGTAAATGAAGAATATTCAGTATTATAAAAAAACCTAATCTTGTTCCCCAATTATATCAATTATTAAGGATTAATTGTAAGATACTCACAGGGTATCCCTGGGCAATGTTTTGATGATCACATAAATACACTTCCTGTATCGGTAGATACATGGCGCGATCGCGAAGAGGGCGAAAATCGCCGCTTTCGAGAGCGTGCTCAGCACGGCGGCCATCGCGGCGGCTAATGCCATTAGAGCCACGAGCGCTGCCAGGATCGCGTCCATGTTGGCGGCCGGCCCAGTGGAGCACACCTCGACTAGCTATCAACCGGTCACAGAACGTTTGGCCGACGAATACGCGGACGTCGCGGAACGACGCGACCGACGACTCCGCACACTTTTCTATAAATGCGCGAAGGACGTGCGTGGAGCGGCCGCGCGTCGATGGCGGCCGGCAGATGCACATGCGCGAACAGCTGATCCCCGAACGGATCGCCCGGTTCACAAAAAAATAACCGCCATGGAACACATGTAAACTTAACAATAAATAAACGTTTATAAAAAAGGGACAACGGGACAGACTATTTTTGGCGTTCCAATTCAGTGACATTTCATTTTAGAAGATTACGTATCGAAATTTGAAAGAGTTTTTTCTTGTTTCGTTTTGTGTGATGTTTTGTAAAACGCTTTTGTAATTAAAATAAAACTAAACTAAAAAGGTTACGGACATAAATAAGGCAATTTTCAGTGTGTAAAGACCCTAGGGGTAATTAATAATGTTTACTATAATGTACCTAAATAGATTTTTTAATAGTTCACATTTACTTTTTTACAGCTGACACCTATACCCTCGATATATAATAATGTATATAAAATATTATTTATGTATAAAAGCTTTACCCGCCTATGAATGGGAACCCATATCGCTGTTTCGAATGAATAATAACACAACTTAAAATCGTTAATTTCACAGGAGAGGTAGGTAAAATTAATCTCTTTTTATATTTTTTTGGCTATTGAAGTTAAATTAATAGTAATATTAAAAACAGATTAAAAAATCAATAACCACGGTAATTTTAAAACAACAAATCTTTAATCTGAATCTTTTATGGATTAAACTATCTTTTCAAATTTAAATTGATGAATTTTGAATTGTACGGTTATTTATGCTAATCAGCGATATGTTATATTAAAGAATGCAACCATTGCATTGTATCTCAATTAAAATCACATACTCGAATAAAATAGAAGCAATAATGTTTAGTATTTGGAATAAAATACATCTCAAATGTAATAGGTACATAGTACAATTTAATGTAGCCTTGCAAACCCAATTTGAACCCAATCATATCTATGGAGGATATAGCACTACCCCTATTATTAATATAGTATAACCATGTGTGATTAATGTATAATTATACACCAGCCAACAAATATTTCACATAATTAGGCATTTCAATACAAAATAATCACCTTATGCTAGTAAAATAAAACAAGTTATCTGTATCCAAAATATACATTTAATGTATCAAAAAGGCATTTTGCACCATTACCCAATACCTTACAAAGCTTATGAGTATAACATGTACAGAAAATAAAAACATTCTGGTCAGTCTTAACAGTTGAGACTGGAATGACTCTAGTCAAAATAAATACAAAATTAACAATGCGGCAAGTTAAAATAATGAATACATAATAATTATATTGTCACAAAATTCAGTGAGAACGATCAACATTACATATGTTACTAAATTAAATTGACTAATTATATAGTTAACACTTATATAAGTAGTCAAACTAAATAAATCTCTGAAAACCAAAAAATAAATGTGCAAAAATACTAATGTTACAAATTTTACTATTAATGATGACAATTGGGCGGATAAATCAAGATTTGTTTCATATATATTAAAATGGTCAGTGTATACCTATCAAGTAGGATTAGTTCCGACCTGAAGTCGGCCACACACACATACTACTTCGCAGGTATTATTTATTGATAAGATAAGATACAATGCCACGCAGAGTATATTTTGCATATTTATGTACGATTTTTTTTTCTAGTAGAATATTTTCTATTTTTTTTACTGCAGGCTATCTATTTAACAACAATTTCTATACCCAATATTAAAATAGTATGCATATCTTTACATGCGTATTTTACAAAAAATAGAAACTAATTATTATCTCGTATTATTACCTAATCTTTACACAACAAAAAATAACAGATCTTACATATTACATATGAACATATATATACCAAACCGACAAAACCCGTTCATGTCCCATCATTAAGTACTATTCGATAAACTCGTAGTATTCACATTATTTTTACTGCGATATAATATAATTTTATTATGAAATATATTAGTTGACCTAAAAATGTATCATTAGTCAATGAAGGGGATGTATGACATTTTAGTTTCCATGTATGCCACTAAATCATGGAACGTGCGTTTAAAACGGTTTTAAAAAAGTACAGTTGGTAACACTTTGAAGGAGCAAAATTGTTGATACCAATGATATGTAGACAATTTAAGTATCTTCTGACTCGGTCGCACACTATGTAATTTCGGCTTATTATTGAGTCATATAACATTCCAAGGTATTTCTAGTATTTCAATGGATAAGATTTAGTTTTTGACTCGGCCAATTGTTAATGGGATAGCAACCAATATTTATATATAAGTAAATTTTTGATTCAAAATTCCTTCAGACATTATATTTTATAGCAATAACTTTCGAGTTCTGCGTTTATCGCGACAAAATAAATACATTACTAAAGTACAGTAATTGAGATTAAAAGATCACCTTAAACATTGTTTCTTCGATGGAACGAGGATAGGTAAGTCGCCACGTATGAACTCACATTTTTCAAGTATTTATCATTCAACCCCTGTCAGTTTTAATTTCGACTAGTGTTGTAACGAATATTACTATTTGAACATTCGCGAATGCGATTGCGAGTATTAGATTTTATTGGATATAAGTAAATAGAATTACAATATAACTATTGAGGTGTTAACAGATATATGTTAGGAATAGTTTCACACAATGTAGATAAAAAGTTTTTACACATAAACCGATCAAATTTAAACATTCTCCTTTTGTAATAAGCTTACTGCTAATCGCTTTATGCAGTTGTTAGGAAAATAGTTATTATTTAGTAGTAATGGTAGTCTAGATCAGTGTTTTTTGTCTTTTAAGAAAATATTTTGCTCCTAGCATCCGCTGTTTCATTTATAATTTAACGTATGTTTTACTTAGAAGAACTTGAAAAGCGTAGAATAATATTATTCATTTTAAAACTAGACATAATAGTAATAGAATTTTTTTAATGACTTAAGTACGATTGAAAATTTAGTAACACAAATGCCGGCTCTAATTAACCCTTGTAGTTAAATATACTTATAAAGTTTATGTAGATTTATTTTGCTTTTACTCAGGCAATTCTTTAAGGTCACAGTCTGTATTTAAAAAACACTGCTCTAGAGTATCAACTTAACTAGTATTTTCAGTATACAATGCAATTTGACACATCGGGATTTATGATGGAATGTAGAGGCTAATTTAGATCTTATTGAGATTTCTCTGTCACAGCATTCACCATCTGTACGATAATGATGTCTAGTTTCATATCGCTACTTTAAAACAAAAGGGCCACAAATCAAAAATATTCAAATTATTTTTTAGAACTTGTTTTTTAGAAAATAGTAACCATATCCGAATTAACCATTAAAAAGAATAAAAATACCTTTCTAACAGTGTACAACACATATTTATCTGATTTAAAATTACAGAGCAATTATACAAGAACTGATTTTCAAAACTTTAAATGGCTCTCCTGTAAAATTAGGTCTATTCGAGTTGTGGTCCTTTTGTTTTGAAGTAGCGATATATAGATGGCGCTTTATCCATTTTTCCCAGTAATTCAACTAAACTGCTACTGAAATAGCTACCTATTTAATAACGCGTGGTCTCATAGACCACAAATTCGAGTATTGAGATTCAATTTACAATTTCAAATCACAACCTTATCTGGCCGTTGTTAATTTTTTCATACTCATCGGGACCTAAAGGTAGATACCGACTTTGTTTTAAGTCCAAGTAATATAATTTATCGTTTTTCACTAAACTGGGGTCGAAGCCTTCCTTTTGCAAGTCAACCTTCTTCATTTTAAATGTACCTGAAATAAAACAATGCCATTATACAATACATCTTGGAACAGGAATCGCTTTTCTGGTTATTTGTCATACTTTAAATTTCAATTTGTACAAAAAGATGATGATTATATAGTTAATAACTTGACAAAAAGCAAGGTAAATTATAATAAATCTATTATTTCTAATAGCTATGTTTTCTACGTGTACGATAAATATTAAAATAGTATCTGAAAGCAGTTTGCTTTACAACTTGAATCAATTTCTGAAAACCAAAAAATATGTATATTTTTATGTATATGTATAAAATATTTATTCGAGTACTCGTTTATTACTCGGCATAGACGAGTTTTCATTATTTGACTCACTACTCAGATTTGAGCTACGTACTCAGCTTATATGAATGCGAGTTACTAATTCAGTTAAGTTATAGTTAAGTTGGAGTTATTACATTTCTTCAATTAAATATGTAAAAATTGCAAGAAGAACAATTACAATTACACTGCCACAAGTTATGATGTGGAATTCCATCTATTAACTTTTATATAAATAAATTTACTTGTAATTTATCGGCCTATATTCATATAAGACGACCATCTTAGCCTACGGCCTTTTCTTCGAAGGGGAATCCGACGCTGTGGGAGCGACGCAGGGCAGCGGGGATTTTTACCGAACTAAAACCCCCCGAGTGCCTGTCCTCAGCGCTACAAAGAATACTCCAGGATCTCCAAAGGAACGCAATCGGTGTCCTCTGAACGGGTTGCCCCATCGGGCTCCTCTTTGGTAAGTGGCTGGTCTTTACGACGGTATGTCCTTCCCGGGATCGTCTGACCGAGCGGTTTGAGCTCCCCACTCTAGCCGCCCGCAATCCCGCAGGCCCCCTTTTAGTCGCCTCTTACGACAGACAGGGATACCGTAGCAATATTCTTAACCCGGAACTACAAGGACGAGCAACGCAATTGTGGTTCACTTCAAATAAAACTATTGTTGTTTCGGCGCCTTTCCTAACGGCAGTTCCATATTCACAAAACATTCGTACAATTCTCGCGAATGCAAATACCTTAAAAAATTCGAATATTATATACTACTCGTAAAACCTGGGTGATTTAATACTGGTGTATATATTTATAGCCCTCGAGTGGCGACCACGTTTAGGCAAAAGGAGTACAGGTTGCTCCTCTCCCCACCAGGTGGACCGATGGCCTGAAGGCAGCGGGAAACCGTTGGATTCAGAGGACACAGCACCGGCTGGAGTGGCGCCATTTAGGGGAGGCTTACGTCCAGCAGTTGACATCAAAGGGCTGATGGATGTATATAATATATACCTGTCATGTCGACGCTGGGCATGACGCGCAGGAAGACGGGCCGCGCGTACGCGGGCAGGTGCCGCGTGAGGCCGGCCGCCAGTTTCTGCAGGTCTAGAGTGCCGTCCGTGTCCACGATGCCGCACATGCCCGCGCGGCCCTCTGTGTTCGCCACCTGGAACAACGTAAATAGTTCTGTCTCACTGCTGGAAAAAACATGATAAATTTTACAAGGACATCTTCATAGATCTTTTATGCTATTGCATAGCCTTTATTGCGGGGTATGGGCGCGGCGACCGAATTTAGATATGCCGTAACGAATAAAACCTAACAACGCCCACACCGCCTGCCATGTAGCTCGGCCTTGGAAGAATAATAAGCATGAAATCTATGGTTATATCCCACCCTTGATAGCTAGGTTGTTGTTATTTACTATAATAATTTTATGATAGGATCATAAAATTATTATAGTAAATAACAACAACCTAGCAACAAACAATAAAGCTGTTATTTTTGCAAAGATATCAAGTTCTTGCTGTTATAAATTAATGTAACACAAATTTACTGTTTATTTATTTAAACCCTTTTATCAAATAACTCTTCTGTAATATCTGGGTTTTCCGAATAGTCACAGTGACTATAGGCATAAACTGTATTAAGGGAAGCCTATGGGAAATCTACTTACATCAACCAGTAGATTTCTAAAGATTTATTGATGGATTAAATGGCAATTATAAAACTTGAAAACTTACCAGCACACCATAAACAACTGCGTCTCTATGGTCGGCGACCTGCGAGACGGCCGCCTCCACCTCTGTGGTGCTGACGTTCTCGCCGCGCCAGCGGAACGTGTCGCCGGTGCGGTCGCGGAAGTACAGGTAGCCCAGCTCGTCCGCCACCAGAATGTCGCCTGGAAGCAACATTACAATAGGATTTTAGAATATTATCGCGGAATTTATACATTTTCATATTGAAACAGGTACTCGTGACATACGGTTTTTAATATTTTGTTATTAAAAACCGACATTTCGACCCAATTGCATGGATCATGGTCACGTGACTTTAGCCAATCAAGCGATCAGTATCGCTATGACTACGATCCATGCAACTGGGTAGAAATATCAACAAGAAGATATTAAAAAACGGCATATCGTGAGTACCCGTTATATATAAAAAATAAAATACACGACTTTTTTGGGTATTAACCTATAATTAGCCACGGGAGTCTCACAAGACGCAAAACTGAGCCCGATAGTAAATGAATACCCATTACAGTACAAAGTTACAGTAAGGTGAATTCCAGTATTTAAATTCATATTCAACATCATAAAGGTCACTTTACTTCTTGAGGAATGGCTAGAAAACAGAAATTAAAATCAAAAAATATATCAAAGAAGATGATGACCTAATCACCGAGAGATCATGATAAGTCCAAAACAAGATTTTATGAAATCAAGAATTCATTTATTTATTTGACTTTATATCTGATAATTTTATGTCATAAAAAAATAAATATTTTAAAGATTTAAAGATTTTTATCGAACTAAAAACAAATTACAATGTATTTTTTTTTTCAAAGGCTTAAGCGACTCCTAAGGTACAGCACCGCTGAGTAAGAAATTTATAGTTCCATTCTATTAGCCTCGCTATAAAATGAGTCGATTTTGTATAACACAAAAAGATCTTTAATGCTAGCCCTTAATATCGGGCATAAGGATTTGTAATAAGTGTTATTTGTATTAAATAATAAATGTATCAATAAAAATACAGACTAACGGGAAAACTGGGTAATAATAATAATAAGGTTAATTTAACTCTCCTAAATTATGTATTTAAGAGAATTACGTTAACCTTATTTATTTAACCTTCATTACATTTTATTAACCTTATGCTCCAAAAGCTAAAATTCTCATGTAAGGCTAAAGGCAATTCCTTATCGTAACAACAATTTAACACAATAATTTACACACAATGTAAGTGCACCAAGTGAAAATCTTTTAAAAATACAAATCAATCTCTTATTAAGCAATAACTAGTACTCGGGTTATACTCGTATGTAATATGTCAAATTTTATGGTGAGTTTTAAACATGCATAATAAAGATTGTTTACAAGACTCGGTAACGATAAATTCGGATAATACGAGTTTACCGGACTGGCTCAGGGTCTCCAAATATAACTCGGTCGCGGAATCGGTCTGTTTAAGTCAGAAAAAGATTTATATCTATGACGTGATAGCATAATAAAAACGATTAGTTATCCCAGTGGTCGAAATTGGACCATAAAAAAAGTTCGTCAATAATAAACACAATTGAAAAACAAACGAGAAAAAAATTACTGATGACTAAACTGTTTTGTCTAAACCTATTTACATATAATAGAAATTTGTGTCGTGGATACCATTGACACACAAAGATACGTACTTAAACTTGGACAGAAATTGGGATTTATTAATTTGTATGTTACTAGTTGACTCGGCGAACATCGTTTCGCCTAAAAGTAAAAAATCTAAAATTATCAGTGTTCCTCCCCTGTATTATGCATGTATTATACATAAAAACCTTCCTCTTGAATCACTCTATTAAAAAACTGCATTAAAATCCGTAGCGTAGTTTTAAAGATCTAAGCATACATAGGGGCAGACATCGCGAAGCGACTTTGTTTTACACTATGTAGTGATTTTTTTTATGGGACATGATATCAGTAAACGCAACGTAATACGTGAGGACAGCAAAGTTTTAGTGGACAAGTTAGACTTTTATTGCAACGCAACAAGAAATAATCGTAGATCATTAAACATCCTACTCACAGACCTTACAACAGACCTACTCCGAAAATCGTACTCAAAAGCCTCATATTCCATAAATTTACATAAATATTTACTATTCTGTTAATGTGTATGTGCGTTAATCGAATGTGTGTGTACGCGTACCAATTGATATATATCTTTGCGTGTGAGAGTGAAATAATGTCAGAGCATTGACCTCACCACATTCAAGTATTCGGAATTAATGACCACGAGTGGCAGTGGTTAAGTATTTATAGACCGCACTATTTTTTTTTTCGTAAGGTGGCTTGAGTACAGAGATAATTTAAATATGCATATACAGACTAACGCGACTGTTGAGGCATAAACGTTATTGATATTTCTGCTTCATAAGTTGAATGCTATGTTTATTTGGACATAACCCTATACAAGTTTCTTAACATTTTTCTTGAACATAATATCCAAAATATGCAGACGACAGATTAAAAAACTTAAAAAAAAGCATGAAACCATCAAAAAATGACAAGTCGATATAAAATTAAGAATATGGCCCCAATTTAATAAATTGTTAACATGCTAAAGAACCGGCAACACTACGTTGGTCCAAGCATGCAGCACCTCAGAATATATTAAAATTTATATATTAATGTATTTTATGAATGTAATAAATCATTTCAGTTGAAGCACTCCTTTTGTTTTTATAAAACTACCCTAAACCCTGCGCGAGTTGCTACGCTACCACAAAAAAAAATACACCAAAAACCTTCGCGAGTTCATGGATAACAACTTTTCTAAAGATGGAGAACATACAGACAAACATTTATTTTTATATATGAAGATTTATACGCTCGAAATACCCTGCCTCTAACGCAATTGCGTGAAAAAACGATCGTCATTACAACATCCCATAAAAAATATTTAAACATTATTTTGATTAACGCTATTTCTAAGATACTACTAGTTTCTATTTACTGTTTTATTTATTTATTATTATTAATTTACACACACACACACTTAAAGCAGACGGGGATAACCTCTGAACTAAGGTTCGGATATCCGGAAACTGGGTCTTGGTCAATTTGTATAATAACATTACGATATTTTTTACATGTAAAAAATGTGTGTGATTACTTTGCTTACCTGAGTAAGAAGTTACATGCCCACATTTAGTGTGCATTTCAACGAAAGCAAAAAATAATAATCAATATTTACCCGAAATAAACGCAGAATCGCCATGAGTAAAGACATCTCGAACTATCTTCTTCTCAGAGGCCGCCTTGTCCACGTATCCGAGGTATTCACGCGTGGGGTTGTTGGGAGATATCTTGCCTATGAACACTCCGGGTTCCTCCGGTTTCGCTAACTATAATGCAATCAAAAGGTAATATCAACCATTTTTTTTTCATGAACATAGTCTTAACAACGTAAAAAAAACAATATTACAAAGATCAAAAAATATCATCAAAAATCAAGAAATATAATTATTTCTCAGACAATGTTTGTAGGCTTGTTATTTTAGATCCAGTTCAAAGGAATGCAATTACATTACATTTACATAATATTCCGCATATTTTTAGTCGATTTACATAAATATTGGTATCTACTTTAATCTGATTACAGGAAATGTGCATTAAAGGATGATTGCAATACAAATTAAATTTGAAATTAATTTCATTTTAAATAAGAACTTACTTGACACAATCCTCTGGAGTCTCTTACTGGCTCGCCAGTTTCCTGGTCCACCTTGATGATGGCAATTGGATAGATACGGGGGAATATTCTAGAAACGAAGCCTATGGCGCCGGGCGTTCCGTCGGTATTTGCTGTGAACAAGAATGTTATCTAGTTAGACTCATATTAATAATATCAAAAATGTTATAAGTATTTAAAAACAATTTGAAATATTTTAATTATTTTAATTATCTATACTATAATAAATCTGTAAGAGGTCGCTGTCTGTACATGGAATAAATTTAGGTGAAAACCATTTCTAGAGGTCTTTAATACGATATAGAACCCAAAATAATGTTTTTTAGAAATCTTTTCTGTTTGTCTGTTTGTCTGTTTATCTGTTTGTCTGTTTGTCTGTTTGTCTGTTTGTCTGTTTGTCTGTTTGTCTGTTTGTCTGTGTGTTTGAAAACGCTAATCTCAGAAACGGCTTATCCAATTTGAAAATAATTTTCACCGATGTGTTGTGGGAAACTTCACTTAACATTTAGTGTTTATTTTATGTAAATCGGTTTATGAATAAAAAAGTTATGTCAATTTTAAACTACGCAGTATTTGTTCTGTGTTCGATAAGTGTTAATAAGATAAGTAACTGCATAGTTGAATTGGTTGAAACTAAACATGTTATGGTCTGTAAAATGTATTCCTTTGTTATTAATTTTTGGTTATGTGTGTACCTATGTTATTTGATACTATACAAATCTATATCTCTATATCTATATTTATACTAATATAAAAACGAAAGGATGCTCTCTCACTCACCTATTGAATAAACATCGTAGAGCTTATACTGCTAAAGATAAGAATATGATTTTTACTAGGGGTTCTTTTTATGACGTAGACGTCAATTATGAATGAATTTTCTGATCCCCCCCCCCCCCAATTTAACCCAAATAGGAAATGTAAGTTTGTATGAAAGTCAGTCAATTTTGAGGTCACCTCAATAAAATTTAGTATTTCGCTTTGATTTTTATGTTAAAACATAGTTTTAAACCGACTTCCAAAAAGGAGAAGGTTATCAATTCGTCTGTATTTTTTTTTTATTATTTTTTTTTAATTTTATATTTGTTACTCGATTGCTCCGCACTGGGTGAACGGATTTGGATGATTTTTTTTTCATTTGAAAGGTAGTGCGTGTTATAGGGTCCCATTTATTTTTACTTCACTTTTGACAGTGGCATCCATAAGAAAAGCGCATAAGTCTGATATTTGCATTAACGATGTGCACGATAAATAGATGAATAACTCAATTCCCGCCAACCGATTTTGATGATTTTTCTTTTATTTGAAAGAATGTACTTCAAGGGTACTCTGATGAGTTTGATACGGTTCTGATCATAGGATCCATTTCATTGAAGCAAATTAACGAAATTAGCGATACTCGGCCAAACCTAAGCTGTACGAGTCCAATTGGGTTGAATGTAGAATGAGATTACTAAGCAGATATTTCCTAAAAAAAATTGAACTTCAACTCTTCAATCCTGATGATGCAGGAGTAATGCTTGCCTGAACCGTAGAAGTAAGTCAATTTGTTTTTATGGATATATAATAAAATTGTTAAACAAATTCATGGGACAAAAATTTGATCTTCAACTCCTCAACCCTAATGATGTAAGGGTATTTCAAGACTAAACCGTAAGAGTTGGCTATTTGGTACTTACGGTTATGTAATAAAAATACCAAGCAAAGATACACGGTAAAAATTTTGACCTTCAACTCCTCAACCCTGATGATGCAGGGTTACTTCAAGCCTAAGCCATAAGAGATGGCCATTTGGTGCTTTCGGGTATGTAATATGATTACTAAGCAAAGACACAAAATGAAAATTTCGGCCTTCAAGTCCTCACCCCTGATGATGCAGGATGCTGCTAGCCTAAACTATACGAGATGGGCATTTGGTGCTTTCAGGTATTTAATATAATTACTAAGCAAAGACACATGATGAAAATTTTGACCTTTAACTCTTCAACCCTGATGATGCAGGGTTACTTCAAGCCTAAGCCATTAGAGATGGCCATTTGGTGCTTTCGGGTATGTAATATGATTACTAAGCAAAGACACAAAATGAAAATTTCGGCCTTCAACTCCTCACCCCTGATGATGCAGGATGCTGCTAGCCTAAGCTATACGAGATGGGCATTTGGTGCTTTCAGGTATTTAATATAATTACTAAGCAAAGACACATGATGAAAATTTTTACCTTTAACTCCTCAACCCTGATGATGCAGGGGTACTTCAAGCCTAAGCCATTGAAGTTAGCTATTTAGTGTTTTCGGGTATGTAATATAATTACTAAGCAAAGACACAAGAGAAAATTCCGATCTTCAACTCCTCGGCCCTGATGATGCAGGGTACTGCAAGCCCAAGCTATAGAAGTTGGCTCGCAAGTGCTTACGTATAAGTTATAAGATTACTAAGCAAAGACACGGGATATTTTTTTTACCTTCAACTCCTCCCTGATGATGAGGGATAGTGCAAGCCTAAATTATAAAAGGTAGTCACATAATGCTTACGGTTGTTTTTAGTATATATTATAAGTTTAATGACAGCTCATTAAACTGAAATGTGATTAATAAATTAAACTTCAATTCATCAACCCTGATAATCTAAGTACACAACCTACTTAAGCCGTATGAGTTTGGTACTTATAGATTACAATACATTACAACGCGTTCCTGAGAGAACATTATGATGAAAAGTGTCACTTTGAATACCTAAATCCTGAAAATGCAGGAGTAATGTCATGTTATTGTTAATAGTTGGATTTAGCTGTAGCTTTTTAAACAGGATGGGTTAGGTTAGGTTGGAACATAAAATAAAACATAAAAAATAAGCGAGCAGGGTGCGGCAGCGCCCTGCGAGCAGGTGCGCCCTGTTCGTATGAATTGTAAAAGTGTTTTGATTATGTCTTCTGCTTTACAAAAAATAATGGGGGATTTACGCACACAGATAGCCCGATGCACCTCTTAAAAGATCTTATCTCTGGCCACATGAAACAAAATATGAATTTAGAATATATGTCGCTGTTCAGTGATATTCCAATTTTCTAATGATTTACTTCAAGTAGATAATAGTTATCCGGAAAAGTTAAAATCAATCTTTATATCGATACGTCTTCGTTTAAATGTGGAGGAGTTGGTTGAAAAAGTATATCCCGATATCTATACTTCTATATCTATACTAATATATAAAGCTGAAGAGTTTGTTTGTTTGTTTGTTTGTTTGTTTGTTTGTTTGTTTGTTTGGTTGTTTGAACGCGCTAATCTCAGGAACTACTGGTTTGAATTTGAAAATTCTTTTTGTATTGAATAGACCATTTATCAAGAAAGGCTTTAGGCTATATAACATCACGCTGCAACTATTAGGAGCGAAGAAATAATGGAAAATGTGAAAAAAACGGGGAAAATTATTCATCCTGGAGGGCTTCCGTTGCGTGCGCTGCGAAAACGGCACAAGATACCAAAAATATATGTATGAAAGAATTATTTCTCTTGAAATGATCTAAAAAAATGTCCGCGACAGTATATGTCTATCTTTTAAGATTAACTCACTAGAACCGTTTTCATGGTAATCAAATTCGGTCGAAATTAGTTAAGAGTTGTATAAACGTAATAATATTAATCTTTATCCAAATAAATGTGTTGTTGATTAAGAGTATTTAATTGTGAACAAAATTGTCTTTGACATCACTTAATTTCAATGAACATCTTAGAAGATATTGATATCTTAGAGATCTTGCGTCGTTTTATCGTCGTGTAAAAATACTTTTTAAATACTATTTGATTTTGTTTTAAGGATATTTTGTTTTAGGTTCTAATAATTTCACAATTATTTTTTTATATATGAGCTATATGAGTTAGCTATGTTCTTTTCAAAACTAAATTGTCTAAAATAATAATAGAAAATGAAACGGACAAAGTCGTGGGTAACAGCTATAATTTATAAAGCTGAGGAGGTTGTTTGCAAAAATAAATTATGCCCAAAATAACTATTCCACGCGGACGAAGTCGCGGGCACAGCTAGTTTTACATAAGACTAGGTTATTTCCGCGGGTGTCTCTGTAGTTCCAGGAGCAGAATAGGGCCACGGTATTCCTTGTCTGTCGTAAGAGGCGACAAAGGGCTTTCAGGGTTGCGGGCGGCTAGAGTGGGAACTCGAACAGTCCAGCCAAGCGACCACGGGAAGGACGCGGCATCCGTGGTCGCATGCCGCCGTAACAGTAGGTGCGGTGAGCGTATTCAGTCACCATGAAGAGCCCAAAAGGGGCATCCTCCTGGGAGGACCCGGTTGTGTTCCGTTAGGAAACCCCGGGGTCCTCCACGCAGCGCTCACGACGGCCACCGAGGGGGTTTTACTGGGGTAAAAATCCAACATAGACCACGTCGTCCCACGACGTCGGGTACCTTTTGAAAGTTTCCCCCTTGTAAACACAAAAAAGGTTGATTTCGCAGTTTCACCCGCTTCAGTCACTTTTACCAAGGTTATGAATATAATAATAATAATAATAATAATAATAATATCTTTATTTGTTGCAATGTGGTTAACAATTAGATGACTATCAATACGGTTTTAGTGGACCTCACATTTGCCACATTGTGGCGTACAAATTATATTACATTAGTTAAACAATTATATTTAATTATGCTATTATCATTCATATATTCGTCTATAGTATAAAAACATTTATTAATGAGCCATTCGTACAGTTTTATTTTAAATATATTATATGTCAGTTTTCTTATATCATTGGGTAGGCGATTATATATTTTAATAGACATCACAGCTGAGTTTTTAGATCGTAATATTGTTCTAGTAGATGGTATACATAATTTATTTTGATATCTGGTAGGAAAATAGCAGTTATCTCTTTTTTGTTTAAATAAGTACATATGCTTTCTTACAAATATACAGGCCTCATAAATATATAAACCAGTCAATGTTAGCAATTTAAGTTTTTTAAAAAGAGGCTTGCAACTAGTGTCTTGGGTTACATTACACATAGCACGTACACAACGTTTTTGGGTTATAAAGACTTTGTTTATGTTTGCACAGTTTCCCCATAGGAGTATACCATATCTTAAGTTAGTAGCAACATAGCCGTGGTAGGCTTTTAGTGCTGTTGATAAGTTACTAATCCTAGGAAGGCGCCATAATGGATAAATGAAACGACTAATTTTTGCACATAGCCTTTCCGTATGTTCCTTCCAGGTAAAATAGCTATCGATATTAATACCTAGAAACGTAATGGAATCTGTTTCCGGTATCGTTTGGTTCTCATAATGCACATTTAGATTTTTTTTTTTTGACCCTCTGATAGCAAATTGTACATATTTTGTTTTATTAACATTTATTTTCAGATTATTGTCTTTAAGCCATATTACTATTTTGTCGATTATGTCATTAATTACATTATTATAATTATCAATATTATTGTCATGTACAATTACTGCAATATCGTCCGCAAATAAAGAAAATTGATGTTTTGTTATTTTTACAATGTCGTTTATGTAAATAATAAATAAGAGCGGCCCTAATATACTTCCTTGAGGGACTCCAACTCTATTATTTTTTAGTTGAGATAGATAGGATTCCTCTGTGAAATTGGTAGTATTAATGCTGTTAATTTCAACATATTGTTGACGGTCACTTAGATAGCTTCTGAGCCATTTGAGCGGTAGGCCTCGAATACCATACTGTTCACATTTCCAAAGCAACAGTTTGTGGGAGACAAAGTCAAATGCCTTGCTCATATCAAAGAATACAGCCGTTGTATTACCCTTGCTGTCAACATTTTCGATTAATTTATTTACTAGGTTGTAAGCTGCTAAAGTTGTTGATTTATTTTTGCGAAAACCGTTTTGATCTGGTGTAAGTATGTTATATTTATCAATAAAATTTGTAATGCGCACAAACATAGCTTTTTCAAAAACTTTTGAAAATATGGGTACTAGGGCAATAGGCCGATAATTACTCAAAATAGTTTTATCATCCTTTTTGTATATAGGTTTTATAACCGATATTTTAAGTATTGCAGGGAAGTCACCAGTACTAAAAGACAAGTTTATTATGTAAGATAAGATTGGTGAAATAAATTTTGAAACAATTTTTATTATTTTAGTTGAAATATGATCATGTCCAACGGCTGAAGTATTTTTAAGGTCCATTATAATTTTAAATATTTCTTGACAGTTCGTAGGATTAAGAAAGCACGAGTTATTATTGAAATTAATTTTATGTTTATAGATGTCACTCGTAATAGTATATTTAGATGTCAAATTAATAAAATATTCATTAAATTTATTTGCGATATCAGACGGATTATTAATAATTTCATTATTATAATTAATTTCATTTATATATTTGTCATTATTCTTATTTTCAATTGAGTTATTTTTTATAATGTTCCATGATGCCAGACATTTATTTTTTGCACTGTCTATATATTTTTGATTGTTTATTTTATGCGAAAACCGTTTTGATCTGGTGTAAGTATGTTATATTTATCAATAAAATTTGTAATGCGCACAAACATAGCTTTTTCAAAAACTTTTGAAAATATGGGTACTAGGGCAATAGGCCGATAATTACTCAAAATAGTTTTATCATCCTTTTTGTATATAGGTTTTATAACCGATATTTTAAGTATTGCAGAGAAGTCACCAGTACTAAAAGACAAGTTTATTATGTAAGATAAGATTGGTGAAATAAATTTTGAAACAATTTTTATTATTTTAGTTGAAATATGATCATGTCCAACGGCTGAAGTATTTTTAAGGTCCATTATAATTTTAAATATTTCTTGACAGTTCGTAGGATTAAGAAAGCACGAGTTATTATTGAAATTAATTTTATGTTTATAGATGTCACTCGTAATAGTATATTTAGATGTCAAATTAATAAAATATTCATTAAATTTATTTGCGATATCAGACGGATTATTAATAATTTCATTATTATAATTAATTTCATTTATATATTTGTCATTATTCTTATTTTCAATTGAGTTATTTTTTATAATGTTCCATGATGCCAGACATTTATTTTTTGCACTGTCTATATATTTTTGATTGTTTATTTTATGCGACACTGACATGCATTTTTTGAAAGTTTTAGCATACTTTTTATATTTTATTTTCACTTCATTATTATTGTTTTTGTAACACAGAAATCGTAACCTGCGCTTATGTTTTGCCGAGATTTTTATGCCTTTGGTAATCCAAGAGGTTTTTTTACGTTGTTTTATCCTTATACGCAGAATGGGGAAACAGAGATTATAAAACAATGTAAAAAGGTCATGAAAGTTATTAAATGCTCTATTTGTGTTTGTTTCGCTGTATACTTCTGACCATGATAACTGATTGATGCAGATACAAAATTTTTGAATGTTATCTTTAGCGAAATCTCTGCATGTAATAAATCGAGTTTTTGGACAATATTTTTTCCCATGTATTGGTGCGACTAATAGTTGTCCAGTATTATGATCGGATAAATGAAGGGGCAAGAGTTCACTAGATGCTTTGGGAACATTACTTATTATATGATCGAGGCAAGCATTACCTCTCGTAGCTTTTTTTATATGTAGAACCATGTTATAGGCCTCGGTCAATGTAATTAATTGAGAGCTAATGTTGGTAATTTTTAACGTGTCAATATTAAAATCGCCTGTTATGACCACTTTTTGGTTTATTTTAGGACGAAGACTAATGAAAAGTTTTTCTAGTTTATCTAGGAATATATGTGGATTACTATTAGGGGTCCTATAGATACAAATAATAGTGTACTTAATATTGATTAACTCTATGCCGCAAATCTCAAAACATAATTCTTGGCCCAATGTTTCGTGAAATTTAAGTTTTTTATGCAGTATTCCCTCTCTGCACATAATACAGACACCTCCCCGTCTGGCCTGTGTTCTTGAATAACTGTTTGCTAAGAAGTAGCCATTCAATTTTAAGTTCAGCTCTTCACCACGTTTAATAAAAGTTTCACTCATACACAAGACGTCTATATATTTATGATTGTATTGTAGCTGATGTAACGTAACATCCAATGTATCTTTCTTACTTATAAACCCAGCTATGTTTTGATGCAATATTAACAAATTATCATTTAAATACTTATTACTTACGAAAAAAATTTTTGTTAATTACATTTATGTTATTGTTAAGGGGTATGGTAAGTTTGGGTGAAAAATAGTCTAATATATATTTTTGTTTCAATTTCCTTTTTTGTTCATTTTGTGTATGTGTAGAGGCAGACTGAGGTACTTGCAAGCGTCTTTTTATGAACTTTATGTCAAGATATGAATTTTTATAGTCAATACAGTCAATGCAGAAATTAATTTTACTACAAATGTCAGTTAAATAGTTCCTATAATATATACTATTTTGAATAAAATAACAGTTTTTATATGAATTACAAATTAAGCGCAAATTGGTGTTTAAGAGTTTCTCGTTTAGGTATCTATTTTGAAGGACACTTAAAACCAGGACTGAACAGTTTTCAAGTTTCTTTAATAATGCTCCCAATTCAGTAGTGACTTTTACTGGGTTTGAGTCGTTTTCGCCAATGCATAATATGACTTTACAAGACTCTTGTGGGGCTTGTATTTGAGTATGACAACCTCTCAGAACTTCTTCGGAATTCGTAAATGGTTTTGTCATTGAGAGTACTGTGTATTTTTCATATTTTGACTTTTCCCTTGATTTTAATAGGGCGATTGCTAAACCCGAGGTTTGCTGAGTCCCAAATATATAAATATTATTGCTATTAACTGGTTGAGAGTTCATTTTAGCATCTACTTCTTCCGGTATTTGGTTTAAGGGCAAAGTCTGAGAATTCTTTAATAGGGAAGGTGAGTCATTTTTGTTGTCATCATAAATCTTTGTGGTACAATTATTTAATACAGTATTATTTTGATTTAAATTTTGAATGCTAGATGTGCCAGGTATAGATTTAGTTTTCTTTTTCTTGATTGATGTCGGTGTATGAATTGCTGATAGTGTGTTAAGTTTAATTTCTTGATGAGAGATTTTTTCGAGTAATGCATTTTTTTCTAGTGTCAGGTTGTCAATTTCTAAATGGGCGCTTTCCAGTTGTAAACTTAGTTCCTGGATTTTTTGTTTTAGCTCAACTACGTCTTCCTTGACTCTAGTGGATAGGTCGGGCAAGCTACTTCGAAGATTAGAGTTTATAGAAAGGAAGGAGCTGTCCTCATTATCAGAGTACGAACAGTTGATAATTTCCTTTGTTTGCATAGATCCCTTCTTTTGACGCAAAGTTACGTTTTGGGAAGGTAATTCAGGATTATTACAAAGAGTGTTACTGGTCTGAGAGCTTGTGGTATCTTCTAATGCATCTATTGACATTTTTCGTTGGCATCCCTGACATTTCCATTTTAATTGTTGTTCTTTTTTCATTTTCTGATATTGTCTTGGAGAAACTAATGCACATTCTAAGTCCATTGATGTTTTGCATGTCGTACATTTTAAATAGGATTTATTTATTAAAGATGAATTACATTTTTTGCATGCATTAATTGATTTACTCTTATCTCTCCTAGTTGACATTGTTTACTAATGCAGCGCCCTCTGTTCAGTATTTATGAACTTAAAGTTAATGTAGTAAGCATACCAAAGGAAATAATTCCAGTAAATTCCACTAGATGTAGCTGGAGATTCGAATGAATGTTGCGCATGCGAATATGATAACTTTATCTTGAAATAATTCACCTAATCTCCGTAGTGTCGCTGTAGTCGCTTGAATTGAAGCAAAACGGTCAAATTTGAAATGTTTTTGTAGTTAATTCCAATGCTTGACTAAGTTTCGTCGATACACTGTGATAGTTTTAGGGTTTTAATATGGGAATTCACTTTAAAACAGTAATTGGTGTGGTATTGTATTGTTTTATACACTTTTGCACTTGAGTAATCCGTTCACAGATCGATTTAAGAACTTTTTGGAATGTTAGTTTTAATTGTGCACTGTTCTTAGAGATAACACTATCACTGTCGAATTGTGACCTTATGAACACTTTGAGGTAGAAGAATGATAATTACACTAATTGTTACTATTTTTTAACGAAGCAGCTAATAAGTAGTGTGTTTACTAAACAGCGCCACCTGGCGGCTCTGGCGCGGCGAATGTTCTATGATGCCTATTATATCTAATTCATAAACTAGGTTTGGCAATGGAAGATCTCCCGCTAGGTTAGGTGATCATGCCTGGGGAGCGGCCGTGCTCCGACAGTCGTTGTTCGGAACTTGTATATATGCAGGATTTTGAGAATACTTTGATAGCGTGTTTCAGAATACTAGTAACGCCATCTCTTGATGAGTAGTGGGAGGTCGCCACATAGGTATGAGCTAATTTGTTCTGCGAGTAAAAGTAATAAACATTCATACACCCCCACAAACTTCAGTATTTATAATATTAATAAGGTTGAAACAGCAAAAGAGCATACAATGCACAGTGATCCGTCCCTGGACAGCCATTACTAACTCCATGGTATAGTATTGACGTTTTAATGTAAAGCCAGTCAACGATGCGCTGCCACTCGGAAGACTATGATAATATGTACACTGATGTCATACACATACACGACGCATCGTGATAGATCAAATACCACAGAAGTAGTGTACCTGAGGTAGCTTCCGGGTCGAACCTTACAGGTTCTAACATCTGATATTTATTATAATATATTATTAGTAATTTATTACTTTGGTATTTTATATACAAGCACACTGTTAAATGTTTCAACCTATTAATTTTCGGGATTACTGCAATAATAAAACGAAATAATAATTCTGAGAAATAAAATTTGTTGTAGCACTAACATAATTATTATAGTACAATAACAGACTACTGAGAAGATAAATATACATAAAAAGAGGTACATAAAGATAATGTACCGTAGTTTTCTACTTATTGTAATGAATCATTTATGCAAAGTAGCATGCATCTGCAATTATATGTGGCTAATGATACTTGTAGTTATACTGACGACTACATTTTTGTTTATCTTACGATCTTCCATTAATGGTTTTATACATAGTATATGTATATAAAGAACGGTTACCAAAATACCTTTAATTGGCATGCCATCTAATTCTATTTAGACGAAACCCTATTGAGGCCCTATTGCAAATTTGAAAACAAAGACTAAAAAATATATTTTCCGACCCGACCGATGTAGTCTATGTGGATATATTTTATAATTCTAGTATCCCGTATAATCTCTACCGAAATCGATGGAACTCTAACAACAAACATGCCTAGAATGGCATTGGCAGCAAAAAATATTGTTTTTATGCCTACAACATTATACCATGCAGCTGTATGAAATATTTTATGAACAAAATTACCTTTGGACCGGAATGTTGAAGGTCATCAAGTGGAACAGTTTGTTTTAAATATAAATACATATTTAGTCACAGTAATATTGTGATAAATGACTTGCGTTCTTTATTATTATAATATTCCTGTAATATTTTCCAATAATGTTAATCATAAGCAAACCAACAAAACATGGGAACACACACACACGCGTGCGCGCGCATGCACACACAAACATGAACCCTCAATCTTGCACTGAAAAGCAATAATTTAGCCAAATCAAAATTTTAATATGTTTATTTTAAGTTACTTAAGTTTCTCATTTTAAGTGACAATTACTGTAACGTATGTCTTATGAGAAATAAAGAATCTTTAAACCGATATGTCGCTCACAGGTCGTATACGTGCAGCTCATACTTGGCCTTTAGAAGGTCCGACGACCAAACCTGTTTTAACACGTTGACTAATAACAAGAAGACTCAACAATTACCTTATGCAAATAATGAGCGAGTGAACGAACGAAATAAAAACCAGTTTGTATGTAAATAGTTTCGCTGTAGCTTACTGTATAAAGCAGATATACGACAATAGGTAAGTGGTATTTCATATATAGTCATATATGTAGATATATAAAACGTAAGTAAATATGGGTACAATCCATTATTGTCTCACTGCTAGGCACTGGTCTTCTCTCAGAATGAGAAAGTTTTAGGCCATAGTCCACCGCGCTGGCCAAGCGCGAATTGGTGGACTTCACACACCTCCGAGAACTATACATATTTTTTAAAGACCTTTAAAAGAATATAACATGTGTAAATTTCCCGAGGTCGCTGACTGGACGGGTCGAGCTCTATGTTTTCGTCCGTAACTCCGAAAGCCCCTTTCAGTTGTCGCTTATGAAGTTATGACATGCAAATTATACTATAGTATTATTTTTATTATTATTATTGTTGTATCTTCATTTTGTATTGTTAGTTTTATTTGTTATGTTTTTTTTTTCTTGTGTTGTGTCTTAAGCTGTGGAATAAATGTGTTATCTATCTATCTATCTATCTATAGCTCAATTCTAGTCCCAAACAGAACAGTACAACTAGTCATTCTACAGTAGCAGCACAGTACACTTTTAGTAATTCTATATGACTTACCTATGTTGGCATTTCCTTCTGTAGCTCCATAGAATTCAATCACGTGTTGAATGTTGAACCGAGTAACGAATTCAACCCAAATCTGAAACAGGACATACATAATATTAACTAATAATCTCTCATATTAATGAGATATCACTATCATTTACTAGAGAAATTAATGTACGTAACTATCATTATATTTTTATGGATGTTAAATTTAAAAAATATGCACCTTTTGGAAGTATCGCTCCTCATTCGTTAAGTAAATAATGAAAAGTTCCTTGCGATACTCTACCTTTAAAGCCATCTTTAAAAACCTACATAATTATAACAACTGGAATATCTATTCTATTTACACGTGTTTTCTATCATATGTACCATCGGTCGTATAATTATAGTTATTTCTCAAAATCGCATGTTATTTCATACTCGTCTCATACTTTAAATATAATCTTATTAATATTATAAATGCGAACTATTGATCGCGTTTCAGTAAAACTTGGGACAGTATATGAATTGGATTAATGGAAGAATAAGCTAGTAAATAATACATGTATTTTACCTGTGGCCTGAGCCCGTTGCCGAATATAACGCGCACGTTGTGTTGTTTGTCGGCCGGCGAGGGGGGCGTGGCCAGCACGTAACGACACATTTCACCTATGTAGTGTGCAACCTACAAATAAAAACAAACAACTTATAAAAATATCTTTTTACATACGTAATAAACTCGTTCAGAGTACTGTAGGTTTGGAATAGTCTTTATGTCCACAGCTATATAAATAAATATATATTCAATTCTTGCCAATACTCATTTAAATTACAAATATGAAGCCACTCATATGCAGATTAAAAAAACGTGACACGACAAAATTTTGTTTAACTACACTTATTTAAATTGATTTCTCGTTTTTGTGTTGTAACAATTTTTCTGGTTAACTTTTTTTCACTTTTCTAAAGTATTAATTAAATTCATCTTAATATTACCCATAAATATTTAATATCGCGATCACAAATTATTTTTTTACGTTTAGCGTTTTTACTTCAATAAGCCTGCACATGATATTCGCGCACAAGGTTACCGACCACTGATAATCAGGATTTATTGAACCGTATAATGTGGTAATATTTTGAATACATTGCATTAATGCTTTTAGTATAAGATCGAAGTAGCAAATGAGCATACAGTCCACACTTGATGTTAATTCGTCACTGCCGCTCATTGACATCTGCGGGCATCTTTATATAGAATAAGAGTTCTGAAGGCAATCACAGATGCGTTGCTACTCCCGTGGACTACAATGGTTGCTTAAAATCAAAGTGACGCAACTAGAATCTTCTAGAGAAACGCATGATCTGCTTCACAATACAAATAAGTTAGTGCCTCCCTGGTCAAACTTAAAAAAAACTTGCGAACATAAACTCACCGTTGCCTTATACTTCACGCAGTCGGGGAAGTACTGCGAGGCCGAGAACTTGGGCTTGAGCGCGACAGTGCAGCCGAATATGAGCGCTTGGCCCACGCTGATGACTCCCCCGGCCGTGTGGTACAGCGGTAAGGGACAGTACACGGTGTCGGAGCCACGGAGCCGCATGTGGTGGATACCAGATGCCATGAACACGAATCTGTGTGAAACAGACATTATTTTACTTAACACTAGAAGTGCGGGCGTCCCAAATTTGACCTACTACGATGTTCTTCCCGCTCTAGTTAATATTTTATGCGTATAATCGTGAGTTTTATGACTTTTCATGAAATATGATTATATTATATACACGGGACTTCAACCACTTAAATGCAAAACACATTTATAGACATTTATACACGTTCTGCGCTTCTAGTGTTAAGGATAAAAAATAAAACTTTTGTATAATAATGAAGTAGCAAACGAGCATGCAGTCCACCTGATGGTAAGTTGTCACCGCCGCCCAGGGACATCTGTAAGCAACTTCATAAAGAACATAGGTTCTATCTGAAGTCAATCACATGCGTTGCTACTCCCGAAGACTAGGATGGTCGCCTCGTATGCCGGCAACCACACCCTTCTATCGAAACGCAAGGAATGCTTCACTTTAGAAATAGGTGGTATATAATGGTGTATAAAATACCTCCCCGGTCGAACTACACTGATTCTACCACCTTTAAAAAGGGCTATACTAATTGCGCTATTTCTGATGCACTTTGATCACACGTGTGGAAGAGCGGTTATATCCGTCTGACACGCAGTATTCAAGCCTCGATTGGCAGCCAATTACAATTATGAACTTTAATCATTAATTTAAATTTCTGGTTCTGAGTGTTTGTGTGTTTGTCTTTACGTGTATCCATGTAACCCAAAAAACAAAAAAAAATCAAAGTGTCTCTAAAATTGTAGATTGCATAGATTGATAACATTGAGCGTGCAGCGTTTTTTTGGATATCAGGTTTGGACAACAATGGAAGATGCAGTTCTTTAGACGATTCATAGAAAAACATGTCACCAGGTTGCTTCTCATGAAACGTGATAGTTTATGAAACAGTTGAAATTTTCATAGATTTATTTCTGTTGCTGCTTAACAATAAATAGTAAAAACAGAATAAAATACATATTAAGGGGGGTGAAATACAAAAGTCTCTTTCTTCAATTTAAATAACGGCAACAGGCTTCGAATATTCAAAAACATTTAGTTATGTATATATTTACTTTAAAAATGAATAATTTAACCTACCTAAATGACCTTTTAGGGGGCCTCCCATATAATAATCGTCATACTTCGCCGGTTTTCCTTTTTGCGACAATTTTAATAAGCAGTGTCTTATAAACTGTGTTTAATCCTGCATTTAGAAAAATTTGTATTCTTCAAGGCTTTTTTTCTGTTGTATAAAAAGCAATGACTACACTCAAGTGGTGCGATTTTAATCCAAGATCTAACGTTAAAAACGAATAAAAAATTGACCAACCATGAATCGGGCTAAGGAATATGAATCATTTAAATTCAATACAACTATTTATGGGTAAATTCAGAATAAATATATATATATATCTTGACAGTCCGTGTAGTTGTCATCATACTTATATGACACACAAAGGGTTTGATGCCCGACCATACTGATATCTAAATGGATTTATGACATACAGAATCGTAGTGTGGAGCTATAATTAAAGAAAGCGTAAATAAGTTATTGTGCGTTTCTATGAAATCAGTACGCAAGCCCGACTCACGCTTTACCAATTATTACACGTTTAATTATCACTTGCACTGCTGATGAATGAAATTGTCGTGAGAATTCCTGCATATCTTGTTTGCTGTGATATCGTCTGAGTATAAAGAAATTCACAAGCTCGCATTTATTCATATACTCAACATGAAACTATTAATGAAACTTGTTTTTGGTAAAACAAGGAAAACCGTGAACAAAAACATTTGTTTACAGCAATCAATAAATTCCCGAAGTTTCCTTAGACATAAATCAACTTTATTTGTTTTATTTTGTGTAATAATTATATACTATATTAGGTATATACGTCAAGTCAATTATACGCTTTTAAACGCTTCCGTCATGACGTAATATGTACTGTACTGTAAATTTGACGTTAAATAAAATCTTTGGTACCTAATCAATTTCTGACAACAGTTTTGTTGCTTTGCTTAATTTTAATGTTTATGTTCTCTTCACTTTTCCCCAATTTACCCCACTACATTAGTGAGATATTTAAACCACTAAATTTACGTACCTACCAATGGAAATTAATTTTGTAATAAAAAATCCTACAAAAAATCCTACATGAGCTCAAAATAATCCTTAAAAAAATTCACTTCATAACACATAATGAACTGTTGACTAATTATAAAATCACCTCCTCCATCAATTACGGCCTTATCTCGTATTATTGCTTACTGTTTACAAAATTATAATAACTTATTATTATACAATTATTCTCTATATTATACAATTACTAATCAAAATCGTATGATAATTTATAAATTTATAAATAAAGAGTTGAGTTGATGATAGTAATACGACTAAGTGCGGGGAAAGTCGGAAGAAGGTCACCAGTGAAAGTCAAACCACGAAAGCATGTACCGGCTTCGAAGAGAACATATTCGCGCGAATTGTCTCCCGTCAATATTTTACTACGGAGGTACTAAAGACGTAAAGAATATTCGCATTTGCATTTTTTTTCTGGCTGAAGTAGCAAACGAGCATGCAGTTCACTTAATCACGCGGTCACTGCCGCCCATGGCTATCTGTAAGAAACTTCAAATAGAACATGGGTTCTATCTGAAGTCAATCACAGATGTTTCTTCCGAGGACTATGATGGTCGCCTCGTATAAAAGTGTGCTGGCAACCACACCCTTCCATCGATACACAAGAAATGCTTCACGCTAGAAACAGATGTGGCGGTGGTATTTCCCCGGTCGAACTACACTGGTTAACACCTTCAAATGTTTTCGATATTTATTCGATAGATAGATATGGATAGATATTCGCATTCGCGATTTTTTTTGCTAATGTTATGCGAATATTGAATTGTAATGCTTCGTAAAAAAAAATACAATTGAGAACCTCCTCCTTTTTGTAAGTCGGTTTAAAAGTTCGCCAAATCTATCCAACTTGAAAACGAACTGCAGTTTGACGATTTATAAAAAGGTTGTCAAATCTAGATTCTTCGACACCCTATACCAAAACTGAAAAAAAAAACAACACGATTGTGCTAATAATGACGTGTGTTACATCTTTAGTAGGTACTCGATACAAGTTGCATGCGACAGGTAGGTATTGTTAACACAACAGGTGACTATAAAAACTCAAGTCATATGGAATAAGTAAATACTTATTATTCTCCATATTTCTTCTAACTAGAACAATGCAATAGCCAAGATATATTTACAAAATATTCCATTTATCAAATTAGTTTCTAACTACTTAATTGCGTTAGTGATGCTCGTTTAGTTTCGTATCGATAACCGAATCGATTATTCATAACTGTAATTAAATTGGAATGTTTCGTTTATCACATTTGACCTTTTCAAAATATTTAATCCAGCCATATATTATTATTTCATTATGAGAAATTAATTTGCATTAGATTAAAATAATAATTAAGGACTTAAAACTAATTCTTATTTCATTCTGTGATTTTACATATTTGCAAGTAAGTGTAAGCATACTTGGTTAATTTACAGTTAACATTCTCAAAGGTAAAAGGGCATTACACACAATGTTTGAAACAATTTAAAAGTATTGCTAGTTGTACCCCACCGTTTTACACGCGTTTAAAAATTTATCTCCAAATAACTGTAAAATAATTTCAATGCAAGACACGGACAATAGGAATGAAATATATTTTTCTTAATACATTGTTTTATGTTAAGTCTATATAAGTCTAGTATGAATAACATAATCTATACTAATATTTAGTCACGTATGCCAATGTCAATGCCATGAAATCTTTAAATGTCAATAATATATATATTGTATCTTTATTATATAATAAATATACAATCATACTTATTACCTGGAATTGGATATAACTGCCGCCTTCGGTAGACCTGTAGTTCCAGAAGTGTATATGTAGAGGAGTTTCCCTTGGAAGCCGTTCGCGTCTGCCAACGTCCAAGGAGCCGGCGCAGTAGTTTCCAGTAGTGCCGTGAAGTCCACGATGCCGTCCCCACCACCCTGAGTCGCCCCAGACGAGTTCAGATTCAAAGGTCGGTGCGTAAACTTGAACAACTTCAGCTTTGGATCCAGCTGGCTTGAAATATCTTGGATAGCTAAAATGGTAAAATTATATCGTCAACCATTATTGTCCTACTGCTGAGCACGGGTCTTCTCTCGGAATGAGAGTTTTAGGCCATAGTCCACCGCGCTGGGCAAGTGCAAATTGGTGGACAATAGTAACATTAATGTATTGTAATTTCTGTTATCTCCTGGCCCAGTTGCAGTCATTAAGAGCTTCCGGTAATAAAATGCAAAAATCCACCAAAATTCGCGGTGTAGCGGTCAAAATAATGTCCTTCAAACTTTGTACGAAAAAATAAATGTACATTTAGTCTTTTTGGAATCCACATAATCAAAGATATCTGGTGGTATAATGTAATTCGTTTTATGCATAAAAATAAAACAGATACACTGAAGCTTAACTACCTATTATAATTTCAAGCACGATCTTAATTATATTTTAACATGTAGCATACAAAATAATGAATTTATGTAAAAAATATATCATGATTAAAGTAAACTTCTTAATTTTTTCTTCACGTTAATTTCCTGAGAATTATTATTTATAATTATGCTCGTAATCGTTAACATATAACAGTAATCTATACTATAATAAATTACTATAATAAATCTGTAAGAGGTCGCTGTCTGTACATGGAATAAATTTAGGTGAAAATCATTTCTAGAGGTCTTTAATACGATATAGAACCCAAAATAATGGTTTTCAGAAATCTTGTCTGTTTGTCTGTTTGTCTGTGTGTTTGAAAACGCTAATCTCAGAAACGGCTTATCCAATTTGAATATAATTTTCACCCATGTGTTGAGGGAAACTTCACTTAACATTTAGTGTTTATTTTATGTAAATCGGTTTACGAATAAAAAAGTTATGTCAATTTAAAACTACGCAGTATTTATTCTGTGTTCGATAAGTGTTAATAAAATAAGAAACTGCATAGTTGAATTGGTTGAAACTAAACATGTTATGGTCTGTAAAATGTATTCCTTTGTTATGTATTTTTTATTGGTTATGTGTGTACCTATGTTATTTGATACTATACAAATCTATATCTCTGTATCTATATATACTTATATAAAAACGAAAGGATGCTCTCTCACTCATCTATTGAATAAACATCGTAGAGCCTAAACTGCTAAAGATACGAATATGATTTTTACTAGGGGTTCCTTTTATGACGTAGACGTCAGTTAAGAATGAATTTTCTGATCCCCCCCCCCCCCCAATTTAACCCAAATAGGAGATATAAGTTTGTATGAAAGTCAGTCAATTTTGAGGCCACCTCAATAAAATGTTAAAACATCGTTTTAAACCGACTTCCAAAAAGGAGGAGGTTATCAATTCGTCTGTATTTTTTTTTAATTTTTTTTTAATTTTTGGGTGAACGGATTTGGATGATTTTTTTTCATTTGAAAGGTAGTGCGTGTCATCGGGTCCCATTTATTTTTAATTCACTTTTGACAGTGGCATCCAGAAGAAAAGCGCATAAGTCTGATATTTGCATTAACGATGTGCGCGATAAATAGATGAATAACTCAATTTCCCGCCAACAGATTTTGATGATTTTTCTTTTATTTGAAAGAATGTATTTCAAGGGTACTCTGATGAGTTTGATACGGTTCTGATCGTAGGATCCATTTCTTTGAAGCAAATTAACGAAATTAGCGATACTCGGCCAAACCTAAGCTGTAGGAGTCCAATTAAGTTGAATGTAGAATGAGATTACTAAGCAGATATTTCCTAAAAAAATTGACCTTCAACTCTTCAATCCTGATGATGCAGGGGTACTGCTAGCCTGAACCGTAGAAGTAAGTCAATTTGTTTTTATGGACATATAATAAAATTGTTAAACAAATTCATGGGACAAAAATTTGATCTTCAACTCCTCAACCCTGATGATGCAGGGTTACTTCAAGCCTAAGCCATAGGAGATGGCCAATTGGTGCTTTCGGGTATGTAATATGATTACTAAGCAAAGACACAAAATGAAAATTTCGACCTTCAACTCCTCACCCCTGATGATGCAGGATACTGCTAGCCTTAACTATATGAGATGGGCATTTGGTGCTTTCAGGTATTTAATATAATTACTAAGCAAAGACACATGATGCAAATTTTGACCTTTAACTCCTCAACCCTGATGATGCAGGGGTACTTCAAGCCTAAGCCATAGAAGTTAGCTATTTAGTGCTTTCGGGTATGTAATATAATTACTAAGCAAAGACACAAGATGAAAATTTTGACCATCATCTTCTCAACCCTGATGATGCAGGGGTGCTTCAAGCCAAAGCCATAGAAGTTAGCTATTTAGTGCTTTCGGGTATGTAATATAATTACTAAGCAAAGACACAAGATGAAAATTTCGATGTTCAACTCCTCAGCCCTGATGATGCAGGGTACTGCAAGCCCAAGCTATAGAAGTTGGCTCGCAAGTGCTTGCATATAAGTAATAAGAATACTAAGCAAAGACACGGGATATTTTTTTTTACCTTCAACTCCTCCCTGATGATGCGGGATAGTGCAAACCTAAATTATAAAAGGTAGTCACATAGTTAGCTTACGGTTGCTTTTAGTATAATACTAGCATACCCGGCCACGCGTTGCTGTGGTTAAAGAAATGTTACATAAACATTTGCAATTAAACCTATAAATTAAGATATAAACTATCCTATCTTTCAAGTTGGATCAAAATGCACACGTTGAGTAAATTTGATTATAATAGTTCAGAGGTTTAAGAGTCCATTGCGGACAAATAAAGTGACACGTAATTTATATATATTAAGATATACTAAAAGCAACCGTATACCTAATATATATAAGTTTAATGACAGCTCATTAAACTGAAATCCCTACTAATATTATAAATGCGAAAGTAACTCTGTCTGTCTGTCTGCTGCTCTTTCACGGCTAAACTACTGCACCGATTTTTATGAAATTGTGTACAAAGATAGTGGTGGACTTGGGATCCAGTATAGGCTACTTTTTATTTCAAAAAATGGGTTGAAAATGTTAAAATCGAGCATAAATGTTTGTATGGTAGTTCGTTTTTGACAAAGAGGTGTAGGTACTAATAATTCCGTCAAGGGGTATCATAGATTTGATTAAAAACTTATGTGAATAATAAAACATTAAAAAATATTGATTTTGAGTCGACAACATATATCCGTAAAACTCGGTATGTCGTCAATTTTGTTAAATTCCAATGCAAATGACAATCTCCATATTGGCTTTTGACAAAGAGGTGGACTAATAATTCCGTCAAGGGGTATGATAGATTTGATTAAAAACTTATGTGAATAATAAAACATTAAAAAATATTGATTTTGAGTCGACAACTTATATCCGTAAAACTCGGTATGTCGCGAATTTTGTTAAATTCCGATGCATATGACAATCGCCATATTGGCCATTTCGCCTGGACGTCATCGTGAGTTTGTTCAGAAATAATACATTTAAATTGGTAACAATAATTATCATTCAAATAGATGTGATATAAATTTTAATTTAATTTACCCGTAATATGGGTTTATAATATGAAAATGTATTTTTAATGCGAAAGATACGATTATAATTACGAGGGAATTCCCGATGAGTTAAATATTAGGTATACTTGCGCTATATCTATCACTGTTCTGTTGAATTACGTTGAATGAACATTTGATAGATGGCGTTATCTACAATACAACTTCGAAGTATTATCGATCAATTAAATGTTGATGTTGAATTACTAATAATTCCGTCAAGGGCTACGAAACACTGGTTTGTAAACTTAAATACAAAATAAATCCACGATAGCATATCTATATCTCTTAAGGTTAACTCACAATAATTATATAAATTCCTTCAAAGGGTACGATAATAAAATTCCGTCAAGGGGCAAGATAGACTTGATTGTAAACTTATCTCAATAATAAAACATTAAAAATATTGATTTTGAGTCGACAACATACATATATCTGTAAAACTCGGAATATCGCGACTTTTGTTTAATTCCAAATTCCAACTACCGCCATATTAGCCATTTTTCCCTGATGTCATCCTGATCCTTAGTTCATTATGAAATAATACATACCTATAAATCGATAACAATTAATTATCATACAAATAAATGTGATATAAATTTGATTTAATTTACCCACAATAAAAAATTACGAGGAATTACCGATGAGTTACATAATAGGTATACTTGCGCCATCTATCCATTACTATGTTGAATTACATTGAATGCGATAGGTGGCGTTATTTACAAAACAACTACGAAGTCTATCGATAAATTAAATGTTGATGTTGAATACTAATAATTCCGTCAAGAGCTACGAAACACTGGATTGCAACCTTAAATATAAAATCAATCCGCGATAGTATATCTCTATAACTTACGGTTAAGTCACAATATTTTTTTATGTTCCGTATCCTTAGTTGAAACTAAAAATATTACAATATATTTTCGAGTGTGTTTTCTTCTGTTCGGTATTAATCCTTATATAAATAAATGTATTCGTTAGCTTTTACACTATATGCATCAAATAAATACTTTTAAAGATATTAGAGATTTAAAATAATAAAGATCGCGATGTGTCTCTCGGCAGGGGTAGGTAACCGTCTCGCTCGCGTATGCTAATACAAGCCGGCCGCCGATGCGTGTGCATTATTAGAGTAATCTGACCACTTGATAGTGTCCAGTGTTGAGTAGGATACGAATGTTAAATTAGTTTGTAAGAGTAGCGTCTTTTTGTACTAGACCAGTACAAACATTGCACTTCACCCTTCAGCATCACCCTGAGAACTTTTAAACATACTGCGGAAAAGTTAAAATCAATCTTTGTAATCGATGCGTTTTGGTTTAAATGTGGAGGAGGATTTGGTTTACAAGGTGCTTCTTGGTATTGTGTGACCACTAAGATTGTTAATTAATTCAAAGAAAGGCGGTTTACAATCGTCTAATTTTAAAATTCTAATTTTAATTTGTCTAATTTTTAAAATATTTTTACATAACAATTATGATCCTAACCACAAATACATACTTTAAATTCGTTTCTTCACTCTTTGTATGTCCGGGTAATCGCCGGCCGAGCGGCTAAACTCATTTGGATAGGACTTGCACTATAGAAAAGGTTGTGGAATAACATAATTATAGACTACTTTTTATCATAAAATTTCAACGGGGTCGAGATTTGTGCAGGAAAAACTTTGCGATACACTCATTTTTACGCGGGCGAAGCCGCGGGTACAGCTAGTTAGAAATAAAAACTAAAACAATGTAGAATACTGTTAAAAACTGGTGAAAAACAGGAATGTAGAATTGAAATGTAACACAACTTTAATACAAAAAAGACCAAAAGTTTCAAAGTTCAACATGATAATAACGATTAAAATATTGGAAGTCGAAAAGCGAACCGTTCATTAATAGTTATTCTCATAATGACGACAATTCCAATAAAAATCTAACACATGAACACAGAAAAATTATTCAACAAACTGGTTAATCTAGTCGCGTCGGTTGTTCACCGCTAAGCTGGTTCTATTACGAAAATGAGGTAAGAACAAATTGGGTAATATTCGCAACCGCTGAAAGCTTGTAAAGAGTGGTATACCTGACTGGTATTCATCAGAGAATATAAGGACGTCGCAGTTAGCCACGTTGATAGAGTGAATTAGTGCTGCGCTGCGTTGATTCGTGTTGATGAGAGGCATCACACCACCCAAACGTGCACCACCTAGCCAGAGCGCGGGCATCTGAGGGCAGTTGTTGGTGAGAAGACCCACAATACTGCCTTTTTTGACGCCGTGAGCTTTGAGTACAGCAGAAACGCGCAAACTAAAGTCTTCTACCTAAAAATAAAATTGTACATGATATCATAATTTTCACACAAACAATGGAAATAATAATCATATATCAAAGTGCCTCTGGTTATTAAATATTTAACACGTCATTGTCTAAATTATGTGAGTACATAAAAGGGCAGTTACTGGAAAATTAATATATACAGAAACCACAATTACCTGAATTCTTTGTATAGTGTAGTAAAGAATTCTTAGCATGTACTAACTGTGCCAGCGGTTTCAAACGCATTATTAAAAAACTAACTTTAAATTAAAATAACTATTGAAAGAAAATAAAGATTTTTATGAAACAAAAGCTAAATGTTAAACAGAAACACGGACTATAAACATTACATTCAATTCTATACATTAAATTCAATAGTTTCTGTTTGAACCCATTTCAAACAAACAGACAAAAAGTTTTAAAAAATATGAAGATCTCTGGTATTATTTATTCTCAGTATTTAAACTATTGTTTATTATACAATAAACTTAACTTTGCAAATACATATTTTTCGATATACAGACATGAAGAACTATATTTTTTATTATATGTATGTATAATTGTATTGAGTAATTATACCTGAGATTTGTTTTCATTATACTCTTTCTCATATTAACTCAAACACAAAATATTTAAATTATAATTTTTACTACAAATAAAGATTTTCACTTTAATTTTAATTATTGCCAGTGTCAGAAAATTAAATAGGCATTAACATCATATTAAATTTTGATTTTGAGTCAGTTTGTGAGCAAAGAATTTTGAAATTAGAATAACTCACACATCATAAAAATGTATACTGGACTCATGCGTCACTAGAAGATTTATATAAAACTATAAACTATCTGATGTTTATTAAGCATTGTCAGAAATATGGAATAAAACATTGCAACTTGGTACAAACCTCTTTGAAAGTCCACACTTCATCTTGGAACAAAAAGCATGGTTTATTTGGATGTCTTTCAACTGTTTCATGGAATATATCAGGAAGTGTCCAGTTTTTTCCCATCAACTTTCGAGATAGCAACAGGATCTTGATATAACATATTAGAGCTCTATAACAAAAACAATAATTATAAGATTAAATTGATGTTACAATCCTACATATAGGTAAGTAAGAATGTTAATGTTATAAATTCTTTGAAAAAAGGTTGGATAAGAGTAAAAAACTGAGAACTTATTACTTAGTGATTCTAGATTGTCATTCCATGGAGTAAGTGTACTTATTATACACACATTTTTCCAAATACTTATTTATACAGTGATACAAGACCCATCAAAAATATTGTTTAAGTAAGTCATATTTATAAAAATACTTGCTATGTTTAAAAGTTATAATAATATAATAAAACATATTTTATGCAGTCCAATAAACCTTTTAATAACATTGTCTTTAAAAATACATTAGAAATGAAATGTGCAAAAGTAATTCTGATAAACATAATATTGTCAGCTACAACTAATGTAATCTGTTTTTATTGCAACAGCGATTAGCAATTACATTGTGTAAGCTAAATGTCTTTGTGACTAGAGCACATAGCGTGAATGCATAATTTGGGGTCTAATGTTAAGTTGAAATTAATGTTGATACTCAATGGAAAATATACTATGTAGTATAGTAAAAAAATATGTATATAAAAATTATGCAGTAGCTCCTTATTCATATGGGTTATGTTCAGAGCATATGCTGCAAATAGAGAAACCTTAAACAAACATCAGAGAACACTACAACTACTCAAAAAAACTAACGCACAAACAGAAGGTGCAAATCTTTTTACTTGTACAGACTACATCTGCAAAGGAAGTAACTTTTGGTCGCATATAAAAATGGTTACAATTCTTAAACTCGTGAATACTGAAAATGTGAATGCAGAAACCTTGAATAAAGGGCTTTTATCTTATTTAAATACTGGTTTAAAAATGAGATTTACACAGCTTCAACTGTCTTTTCCTGGTTTAAAATTATATTATCAACCTTGGAGGTATTAAGTATACTTTTTGATGTAAAGTGTAGTTTACTTCCACGCAGCAGTACTACGCCCTTGGTTAAAATTCACTTCTATTTCGGGAAGCTGGCATTTAATTTATTTTTATCTGACTGAAGTAGTAAATGAGGATGTAGTCCATCTGATGGTAAGTTGTCACTGCCACCCATGGACATCTGTAATCAACTTCATACAGAATATGGGTTCCATCTGAAGTCAATCACAGATGTGTTGCTACTTCGGAGGACTATGATGGTCGCCCTATGTGAAAGTGGGCCGGTAAACACACCCTTCTGTCGAAACGCAAGAAATGCTTCACGCTAGAAATAGGTGGGGCAGTGGTACTTCCCCGGTCAAACTAGTCTGGTTCTACCACCTGCTTAAATCACAGGCCTACACCTTTGATTTTTTAAAGATGTAAGTAGCATCTATCAGAAATTGTTTATTTACAGAGAAGGTAAAACATTTTAGGGAAACCAGGAATTCCCTCCCGGGATATCCCTGAGAGTTCTTTAACAAAAATACCTCCAAGGTGTGTGAAGTCTAACAATTTCCACTTGACCAAGACACCTGGCCCTAAGTTCTCTCTATCTGTGCAGAACAGTGCCTAAATTTGGGACAATATCAGAATAGCGACAATGTTTCTAGAATAACACTTTGTTGTGGAGTGTTATTTATTAAGGTATATTGTAATGTAATAAACAATTCAGAATAGATTAAATATGGAGAAAAAATTACGTATCACCTCCAACATCGTAACAAAAAACAGGAGCTAAATCAAAATAATTATCTTTATTACAGTTTTTTGTTATAAGCTGTAACAATAAATTAACAAGTATTTTTTTGGTATTACAAATATTGTAATTTAGCCATATCGTATCTGTGTTTAAATATCTTATGTGCACAAACCATAGCTTTTCAAGTTTTATATTTGTTTATAACTTAATCTTTGTTCAAAGTGCTTTGTCATAATATAATTGTACTTGTAATATATGCTTATTTCTAGTACAAAGGTTAAAAGTAACACATTTTATGAATAACTGAATTGGCACATATGAATAGTCATTAAAAACGATATTTAAGTGAACCGTCAGGTTTATCGAGATTTATGCCTTGTATAGACCTGTACATAACAATGATCCAGTTTACCTGAGGTCCCTGGGAGTTGTCTTGACCGCTACGTAGCACCATCTCGTGTGGAAAACGAGGGCATAAGCGACTGCAGACACTATGGATAGTGTAACAGCGTAGCAGAGACCGACGCTGATGAAAAGTGCGACGAACGCCGCCACCGCACCGATAACGAGAAACATTGTCACTAGCGCCTTGCGCCACGAAACGCGCCTGACTGACACTCGCCAGCGGCGGCCCGCGAAGTCGGTGCACCTTCCGATGTTGTAGCGTCTCAGCCGTCTCGCTACAATCATTCACGCTATATTTATCGTTATCGCTTTCAAACACCGCGAACGGACCGGACGGAATCTACATTATTGTGTACGCCGTCAGACGCGAAAGTCGCATCTACGAATTCAATAACGCTCAAAATCTGGATATCGTATCTGGTTTATTTACTAATAATAAGATCGCGTTGCGTAACAAATAAAAACAAATATTTAATAATGAAATATATAGTATTAAATTATTATTAATTATTAATAATTACTAAATTATTTTAATTTTTAATTTACTAAATAAGCTTTCTTAGCAAACGTCATTACATCAACTGTCAAAGTGTCAATTGCAGGACACGTCAAAGTTTGACCAGGGTTACCAGCTCTCAAAAATGTATCCCCTAAAGCCTCCATAAAAAACCCCTAAAACCAATACGTATTTCTATATCAGTTCGTAGGTTTCCCCAACGACGAAAAAAAGGTCATCGGGTGTAGTGCCCTTTTTTTTGTCTTGATTTGTTCTTCATCATAGAAAAGGTTTGCACTTGGCGGACGATATCGACCTCCGCCTGATCATGTTTCAGGCCTAGGCCATAACCTGGCGGGAAATTTCCCTTTAAAAATATCTACTTTTTGTCCTCCTAAATTTGGGGGAAAACCTTGGCAGCACTAAGTTTGACATTGATAGACAAAGTACAGCTCCAGTTAGCTTCTGTAACGATTGTAAGACCCTCTACATGTATACCATTCCACTTAAAGGGCTGAATTCCTTGGCACCTATCACTTACCGTTAATAAAATAATATATCGCTGTTCGCAATCACATCGTGCCACCTTTGCCCATATTATATCGGTGGATGAAAATGAAGATACTGTGCTCCTATGCGCGCTTTTATAACTTCACTCAATAGTGAGTATTGTGTGTGGATACAGTAAGTATATGTACTCATTAATCAAATTAATGTTGAATAGGTAGGGTAATTCACCAGTGATAGTCAATGTTTTTTTTTTCCGCAAATAGGAAAATAGAACAAACAGAAATAAAGTAACTGCATATAAAGTAGGGTAGGCCGGGGTCGGTTGAAACAATTTATCTTTAATTGCTCACAGGGATGAAAGCATAGTCATTTGTCTTTACATTAACATCAAAATCAATAGCTTAGATAAAACAGGCTGCTAGCAAAATTATATTTTATGGAGTCTGTGCAATTGTTAGAACCGATATCATGCCGTTTGTAACACCGATGCTGGGCGGTTTTAACACTCGAAATAAAATTAGGGTTTTTATTTATAAAATACTGAAATGTTAGTGAAAGAAATAAAAATGCTAATCAGACTTTAGGCAGACTTGCAGCTTGAGGGCGTACAGATAGTTCAGGATTATGATTCATGAAAGAACGAAACCATCCCTCTTCAGCCATGCTCTCCAGCCAAGTGAAAGGCGCCTTTAAATTGTATTTTATTCCAAGTTCAAAAGCCAAATATCTCGCCTATTTTGTGGAGAGACCAAAATTTAAAGGTATCAGCTCAATGTATCAGGTAATTCACCAGGTACTTCATCAGGACCTTCACTAAAAAGTTTGTTGTGAGCTACATATCCCATACTAATTTCAACCTATTATTGGTCTTCATTTACTGCATCACTCTTTCGCTTATATCTCAAAAGAGAGACATAGTAGGTAACGCCATACTTTTCTGCAGCTCGTCTCAACATAGCTCTTGACTTGACATCCTCGGAGGCATTCTTGTTTGATAAAATATAATGATTGCAACATAAAAATATAATGTTATTGATGTTTCAACCGTCCCCATCCCCTATTTCAGTAATAAAACTGTCAGTACCGAAGGGTAGCAGAGTTTAAACAAAAACAAAACGCAAACTTTGAAATACGATAATTATATCAACATTTAAGATATTTTACGAAGAAGTTCACATCACTGAGCGAAAGGTGATATAACACGAAGATTTTTTTAAAAATCGTGCTCGGATTTGTCTCACCTACCTTGCGTAGTTTCGAAAATATTTGAGTTGTTTCAACTGCCCCTGTTTCATCCCGGTGTACCCTACATAAAACATATTAAAATTAAAGAATACTATTAAACAGAGGCACCCAGTTGCAATAATACTAAGTTAAAAGCAAGGGTAACAGTTGAAAAAAAACACTATACTAAGCTTATCTATGACCGAGTATATAGCAGTAAGCTTAGCTATACGAGCTCTCAAACAGAAACTACGATAGGTATTATTTTGCTGCTAAAACAGTAGACATGGCAGCACTGCTTTGACCAGCTAACTCGAGTTGCGCAAATTGAGTTCACCTCGAGCATATAGTTTTAAAGCTTGTAATTTTACGAAATTATTGAAAATCACCGATAGAGCTTACAACAAATGGCCACAGACAATAAAACGTGGCTGATTTTAAAAACCGTCATGTGCACAAATAATTTTGTCCGATAGTCTCAATAATAAATTAGCTTATTACTTTATATTCAGAAGATATCCACTTTTGTTTAAATTTTTTTTATTCCCATTTCGTTTTCAGAGAAAGCGGCCTTATATTACATTATTTACAGCCATATAGGTGTTAGTAAAAACTAAAAACAAAAACTCTGGCGGGAAAAGTTATTGGTGTTTTTGTCTTCGTATGTACAAATTGTACAATAGTCTTCAAGAAATATAAATAATGGAGGATATTTTCGGAGATACATGTCTCCGGTATTTTAAATAAACACAGATTTTACTTTTAAGATCACACAATGTAAAAATGTCGATGGACAAAAAGCTACGCAATTATGTTGATGACTGAGATTTTTATTTCGATTAGGTATAAACAATTTTTATTGACGAATCGTTATGTAGGTACACATTAGATTAATGTAGAATAAGACCTCAGTAATTATTACACTTTTACACTTATACTGCTATTCAGCCTGGCTGTGTGAAACTAGCAATAGTGAATTAATTTATAAATAAAACACGCATTTTTATTTTATACATATAATTACAATTTAGTTACCTAATTTTTGTATATAAAAAAACTAAAACGAAATCTTTTTCCTTTCTCCCCATAAGTATAAATTCACTCATTAATTAATATATTATAAATTATTTAACTATCGAGACATATTGTAATACTAACTAAACAAAGAAAGTCACAACAAAATTTAAGTACATCGGATAAAGAATATTATTTACAAATAAAGTTGGGCATATTTGCATCACATTGTGACAACATGCTTATAGTATGGAAATCTGTAATTTATGATTTTGTTTGTAGTATCCTTTGTGACAACGTCCCTCAACTTATCAAAAGATGGCGCCACTACATTCTGAATCACGCTATTGAATTTGTCATCATGTAATCTGTAGCATGTCATGTAAGCCGCTCCTCTGGCATGATCAATAACCTGACGAGAGACTCCCTTTACCATACCTTATTATGCACTTCAAAGTTTATCAAATCAGTCAAAATAAACTTTAAAACTTAGAAATTATACAAATGGTTTTATTTGTACAGTACATAAGGCCGCAGTTTTTTAAAATTTCAGTATGACATTTATTAATCATTACGCAATTTCATAAATAACAGGCACTAAATGTCTTCATGCTTACAAACTATGATCACAGTCTTATTTGTCCCGATTGTATTTTCTCGTACTCCTCCTGTCCTAATGGTATGTATTTGTCTAATTTAGGATCTAAGTAGTACATTTTGTCCTTAATTATTGCTGGATTATATCCCTCTTTTTGTAAGTCCACCTTCCTTATTTTGAACGTTCCTGTAAATAAAAAATATATATATTTGGCCATATCGTTGTTTATTTTAAACCCTTATAAAAATGACACTTCCTTATTCCGTCTTTACGATTTACACTTCGGCAAAAAAGATAATTTGAAGATCTGAAGTAATAAAAGAAATGTCAATATTTTTTAATGTTTGTCTGTTTGTTTGTCCGTGTTCGAAATCGCAACAAACCAAACAGCTGAAACTAGTTTAATTAATTGAAAATATGTCTATGCCCATTACTATTATGTAGATTTATTTTAAGATAGTATGTAGTTTTAATCTAATCTATCAAATGTTAGTTGTATATGTAAGTTAAAAGTTTAAATAGTATAATGTAAGTTAAAAGTTTAAAAATTTTCCAATGAGGATAAATCCGCTTGCCACAGCTAATAATCCACAAAACATTAAGTAAAGAAAAAATAAAGCAATTTGCTGAAAAAAGCCATCATAATTTTATAAAATGTACCCACCAGTCATATCCATGCTAGTCATTATTCTGATGAAAACGGGTTTCGCATACTTCGGTAGGTCTTTGGACATATTTCTGGCCAATTTCTCCAGATCCAAGGAGTTATCTGTGTCCACAATACCACACATCCCGGCACGACCTTCATTGTTTGGTATCTGGAAATAATGTTACCAATTTTACTATACACTCTTAAGATTAAGATTTTCACTTACCTTGAAATATTTTAGTAGGTAGTTTAGATAAAGTTATAAATCAATACCGGGTAGTTGTAGTAGAAGGGTAGTTCAATACCGGGTACCATAAAATTTATGTTTCTTTTTTTATTTAGTCTTCCGAATTGAATATAGTCTTTTAATTTTAGCAAAACATTTGACACCTATATATTTAAGTGTGGCAGTATAATAGCCTAAAAATGTAATAAAAATTGAATAATATCTGCCACGAATGACACAACACGACTGACAAAAAACCATACGGGATAAAAAAAACTTAAGCTAGGGCCTACATTGCACATCTCTACCCTTTCCAGACACTCTGCTAAACATAGAACGTAGGTCTCCCCTACATGGCGCTACTTAAAAAAAAACCTGTGACTTTATGATACTAAAGTCGCAGATTGGTTAAGTTTCGCTCTGGCTTAATTCATCAGTCCTACTGGTGAAAAGACAACCAGCACTCCTGCCTAAAGTTGGTTGCTACTCGAGAACCTTTCTTTCCCATCTAGACGCTTTGTGAGAATTCAACATACATCCGGCTGGAGACTATTGTTATTTATTTGAATATAAAGTTAGTGTTTAACTGTTTAACGAACGTATACTCATACAATCAATTTAAATATAATGAGTCCTGTCAGAAGTTGATTAGTAGAAAGAGTAGGTGAAAAAAACTAAAATCGACAAAGACAAGCGTCATCAACCCATTATTGTCCCACTGCTGGGTACGGGTCTTCTCTCGGAATGAGAGAGTTTTAGGCCATAGTCCACCGCATTGGCCAAGTGCGAATGGGAGGACAAGTATGTAATACAAACCTCTACACCATACACAACAGCGTCCCGTTGATCAGCAAACTTGGAAATGGCCGCCTCGACCTCTGTGGTGCTGACGTTCTCGCCGCGCCAGCGGAACGTGTCGCCGGTGCGGTCGCGGAAGTACAGGTAGCCCAGCTCGTCCGCCACCAGGATGTCGCCTGGAAACAACATTACAAATATACAAAACATGACTTCTATATTTGTATTTAGCAGATATTAACTTACAATTAGCCAAGGGAGACTCACTAACACTTAGCCCTCGTGCCTTTAAAAATATGTCAAAGTTAATTCCAGCATATAAATCATTTTTAGGAAATGCCTTGGGTATATACAAAGATGACTTATACACCCAAACGCAGAACAAAAATCTAAATCATACATTTAATTTTCTCTGCGGGTTATGGCAATATACCTAGTGACCATTATACGATTTGCTACTGTAATTAAATACATATTATTAAAATTTATGTATATAGGTATAAGAGCGTGGACAATCTAAAGTCATATGTGCAATAAAAATGCTGTTTTAATATGTCGTTTTGTACATACGAGTCGTCGGTTTCCTTGATTCAATTTAAAGATGAAATATGTATATAATAACAAATGATTTTGAACAATATAGAGAACTTAACATCATACAGGCACGATTACCGATTGAAGCTATCTATACATTTATTGATATCGAACTTTTTCCCATTACCGTAAAAGTAACAATAATTCTGTGCACCTATTGAAAACATGTAGGTACCTATAGCCTACAATGTGCGTTTTTTAAGGTCTGATCTTTAGATAAATCTTTTTTGTTCTAACACGGAGGTCCGTCGATCATCTTATTTGGAAAATAACGTTCAGAAAAACAGAGAGATAAGTCGATTTATGTCTCTTTTTCGCTATGTGCACATAGTTTCTTTCTACAATAGCACCATCCATAAAAACGAACTAAGCCCAACAGTCGCTTGACTTTCCTAATCTGATAGTAACTTGAAAAGGCGATCATAGGTCAAGAACCAAAGTCTAAATACACACGATTATAAATATAGAACACGAAATCCGGTTTCCAGGTTAACGGGGTTCTTTGGCTTAATAGTAGAGTCGGCACTATAGATCTAGATAAAGAAATAGTGCGGCACATTAACACAGCCGAAATTTGCTATAATTTAACCAGAGCGAAAGATTATACTCTTATCGTTATATTACAGAAAACTGTAAATACATTAAAAATATATTTCCATTTCATTTTGCTATCATATTTTCTCAATAGATAATAAACGCTTTTGGACAGATTTAAGTATTCTGTTAGTTACTAAAACTTGGAAGCTAGTAGGTAATTTACATGGGATTTAAATGGAATTGACTAAGAGGTTGAAATATGGTAAGTAAAAAAAGAACTGCAAAAAGATTCTTTATAAAATTTCTTTATAAAACACGGATATAATATTTTCATATATCGGCGATAGATTAAGTTGAATTGGGGTTCATTAATCACATAATTATACCAAAATAGGTATAATATCATGTACCTACTCATATTAATCTTGTCTTAAAATAATATTATAGCCGTGAACGTTTGTATGTACCTATGTGCCCTTGTTACTCTTTCACACAAATATATTACTGGTCAGATTTCGTTATTTTGCACACACAGAGTTTATGACCTAGATAAACACACAGGACCGTGGTAGACGTGACAGAAGGTGGCGAAGGCGTCGGAATCATATAGTTTAACATATCGTCACAAAATACTTATGTTGCATGCAAAAAAAATTACTATCATCATAAACTTACCAGAAATAAAAGCAGAATCGCCATGGGAAAGTACGTCTCTAACGATCTTCTTCTCGGAAGCCTCCTTATCAACGTAGCCGAGGAAAGCTCTTGACGGATTGTTCGGTTTTATTTTACCGATGAATACCCCTGGCTCATTTGGTTTCGCTAACTGGAAACAAATTATTTAATGTGTTTAAATAGTGTATGTGCTGTCAGCGAAGTTCATAGAAAATCTACGATATGGTTAATAATTTATTTAATTAGTAAGTTTTTTAAACGCTAAAATAGGAAACGAGCATAATGCAGTCTGCCGTATGGTAGATGGTCATTACCGCCCATTGAAAAACGTCATATAGCACATGGGGTTCTATCTAAAATCAAACATACATATGTGCGTTACTACTAGGGACTAAGATGATCCCCTCGTATGAAAATGAGCCGGAAACTACAGATTTCTACCGAAACGCAAAAACTGTTTTGCGAGATATAGGCGGTGTTACTCCCCGGTTCAATCGTATTCGTTTTATCTAGCAACAAATAAGTTCAATCATTTTGCAAATGGCAAATAGTCATCAACATCATTGTTATTAAAATTTCCCACTGCACTTGCCTATAGATCTTTTATCTACTTGTATTTTGGAAGGTTATAACTGAAAGTAGTCTAGTAAATAAATAAATTACAATAAAATGAACAATCTTTTACCTGACATAAGCCCCGCTTATCCCTAATAGGTTCTCCGGTATCCTGGTCCACTTTTATAATGGCAATAGGATACACGGCTGGTATTATTCTGGACACGAAGCCGATAGCACCTGTTTTATTATCTACGTTTACTGAAAAAAAAGGCAATTTTAAAAATTAATTTTGTATGTGTTTTAAGTATTTGAAATAAGTAAAAATTGAAAAGAAATTGAGTTGTGCGTGCGACAGTTAAATTAATGATCACTTGTAGTATCAGGAATGACTATAAAAATCAATATATTAAACGACAATACATTTTGCAACAAGCCGTTGTAGGTATATAACGTTTCAAACGCTAATGCAAGAAGAGACCAATATAGGAAAACTATTTACTAATTTATATCTACTTCATTTTCAATTATGCAACAATTATAACAAAATCCTTAAAAAATATTATGTTTCACGCTAAAAAATGCACGAGCTCTCTATCATCCCTTCGTGTGCTATTGTTGTCATAGTCAGACAGACCTATCCGCGATAATTCCAAAATGGAATATCGTCACGATAAATCGACACTACGACAGTGAACATATCATATCTACTTTTTGGATGTTTCCGATATTTGTACGTAAGAGACCAATATCGTCCATGTAGGTAGTAGAAAGTTTAGGCCATAGTCCACCAATTCGCACTTGGCCATTGCGGTGGACTACGGCCTAAACTCTCTCATTCTGAGAGAAGACCCGTGCCCAGCAGTGAGATAATAATGGGTTGACGAGAGGGAGCAGACTGTTGCAAAGTAGTTTTATCCTAACTTTATAACATATGACAAATAAATGAACATTTGAAAAATGTTCATTTATTTGAAAATTATACATATTTTTCACTTTGTATATTTACCAATATTAGCATTTCCTTCCGTAGCACCGTAAAATTCTACAACCCTCTTGATACCAAACCGGTTAACAAAATCTGTCCAAATCTGAAAATGATAAAAAAATCTATAAAAATCTCGTTAATATGCAAATTACACATCTTCATAAAACTACTTTATTTTAATGATTGTAATACGATAAATGAAACTCTGTATTTAATGAGTTATTTAAATGTTTGTGTAATGCACATATAACATTACTGCTTCTTAATGACTTATTTTTAGAAGACATTCTATAGTCTTAACAGTACATACACATAACTTTGTAACTTTATCACCATATTATTTATCAATTATTTTAATTTTATTACTGTATGCTACATGTATAACCACTAACTTAAAAACAGTGTATCATTTATGATGTTACCTAAAACACGTGTCAGCCCCTGAAATCTCTTCGTTTATTCAAAGGTATAAAACTTCAACTAATGATTAAAACTTGTTTAAGCATGGAAATATGAGTAAAATCATCGTAATTTAAAATCTATATAAATTGAATGTATTTTTTCAATTTTTTGTCTGTTTTCAAATTACCGTTCAAGAAGGGTGTATTATATGAATACATATAAATTTTAACTTACAGTAGGTCTCATCCCGTTCCCGTAAACTGTGCGAACCTTATGCTGCCTATCTGTAGCGGCAGGGGGCGTTGATAACACATACCGACACATCTCACCAATATAGTGGGCAACCTGGAAAATAATGAAAAACAACCTTACATAAACAAGGAGAATCTTTTTTTAATAAAAATATTTGCCACTTAAACTTTGGTTAAATTATTCATTTCATATATTGTCTCCATAGAGTCGCATTAAGTTAAAATGTTTAAATAAAGTAGGTAGTTAATAAAAACTATTTCTACCTATTACGACGATTCATGATGATTCATCATTTGTCAAATGTGGTAATTATGTCGCTTGAGATTGATCTCATCATTACAGGCAATGTCTGTAATAATGAGATGGAGTGTATACAAAACATAACAAAGAAAAAACAAACAGATTAGTCAGTCTATCCTTTGTTAAATAGATGTGATCAAGAAGCGGACGACGCTCAAAAACATAATTTGAATAAAACCACACAAATTGCAAACAATAGCCTAGTCTATCTAGTGTGCACAGAAAATAAAAAAATCGAAGTAACAACTATTGACTCTTTGGCTATTGGCTTGATTTTTTTCTAAGATAATACGCAAATACCTACCGTACGTCACGACACATTACCTTAACAAGTTGCGAATCTTGCGTGGGTACCAACTGATAAGATGGAAAATGTTTGTTGATGCGCTGGATAGAAAGAAGCCTACAATACAAGAACTATAAGGTATGAGGCAATTTATAGGATGGACGGATTAATTGATACTATTTAATGAGCGCCGAACCTTGATCAGGGTAAAATGTGATTGTTTTTCAGCGTCCTTTGGTCGACCTAACCTCACGTAAATTTACGTTATATTATTTTATATAGAATAAATAATTAATTTCAAATGTTTTTCTATCGTTAGATATCGCTTTTCGTGTTCGTGTTTTTAATTTTTTGTAACCCACATAGAGCTGTAATCCTAGAGCAACCGTTATTCTCTCAACCAACGCTAGGTATATAATCAAACAAATTAAAAATGATTACGTATTTGATACAAATGGACAGGAAGTTAAATGATTTATTGAAAGATAAGCTATAAATTATACTCATATGATCATTAAAAAGTAAACAGAATTGTCACGATACTCAATGTAAATATTACCTATACCTACCATTTTTTCGGATGATGTAACGAACGTAGGTACATAATAATTTTAATGAGTGTTTACCTAAATCTCCACAGTAGACCATAAAAAATATACCTACGTAGTTAAATATACGCATATAACATTTTACATAACAATATTTTCCATCCATCCATCATCCGTCCTAGATACTCTACTAACATAGGTCTCCCCAAATCTGCGTCATTCCGACCGGTCCGGAGCCATCTGAATCCAGCGGTTACCCGTCGTCTTCTTCAGGTCATGAGTCTACCTGGTGGAGGGCGGCCTATACTCGTTTTGCCCAGACATGGTATATATTCCAGGACTATTCAATTCCGCCGGTTGTCCTACTAACGTCCTACTTATTGTAAGAGCTATCCCGCTAACTTTCGTTCTCCTACGGATTCCTTATTACTAATTCTGTCTCTGAATTGTAATTCTGTAAATGCTAATTTTCTATTCTAATAAAAATTCTGTTAAAAAAATATATTAAATTTATAATTTTTAAATTTGAAGCAACAAACGAGCATGCGGTCCACCCGATTGTAAGTGGCTTCCGCGCATGTACCTACATATGTAATCAAGTCCACACAGAATAGAAGCTCTACCTGAAGTCGATCATGGATGCGTTGCCACTCCTAAACACTAAAGTTAACACCTAATATTTAGTTCAACTAGTATCCACTCACTTCACGTAACGTATGAACTGCTTCTTGTTTGAGTCAATGCAAGTGATAAACATAAAAATAGGTGAGGGTCCCTAAGTTTTAGTCAGAAGACTAACGAAACAGAGCTGAAGTATAAATTAACAATCAACGATAGCAATGAATCATAGGCGAAAGCATACGATAAAAGAACGGGATACAATATTAGTTTTTTTTTATTAAAGAAGAACAAAAAGTGAGTTAGAGGTAGTTGGTGAGTTAAAAGGTAGCAAGATTTAACGAGATTTTTTAAACAGTAAGTATAAATAGTGTGTATTTCGTATACATACATGAAGGGAGATCTAAGGATGGATAGCTAGAATAATAAAGGATTTATTGTAAAAGGTCATTGTCATTTATATTTCATTTCTTATACGTAGTCATGACGGTCATTAACCTTTTTCGAGCTAGCGGGCTTAGGTAACGTATAGACATTGACGCAAATTTAAATCTCAAAAGATTCAATAAAAAACACAACCAGCAAACTTCGACACCTATCAGAAACAAGAAATAATTTAACAGAATCTTAAAAGATTTTATGACTAGTAGTTTTATGTTTAATCAAGTGGTCCTGATTAAACATAAAACTCAAATTAGAATTTTAAATAAACGCTGACTAGTAAAATACCTTTAAAAAGCAAAAAAAAATCGTATTAACCTACGAAAACAACACTATTGACCTACTAATAACATCTTTATCCAAACGTCACCGTATTGGGAGACCGCAAAATTAATACACTTAATTCTTATTATAATAGAATATTGACCCACTAAACTGTTATGTTTGTTGGATCAACTCGTACATTATTTTGCTTTAAATTGTCTTTTTTATACATTTAAGTCATTTTAGAATTTTCATGAAGAAAAATTTCTTATTAAACTTTGTCATGACCTGAATAGATTCTGCGTTTGCTTCTCATGTAATTACAATTTATCTTACAAAACTTTAAAAATAAAAATGTAACCCATACGCACCGACCCAACAGTTTAAAGCACCCCATATTTTGCATCGGAGATTAAAAATAATTGATAACGGACTAAGATTACTCGAGAATTCATTAGAATTACGTGGATATAAAAGGAATAGAACTACTCGGAATCCTGACCAACACAATACCGTTACAATCATTTCCATTGATCGAAGCATCGCCGAGTAATAAGATAGCATTTACAAACGGAAACACACGCGACAAATGCAGAAATTTCATGCAGTGATTAAACTTACCGTTGCATTAAATTTAATACAATCGGGGAAGTAAGCTGACGCTGAGAATTTGGTCCTTAAGGCGACTGTGCAACCAAAGATGAAGGCTTGCCCGACAGATATACAACCACCCGCTGAGTGGTACAGTGGCATGGGGCAGTAGACGACGTCCTTTTTTCTCAGAAACCCAAGATAATGCACGCCTGATGCCATGAATACCATTCTGGAAAGATATATAATCTATGAAAATAATCAATTTTACCATAATGAGACGGTAAAATAGGAGACGCTACCTACTTTACGCTCTAATATTGCAGGCAAAATGAAAGATTAAAATGCAATTTATCCTATTTATTTAAATTTATCTTTTGATGAAGATAATAATGTTATAGACAATACACGGTAAAAAAAAATTAGGAGACCGATAAGATCTTTAGACTTCGATGGCAGCAAAAATTATTCTTACAAAATACTTATAAAAACTATAATTAAACAGCACAACTTATATGGTCGTTGCGCTTAGCCTCAAGTATTTATTTATATTATATGTATTACGTACGTATTTATATTTAGTACGCTTAGTGCACATGTAGTTTAAGCTTGCGTAAAACTTATGTACCGTGCTATTTGGTGTATAATTTGAACATCACAACGGTCAACGGTTTCTTCCCAAAATGATGATGTAGATGCTTAATATAAGGTATATCGCGTTTAACATCAAAACCCACTGCGGTCACCAACATAAATGCAAAACGTGGTGTCTATTGGCAAAATCCTCATTGCTAGAGACTTATATCAGGTCTCAACAATCTAATAAATGGATGGAAAACATACCTGGATGGAGAAATAACTGCAGCTTTCGGTAGGCCAGTTGTGCCAGAAGTATAAATATACAACAATCTCCCGTTAAAGCCTTCCCCGTCAGATGGGAACCATTTAGCAGGAGGAGTGTTTTCCAGTAAGGCAGTAAAATCATTGTTTGACTCTACAACTTTCACAGTTTCATTCGAAGTATTTAGCGGACGACGCGTGAATTTAAAGAGTTTAATCGAAGGATTCAATTCCTTTTTTACGTCTTGTATGGCTAAAATTACAAAAAATATATTAATAAATATGATATCGATCATGATGTAATTTTATCCCCCTATTTATTTCTTATTATTGTCATTCTTAATATAATTTCATTGAAAAATCCCGTAGGTACTAGTTATAGTGAATACAGCGAAAAAAAAACTTAAGTTATTAACTTAAAATTAGGATAACCACCTTTGCAATTTCGTTTCATTGCATAATACATATTTTTATTTTTGTTACGTCATTGCAATCAGTGTAAGCAACGAAATGCAATTGCATTAAACTACAAAGAAATAATGCAAAATTTCACTAACCAGAATCATATTCACTTCCATATATGACAGCGTCGCATTTAGCTATGTTAATGGAGTGGAGTAAAGTGTTTCCTGTTTGGTTGTTATTAATGAGTGGTGATATACCACCGATACGCGCTGTCCCGAGCCAGATGGCCGGCATTTCGGGACAGTTGTTAAGTAAAACCCCAACAGTGTCTCCCTTTTTGATGCCCTGAGCTCTCAAGACCGCTGAGACACGTAAACTAAAATCTTCCACCTGAAAACCAATTGTTCTTTTGTTAGACATGTTTCAGATATACAAGGTCCGATCCTTTCATTGATAAGTATACGTCAATAGCTATACAGTTTATTTTACGAATAATAATTAAGAAATTGTAATATGATAGTCACAAAACAGAATAACAGTTTAAACACAATAATGAAACGTGATTCTGGTCAGTAACAGATATACCTACCCAATGATATAAACCATAAGGAAAAAGTACGTCACCTGTTGGAAAGTCCAACTCTCATTCTCAAAGAGGAAGCAGGCTTTGTTGGGATGTCTCTTGACAACGTCATGGAATATTTCTGGCATGGACCAGTTTTTATTAGTGAACTTTCTCGTCAGTGCAAGAATCTTTATGTAACACCACACGGCTCTAAAACAAATGAAATGTATTTCTGATATACCTAATTAAGCTGATTTGTTTACTCATTTAAATGCAACGGTTACTACTGTCAAATCCAATTAAATTGGTATGATACGTATAATAAAATATCGTTTGTATAATATGACAGATGATATTTTATAACATTTATTGATTACAAATTAAAATAAGTAAGACTTACGATAAATCTCTAGGTGCGGTCCTGATGGCAATATAAAGTGCTTTCCAGAAGAAGGCGACGAAGTATACCAGGACGAGGATCGCAAAGACCAGCAGGGCAGCCCACCAGTCTTGGAAGACCCAGGCGACAGCGCACGCAGCAATCAACACGCCGGCAGCGAGTACCATCGCTATGATCTTACCCCACGGTACACTTGATGACTCTTTGCCAGATTTCCCGATTTCCACGTCCTTATTTTGTTTGACGTGCTAAAATTTAAAATACACCGGTTTGGAGAAGTACTAAATTGATGATATATTTCATGATTAACACATTTTATGAAGTAATATGCTACTTTTTATTAAGCAGGAGATATTAACACCAAGGACATACATCAGCGGATGGTACTAAATAATGACTGATGGCTGAAACATCTACATGGTGTTAATATACTGAATCTTACAAAGTTAGTCAATGATATAAATGACACAAAGTACGATAAGATAGAAACGAACACACATTGTTATCGCGTGTCGTATCAGGATGAAAAATATTATTTTGTCTTTTTTTCTCCCACATTGTTTATAAAAACTAAAAATTTTGTTAAACAAAATATAAATATGTTGTCATTATTGTATTGTACGATAGTTAATCTATTCATCAGCGATTATGAATTATAAATAGCATACGAATATCTCTACATTTTAAATAACTTGCAAGTTATATTCGTCCAGTAGTATTAGGAATTTAAATTTTAGCAGTGACTTAAGTTCCTGGTCAGATCCATAAATAATAAATATAGTAGATATCTCATAGCCAAAAAAGCTTAACGATCTAATCTGTATATGTAAATTAGGATTATGAAAAATTTATTTACGGTAACGTTATAACAGGACCAAATATATTGGAATGGAAATGAAGGATTTTCAATTTTGTAAAGTTCTTTTTATTAACGCGTTATTAGATCATTGGCTAATAGGTGTGGGTGTAATTTTTATATACATAGGAACATTAGGATCAAGAGTGAGTATCGCTTACGTATTATGAATGTGATTCCATATAAATATGAATGAAACTATTAGGTAATTTTCCTCATGCAGTGGAAATTTATTAGGTCTCTTTTATGACGTACCTAGACTTAAAGTTATACATAAATTTAATGAAAATGAAGAAAATTATCTAAAAATGCTAACGTTGCATAACGATAACGAAGATCTTTTAGATCGCTAGTTTACTTTCGATTTGAGTTACTACTTTTTGCGGCGATGCCTAAAAAGAGTTCTCCATAAAAAACATATATCACTCATAACAAAATATTTTGTATAAGCACACAACGAGGGTACTAATAATATACATAAACCTGTAGTTTTTTCTTATACTTTACAGCTAAATATCGCCTTACAAATTAGCAACTAAACCGCTGATGACGTACTCGTAAATAAACAACCATTGGTTCCGGCAACTACTTAGTGTCGCCGCACACAGGCCACTGGCGGCGGCCATAAACGCCGCTACTTGCATATTTCCTATAGAGTCTATACATTTTATATATATTTAAAGTATTGTAGACTCGTTGCACACGATGCACGCTGCTAGCTTCTAGTGGCAGCGTTTGTGGCCGCCGAAAGTGGCCCGTGTGCGGCGATACTTAGGGCCGGCACTCATATGACGGAGCGCAGCGCAGCGCATTTTTTGCTGTCAAACTATTATCGTCATTGTCCCTTTAGAAATAATATCCAAAATTAAATAACAGCAATTTATTTCTGAAGAGCATGGAAGCGCATGCTCGCGCATCCGCGCGCATTCGCGCGCATCCGCGCGCATTCTCCCAGTAATTAGCGCGAATTTCGGCTAGTGTGTGATTCGTTAAGAAAATTTCGCGGGCATGCGCTGCGCTGCGCTGCGCTGCGCTGCGCTGCGCTCCGTCATATGTGCGCCGACCCTTAGTCTAAACATAAACTTATTAATTATTAATAGCAATAGACACAAGACAACTTCAAAAATGAAGCGCAAAATTAAATTGACAATATTATGCATGAATAATTACACAAAGATGCAAATATAGGAGTTTTCCTGCAAATCCACCTGATAAATATTTGATTTTTCTAGATTTATTAATAAATATTGTAAAAGTGTTAAGTTAAAATAGATTTATTAAACTCATTTAACATTAAATAGTGGAAGAGAGACAACTACCTAGGTTAGCAACAATAAATAATAATACATAGCATTAACTACAAAATTTGAAGTAGTAAATTCAAAAGTAATATATATTATAGTTATTGTATCTACCGTTTTTTCTTGTGTATTAAACACATTTTATTTAATTATCACATCTTTCGTCTATAAGTACTGAGTTTTACATTGGTTCTTTATTTCTAACTTATCTTAAACAAATTATCTAGCTATCTTAGTACGAGAACGAGCAACAGTTATCGTATCAGATTATCAGTAACTAGAATCATCATTCCTGATTAAGTAATTATCTCTTGGATGCAAAAAGAAAATGCTTAATCGTTTCCTTATTACATGTATCTATTATTTATCGTATCTACAAAATCGAACAACGTCGGATGCGATCGAGAGTTGGATGGGTGACCGTTTGTAACTAATCTAACCCGAATGTCACGAAGTAAAATATATTATAATCGCTTGAATAGTCATTCGTTTGGCAATGCAGGTGTTAGTGGTAAAAACGTTGAGTGATAAAAATAAATGAGTTTGTCTGGTCATATAAAGCCGTGTAATCACGCTGCAAATTGCAGCAAAATTAACTAAAATTCGCTCATTGAGCGGACGTTTCGTAACTCGCTGGTAAATGTCATGCGCACTTCCGTGCTATGGAGGGCACATTAAACCTTTGATTCGCTGTTACCATTGAATGAAGCTCAAAAACCTTGTAGAACACCTTATGAACGGTTCCACATTCCATACTCATTGACTAACTTTCTAATTGATACAAAGCTCTACCAATCCACATGGCAGCAGTAGAATAGATTATGCTTCAACTTTTTGCATTTCTGAGATGGGAATCTTGCTAAACAGTAGGACATAAATTGCTTTAGACGATATGTTTCTAAAAATCATGACTTAATTCTCAACTCACCGTAAATTTGTGATTGACGTCAGTCTTATTCATGTTACTGTCGACATTAACCTCGACATTTGACATGACTGCGAAGTAATTACGTACAAGTACCTATATTATAAATATATTTTGTACTAACAGCTTAATGTCCAGAATGCATCTTGTTGTGGTTTGACAGTACCTGAAACAAAAACAAGTAATTTAGTCATAACTACGAGTATTATAAATTACTAAAATTATGTCTGCGTCTTCGCCCGCTACAGTTACGTCTACCGCAGTAGTGAATTCCTAATTAATGTATTAATTTAGCATACACCATATGTACTCCGAATTTCAGCGAAAAGTTTTTTTTGAGAAGTATTTTTTTCGTAAAAGGACAAACATACATACATCCGCAAAATTGCGCAAATACGGATTGTAAAAATTTGCATAATTCAACTACATTAAGAGAGAGAGATTTTATTAATAAATCTAGGAATCCAAATCCACGTTATTAAATATACATATCCAAATTTTATGAAAATCAGTGTAGATAAAAGAGATTCATTAATAAATACCTAATAAAAGTTAACAACATTATTTGCGTGCAATAGCAATGATAGATAATGGATAATTTACAGTTTTACGCTTAAAAAAAATCTAGGGTTTCAGCGGAAAATGGGGTCTTGGGACTGATCGTCTTTTAAACGATGTAGACCTTAATGTAGAGTTAGGCGGAAATAAGGGCAGTAGGGCACCCTAAAGTAGGTTGTATGGAAAGGTGAAGTAATGGTCTCATTTTATATTAAGAAAAATAATTCTTAAGACATTATAGCTAATCTTGATCTAATAATCTCTTTCCTTCGTTACTTTGCTATAAAAGCTACATTTGAATAAAGTTCTTATAAGCATTTCGATAATAAGCAGGTCATAACAAATCCAGAAAAGTTACAGTTACAACTGACATATATATGTTCACAAAACGTATTATTATTAAAATAGTCGTTAACGAAAACCAAGGTTTTCAGACAGGTTATAATTGTAATATCAAAATACCTGCCAGCCTTAATAATGATAAGGGTCAATGACGCAGGGACGGAGCCATACCCTTAATACCAGTTTAATATATTTCCTCAATACAATTGTTCGTAAGCCCATCATTTCAAAGATGATTACTTAAAATGTTTGAGCAAGAACATAAACAATTATTGTTTTAATAAACTCGTACTAACGGCACCGAATACGTCGGTTTTGGTACGAGAACCTTTAGGGTGTCAAGTCATAAGTCAAGGACCGCACGCAACATCGAACCCGAGAATCGTTGACCAAGAGAAAAGAAAGTGAAAGTCAACGACCTTGCTCAATTTCATATCGTCGTAGAGAGCGAAACCAAACGCTATAGTTTCTCATCTTTATGTCTGCGTCTCTACCACGCAAGCAATATGCTTGATTTCGCCTTTGAAGCTTTTAGCTTGTGCAAATTATGTGTTTTCTCTGAACGTATCCGGAGTGAATAGATATGCAACAAGATTTCATGTGATATTATTACGCACATAGCTTGTTTAATCGGACAACCGTTAAATAAATGATGTCTAAATACAGTATCAGATGGACTGCATGCTTATTTGTTCTTTCCATACTATAAAAGCAAGTTAATGTTTTGTATTTAACCTATTAAACGCTTTACTACTTATACAAGTTTTTGGCGCAATACAAGATAGAGAGAAAAATATTGATACATTACGTTAGACGTTTGACTAGCGGAAGAGGATTCCAAAAACGTGGTATGGTATTACAAAAGTGGTGTGACATCACATTTATGTTGAATATGCCCTCTGACCCTAGTGACATCATGTTTAGTTTGAATATGTTTAATAAATTACAGGAATTGAATAACTCTTTGTGTCTGAAGACAGACGAGCCATCCACATACACTTTGGTGTTTATAAATAATTCAAAACTTTAAATTGCTGTCCTGGTTTACATATAAGGAAAAATAGATATGGGGTTCTATTCAGTTTCAAGACGATTTAATTAACTGTTGTAGGAAAGTGAGAATGAGACTTGCAGTAGAAGTACAACACACCTATTACTTACCTATTCAAGATCTGATACATCTCATTAGAAGGAAATCTATTTCACTGAATACAGTCGCTTGTTTTATTGCTTCCATGTCTCAAAGAAAATCGGAAAAAGTGAACCTCAGATATCAGCAGTTTGCCGGCACACTTTTGTATGAGGCGACCATCTTAGTTCTCGGGAGTAGCAACGCATCTGTGATTGACTTCAGTTAGAACCACATGTTCTTTATGAAGTTGTTTACAGATGTTCATGGGCGGCAGTGACCACTTACCATCAGATGGACTGCATGCTCGTTTGCTACTTCAATCGTATAGAATTTTTTTATAGAATTAAAAAAAATATCTAGCTAAAATAAATGTAATGTGCCGTATATTTTTTAAAAGTAATAGGTACTCTTTGTGACTCAACAGCCGTAGGCGGTGTTACAGTGGTCATAACAACTTATTCCACCTTTTAATATTAGTGTTGCGCGCTACTTCAGGTGGATTGATTGCTACAACGATTTTATTAAAATATGAGTATGGAGTACGGATGACCCCAGGACGACCACAGGAAATATTCGTAAGTAAATATTTAACAAAAGTTCCCTTAAACCGTTACGATACAAAATAATGATTCGTAAACGATTTTTGTGCCCACGAAATGTTTGATGGCAAATATTGAGTTTTCGACAGGATGTGGTCATTTTAAACAAGATGAGCACCCATGTAAAAAATACAAATAGGCGGACTATTTACTCATTAGCATTTAGTTTGCGACCATGCTGAGTCGCATTACGTGTAAATAGTGGAAATATGGACAAAGGTCATATCATAGGCTCGTAATAATTTTAGTCAGGAAATTGCCAGGGCCAGTAAGTACGGTGCTGTAAATTATTATTAGTACAAAAATATAATATCGGAACGATAGGTGACTAATCAATTTTTTCCTGCATAATTAATTAAAACACTTCATATTCATTTTAGCCTGAATAAACTCTTAAATCATCCAAAGATGCACAGTTACCTAGTAACAACAAACCGATTAAACGTTTAAAAATAAATAAACGTGGGTTTTGAGTTATGACGCGTACGTAACTCAAAATAATAATTTGAATAGAACTTTCAAGCGAGCTTCGTCTGATTGTTAGAGAAAAAAATTGCATCGCTCTCAGATTAAACAAAACAAGTAATAAGTATAAGTGTAAGTTTGCAATTTAAACACGGTACAAGTGAAAGTCAATAATAACAGATAATATTATATTTCCAAACAGCATTATGACTTGTGCTTTTTCAAAAATCGATAGTGATTAGTTAATTGATTTGCAGCCCACATTCGGACATCATATTGCGCATATACCAAATTATTATTATATTACTACACATACACGCTCATAAAAAAGCTGTGAATGAAATCGTTAGCGTGATTCAGAAAGGTTTACAGCACCATCTAATTGTAAAACCGACAACATCATACAAGGTCATTTTAATTTTACAGAGTTTCAAATCACAACGATTTTGAAAAAGTCTCTTGGAAAACAAACTTTATTAATAGACATTTAGAGTAACTAGGTATTTAGAAAAATAGATTAGGTTAGGTTAGTAATAAAATAAAATAACATGTAGACATCCTTATTATTTCATGGAATTATTAACTAACGCGTAACTTCACACTAACAAGTAAGCTTTCCTAACGATCGATATAGATATCGTGATCTTATTATGCAGATACCTATTTCATTGGTATTCTCACGTTAGTCCATACGAAGATGTCTCGCATACATGCGAGAGAAATGACGTAAATGGAGTTCCGATAAATTATTTCACCCAAAGTTTGTCGTCATAGTAGCGCGTTAAGTAGCAATTACTTATTCTCAACAACATTAGGCAATAATTTAAGTGCATTTAAGTACTTTATATTAACATTGTTTCTAATTCTGTTACTATTTATGTGTCATTACCAATGAAATGCAATGAATTTTAACACATATATATAGAGTATGAAGGTAAAATTAAGCATAAATTAGTATGTACCCACTGCTAAATTACAATATCAATTTTTATAATACGTAAGGATTTCACAGTCTGATTATTTTGAAAAAACCTCTATTTAATTTATGATGGTTGTAAGTTTGTTTAGGTCTTCTTTTACATACTAAATTTGATCAATATTCGGCGGTTATATGTTTCACTCTTAATCCTGACGATGTAGGGTACTGCAAGCCTAAACTGTATAAATTTGACATTTGATAAGTACGTTTTAATAAAATCTGACTTTCAAAGTGCTGATGATGCAGGGGTACTTGGTACCTACGATTTAGTATATAGTTTGAACCCAGTGCGCATGTTGGACACATTTACTCCCATGGTCATGATCCTGTCAAATATGTTGGGCGTCGACTTGAAGAATTTTGTCCTGAATAAATATTTTTCAATATTTTTTACCTTTACAGCCGGTTGATTTATTCTTTTTTTTTCGTCATTTCAGTGCATTGAAGTTACGCTTGCTTGTAAAAATATGTAAATGTATTTTAATATACCTACGAGTATTAAGAATCATAAATTGAAATATTTTACACTTAATTATTTACTTTGTTTTATTTATAATTTATTTTTATTTATACTTTTTTGAAATCTTATGAAAAAAAAATGTTTTATTTATTATTATATTTTAATCCCATGACCTTAAAAACCATGCAACTCGTTCAACGACCTTTGTTTTATTTCATTAAGTTTAATAGGTTATTTGGCGGTCAGCTTGATTTCCATAATGTATGTAATGATTTCCATAAATACCGATAGTTGCCATGGGCTTAACTATAGAAACTATATTGCGGTTGTCCAACAATGGCGGTTGGCGGATAAAATAGTCGGCTAAGTCCCCTTAGTATGAACAGCAATAAATAAACTCCCCCCCCCCCCCCCCCCCGAATAATATAGACACAGATATCTGACGACAAAAGAAAAGCTCGCCTAGTTTGTTGAATTATTATTTTTCGCCTATACTATGTGGATTGCTGGACGTACTGACTCTCTAAACCCATATAACGCCCATTATAGTTCGACATTAAACGTTTCTTTACCGTTTGCTAATAAAATGTTAAGATGCCCCCTTGTCTTACAAACAAAAAATGAACAAGCACGTGCACCTAATAGGTCAATTTAGACGTAAAAATAGTTATCAATAACAAAAAATCCTGGAAAAGCCAAATATCGGTGGAAAGCTGGTTTACCTTTAGGTACTAATAAAATTTTAAAAATCCCCATCGATCCTATGTGACGAAAGTTATTCGAGGTCAAACGTCAAAATTTGAACTTTTCTGGATTTTTCTCGAAAACGGTAAGCTTTATAAAACAAAAACACAAGACAAAAATTGTAGATCTTAAAATTCCCTATAAAAATGATCTTTATATTTTCTATAACCTCAGCTCTCCACCAATATTTTGCTTTCCGGGATTTTTTGTTATTTTATATATAATGTCTATATTGATCGGATTATCTAAAAGTTAACAATGATTATTATCTGCTCCGAGTATTATAATAAGTAAGTAGTATTTAAGGCATCTAAACAATCTTATTAGTCAGTTTAATTTTAGGTGGTGGTATTTGCTAATGAATTTGTTCTTCTAGGTGTGACATGTCTAATAAATATTTATTAAGATATACCAAGACATCATTATAATTTCTTTTAGTGAAGAACTGTAAGTAGTAAATGCCCATATTTATAATTTAAAAAAGTAGATAAATCTTTAGTAGTACTGTGAGTTATTATCATTTAATGACTTTGAAATGCATGAATAGAAGCAGAGCAATCCTAAGAACAAAATTACAATAAAACCAACTCTAACAAACTCGTAATAATAAATTCTCGGGCATAATCTGACAGGTTTTATTGATTACCTACGTATATTTTATTAATGCATCTAGTTGGTGGTAAAAAGTGTATTACAGACCTAAGAGACGTCTTTAATAAGTACATTTTTCACCAAAAACTGGACGTACCTCCTACGTGACTATCTAATTAGAAAACGATTATAGTGCCTGAATACCTAATTTGAATCAACAAACACCCCCAAAATAACAGAGACCGTTTTACTATTTATTAACTTAGTAGGTATTTAATTTTTCTAATCGATAAATCATAATTTTGATGAACTCTATAATTTATCAACGTCTTTACAAAGTAATAAACCGTCCTTGGTAAAATAAGCAAATAAAAATTGAGGGATTTGCCCACGTAATCAGAACTCGCAACTTTTTTCTCATTTTTTTTTTTCACGTGAAAAAGACCTGTTTTGAACGTGACTATAATATTAAACATAAAAAAGGTAATGCTAATTATGTACCTATAACCACACATACATATATATATATATATATATATATTAATGAGCCTGATATTCGTTTTCCTTATGTTTTTCTTTTCCTACTTTTAACCTCCTACCCAAAAATGTATTAATACCCCTAGATTTTAATAAATTTGATTTCGTCGAAGTACATTATTTTGCCTTGTTAAGTTAAAAAGTAAAATCTTTTTAAAACTCTTTTCGATTAAGGATAATCGAAAAGAGTTTTAAAAAGGGCATTAGGGTATAATTTATAGGGCAGGTACTTATTTTTTTATAATAAGATTGAAGTAGCAAACGAGCATGCGGTTCACCTGATGGAAAGTGGTCGCTGCCAGCCATGGACACCTGTAAGCAACTTTATACAGAACATGGTGTTCTATCTGTAGTCAAACATAGATGGTCACCCCATAAAAAAAGTGTGTCGGCAACCACTTCCTTCCATCGAAACGCAAGAAATGCTTCACGCTAGAAATAGGAGTGGCGGTGGTACTTCTCCGGTCGAACTACACTGGTTCTAGCACCTAATATTAGATGCAAAAGATTTTTAGAACATCCCTTCCCATTGATGAGTCGCGGACCCGGCATACGAAAATGAAACCGGGTCGATATGGCATTGACATGGGTTTTTTTTTTCAAATTTCTCTACGTACATTGGTGTTAAAAAACTAATTGTGGATAAGAATGGATGAAAAATGAAAATAACCGGCTCACTTAATATCATTATAAAGTGTGGGAACCATTCTCTTAGGTAGTTAACAACTCATTTGCATTGTTTAAGGCTGATAATATTTTGTATATCCACCGTTGCAAACCAGAGCAAATTTGTACAGCAAAAAAAATTTTAAACAAAAAATACAACCGACTTCCATGCCACATAAAAGTAAAAAATAATTTAAATACATGTTGGTTTAGAGCAAACACAGTTCTTAGTACATAGTCCCGAAGTCGGCGCTTACCATATTTTGCTGGATCATGACGAAACTACATGTATCTTATATGAGCGCCGACTTCGGGACTATGTACTAAGAACTGTGTTTGCTCTAAACCAACATGTATTTAAATTATTTTTTACTTTTATGTGGCATGGAAGTCGGTTGTATTTTTTGTTTAAAATTTTTTTTTTCACGCTTTTCAGTCACGATAAAATCAGTTATGGCTGTTGCTAGTTGTCCGCTAACCGGATGAATAAAATTAATTATTCGTCCGATTTTCGGATGAATAAAATTATGTGCTGACGTCATCATATAAAAAAAAAAATTCTTTGACACAACCGGTCGGGGGCGCTACCGCGCCCCCTCCCTTAGATTCTGAATTGGAAAAATCTGTTCGAACCTAACCTAACCGAATAAAACAACTTTTTCTGAGTAAACATTTATTTAAAGAATAGACCTATAATTATCAATATTTAAAGTAGAAAAAGTAATATAAACCTTATAACTAAGAGTATAATTCAACTGATACTGATAAAAATAACCCATCCAATTTAAAAAGGTTGGTAGTACTCTTGCATCTTTCAGGTAATTGTATTCAAAGTGGAATTTTTGATCATAATTATATCCTTTCCGAAACTCATTGTTGGTATTGTGAATAACAACATTATGTATACGTAAGCACAATATGGCCGATGCCTACGGTTTAAACTTGAAGGACCCCAGCATTATCAGGGTTGAGAAATTGAAGGTCAAAATTATCATGTCATATCTTTGCTTAGTAATCTCATTACATATACGTAAGCACCATATGGCCGATGCTTATGGTTTAAACTTGCAGTACCCTGCATCATCAGGGTTGAGGAGTTGAAGGTCAATTTTCTTATCATACGTCTTTGCTTTGTAAATATATTACATATCCATAAGTATGAAATGGCCAGCGCCTATGATTTAAGCCTGAAGTATCCCCGAATCAACAGGGCCGAAGAGTTGAAGGTCAAAATTATCATGTCATATCTTTTCTATGTAATCTCATCGCATGCACGTAAGCAACAGATCCCCAACTTCTATGGCTTGGGCTTACAGTACCCTGCATCATCAGGGTTGAGGAGTTGAAGGTCAACTTTTTTATCATACGTCTTCGCTTTGTAAATATATTACATACCCATAAGCATCAAATGGCCAACGCCTATAGTTTAAGCCTGAAGTACCCCTGCATCATCAGAGTTGAGGAGTTGAAGGTCAAATTTTTCATCTTATATCTTTGCTTAGTAATCTTATCAGATATACGTAGCGATCATGTAGCTAACGCCTATAGTTTAAGCTTGAAGCACCCCAGCATCATCAGGATTGAGGAGTTGAAGGTCCAATTTTCCACCGTATACAACCATTTTTCTAATGTTTTACCTTACATTTTTTTAAATATCATTTTGAATGCGTAAGATTGAAATAGCTAAGTTTTATGGCTTAGGCATTCAATACCCCTGCATCATCAGGATTGAGGAGTTGAAGGTCCAATTTTTCGTCGTATACCTTTGCTTAGCAATGTTATTACAAATCCGTGAGCAACAAATGTCTAACGTTTATGGTTTAAGCCTGCAGTACCCCTGCATCATCAGGGTTGAGGAGTTGAAGGTCAAATTTGTCATCGTACATCTTTGCCTTGCTATCTTATTATATATCCGTAAGCACTAAATGGCCATCACCTACGGCTTGGGCTTACAGCACCCTGCATCATCAGGGTTGAGGAGTTGAAGGTCATTTTTTTTATAATATGTCTTTGCTTAGTATTGTTATAACATACCCATAAGCACCAAATGGTCAACCCCTATGGTTTAGGCTTGAGGCACCCCTGCATCATCAGGATTGAGGAGTTGAAGGTCTAATTTTCATCACATGTCTCTGCTTAGTAGTCTTGTTACATATATGTAAGCACCAAATAGCTAATGTTATAGTTTAGGATAGCTGTAACCCTGCATCATCAGGATCGAAGAGTTGAAGGTCAAATTTTTCGTCAACCTATATAAGCATAGATATATAATACATATTTCAAGTTTCATAAGAATCAATTCGGCAGAAGCCGAGTTATCTCAAATTATCTAAAAAACTTGAGGAGTGGTGGTGGTTTCCACCCCATAACTCAAAGAGTTAAGCATCACAGCATACCCATGTCCAAGAGAAAAAGTTGCGTGACGAAATTTCCTATCAAATGAAAGAAAGAAAATGGAAATCGGTTTATAAACACCCAAGTTATTCAAGATTTTAAGAAACCGACATTTTCCAATTTTCCGGGAAAACCGCCGGAAGGTTTTCATTTTCCTCAATATGGGACTGCCTGTGAAACTAGTCGCATACAATGTCGTATGAATCGTGTCGGTAGGTCGACGATTTCTAGCCATTTCGCCCGAACATACATAAAAAAAAAAAAAAAAAAAAAAAAAAAAAAAAAAAAAAAAAAAAAATATACGTGACGAATAGATAACCTCTTTCCTTTGGGAAGTCGGTTAAAAAAAAGAAATCATAAAAGACAAGAGTAGTAGGTAATTGCATTATTGATAATATCTGCTTATTATATAGTAATACCTAAATGTTTTCAGAACATTGGCCGCCTACTTACGCATAATTATGTACTGTATAATATAGTGGTTTATAATGTACTTGGATTAATACCTTATAGAATTATATTTTACTACTTATAGAAATGTAAGCGTCTTGACTACACATTTCATTTCCTTTACATTGTTTAAAAACAAAGCCGATACAAGTATCTAACTTCAAGTTCAAACACCTAGTATTGTCCGTGACACATAAATTGCTATCTGTACTTGACAAAGACGCTACTAACCAATGCCTTTGACTGGAGAAAAAGAGTCCTGACGTGCATACAGATTAAGTTTACCGTTCGCCGAATGTGATTAATGCTTTGATATTCACATAAAACACACTATTGCGGGTTCTAACGAAAAGGTGACTAAGGAGTCGTTCAATGTTACGATTATATTGTATTTTCCTTTGTCTTTTCGGTGACAGTTTATTGTGAATGCTAATCAGTAAGTAATTAATTTACGAACTTTGTGTCATTTAAATGCCTACTAAGTATATGACAGCGTTAAATCTACGTTTTCGTAGGCACTATTGTTATTCATGTTGGCCGTGAATACATAAAATCTAATTATATATGTATATTGCGGATCAATTTTCTATTTAAATAAAGTATACATTGTTAATCGAAATTGTCACACATAGAAACAAAATTAGCACCATCCAGGCTTAACGTTTCACAACGACTTTCTTTTAAAGTGTGTTTCTACTTTTGAGTAGAAATAGAGTTTGAAACCTGTCTCCAAGTTAATAAACACAAATCAATTGACACTAACAAGCCATTTATATTTGATTGATAAATGGTAAAGTTATACTTTCACAGTCATTATCTAATTTATTATTAGATTATCATCTCAACAATATCTAAGTTTAAATCGTAGATTGTAAGATCTAATAATTATATAAATAATCTTGGTAATGTTAGCTTAAAAGTCATGTCATGTTGGAAATGTTACTCAATAATCTTAAATCATGCATACCTACTGTTTGTATAAGATATACTTTCACTTTCTTAGTTATACTTTCTCTTTGTGTATCTCATATATAATAAATCTGCAACAGACAGTTTGTACAAGCAATGACTAAATGCATGTTATTAAATGGTATTATCAGGTCGAATGTTGTTTGTTAAAATACAAAATGTTTTGTAGAAATGTACCGTCAATCGTACCTCATTTTTTATAATAAAAATATACCAACAACTGTCACGAAAGATCGAAACTTATTTTGCTTATGTTATGTGAAAGTTTATGTGGAATGATTTTAAAGGTTACATACTTACATTCAAAATTCGATGTCTTTACTATCTTTTAATCCTTTATGAATTCTTTAATTTACCTAAGTATGTAAAGCTGTGCGTCAGCATGGTATCTAATAAATAAATTCTAATCAGTTAATTCATGTAGGTACTTATTTGTAATCCGCTCTTTAAACTCTATCGATATCTAAATAAGTAATTCAATTTCGCCTAGCTGGTTAAGACTAGATAATAGTGATGTAACGAATGTCATTATATGAACATTCGCGAATGCGAATGCGAATGTCCCTTACTGACATTCGCGTATGCGAATGCGAATGTTGTTTTATTTCAGTTTATGGTGTCGGGGGCCGGAGGATCTAGATTTGGCGACGTTTTTTTGCAGTTCGATTTTAAGTTGAACATATTTTTTTGCAAAGCAATGCACGCAAAACATTAGCACAATTCGAATGATTTTAGAAATTCGAATGTGCATTGCGAATGCGAATGTCTAAAAACACGCGAATATCCGCGAATGCAAATATCAGGCACATCACTACTAGATAACTATAAACACGGTATTTTAAATAATTAACTAATCTTATCACTTGCCAGCTGTCAAAATAATATTGTTATAAATAAATTAGGTTTAAGTTGTAGAAGCTTTTAGGTGAGCTTTAGGGTTTGCTCTTATTTTTTTTAATAACATTGAAGTAGCAAACGAGATTGCAGTTCACCTGATGGTACTGGTGGTCACTGCCGCACATGGTCTTCTGTATTCAATTTTATATACTTACGAGTACAGCATAGATTTAATCTACAGTCAATTACAGATGCGTTGCTACACCCGAAAAAAATAAGCCTTATGACTCGCGATTATTATTGCATAGCAGCGGCTATACATGAAGATGTATTGATGTATTAGCTACTGCTATAGATTATAGAAATAAAATCTAGACTTGTAAAAACCTTGTCGACTCTGAAACTTCTGATTTCTGACTTAATTACCATGCCATAAGGAAGGGAGACTTTCTCGAGGTGTATCAACTTATCCTTAGTTTCCTCCATGAGTCTTTCTGGTCTTCCACATATAGCGCTTCGTCCTCTCTGAGGTTGATCACAGTAATCTATGAACAGCTATGTCCATAGATGGCAGTGTCCACTTACAACTGTGAAGTGCTTCGTTACCTACTTCAATATTGTAAGAGGAGGTATGACGACCTCCCCCATATTTATACAAATATTATTTTTGGTCTGAGTTGATTATTGATTTTCGTTTCGGTGAGACACTGTGGTTTCGTTTGTTATATTCCTCTAGCGAAAAAGCAAAAGGTCAATCTAATAAAAACTCGCGTTTAAAATTATAGAATAATACACTATTACATTTGCGTTCCTATTCTACAGTTATTTTAAGCACACGATAAATAAAATTAACATATTTTAAAATAACAATAAAATTAAATATATGTTTCATTGTGTTTATATGATTGTAAAGATGTGCTAACTTAGTCATTACAGTGTTTAAAATTGCGCAGTCGATGGAGTCGCACGAACATTATACCATATCTCAAAGTAATGTCTTGAATTTTGATTTTTTTGTTTTGAATCATTTTTACAATCATAGCTCCACACTAGGACACTTTTCACCTGTGTCGTGGGTACCATGGACACACACAAGACAAATAAACAATCACCCAGACACAGAACATGAATCTAAACTCATCATTCAGATACCAGTCTGGCCGGAAATCGAACCCGGGACGCTCTGTCACGCGGGTTGTCGTATTCTAACAAAGATTTACTTTTGTTTCCTCGCTCTCAACCATTCTTTAGCTTTTATATATTACATAACCTTAAATGATTCACTTAGAATTAAGGGCGGTAATTTATGTTTTTTTTTCTAGGAGTGTGCTGTTTATGACACGTTAGGCTAAAAACATTTTACAGTATTATATTTTATGTATTTAAGACATAATTTAAGAGCCACCACACGTAAAAGCGTTGCGGCCTGGTCATTCAACCAACGAACCGCTGAACGGTGAGTTTTGCGGCAACGCATAGCAAAGTATTCCGCTACCGACTCTACCGAGACCATTTTCAGTACCTACTCGGACTAAGACGAGTTGATTATTTTTCCTCGAAACAAGATTTTTTTCTTGTTTTTGGACAGACATTTTATTGTACAATTACGAATTCATTTTCGGTCATAGCTTGTATTAGCAATGTAAAACGAAAAGAACAACAATGTTTTACCAGCTGGTAGAACGTGAGTAATTCGACTGGGGAGGTACCACCTGTTCTAGCATGAAGAAATTCTTGCGAATTCTTGGAAGAGTGTAGTTGCCGGCACATTTATATGAGGCGACCATATTAGTCCTTGGGAATAGCAGTGCACCTGTGATTGACTTCAGATAGAACCCATGTTCTATATGAAGTTGCTTATAGAGCTCCATGTCCAGCACTGACCAATTACCAATAAATGGACTGTATACTCGTCTGCTATTGTAATAGAATTAAAAAAATAGTACTTAGGGGAACGCAGGAATATTCGGCATGTAGATTGACACACTACGTTCATCGGTACGGCATCACAACACATTTTATTGTTTGATAATCGGTAATTGTTTTAAAATGACAACACTTTTATTTACAATTTTGATCGTGAATTCCATTTTCAGTTTGTTTTGATATGTTGTATTTATATTTAATCCAAAATACGACCCAGTAGAGAAAATAGCACCTATTTGGTGTTCTTGAGATAGAGAGTCTTTACTGTAGATGTTCCGGGTAGTAATGATAAAAATATATCCTAAACCATCCAGTAAGTTTATAAAAACAACTCTATACACTATCAAAGTGCAATAAATATCAATTTATAGACATTTTGGTTGATTACAATAACATACCAGTTATCTGCCAAATATTGTGCGTCACTCAATGATATTATATAGGTACACTCAAAAAGGCATCACTATAAAACATAACAAAAAAACGTTTATCAAGATTAACTGCCACAACTATTGCTTTCGGCTGTGTTGATGGTGGAATTGACTAAAAACATGCCGATGTAAAATACAAGGTTATTAGGTACTATGATAGAAGATTATTAGAAATGAGGGGTGCAGTGTTATGAAATCCAAAAGTATTAATTTTAATAGGGTTAGTTTGCTATAATACTATGAAAATCTGGCCGAGAAGCGTAACGTGACGAAACTTTATGTCAGCTGACTGGAATAGATTTCAGAAGTTCCTGGCTTCATATCTCCAAACGGCTGCATTAAATTCTAAAAGCACATGCGAAGTTACTTGCTATACTACCTATGATAAACGTAATTATGCTTTTATACCTACTCAATTATGGATAGGTTAACTACACAATGCTGGGACACGCGAGATTGTTATACACGCGATTGTGCAGTGTTCATAGTCAGCGTCACGTCTATTGACAAAGTATTCCTAGTAAATTTGAGAACTAGTCAAGTCTTCATTATGCCAATATGGTGTTGTGGCATTCACCTGATGTTAGAACCAGTGTAATTCGAAGGGGGAGGTACTCGTATCACCGACACACTCGTCATTTCTAGCGTTAAACAGTTCTTGCGTTTCGATGTAAGGATCTTAGTCCTCGGGAGTAACAACGCTCAAGTGATTAACTTCAGACAGAACCCATATTCTATGTGAATTTGCTAACAAACGTCTATGGACGGCGGGGACCACTTACCATTAGGATTGCATGTTCATTTTCTACATCAATCTTACCTTATAAAAGACGTGCAGGGCTGATGTATTGGTCGACTAACCTGTACCATTAACGATAATGATCGAACCTACCAAATACATAGTGATATAATATACGATGATACACAAGTACCCAATTCAAATATTCAGATACAAAATTGGCAAACGACATGTTACAAAAATCCTACTAATTCTATCTTACGAATATTATACAGATGAAAGTTTGTGAAGATAGATCGATGGATTGGTGTTTATTATTCAATCACGCTAGAACATCTAAACGGATCCGGCTGAAATATAACAAATAGATCATAGTCTGGAATAAAAATAGGTAAGAATTATCCAGGAAAATATACGATTTCTGTGGGATAGAATAGTTTTTATTTTCCACAGAACAATGGATCGGCATGATTTTTTGTATCAAGGTAGTTTAGAGGTGCTACTTATCGCAGGAAAATGCATGGTTTCTAAGGGTTAGCATAATCGTTTTGTTGCAATGGAACCGTAAATTTACATTCGTTAAACATCATGAAATAAGGTTTTAACGCCTGTGCGGGTATCCGCGCGTAAATTGCGTAATTTCGCGTAATATACTTACGTATAAATATTCTCATACAAACAAAATGCTTTATTTTTAAACGAATAACTTTATGTTAAGAAATACGTCACTTTTTTCATATATTGTTTTATTTCAGGTTTATCATTTTTATAAGTTGACGATATCTTTAATAACAGTGAGACAAATTTAATTAAAACCTATGTACCTGTTTATGTATGTACATATTCGGGCTCCATTCCAATTACTGGTCCAGCAGAGCATAAGAAGTAAGTAATACTAGGTATCTACAAAATCTTAGCTAAGTAGATTACAGATTCAACATCTATGTTTCAGACGTTGCAGTACACGCAATAATAGTTTGTTGTTGTAATTATAATGCATATAAACCAAATCAATTAAATTCGTTACAAACAGGTCATTGTCTGCAAAATTCGTAATCTTGACTTCTTGTATATTATTGTAAGTATTTAGGTAAGATAGCTAATTCAAGAAGATGTACCGTTGTAAATATTTTGTATTTAAAACTTACGAAATATTTAATTGCTCATTTCTCATACTCTTGTAAAATTTCACACCTTTAACCCAATAAATCATGTCTGGTTCATTAGATGTTCTGCGTAGAATAACCAGAATAAATTGACGAGGTGACCAATACGAACATAAACTTAAATTTAATACATACGTTTATTCCGTATTCACTAAAAATACATACACTTAATTTTTATGTACCTACTAGGTACATGTATATTTAAGGATATTACTAGGTACATGTATATTTAAGCCTAACAAACTACTACATATTTATCCAAACTTCTCCATTTTGGTTCTCATTTTATGTACAGTGATCATTTGGAGATCAGAAAATGTACAAAGGGTAATTTTGTATACATAGTTAAAAGATGTTGAATTTCAATTTTTGCTTGAAAAGACGTGGTTAATTTACAGAACCGAACAGTAATGTCTAACAAGTTAGGGCCGTATTACCTAAATTATACCTAAATATAAATATATACCTAGATTAAAAAAATTGCAAACCCACTATAAACTTATATTTATTTATAGGTATATAAATATATCTTGTTTATTATCTTATTAGGAACTTGTTGAATAACAGTACCTACCTATGCATCACTTATAATACAACCGTTTTGCATTACAACAAAACGGTTATTATGTGTGTGGAAAAACACACAGCATCTGTTGAAGAAGCATCCGTAGATTAAGCCATTAATTTATAGAAATATCTACTTTACCTGTCTTTTTCTTGTTACCTTACTCTTTCACACATAGCAGTGAATGGCAATATTCCAAGTTGCCAGGCATGACACGTGACAACTGTCAACGTCAAATCATAGTCTTTCTTCAACCACCAGCAAGCACCTTGCTCCAATGCTGTGTGTTTTTCCACACACATAATAACCGTTTTGTTGTAATGCAAAACGGTTGTATTATATGTGTTTCCAAAACACACAGCATCTGTTGAAGACTTGTTTGTGATCTGCTGGTGAAAGAGTACAAACGCTATGTGAACATAAGTAGCACATTTCCTTCAGAAAAGAACCTCCATATTATGGATACACAATTTTGAAGGAAAAACATTTACTTTCTTTTCCAAGAAAACTGAAAAATAAAAGTGTAAATTTGAGTAAATTTGATTCAGCACTTAATCTTTAAATAACAATATTATAAACATTTCACATATAATAGCAATAAATGTAATGTAACTTAACCGTAGTTAAGGGAAAAGAATAGATTCTTCCAAAGAATAATAGATCAAAATGTATGACAATAATTTGAGATTAAAACATCCTTCATCCAGGAACATATAACATATAAGAGATTAAATTCAATTAATGACAATACAATGGATGATACAAGTACTGACTTTAAAACTGTAAAAACTTATTCAAAAAGTCATCTTGCGTGGTACGAGAATCACTACTTTTAATTATGCAACAGTAGAACTTTCTAAGAGCCTCAGAGCTTTTCCAATTAGCTTGTTTTAAAAATGTTCTATCAGTCTATTCTCTGTAAAACTTTTGGAGGCAACAGCTGACAGTACATTACCCAGCAAAGCTTCCATTCCAAGCTCAATTAAAATATATTTTATGCATCCTGGTCTATCTGATTTGCGTGGAGGGTTTAAACCTACCCTCTATATTCAAACCAATGCTGTTCTTCTAGTAGTGACAAACCAGTGTTCCAGACTTTGACATATTGTTAAGCCAGTTAAAAATTAATAGGGTATCCCTAATCACCATTTACTTCCCTGAGAGTTTTACTAGATTTAAAACTTTTAAAATTTGATGAACTAAACAATTTTTTTTTTTTGTTCTATCTTCTCTGCTAGTAGCTGTATAAACAGACATTGCAGAGTCATGTATAAGTATAGTTCAATATGCTGATTTATCTTCTTCTTCAAGACATAAGTTGGCTAAAAGTCTTGTCCCATCATTTCCTTTGTGTCCTAGAATAAATCTTGTTACATTTATACCATGTTACCCAACAATCTGTCCACCAATTCGCACCCGGCCAGCACGGCGGACCACGGCCCATAAGTCTCTCGTTCGTGAGAGAAGACCCGCGCCCAGCAATGGGACAATAATGGGTTGACGACGTCCCCAACAACCTGATAGGGCTTTGTAGGCTATGAATGTCGAACCACGCCAGCTTTTTTAATACTCGGCTCTAACCTTTGGCAAAGGGAGACCTATAGACCAATGGGCTACTTGATCCGCCCACTAAGGCATCTGACCTGCCTAATGCAGGACCTGCCTGTTGTTAAATTGATAAGGTTGTTCAAAAGATCTTCTATCAGAATAGACTTTGTTAAACTTCAACCTCAGTCAAAAGCTTTGTGTCTAATGAGGTACACAATGTATGTCGCTTTTGCTGTATTGAGGTGACGTTACATTCTTGGAATTATTTTGTGTGGTGGGAAAACCCTTCCCAGCTTAAAATTACAAAGACGAATGCAGTTGTCGTGAAAACTGGCTGACCCAACTCTGGAGTGCCATGTAACGTAGCGGTCTACGACTGCTCTTCGCCATGACGCGAACAAGTCGACATCTGGTATGCCCCAAATTTTGAATACGGCCTCCGAGGCCGAGGGCAATAAGTGCCTTCCGGCACTGATTGATAACGAGACAGGTGACCGGCTATACCGTTGCGCCTCCCTGAGAGTCTGATACGCCCCAAGGTTTGAATACGGCCTCCGAGACCGGGGGCAATAAGTGCCATTCCAGCACTGGTCTATACTAGGACAGGCGGTCGGCTATGTCATTGTACCTCCCCGAGAGATACACCGCCGAAAGCAGGATACTACTTACTAAATCCTCCAGGATATTCCACTACTCTGTCAATTCTAGAAGTCTCGATGGTAAATGGGCTGACGATCTTACTTGTTCCTCATGGCTTATGAATGCCAGAAGTGTCTACTTGTTCAGTTGTACTAATGCATGTGGAATCTTGACGAACTTCTTTTGAAGACTAATGGCAATATATACGTTGTATATAACTCGGAGTGCTAAGAGTTCTGGTGTACTGATCATGTCACCTTCAAGTACAGTACGTGAAAGTGAGTACCCCAGACCGCATCCGATGCGTCTGTGGTTAAGAAATGGGTTACCTCCTTTCTGGCAGGACCAGTGAACTGTGGTCTATGACTCTCTGCCACACAGTATAGTCTTGCTGCACTGGGAAAGGAATATGTCTGATCTTTCTTGTGACGAGCAAAACTTCTTAGGAACCGTTGCATGTGCCGACAATGCAATCGTCCTCTCAGCGTTGACACAATTGTAAACTCGTGAAGTCCACATATCCTTTAAGCTTACAAGGGTACAACAGCCCTTCTTAAAAACATTTTTTATTAATCTTATCTCTGTTACTATCTTCTCAGGCAGTGTTATGGTGCATTCTTTTAAGTTCCATAACAGAACCAACTACTCTAATTCTGTAGCAGGTGTCAACACAGATTTGAGGTGGTTTACATGCCAACCTAGTTCCTTTAGAATAGTCAAGGTCTCCGGAACCTTAAATTGCCACACCGTGACAGGGTTATAATGTAATGTTTAAATGTAAATACATATATTATGGAAAACATTATAGTATAACAAATTACTTTGACTATAAACCTGATTTAGCAATTTGGCCCAATCCGGACTTACTAGGATGTGATCGTCCAAATAAACTAAAAGCTTTATTCCTCTTTCTCGCAAGGTCTCCGCGACCCAATTGAATAAGATTGCAAAAGTTCGGGGACTGAAGCCAGGCCAAAAGGCACTGCTGCCAGCTGGAGTACCTAATTACTGTACTAAATCCTTAGGAAACGACAAAGAGATACTGCAATAGGCAGATGAAAATAAGCTTGTCAGATATCAATCTGTGCCATCCAGTCGTTTCCTGTAGGAACTCTGCCACATATGTTCGATAGATTGTCTGAAAATGCTTGGTAATTATGTGCCTGTTCAGACTTCCGGCATAAAATGCAGGGTGCACCCCCCCCCCCCCAATGGTTTATTACTAAAAACATCTTTGAAAGGGAACCAGAATTCAAAACAGGGCATACATCCAGTATCCCATTGTCTTTTAAATCCTAAATTACCATTGTCATTTCCAAGCATGTTGGAGTATTGAACTTCTTCAATAAAGTGGGAGTTACACGCTGCAGTAGTAGTGTCATCTTGAATGCAATGTGACCCCTTTGTGATAATATGATAATATCCAAAATGATTTTGTTTTGTTTTGCAGCCCCCCCACCCCCGAGGGGTTGGTGGCATTACATCTTGATATACCGGTTTAAAAATTCTGACTCATATTATTTCCTTCGGTTAAAAATATACTATTATCTCATGCTTTGAAAATTATCGATGTTAACTCCCTGGTCCAATTCTGTAGTTCTATTAACAAGACCTAACTGAGGTCTTCTAAATGATCTATAGGCTCAAGTAGGGTTACCCTGATTTGTACCCCCTGTCTTGATAAAATCAGGCTGATGCAGCCAAGTGTGTGTGCCTTCAAGCGACTGAATAAGAAAATGTAAAACTGGACAACTGCGGAGGTATTCTGAAGTTGGGGGAATATCTTTCAATGGACTTTTAAGCATTAGCCAATGTATTTTCTTAATAATCCTGTCATTCTATTATTTCAATACACTCTCCCCTTCTTCGGATCATTAACACAACATCTTCTGAACGTTTATGAAGTGGTAATACTGGCTTTTACAGCCCTGACACATTTTCTAATAAAAATGTAGGTCTTAGTAAACCGATATTGCAAGAGCTGCTTAACTGGGCAGTTTTAACTCTTGCCAGCCTTGTCTCAAAGTGACACAATTGTTAATTTATTTTGAGAGCAACAAACCCAGGTATTGCTGCATATTTATATAAAAAATATTTTAACATGTTCTCTTTTAAGCTTGTGAATCAAATTGTTGGAGTTAATCAACATTTTCTAGTCTCTCCATCTTAGCCAGAGAAATAACCCTTCTTTCAATATATTGTCATATCGTAATGAGTGTTTGTTAATATACAGATTAACTAAATAGGGTGACTAGGAGCTACGAGGTACTTCTCGAGCATTACTAACATTAGGTAAGATTAGGTCCTGTGACCTACGAAAATTTTGGCTTATCGATTTAAATAATGTGAACTTTGTGTCAAATACCTCGAAATATAATTAACTTGATCGATTCACGAATCATTTCAAGGGTCCATATTATCGTATTTATCGTACTTACGTGTTTCTTGGGGGGCGATGACGCAAAGCCTACTTCACCTTCCGAAGATGAGGAAAACTCGCTAGCATTCCTAGGAGTACTAGGTTGGTGTCAAGATGAGTGTTTTTCGTCCGAAGAAACAACATCCGATTTATTACTATCACCGGTCTTACCACCATCTTGCGAAGATTGAGCACTCATTTTCGCACCAATCCTTCATAAAAACTTAAATAACTCTAAACTTTTAAACTATATTACGTAGTTTGACTTAGAAATTAGATATATTTCAAGTTTTTTATTTGTTGAAAAAATTTTGCATGCTTAAGCGGCAAAATCTACAAACGCTATGATTTGACGTTGACAGTTGTCACGTGTCATGCCTGGCAACTTGGAATATTGCCATTCACTGCTATGTGTGAAAGAGTAAGGTAACAAGAAAAAGACAGGTAAAGTAGATATTTCTATAAATTAATGGCTTAATCTACGGATGCTTCTTCAACAGATGCTGTGTGTTTTGGAAACACATATAATACTTTTTATCCCTATGACATAATAATTCGGGCAATAGTAGATACCTGTGCCCTCGTCCCAAATGCGCCTTCAACTTGACTAATCCAATAATTTTGCACATACGTATGGATTTTAATGGTATGTTTTTTTTTTCGATTCGAGAAATCCAGTAACAATAACATATCTTAGTTATCTTTATTACCTACTTTTGAATTTAATGTAATTTATTATTTTTGAAATACCACCTCAGTTAAATCTTATTATTACCTAATATGTAGTATCTGGGTGACCAAGTTTCGCTCTGCAAGATCGTTTTGCTTAAGGCATATTTTTTTAAATCGTTTCCACCTACCTCTTGAATTAGAACAATAATTACGAATAACGACTACTCGATAGTGCTATCTGTTACAACGTGCTAACGGATATATGAAAAAGACTTAGTGAGCGAATACCATACTTTTACTTCAACATTTTATGGAAACTGTCGGCGACTCGTCTAATTAACTAGATTAAGTTCCCTTGTGTTGTAAGATTTTATGATGATTGTATTGATAATAACTTTTACGAACTATGTTACGAATTTAGTTAAGAGAATTCAATGATTCTGTAGTGTTTACTATGATAGGATCACAAGAGACTTAAGCTAAGATTATAACACGATATGAAAGAGATGCAATATGAAAATAGGTTTACTAAAGTTGTATGAAAGATAGAGAATAGGTTTACTAAAGTTGTATGAAAGTATTATGTAAATCATATGTTTGTTGTAATTTTTGATAGTTTTAGTTAAGATATATTGTTATAATTAGTGTAGATCGATAGGTTAAGCATTCCTCTACATTTCTATATACGATAGATAAGGATAAGGTTTTAAACTTAGGATTTATTAAGGAAAATAAGTGTAAAACAGGACAAAATTGCTGTATTTTTACGATGTTTTTTACGAATAACTTTTTTGTCTTTCTAGATATAAGAATAAGGATTGTATGGTTTAATAGAACTTTTTAAGACGAATGTAACGATGTATGACACATGTATGTAAGATTTTGGGGAATAATAAAGATTTAGCCGGACATGGGTCAGCCAAAGTAAAAATAAGGTCGAAATGTTAGGCAATATGGGCTTAGAGCCGTACGGCTCTCTTTAAGGTAAAGCCGAAGGGCAGCGGACCCGACGGGGTTTTAGCGGCGAGCATGGCCTCCAGAGAGAAGCACTCCCAAGAAGAAAAGAAGAAAAAGAAGAAAGAAGACTCTGAAGAAGAAAGAAGACTCAAGACACTGAAGACTGAAGACTGGAAACTCTGCAGGACGGAAGGACCTTCTGCAGCAGGAAGAAAGAAGATTCTCCGCGAAAGAAGAGCGAAGAATATTAGGGCTAGGCAAGGGGGATTAGGGCTAGGCTTTGGCTGGTCCATTAAGGCTTAGACAAAAAACGTCATTCTTGTTTCTTTTGAAAACGTCTCCTGCCCCCTCACCTACCCCCCGCACCCTCTACATCGACGCAGGAAGAGAACGGCGCAACTCCCCGACGCGAAGTACACACACGAGCGGGCTTCCGGCGCCGGACGAGCGAAAGTCCGTCCGTAACAACATCACGCCCGCCCCCCTCCGTCGCGGTAAGAGCCGTCGGTGAGGACTCGCTTTAGCCGACGGACGCGCCTGCGCACTCACGACAACGCACGTGGGGCGCACGGCACGCACGCCCCGCGACATCTGCTGGTCCTTCGAGCCGGATCTTCGTGTATTTCGTCGAGACATCGGGTTACTGACGTCGTCATGCCTGTCACCAGGAGCCAGAGGGGTACCTCGCCGCCGAACCAGCCGACTGCGCCCGGTGCTGAAGAAGAGGCACAAGGGACAACTGACTCTTCGGGAACGTCGGGAACCTCGGGCACAACTACAGAGGGAACGTTAACTACGTACGAGTCAAGAGTCACTACAGAGACGGAAGTTGCTGCTCCTGCTGCTCCAGCTGCTGCAACGGCAGCACCTGCAGCAAAGAAGAAGACTCGCTCCGTCGTGTCTACGGGACGTCGGGAACGTGAAGCCAAGCTGGAATTGGCGCGCCGACAACTAGACGAAGCGAAAGCAGCAGCGGAACTCGCCTGGGCCCAATGGGAGTTGGCCCAGGTGGAAGATGAAGAGTCCGAAGTTGAAGAAGAGAATCCTGCATGGGACGCCAACGTGCAGACATGGGTGCAGTCGACGGTCGGTTGGATGTCCGAAGAGGTACGTCGGGGGGAGGTGCCCAAGGAGGGGCACCAGCAAGGCACGTCCAAGGAGGGGCGCGCCATCCAACCTCCAATTGCCGCCGTCAAGCCAGAGGACCAAGAGGAACCTTCAACGAACGGGACCAAGGATTTAGCGGAGGCCATCATCAAGGCAATCAGCGCGGCGCCACGGAGTGCGCCGAGCTACGTGCACGAGTTGCCGGACTTCGACGGGAGGAGCGAAGAGTGGATCGCCTTCAGGACGGTATATGAAGATACTGCGCCTATGTTTACAGATGCTCTCAACATGGCGCGGCTGCGGCGGTCCATCAAGGGTGCGGCACGGGAGGCGGTGAAGAGTCTCCTGTATTCGGAGTGCCCACCAGAGGAAGTATTGGAAGCTCTTCGTCGGAGGTTCGGAAGACCAGAAGCCCTGATCCTGATGGAGTTGGAGAAGGTGAAGAACCTGCCACGCATCACGGAAGGTGCGCGCGACGTCTGCGTGTTTGCCAGCCGGGTGAACAACACTGTCGCGACAATTCGGGGGCTTCGAAGACCGCAGTACCTTCACTCGCCGGAGATGGTGAAGACCATCGTGGACAAGATGCCGGCGGTGCTGCGCTATCGGTGGTACGATTATGCCGCCGACAAGGAAGAAGAAGATCCAGACCTGGTGCTAATGATGAAGTTCCTCAACAGGGAAGCGGACCGGTGTGGACCCTACGCGACGCAGGAGACGGTGCATCAAAGGCAGCCTCCCTGGCGTCAATCCGAACACACCACGTCCGATCGAGTCGAAGAAGAAAGGAAGACCTCCTGTCCACACTGCCGGGGCGAGCATCATCTCTACGAGTGTCGCAAGTTCCTACGGCTGCCGGTAAGAGAGAGGTGGGACGTCGCTGAGAAGTCACGGATGTGTTTCAGGTGTCTGCAAGGGCGGCATCAGAAGGAAACATGTCGGCGTCCTCCGTGCAAGGTATGCAACCGGTGGCATCACTTCGTGCTTCATGAAGAACGGGGGCCTAGCCCGAAGCCCGAAGAGATGAGGGAAATAGCGAACAACGTCATGCTCCCGGTGAATGCGGCAAGGACAGAAAGGGCGTATTTGAAGATGGTTCCAGTCGAGCTGTACGGGCCAAGGGGGGCTGCCAAGGTGCTAGCGTTGCTGGATGAGGGGTCTACGGTCACGCTGCTCGACGCGGCGGTCGCGCGGCGAATCGGACTCAAGGGACCCATGGAGGCGCTCACCCTGGAGACCGTAGGAGGGAAGACCATCACCAAGGGAGACTCGATGAAGCTCAAGATGAAGGTCAAGGGACTGCACCAGGAGAAGAAGAGGACCATCTCTGGGGCACGCACGATCGACGACATCAACCTGACGCCTCAGAGATTGGATAAGAAGAAGATTGAGCAGTACGCTCACCTCAAGTCGATGGCTGACCAGTTGTACTATGAAGAGGAATCACCCAAGTTGCTGATTGGGCAAGACAACTGGGAGCTCATCGTGTCCAGAGCCACGCGCAAGGGGAAGCGAAGTCAACCCGTAGCATCGTTGACCTATCTGGGGTGGGTGCTACACGGGTCCAACGGAGCAACGTCGAGACCCGTGAACTTCGAAACCAGCGCGCACTTGTCTTCTAGAGAAGAAGAATTTGGCAAGGACATCACACGGAAGGGGAATCTTCTCAACAGAGGAAGCAACGAGGAAGATTGGCAGAAACCGCGCACCTTCAAGAAGAAGCCCACGGGAATGGAGAAAGGGGGATCGACTGTGGGGGCCCAGCCCGTCGATCAGCGTCCGGATCCAGACTCAGCCAAGTTCGCAAGATGGACACAACTGGTGGGGGCAACAGCGATGTTACTGCAGACGAAGCAAATGAAGACCCAAGAGAGAAGATACATTCCCCTCGAACATGACAAGATACAGGAAGCCGAAGAGATCCTGTTAAGAAGAAGCCAAAAAGAGAGCTTCCAAGAAGAAGTACGCTGCGTCAGGGAAGGAAGGCCGTTGAAGAAAGAAAGCCGGCTTAAGGAACTGGACGTCGTCATGGAAGATGGACTACTACGACTCCGGGAAAGAATCGACGCAGCAGTACACACGCGGCAAGAGAAGGGACCTGTGGTGCTGGATAGCCAGCATCACATCACCGGGCTGCTCATCACGTACTACCATGAGAAGTTGGGTCATGGTAACCACGCAACGGTGATCAACGAGTTGAGGCGACGCTACTGGATCCTGGGACTACGGTCTGCGGTCAAGTCGACGGTTCATCGGTGTCAATGGTGCAGGGAGCACCGTGGCACGCAAGAATTCCAGCAGCTGGGGAGGTTCCCGCTGGAAACCTCACGAGGGGGAGAACCGCCGATCAAGCAAAGAAGCCGTCGCCAACCAAGAAGACGTCATCACCGCGGCAAAGAAGATGGGCATCAGGTGGAAACTTATACCACCTGGGGCTCCCAGCAGGGAGGGCACGTGGGATCGCCTGGTCTGGTCCCTAACAAGGACCCTGGCGGCAATCCTCCAGAGAAGGCATCCCGGGGAAGAAGTCCTGCACGCTCACCTACTGGAAGCGGAGCACCTGGTGAACTCAAGACCTCTCATCGAAGCCGACGAAGATATGGAAGAAGGGGCCCTCACTCCCAATCATTTCCTCATTGGGAGGTCCTGCGGCACAAGATTGGGGACATTCACCGACGAAGATCTCACCGGCCAGCGGACATGGAAGACGGCGCAGCGACTAGCCGACCACTTCTGGAGCAGATGGGTGAAAGAGTACCTTCCTACTCTGATCCCGAGAAGAGTCGACGCAAGAGCTGCCAAGAGAGACCTGCAGTGTGGGGATACGGTCCTCATAGTGGACGTCACGCTGCCGCGAGAAGTCTGGCCAAGGGGTGAGGTGGTCCGAACCTATCCTGGACCCGACGGGCGCACCAGAGTACTGGAGGTGCGCACGGCAGGGGGCGTCCTGAAACGTCCCAGCTCCAAGGTGGTGCTACTGGTTCCGGCGCAACGCGACGAGGAGCGAGCAGTCGTCGAGCCGAGCAGCGGGTCGGCGGACAGCGAGCCAGACTGCGGAGAGGCGGTCATCGCATCGGGCCAGCAGCACGGAGTCGCCGGGTCAGGAGTTGGTGCTACGCACGAGGGGGAGGATGTCGGCGACTCGTCTAATTAACTAGATTAAGTTCCCTTGTGTTGTAAGATTTTATGATGATTGTATTGATAATAACTTTTACGAACTATGTTACGAATTTAGTTAAGAGAATTCAATGATTCTGTAGTGTTTACTATGATAGGATCACAAGAGACTTAAGCTAAGATTATAACACGATATGAAAGAGATGCAATATGAAAATACGAGATAGAGAATAGGTTTACTAAAGTTGTATGAAAGTATTATGTAAATCATATGTTTGTTGTAATTTTTGATAGTTTTAGTTAAGATATATTGTTATAATTAGTGTAGATCGATAGGTTAAGCATTCCTCTACATTTCTATATACGATAGATAAGGATAAGGTTTTAAACTTAGGATTTATTAAGGAAAATAAGTGTAAAACAGGACAAAATTGCTGTATTTTTACGATGTTTTTTACGAATAACTTTTTTGTCTTTCTAGATATAAGAATAAGGATTGTATGGTTTAATAGAACTTTTTAAGACGAATGTAACGATGTATGACACATGTATGTAAGATTTTGGGGAATAATAAAGATTTAGCCGGACATGGGTCAGCCAAAGTAAAAATAAGGTCGAAATGTTAGGCAATATGGGCTTAGAGCCGTACGGCTCTCTTTAAGGTAAAGCCGAAGGGCAGCGGACCCGACGGGGTTTTAGCGGCGAGCATGGCCTCCAGAGAGAAGCACTCCCAAGAAGAAAAGAAGAAAAAGAAGAAAGAAGACTCTGAAGAAGAAAGAAGACTCAAGACACTGAAGACTGAAGACTGGAAACTCTGCAGGACGGAAGGACCTTCTGCAGCAGGAAGAAAGAAGATTCTCCGCGAAAGAAGAGCGAAGAATATTAGGGCTAGGCAAGGGGGATTAGGGCTAGGCTTTGGCTGGTCCATTAAGGCTTAGACAAAAAACGTCATTCTTGTTTCTTTTGAAAACGTCTCCTGCCCCCTCACCTACCCCCCGCACCCTCTACATCGACGCAGGAAGAGAACGGCGCAACTCCCCGACGCGAAGTACACACACGAGCGGGCTTCCGGCGCCGGACGAGCGAAAGTCCGTCCGTAACAACATCACGCCCGCCCCCCTCCGTCGCGGTAAGAGCCGTCGGTGAGGACTCGCTTTAGCCGACGGACGCGCCTGCGCACTCACGACAACGCACGTGGGGCGCACGGCACGCACGCCCCGCGACAGAAACCGTTCATTAAGAAAAGACGTATGTTATCTGTTATTAACCAATGCTCATTTTCAGTCATCAATAGTAAACAATACTTACGATCCGTTATGGAGAATTTAATGGGGTTCTCTTCAAAGCGTAATGCATGTAATATCATTGTGCCGAGCCAACGAGGCCTTGGGGACACTACGAGTATGTCACAATGATGGGTTTGCAATGATTACATACTCGTACTATTGAAAGTACCAACAAACGTGAACTCAGTAATCTGATACTATACATAAATACTTAGAACTTCACATACTAAATAAATAGGTACAATTTTGTTTGCATATAAAATTAAAGTAGCAAACGAGCTTGTAGCAATAGCACCTAATGGTAACTGTTCACTACCGCCCATGGACATCTGTAAACAACTTCGTACAGACCGATGTCAATCCTAGATGCGTTGCTATTCCCGAAGACTAACATAATCGTCTCTTAAAAGTAAGGAGGCAACCTCACCCTATCACAGAAACGTAAGAATAGCTTCACGCTAGAAACGAGTGTGGCGATGGTACCTCGCCGGCCGAACATTAGTCATTCCATCTGGTAAATAAAAATAAAGTCTATACTAATAACGTCAAACATACTACTACCACAATTCACCAAATAAAAAATGCAACAAAGACGTAATGTGGTTAATGCAATTAGTGCCTACATAATTATACAAAAAACGTATTGTGTAAAGAACATCCCGTGTTTTCTTCCATCACAATAGATGAAGAACTAACCTACACTTTGCATAATGGCTTACAACATTATTACCTTACCTATTGCTTTTTGCTACATTGTGTTGTCGCATATCTGATTGTGTGATGTAGAGTTGCTGTATTAACTGTAGATTGTAATATTTTTTGCACTCTCAGAAATATTCAATGCGTTTTGTAAGTTATATATTGAAACATTTAGTATTTATAGGTGTGATACATTACTTACACCGTTACTTATTACACATACTCTGTACACAGAGTGTAGTGTGTAGTACACTCTGCATTATGTTTTATTTACAGTACTTCTCTAATTACAAGTTCCCGCATTGTTGTTGTCACTAATTAACCAAATTAATAAAGTCGTGAACACATTGTCAACTAGCTACTAAAAAACATTGAATCGTCAAAAAACCACTAAAGTAGTCTGATATATCGGTAATAAACTCTTACTTTAACTTCGATTTTGTGATAACAGGCACCCGGATATTATAACATTGCGAAGTTCTATGCCACACTCGAGTCAATCACACCTTAATGCCATTCTAACTGCTTCTTTGGATAATCATGAAATATAGATTATCTTAGATTACCTACCTACTAGAATTTTGCATTTGCGCCAAGATATGATACCGGACAATTTCAAACATAAAAGTCATTGCCAAAATATTTATTGCCATAAATTTATGATAGGTAAATTTATTAATGCTCGAAGGTCCTACAAGATAATTAATGGTAATCAGTTTGTTAATTAAGACCTCAGAAATCACTAAGCTGACTTTGATAACATAATAAAAATTAATCTTTAACCAAACTATAGGTAATAGCACGTGACGATGGCAAGAGGCCTGACGGTATGACACTCGTTCCCTGGAAACAGGGTAGGTCACTTGTATGGGATGCAACCTGCGTTGATACGCTGGCTCCATCTCATATAGGTATATCGGTGACCTCGACGCGAGCATGTGGTGCGGCAGAAACAGCCGAATCTACTAAGCGGCGCAAATATGCAGCTCTTGGGGAAGGTTACATATTTGTGCCGTTTGCGGTAGAGACCTTAGGTCCATGGGGGCCAGAAGCACGACGGTTCTGCAAAGAACTATCGTCGCGACTGGTTGATGCTTCAGGAGACCCAAGGGCTGGTGCGTATTTTGGCCAAAGAATCAGTTTGGCCATACAAAGAGGTAACGCCGCCAGCATTCTTGGGACTCTCCCAAGAGGCAGTAATATGGACTCTTTGTTTTATTTATAATTCTTTTTATTTTCTTTTACTTTATTTACTTTTTTTTTAAATATGTTTTATTTATTTTTAATATTTTGTTTTGTATATAGTGTAAATAGATTTGACCAAACTTATGGTGAGGTCGATATTTAGGTAAAGTTATTGTTTTTTACTTCTAACACCGATTTTTATATAATTATGTTGATCGAGCCCTATATATTAAAACTTGCCCCATTTTTTAACAATTAATTATATTAAAGATAACAAAACCTGTGTATCTGTACATTGCATATATTTGCAAAAACGTAGAAAGTTTTAGAGGACCGTGAATATTTCATAAAAGTTACTAATATTATACAATTTTACCTGTCTATTCTGTGTATTTGAAATCGCATGACACGTCGGTACTTATATCGTAGGGTAACATTTCACCTTTATTTCAGTAAAAAATATACATATATGTGTGATGGACTCTATATTAAGTTACAATAATGTAAAATTATTTTATATTAAAAAAAACAGGCACAACTGTGGGGTATAGATGCTAAAAAACAGAAGATACCTAATCTTTTGATTATCTGAAGAAAACAATTGGCACTCACAACAAAAAATACAGGACTTACTAAACTTGTAAGAGGGACATGCGTCAATAACGAGTTTTCGAGTATATTACGGTCAACAGAAAAAAATCTCAAGCTCACTCAGAACGTCGAAGGTTGAAATTAGTTTGTCACGAAATAAAAACAAAACATTGAACAGCTTAGCTATAGTTCAAATGTAAATTCTGCATGATTAATGACTAGGTATGTAGATACACAAAATGCTAAAAAATATACTTGTATTTATCCTTAGGGCTTATGGTGAAACATTATTAATTCTTCCATTTTAAACCCTCACTTTTAACACACACAACACAGATAACCAGGTTTTTGTGTGTTTGATTATAACTTCCAGAAAAACAGACGTTTTGAAAAATAGGTATATACATAATAGGTATACCTATGACTTACCTTAAGACTGAAACTTCTCTAACAAAGTGTTTGTGTATGTCATAGCTTAGTGAAATTTCATAGTCACTAAGCCCAACTATAAGATATACTTAGTCGGGATAGCATTGAAATTGGTTAGCTCTAGTTCCTACTTATGATAATAAATTTCCTAGTTATGATAATGTCGTAAATAAAAACAAAATAATAAATATTTTTACAACTCGAATAGATATATAGGTACTTTCCTTTGAGAAGTCTGACAAATATTCAATAGTTATAATAATAGGACCTTGCATTTTTATATTCTAATCTACATATATCTGCATATCGATGCCGGAAAGCAATATTGTTGTATCTTGAAAAACACACCGTTGCACCAAGCCAAATGTTTTAAAAAATAATTAACCAAGTATCGTGAAATCACTTTATCGTAAATATTGAATGTATAAAATAAAAAAAAACTATTAAATGTATCCTATGGAGCCCTTCTAATATTACTAGAATTGATTTTATGTATGTAGATTTATATAACTTAAATTCGTATTTTCTCGAAATTCAACGACAACTTCACATTAACGCCTGAATATTTGTATTTTCAAGCAAAATCAAAACAATTCGTCACCTTTTTACACGATTACCTCAGAAAAAGAATTCGAATTTCTAATAATCCTTTCTTAGTGTTCACTGTGGTCATAAAAGGCACCCCTGTACCAAATTCCTAATTTCTAGGTATAGTAGTTCCGGCCGTGCATTTTTATATCAATAGTCAGCTTCCCGTTTTATATAGGTACCTATATAGATTAATCCTTTCTTACAGGACCCTTTCATCATACAAATAATACACCCTCCAAATTTCAAGTCTCTACCAGCTCTACGATCAGCGGCTTAGGATGTGCGTTGTTCTGTCAGACAGTCATTCAGGACACAGAATTTTATACAATACAATATATTCAATAGATAACGCTTATTTTGAGATAAACATCAGATATTTTTTAACATTATGCGTTTTTATAGTAAGAAACAATGACCTTTTTATTTCGTGTAACGGTTTTAATTCTTATGATTTATGCATTATTTAAAAATATACTTATATATTGGCATCCTGCACTTCTTCCCTATATAAACTACTAGCTTTTACCCGCGGCTTTGCTCGTGACAAAGCCTAGACTTTTTTTAACAATCAATCATGCCTGCCAAAATTATTTTTTTACTTTATATTTTTTATATGTAGATTCAACATTTTTGCTTCACGTATTATTAACATATAGATTTTCAGATCCGTCAATTGCAACGTACAATCAACGTTATTGATTACTATAAGATAAATAAATTAGAATTTCGATAACCATGTAAATACTTGGTATTAAATACTAATTATGTAGATAAAAAGGATTGAATTTTTATCAACTTCGGTATTTAAAAAAAAGTATAACTACCTTGAACAATAATGGTTACCTAGGAAATGTTTTATCGATATAAAGAGACTATTTTCATGTTTTTTTTTTGCAAAATACTCTCATAACTTAAAGGAGAGGAGATAAGACATCGTAACTATTTGCTAAAGCAGAAAGCTATGCAAAAGATTTTTTACACTAACAACGATATAAAAATGTTTTAGTTTTAATTTCCTGATAAACAACACGTAAAAAGTAAAGTAAAATTGTGATTGTTATAGTCAAAACTTACTTTTTTAGATGTTTAGAATATACTGTGTCTGAAAGACAGGAGCTAGGTAGGTATAACAGCTTCAAGCTAAAAACCCGACTTCAAGTTTGAAAGTATACATTAAAACACGTAGCTACCTACGAGTTAAATTCTTCACGTATTTGTTTCGCAGCATTTCAGGTGTACCTAGTACCTTTTTTTGTTCTCGAGGGGGAAACCTTCAAAAGGTACCCGACGTCGTGGGAGTATTGTGGGGATTATGTGGGATTTTTACCGCACTAAAACCCCCCGGTGGCGTCCTCGGCGCTATAAAGAGCACTCCGGGAACTCGGAACGACCGCAACTGGAGGTGTACCTAGTACCTACTAGAGTGATATATAAACAGATTACATATTACAAATAGTAACTACTCTTTTATTTTTGTAACTGAAAACTCTGTAGATATTAACATGTACCTACCAATTAATTTAGTATACATGTCTGGCAAAACATTTATGAATCTTAAATTTTAAGACAGATTTATTGCTCAGTATTTATTTATTGGATGTTATTTTTTGCTATAACTTCAACTGTCGAATATGTTAGAAGTTGTTACAGTTTGAATGATTATAGTTGAAGGCAAAAAAATACAGGTAAATTATAGTAACTAATCAATATTTCCATTGCAAAAAATACCTCAGCTGCTGCATATCAATATTTGTCAATCTGCATAATTGATATTGATTAATTAACCTACACGTTCAAGATTTTTGAAGATATACCATTAATTTTGTCATTAATGGTATATGAAAAAATACATTTCCGGTTTCAAAGATTTATTCGTTATCACACAAATACCTATTAACACAATATAAATATCATATATATTGTGTTTATATTGTGCTATTAACGATAATTTAATATAGTATTAAATGAATTTAAGATAGTATTAAAAAGAACTATAAATTGTAAGCAAAATAGACAGATCCCTACATTTAAAGCGGTAAGACAAATATTGAAGTTTACATCATTAGTAGTTAAATTACGTTCAAATTGCTCTAGAAAAAAATATTCCCGCTTTTCGGGAACTACTTACTTTTTGGACTTTTCCAAAAAAGGGTCGCCAAATCTATAAATCTACACAAATTTAAGTCGAAATGTAGTTTGTCGACCAAAAAAAAGGTCGCCAAAATGTAAACAAATTTAAATCGATCGGCAGTTTGTCGATCAAAAAGGTCGCCAAAGGGTCCACCGGCCCCTGTCAGCCGTGTCCGGCTTTTGACTATGAAATCCCGCTTTCTTCAATTAAAAACTTTCTTAATCCCGACTTGATAAAAATAAAATCGGACAACAGTGTTCTAAAGCCATATATTCAAATAAAAAAATGGCTTTGGAAATCTTTGTATACCTTCATACACAGGGGCCGTCGGTATACTGTATGTATCGAGTTAAATGTACGCTAATTCTGTCGACTATTCATGTGCGTGACCCCGCTCAAAATAAGCGGCCACATGCGTTGTGTATTCGGCGTTTAGTTTCAAAGTGCAAACTAAAACTGAAACGCCCAGAGCTGGGTACCGGCATGTCGCAAACGAAGTATTACGCTAATCTTTGAATGGATGTCACTTTGTAGCATAAACGTTCCCTTACAACATCTTTACAGTCTGCAGTCTGTCGCGACTATCATTAGGTAAGTCATTGAATTTGACGGAGACAGTACCCAGTAATCCGTACCATAGTATTTGAATACCAACTAGTAAGTAACCATAACCAATGTACCCGGAAATATTATCATCACCACCATAGTATAAAACGAAGTCTCTTCTCGCTGTCTGTCCCTATGTATGCTTAGATCTTTAAAACTACGCAACGGATTTTAATGCAGTTTTTTTTAATACATAGAGTGATTTAAGAGGAAGCTTTTATGTATAATACATGTATAATATGGTAGAGAAACACTGACAATTTTAGATTTTTGACTTGCGGAACGAAGTTCGCCGGATCAACTAGACAATGGAGGTATATTTATATTGCAGATACAGTAAGAGTAAGCTGCTGATCAGTTTATGGCCTGATTAGACCTCGTCAAAAACAGAAAAACGTAGATACATATCAATGTCCCTGTAGCCACGGGGTCAGAATAGGGCTACGGTATCCTCTGTCCGTCGTAAGAGGCGACTAAAAGGGGCTTCCGGGGTTGCAGACGGCTAGAGTGGGAGCTCGAACCGTTCGGTCAGGCAATCCCGGGAAGGACGGCGGTATGTGTGGTCGCATACCGTTGTAAAGATTAGACGGAGCGGTGGGCCCAGCCGCCCATCTGGGAGGAGCCCGATGGGGCAGCGCGCTCGAGGATTCCGGTTGAAGTCGTTTCGAGATCCCGGAGTCCTCCTTTTCAGCGCCGAGGACGGCCACCGGGGGGGTTTTAGTGCGGTAAAAATCCCACATAACCCTGCGTCGCTCCCACGGCGTCGGGTACCTTTGGAAAGTTTCCCCCTCGAAAACAAAAAAAAAAAAGATACATATCAATAGCCAAGACTAAAGTTAATATTTTTTCTATGATTCACTCGCTTATGAAAAAATCATTGCGTGTATACTACCAGTCAATGTGAAGACAAAACGCGTGTTTTATAAACGGTTGCCTTAACAATGAGTATCACTCGAGGCCATGAACAAATAAGTATATACCTTTGCAGATGCAACTGTGGTAGGTATTAACGAATTTCAATCATTTTTATTAACATTCGTGATAAGGATAACCTTTTTTATCATACCGCCATAGTTTGATAAAGCAATTTAACATAAAAGTACCAAAAATGCTTATTTATTTAGAAAACTCATTACTGCAGTTATTGCAAAACTGAATTTCACAGTATAGGCATATAATTTAATTTATTTATATATATTCGATTAAATGTATGTAGGAATGTATATCTATTTGGGGGACTAACATACTTAGCCGTTCATTAAACAGCCTAGCCTCTTTTCTAAACAGCCTCTTTCAACTGCTTCCTGCATAATAATTATGTAAACAATATGTAGAGTTATTTATTCTAATTTAACCAGTTAAATAAAATCCTCTGAACCTCCCACACTCCGTAGCTATGAAAATTTAATAAAAACTAAAATCAAAATATGAAAATACTAGCAGACCCGGCCACGCGTTGCTGTGGATAAAGAAATGTTACATAAACAAATTTTAAATTAAGATATAAACTATCCTATCTTTCAAGTTGGATCAAAGTGCACACGTTGTGTAAATTATATTATAATCGGTTCAGAGGTTTAAGAGTCCATTGCGGACAAATAAAGTGACACGTAATTTATATATATTAAGATTTGATTTTAACATTTTAATAGTTGTTCGTAATGATACCTTTAAATAGTTTCATTTATCATTCAAAATGAAGATATTAAGCACCTATCGATTCACGGTTTTTTTTCTTTCCTATCTTTAACAAATTTGCAAAAACCCAGATTTTTACTAAGACAGAAAGGGGCGATTTAGCTGTTGCCGTCGCAATACCATTTCTACGCCATTTTTTGTACTAATTTATAATCCTTTAATATATTATAGTCATATCTAGCTAATTATATTTATTATGTAAGTTGGTGAGCACCTACAACAAAAATATGTCCGATAAAGTTTTTATATCTAGGAAACTGTTCTGCGCAAAATGATAAGATATGTATTATCATTGCTTATTGACAAATTAATAAACGCAACTTAAAAATTGTAATAATTTCTATGGATAAATATATGTATATTTATTTTTGATTAAAATTACACGTAATGTAAAAAAATATGTGATCGTGCCTAAAGTTTGGTTCAGTTTTTACGCAGATTAAACTTAGTGTTCCGGGGCGGCTACGAATTAGTATCGACCGTGACATTTGTGAATAATGAATATCATATTTAATAGTTCTTCAACACATCATTTATTTATTTATTGTACCTCTTAACAAAAAAGTTACAATAGGACAAACTAAATTATTGACTGGGCACTTGTCTCACACAGTGAAAGGGATTCAGGCCATTGTCAATCGCACAACCAAATAAGAGTTTAAAAAGGTACAAAAATAGTAACGTCTCACGTAAACGAAAATTATTTTCATTGCCTTCTTGTTAATGTGTTCACAAAATATTGAATTAACTTTTTTATCAGCGCATAATTTAAACTAACTTATGTACGCATTGTAAATACGCAAGTGCGGTTTCGCTGCGGTTTAAATGAAAATTAATTTAGACTAGCTGTACCCGCGGCTTCGCCCGCGTAAAAATGAGTGTATTGCAAAGTTTTTCCCGCACAAATCTCGACCCCGTTGAAATTATATGATAAAAAGTAGTCTATAATTATGTTATTCCACAACCTTTTCTATAGTGCAAGTCCTATCCAAATGAGTTTAGCCGCTCAGGCGATTACCCGGACATACAAAGAGTGAAGAAACGAATTTAAAGTATGTATTTGTGATTAGGATCATAATTGTTATGTAAAAATATTTTAAATATTAGACCAATTAAAATTAGAATTTTAAAATTAGACGATTGTAAACCGCCTTTCTTTGAATTAAATAACAATCTTATTGGTCACACAATACCAAGAAGCACCTTGTAAACCATATCCTCCTCCACATTTAAACCAAAACGCATCGATTACAAAAATTGATTTTAACTTTTCCGCAGTATGTTTAAAAGTTCTTAGGGTGATGCTGCAGGGTGAAGTGCAATGTGTGTACTGGTCTAGTATAAAAAGACGCTACTCTTACAAACACATTTAACATTCATGTCCTACTCAACACTGGACACTATCAAGTGGTCAGATTACTCTATTAACACACGCATCGGCGGCCGGCATGTATTAGCATGCGCGAGCGAGACGGTTACCTACCCCTGCCGAGAGACACATTGTGATCTTTATTATTTTAAATCTCTAATATCTTTAAAAGTATTTATTTGATGCATATAGTGTAAAAGCTAACGAATGCATTTATTTATATAAGGATTGATACCGATCAGAAGAAAACACACTCGAAATTAACGTAATATTTTTAGTTGAAATATGGAACATAAAAAAAAATATTGTGACTTAACCATAAGTTATAGAGATATACTATCGCGGATTGATTTTAGGTTGCAATCCAGTGTGACGGAATTATTAGTATTCAACATTAACATTTAATTTATCGATAGACTTCGTAGTTGTTTTGTAAATAACGCCACCTATGGCATTCAATGTAATTCAACATAGTAGTGGATAGATGGCGCAAGTATACCTGACATATTAAATAACTCATCGGTAATTCTTCGTAATTTTATGTTGTGGGTAAATTAAATCAAATTTATAACACATTTATTTGTATGATAATTAATTGTTATCGATTTATAGGTATGTATTATTTCATAATGAACTAAGGGTCAGGATGACATTAGGGCAAAATGGCTAATATGGCGATAGTTGGAATTTGGAATAAAGCAAAAGTCGCGATATACCGAGTTTTACAGATATATGTATGTTGTCGACTCAAAATCAATATTTTTTAATGTTTTATTATTGAGATAAGTTTTCAATCAAGTCTATCTTGCCCCTTGACGGAATTTTATTATCGTACCCTTTGAAGGACATAATTTGATATCTCTAATAACTTTAAACGTATTTATTTGATGCATACAGTGTAAAAGATAATTTTGATCTTTATTAAAATTACAAAACTAACGAATGCATTTATTTACATAAGGATTAATACTGAACAAAATCGAAAATAACATATTATTTTTAGTTAAATATGGAACATAAAAATAATTATTGTGAGTTAACCTTAAGAGATATAGATATGCTATCGTGGATTTATTTTATATTTAAGTTTGCAAACCAGTGGTTCGTAGCCCTTGACGGAATTATTAGTAATTCAACATCAACATTTAATTTATCGATATTACTTCGAAGTTGTATTGTAGATAACGCCATCTATCAAATGTTCATTCAACGTAATTCAACAGAACAGTGATAGATAGCGCAAGTATACCTAATATTTAACTCATCGGGAATTCCTCGTAATTATAATCGTATAGGTATTTCGCATTAAAAATACATTTTCATAGTATAAACCCATATTATGGATAGATTAAATCAAAGAACAATGCCCACTTCCCATACATTTGAAAACCTGGTATATTGTCTCATAATCATTTTTAAGATTTGAACATAGCGAAGTTAAAAAAATATGAATATGTCTAATAAAGCTCTCATGTCGTGATCAGTATCGATTAACTCCGCGGAACTGACAGTGTCAAATGTCAAAAGAATAAAAACCGTTTCAGTTGTGTACTCAGTTCATATTAAATACATGCGATTTGATTTTGATTGATTTGAGATTTGAATGGATTTAAGAATGTCAATACTTTTTTTTATTCTAGATAGCATGCATATAAACTGTTAGAAAAAATCTTTAAAAAAGTAAAAAAAACATGTAAAGAATTACTTGAAAGAATAATGGAAAAAATAATTATTCAGGTAGCAATGCGTTAAATGGAACGTAGTGACGTGAAGTGTTAGTTGAGTTGCGTTCAAAACATGTAATTCGTTATACTTTTTCCTTGTTTAGCATATACAAATATTCAAATCACTTTATTTTCTGCGTTCCTTTTAATTTAGTAGCTGCATTTTAAGATTTTGACATCACTATACGCGATCGGGTGAAAAATGGACATCCTTCTTTATATCACATCTATTTGAATGATAACTAATTGTTACCAATTTATATGTATTATCTGAACGTACTCACGATGACGTCCAGGCGAAATAGCCAATAAGGTGATTGTCATTTGCATTGGAATTTAACAAAATTCGCGACATACCGAGTTTTACGGATATATGTTGTCGACTCAAAATCAATATTTTTTAATGTTTTATTATTCACTTATGTTTTTATTCAAATCTATCATACCCCTTGACGGATTTATTAGTACAGCTCTTTGTCAAAAACGAACTACCATACAAACATTTATGCTCGATTTTAACATTTTCAACCAATTTTTTTAAATAAAAAGTAGCCTATAATGGATCCCAAGGTCACCACTATCTGTGTACACAATTTCATAAAAATCGGTTCAGTAGTTTTGGCGTGAAAGAGTAACAGACAGACAGACAGACAGACAGACAGACAGAGTTACTTTCGCATTTATAATATTAGTAGGGATTGCTTGCAGTGTGTATTAAGAACTTCGAATTAAATTATATTTTTTATTTATATTTGCATAATATTGCTGGCCAGCTCCCTAAGTAATAATGATGGTTAAATTATTTTGAAAATTATTTTAACGAAAATATAAAAAATATATACCCAACTTCTCAATTATTTTAAGTGATATATTTTTCATATAGTTGTTATATATTTATATTTTAACATGCCTAATCTTAGTTTAAAATTATTATGAATGTAGAGTACAATAAAAACTTACCAAAAGAATTAAAAAAAAATGTTAATGTTTTAAATTCCTTATGGCGCGAAATTTCCAGTGAACTTTTTGTTTCCTTACTCGCGAGTGACAGCGCAACATCAACGTATACAGCCAACGTGAACGCGCTCGTAACTGCGCTCGCTAACAGCGGATACGACGCCCGGTGGGGTGCGTAGTGATTGTATGCCATATTCATTGATATAAAATTAACAGGTGCATGTCTGTCCATCACATAAAATTAAAAACAAAATTGTTTTTTTTTTATCTGATTGAAGTAGCAAAAGTAACTTGCAGTCTACCTGATGGTAAGTGGTCACTGCCGCCCACGGACATTTGTAAACAACTCTAAATAGAACATAGGTTCAACCTGAAGTCAATCACAGATGCGTTGCTACTCCCGAGGACTATGATGGTCGCCTCATATAAAAGTGTGCCGGCAACCACACCTCCCATCGCAACACAAGAACTGCTTCACGCTAGAAATAGGTGTAGCGGAGGCACTTCTCCGGTCGAACTACACTAGTTCTACCACCTGTGAAAATTTGTAAGCTAGCTAGCTTATATTCGATATCACTCTTTGCGTTGGTAACGTTCAACTTATACGGCATGTAGAGCTTCTTAATCAAAGGATAATCTTGTTTATTATGTGAAATTGAGAAATTACGCAATTATTTAAAAAAATAATGTATTTTACTAATTATGTATAATTAATTATACATTTAAAATGAGTCCAAATTTTACATAAAAACAAACAAAGCAAACGCTTTAATTACTGTTACAGACAATGTTGCCGTGGGAGAACACCAGGCAAAGAGCCAGCTCCGTTCACATTCACATCGAAACCGGAGAAGAAAAACATAATCAGCAGACGCATTGGAAAGTGCCATTACGTGTGCGACCAACATAAGTTCAATAATCTTAAATATATGTATATCATTGATATTTTAATTGCGATCTGTCTTATATTTTGCGGTAATAACCATGACGCAGAGTTGAATCAATTATTTATTCAAAACAAAAATAAATAAGAACAGGACAATAGTGTTGTAAATTATTTATTATTCTTCTATTAATAAGAACTTTCTTACTATCCTACAATCTTTTATAATGTCACTTTTCGAAGGAGAATGCATGTATAGTAATACAATACGTTACTACCTATACAAATACCTTGGAAAAAAACAATTTGAGTATGAGTGAAAGAAGTGTAGGAACAAGAATATCAGAAGAAAAACTGTATGTAACAGGTTTCCAATCTTATCAGACGCCAGAACAAGTTCCACTACATAGAAAAACAGGACATCGATTTGCGTCGTCCCTATAGTCCCTATAGTTCCGGGATCAGAATAGGGCTACGGCATCCCCTGCCTGTCGCAAGAGGCGACTAAAAGGGGCTTCCGGGGTTGCGGGCGGCTAGAGTGGGAGCTCCAACCGTTCGGTCAGGCGATCCCGAGAAGGACGTCGGGATGTGTGGTCGCATACCTTCGTCAAGACTAGACGGGACGATGGGCCCAGCCACCCATCTGGGAGGAGCCCGATGGGGCAACGCGCTCAGAGGATACCGGTTGCGTTCCTTTGGAGATCCCGGAGTCCTCTTTATAGCGCCGAGGATGGCCACCGAGGGGGTTTCTTGTGCGCTAAAATACCACATAACCCTGCGTCGCTCCCACGGCGTCGGGTACCTTTTGAAGGAAAAAAATGACTTCTATTTGTGTGTGAGAACATCGATTAAACAATAATACCTACGCTAAAATAATGCTTATATTAGAAGTGCCATTATTTTAACTGTCAGTTATTTATCAATGTGGGTCCTTATTGTGCTGAGGCTATTCGTTATGAAATTCATATAGGACTCTATTCTTTTTCTAGTGGATAGGTTAGGACTTTTAATTAAATAGCTAATCAAACTATATACCAAGTTGTAACATAAATACTATTAAAACAACAAATAATCAATATCTACGGCTTTCCATAAAAATGTTTCGTATAAAATCAAGTACCTATTATTATAATTAGATATTATTAAGGATATAAGATAAAACAATGAAAATAAAAGAATATGCAAATGATAATATTGCGATTGGTAATTTGATTTTAATTACATACGTTTATTTATCGCAATGATAAAAGTAATCTTATTGTGATATGTAGCACCCAAAATGCTCTTACTCGATCTAAGACTTTGGGTAGCTAAATTAATGTCAATTTGATTGAAGTCTTTTTATATTAATTATTAAATTATTTGTGTATTTAATTACAAATAATGCTTATGTATTGGTAATCTACGTAAGCACAAAACTTTGCAGAAAGCTTACCTAAGAGGAAAAAACACAGTGGGGGTTTAGCCGGTAAGAGTCCGGCATAACCCAGCTGCTGCCCCGGGCGTCTGGGTACCCATGAGGATTACCCACTTAAAAAAAAAGTGTAGTACCGGGGCCCACCACCGCCACACATATATCTGTAGTGAAGCAGTTCTTGCGTTTCGATGGAAGGGTGTGGTAGCCGGCACACTCTTATATGAGGCGACTATCTTCATCCTCGGGAGTAGGTAGCAACGCATCTATGATTAACTTCCAATGGAAATCATGTTCTTTATGAATGTGCTTACAGTTGTCCAAGATCGACAGTGACCACACAGCTCACTGCCGTTATATAAACATGCCATAATAAAAGCAATCATAATTTAAGATAAGATTTTCATTGCGGACAATTAGGTATATTATCAAGCGAACCTAAAATGTCATATGTGTAAAAATACTTTTTGATACAATATACAATACAAAAAAATATAAGGAAGAATCATTTATAGGCACTACACAAAGTACCTATTACCGTATTGTAGCTATATAAAATAAACCAAGTAAGAAGTTAATCGTTTTCAACTTCAATTAAAAGTTATTTTTAATGTATACATAAAATATATGGTTCAAATTATTCAAAGTTAATAAATATACGCTAAAGATATCACGTAGTTTTAAGTTTACAAGCACGATATAAATATAAACTTAAATACAAGCAATCTATATTACGCTATAAGCAGTAGCGTCTTGAGGCTAAAATGAAGGGTAAAATATTTTTCTCCAAAAACAACTAATAATGCTTGCATTGAATTAAAATAAATATTTATTAATTATAAGTCGTCACTTAAAATTTTTGCTTACACACGTTTGGGGCCCCAGTTGCCCGGGGGCCCCGTATCATTGATACGGCTGATACGGCGATAACTACGCCCCTGGCTATCAGTATTAAGCTTAGAAATTTCTAGAGAAGGAAGTGGAATGCGGAAATGGACTTGCGGACTTATCTGGCAAATGGGTAGGTAGTTATGGTAAGTACATCCGTTGACTAGGGCTAATAGTCGACGGAACTAAGTGCCCGTGGTGTGGACAAAGAACGTCCACAGGAATACCTTGGAGTTTTACCCGGTAGAAGTCCGGCATATGCTCTGTGTTGCCGTGCCACTGAGAGGTACCCATGGGTTACCATGGATAGCCAAACAGGACCGTCTTAGCCTATACTGGGGTCCTTGTGCATACAAGAATTCGGGGCCCTTTTGGAATGTAAAGAAGGTATGATGTACTTTCTTTACATTCCAAAAGGACCCCGAAGACTTTCGCGGGACGGGAAAAGTGTAATGCGCCCAACCATAATATGTTGATATTAAATTATTTGAAAAATAAAAAATTGTCGGCCCTTCGGGGCCCTTTGTGGGTGAGAACACTGGCCCCGAGTGCCCTTAGGGTAAAGACGACATTGTACCCAAAAGGCAATAGGAAATAGCATCGCATTTTTAAGAATAGTAATCGGAAAATAACATCTTTCAGCTGTATTCGATGAGAGATTGGTAGGTATACGATAAAATCCATTCAACATAGGAAATACATGTGTAATTGTGTACATTTGTCTAAGATATTTTAACAACTTATCTGACATTTCAGTATGAATATGATCGATGATACAAAGTTTAGCTCAAAACTTTTTGTTATAATGAATGTTGGTATCATCAGTAAATTTAACGCCTTACTGTCAATGGTGACCATTGAGATTAAGTCGGCTGTATACAACACTTATATATATTTGTAACTTACCTCAAATGTTTCAAAACGCCTACCTAACTTCTAAAGCCTATTGAATCTGTAGCGTAGGAAAATTTTAGACTGGTTAAAAGGCACATGTCATTAATGTTCTGGCATAAGTTATTTTTGTGCATTAAACCAGAATACAGCAGCTCCCGCTACAAGTGGCGAAGCTAGGTGTGCGCGCAGCCATCGCCCACAGTCTCGAACTTAAAGGGGCCTCGAGAGGCCTCTTTGGAGGAGGAGGCGGAGGCGTTTTCAAGGGCATCATCCAATGGAATCATGCAAAGGGGCCTCGCTGATAGGCAATTGCCCACTTCTACTTGGTCCGCGCTACGCCTGATAATTTAACTACGCCTCTTTGCCCTGCCCGCTACATAACCTATGCAACAGTACGCAATTATGGCGACCTCCCGCAACTCACCAAGAGATGGCGTTGTGGCGACTTTTTCCCGCAACTCATCAAAAGATGGCGCCACTAGTATTTCTTAACAGGTTCACAGACACTATGAGTACGTTCCATTCAGGGGGGTGTAACTTAGAACAAAAATGAAATTGCAAATATAGTAGCGCCATCTCTTGTTGGTCATAGACCACTACGACGGCGATCGTCTAATGGAACGACGTTTTGGACGCTTAGGGGCGTTGTGATCGCGTTCTGAAACGCGTCCGATGACTTTTGTAGTTAAATGACATACTTCATTCTTCTCTAGGGATGTTCATGAAAAAAATATATCAATATTTTTTCCGATATAATGTATCGTAATGATGTATCAATACTTTGCGATATATCGTACTAATATATGGATATTTTTATATATCGAAAATAATTCGTTTGACTATTCTTGTAATGATAAATATTAGATAGAGCTACAGGCAATATGAGGAAAAGTAGCTATTGATAAATATTATAAATAAATACGAAAGTCTCAGAAGATTTAGGCATTTTAGTTACTATTTCACGTAAGAAATGCCGGTTTGATTTCGCTTAATTTTTGTACGCACATAGTATTAGATCTGGATTGATACTACTTTATACCTAAAAATTAAAAAAAACATACGAAATATAAATATAAACATTAGAAATATATCAACATTTTAATATACGTAACATTACAAAGAATTTATCAGACGGTAGAACCAGTGTAGTTTGACCGGGTAGGTACCACCGTCACGCCTATTTCTAACGTGAAGCAAATCTTGAGTTTCGATGGAAGGTCGTGGTTGCCGACACACTTTTATATGAGGTGACCATCATAGTCTTCGGGAGCAGCAACGCATCTGTGATTGACTTCAGATAGAACACATGTTCTATTTGAAGTTGCTTACAGATGTCTATGAGCGGTAGCGACAACTTACCATCATGCTCGTTTGCTCTTTCATTCATTGCATGCCAAAGAAATTAACCGATGTTTTTCTGCATACGTACTTAATTACGCTCGAAAAACGTTATCCTCCTTTAAATGCAGTCGGGCAATGAAATGGAATGTGTTTTTAAATTTTATCCGATATTTGTATATCTAAGGAGTTATATCGATTTTTATATCGGATTGAAACGATATATCGCGTGCATATATCGACATTCTTTAAGATATCGATTTATATCGTGCATCCCTATTCTTCTCCCGTCAGTTGAGTGTTGACGTCGGTTCATTTTGCTTACCGGCAATCAAAGTGAGTTACGTACAGAAATCGATAAAAAAGTGTTATAATTGCCCATTTGTACTAGTGCCTTCAAGAAGTGTGATCATGTCTCATTTTAAATTGGTATCGTCTACCAAAGCTTCAAATGTAATACCAGTAAATAAGTATGTATCTGAAAAAACGGGTCTCACCGTAATTATCGCGAATGTGGAGGGTCCCGTCGTCAATGGATACTTTTGTCTTGGTGAGCATCATTCAAATTCGAATACCTGTAACTTATTTCGCCATCTGGCCAAGTAAGTATATATAATTAGAAAAAATAACCTTTATTGATTACAGTTTAGGTTATTTTTAAAATATAAGTCCTATAACCAATTACATCTAATAATTGGTTAAAACTAACTAAAATTAACATTTTACTCTTATAAGGAATTCTTCAATAGGGGACTTCAATCTGGTAGGAAACAGAAAAGGAAGAATGTGGTTTTGAAAAATTGTGATTAAGGAAAACTAAAAAAATAAAATGTTTACATAATTGGTTTGTAACTGTCTTATCTTGTTCATAAAAGTTATTAATAAGACAGTATTTTAATTTATTTTTACTGAAAAATTGTATATATACTTTTTACAATTATACATATTTTAAACATTGTAAACAGCAACGGAGGCACATGATGATGATGGGTTACCACATACGTTGGAGCATCTCATCTTTTTGGGGTCCAAACGGTACCCTTACAAGGGCATCCTGGACCTTCTGGCCAACCGCTGCATGGCTCATGGCACCAACGCCTGGACTGACACTGATCACACCTGCTACACAATATATACCGCAGGTAAGTTTATTCACTACAAATGTAAATTCATTAGTATTATGCACTGTTGAAAAATTAATTATTTAGAAGTTATTATTATTTTTTTTTATCTGACTGAAGTAGTGAGTGGGCATGCAGTCCACCTGATGGTAAGTGGTCACTACCGCCCATAGACATCTGTAATCCACTACATACAAAACTTGGGTTCCATCTGAAGTCAATCACAGATGTGTTGCTATTCCCGAGGACTATGATGGTCTCCTCATGTGAAAGTATGCTGAAAGAAGTGGTAAATAAAATAAAGTAAATTTATGGTTCCATAGCACTACCAGCAAATCTATTTTGGCTACTAATGATGTCAAGCCCCACTGTTTTCTGCTTTAAAGGGTTTGTTATGAAAGATGTACTTAATGGAGGCATTTTTATTGTATCATTGAGGGTAGTAACACATGTACGGGTGACATTAGGTAGGACAGTATTACAAACTACAATGGATTATAAATTTACTTAGGTGACAATGACCGCTTGCCATCAGGAAGACTCCATATACTAATTAAAAAAAAAAGTTTATTTAGAATGAAATGAATATCCCTAAATTTTTTAACTCCACTTAAGTACTGAATCTGTTACAACTTTAATGCATTTTTAGCCATTATTTTAGCTAGCTTTAATTCAATCTTAAACCTTGTTACATTTTATCTATATTTCTGTTTATAATTTTACTACTGCCTGTTAGATATTTTGACAAATTGTTATACAGCAAAAATGCTAACTTGCATATAGTTCTGAAGTATATATATTTCTTTCATCTTTATTTTCTTGGTACAATAAGTATTAATTATTATTTCATGATCACTAATTGCTAATTTTACTATTTTTTCCATTTCTAATTAAACATATACAAAAATGGTCATATCAACAGGTGACGAAGGAATGCTGACCTTACTGCCTATCTACCTGGATCACATCCTAAACCCAACACTCACTGACCAGGGGTTCACCACTGAAGTGCACCACATTGATGGTGATGGTGAAGATGCTGGGGTAGTGTACTGTGAGATGCAGGGTCGCGAAAACACTGCAGATAGCAGGTTGGTACATGGTGAAATATGTGTAGCACAAGATTTTTTACACTATTTTTTGACACTTCATCTAATATATTAAATTCTCGTGTCACAGTTTTTGTTGCCATACTCCTCCGAAATGGCTTGAAAAATTAAAAAAATAATTAAAAATTAATAATTAATTAATTGATTATTTAATTAAAAAATATTTACTTTTTAAATTTTATATGCTTATTCAGTAGGTCTGAGAATCGGCCAACATCTATTTTTCATACCCTTTAAGGGTTGTCCACCCTTAATTTTTTTTTTATATGGCAAAACAACGTTTGTCAGGACAGCTAGTAATTATATATAATTCTGTTACAAAATCCTCTTTTATCATAGTTTATTGATTTTTACCAACAATTCCAATTGTTAATAATTGTAAAAAAATGCAACACTAGTATTTAAATTTTATTAGTGGATACATCCTCTTACTTTGAATTACTATTACATTCTTTATAATTTAAGATTTATTCTCTTAGATAATTTGTCCTTTGAATTTGTGTTTTAAGTAAACCCTAGCCTCTTTTTCCTAAAAAAATGTGTTAATGTATATTTGCAAAAATACATAAATAACAATTCCAATAGGTGTGAATTGAAGCTCCTGAGGGCCATGTACCCTAATAGCGGCTACTCGTCGGAAACTGGTGGCATTATGATGAATCTTCGAACTTCATGCAACAACACCAAAGTAAGTGAATATCTTTGTTTATTTTTAACTGGCTGCAACATGACTCGTCCCTTTGTACTCTTTAGAAACTCCACAGGGGATAAGAATATGATTTGTTTTTTTATCATGACAATATTTAATTATCAATGTTTACAGACAAATCAATAATAATGTGGTTAAAAACACGACTTCTAAAAAATCGTTCTAAAATAGTAGTTACGTATTGGCCAACAAAATTTTTCGAGTAATATTTTGATTTTGATCCAAAATATCTGGATTCTCGCCGGCATCAAAAACTACTGGGTATTACGTCGATATACGTGTAGGAGCTAGTGATGAAACGTATATTCACTAACATTCACATGTTTTTAGGTATTCGCAATTACGCATTCGCAAGAATTGTGCAAGTGAGTTTCGAATATTGAATATTGTTCTCAAAAAAGATCGCCAAATCTATACAAATTGAATTCGAACTGTAGTTTGTCGAGTTTGTCGACCCAAAAATAACGTCAAATTTATACGAATGAGGGTAAAGAGTATTCGCATTCGGGGATGTCAAATGTCATTCGTTACGTTACTAGTAGGAGCCATAATACTTAATATTCAAACTGACAAGAGTAAACTACAAAATTATGATTATTAGTAAAGTTATTTATAAATCCTTTAATAATCATAATATGATAATAATATACTCAATGCAATTTTGATGATGTAGCCAATAAATTAAGATCCATTTAAGAATGTAACATTTGAAGTTATTTATAAATCCTTTAATAATCTTGATATAATAATGATGTACTGCATGCAATTTTGACGATGCAGCCAATAAATTAAGATCCATTTAAAAATGTAATACTTATTTAAAGTTATTTATAAATCCTTTAATAATCTTGATATAATAATGATGTACTCCATGCAATTTTGATGATGCAGCCAATAAATTCATTTAAGAATGTAACATTATCAGGATTTAATTTAGTATAATATGTATTAGTATGTATTCCTTGTAGGAATAACAATTTATGCAATTATTATGCACATTATATGAAGTACAGATCACCGTTCACTAATCGCCTATGGAATAACTAATGCATTATATTGGGGATGTAACAAATATTCGCATTCGCAGAAAAAAAATCGCCAAATTGATCAAATACAAATTTAAGTCGAACTGCAGTTTGACGACCAAAAAAAAAAGGTCGCAAACCTACACTACTTCTGTATTTTATACTGGTTATTAGTATGTGTAGGTAAATGCCGGTGCACTTCCCTGAAAATGTCCTCTTAGCGCTCATGTTGACGTTAAATAAAAAAAACGAAATATTCGCGAACGTCGGTATATTCACGTAGGGATATTCACATTCACGCTTGTTCATTACATCAATAATTTCATCAATATAATTTGTTACATCAATCATTATGATATGACAGTGAATGTCGTGGTTCACATGAACATATAGGGATGCGATTGCCGTGAATGTTAAACTCTTTATGGTGTGGCTACGGAGACACAGCTATGTTAGGGCAGGTGTCAATGTCGATACACAAGTCAATGGGTTTTAAAAGTAACTAAGGTAGTTGTCCCACCAACAGCGAGGAAACTACTAACTATCGGCTACTTTCTTATTCAAGAAACGTACAATAGATATAAATTCCGTGTAAAAGAGAAGCACATACAAATAGTTGATCGCTGATTATTCACACTGCCGGCGAGGACTTCATTTCTTTAGAGTGCTTAGCCGACGCGAACGAGTGACGCGAGTAATCGTTCGTCTCACTCGCACAGTAGCTTATAGTCGACATACATAAGCATCGGAACTATGCACTCGGTCCTCGCTGCTCGCCAACTCGTTTCTATTCTAGCTCTATTCGCTACTCGTTTATTGCTACCGGTGAGGCAACTGTCTTAGACAGGGACCCATTTATTGCATTACAATTTATGAATCTAGGGTAGCAATGCATCTGTGGCCGACCTGTAGGTAGGTAGGTAGGTATTTGTTTTTGTACTATAGTACCAAAATAAATGAAGAATCGACGTTTCTAAGCGAGTTAAGACCATGTATAACCTTTATAATACGCTTTCGAATACATCCACTGTAATAAAACTTGTTTGCCAGGTTTAATGCCACTATATCTAATCAGTCATGTTTATTTTAGCTTATTTAGGTATATGGCGAAACAAAGATATAAAAATTACGAAGTGTAAACATTGCAAGAGAGTTAAACGAGTACAGTTCAACCGGATGATACTACCGCCAGGCTTTTTTTTTATTTCTCGAGGGGGAAACATTCAAAAGGTACCCGACACCGTGGTCGCGACGTACATATGTGCGATTTTTAGCGCACTAAATCTCTCCCTGGTGGCCGTCCTCGGCGTTACGAGGAACGCAACCGGAGTCCTCCGAGCGCGTTGCCCCATCGGTCGCGCAGCCACGTGAGCGGCTGGCACACCGCTCCGTCTAGTCTTTACGACGGTATGCGACCGTCATCCTTCCGTCATACTTCGCCTACATCCTTCCCGAGGTCTCCTTAGCGAACGGTTGGAGCTATCTCTCTAGCCGCCCGCGATCCCCGAAGCCCCTTTTAGTCACCTCTTACGATAGGCAAGGGATACCGTAGTCCTATTCTGACCCCGGAACTACAGGGACGACTACCGTCAGTCCTATCGCTATCGTAAGTAAGTGAGTATCGTAAGTAAGTCGCCATCGTGAGTAAGAACAACTCCTTACGTTTGGTGGAAGGGTGTGGGTGAATGGCGGGTACCAGCTGACTTTCATGAGGCGACTATCTTAATCCGTCGAAGTAACAACGAATCTGTGGTTGACTTCAGCTAGAATCTCTTTTTCGTATTAAGTTGCTGACACATGACCATGGACTGCATACTCGTTTGCTTTTAAATAAATAATATGTAAAGTGCAATACGTACGTAATTCCCGTAATTATCGTATCTCAGAAGTCTTAGTACTTTCTTCTTTACTCGTTCTTTACACTTAAAATACCAATTTATTTATTAACATTTATTGCTGTAGTAAACTCATCACGAGTTTAAAGTCCTATCAGCGCTTTAAACGAAGTTTTATGGGGATTCATTAACATTTCAGTTATTTATTTATTGTACTTTTTTGGACGATAAAATAGGCATAAATATTAAAATTAATTTGTGCAATGGACCGTAAATACTATAATTATTCGTCCTACATTGAATTCCAACGAAACGACCATATCACAGGTTTTGGTTGTTAACTTGAACATAGCTGGATTTAGAAGTGTGAAAAATTCATTCTAACTCGCATAATGTATCTTTTTTTCAGGTCCGCGATTTCCACAAGAAATTCTACAGACCAGAAAATTTGACTATTATCCTAACTGGTCAAATCGAGGCCGAATCAGTTTTTGCTTCATTAGCCACGGTTGAAGATGACATCATAGCAAAGGTGACTCCCACATGTGTTTAATGCAATGTATTTCGCGCGTAACCTTGTCTGACATTGCAATCGTTAAAATTGTTCGTCCTTTATTTGCCATTTCTTCGGAGTTGGACAAGAATAGACAAACGGAACAGGCTGGTCGGATAGACGATAATCCAAAATGCAATGCGATCGTGCCAAAACCTACATATCGTCGGCTTAGAGTGTAAACCTGCTAACTCCATATTAGGTAAATTTCCAGGAGAGACAAAAAACATTCCAAAAAAAATATTAATATATTTTATGAAAAGGCTTTTATTTTTATTAACTTGTATTTGTATTAGACACAATTTGAAATGAAAGAAATATAATTTGATTCAGTATTTATTTATTTAACACCACTTTTGTGACTTAGCAGGTTTTGGTAATCAAATATATAATTTTAAAATTAACTTAGCAGGTTTTTCACAAACGCAATCAAAATTTATAAAGTATTAATAACGTTCTTAAAACAAAAATTTAACAATAATTTAAATTTTGAAATTTTGATCCATCCATCCATCAGCCCTTTGATGTCCACTGCTGGACAAAGGCCTCCCCTAAATGGCGTCACTCCAACTGGTCCTGTGCCCTCTGAATCCAACAGTTTCCCGCTATCTTCTTCAGGTCATCGGTCCACAAGGTGAGGGGGGGGGGGACGATCTGTACTCTAAACGTGGTTGTCACTCGAGGACCTTTCTTCCCCATCGATTATCGGTCCTTCGAGCGATGTGGCCGGCCCACTGCCACTTCAGCTTGCTAATTTTGAGAGCTATGTCGGTAGCCTTCGTCAGTCTCGTCCCTGTAGCCTCGGGGTCAGAATAGGGCTACGGTATCCCCTGCCTGTCGTAAGAGGCGACTAAAAGGGGCTTCCGGGGTTGCAGACGGCTAGAGTGGGAGCTCGAACCGTTCGGTCAGGCAATCCCGGGAAGGACGGCGGTATGTGTGGTCGCATACCGTCGTAAAGACTAGACGGAGCGGTGGGCCCAGCCGCCCATCTGGGAGGAGCCCGATGGGGCAGCGTGCTCGAAGGATTCCGGTTGAAGTCGTTTCGAGATCCCGGAGTCCTCTCTTTTCAGCGCCGAGGACGGCCACCGGGGGGGTTTTAGTGCGGTAAAAATCCCACATAACCCTGCGTCGCTCCCACGTCGTCGGGTACCTTTGGAAGGTTTCCCCCTCGAAAACAAAAAAAAAAAGCCTTCGTCAGTCTGCGGATTTCATCGTTGCGAATCATGTCTCGTAGCTAAATTCTGAACATAGCCCTCTCCATTGCACGCTAAGCAACCCTGAGCCTTCGAATGAGGCCTACCAGTGAAAGACCACGTTTCAGCGCCATAGCTCATCAAAGGCAACACACATTGCTCGAACAATTTCGACTTCAGGCACTGAGGAATTGTGGACGAAAAAATACTTTGAAATTTCAAGTTTGGGTTATAGATTATCTGAAGGTTTACAATAAATATTATAATTATCATTTATCAGCACAAACAAATAATAGGAGAGCAATAAATATACATACCTTTCAGTCATTTAACTTTCAACCCTTAATACACTGTTATCACAGAAAACATCGATAATTTGTACGAGCACATATGCCGGCCACGAAATCTCAGTACAAAATGACGGCTTACACGGATTTAGCAGGGAGCTTTTGAGGATATGGATTTGACAGTTTTACTCATCATCTGTTTTTGTCAATTTTAAAAAGAATATTGATTGTGGCTGTTTTTCTAGATTGTGTATTTCTTTTTACACTTTCGAATGGTATGAAAAACGTTATATCGTCAAAAATGGATTTGGCAGGTTTACACTCTAACCCGACGATTTATGTTTTAAAAAGAATAATTGTTTGTAAGTTTTTCTATTCAATAGAAATAACGAACGCTACGGCTGCCATCTAAAACTATCGTGATTGTGTTGCCAACAAGGAATCCAATGTTTTCGTTCCAAAAAGCTTTACAACATAATCCTGATAATTTATTATAAACATTTAAAACAGCAATTATTTCCACCGTAATCTCGCACACGTGCACAGTTATCAAGTTTTTTTTAACGAACTCGAAGTAATCTTAATTAAAACAAATCATGGTCTACCTCAAAGCCTGCGAGATATGGAAGATTCTATAGGGACTGAAAGTCCCATCAGTCTGAGAGCCCCATTAAACTTAATCCTTTCCAGGATTACACAATGCCTGCATATTTTAAATGTCACGGTTGAAAACGAAATAGTTTGGTTTTGAGAAAATATTTTTTGTTAAGTTTTTATATTGCTTAAACGAACTATTTATTTTAGAGAGAGAGTGAGCCTCAGGAAGAGTGGGTGAAGCCATGGCAGACGATGCCCCCTCCACCGCAGTATGGGGAATTGAAAGAGCAGTGGCCTGCAGACACTGAGGATTGTGGACAAGTATGCACAAGTCGTCTCTCCCAATTACCCCTATTAATATTTCACAATTGGACGTGGGTCTCCTTTCAGAATCCGTAGGTTGAAAGGCCTTAATTTAAATCACAGTACACTGTAATTTGGAAGAGCAAATAGACATTATATTGTTTAAAAATATTCAGAATTATTTTCGGGTGAACCTGTATTTTTATCAAATAATTGATTTTAATTATACCAAATTAGTACTGCGTAAGTTTCGAAGTCTGGATTACTCTATTCTAGTGTACCTACGTCTGATTTTTTAAGATTGATAAAATTAGATTTTCAAAGCACAATAGTCTCGATTTAGTCAGAGATTTTCTAATATCTAGGTTATATCAGAAAATCTCTAAATTTCGTGTTGTCCTACTTTATAAACTTGGATCTGTGTAATTTCGGTATTTCACAACATTTTGGCACAGGCAATTTTGCGGCCTTCCATTTGTAGAAGCATTATTCTGCCTCAGACGAAACAATGGTGAACACGTTAAGATGTATTATGAGATGAGACAGCATTGTACACGTTGCAGATAGTGTTCGGTTGGCGCGGGCCGACGCTGAGCGAGCGCGCGGCGCTGCGCGAGCTGACGGCGGCGGCGGTGCTGCTGCGCTACCTGTGCGACACGGCCGCCGCGCCGCTGCAGCGCCGCCTCGTCGAGCGGGAGGACGCGCTCGCCGGCGACGTGAGTCACGCTAGCCTGTAGTGTCGGGGCGCGGCCGACGCTGAGCGAGCGCGCGGCGCTGCGCGAGCTGACGGCGGCGGCGGTGCTGCTGCGCTACCTGTGCGACACGGCCGCCGCGCCGCTGCAGCGCCGCCTCGTCGAGCGGGAGGACGCGCTCGCCGGCGACGTGAGTCACGCTAGCCTGTAGTGTCGGGGCGCGGCCGACGCTGAGCGAGCGCGCGGCGCTGCGCGAGCTGACGGCGGCGGCGGTGCTGCTGCGCTACCTGTGCGACACGGCCGCCGCGCCGCTGCAGCGCCGCCTCGTCGAGCGGGAGGACGCGCTCGCCGGCGACGTGAGTCACGCTAGCCTGTAGTGTTGGGGCGCGGCCGACGCTGAGCGAGCGCGCGGCGCTGCGCGAGCTGACGCCGGCGGCGGTGCTGCCCGGGAACCGGCTAATCCCTTCTGATTTACAATTTGACAACCCTTGTTTCGAAACGGTCCCCACACCGGTCTGAAACGCAGATGGTTCTGAGTTCGATCCCCGGCCAGACAGGTATATGAACAATGAACGTGAATTTCTATTCAGGATGTAGGGTGTCTGTTAAATTATAACAATTTTTTTTTTGTTGAACTAGATAGCGCAAGTAGGGTTACTATTTAATTAAATACAGACACGGTCACAAAGAAGAAGTGTTATGAAACAATTGGCATATTGAGCACAGACTAATAATATTATTAATTATGGTCCTTCACTTACGAGAATTTATTTAATGTTACCGTCAAAATATTCTTAAAATACTTAGTTAACTTCTCTTGTGTATTTACATATATTTATCATAGCATAAAATAACGCATAAAGCACAAAAAGACAATAATTGCATTTAAAAATTACATCATTTATGACAAGTAAAAAAGGTCAAAAATCATACAAAAGTAGGTTTGCTATGGGATCATAAATACAACATCAAACATTATAAAAACTTATTTGACTGAAATAAAAAAACTATGTTGAATTAAGTGTATACAAGACGAAATTCTATCCTTTTCGTCAATAATTGTTAAACATTATATAATTGTATCCCGCAGGTATCATACAACCTAACCGAGAACCTGGCGTCAATGATCAAGATTGAGTTGGACAACGTGCCGATCGGCAAGCTCGAAGCGGCCAAGACGGCCGCGAGGGAGTGCCTGCAGAGTGTCCGCGACGGTACGGAACCCTTGGACATGGTGCGCCTGAAGCGACTGCTGAGGAAGCAACTGCGGGAGACGCTCGCCAGCCTGGAATCCGACCCGCACCACGCGGTCGCCTTCAGGTGCATTGGTGATGCGCTCTACTCGCAGAACGAGAGTGACGTGAGTTATTTTTTTATTCATTTATTTATTTATTGACACATCAACAGCATATCACACAAAAATGTACGGAACAATCTTACTTCTTTCAATGTTTGTGACAAAATTGTAACAGTTATAGCAATAAATAAATAAATTCTAAACAGTGATTTAGTATGAACGCAAATTACTGGTGTGTACACCAATCGCTTTCATACGTGTTCTTACATTAAGAAAAAAAAACTATATTAATAAAAGATAAGGAGTAGAATAATTTAGTTATAATAATTTAGGTTGTATTGATTTGGTTTTTTTAATTGATTTAAAGTAGCAAACGTGCCAGTAGTCCACATGATGGTAAGTGGTCCCTGCAGCCCATGGACATTTGTATACAACTTCACATGAAAGTGAGTCGACGCCCTTCCACTTTAACACAAGAACGGATACATGCCAGCAAATATATGTATCGTTTGTACCTTCCCAATCGAACTACTCATTCTACCACCAAGAACTATATTCCGGCTCAATTCCATTCTCCCTCTATTAGAAAAAGTCTGGGTAGTCATTGTTCAATTTGTAGTGCATGTAAATTTTGCATTGAGAAATTACGTGACAGGAGAATCCTATATAGAGACTTAGGAGTTTGTTTTATATAAAATAGAAAAATAATAGATCATTTATGTTTTCTTCAAGTTCATTGCAATTATTTGTCTTTTCGTCTCCTTTTAACTATCATGTCTCATACTACTTTTCCAGTTCATCTCCCGCATGAATCCTCAACAAGTGATCCGAGAATTGATGGAAGTCGAAGCAGATTATTGGCTTGGACTGCTCCAGAAATACTTCACTGATGACCTAGTCACTATCGTTGGTTCACCCAGCATTGAATTGCAAGCTAAGTAAGTTAATTTCTTTGTTATATAACTGAAGTACCCGTGCTTCGTCACGGACGCTTCGTCAGTAAAATATTAAATGAAATGAAATGTCTTTACTTTGTATAGGCCTATGGGGGCACTTACAAATTGTCAGTTACATTTTTTTTTCTTACACTACCACCGGATCGGAATACGACCTCAACTGAGAAGATCCGGCAAGAAACTCAGCGGGCTTGTCTTTTTTCTTATTTATATCATTTATAACTTTTTTTAAATATAATTACAATCATGTTTTTTTACACGGTAGTGAAAGTAATAGTCTCCGTCTTTACATCACCACCAGTAAAATAAACTATACTCATGCTAAATATGTAAATCAGATCAATTCTTGCGTGATTGAGTAAAAAACAGATCCTTCGCTCGTGTGCGCTGCACGCTTTTTATATTTATGGTGCAATGTACGCATTTTTCAAACATTCCTTTACTTTTGTATAAAATGTTCGAGACAATCAGCCAAGTCTTTTTGTTATTTATTTATTACTAAAAAAGTACATAGTTTTACAGTCTACCAAACTATGCAACAGTTTGTCGGCAGCTGCTCTCGTGGCTAATACAACATAACAAAACCAATGTACTACTACATACTTATCTTAGGCATAACACTATCCTATTATATCAGACTTAAATTATCTTGAAATAGCAAACCAAACTTAAGCTCAAAAGCTTATTAGTTATAAAAAGTTTCTATAATATATATCTTAATTTGATGTTTTCCAGGATAGCAGAAGAGGAGAAGACCAGGCTAGAAAAGCAACGGGCGGAATTGGGCGAAAACGGGCTGGCGGAAAAATTCAAGCAACTCAAAGAGGCCATAGAGTTTAATGAGGTACTTTATTTTAGCATGTTTTTTATTTTTAAATTTTACTCCAACCGACGCAGAATGTATGTGATGGAAGTTCCTCGTCAATAGTTCTAGGCGACATCAAAATGTTTTTTTGGGAAATTTAAAAAAAAGTTTTAGGGAGTGTGCTGCTAACCTTTAATATAAAGTAAATGACACTTATTTTGATATGCATTTATGTGGGGGGGAAAGAGATTAAATCACTATAATTCACTCCTGAATCAACTAAATTGTATAAGTGAGCCGGCAAGCACACCTTTCAACCGAAACCCAAGAACTACTACCTAAAACAAGTGTGGCGGTAATACGTGCCCTGTCGAATCATATACGTTGTGCCAACTTAAAAATGAATTTGAAAAATAATATTACCTTATAACGGTAAAAAAGTATTTTTGATAAATAATGATATAGAACCTTTCGTGCGCAAGTCCGACTCGCACTGAGCCGGTTTAATCTATTATTTATATTCCATATTGTTACTCTTTTATGCAGAAACTTGTCGGCTTTCACTGAAATTCGGCACGATCATATTATTGACCTATAGGACACTCACCCACCACCTTGCCATGGCCCTGTCAATTTTCAGGCTATACGGGCCAAAACATGGGAGAAAACGCCGGTACTCCGCACTGTTCTCAGCCTGCTTGATCTTCCTACAGAGCTCATAACCATTCTGAACTGGTCCCTGCGCCGCTCACACTGGTTTTGGGATGGACTCCACTCTCGGATGTCGGCCGCGCGTGCCCTTCCTTCACGTTCTCGACTCTACCTGTCATTGTGCCATCTCCGGGCGAAAGCAATCTGCGAAAGTTTGTCTCTAAGAAGACAGATCGCCGTAGTGTACCTGTCACACTAACCTCTAGGACTGTCATTAGCATGGCAGGCGTGTCCGAAGTGGGCGTAACCTCGGGAATAACTTAGTTAATATAACATTTGCAGCGCGCGCCGCCCGCGGGCACGCTGGCGGGCGTGCCGGTGCCGGCGTGCGACGGCTTCAAGTGCCACGGCATCGCCGGCTGGAGCAGCGCCGGGGACTGCCCGCACATTGACCTGAAAGCTCTGCCGCTATACACAAGAGCGCACAGCCTCAAGACCAACTTCGTTTATGTGAGTACCCACGACGGAATTGAAAAAAATATTCCCCAAAAAAAAATTCACACTTATATTGAGATCTTATCTATTTATAATTACACAGCTTTGCTTAATATTGACCGCTTCCACATTTTGTAATACCAATAATAGGAATTGATACCAAACATAAACTTAACTTTAAACACTAATCAGATTTTTCATTGCTAATCATAATATAACACCATTATGATTATAAGAACAAATAATTCGTACAATCCGTACATGATAAAATATAGTAATATAGATAAAATATAGTTTATTGTTAAGAAAATTATATAAAAAAAATATAAATTTGTAAGTATTCGTGTTTATGTGCCATATCTGCCAATTTTAATTATTTATCAAGCAAGCATGCATAAGACAAAAAAGACTATGGCAAAAATTGTTCACACCTTTTACTACCACTTGGATATAAGTGTTAAAGTATTCGCAATATAACTGTATATCACAAATAATTAATTCAATCATATAAATACGATAATATTGCAGATTAATCTAATGTTCGACACAACCAAAGTAGACCAATCGACTCGCAAGTGGATCCCGGTGCTACTGAACGGTCTCGGGGAGTGTCCGGTGCGGCGCGGGGACGTGCTGGTGCCCCACGAGGAGGTCATCTCCACCACCGAGGAGCTCACTGTCACCTTCTACACGGAGATAGGGTTCAACCGGCCTGGGAACTTCTCTGTTGGCACGTTCTGTAACCTGCTTCACATTGAGACTAGAGTAAGTTTATTTTTAAGATTTTATTTTTTGTAAGATTAAAGTAGCAAATGACTAGAATTTTAAAGGTGGTAGAACCAGTGTAGTATGACCGGGGAAGTACCACCGCCACACCTATTTCTAGCGTGAAACATTTTTGCGTTTCGGTGGAAGGGTGTGGTTGCCGGCACACTTTTATATGAAGCAACCATCTTAATCCTCTGGAGTAGCAACGCACCCGTGATGGACTTCAGATAGAACCCATGTTCCATATAAAGTTGTTTACAGATGTCCATGGGCGGCATTGACCACTTACCATCAGGTGGACCGCATGCTTGTTTGCCGACTTCGATTAGATAAAAAAAAATGCTTACAGTTCTTCAGATAGTGATCGCTGCTGCTCATGGACATCTATAAACAACTTTTTACAGAACAAGAGATTCTGAAGTCAATGATGATCTAAGATCGTCGCCTCATATGAAAGCGATCCTGCAGCCACACTGTTTTACTGACACGCAAGAACTGCTTCAAGCTAAGAATTGATGTGGCTCTATCTATATATATCTATATGTATTTATATAGTATCTATATATATATATATCTAAGTTCTACCACCTTGCGAATCCCCCAAAATACGAACAATGTTGTTATTCTCACAAAATGCAAATTTGCGCAACATGTATACAACTATGAAAAGGAAATGTGATGATGTATATATATACGTAGGTATATAACCTTACTTTCATTTTCCAGTGTGAACCTCAAGACTACATCGACGTAGTAAATCATCTGTACGAAGTTATATACGCGGCTGAAATAACAAAGGAAAGATTGCTGGTATTCGCTCAGCGAATGGTCAATGATGCTGCCCAGGTAAACTTATTTGATATTTGATTGATTCATTTAACAGACTTATGATCGGCCTCCCTTAATGAGTGTTTTTGCCAATAGACGCCTCGTCTGGCATGTGATTTGGTGACCACTGTGAGTTTAGTTGGCCGATGACCTGAAGAAAACGACGGGAAACCGTTGGATTCAGAGGGCACAGGACCGGTTGGAGTGGCGCAATTTAGGGGAGGCCTACGTCCAGCAGTGGACGTCATAGGGCTGATGGATGGATGGATGGATGGTGAGTTTAGATGTCACTCAGGAAGATGTTGCTGCCTATCTCATGGATTTACGACATCTACAAGAAGTTGTGGTGCTCAAGGCGAACACCGCACTACTACAAATTTGTCATGCCTCGTTAACTAAAGTGGAAAACAAGGAGTACGAAATTAAATTGTTTGTGAAATTAAAAAATGTCACAAATATAAACGGCTATATTTTTATTATTTTACTATATTATACTAAAATATATTCTATTTATGACTGTGGCTTAAAACTCTCTCATTCCGAGAGAAGACCCGTGCCCAGCAGTGGGACAACAATGGGTTGACGATATATTCTATTTTAAATAACATTTATCGTAGGTACGCAGAAACGGCTTTAAAATGTTGCACGACATTCTTCGCGACACACTGTACAGCAAAGACAGCAACTTGCACTGGTGCTCTGTGCTGAGGCAGCAGAAGTTCCTCAAGGAACTGATCGAGCGGCTGAACGGAGATGCGGCTGAAACAGCAATCAACGAGGCCAAGGAGGCCTTCAAGAAGATCACGGAACAGGCCTGGCTCCATATAGCCACCGATTTCGAGAGATACAAGCTGAGCACCGAGCCTTGGCAACGATTTGCACGGGAAAATGAGATAACTCCTATCGAGTAAGTATTAAAATTATTTTTTTGCATGTTTACTGGGTGCAAATCACCCATATTCATTGCATGTTTATTGCGTGCATATTTCTGTTATGTTGGTTACGGGGATAGCAAATTCAGGATGACCTACCCATTTTTTATTATTTTTATATATTTGTATTATTTAGTGAGAAGAAACAGTAGTATATGCATAAATTTTAACAAATCGCAAATATATTGGTTTGGGTACATGAACTTTAGGGGGGCTAGCTGAATTTTTTTTTAAGTTATGGATTTTTTATCTACAAAGAGAATAAGCATATTTGTACACAACAATATCACCGAGCAGAAATTGTACCGTAGTCATTTATTTAAAGCGGTCGTCCATAAATTGCAGAATATGTCCTTGTCACATAATGTTATAGTTCATTGACCCCTTCCCACCCCCTTATAATGTTTAACGTAATTTTTGGATAGTCCCTACATTTAATATATATTTTTATGTACTGTATTTCTATGTACTTGGATTCAGATGGCACAGGAGTGGCGCCATTTACAGGTGGCCTATATCCAGCAGTGGACCTTAAAGAGCTGATGGATGGATGGATTTCTATGTATTTTATTATTAATATGTATATTATGCAATAGTTTACATGACAACCAGCGTAGAGGAGCCTTCATCTTACTGGTCTGAACGCAAGAGGTTCCGGGTTCGATCCCTATTCAGAGAGATATTGAATAATGAATTTAGATTTCTGTTCTGGGTCTTGATGTTTGTTTGTGTGATTTTTTTTGTGTGTCCATGGAACCCTTATAATATCATAGTGTAAAGCTGAGAGTCTAAAAAGCTTGTAAGCGCAACATACAAATATGTAAAAAATGTTTTATGTTTGGTAAAATAAATAAGGTTTATATTTCGCTTAGAAAAGGTCAGTTTATCTGAAATTACTCGTTGACACTCTATTCGATTTATTTATATAGAGAAACACAACAAACACGGTGTTTGTTTCGCAGGCCCGAGCACTACCCGGACTCGTCGCTGATGTCGATGCCGACGGGCTCGGAGCCGGCGGGGGCGAGCGGCGGGCTGGTGGTGGGCGTGGGCGGCGTGGAGAGCGCCTTCTCACTGCAACTCGCGCCGGGCCCGCGCGGCTTCGCGCTCGACGGGTACGCGCCGCTGCTCGTCGCGCTCAACTACTTCACGCAGCTGGAGGTGGGCTGTGCTTTTTACGTTACCAATACTTTGTAGTCCTTTAGCGTCTGCGAACTTCGGCGTCGACAGGTACGCACATTGAAATAGTTCGCGTTGCTAGAAGAGAATGACACTCGCCTATGGTTGTTTGAAAGTTGCTGTGGTTCTTTGCAATGTACCATTAACAATGAAGCTTATTGTGCCTCTAATGGATACGTTAACCTAACTAACGTTAACTTTTAATAGGTTTCAATAAAAAAATATATATATAAATATATATTTACAAAAGCACCTAGTAAAACAGACTATCTAGTCTGATACGCATTGAGTTCAAGGAGCAATCCCTGAAAGACAGGTGTCTAAAGGAGATGCACTCACAATTTCTGTTCTGAACCTCGGTGTTCGTTTAGTCGTATTTCAGTCGTAGTCGTGTTATTCCATTGTACGCACGACACTGAATAAAATCGTCGTGTGTGGATGTACTAAGATATTTTATATCCTCAAACTAGAAAATGGTATTATTGAAAATATCGTAAAACTATTTTCAACAATTTAGCAGTGTAATTACACCTAAGCTGGTTGCCTCATCAAATATTTGCATGGCAGTTATTTACGTGGCAGCCGGGGTTCGCAAAGAAACTGTTAAAATAAATAAATTTTGAAACATTTAATTAAAACTACATGTGGGAGTCGCGATACACTAGAACTGTGCATCAGCGTTAGGGTTACGTAACATGACTTATTTAATTTTTTTATAACTGTATCTAACAACTAGCTGTGCCCGCGACTTCGTCCGCGTGGAATAGTTATTTTGGGCATAATTTATTTTTGCAAACAACATCCTCAGCTTTATAAATTATAGCTGTTACCCACGACTTTGTCCGTTTCATTTTCTATTATTATTTTAGACAATTTAGTTTTGAAAAGAACATAGCTAACTCATATAGCTCATATATAAAAAAAATAATTGTGAAATTATTAGAACCTAAAACAAAATATCCTTAAAACAAAATCAAATAGTATTTAATAAAAAGTATTATTACACGACGATAAAACGACGCAAGATCTCTAAGATCTATATCTTCTAAGATGTTCATTGAAATTAAGTGATGTCAAAGACAATTTTGTTCGCAATTAAATACTTTTAATCAACAACACATTTATTTGGACAAATATTAATATTATTACGTTGATACAACTCTTAACTAATTTCGACCGAATTTGATTACCATGAAATCGGTTCTAGTGAGTTAATCTTAAAAGATAGACATATACTGTCGCGGACATTTTTTTAGATCATTTCAAGAGAAATAATTCTTTCATACATATATTTTTGGTATCTTGTACCGTTTTCGCAGCGCACGCAACGGAAGCCCTCAAGGATGAATAATTTGCCCCGTTTTTTTCACATTTTCCATTATTTCTTCGCTCCTAATAGTTGCAGCGTGATGTTATAAAGCCTAAAGCATTCTTCGATAATTGGTCTATTCAATACAAAAACAATTTTTAAATTCGAACCAGTAGTTCCTGAGATTAGCGCGTTCAAACAAACAAACTCTTCAGCTTTATATATTAGTATAGATATCGGGATATACTTTTACAACCAACTCCTCAGCATTTGAACGAAGACGTATCGATATAAAGATTGATTTTGACTTTTCCGGGTAACAAAGCACTATTATCTACTTGAAGTAAATCATTAGAAAATTGGAATATCACTGAACAGCGACATATATTCTAAGTTCATATTTTGTTTCATGTGGTCAACGATAAGATCTTTTAAGAGGTGCATCGGGCTATTTGTGCGCGTAAATTGTTCTTTGTAAAGCAGAAGACAGAATCAAAACACTTTTAAAATTCATACGAACAGGGCGCACCCGCTCGCAGGGCGCTGCCGCACCCTGCTCGCTTATTTTTTATGTTTTCTTTTATGTTCCCATACCATAACTAACCTAACCCATCCTGTTGAAAAAGCTACAGCTAAATTCAACTCTTAATAATAACAATACTCCTGCATTTTCAGGATTTAGGTATTCAAAGTGACACTTTTCATCATAATGTTCTCTCAGAAACGGGTCGTAATGTATTGTAATCAATAAGTACCAAACTCATACGGCTTAAGTAGGTTGTGTACTTAGATTATCAGGGTGGATGAATTGAAGTTTAATTTATTAATCACATTTCAGTTTAATGAGCTGTCATTAAACTCATAATATATACTAAAAACAACCGTAAGCATTATGTGACTACCTTTTATAATTTAGGCTTGCACTATCCCGCATCATCAGGGAGGAGTTGAAGGTAAAAAAGTATTCTTATTACTTATACGTAAGCACTTGCGAGCCAACTTCTATAGCTTGGGCTTGCAGTACCCTGCATCATCAGGGCTGAGGAGCCTATGGTCGAAATTGTCATCATGTGTCTTTGCTTAGTAATTATATTACATACCCGAAAGCATTAAATGGCCAACTCCTATGGCTTAGGCTTGCAGTACCCTGCATCATCAGGCTTGAGGAGTTGAAGATCGAAATTTTCATCTTGTGTCTTTGCTTAGTAATTATATTACATACCCGAAAGCACTAAATAGCTAACTTCTATGGCTTAGGCTTGAAGCACCCCTGCATCATCAGGGTTGAGGAGATGATGGTCAAAATTTTCATTATGTGTCTTTGCTTAGTAATTATATTAAATACCCGAAGGCATTAAATGGCCAACTCCTATGGCTTAGGCTTGCAGTACCCTGCATCATCAGGCTTGAGGAGTTGAAGATCGAAATTTTCATTTTGTGTCTTTGCTTAGTAATTATATTACATACCTGAAAGCATTAAATGGCCAACTCCTATGGCTTAGGTTTGCTGTACCCTGCATCATCAGGCTTGAGTAGTTGAAGATCGAAATTTTCATCTTGTGTCTTTGCTTAGTAATTATATTACATACCTGAAAGCACTAAATAGCTAACTTCTATGGCTTAGGCTTGAAGCACCCCTGTATCATCAGGGTTGAGGAGATGATGGTCAAAATTTTTAATCTTGTGTCTTTGCTTAGTAATTATATTACATACCTGAAAGCACTAAATAGCTAACTTCTATGGCTTAGGCTTGAAGCACCCCTGTATCATCAGGGTTGAGGAGATGATGGTCAAAATTTTTAATCTTGTGTCTTTGCTTAGTAATTATATTACATACCCGAAAGCACTAAATAGCTAACTTCTATGGCTTAGCTTGAAGCACCCTGCATCATCAGGCTTGAGGAGTTGAAGATCGAAATTTTCATCTTGTGTTTTTGCTTAGTAATTATATTACATACCCGAAAGCACTAAATAGCTAACTTCTATGGCTTAGGCTTGAAGCACCACTGCATCATCAGGGTTGAGGAGTTAGAGGTCAAAATTGTCATCATTTGTCTTTGCTTAGTAATTATATTAAATACCTGAAAGCACCAAATGCCCATCTCGTATAGTTTAGGCTAGCAGTATCCTGCATCATCAGGGTTGAGGAGTTGAAGGTCGAAATTTTCATTTTGTGTCTTTGCTTAGTAATCATATTACATACCCGAAAGCATTAAATGGCCATCTCCTATGGCTTAGGCTTGAAATAACCCTTCATCATCAGGATTGAGGAGTTGAAGGTCAAAATTTTTACCGTTCATCTTTGCTTGGTATTTTTATTACATAACCGTAAGTACCAAATAGCCAACTCTTACGGTTTAGTCTTGAAATACCCTTACATCATCAGGGTTGAGGAGTTGAAGATCAAATTTTTGTCCCACGAATTTGTTTAACAATCTTATTATATATCCATAAAAACAAATTGACTTACTGAACTTTTTTTTGCTTAGTAATCTCATTCTACATTCAACCCAATTGGACTCCTACAGCTTAGGTTTGACCGAGTATCGCTAATTTCGTTAATTTGCTTCATGGAAATGGATCCTGTGATCAGAACCGTATCAAACTCATCAGAGTACCCTTGAAGTACATTCTTTCAAATAAAAGAAAAATCATCAAAATCGGTTGGCGGGAAATTGAGTTATTCATCTATTTATCGCGCACATCGTTAATGCAAATATCAGACTTATGCGCTTTTCTTATGGATGCCACTGTCAAAAGTGAACTAAAAATAAATGGGACCCCATGACACGCACTACCTTTCAAATGAAAAAAAAATCATCCAAATCCGTTCACCCAGTGCGGAGAAATCGAGTAACAAATATAAAATTAAAAAAATAATAATAAAAAAAAATACAGACGAATTGATAACCTCCTCCTTTTTGGAAGTCGGTTTAAAACGATGTTTTAACATAAAAATCAAAGCGAAATACTAAATTTTATTGAGGTGGCCTCAAAATTGACTGACTTTCATACAAACTTACATCTCCTATTTGGGTTAAATTCGGGGGGGGGGGGGGGATCAGAAAATTCATTCTTAACTGAAGTCTACGTCATAAAAGGAACCCCTAGTTAAAATCATATTCGTATCTTTAGCAGTTTAGGCTCTACGATGTTTATTCAAAAGATGAGTGAGAGAGCATCCTTTCGTTTTTATATAAGTATATATAGATATAGAGATATAGATTTGTATAGTATCAAATAACATAGGTACACACTTAACCAATAAAAAATACATAACAAAGGAATATATTTTACAGACCATAACATGTTTAGTTTCAACCAATTCAACTACGCAGTTACATATCTTGTTAACACTCATCGAACACAGAATAAATACTGCGTAGTTTTAAATTGACATAACTTTTTTATTTATAAACCGATTTACATAAAATAAACACTAAATGTTAAGTGAAATTTCCCACAACACATCAGTGAAAATTATATTAAAATTGGATAAGCCGTTTCTGAGATTAGCGTTTTCAAACACACAGACAAACAGACAAACAGACAAACAGACAAACAGACAAACAGACAAACAGATAAACAGACAAACAGACAAACAGACAAACAGAAAAGATTTCTAAAAACCATTATTTTGGGTTCTATATCGTATTAAAGACCTCTAGAAATGGTTTTCACCTAAATTTATTCCATGTACAGACAGCGACCTCTTACAGATTTATTATAGTATAGAAGATAAGGTGGACAGTCAACGTTGTTTATGGACATTGCAACAACAAAAAGTCGTCAATGTAACGCCGGCTAAATAAATATTTTCTTTAGCCTGTTAATTGCATGTTACCAGTTGGTAGAACTAATGTATATTGAGGTAAAACCGCCACAAATATTTCTAAAGTGAAGTAACTTGGTAGTAGTAACGCTTGACTGACTTGAAATAGAACCCATGTTCTATATTAATGTCCATGTGCGGCAATGACCACTTACTCGTTTTGCATGCTCGTTTGCTAATTGAATCGCATAAAAATAATAAATATGTTCCCTGATCATCATCAGGGTCCGATGTGGCGTCTGATCCGCGGCTGCGGGCTGTCGTACAGCTACTCGGTGCGGCCGGTGCCGGGCGAGGCCGTGCTGGCCTTCTCGCTCTACCGCGCCACCAACATCGTCGCCGCCTTTACCAAGGCTAAGTCTATCATGGTAAGTCTACATAGAGTTAAGGGCGAACCTATCATCCTATTTTTGTATGTGCATTTTTTAAATGGAAACAGTTTCATCCTTTTTATAGAGGCTGTTTAGCAGTTTCAACACTGGAAAAAAATTAATACATTACGACATACGACTATTTGTGCCACAATGTCACATAGGCTTTCATAAAAATGCAAGATTCTATGCAGTTTATTAAAAACCATTTTTTTTATTTTACCGACATTATTCTATCTTAAAATAATCTAAATTGCATTTTAATTACCGACCATCACTGTGTCAATCATTGGTAAGTTTGTGATTTCTGCTTCCGACCATTCAAAAAGTAGATGCGAAAAAAGCATGTTACCAAGTCTGAATTATTACTATTAATATCAATACTTATTATTAATAATATAATATTAATATTATTAACATCGATAATAATTATTAATATCGATACTTTTAGATTGACCGATACCTACATTTAGAAATAAATATTTTAGGATGTCTAAAGTGAACTTCTACGGATTGCTGGAATATAAGTGCTGTTGTTTCACAGGACGAGTTCGTGGCTTCGGGTGAATTCGACGAAGAGTTGTTCGCGTCAGCTCGCAGTACGGCGCTGTTCGACGCGGTGGAGCACGAGAAGTGCCCCGCGGACGTGGTGGGGCAGTCTCTGCTCAACTACCTGCGCAACGTCAGTGATCATTACAACAGGTATGACAAAAGTGACGAAGATATAATTTTATTTTAAAATGCACACAATTTTTCGTGGTTCAGTGGAAGAGGTAATCTGGTACATATGTGAAAATGTAAAATACTATAATAAATTTATTATAATACTTAACGGGTACTCACGATATGCGGTTTATGAATTCTTATAGAATTCTTTTTGCCGATATTTCGACCCAGTTGCATGGATCGTGGTCACGGCCAAACTGCGATAGCGGGGAGAAACCGTTGACAAGCACTAGTGGTAAATTAACCTATCTACCCTACGTCTAGTTCGTTTTTCTTTTTTAGGTTCCATATCACGACACACAACACTAACTGTATCCTTACGCACCACACTTTGCACTATTTGCGATTTACATAAACTAACCACCGGATTCCACGCTTGTGCAAGTTTAAAACCATCTTCTCTGTTAAAATTCTTAGGATGTTTTTTGATCTCTATAGCTTCTCTTACTAAACGTGGGAAGTAATGACGCTCAGCGGAGATCACCTGAGGTTGAAATGGAAGACAACGGGAGGCTGGCATTCTTGGATGTTGCATTAAACACTCGCCCAGATGGTACATTTAGTCATGCAGTATACCGGAAACTTACTCACACGGATAGATACCTACATGGCACTTCACACCATCATCCTCGACACCTAGCATCGGTTGCAAGGTCACTCACAAACCGTGCACACGCATTATGTGACGATGAACACCTGCCACAGGAATTAAAACACATAGATGATGTCCTGCGCCGTAATGGCCACATACCTAGGACCACACAAAAGGACAGAAAACATTACACTACCAGTAGAGTTGAGCGACATTGCGCATACTTCCCATATGTAAAAGGTGTAACGGATAAGATAGGTTTTGGATAGACGATTTAATATAAAATCTGTATTTACGCCCTTTAAAAAACTTGCGGCCCACCTACGTACACCTAAAGACATCATCCCGTACCAATGTCCCGGGGTTTATAAGGTTGACTGTAGCTGTGGCAACTCCTACATTGGACAGACTAAACGAGCCCCAACGGATTAAAGAACACATCAGCGCAGTCAAAAAGAATGACCCGAAAAAAAATCTGCGGTAGCTGAACACATCCTTAATTCCGGCTCTAACCACTGGATCGAACTGCATAAACCTCAGGTGATCTCCGCTGAGCGTCATTACTTCCCACGTTTAGTAAGAGAAGCTATAGAGATCAAAAAACATCCTAAGAATTTTAACAGAGAAGATGGTTTTAAACTTGCACAAGCGTGGAATCCGGTAGTTAGTTTATGTAAATCGCAAATAGTGTAAAGTGTGGTGCGTAAGGATACAGTTAGTGTTGTGTGTCGTGATATGGAACCTAAAAAAGAAAAACGAACTAGACGTAGGGTAGATAGGTTAATTTACCACTAGTGCTTGTCAATGGTTTCTCCCCGCTACCGCAGTTTGGCCGTGACCACGATCCATGCAACTGGGTCGAAATATCGGCAAAAAGAATTCTATAAGAATTCATAAACCGCATATCGTGAGTACCCGTTAAGTATTATAATGTATCAATTCCGCGATAATACTAGTCTAAAATCATATATAATAAATTTACTCATGTCTTAGGTTACGTTTTATATGTATCTTTGTTTAATTTGTGGTTCTGAATCACGCTCTCAAAGTTCTGTATTTATGTGAAAGTTCTGTCATTATCATGTAATCCTTTTTTATTTTAAAATGGATCATCATACACTTTCCCGTATAATTTAACAAAAATACAAAACACCGTTTATATTAATCACGAGTACGCAGACCACTATTTTACAAACACTAATCTGAAATGTGGTATACAAAGAGAAAATATAATCCGTGTTACAGGGAGCTAGTGCAGGCGATCGCATCCGTGTCCCAAGAGAAGGCGCTGGCGGCGGCGCGGCGCTGGCTGCCGACGCTGTTCGAGCGGCCGCGCGCGCGCCTCGCCGTCGTCTGCCACCCCTCCAAGGTTAACGATATGCAGGCCGCGTTCAAAGAGTGAGTATCAACACCAACCTATTTTTTTTACAAATGAAATAGCGAACGAGAATGCGGTGCAGCCGTACTTCCCATCTTACGTATCAGGTGGATCTGATCAACTTCACACGAACAATTAATATTAAGCATTTTTTACAAATAAATATTATCATTATAAGAAGGAACCATCAGAGGCAATCACAGATGCGAATCTATTCCCGAAGAGTAAAATGATCGCCTCATATAAAATCATTGCCCGAATGTCATGCTGTTTTGACTGCAAGGCGCGATGAGAACATGTGGAGACAAGATGAAGATGCTTTGTTCGTCGCATGTTACTACATGCGATGAACAAAGCATCTTCACGTTGAAATGTTTTACATATATATACGCAAGACTTGCGGGTTCGTGCTATCTTCGTGGGTTGCGGAAACTGAACGTGTTGGCATGAGAGTGGGAGATATTCTCATGATATATAATTTTTTACTTTCTATTCGCGGATGCGAGACGCGTCACCCCTTATCGGCCATCGCACGGAAGTCATGGCCTAACTCGACCTCATTATTGTTACTCAAGTAATACTCCACTAAGCTGTCTCAGTTCTCTCCGTACTGGTAAACTCCACACACCTCTAAGAACATTACAGAGAAGTTCCAGACATTTCAGTATTTCAAATGAATGTCTTTCTCCGTTATTATAACAAGTGATAATTAGGTTTATTGCCCGTGTTACTACCAATCTTACTACCAATAGTAAAATGGTTAATTTAATTACCGTTGTTACTACTAATTAATTGTATGACAACAACCAGGTGATCATGTAAAATTCTGGGGCCTGAATTCGAATTAACATTTTAACAATCCCATTTTAGTGGAGTTCTTAATATAACCATCATTTTTTTATTTTTTTCAGAATAAACATCAAGCTGGACGCATTCGAATCTATGGAAGCTTCAAGTTTTAATAAATAAGCACACTTTTAAAATCATTTATATAAGCATTTACAGTAACTTTTTAAAAGTATTTTATAACGCTTGTTTATATTATTATTGTTAGCTTGAAATAAGTATGTATGTGTTATAAGCCACACGAACAGTAAAAATGTAAATATTAAGTTTAACTGCTTGGCTGTGCTACATTTTATTGATGCATGTTTTCACAGAATAGATATCAAAATTGCTGTAATCGCGTTTATGCAAATTTTGACCAATTTTAACGTATATAATATGTGAAAAAGCACACTGCCATGGCTAACATATTTCAAAATACAATTGAATTTTATACAATTTCGGGAATATTGTGTAAAATTTCTAATGATTTCCGTCCAGTAGTTCGTTAACATTTGCACAAACTATATCTATGCTAAGCGCCCCTTTTAAACATCTCTTTGATATTTATTCTGTGTACTGTTAAGTCATTTGGTACCCAAAAAGTTTATGAATAAACACGTAATTAACAACATTGTGTATTATTTTAAATAAAAGGCGTAATTGTTTTGATGATTTATTATAATCACCACTTACTTAAAGCTATGTCTATACAAAAAATATTACTTAAGTTTAGTCAGATATTTAGTGAACATTATATAAATCATCTCACAACCGCTGCAACACCTCCTTTATATAATCAAACCCATCCATAGAATATTATCATTTCTTCAACATAATTCCATCATAATCAACATTACTCGATTACCCATTTAACAAACTACAGAGAATGTAGCGAAAGCTTGTTCATCATAGCCAACTACATAATCTGATAATAATTACTCATGTAGATTGAATCAATTTACAATTGAGCTCTGCTACATTTCACATTCTACAGAAACATTATAATAGAATTTACATTATTAGTAACAATTTTGTATTAATTTTTGTATATCATGAATTATATTTATATGTTTAATGCTTTTGTGTATTTTATTTATGAAAACCATAATGTCGAAATACTTAAATAGTGATGTATAAAATTAAAACTGGCCTACTTATGATATAATGTAGTTTAAAACCGCTTGTTTAGGCCATTTATAACCTTTTTACACACACAAAGTGACTTCCTGGAAGGTATTACACGTATTCAAGTTAATGTAGAAATACTATCCATACAACAAATAGAACTACATTGTACTTATAGAAATATATACGTATGTATTTACATTACATGTTACGTTATAGATTTTTCAAATACATATTACAACAAAATTGTCATGCATATCATATATGCCCTTTATGTTTGGAAAGCACCAACTTAGTATTCAGATAAAAAACCATAATGGTACCATGAATATTTTTTACCTACCTGTACCTTTATAATAGTATGTATGTTGTTTCATATATTGTTTTAGTAATTTGTCATAGTACAGAGAATTTTAATTCTGGATTCCTAACACTTGTCTCTGAGGAAGCTATTCTTGTTCCTTAATCTTATGTTAACACATTCCATCCCTGTTAACAAATATCCACTTGATTGCAAATATTTCAATGAATAAACGTATATTACGTATACCTATGTAGTATTATCTCATATTTGTATTTATAAATCATATTTGTTAGCAAGAAACCAGCTTGCTTCTTCAATCGTCCAATAAAAGGTGACATGAATTTTAAAATTTTATGATTGTGTTTTGGTGATTTTTTTTTATTCTAATGATATAACACTACAGACATCAAATAGACGAATATAATTACTTATTAATAAACGTCTACTCGTTAATTTTAAATCTAAAAATAGAAGAGGCGGCCCCATTTGCTTTTCCTAACCTGATAGTCACCTCAGACGCAGCCACAGCATTCGCCTGTGATGGTCTTTTAATTTTTTTTCCATCAACATTGTTTATCATACAATATTAATGTCGCGTCTGCATTAAACAGCATTTATTAAAGTATTTAATACTCCTAACGCGATTGAGTCACTCAGGGGCTCATACATTCACATTATGTATCACCTATAGTAATAAATCTGGCCGTTGTTTATTTATTCCTTAGAACAAAACTAGCGTACTAGTTTAAAATTGAATTATGAATTAGTGTCGTACATAGTATCATAAATAATAAAGCGTAGTTACAATATTAATTATAAATACAATTTACTAAATAGCTCTACAAGCTAAGTTTACCACACTGCCTTATTCACCCGATATGCGCTGAAAACAGTAAAACGGCCGACGTTTATTAGCATGTCTAACTTTGGTTAATCTAGGTTGTATATTAAATTTCGTATAGTGGGCGTTTCATGTTCATACTGCAGTGAATAAGATTCCTATTGCACTTTACATAATTACCACCAATTTAAAATATTTATCGCCAATATCCGATAGAAAAAAATAACTATTGCGTTGTTCCAGCACAAAAATATTTTCTGTGACACTGATTATACAACAAAGTAATATGTATATTCTATGAATTTTCTCATTGACGGTCTCTCTCACCCATTTGAAAATTAGGTGATATATAATTATAACTTTATGTGATGTGTTAGGGATAGTGTTATTTATAACTAATGGATTAACAGATAGAAGAATATAAAATCATTAATCAAGTCAGGTCAATATTTCATTAAGCTGCTTAGTTTATACAAGATAAATAGTAGCTCCTAGTATTATTCTGACTACTCTAGTTTTTCTCTAATACGAGTGCAGTGTATACAGTGATTTATGTTTCGCGTTTAGCAAATTATATTAATATTATACTTCCCGTATTAGTATGTTTTAACTACTGGCAAATAAAATTTCAACAATTGTGTATAATAAATAACTTTTCACTGACAGCACTTCGCTCGTACTTCACCAACATAACGCGAAACTATCCATAGATGTTTATTATTATACAATTTTTTCAATCTTTCATTTTCATGAAGTTTTCTAGCGATGCGAATAACTATGTAACCACTGTTGTCGACTCGTCACATATTTCGCACAAACGGTTCACATAAAATTCGCGTTCCGGCAACATTACACTATCACTACACAGTTAACACATATTCTGTCGCTACCGAGGACCATCGGTGACGGTGGTCACGTCGCACACAAGTACTGAGTGCGCCCAGGCACGTACAGGGTAAATCCGGGGACGTACTGGGTATCTGAACGCGCATCGAACACGCGCGGAGTACGGTCGAACGTGCACCGATGACGCCCGAACACACGCCGAATACCGCCGAACACGCACCGATGACGCCCGAACATGACCGACCGCGCCCGAGTCCGAGCACGCAGCGGCGAGGGAGCACACGACGCGCAGTTAGAGGATGGAGTTAACGTCGATGGGCGGCGCGTGGTTGCGCAGCGCGTCGCGGATGTAGCTGCCGATGTTGGTGTCGGCCACCAGGTGGAAGGAGAAGAGGTGCTCGAAGCTCTTGAGCGAGATGGAGCGCAGCGCCGGCAGCCGCAGCAGCAGCGCGGCGAAGCGGCCCTCCTCGCCGCCGCGCGCGCGCCGGCAGTACTCGTCCAGGCACGAGAACATCTGCAACCGGACATACATGAAATGAAATGAAATGTCTTTATTTTGTATAGGCCTGCGGGGGCACTTACAAATTGTCAGTTACATTTTTTTTCTTACACTACCACCGGATCGGAATACGACCTCAACTGAGAAGATCCGGCAAGAAACTCAGCGGGTTTGTCTTTTTTTCTTATTTATATTCATTTTTTAATATTATTACAATCATGTTATTTTTTTACATGGTAATGAAAGTTAGCTCCAGTATCTTGGTATACATACTTCCATATTAATATTATAAATGTGAAAGTGTGTTAGTTTGTTCCTCTTTCACGTCGCCACACAGCTGTTCTGATATGGTTTATATGCTGGGAGATAGAAGGGCGAAGAGTGACGTAGGCTACTTTTTACCACGCTCTCTCATTCCCATGAGAATATCGATGTTTTGTCAGACGATACGTATTTAGTAGTTCCAGACGTTGTTAATAGATGGCGTTAGTAAAATTCATTTGCAAGTTTTGAATTACGCTATCAAATGCTAATGTTAACTTCCCTTTGATGGGGCGGGCGAAGCCGCGGGTAAGAGCTAGTAGTAGAATAAAAGTGAACTAATGCATATTTGTATAAATAGCAATATTATGAGTGTATTTCTCGAAGTTTCCTAAAGCCCGTGGTAATCTAGCGGAAGTTACGTTTTTTTTATCCTTTTCTAATACGAACTTTTTTCGACAGATAAATATTAAATAATTTAGTATTTTGAATATTCCAATCAATTTGTCGAAATTTTAATTCGGTCACTTTTATTCTCAATATACGATATGCCAGAGACGGTCAATAATACGAGAGAAGTAGCATCAATCCACAGTTAATCTGTGAATAAGATGTGAGTAGCTGCTGCTGCTAATATAAGGCCAGGAAGCTCCCCCCATCAACCCCTCTCATTTGCTTTTACTCTCTGTTCCTTGATCTTCTCTGTCTATTTTTTTATACTTCATTGAATATCTTCACAAATTCTACTTCTTTACCATATTTAAATACTTTACACTAGCGATCAAGAAACGATTTGGAATAATATAAAAACAAACTTACCTTTTCTCGTAAGACGTCCACTTCTTGCCGATTTTTCAGTCCTTTCACATCTGAAAATGATAGTATTGTACAGTTATAAAATGTTTTACAGAGATTTTAAATCATAAAACTCAAAATGGCAACATAACATTAAGAGTTCAATTCAAGGAAAAAAGTTGAATCTCCCATCACTGGCATGCGTGTTATTGACCGGAGTGGATGTTGTTACTCAGGAAGATTCCGCTCCCCATCTCTTTGATTTAGTCCCTAAGTCGCCATCCATGACATCCACAAGACGAATCCGTTTTTTGTGTTACTATTTAAAACCGACAATACACAACACATAGTCAAACGTTAAACCCACGAGTTGACGACCCGAGCGTGGCCGAGCGGTTACCATACCGGTCTGACGCGCAATGAGTTCCGGGTTCGATTCCCGGCTAGACAGGTATCTGAATGATGAGTTTAATGTTCTGGGTCTGGGTGTTTGTGTTTTCGTCTTTGTGTGTGTCCATGGTACCCACAGGAGAAAATCCTAGTGTGGGGCTATGGGTGTAGAAAGCGTGTAAAAAAACAAATATATACAGAAGATATACAGTGCACCCACCAGGGTTGAGCAGGATGATGGCCTTGAGCGCGACGTACTCGGAGTGGTCCATGCGCAGCGTGCGCATCTTGAGGGACAGCTCCGACAGCACGCGGTCGAAGATCTGCCCCACGCCCGCCTGCAGCGCCGAGTTGCGGTGCAGCGTCATGCCTGGAGAATGAGTCGGTACACGTCCATGATTATCATTATCATTTATATTAGCTTAGCGATAAAAGCATGGTGCAATTAAATTATGGGTCACAATAGACAACGGACATATTAATTAAACAATATACTTGAAGTTGAATAGTCATTATTGTCCATGAAATAACCAATTTATGGACAATTTACATTTACATTTTTGTCTAAATCTATAATCTATCAAAAAATTGCAATTTTCGAAACCGATCGTTAAAACACTATCGTTATTCTATCTTAGAAGAATGCGTAGTGCGTTTTGTTAATTGCCAGTAATCGATTTTATCAACAGAACTTTAGTTAACAGCACGACAACGACATATTTTTGTTTAATTATAACGTCACTAATATAATATAATGAATGGTTGAATGCTGCAATTCGCATTTCGCTCATTTGTTTTTTCAATTTCCTCTATAACAATTAAATCAAATATTCAGATTGATTACGGCAAGCACTGCAAGAATTAGGCACTTTAGTGCATCATTTCGATGAATCAAATAATCTTTTCTTAGAAATAAATCAATATTAAAGGACGACGGGAAATTTGCGGTGTAGTCATAAGCAAAAACCTTTTAAAAGTACTGAAGACGATCAAAATGTAGACATTACCAGGCATTAGGCACATGAGCTGCGGCGGCGAGGATGTGCGTGTGCCGTCCATGTTCTCCCGGTCGTCCTCCAGGTACTGAAAACGTATCACGTTCAAATATTAATATTAAAGATAGTCAAGTCAATATTAACAGTCTTTTAATTACGTAGTAATGGTTTTTATCTTTTTATAATTTCTATCTGATGGTAAGCGGCCACTGCAGCAGTATTAAGCGGAGATAGGTATAACGGCGATGCTACATAAGCGGAGCCACAATGAGTTCTAAGTCATTAATGTGCCGTCTGGTGTTGATCTCAAATAGCTCCACTGTCTCTCTTTACGACGAAGACGACTAAGGAACAAAATTCAAGAGTTGGGCAACAGCTTCTTTGTATGTATCATTACTACAAATTATAAACAAAGTCGCTTCGCGCTGTCTGTGCCTATGTATGCACAGACAGCGCTTAGATCTTTAAAGCTACGCTACGGATTTTGATGCAGGTTTTTTAATAGCGTGATTCAAGAAGGTTTGTATGTTTTGCATGTATAACACATACATAATATAGTGGAGGAACATGGATAATTTTAGATTTTTAACTTTTAGACGGAACGAAGCGCCGGGTTAACTAAACTAGCCTTTAATATTCCTTCAATCACCAAAGCATATGCTACGCGTAGTGGCTATAAACTGATGTTTAGATATTATGACTGTTCCCTTAATTTCCGATAGAAAATAGCAACGAGAGCTTTTGTCACTTCTTATAACTATTTACTGGAATACAAAGGCGATTAATTTACTTAAATGACGTTTATTGTAAATATAAGTTGGAAGATTGTAGTCGCCGCGCAAGTTCCTAACTATGGCCGATGAAATAAAACGTCTTTGTATTGTATAGGCCTACAGAGGCACTTGCAAATCATAACTTATTTATTTATATTTTTTATTTATTCATCATTCATTAATATTTATTCTTTCACTACTACCGGATCAGAATACTACTTCGAAAGAGAGGACCTGGCAAGAAACAAAGCGGGTTTGTCTTTTCTTTTGTAACCGGGTAACTTAAGTATTACCAATTAACTATGATCACTCTGATGCAAATTTTACAAATTGCAACAGGCACCTTATCGGTGCAGTGGGCTCCGGGTTCCATCCCCGGCCAGACAGATATCTGAATGATTTCTATTCAGGACACAGGATAAAATCCTATTGCGGGACTGAGGTATAGACAGCGTTTATCGTCAACCCATTATTGTCCCACTGCTGGGCACGGGACTTCTTTCAGAAAGTGTGAGTTTTAGGCCATAGTTCACTGCGCTGGCCATAGTTCGCTGCGAATTGGTGCGAATTTTTTGTTCTTTTTTTTTAAAGAGCTCTCGGGTGGGTAGGTTTCCTCACGACATATTCCTTCGCGAGAAAGCGTTTGGCTTAGTTTAATCAAATGTTTTAATCATCACCTAGACTATCACTGTGATGCAGTAAAAATAGCTCCAGGGGTAGCTCACCTCCATGGACCTCCAGGCGATGGCGAAGAGCAGCAGCTCGTTCCAGGAGGCCTTGATGAGCAGCACCTGGTCGTCCAGCTCCAGCTGCCCGAAGTGCGGGATGTCGCGCGCCCACACCACCAGCGCCGCGATCTGCTTGTTGCCTGGAAACATGAGGAACATGTGCTAGTAACATGCGAATTTTCAATTGATATTACTAATACATTTATTTTAATTTGTTGTGTATTCATAATATATTAAACTACGCTAACGAATTAGGTACTATCCTGTAATGTTAGACGTAAGGTGTAATTTATAAATAAATAAAAAATAAAATAAATTTTCAAATGTACCGGAACATTGTCATTAATATTTTTAACTTATTTGTAGAAGTATGTTTGTTAAGGTTATTCCCATAGTATCCTATGTTAATTTAGGGCATTAACATAATGTGTCTGCCGGATTTAAGCTGAATCTAGCTAACCGGTAGTATTTGCGTGAAAGAGCAACAAACACATACATCCTCACAAACATTCGCATCTATAATATTAAGAAGAAATAAGATAAAACTTTGTTATTCGTTTAATTGTAGGGCGGACAACAGGTCCAGCAGAATTTCTGTCGAATAGAAATAGACAAGGTGGACTGATGAACTGAAGAAGACCCGCCGTCTTCTAAACACTGGATTCGCATGGCTGAAGACCGGTCGAAGTTGCGACCAGATTAAGGGAGACTTATTTCCAGCGGTTGATTTTCAAGAGCTGATGGATGGAGAGATGGATTATAATGTGTAATTATAATATCTGTAATGCACATTACTGCAAGGTTATGAATCTCTTGTGAAGGTGTTAGAACCAGTGTAGTTCGACCGGGGAAGTACCACCGCCACATCTATTTCGAGCGTGAAGCATTTCTTGCGTTTCGATATAAGGGTGTGGTTGCCGGCACACTTTTAATGAGGCGACCATCATAGTCCTCGGGAGTAGCAACGCATCTGTGTTTGACTTCAGATAGAGCCAAGTTCTCTATGAAGTTGATTACAGATGTCCATGGGCGGCAGTGACCACTTACTATCAGGTGGACATCATGCTCGTTTGCTACTTCAGACAAATAAAAATAATAAAAAAAAGACAAATAATAAAAAAAAAAATCTCAACAGTACGTGTTGTACGTAACATTCAAATTTACGCAGTCTCACACTTTCGCTCTCCAAAGCTATTTGTAGCGTTAAGCGGTCAGGTGGACATCAACTTCAATCTTATAAAAAAATAAATCTGGAACGTACCATTATTATGTAAACTACTTATGTATAAAAGGTCGTTCTAAGTGTATACTTTAGATAACAGAGTTGACAAACATTTAGGAACCAGTTTTGGTATTATGCATACCATTTTGTACACTTGTTCACATATTATAATAACATACATATTATAATACACATGTTCGAAGTTTTTCTGCTATGGAATTTTGTTTATGATTACGTCATGAAAGGTGACCAAACGAAAAACATGGAATAGTTTATACATTTTTGATGGAGACCTACGTGATACTTTATAATTCCTATGTTTTTAGGTTGACAGCGTCAGAAGAAGGGTAATGTTTTTCCAGCGCATGTATTAAAATTCAAAGTCAAAATTTTATTTCGCAAGAATATGGGTACATGAAATGATTGATTGTATTATACAAAGGTAGGTTCTTCAAGTTAAGCCCTTCAAGGCATACAAATTCAAATTACAAACATTTTTAGGCGCCAACTATGTAATATTGATTATGATATTAACTTTGACATATCAATTGACATGTCAAAGTTAGTTAAAGTTATGTTAACATTACTGAAATTTAAAATGGGTTGAGATTAGTCAAAATTAGTCATAATTACAAGACTATTATTAAATACCGTTTGACAATAACAATTGACATATGACACATCATTGGAATCGTTGATATCATAACTATTTTGTTATTATTTTGACGCAAAATCCAAAATCGATAAATAAATTGTTATAAATGCAAAAAAAAAACTACTGCTTACACAATCAATTAAGACTAAAGGAAATCAATAGTTTGCAAACAGTCGATAATTTTATTTTAATAAAATTAACAATATTACTTGTTATAAATGACTAGTTTTATGATTCTTAAATAGTGGGAAAATTCGAATAATCGATACCTATAGTTGAGAATTCTATCGAAATCCTGTTGTGTCTAATCTAAATGCAGATGTGATTAAGCACGTGCATTCAATATAATTTAACAAAATCTCTTGTATAACACGGATATAAAATATTAGCATAAAAATATCAGGGCAATGCTTGTTAAAATATGCAACGAAATAAGTACCCCAGTTTATAATTTTCTTTATCATCTAAATCCGTTTTCCATTCATGCAAATTTCACATTGTATATCACAATTAGATTATAATGTGTGTCATGTAAAAAAATTAACAGATTTAAAAGTCAAATCAGTGTTAGTTGCACTAAGCAAAAGGCAAGGTCCTAGAACGTGTAGGATAAAAACGGGCAGTTACCACCGCCACATCTATTACTAGTGTGAAGCAGTTCTCAAGTTTCAGAGCCAGGGTGTGGTGTGCCGGTCCACATTTATATGAAGCGACTATCACAGTCCTCGGTAATAGCAACGCACCAATGAGTGACTTCACATAGTCCATGTACATATATGGAGGATGGTCCATATATGGCAGTGTCTTACAGCACTTACCATCTTATGGATCGCATGTTCGTTTGTTACTTTAATCTAATACGTATGACAAAAATAATAATCGAAAATTACACAGAAAAAAATATCTTAAGTGCCATCGGGAAGTTGTAAGAAGCCCACCTATTTGACAGAGACTGGAGACGGGTGCTTTGTACCGCGCCGGCACGCTGCTGTCGGGGCCCACGCGCAAGAACTGGAAGTCCTCGCTGGGGTCCGCCACCAGGGACTCCATTTCTATCAGCCGCTCGATTGACAACTCCTGGAAAATGCAATAAACGTTGTTTAACACGGCACCCGGCTGATCTACACACATATTTTGTTTCATTTTTTATGTCCAATACGAAGATGCAGTCCACTTGATGGTAAGTGGCCACATTAGCTCGTAATCTGTATTTAAACCCAGATAAGAGTGTAGTCCTACCTGATGCAACTACAAATTTGTTGCTTATTTTGAGGATTAGGTTGGTCTATATACATTCAAATTTTGTCCCACGTGAAATAAGATTGGTTATATGTGTCCAACATAGTTTTTTTTTAAACCCAAAAAAAACGATAAACGAAACAAAGAATTCAGCTTACATTATGGAGGCCTTAGACATAACTCATTAAGTTGCATTCAATAAAGCAAGCAATAGTTACGCTAAGTTAGCATTTAAAATTTAATTGGGCATATTTTAGAATGGGCAGTCTAAAAATACGTGAATCACTGAACTTTTCTAACATCTATCCAATCAAAAGAAAAAGATCAATTAATTTAATTATTTGGACAATAAAAATAATATTACTGCATAGAACGCGGCACGTATGTGTTTTTTAAAATATGCAAAAGTCAATTTTAAAATATTTAAATAATCATACCTAATAATAGCTCACTGGAAGTATACCTACATGCCAATCAAAAACTAAGCTGTTGCATACATAAATATGTAAAACCGATGTTTTACATAATCATATTCAACGATAACGAGATTAATAAAAATATTATTTATAGCTTAATAAAACGTAATTAAAACACGTTAAAATAGATTCTCGAACACTCAAGGAATTTATGGTAATTTCGTGGTAATGTTTGACAGTACGATATACCTATGTATTCGGTAAAAGCCGTATATAATGCCGCGTCCGCACGCTTACCAAACCTCAACAAGCCATCACAAATTCAACGACGCGTTGCTACTCCCGAGGACTATGATGATCGAATCATATAAAAGTGTGCCGGCAACCACACCCTTCCATCGAAACGCAGTATCTGTTTCTCGCTAGAAATAGGTGTAGCGGTGGCACTTCCCCGGTCGAAGTACACTGGTCCTACCACCTAACTTAAATACCATGAAAGGTTTAAAAGGTGATATAACTTCTTATTATTCAACAGCTCTATACTATGTATATGCTGTGTTATGAGTTTTAAGGGTGTATTAAGAGAGATATAAGTATCCAAGGCTTTCCAAATTCCTCAGGAGTAGCGACGTATCTGCAGCCACCCAGCCAGCCAGGATTGTATCTTATCTGAAGTTAATTACAAACTGCCTATGGCGGTAATTGTCACTTACCATGGATTACATCTTCGTTTACTACTTCAATCAGATAAAACAAGTAAATATATGTTTTATCCGTATATATCCTTATAACTTACTTTGAAATAGGTCAGTGGAAAACCAATTTTATTATCACGCCATGGGTACTTTACTTTCAAGGTTTCCCGTATATATATTGACCTTCAATCCAACATAACATTTACGAATATTATTTATTTATCCGCCGGAAATTATAATAGTTACGATAAGACCACTACATGTATCCGCTACACGTAAATTTCACCTCATATATTATTTTAAAATAGCTTATTATTACCTCTCATAATTCTATCACTGTCACTACATTATCGTATCTATATATAACACTAGGCTATACCCGCGGCTTCACCCGCTTCGGTCGTCTCACACCGTCGTATTTTTATCTGCTAAATAAAAAAGAGGTATATTAAGGTACATAACCGTACTTTACATTACATAGGTATGCATGGTGAGGAACGTTTAATAATATTATTTTTATTTCTATTGGCCCATCATGGCGGCAGTTGATAAATGATAAGTTGAATTACTTATTATTTTGAAATATGACAAGTGTGTAGAGGTTGAAAACTATGTGTTAATTATATTTTTATTGTATAATATGTTTTCCATGTTCCAATTATATAGATAAAAAACTGTAATACCTAAAGTTATATCAGATAGTCCTAATAAATTACGTCATCATATACTATACTATATATACTAGTATATTAATAATCCTCACGGAAGCAACAAGCTGCAGCCTACACGACCGCATCTCTGGGGACCGGTACTGTGTGATAAACATGCATGGGAATATGGCCGACAATATCGCAGATAAAAAAATAAGTTAACAACTTCATACTAACTTACATGGTTACTCTTCGGAAATATATTTAGAAAACAAATAATACATAGACAATTTCTGTACTCAAAACGTGGAGCTTTGAGTACAGAAAGCGTTTACTAGGACTTTCTTTGGTGTCGTGGGTGCCACGGACAGAACAAGAATCTAAATTATCCATTCAGACATAGTGCGTGTCAGACTGGTATAGTAACCGCTCCTCTACACGGGTCGTTATGATCTGAATACGATGATGCCCTCATGTTATACACGAAAAGAGCAGTGATAGCCTAATGGTTGAAACTTGCCCTCTCGATCGGGAGGTCCGAGGTTCAAACCCAGGCACGCACCAATGATTTATGTGCGTATTAGAAATTAATTATCACTGCTTTTCGGTGAAGGAAAACATCGTGAGGAAACCTACACACCCGAGAGTTCTTAAAAAAAAAAAGTTCTCGGAGGTGTGTGAAGTCCACCAATTCGCACTTGGCCAGCGCGGTGGACTATGGCCTAAACTTTCTCATTCTGGGAGAAGACCCGTGCCCAGCAGTGGGCCAATAATGGGTTGATGTGGATGTGGATTATACACGAAAACAAAATAGAGCCTCTATAGTCTATAGCGTTTCGCTCCGATAAAATGTAAATGTTACTTTATAGGTATTCCTTAACCATTTGATATAAAACCTGCGAAATTTCCATTCTAGTGAGAACAAATGAATCCATAAATTTAAACTAAAGTGGCAATTTATGTAAATAAATCATACTTAGTAATTCCAATGCTAGATTTTATTTATACATGAGAGAATTCTAGACCAAATCTAATAACATTTATGCTCATATAATAATGATTTATGTAGCAATATTTCATTCAGTCCCGATGAGTGGCTACCGCAGCGCATAATCGACCCTAAATAAAAGACCTACATATATATACATTGCACCCTTGAAGATTTTAATTGGCCTAATTAGTAAAGAGTGACCAAATGGACTGTGCATATTGTAAGTCTTAACCGTCTCGTTAGTAAGAACAGAAAATAGCATCAGGTAAGGCAAAGTACCTGCAACACTTCCCTAATAAGAATTTTTCATTCCCAACCTTTGAATATTTAAGTAGCTAACGAGCGTGCAGTCCACCTGATGGTAAGTGGTCACTGGCGCCCACGGACATCTGTAAGTAACTTCATATAGAACATAGGTTCTATCTGAAGTCAATCACAGATGCGTTGCTGGTTCCGAGGACTGGGATAATCGCCTCATGGATAATGTTTGCCAGCCACACCTTTCCATCGAAACGCACGAAATGCTTCACGCTTGAAATTTGTGTGGCGGTGGTACCTCCTCGGTGGAACTGCACTAGTTCTACCTGGTAAACCGCCTATCTAGCACCGGTACGCCTATCCTGTTTAAGCAAACGTGACTTTGCGTCGACATGTATATAAAATACGATTCTTGCTGAACAGAAGCTATGTTTAAGATCAGAAGCTATACGAGATGAATAGGACACGTGTCCTGTTACAGGGGCTTTTTATAATCAAAATCGTATAGGATCACCAATCGCCCTTGACCACACAGGCGTCGTCCCCGGAAACGCCAGCTGGGGGCCAACAAAGGGCCTTTTTTGCACGCCCGGGCACACGCCAAGGGCAATCATTTCATAGATTACGAACAACTTCTCAGTAATAACGCGATATACGATACAAGAAATTTCGACGAAAAATTCTACACCAGTGGCTCGACACGTAACTTGATTACAGCGTATTAGAAACGGGTAGGTATGTGTTATTTTTAGTACACACATTCGCATGTAAAGCAAGTTTTTTATCATGGTCTCTTGTATTTATTTTCTATTTAAAACTTGACTGATGGAATTATGATCAATCGTCATACCAAGATAAAACTTTGCATATTAAAAAATGAGTTATGCAAAAGCAATAGAACACAAAAAATATGCAAATAGCAAACATAAGGTAACAGCTCAATTAATAAATACATGATTATTCAATTATACTCCCTCTGCCTTTAAGTAAGTCGCATACCGTTCATTACTGTTCTATACAAGACCCGTAACTGCGTAGGAGATTGTCAACATATATTTTTGGCGAAACAAAAAGGAAAACAAGTTTGCACAAGGAAAACATTAAGCACAACTCCTTAAACAGGATATTATAAGCCCTTGACACTATTAAAGTAGGTTATCAAAATTCCCCAAAGCTATTATAGTCTACGTAGGGCTCTTGTACGAGGAAAAAGAAAGGTTTCTTGAAATAAACCATGATATATTCCACAATTATATATAGCATGGGCTAAGAACCTTTAGTTGGGGAGAAGTAGGGGAGGTGTCCGGAATAAATAGACATCGAAATTTATCGAAAAAAGGAAAATAGTCCGTCTGAAGATTTATTTCTTTTTTACGTATGCCATGCAGGGAGGGGGGGGGGGCATTTAACCTCGCCCTATGTACGCCTATAATATGCGTACGTACGTATACATAGATACTCTTTTTATCATTATCGCTGTAAGACATCTGGAATTAATCTCAAATAGATCAGGAATCCTACGTGACTCTGAGCACAGATGCGCGCTACCCCTAGGGACTGATGCCGCATGTAAGTATATACATGTGTTACTTGCTACACCGTGCCAGAATTATTTTATTATTTGATAGTGTAAAGACGGGTTTAAATTATAGAGCATACTGCGATAAACATTGATCTATTGCGGTTATTTTTTTATTGCCATTCAGAGCAGGATATCTCATCGCAGATATTACTGACTGTAAGAGGTTACCTTGGTCACCGTCTATTGTTGGCGCAGCTCATGAAAACAACTTAAGACATTGATACTTACACGAAGATTTTAACTATGCCCAAAACTCCTACCTCGTACTTACTTTTGTGAGATTATTTTAACGTGAGTTGATTAAGTGCACCTCTCGGATAACCTCTTGATTACTCATTTCTTTCCATTTGGTGTTGATTACCAAAGTTTGCTTAAAATGGCTACGAGATTTGAAGTGTGCAATACGATAACTGCAGCCCCACGTAGATAGGGTCTGGTGGTAAGCCACCACACCAACTGGACTCGTGGCGGTCCTCCATGGTTCGGCTTGCACGCTCGTTTTTGCCACGGACGTGCAAGTTGTGGAATGAGCTTCCTCCTGAGGTATTCCCGGAGCGCTATGACATGGGGTTCTTTAAGAAAGGTGCGAAAAGAGCTCTCCTTCAAAGCCGGCGATGCATTGGCGACTCCTCTGGTGTTGCGAATGTCCATAGGCGACGGTGACTACTTTCCATCAGGTAGCCCGTCTACCTTATCGTTAGGTTAAAGTATAAAAAAAAGACTATCTACGTGGTGCTGCAGTTATACCATGGAGAGATCCAATCCCACTTTGTACATAGCATTACATAGCATACATGCAACAGAAATAAGAAAGAATATAAAAAAGGCGTTAACGTTAATGATAGAGCCGCCGCGATAATATTGCAGTGGCTCTATCGCCTTCGCATCATTATGTTTACAAAACAAATAGCTAAAATAAAACCAGCTCGATACGCGAAACATAAACAAAGAAATCTATGCGCGTCACAACTCATTTCATTTCCAGTGCAGTCACTGTACTTAATTGCTCCGAGACTTTTATTGGACGAGCTCAATGTTTAATTAGTTACGAGTAATGAGAGACAGATTGATGTACATCTAAGCGTTTCGGATTTTTAATGTGACTTCGAATAAGTATTTTGATCTTCTTTCGAACGCGTAAATATTTGCTTAGGACCGTATTAACTTAGGGTTTATCAATGCGAGGTTACTACCCCATCGCGTTTACACGACCACATATTTGTGCTCATGGGAGCTTTCAATTCAACGCCGCGCCGTCTTAAACGATGCGGGGTTCCCTAGGGACAACTGAAATTGAGGCCATTTCAATAAACTCACATTGAAACATCTGTATTTCTGATTGTTTACAATCAATAAAAATATAATTAAAATTATGTATCTTAATTAAAAACGCCGGGCATTAGCAGGGACTTTCAGGGTAGGACAGATGAATTTATGGGAAGTGACGCAGCATAAAATTTATAAAATTGTAGGGTTGAATAAGCAAGGGTGTAGACGGGTGGAGCCGAAAGGGTAATTTTGTACGGTAAATCAATCCTAACACACAAGTAAATTATATAAGCACGGCTCCTTTGTGGTAGAGAATAGTAGAGATACGCCACGAACTGAAATCTAAGCTTTTACGTTTATGTCATTATTATCGAACCGTTGAGATTTTAGTCATAGTGACGAACCAGTGGTTACCATACGGATCTGACATACAGAAGGTTCCAGGTTTGATCTCTGGCAAAACAAATAGATGAGTCCCCAGAACAAAATCGTATATAAAAAATACCTATTTACAGTATGAAGATGTGTTTGTGTATTAGTTTTTGTGTGTGTCCATGGCACCAACGATACATGCAAAGTCGTAATGTGCGCTTTGAGTGAAGACAACGTTGTTTATTTATTTGTAGCCCATGATAGCAAAGGATGATAATCTTCAACAAATCAGAAATTTTTCCTTCGGATTTGATCCTGCATTCAGAAATGAGATGACCGAAATTTCCACCTAGTCTATCGTATCATTAGAATAATTCAATTCAAATTAACTTTTAGGAAAGATACTCCATCTTAGTTAAAACTCTATTAATAGTAGAGATACGACGAATAGTAGTTTCACCGAATAACCGAATATTATTCGGTTTAACTTTTACCGAACCGGATATTCGGCCGAATTATTCAGTTTACCATATCTTATTAAAAAACGACTGCGAAAATATGTTCATAAAAAATAAATATTTGAGGTTAAAAAATGAATGAGTTTAGAAAAAAAAGAGAATTTGATTGAGAATTCATAAAATGTTGATTTGAAGTTTAATTGCTTTATATTATAAGCTTTATTCAACACTCTATTCATAGGATTTATTTGACTTTAATATGAATCTTACGTAAAAAGGTTTGTCTTTTATGCTATACCACGACGTGTAGCCAAGAAAATAAGAAAAACTCGAACTGAATATATTCGGCACCAAAACCGAATAATTCGGCCGAATACAATTAGTGAAAAAGATGCCGAATACGCCGAATACCGAATAACAACCGAATATTCGGCGCATCTCCAGTTAATTAAAAGCTTTTATAGGTATATTGAAATTGAGCACCCCTAGCCTTCCATATATCTTTGCTGTTATTTACGTCTACAAAGGTTGTCTGGTAGAGATCGCTATCAGCGATAACACTCCTTTTGATAACACTGCGTGAATGTGTTCTTTGTAATTATTATTATAGTGATGTTATTTTCTTTATGTACAATATAATATATTGTCTTTGTATTTCTGCTACTTAACATTGAACCAAACAGTAAGGGGATATAGATCGAGTATGTTTAGTCCGGGAAAGTACCTCTGCTGTCCCTATTACTAGCGAGAAGCAATTCTTTTTCACTTTTATATAAGTTGATCACCTTAGTCTCCGAGACTACAAACGCATCTTCTGACTTTCGATTTTAGATAGTAAGAACCCTTCTTCTACGTAACTTTGCTTATAGGTGTCTGTGGGCGGCAGTGACCGGTTGCCATTAAATGGACTGCATGGTCATTTGTTTATTAATAACAAAAAGTCCAGAAAGTATCCACGACATATGATCGAATAACAATATTTTTTTCTTTATGTTTGTGTGGCCACACTGGCAAATTAATCAAACCTGTAATGGTAGTTGCGTTTATGTGTTATAAATAAATAAATAAACATTATAAAAATAAGCAGACTTTTAAATACTGACATTACAAGAATATTAATTATTACTTCAAGTATTTCATTCCACAAAATCAATTATCTTTACGCCAACAATATAGTCGAATACAGGCGTTGAATAACTAATTTACTTGGACGCCACGAAATTACTTTGATAACTTTCACTATACAAGCAAATTTTCTCAAAAACAACACAACATTCACGATATACGTATACATGTACGATGTTTATACACGCCTTTATATAATGACAGTTAAGAATAATTAAATGAAGCAAGATGTGGAATGAAATGAAATGAAATGAAATGAAATTTATTTATGGCATGTTCTTATTTTTGCATAGGCTTATTGGGGCACATACAAATTGTCAGTTACATATATTTTTCTTCTTACACTACTACCGGATCGGAACACGACCACACAACTGAGAAGATCTGGCAAGAAACTTGGTGGGTTTGTGTGTTGAATGAGCTTCCTCTTGATCTATTCCCGGAGCGCTATGACATGGGGATCTCCAAAAAAGGTGCGAAAAAGAACTCTCCTTAAATTGGCGACTCTGGTTTTTCAAAAGTCCATAAGCGACATTTACTAATTTCCATCAGCTGCCTTATCGGTAGGTTTCATTAAAAAAAAAAAGAAAAACATTTTCTCAAAAACAAACCATTATCGATACATGTACGTATACTTACTACGATGTTTATACAAGACTTGATATAATGGTAGTGAAGAATTATCAAATGAAAATAACGATAATGTACTTTGCCCCTTTGTGTTAGCTGAATGGATCCGTCAGTGCGTTGGCGGATGAAAAGTTTCACGGCAAACAACCATCAGACATAATGGAACATTACTGTATAAAAAATATGGAGACTACGTCATATTAAATAATGTCACCCTTTTCGGGTGAGTGAATGTTACGAAGAAAATAGTACCTACGGGTAACTTATCATCTGATTTAAATGTTAATACATTTTATATACATACTTTAATAATATACAATTATAAATGTATATTTAAATGTATTTATGTATGTATATACATAAATACATTTAAATGTAAATTTGTTGTCTTTTTCTTATTATTATTTTAAACAGAGTAACAGAGGAGACATGTTTTACATTGTTTTTTTTTTTAACACGCGAATCTGTTCAAAATAATTATTGCTTTACGATTGCTAAAAATATATTATGTATATTTACTTCACACTTATATATTACATGGGGGTAATTAAAATTATGAATTTGATATTTACTTTGTATGATAATGACACAAAGTTTTCCATAAATTTTAATCGATACCTACAGCCGTGGTAGTGAGACATCATCCATAATTTCTAATAACAAGATAATACATAGTTATACAGTCCTCCAAACGCACTTGGGCAGCGCGGTGGAGTATGGCCTTAAACTGTCTCATTACGAGAGAAGTCCCGGGCCCAGCAGTGGGACAAAAATGGGTTGGCAAAAATACAGTCTGACCGACATTTTTTTACAGATTTAATTTTGAAATCGAGTTAAACCTTACAAAATGGCATTTATTTTCAAATTAAAGTCAGAAACTTAGTTATGTTTTTGTTATAGATTGAAAACACGCCGCCGCCTCAACGATACTAGGATACATTATTAGTTGTACTCGATATGTGTGCGCAAATAGCTATTTGACACGCACACCTACAATACAATCCCGCAGATTAAATTATCGACTGGATGGATCTTTTAAAATTCAGAACAGTCTACTATATAGCCGACAATCTAAAACCGAGACAATAAAGTAATTAATAATTCTAAATCGACCGTTTGTTGATTTACGCTTACACTTAACGAGTTGATTACGTGGATACTTATCACAAATTTAATTTAGAATAAGTATCTACAATAATAGTTAAAGATCGTCCCATTTCGAGTGTAACAGCAATCAACACTGGCCAATACTGTTTATACTCATTCAGCCACGTTTGGGGTTGATCACGCACACTGTACATTTATCACACTCCTCAGGTAAAAAAGACCCTAGTTTGACCTGGAGTTGATTAAAGATGCCTCTGAGTGGTAATGACCACTCTTCATCGAATGTTTTGCCCGAGGACCAACTTGAAACTCTTCGAATTTCCGGACATATATGCCTCCTTTCCCGGATTTATTAAACATAGTTGACCCGGCGAACTTCGTTCCGCCCAAAAGTCATAAATCTAAAATTATCAGTGTTACTCCACTATATTATGCTTGTATAATACACAAAATCCTTCCTTTGGAATCACTTTATTTATTGAAAAAACTGCATTAACATCCGTAGCATAGTTTTAAAGATCTAAGCATACATAGGGACAGGCTTCGAGAAGCGACTTTTATACTGTGTACTGAAGAACTCTGAAGTTCTTAACACTGCTGTTATAAGGCAGAAAGAAGTGGCGGTGGTGTCTACTGAGCCCAACCCTGAAGGTATCTAAACTTTCAAAATCGTATAAAAATGAAAACCAAAAATTTTTAGAAAGAGCGACAGTAACCACGTATAATGAGACGGCTAGCACACTACATTAATTTCTTTAACAAAATACGTTATAAGTAACGACGTATCAAACAATCAAACAAGTAACTATTGGCATTACAATCACAAGCGTTTCCATGCTTCGGTAACGACGTTAAACAGTCGATCGCGATTGTTATTAACTAGCCAGCAACCAGTCAGCCATATAACAACTTTTCAGGCGATTCGACACCGGCTATAGTTAGCCTGCAGTACGATGTGTTTTTTTATAACATTGAATTAGCAAACGAGCAAGCAGCAGTCCACGTGATGGTGTCACTGCCACCCGAAAAACATTTTTAAGGAACTTTTCTTAATATATAAGTTTTATATGAAGCAATCACAAATACGTTGCTACTTCCGAGGACTAACATAGTCGCATATAAAAGCGTGCAGTCAACCACACCCTTCCACCGAAACGCAAGAGCTGCTTCACAGTAGAAATAAGGGTGGCGGTGGCACCTCCCCGGTGAACTATACTGGTTCTACCACCTGGTACAACTGTAATGTTTACTCGAACCAAGCACTGTTCTTGTTTTCACTTCATTTCAAAGTATATTGCAAGTTATGGCCGAAAAGAAGAAAAATGCTTGTTTTAAGAAAACATAATAAACTCATACTAAGGGTACAAAACTCTCTCAACCTAAGAGAAGACCCGTGCCCAGCAGTTGGACAATAATGGCTTGACGAAAGAATGGTACAGTACTATTGTACCGTAACCTCTATAGAAGTCATTATATATTTAACTATAGGTTTCAAAGAATGGAAAAGCATTTTAAGTGGGATCTTTAATGTCTCAGTACAGGTGTGGTATGCACGATGTCTGTATTAAGCAACAAAGTTGCAAATTACATACATAGAACACAAAATAATTATGTCTTGTCCGTCCTATAAACCTTTCGCGTAATTAATAAGTAGCGTCCGCGCGCGACTTCTTTAGCTCGGACTTTATCCTAGCACTGCCTCGCTGTTTCTTATGCGTTCAAAATATGTATAACTTTTTTACAAGTTTTGGTAGAGTCATGAAATATAGATTGAATGTTATCCTTCGATACGGGCTATAAATATGCATTGTACTTTGCAAATATAGGTGAATATATAAACAATGATTGTTTTGCCGAAAATACTATTTTAAACAGAGTAATACGTAAGTTAAACAGAGTAAACGTAAATAAACTCATACTGACGACCGATCGGTCAAATAGGAGTTAAGAGTGTATACTCTGATCACGCTAACAATTTCCAATGTTGTTGGCGATTATGTTTAAAATAATATATTATAACGATACTTTCAATCACAGTATTAACAATAGAAACATACACAAACTTTTGCAGTATTCTAAGTCTATGGGCACTTTAAAGTAGAATTAATCAGTAGTAACTATAAACTGCCCTCCACCTCCAGATTTTTCTCTTTATTGCACTTATATGCCCCCGATTATGTAATTGTGACAGTTTTACAAATGATTCATAAAAAAGACAACTTGAAATACCTTTTTGTAATATTCCACTCCTATATATCGTTCCATTACCAATTGGCTATTTAATTTTTAATGCTAACCATGGTTTTAGAACTAATGATTGGACAATTTAATCGATTTTCCATAAATGTGCTTGGACAAAGGTAGTCTAAGCGTGCATAACTAACGTACTCGTTCGAATACACATAAATGTGTAATGTTTGTTGCAATCCATAGATACTTCATGAATACTTATTGATATATTACTTTATGTAAGAACTGAGCTGACATACCCCACAAAGTCTGATATATATCCAGGTCTTATAGATTAGAAGTCAAAGCAGCACTTTTAAACTGGGGAAACAAAAATCCGAACTAATTCTAAAACTAATTCACCTGGCAACAAGTGTGCCTTACTCCTACCATTCATACCTTAACAGATTAGGTTAGGTTAGGTCTCGTTAATACGCGCCGGGGACGCAGGTAGCGTCCGCCCGGCGCGGTGTCCCTGTAGTTCCGGGACCAGAATAGGACTACGGTACCCTCTGCCTGTCGTAAGAGGCGACTAAAAGAGGGTTCCGGGGTTGCGGGCGGGAAGAGTGGGAGCTCGACCGAAAAAAAAAGGTCTCGTTAATAAAAAATATTTAATACGAAATACCGAAGTTTGTGTGGCTGATGTGTGTTCTTTCACGCAAAACTATCGGTCGAAATTCCAGAAATTTTGCACACACATAATTTATGACCTAGATTGCCTGTGTGGTCGCATGTCGCCGTAAGGAACAGAAGGTGCAGAACCCGAAAGAGGTTTCGCGCACAAAGGACTCGATTGTGATACGTTGCAGATCTGAGTCCTCCCACGCAGCGCTGATGAAGGCCACAGCGGGGGTTTTAGGGAGGCAAAACTTCCACATAACCCGCCCCTCTCCCACGGCATCGGGTACCTTTTGAAGGTTTCCCCTCGTAAACATCATTAAGGTATCTTCTATACTAATATTATAAAGAGGAAAACGTTTTTTTTTTGTATGTTTGTCATGAATTAACTTAAAAACTACTGAACCGATTTTTAAAATTCTTTCACCATTAGACTGCTACATTATCTCTGAGAACTCCCTATTTTTATGACTAGAATATATAAGGCGTCATTACAGTCTGCGTAAACGAAGTCGCGTCGATTCAGCTAGTCGTTACATAAAATAACTAAATACCCAATTTTTATATGTCTAATCATTTAAATAGAAGGAAAAGGAAGGTCCTCGAGTGGCGACCACATTTAGGCAAAAGGAGTACAGGTCGCCCCCTACCAGATGGACCGATGACCTGAAGAAGACAGCGGGAAACCGTTGGATTCAGAGGGCACAGGACCGGTTGGAGTGGCGCCATTTAGGGGAGGCCTATGTTCAGCAGTGGACATCAAAAGGCTGATGGATGGATGGAATCATTTAAATACTGAATTAGAGATATCAAGCTATTAAAGAGCGCCAGAGTAGTTAAAATTATTAAAGCATAGTTAAAATGTATAATTTATTCGTATGAGTATAAAATAATTGAACCTGAAAGTTGATTTACTAGTTTATTTTGCACAACATTTTCCTCCGTTTTATGACAGCGAATAGCCGGTTTCTCGGCGCGTATAAACATAAGAAATATAGGTATATGTGACGATGTATAAAATAAGTAATGGCGCCAATAGGTAGACTAATACATGATGAGTACCAATTTCCAGTAAGAAATTATGAAAGCCAAAGAAATGTTACCAATCAATGATTTAATAGGTTTATTTATATTAAACATCACTCTTTTCAAAGTACAATTTTCATTAGATACTCATAATTATGCGTGTTTCCACAATATCGAAATCTTCGGGCAATCTGTTTGTACAAATCTATTAACACAAATATTAACTCTTATATTTGTAAAGATCGAACAAATTGAGACGATTATTTTCCACGAAAACTCCATAGGGCGTAATCTATTTTACTCCCATTATACAAGCTTTTTCACGCGGCTCCACCGCTTTCTTTAGATTGGTAGTAATCTCAATGGAACCCACTGAAACCCCACATTTAGTCTGATATCTGATCTGAGCAGTGATAGCCTAATGGTTGAAACTTGCCTCGATTCCCTATCGAGTCCTAGGTTCAAACCCAGGCAGGCACCACAGATATTTTTAAAATTATGTGCCTATTAAAAATGAATTATCACTGCTTTTCGGTTAAGGAAAACACCGCGAGGAAACCTACACACCCGAGAATTCTTAAAAAAAAGTTCTCGGAGGTGTGTAAAGTCCGCCAATTCGGACTTGCGGCTCCACCGTTTGCTTTAGATTGGTACCAGACGTTTCGGTATCTCAATGGAACACACTAAAACCCCTCATTTAGTTTGATATGGCTTACTAAACTCGTCAAACTAAAACAAAACAGCGCCACACTACTCTTATGAGGCAATTAAGGTATAGTGGTAATCTCCACATCCCAACAAAGTTCTACGCCACAACCATCGTTCGCGTGGAACACGACGCCACTTTCTTCAACTCACTTTAATTAATCAGCGAAAATCAACCTAATTTATAAATATACTTAATTAATTTGATTTTCGTTTCAGAAAGTTTATTTTAATATGTAAATTTTCTGGAATTACCAGGCAAGTAATTTCTTGTGTGTCTAGACATTTCACTGTATCCTCGTGTTCGAAGTTCAGGTAGTTCACGGTCGTTACGTGGTAAGCACTTTAAATAAACAATTTGTATATGCGTCATTGTAATGGTCTTTTCAACAAACATGCAACACTTAAAGTAACGTGAAACGGAGAAATGATTTAATGCGATAATTTCTGCGCTACACTTACCTACCAGCAATGCGAAGACAAGTCGTATTTACATATGAAGAGGTGAATGTCTATGTCCAAAGTTAAGACCTTTATTCTTCTCGCTTTTAAGTTTACCGTCTCGATCAAGCTGTTTATAAGTTGCGCATACAGTCAATCCCAACGATATCGATTTATGTACTTATTTTCTAATTTCGCCTATAGACCGATCGTCTGAATACACAGTACACATAGAACAAGTACACACAGAACTGTTAGTATATCTATATAGTTTATTTAGAAAGTACCTAGTCGGTCTTAGGTGGATCTGCATAAATTTCATTTTTTGAGTTAAAGTTGTACATATGCGCTAGGTCTAAGTTTTTAATATAAGTAACACTGCAAAGAAGTACGCCTTTTTAATTTCATACGCATCAAATATATGCAAATATGTAGCACAGACTAACATCATTTCCATTTCCCATATATGAGCATCTTTTTTCTCCAAAGTCAAGTATTCAGCAATCAAGTGCTTTCAAGTGATATCCTAACTCACACTCTTGTAACTCGACTACCCTTATAAAATAGATCTTATGAATAGCTCATGATACGGTTGAAAGGCTATCCATGAGATCTATTTTATATTTCTTCTTTGATGATGACATGATTGACAGAAAGAAGAAAACATAGAACAGTTTAAGCAGACAGCTCACCTGCACAGAACTGCTAGGATGCGCGTCCTCAGCCCCCCTGGCCGCGCGTTGTCTCTCCTCTTGCACCGCCTCCCGCTTCATCCCGCACGCCAGACACTTCTGGTACCGGCAGAACTGGCACCGGTTCCGTTGCCGCTTGTCGATGATGCAGTTGCGGTCCTCGCGGCACGCGTACGTGAGGTCCTTCCGCACCGTCCGTTTGAAGAAGCCCTTGCAACCCTCGCAGCTGAAAAACGATTGTTAATATTAATTATTAGTTTTCATAAATATTAATTATCGTCTTTTTCATAATATTGAAATAGAAACGAGCCACCTGTTCGTTAGTGGACACTGCCATAGATGTTAATCAATAATCAACCTCCGATGAAATTAGGGTCCTATCCTAAGGTTGGCAACACATAGATGCTTTGCTGCCCCTCAAAATTAAGCTGTAACACCTTCAAGAGGTTGTCTCCCTTCAAACCAGATCAAAGCAGCGCTTAATAATACTAGTATCATAGGTGTGAGGCTCGAAATTGGAGGCACTCCTCCGGATTCAAGTCATCGAGGTTTCTACCAATTTTATCAAAAAATATTGCTATACCGACACGACATCTTAATTTATGTAATTTTTAACACAATGATGCAATATTTTATTCCATTCCATCTGAAGAACAATCGATTTCATAATAACACAAAGTTAATTAATGCTTTCATGTAATGTTGATTGTAGAAAACATAAAAAAATATAAAAATCATACGATACATACAATGACTCAGCCTAACGACGAAATTTTACCAGAAATAAGAGAGATCATTAATCTACTTATTCAATTCAACGCCTTTTCATACACGCGGAACTTTCGACTCCAGGTATTTTGTTTTCATCGTCGAATAATAACAGTAACGCGAAAATATTTTGTGTAACTCGTAATAAAATCTAACACAAATTATGATTTTAAATCCACGTAATATAAAACGAAACAATACGAAAATTAGACAACCTAGACTGTATAAAAGGTAAAGCAACATGTATTATCTTAAATAATAATTCAAATACATGTTTCTTTACCTAAAATACATAATTAAAAACATAATTTATCATAACACAATTCTTTGTGTTATGATAAATTATGATGGAATGTAAGTAAACTTATTTATTGTAATAGGTAAATGTATTATGACTATGAATAGCCGTTTAAGTAAAGCGCTATTTCGATAATTCCTTAAGAGCATACTTAATATTCATGGTGCCCTGATGTTGCTTTTTTATAACTATATCTCTACAATATAACTATACTTATACAACACCGAACTGGTCACGTAATTAACAGATTTTATGACAGTTCAAACTTTTTTGTGGTTCAAATTTCAACACTTCCATTCTCGTTGGACACACGTCATCGCCTCAATATAGCACATCATATTCAAGGAAAATGTTTACAGATATGTGAAATGACTCAAAATACAACCGAGTTAACCAGGTCATGGATTTTAGAGGCATGTTAATAAGTCGGAAAGTCTCATCGCATCGCAAAACTGTAACCGCACATTATGCTGTCAAACACAGCAATTTGTATCACGAAATGGAAATTAGGATCAATCGGCATCGATTAAGTCGCTAAAAACGTTAAGGTAAATAGCAGTTACCCGGCAACAGATACAAAACTAAATAGCGTATTAACTACATTGGAACGCACAAATGTCTAATGTCCAAATATAGATTGATTTATGAATGACCGTTTATAGTATCTAAATTATTCTTAATAGTGTCATTTGTAATTTGGACGAAGTGTGCATCATGAATCAATTTAGCGTATTGTAGTCTATTGAAGTGTGTTCAAGTGTTCGAGTCGAAAAAAATATTGATTCGGTTGAGTAATGCTGAATTGATGTCACCGTTAACAACGCTTCGTAAGAAAAGTATGCACTTAAGCAATTCTCCCCGACGGGTTCATTAATAACGTGATTACCCTTTAAGAGGATGACACCAGACACGGTTGTAACTTTAAATCAGCTTAATAAGTTTATGTCCGGTACTGAGACCGAGCGAAACGGACTTCAAGTTTACTGGTTATTATCAATTATTAAGATTGATTCATTCATTGGTCGCAGCATCGACAACGAGTCACCTGACTCAAATATGTATAAGATCATCGCTCACAGTTTGCCGCGGGCAAATATTTATGAGTTAAACAAACCAAGCGTGAAACAGATATCGAAGTTATGGACATGACAGTATCATTATTACATAGAAAAGCTTACCTTTTATTTGAAAAGAAATCGAGGTGCTAAAATTTACGACGCTTTGGATCGATGAAGATACACGGGTTCCACCGTCGAGCGCCAACGAATCAAGTTTATAGACCCTTTACGATATTTTAATAAACCTGCTTATACTTTGCTCCAACAGCTCCAATATACAGCAAGAAATTACGAGCGATAACTTGCACCTAGTAAAGACATTACGACGTAGGCGCCAGAAATGTCAAATAAATCTCCACAATATTATATTTATAAAGGATTATTCTTAGCTTCACAAATATATTTGTAACGGACAAATCTTGTGAATTATTTCGAAGCGAATTCTGATAAAGCATTTTGATGCATCTGGATGCTACCTACAGCTTGCGATTGTCATGGAACCGCATGCTGTTAATTTTATTTCCTCCTGGTTATGATTACTTCAGGTTGAATCCATATCAGAAATGCTGTACTCATCTTAAAAATGGAGATTCACTCGTTTTGAATTAGTAACATCACTACATAGTATAAAACAAAGTCGCTTACCTCTGTCTGTCCCTATGTATGCTTAGACCATTAAAACTACGCTATGGATTTTAATGCATTTTTTTTAAATAGGTAGAGTGGTTCAAAAGGAAGGTTTTAATGTATAATACATACATAATACATGCCTAATATAGTGTTCCTCCACTACCATTGACAATTTCAGATGTGACTTTTAGGCGGAACGAAGTCTATAGTCCAATAATTTCCGACTAATCCGTTTTTATGATGCCCAACTCATATACTAACTCCTATTCAACAATCCATCATCTAAATTACAATAAAACCACATATAAAAAAATCTTATCTTGCCTATATTTTCTTTAAAGTTTTAACATTTAATAACTTCGCCTTAAGTTGTCGACATATGCATGTAATTATTTGTGCAAAGCAATTTTCGCAAGTACACCCACAGACATTTAGTGGACAAAAAATACTTTCACTTTACAATACAAGATACCAACCATTAAGAGTGCGGCTTGTTTAATGTTTCACAATTAGCATCTTAAAATTTAAACTCTTAAATATAGGCATATTATTGTCGAAACCATTTTTCTACTTAGTTATTTGACAGGGCTTAATTTTAAATGATTATTTCGGTTAAAAAAATAATGTTTCGAGATACTAAACCAAAAGAATAGCTATATACAGAATTTCAATTAGACAAATAAACAATTTCAAAGTAAATAATGTAATTGACTCCATAAAGAACCCTTATTCTATATGAAGTTGCTTACAGATGTCAATGAGCGCCAGTAGCCACTTATGATCAGATTTGACTGCGAACGATATGATTTTTTTAAATTAATATATGTAGACCGGTTCATGATCGGTATGTTCATTAAAATTCAGCTGGAAGATAAGTTAAGTTTTTTTTTTTTTTAATTTCACGACAACACAGAGGACATTGTAAATAAAAATATGGCTACTTGGTAAGGTAAGCGTGGGGATTTATAACGCGATCCATTTAAGGGACTAATTTAAATACATGTTTATTTAATACAATCATATCGTAAATACCGTACATAGTAAAAATCTGAAAATTAAATATGACCCTCTTTATTATACGCGATAAACAAATGGAAATAAATAATGGCACGGAACACACAATAAATCGTTGGTAACGTATAATTACGATAAATAACAGAAATCATTAATATGCCAAAAAATGTTTAGCACTTAAAACAAACAAGAAAGTAACGCCAAATTATTTCAGTCGCACGCAACTAAACGTGATTTGTCAAAGGAAAAAGTCAGCAAGTGTTGAGGAAGCAAAAAAAAGTTTGAAACTAATTTATGGCCGGCACCCATGATCCATTTTACCTGCCCTCGCTACATGATTGTCAACATAAAATATTCTCAAGGTGAAAAGAAAATGTCTCTTGCATGACATTACAGGCGGCCGACGATCGATAGAATTGTAAATCGTTTCAATAATGTATAAGTTCGAATTGTATAAACCTGGAATAGTTTTGAGCTCACACGGTGCCCCTCCCACGCATAAGCGACTAGATACATCAATCTAATACGCCACGCGAGAACTATAATCATCGATATGTACCCTATAATATCGAGCAAGTTGTTCACTTGTTCAATTCTACTACATTTCACAATCCACCTTTACATTGTGTCTACCTATATTTATTTTCGTACGTAGACGGGTGCTGTCTAGGAGTCTAGACATGTTACACCTACAACGTAGGTACAAATTTACAAACATATCACAGCATGTGCACATTACATACAATAGTCTAATAGCTTTTAAATGCTTTCTACAGTCAGAGCCACAAAGACTAGTGCAAAATACCAATACTAACATGATGGTAGAAAACTAGAAATGGCGGTATAATTCTGGGAGTACCACCACCACAACTTTTTCTGCAAATCAACGGCAATATTAAGCGCTGTTATGTTCTGGTCTGAGAGGAATGATCAGGAAGCCGTTAATTATTCAAGAAGCTTCCTTTTCGTCTTAACAGTAGCAACGCATCTGTGGCTATACATCAGATAATAGAGATCTTATCTGGAGTTGATTACAGCTGTCAATGGGGGGCAGAGGCCACCTTTTTTTTTTTTTGTTTTCGAGGGGGAAACCTTCAAAAGGTACCCGACGCCGTGGGAGCGACGAAGGGTTATGTGGGATTTTTACCGCACTAAAACCCCCCCGGTGGCCATCCTCGGCGCTAAAAAGAGGACTCAGGGATCTCCAACAAACACCACCGGAATCCTCTAAGCGTGTTGCCCCATCGGGCTCCTCCCAGATGGGCGGCTGGGCCCACCGCTCCGTCTAGTCTATACGACGATATGCGACCACACATACCGCCGTCCTTCCCGGGATCGCCTGGCTGGACGGTTCAAGCTCCCACTCTAGCCGCCCGCAACCCCGGAAGCCCCTTTTAGTCGCCTCTTATGACAGGCAGAGGATACCGTAGCCCTATTCTGATCCCGGAACTACAGGGACGGGCAGAGGCCACCTACCATCCGATGGACATCCAGACTTATGTCAAATCCACTTTGTAAACGTATGCGTTACCTAGATCGGATTCTCAGCGTATCTCGAAACATAGAGCCTCTTTGATACGTGAATTGTAAAGTAATTACTTTATTGCTAACCGTTAATTTATTAAAAAACTAGTTGACCCGGCGAACTTCGTTTCGCTTAAAAGTCAAAAAGCAAAAATTATCAGTGTTTCTCTACTATATTATGCAGGTGTTATATATAAAAACCTTCCTTTTGAATCACCCTATCTAATAAAAAAACTGCATTAAAATCGGTAGTCTACTTTTTTGCGACTTTGTTTTTTACTATGTAGTGATATTTTAAGACCATTACAAGTACTCCAGTTGGCTTTGAGTGTTCACGCAGTGAATAAGCAGATTAGTTTATTTATAACACGAAGGGATGATACATGGAACCCTCACGCGCCATGAATCCCCTATGAGACATAATTATAAGCATTTCACGTCAATAATTTCATCCAATAAAAAACCCTCTAGTGAACATCAATGGTATTAACTACCAATGTTCAAAGCGTACCCGAAAGGTATTATGTTACAAAATAATATCTCATTTCACTGTAAAATAAATTATTTATTAATCTGGCGCTCATTGAAGAGAATCTATTCCCGTAGTGCTATATTTCATAACACGAACCAATAAAACTTTCCCCGAAACATGATTATTTTTATTCATGGTTGATAACTACAACTCGCTTTAAAATAGCTGATTCCTTGTTCTTACTGTCAAAGGCGTTTGATTCTAATAATATTTAAGAAGATAAGAAATATATATTATCTTTAAATTTTAGGTCACTCATATTAGCCATATATTCTAAAAAAGTCTGTCTATTTGAACGCGATACAATCAAATACAAGGTATTACCGTATAAATTTTCACGCGTTTTTCACTAACGGATAGAGTGCTTTATGACATTTCATGAGAGAAATGTCGGTGAACCTCTTACAAGTTTGTAAAATTTGGCTGATTTGATTCAGTGATTGTTGAGGATATTTGTAAAAAAAATGCCCGGTAATAGTAGTGTATTCTACATATTGTAGTCTACGACTCTATGCCGGTGAAGTCATGAGGTAAGGAATAAGATGCTCGGATTTCGCCATCAACAGCATTTCTACGCAGTATTAAGTAGACGCCTGGCTCAAATAAAAGAACGATACCCACCAAACAATACAAAACAGGAATAACACGAATTAAATCTGTTCCCCGAATCAGCTTACAAACAAAGAGATTTTGAAATACACATATGCGATGGAGGAAAAAAATTGAAATTTTCGGGTACACGTAACGTAGTGATACACGCTTAACTTGGGAGCCAGACTGCTAATGCTAAGTGGATGTGAGTCCGTAATGGGATCGTGGCGACAGAATTAAGGGGAGACGTAGCATCGCATCGTCCGGAAGTCGGGTCGGCGAAGCAATCTACCAAATGCCAAGAAGAATAAAACTGGTTGTGCTAAACAATTATTTGTTAAGAAAAAATACGCTAAATTCAATGAGCTTAGCATTCATTCAACATCATTCACTAAACCTCTATGTCATTCAACATGGCCCCACTCACTGCTTTGTTTAGTTATAGACAGGTACGCACATAAAGCAATTCAGCTCGGTTCCAAGGAAGCAACGCATTTTTTATCCGCTTTAACTAAAAATAATATACAGTTTTCGAAATGTATGTATTATTTTACTGCCACCTCACTGACCCTGTGTTCACTATCTCCATATATTAAAAAAACTTAATATTTCGTAAACTTACGAACATGTATGATACAATAAAAATGTCATACATATATACATAATTATGATCGTACATAATATATATTGTTTTAGAGATTCAACATCAATAAAATCTCTGAATCAGTTTAATCTTAAGTCCGTGATAGATGTTTCTATTCCTGATGCCTTGGAACATCTTAAGTCCCAAATTCGCACTTGGCCAGCCCGTTGGACTCTCTCATTCTGAGAAGACCCGTGCCCAACAATGGGGCAATGGGTTGAAACTAAGTCTATGAACATCTTTCAAATGAGTTCAATCAGTCTAACCCAGAAATATGTACAAGGCATGTGAAAACGTGGTAACCTTCATACCTGTATACTCCATAATGTTTCCCCGATGCTCTGTCGCCACATATCGAGCAGAGGTGCTTGGAGCCACTGAGGGGATGGTTCGGCGGGTAGCTCCTGAGCGCCGGGGGAGACGTGGCGTCGTCCCGCATGCCGTCCAACATCGCTGTGTCCGGCTTCATCTCCGGCGGCGACATCGGGGACATGAACCCCCCCTCTATGTTCAGCCCTAGCCCTGTTAACAATAAACCTCATGTAAGAATTTTATCTTTTACAACGCTTTGATCTCAAAAATGACGTGTAATCAGAAAACGCTGACCGTCAGCACTTGATAAATATATTTCATTAAAAAAAATTAATATATTGGTTTTATGACTACAATATAATTATACAAGAAGTCGGTTACTTATAATTCCGATCAAGGTGGTGCATTCATATACACCAATGAATTACTGAAAATCTGTATGTGCAACTTCAATAAAGCAACGAACTAACGTCAAAAATGTGTCAAAGGGATTAAAATGGTTCTGTTAATTTTCAATATTACAGTTAAGTAGCTAGTACCCTTAAAAATGCTAGTTACTATAAGCGAATCCATAATAAGAATTTGTTTAATCGCGTGCTTTATACACGTGTTAAAAACTTTTCGACTGTATACCTGTAACATACTGTAATTAATTGCTCGTTGAATTACATTTCGATTTTCTAAGCGTTCAAACATACACTAAAATATGTATATTAGTTTATTCTATTGATTATAATAACACTAGCTATGCCAACAGGTTTCGTCCGCTGTTAAAAATGATGCAACACGGAATATATATCGTTGCTTTGCTTGAATAACCGCACAATTCAGAATTCGTCAAATTTAAGTTAAATATTGAGTTTTATCGAAAAAAAAGCCAAAACCAAAAGCGTTGTTTATTTTTACTTAACTCTCCTGTACAATTTACGTTGATTTGTGTTTTTATTCAATCCAAACCTATATGTACCTGAAATTAGATATCTACAGCAATTTTAACAAAATAGCATTTTTTCAAGATCTGTTCAGCCATTCTGACGCCAATAAGTAACAAGAATACATCCATACTTACAAACTTTCGTGTTTATAATGTTAGTAAGCCGTATTCGTAGGTAAGACAAAATCCGAAATAATTTGGGTGTTTGTGTCAATTTATAATTACATTGTATTAAATTTAATCCAACTTATATAAATATCAATGCATACATATATATTGCTGCGTAGGTACTTGAAAGTAAGTAGGTACTCTTACAAGTTTTAAAATATGTATAATGCTACGAAAGGTAATTAAACTTACAATGCAAATGTCTGAGAACACTGAAACTATTTCGAGTTACAAGACTTATAATTATTTTGAGTATAGTTGAAGAACAAATTGTACTTAAGAGACAATCTAATCCCACCCGAACCCTAGATTTAGAACGATACACGTACATTAAAATAACTTGAGACGTTCTTTTACAATGCTACAAGTATTCTATACAAGATTTAATGTAGTGTATAAGTATTACATTTATAGTTATGTGCCCAAACGCTGAAATAATATTGAAATGTATTCAATTATACCAAAACCATTTCCAATCGATCGCAAAATGCTATCAGCCATCTTTGCAAATTAAATTAATTCCGCCATCGTCAACTTACAAAAAAATAATTTGATTTCACCAACGCAATAACAAAATCGACCTTTCAAAGCAAAGTGTAGCACGGCGAACAGAAAATAAACAAAAACGTTGTCTGCTCAGAAAAAGCAGACAGGACCGGTCCATTAGTTTTGGGGCTGCCTCGGACAACAAAAACTGAGGAAACAGCCACCCTCCTAATATAAAATATTAGCTATAATGGAATATCATACCTAATATCTATATAATATTGGCGGCTTTTCTACAGCCCTCGGCCTAAACGATTTACTGCCCTGACAGGGTTAAATTTACATAATTGGAAAGTTGACGTCATAATTTATATTAATCAAGTGGTCGTTTGCATGTTTTAGAATATCACAAAAAATCTGCGCAGCATAAAAGCCTATTCAATCAAAACTGACAACGTAAAGCTTTAGAATTTCAGTTTAATTTTAAAGGAGACAAATGTGTTTAGAAATCTCAAGGCACTGGCTATGGCCGCGGCAGACATAACGAACACATTATGAGGTGTAAATTTCCACTTGTCCTGATAACATGAAATTTTAAAAACAAACCAATTGAACATGAAGAACATGATCAATTTAAAAAATATTATTACATAATCAATTAAATGAGTAATCAAAGTCAACGTAGTTACTATAGTCCAATCCAAAATCGTGGGACTTTATGAAGACCGTGTCTGAGTAATAAAAGCGCTGAAATAAATTATTAATAAATGTAATACTTGTCATAAAGTTTCTTAATAAAGAAGAATGGCCTTCAGTCACGAAAAGATCAAAAAACTTTTTTCCGAATAAATGAAAAATTCGAATAGAACGCCCAAAGAAATTCCCTCTCAGGTACAGATTTTAATATTGAACAATTTACGCGGCAGACGACGGCAATAACTAAAAACAAATTTACAAGAAAAGTAGCCAAATTAAGAAATTCGTTGTTAAATTAAATTACACAAATTTTATCCTTACACAAACGGACGCAGACCTGACATGGCAGTGGGTTTTTTCTCTTAAAGCTAATAGAATCACGAGGAGCTCAGATTATGCTGAATTCACGAGGAAACCATTTATGATAATGGCGAGCGGTATTATAAATTACAATCGTCAAGGAGAAAAACACGCTTTAGATTTAGGGGAGAGCGCCATCGAGAAAATTTTTGCGTTGTCTAAATTCGGTACACAAAAGGTATTATTTAAAGAAAAGTTTCAATTAACGAACAACAAACTCGACGGTTCTGGTAAACACAATAAAGTTCCATCAATAACCGTGGTGTGAATATTGGCCGCTCAATTTATTGCTTCGGAGAAGAGTATCGACAAGTTCGTATTAAACAAGTAATTTTATCTTTCGATATTAATATTGACTTATATTGAAAACGCTACTATGTAAAAATATTCACTATATTTACGAACAGCTTATAAAAGTAGTTTACGACTTTGTCAATAGATAGCGTTTATAAATTATGATTTCAATTAACGTAAATAACTTTCTGTAAAGATATTTTTACGTTAACAAAATAACGCTCGGGTTCTCAAACCAATGATAGATGGATGAAAATAGATGTCCAGAGCCAACTTAAGTTACCCAAAACGTAATTGTGATTTTGTGAGCAATTAGCCCGAAACCTAAACATTTCTAATTAAGATACAGTACTTTAGGCAGTGTGCTCACTACACTATACCATGCCATGACAATACTAGTAACGTTACAGAAAAAGAATAATACGTTGTAATGAAAATTTAATAAAGAGATTGTTAGATCCAACTGTGCCATTATAAAAAGAAACAAACATACATCAATAAAAAGCTCTGTTAAGCCTATGCACACTACGCCCGTAAATTTAAGATTATCAACACTATAGTCAAATTAAAATTTGCCGAAGTCAATACATTAATAAACAAACTACGTCTCGGCAAGAAGTCTAGACGGAGAGGAGGCTAGACTAAATCTTGTAAGACTATCTAATTTATTTTCTATACGCGTCTGTAATCAAAGAACTTAATAAGGGTGAATATCAAAATGTGATTTTGAATAATATTAGTTCTCGAGTATCACATGTGTGACATACAAACACAAAGAATTCATAAAATTATCTGAATTGGATTTATCATATCCTGAATATTTTTTAGATACCTATGATCTATGATATAAAACTTCTATCATCTAGATATTTTTAACAAATTATTCTAATCAGAAATTAAGCACGAAATTGTAGGTGCGATCGTGATTCCTCTTAATAATAATGATAGTTTTTTCATAAGTCTAAGTTTAAAACAATAGAGAAAAGATTGTGAAACGCAGTAGCATCCCTAGCTGAGAATATATTATCTTGCATTCACTACCCGAATCGAAAAGAGAAATATAATAAAAACGAGCTTATGGTTTCTGCGCAGAAAAATAATATTTTTTCAATGTTACAAATAAAACCGAATGAAAGGACTTAATAAAGCACTTCAAATGATCTCGTTTCCAAGTAAAATATACTTATAAACTCCAAATAACCGCCCACATCAGGGGAAGGTGGAAGTAAGGTGGAGCAAATAACTTGTTTACACGTGCCACCGTGTCCTGACGTCTCGCTTGGGAAAATCTTACATATATACGGGAAAATCTTACGTGGAAAGATAAACAGCGTAATGGAAAATACAAACTCGAGTACCATTATGTGTCACTAGGGAAAACATGGCTTGAACGTTTTTAATATTTATGAATTTCATACTAAATTAAGCACCTGGGAGACCGAGGGATCTTTGTTCCTGATTGTTCGTCTTGTTGTCACGCAAAATTGAGTACGCCTACTGGTTAACTATACTAATATAGACCATCTGTTATTACAAACCATTTTTACAAGAACTTAAGTGTTCATGTCATTTCACTAAAGTTAGTGACTACTAAGAATAACAAATGTATTGTTTTGTATTTATAACATCTTTTTGTAGACATTTCATTGGAAAGTAAAACATGTTTTTAATAAAATAAATGATTTTAATACAGATATTAAAAAATAATACCATATATCAACAAGAACTTCTCGTTATATTTATATAAGTCATAGCAAATCGAAATTAATTGGATTTAAGATTGTTCTGATGTCAAAGAACTACAACTCAAAACCTTAAAACAGATTCGGAAAACTAAATGTTTTGTGATTATAATATAGTAGAGAATATTAAGCGAACGATACCTAAAGATAGCTCTTTATCAGCAAAAGTATGCAAATAGATCGTACACATTATTAAAGGCCAATAAAATAAGGTATAAAATGTAAAGATATACATTGAATATACCTTTGAACGAGGATAAAGTGACTTGCTCGTAGACACAGTAGACATATTAAGAACAGTATGGAAACTGCCTACAAGCGGACGAAAACGGCACACTCACGAAAATATACGCATTGACGAGGCCGCTAAGGGGTTTTCGCGGTGCTTCAGTAGCGAGTGTCGTGTCAAGACGAGTGGTCACGTTGCTATTTGTTTTCGCGTCCTTTTTAAAAATGCCACTAGCGTATTGCGTGTTATACGGCGGTTTTATTTTTTTACACTATAAAATATAATAATAAAGAACTCCGGATGTGTCGTCGCAGAAAAATGTATTATATGTATTGCTTCAATAGAGTGTAGATAATTATTTCACAAACAAGGCTTAGTTTCCATACTGTTCCGTATTTTTACTGTGTCGTAGACCCCAAAGTCTAATTTGCACGTGTAATAAAATTGTAACGAAATCTTTCGTGCGTATGGAATATAGAATGTTGAATACGTATTGAAAAATTATTCATGGCGTGAAACGACACCACATATAATTACGATAAAAACACATGAATAATTGACTTGATCAAGTAACGCTGAATTACAATTTCCATACTGATACATTCCACAATTAATTGACTTGGAATTTTAGCACTAAATAGGATAGATCAGAGGTTCTTCAACTTATTTGCTCAACCGCCCAATTTAGAAATAATTATCTTGTAGCGCCCCCTAAAATTCTCAAACAGTAATTACTGACAGCATGGCCTTGACTTGAAGGGGCCCGCAAATAAATTCTCAAATTAATTTACGTTTCAATAATTTTCAGATTGTTAAGTATACAAATGGCGAAAAAAATATTTTCTTTAACAATTTTTCTCTGAAATTAGTCAGCAATAGAATAATAACATACTTTACTATTTCGCCAAACTGAAATACACAGATCAGACGTTGCCCCCTTAGGCACTTCAACGCCCTTCTCTATATTTTCCAGGTCCTACATCCCCCCCTTGTATCCCCACATTGAGATACACTGGTATAGATATTATAATAGGAAACCTTCTAAAAGAAGCAAATCAAAGTGAACTATATAAAGGCGCGGCTTATAGTTTCAATCGGTCTTACACGTGGTTATTATAAATAAAGTATTAGATCATAATGTATTATTACATCATCGTCAACAATCTTAACACCACATACATACATGTCATCTTTTATACATATATTCGCGCGAATATCAATGTTCATAAATTGTTATTTATACACATGAATATTTATTTAAATAAGGAATCCAAGTAAAACAAGCATTAAACATTATAGACGTTAAATATTATAATAAAACAAAACGAATTTACATACATTACTGTCATGCATAAGTTATGATACGAGACCTTCGCTATCTTCCAAGTGTCCGTGTTGAAATATTATTTTCATTTCGCTATAACATCGTGTGGCTGGATCGATGCAGAGCTGTCAGTTACATTAATCAATCACGCCTTGCTGTGCTCGACGGAAAACATCGTGACAAATCCTCATAATAAATATAGACAACGTGTACGGTATAAGGCTTATCATATATCCTTGGCTTACAACGAAAATAATACGTAGATATATTGTAGAAATTAGCGAGGATATGACAAACATGACTAGATACTAAGTGGCCCTTGCTACCTCTGAGTATACTCAGATACTTTATACTTTTTATTACTTTCATAGTTCAACTGAAAACACCGCTTCTGTCTATGGATTTTTAAAATGTATTGCGTCGACATTTTTATAAATATAGGTACATAACAATATACAAGCCATTTCATCGCCGTTAATACAGGTATCTAAGATACTGGATAAAAAAAGAGAATATAGAAGTAAAAACCTGTTACATAAAACAAAGAAAAACAACTCTTGTGGTTTATGTGCACTTGGTGTCTTCAACCGTCGTCATACACTTATAGAAAAATAGTCACGCAACCGAAACCGCAGTAGCTTATTCTTCCCACTCATCTATAAGGATTTCAACGTTCAATATTATTATTATTATTATCTATAAATAATTGTCGTAGTATTTTAAGTATTAATCTATTTATCGTTTGGAACACATGGTTGTTAATTTTTTAGCAAACGAGCATGCGGTCTGATGTTAAGTTGTCACCGCCGCTCATGAACGTTTGTGACAACTCCATTTTTTTATAAGATTGAAGTAGCAAACGAGCATGCAGTCCACCTGATGGTAAGTGGTCACTGGCGCCCAAATGGACATTTGTAAGTAATTTCATACAGAACATAGGTTCTATCTGAAGTCAATCACACATGCGTCGCTACTCCCGAGGACTATGATGGTCGCCTCTGAGAAAAGTGTGCCGACAACCACACCCATCAATCGAAACGCAAAAACTGCTTCATGTTAGAAATATTTGTGGCGGTGGTAGTTCCCCGGGCGAACTACATATAGAACAGGGGTTCTATCTTATGTCAATCACTGATATGTTGCTTCTCTCAAGGACTAAGATATTCGGCCCGTATGAAATGAGTCGGCACTACACATTTACAGCTAATTGAGAATACTGCTTGAAATTTACACTGTCAAAAATAGGTGTGACGGTGGAACCTCCCCGTTCGAACCACATTTGTTCTACCCCCTTAATGGATGTAATGGACGAAACATTTCGAGAGTGCAATGTCATTGTCATAAATATTGAAAAAAACATAAAATTGAGTTACACTGTGAAATAAATATAGCCATTAAAATTTGATTAACGAAATTCAGCTGTCTGATAGCAATGACTACAAAAATTACTTTCGCATGAACGAACCTATCTTTGGAAATTTACTACAAAATATAACAGTTTATTTACTGTTTGCTTTTCGATTGACAGCAAACGACTAAGGACTTCGTTTCTTTTTTATGTTTGTTCTTATAAAAAGAATGACTAATATCCCATAAATAAGAGATGGTTATAAATATTGCAATAAAAATTTTGGAAAATGTTGTTTCGTTTTGTAAATCTTTATCAGAAATAAGAAAAGCCTTCTTGCCTAACGCCAAATAAAGAGTCTTTAAACGAGTTATCGGTGCGTCGTTAGAGCGCGTACTGATGATATTGTAATCGCAAATGGTTACACTATCAATAAATATTGACGCGTACTGGTGGATCACAAAAAAAATAACATTAAATACTGTCATTCGTATTTAAATAAACATGGCAAAAGACACTACTATTACAATAATTATTGATTGGAATAGGATTTACACCTTCTCCAGAAAGGTGGTGAAAGGTTATCCAGTAACCAGTGTAGTTCGACCGGGGTAGTGCCACCGCGACACCTATTTCTAGCGCGAAGCATTTCTTGCGTTTCGATGGAAGGGTGTGGTTGCCGGCACACTTTCACATGAGGCGACCATCATAGTCCTCGGGAGTAGTAACGCATCTGTGATTGACTTCAGATGGAACCCATGTTCTGTATGAACTTGATTAGGTACAGATGTCTATGAGCGGCTGTGACCATTTACCAGCAGGTGGACTGCATGCTCGTTTGCTACTTCAGTCAGATAAAAAATAAATAAAAAAGGGATTTTTTTAGTCTACCAGTCTCTGATGTGTGTTGGGAATGCTGATAATTTAGCGTTGCTTACTTTATGCTTATTTTTTATATGTTACAAGTTTTATATTAACTTGCAACGTATGTGTGGTTATCAGGGTGCAACTGAATTTTGAAGAAGTTATTTTTAACCGATGGAGCTGAAATTTGGTATACAAGCTTAGTTCGCATGACAGTGCATGTCTAGCTATATGACGTCATTGTAATTCCAATATGGCGGATGATCCAAGATGGCGGACTAGTTACTGTTCCTGGACTAACCCAGTATGGGTATATGGCGACAAGCTTTTACATAACATTGTACAATGCGACAAGATGATGGGATTGAGTACTACAAATATTATTTTTTTCTTATCAGTGCATTGTAATAAAAGCTTGTTTTTAAAATATTTTTTTAATATTATTTTATTTATTATATATTACCTTACAACTATTGAAGTTTCTAAATGTAACTTAAAACGTAAAGTGTTCAGTAGTTGTGTGCTGTCTATTTTAGTGCTCAGCTTAATACATTGTGTAAACTTCCAATAAGTCCCATCTCTGTAGAGCATAATAGAAACTAATTTCAGACGACAGCAGCTGTAAATTTGATTAAAACATATAATGTCAACGTTATTTTGATTGATCTGAGGGGGTAAAGCACTTTGGGAGGCCTCTGAATAAACATAAACCCTTTATTGGAAATTGCTATTCGTATTTCTTCCCTTTAAAGGTCAGCCGAGGCTCATAACTTATTTTTGTCCAGATTTTTTAATATAAATGCGCGACATCGTACGTTAAAGGACTTCTACAATAATAAAGGTCATTGACTATAAACTAAAATTTCAATTAGGACGTGTTATATGATAGCTTTTAAATGAATCCAATGCTATAACATATGTTAAACCTTTTATGTGAATATACTTACGCCAAATATGGACAAATGCATTGACATTATGTTTGTATGCATAAAGGTAAGTCTATTTGAGTAGCGGATTATAAGGTTGAGGTAGATTCCAATTAACATATATAAATATACATACGACAACCAACCAATCGCACCGCAAATAAAGTAGCTGATTACGTTCACTAATAATATTGAAACAAAATAACGTAAACTCATTCCAACATCTCTCATACCATATTATTCTAGTGAATCCGAATTGCCTGCAGGCTTAATGATGTCTCATTAGAACGCATCACAGCGCCGGATTTCATACACATATTCTCTTCATTTCCATCAAGTATTGCGCATGCAAAAAAGTTATTCAGCCTCGCTTCGCTTACACACGCTGCAATCGCGTATGCCTGCATCGATAAAAAACAAACAAGGATAAAAATCAACATCGCCATCTCTATTACACGTAAATAATTCGTATAGTAATAGAACCCTCACCCCGTTAAATGGAATCGATTCTCCGAACAATTAAATAAAGGTAACCGAAAATAACTCACATTGTCGACCGCGACACGTGCCGACAAACAAAATCGTGTAGGTACTCGCGATTGTCCCGTCTCGTGGTTTAAATTAACATACTATTGAAATAAGGCTGCTATTCATTCTTGTTTCGCTGTACGCCACCTAACGTTTTTATGTTATTGAAACGGCGTACAAACCTGTTATCTGATAAATATTATAGCCTAAACAATCACTCCCAAATACGCTGCTGAAAAACTCTACATCGATCCAGACAATACTTTGTGGTAGAGCTTTGTATCTCGTCGTTCGAACTCTACGCACGGGTTCGGTCGCACTTAAAGTGTGTTTTAAAGAATTTTATCGCCAATACGAACGTTCCAAGCCATAAACTAACACTTAACATCCCTTTTAGATTAGCAACCTACGCAGTAGCAATGAGCCTCTTTAATCATAAAGAACACACTAAACTCCACGTCAAGCAATAAAGTAGGGGTATTTTTCCAGAACCCTTTATTATTTCGTAAATTTTCTTGTTCAAATTTTCGTAGCAACAGCTTCTGTAGAGTAATTATAGGAGTGAAGTACTCCTATAATTACTTTACAAATTATTAGTATTATTACCATTAATTCAGGTGTAGAATAGATAAAGATATTTATGTTCCTTTACATATGCTACACCTGAAAAATTTGTAAGTATAAAATTTGATCTTATATGACTAGACTATACATAATAGAACCTCGTGTAAAAAACGTTATTCTACTATAAATTTTCAACTAGAATACAACTGATTCTTATGATATTTCATCTGTGAGATAGAACGTGCGTGTCGTTGATGTCCCTGCCGTCATAACTCAGAGGTAGACTAACTCATATTGTCCTACGTCCGTTTTACTTTTAATCGATTCCTTAGACAAAGTATAAAAGTTTTTAAGCTTACATTAGAAGTAAATGCGTACTTATAGTAGATACTTAGCCTTCACGAATCAGCGAAGCAACGTCACGGTATCACAAAAAAGTAATTATTGTTTACTGCGTAAACCCATTAAACCTCGGTACATCCCTAATGTAAACGTCACGCCGTTCTTTCCAGCTACTCGTTTGAAACGCAAAACGAAACTTATTAAAAACGGGTTCACAATAAGGCGACAGCCCCGACTCGCCGAATTGAGTCAAGTTGTGAATAATATGAGTTTCGAAATACGCTTTACTTGTATTGATTTTCTTTGTTTAATTTTTTATCTCCATATTGATTTCGCCGTTTACGATTTCCATATGTACCTATTCTTTATATTATTGCAATTTCAAAAAAAAACCTTTATATTTAAAATATGAAAATTACATAATTTAAACATCTATCAGCTTAACTATAAGTAAATTTTATTAATTATTCCATTGAAAAGTTACATCTAGGGTTACGTTTTTAGACGAAGCAATTAATTTTTTTTAAAGTGTACAGGTACTTAACTATCTATAAGATAACCCTGGTGTCATTTTTATGTAAAATGTCAGAAAAAAATTATAACGATCGCCAGATCTTTTTTTCTAAAATTTACAGTTATCTTTGTGTATAACTTTTTAGTTACGCACTTCACGATAAAAAAAGTTATAGACTAGTCTATAGGTTTATAAATATTATGTAAGGTAATTTAGCAGATTACGAGATACGGTGCGAAAACACTTTGCATCCGCTTTTCCAAAATGGCGGCCGAGGGTCAAGAGTGGCGACCACACAAACTTGAAATTAAGCTTATACTAACCTCCCCTACACATAAAAAAATAAAATTGCGTCTTCTGGAAAACGCACGCTAAGGCCTAAAAATTTTAATTTCAATGGAATACGTTCCGTAACAATTTTATCTGAATAAATATTTTCAAAATCAAGTTTTCATATTACCCTAGCGTCGAAAATTTTTGAACCAATAAACTATATAGTAGGATGAAACCCAATGTAGAAGAGAATGGAAGAGAATGTGACAAAAATTGAAGAAAAAATAAATTCCGGGCGATCTGAAGTCGGGAAGCAGGAAGGATACCTCCCGTATTAAGGGCAAATAAGGGTCTATCTCGATTTCCGGCAAAAATATAAGTACATACCTATTATAAAAAATGATGAATAGTATAGTTGTAGGTAATAATAAGATGTACAACTTTTGTATTTACACTTTTTCACATGACTTCAAAATATATGTGAAAATTCAAAAAATAATATTATTGGTTTTTATTTTTATCTTTTACAAATACACACACATATATACTACAGGTGTGCGAATACCGCTCGAATCGAATCGAATCGAATGTTAATATTCGATTCGAAATTCGAATCGAATAATTCGAACTTTCGAATAATTCGGCATTCGACGCAAATTCGAATGCAATCGAATAATTCGATAAACTTCGAATATTCGAAAATTTCGAATAGTTCGTCAATGTTCGAATTTCTTTTAAATTCGAAACTTCGGAAGGCGGGAATTTATTGTCGTCTTCATGATCACTGAATACCATAGCTTAATAAATAACATAGACATTTTTTTTCTTTTAACAGCAAGATATATAAATTATACATCCTACATATGTGTATTAAACGATTTAAGTGATTATTTATTCATGTAACTTTTTAATAAAAGGTAAGTATAAAATACATATTACTTATTTTAAACATTTTTATTGTTGATAATAATTGTAAATTATTTATTAGATTGTAATGATAAAAAAAATTTGTTTAACCCTAAACTTGTACAATTTTTAGAAAATATTTTAATATTATAATTGTAAAATCTGATATTAAAGGACGATGATGAATTATATTTATGCTGAAAAAGTAAGTCCCTATATAGGTTATCTTAGGTATTTAAAAAAATATTATGTCCGTACTGGAAAATACTTTATCAACTCGCAGTGTTGCTATCATGTTAATATATAAATTACGTAATTGCATATATTTAAATAAAGATGAATATAGGAATCAATAAATTACTAAAAAAAATCACAAAATATTATAAAGAGTACAAAAATATTATTAAGAGTTTTCAAAATAAAATAATATTAAAAAATAATTTATTTTCTTATTGTTAGTCGTAATACTCTTACGTTTCATACCTACTTTATTATAGGGAGGGTCGCACTAAAATATGTAATCTTTAATTTTTATGAGGGTGGCCATATTGGGCTTGAATTTTTTCCAAGTGTATTGTATTCTGCAAACTAAGGCCTCTCATTTCATACTCCTGATGGGTGTGTTGGACAAAAAATTTTGACATTCCAGTTTTTTTAAAGGCAGCCAGCCATCTTGCATTTAATAATTTGTTTTGTATTGTGTTCTACAAATGAAGCCCTTCTATTAGATACCAATAGTGGGTGGATCATACAAAAATATGTAATTTTCCGTTGTTTCAATGACGGCAATCTTGGATTTGATTTTTTTGTTACTAATAAGCGTAGGTATATACCAAATTTCAGCTCAATCGGTTAAAGATAACTGCTTAAAAACTCAGTCGCAAGATTCCACCTTGACAAACATACATGTTGCAAGTTAATAGAAATCTTGTAAAAATACAATTTATCACCAATATCTTTCAGAAAATCTCTCATAAAATTCAAAATTCGTAAAAATTTGGGCAAATATTGTTTAAAGGGCAACACTGCCGAGAAAATGGCGCGAAGTTGTCATTAAACCAGAAATAAAAAAAACTCATAGACTGTCTTGAGTTCTGCCTAGAAATAAAATATAAATTAAATATAAATAATTTAAATAATATAAATAATAAAATATAAATATAAATATGAATATTTTAAGAATATATTTTAAATTTATTTATCAACTGTAATGATCTATCGGCAGTTAGGCACAAAGTATCTGTGACCTTTGTCGAATTATTCGATATTTTTCGAATAGTTCGAATGTTTCGAATTATTCGAACTTTTTTCGAATTATTCGGGGACTTTCGAATATTCGAAAGTTCGGATTATTCGATTCGAGTTTCGAATCGAATATTAATATTCGATTCGGTACGAATAATTCGTAACTTCGAATTATTCGCACACCCCTAATATATACCTTTTGATGTCCGAAATACGCTATTATTGATGTCGTATATACGTAATTTTTTGTATTTATTAATTTTACATTTTCACCTTATATTGACAAAATATAGAAAGACCACTATAATTTTCAATCGAAAATTGACGTGTCTAAATATGTTTTTTTTTTGAAGTCGGTAGGGTTTTCGTTCTTTGGAATCTCTACATTCTGATGGTGTAAAAAAACACCATCAGAAACTTATTATGGTATATGTCATGTTACAATGGTAAATGTTCTCAGAAAAGACAAAAAACCACAAGAAAAAAAATGTCATACTTTATGATCCAATGTTAATTTATCATTGATCGCAAGCGAGGTAAGACTTTTTATCGTCATTTTATTCGGTGGATTGAAACTTACTAACTTGAACTTTCACATAATCTCTTATTAATGTAAATAAACAACCATGATTTAATCTGCGACCTGCTGTTAGACGAGGAAGCTTAAAATAAATCTGACAAGCTCATGAATTAAGTATCAAGAAATCTCACATAAAGTAATTTGAAAATTTAATACACTCGTTCTTAAAGTATAGATTAAAAATCAAATAATTAAAAACCAATTACATTCCATACTGAAGTCAACATTGGCCGTGTTGGAGGGTGTACCGAGCGGCTGCAGCATGTTGGCGGAGGGCGCGGGCGCCGCGGGAGGAGGCTGCTGCGGGCCCGGCGGCGCCGGCCGCGCCCAGTTGATCAGCGCAGTCACCGACATCGTCGGCTTGTCTTTCTTCGCCAAGCTCGACATACTCACGCACTAGGCATCCTCACATCACTACCGAAACACTACACTACCGTTCACGCTTTGACGCTGCAAAATTGATTAACACTTCGATACCGATCGAACCGCACCGCTATGCCTTCGTCACCAGCGATTTGCGCTCCAGATTGTCTGTCCGCGAATTACGACGAATATTGGTAATATTACGTCGCAGAGCAGCGAATCCGCTCGGCAGTCGGACCGTCACTGCCGCCCGCGCCGGGGACAAAGCAGACATCGTTGTGACATTGTGATAGCGGCTGTTATTGCACCCGACGCGACGATATCGCAGTGCAGCGGCTCAACAATGCGCCGCGGGCTTCGCCGCTGAAGGTTAGCTAGTGACTAATGCGTGCTAAAATTCAACGAGCTCGAAATTGACAAAAAATGTACCCGTCAACTTCCGCGCGGTTACCAGCATGAAGGTCTTAATAGGTGCGTTCAAGGTCCGTATACAATCGTACGCGAATAAATCTGATATTATATTGGAAAACGGGTTATGTTATAATCGATTTTTTGTTATTAAACCGAAAAATGATACAGAATTGAACTAACAATATTTTATATATTTTATTGCCATGTGAGAATAGGATTCATCTGAATAATTGGAGTTGTTAGTAGACGGCCTTCGTGATCGTGGCTGCGGCGCGTTTCTGTAATTAAGTTTTACGTCACTCATGGACCGAACACCCTGCGCTAGCCTCTACTATTAAAATTTTCGCTATGTCACCGAGTGAATTTCGACGCAACGTACGATGACCATTTAAGATGCAATTTTATACCTACTAACTTTAACACAACTTAGTAGTTTATTTTTGTACCGAATTTTCTAATCAAGCTATAAAACACGGCTCTACCAAAATTAAAAACCAGCTGTAATCTCATGACTTGACTTGTGCCTGCGTAAACTTTACGCAATTATCTTTTCCTAGGTTTCTCATCCGGTAGGGCGCGTTGTTAATCGGCAATTGCATAAAATAAAGAACAAATGCATTAAAATGAATTGACTGTTTAAATATGGCTGAAAAACTACACATACAAATTGTTTAGTATTAAAAAACTAAACTTCATGATGTCCAAAGTAGCACGAATATTTCTCAAATTCAAATAAATTGTAATAAATGTGATAAGCTCGTTAAGGGTTAAATCTGTATTGATAAAGATATCAAGTAGTTCTACTTTATCTAAGTAAAAGATTGTGATTATAATATAATAATATAAGCATTATAATCTTATTATTAATTTGTGTTAAAAAAATGAAACGCCAAAGTATTTAGGTCTCATATAATATTCCTTCACAATAACTATTTCTATGTCACTAATGTAATATTTAGAGACTGTACACATTTTTTTTTAAATAATAGAAGGAAGGATGGCGATATAAGAGGGTACACGGACCAATCGCGAACAAAGACTTGTTATGCAATTAGGAGTTATTCTGCATTTTCACGGGAAATTAGTGCCGCCGCTTCCTCTAAAAAACGTTACGTGTGTAAAGGTACGAATATGAAATCACTAACCCTTACTAAATAACGTGTTATATTTTAAGAAACATTTCTATATTTAGTTATCAAACATCCATTAAAAATTTAAAATATATTTCTGTTATTTTTTAGTAGTCGATCCTATTAAATCAGAGAAACTTGGTATGAGGGAAAATTCTTGTTATTTTTTTAAATTATGTAGCATGCAATATGGATATGTAAACTGTACAGTAGTATACTTTTCGTGAGTGAAACCGGCCCCTATAGCTGAAAATATAGCAATATTGCTACGAAGATTGCCTCCTACATTGCCTTATTCACGACCTTGCTTTTCGTGCGTATAAGTACTGACTTCAAATTCTCGTGGCAGTGTATCATCAATATTTAATCCTTCGTCAGTATGATAATCAAACATTTTGGTTATTCGTGGTAATAGATCTCTTAATAAATTATAATTCACGTTGTTTTTTTAAATTAGACAAATGATTTAAGTAGGTTTCATAGGTTTTTTCATATTTGTTTGAAGTAAGTTCCTACCAAATCGTAATTAATATATTATATTTACAAAAGTATAAAACTTTAATTTTGTTGTAAAGTTTACTTTCAGCGACAGAGTATTTTAAAATTAAGTATGAATCATAAATATATTATGGACATACATTTTTTAAGGTCCTCATACAATATTTCAGCATGATTACACTATTAAAATAGCGCTATTTATTTTTCGAAGATAATTTACAAGAAATGTAAATTACATTTCATCACCAAAAGCTGGAAATTTACAATCAAATTAAGAGAACATAACTATTTTAAATATTATGTTCGCGTAGGGCTTTCAATAATTAAACGCTCGAGAGACAAACAGTTGATCTGCATAATTTTAACTTTTTCTTTGTCTATTACGTTGATCAAATTTGCTAGTGTTCTGGCAAATAGAGAAGAAAACAATACTTTCAACACTAAAACTGTGCAACGATGAGCTAATAACAGAAAAATAAGTTACATAATGATAACTGAACTCATTAATTATATTATCAGCGCACTGAAATAAATAATTGACACTATCAACTCGCACAGACAGCTATTGAAATTAGTTCATTAAAACTAATTTCAATAACTGTTCTCAATTTGACTTTTTTGATGTGAAACTTCTTTAGACGCATGAGGGTAAAATTTTTACAGATGAAACGTCACGCCGGTATGCAACGGAAGTGTCGGAAAAGAGAGAGAGAGTGATCGAGACCGATTGAGAGAGAGTAAGACAGGGCGAACGTAGCATGAGCAACTAGCCGTGGAGTGAGAGTAGGGAGCAAGCGAGTGAGAAAGATTGAGAGAAAAAGTGAGACAGAGCGAACGTCTTATCACGCCTTTTTCCCTTCCTCTTTATCTTGGAAATTTAAAGTTTTAGATTTGTATAAATATAAACAAGATTTATAAATTAGTTCGCCAAAGAAGTTTCACTTCTGACATGTGTACTTTGTACGCACGCATGTTTTTATTTTTTTTAAATACCCGTAAACAAGCATGGAAGTTGCCGAATCACTTTTATATGAGGCCACCAACTTAGTCCTCGTGAGTAGCAACGCATATTTAAGTAAACTAGTCACCCATCACAACGGTCGAAATGCGACCGTAATTTAAATTAAAAAAAAACTAACTACATATTGTCCAAACGAATATTTTTCAAGTTCATATATTTTTTCAAGTTCATACATGAACACACATAACTTCAAAAATGTCAGATGTCTTTGTCAAAATATCCGCTATTGCTTTTAAATGCAGCAACTTAGTTAATAAACCTCTTTTTAAACCTTTAACGGATGCGTTCAAAATAACTTTAAAATTATTATACTTTGGACAATATGAAGTTTAGTTTTTTAATTTAAATTACGGTCATATTTCGACCGCTGCGACGGGTGACTAGTAAGTATAATAATCTAATCCAATAAGCCAGCCAAGAGCCACATATTTTCCATCAAGCTAAATGTAAACTGAAACATATAAGTATAGTACATACCTACTTTAATCTTATTGCTTTATTAGGTTTCGAAATAAATAGATTTAAGCTAGCTCTAGTGCCTATCGTCCAAGTCTGAGTGATTAATAGCTCTAAGATTACGTTTTACCAAAAATAACTGAAAATACTAAAACGAACCTCGCCTGAGGCACGAAAGTAGGCTTAAATATGTAAACCAATATTATATGGATATTAGGCAATAAGATTATTATTAAAAATACTATTATAAAAATAATATTTAAATTAATATAACTGTATTGGATTACGCATTTATGTATAATAAAATTAAAAGATGTTGTACTTTGGGTCAAAAATAAGCCTGAAGGAAACAGTTTATGTTAGAAATTCAAGTTAGATTTCCTGTATATTTGATATTGTGTTGTAATCAAATTGGATTACAACACAATATCAAATATACAGGAATTCTATGAAGGTAAATTAGAAATAAGATATAGAATATTTGAATAGTATTTTAATAGTAGGATAATATATAGTTTTGTGTATTTACATTTAGGTACGCGTATAAAAGATTAAAGCTTGCTCAAATATCATATGGAAATACTCAAATATCTAATATCATATGGATACATATCGTATAGGAAGGACTCTATCACTAATCTTAAATATACTAAACATACATTTATCTTTGAAACATAATATCTAAGAGTATTATACGCAATAAATAAAGGCATTGTTCAATATATTACTCAGACGCCTGGTAATACCCTTATACCCACGTCCATACAAAAAGTGTCAATCAAGCGGACAGCAGAGGGTATCCCTGACAACCCTAAATCTATGAAATTGATATCTTTAGCCGAGGCTTCTTATAGAACACTATGTGTGACGTGAATGAAGTGTCATGTGATAGAATAGCACATTATTATAACGGCAGACAAGAAAAGAGCATTTCGCAAAAAGCCCATAAAAGTACAAGTGCCGATTATCAGAAAATTATAGATTTTATAAGAGATTGGAGAAACATACAGTTCATACGTTAATGGACTCATATAAACAACGTCATGTAGAACAAGAATACTTTCGGAAGCCAATCACGGATACATTGCCGCTCATGAAAACTAAGATAATCCTGAATATTAAGATACATATGTTAATCAACTAACTTTAAATAACTTTCACCGTAACACAAAAGACGAAAAGCAAATGAGTTGGCCAACCCGTATCAGATATTTTCAAACAGTCCATAAGGCGCTCGAAGGAGGCTTCACGGCCACTATTTTATGATAAAAACCTACACTGAAAGTACCTTCCAGACTACGGAAACTCGCATGGAATTTTACCTCAAACGGACACCCATCTAACTCACGTCCGCGCCCAACATTACTTAATAAATCGGCTGAAATTTATAAAAGTCAGTGCTGTGGCCGCATGTCTTTTACGAAACTCATATATACCAACATGTTAGAAGTAGATAATAGATTGCACAATGTTAACTATTAAGATATATCGACAAAAGGAATCACACCACTATGACTAAGCGAAAACCATTCGACCACGACTCTACCTAGAGTCAAAGTAATTAATAAAACGTACTATCAATTATTTCGCAATGTTAATGATTTGAAACAATGTGATAGCATTTTATATTAGTTAACAGTCTAATTTAGTTAAATGTTCAATTAAATGCACGTTTATATGTATATCAAATTCTAGCTATACCAAGTGTTACCACAGACAATTTAAATTAACTTATAATACAATGCTAAACAAATGCTAATTACATTTTTGTCAGACACAAAATGCCAATAGGCCACATTTGCTTGTAAATGACCGAAGTCCAACAATGAGACCTTATGCATATAAGAGACAGCCATATAGATCGTTATCGTGGAATATTTTTTCCACGTAAATACATTCCGAAATGTGCAGCGTGCATAAAGTGTGCACTACGATTTGTAACGCAGCAAAGAATGCTGTAACTTTCTTTCACTTTCATCTGCGCGAGCCACTGGCGCGAATGAATGTAGGTACCTATATGCAGAGCTGCATGTGTAGCAGAACTCCGCCTCGCTGCGCTGACAGCGTTACGCTGGTCTATCAACATCGATCTGCGCCGACCTTGAAACGACGCGTCCGCCAACTACAATTAACGAGCGATAGCAGTTTGCGCGCCATATCCTACACAATATTACACTTTCATTTTCTTCTACATAATTAGTAATAAATTATCTTTTCAATGTTCCAGTAGGTATACAGCACGAATACAATAATAAAATGCTAAGTACAACGAAAGCGATAACATTGATGTCATGTGGAAGGTAGGGTTATCGATGACGTCACAGATTGGCGGCCGGTGCCATATTCTCGCCGAAAAGCAGAGTATGGCAGAAGTAAACCAACAAAGTCAGACGTCCGTCCTAGACTTGACCCGAGGGCCGAGGAACGCGGGCGAGCGGGTAGCGGGTGAGGTGAGTCAAAGGCGCGGGGGCGGTGCGACGCTTGCACTCGCCGCGAGATATAGGTAAACGGAACGCAGAGAAGCGCGCCTCGGGGGCCTGCGACCTTGGCGATTCTCTGACGACTACAGGTGGTTTTTGTTTGCACTTTGTTAATACGAGATCGCTGAGAGATTCTCGCTGGCCACTCTGCGATGGGCGAGTCGTCAGACGCGCGGCGGGGGAGTGCAACCGGAACTTGATCCGAAACAATGCTCCTTCATTTTGAACACAAAGACACGCGCATTACACGTCTGCATTGATACATACATAACCGATCTACAAATGAACTGTGTACGACTTATCTGAGGGAACGTTAACACATAAGAATGTAGAGTCAATTAACATGTAGCACTTACCTACCTACTACATTAATTTTAAAACTTTGCTTTTAGTAAATTCACTTGTAATGTACAATAACTGATTGTTTGTCAGTTATTGTACATGACAAGTGTAATCATATTCAAATTGGTGTTTTGAATTGATATATTCAGGTGGAACTTTTCTACTGACTACTAAAAAACCTCTCGCGTTTGAAAATTTACATATCATTTTCATTTTACCAGCCTAAAAGATTGGGCTTCGTAATAAAGGTGTGGCAATTGAGCCAGGATCTGTTCAGTAACTATTGGCAAAAATCCCTCTAATTTAGCCCGACATTTTGACGACTCCAAGAAAAATATATTATCGCTAAAGAATGTCTGATGATTGAGCCAGCAGATCGATAATGGAACTCTTCTTCAAATATTGGCAAAACCCCATAGAATTTTAGACCAGAGGATCGTGATCAATTCATCTATTACTCCAGCAGAATGTACTTGGTAACGACAATCTGATGATGAACAATGAAACATTTCAAAAATAAAAAGATGTATATTTGTCTATTTAGATTTAATCAAAGGCCATTTGAATTGAACTAATTACTAAAATCCAAAAACCCGTCTGCTTAAAATTACTAACTGAAAACTTAAAAACAAGAAAAACAATAATTATGTTTCATAGAAATATTATATTGTAAGATGCTGAAGGCGGTGATGAACGTAATTTTAGTAGATTTTGTTTTTTCCCGCCTGAAGAAATATTAAACATAATAATGATCTGTATGTGATATTTCATAATTGAAGTACTAATTTTAATTTTTTTTAATTATGTTTTAAGTTCCACGTTTTTTAAGAGTTTGCATCACCATAGTAGGTATATTATTATCATACTAATATTATAAAGGCGAAAATTTGTGAGTGAGTATGTTTGTTAGTTCTTCACGTCTAAACGGCTGGAGCGATTTTTATAAAATTTGGTAAGGAGCTAGCTGACACTCTGGATTATAATATAGGCTACTTTTTACTGTAGGAAAATATCTTACTCCTACGGGACAATGGATAAATTGATTTTTTTTTTAACGCGGGCGAAGCTGCTTGGTTCAGCTAGTGTTTTATATATGTATTTATAATATTCTATTTTCTATTGTTCATTTGATACCTATATTGTGTGATAAAAAACGTTCCTGCCCCCTCTTTTTTCTAATCACAATTTTTATTTACCTATTTATTATATTATAGGAAATTTCACTCATAACTGGATATCACAATCATAAAGACAAAACATGACACACACATCGTTAAAAAACATCATCTTCCTTCTGACGTATTCAGGTAACTACTACCCAAAATATATTCGATTTAAGTACCAATATAGAATTTACCAAGTTAGCACTTTTAAAAACTACAATAAAAAAATCAGCAACTTTCATACACAATTTTTAACTAGGTAGGTACTTAAGTTATAATTTTCAGATATATTTAGGTAATATAGATTTCATCAGATTATTTATTTTATTTGTATTTTTGTTTAGGGAAATTTCATTTCGACTTTAAGGGCTCCAATGTGATGGTAATCTTTGCAAGGGCTGCTTTTATGTTTTGTTTTGCCAACTCCAAGGTGAACTTCATAGCCGGTTATGGATAGCACATGACATCACCGAAAGCACAATAATTAACATTTAACGTAAAACAGACGATCTTCAATACAGCAGCAATTTATTTAATTTCTATTAGAAATTATACGTCGCATGAAAATTACCTAAATAATCGCTATTCACTATTTTGTGTGTTTGTCAATGACAAGGCGGATATGTGTAATACGTACATTACATATGAAACAGGTAATCTTTATTTAATAAAAACGTAAGCTAAATATAAATAGCCACATGATGCAGATGAACGCTAATTTTAATGTAGCTCTACCATACTAAAAACTACTAAATAAAAAAGGAACGACACTGAAACGAACGGGAAATCGGAAACAAACAACATCATTGATCCAATTCGAATATGGAGGGAACTATAGGAAGACGAAAGTTTATCATTTGGCGAACGATTACATAATGACGAACGCAGCGTCGGCGAGACCTTGGCCGTGACCAACGTTTCCCGAGGCGTGACGCTACGCTCGCGGCCCGCGGACGCTGCCAGTAGGGTCCGACGATAACGATTACGGCCATTTAACTTTTGCCAACAGAATTGCCAAGCGTTGTTGCGATTAGAAACGACTAAAACAAAAAAAAAACAGAACACAACCATGCATAAAGATAATTTACATTCTCAACCATTAAGCTCAACTCAAACCATCTACACCCGAAATATGGAAAGATAGCATCATCCTCAAAAATAATGTTCTCGTTTAGATAATAAGCAAACTTGTTTACTTACACGAATAGAACATTAACAAAAAGTAAAGTATCGTATTAGTATTCCAAAAGAGTGTTAGCATGAGGGCGGCAATGAATTCTAATAAACTAGAAGACCTTGACAATGATACAATACTATGATAGCCGCTTCATAAAACAACAAACGCACGCTTACAGCACCGGCTGGTGTAGTGCATGCCTCGAACAATTATTATGTAATGTTCTTCATTAAGTGTGTAGAGTAGTATCTATCTAGCAGAGTAATAGAGAATCTAATAGAGTAGTATATCTATGCATTCCAACCGCAATTGCTAGATTATAAACCCCACCTATCAAAGGAATTAAAACGTCGCGTTTTGAAGCAAACATGAAAACCGATAAGGAGTATAGCGTGTAATCAAAACAAGACTGATTTAAGGTAGGAGTGTTATAAACATTCTCATCTGGAATGTAATTAAAGAAGTAATTAATATGGAAAGCTAAAAATCAATAATGGAGACTTGATATGCTGGCGCGCCAAACAAATAGAGATCGGTAAATAAACAGGGATGCAAAAATAACAATGTATCTCGTTCATACTCATCTTATCGACTGGCTTCACAAATTGGAAATATGGATATATATATTATGATATCATCCATGAAAGCAAGTCAATTAACTAAATATTTTTACTACAGTTAAATTTACCAAAAAATCGTATCTCTTGAAACGTTCGTTTGAGCTGTTCCTGAATGTTGCAACAGTTAGAAATCAGAATTCCTTTACTCAAAACCATTGCCCATCTTAAGGCTACTGTACTGTAATGTCATGATAATATAAAAAAACATGTCATCATTATTGTTGATGCCTTGAGACTGCCGAGGTACCGGTCTCATCAGAACTCGCTTTGGCACGCTTTCGGCAGCCGGTTACATCACCCTGACGTCAAACTATCAAAAGAGGAAACTTCGGCCTTATCTTTAAGAAAAAGTAGGATCACACATCGATGGAAATGCAACGGCTAGAGCGATAGAACATCGAGATAAACGTATTCAATACAACGGAGTCAATACACTTGCAACCTTGCAATGCTCTTTACGACTCGTGTCAGATAAAGACATAGGGCATAAAAACATTACAACTTTATATGCGCGAGCAGCAAAAATACAAAGGTCTTTGATTTCTACACCTATCATGAAACGTGATTCACGAAAGACATTTACCTATATACCGTCTTTATCAAATTGTGTGTTGACTTTCATAAATAACAATTGTTCGAAATGTTACCGATATGAAAGTTTATCGATGCAAAGATATTATTATCTTGGGTAATGTATCACGACAGGTATTATATATATTACGTACATGCTGCGTTAGGTGGCTCTAACTTGTCAATGTATTTATTCGGAAATTTGCTTTTTCTATTCTACGACTTGCCTGTGTTGTATATTGTTCAAATTATATACAATATAAATAATTCAACATGATGACCTTAGATGGTTTATTTTACACTAATTAGCGTCTCACGTTAACAATATCACGTTCAAAGTAGTCAAGTAATCATATTTTGAGGAGTTAAAACATGTCGCAGATTAAAATATTTTTAAGTATTCTTTAAATTTGAATGTATAAACTACGAACTTGACAGAAACAGAATGTTACGAGACAATAGTGAAGCATCGCACTGAGCGAATTTCATGCAATATCAAGGGTGACGAAGGCGCATCACGACCGTTCTGATATCGCTCATTGAGATATTGGATCAAAATTACTATGTTTGATTTGTGTTGAATGCCGGTTGCGGATCGTGCATCGATTTTCGAGTGCGTCGCGGGCGGCGCCGAGCACGCGACGGATACGAGCGGCGTCGCTGGTCTGACTGGCGCGCCACGGCCCCGCACCTACCCCGCACCGCCACCGTTTGTTTTGCTGTATTTTCGTTGTTAATCATTCTCCTTGACCTTGTGCGACGTCGAGTGGTCCACTGCACACGACTGCGCACCCCTCACCCTGCGGTCCGCCCGCGCTGCCTGTCGCGACGTATCACACGTGCTACTCCTCAAACTGCATCATGTAATAGGGCCACTTAACCTTTTTTGAGCCCTCCACGGATAAAAACTAATGAACGTTAAGCACTTAATGTTCTTTTCTGAATACACTTTTCCCTAATTGCAAAAGCTATTGTAAATTAACCCAAAAATTGGCAGATTATTTTTAGTTTGATTTAGTAAACAATAAGATATTTATGAGAACAAGGTTTATTCAATGTTAGTATGTTACACAACATTTTTTGAAAGACTTGAAACTTAACAGATAGACAGAACTTAACTGAATTTAAGTATAGGTAGGTGTTCTATGAACTACTCCAAAATAGTGAAACTGATAAGAAAAATATTGCACAGTTCATAAGCACATAAACTTCTTCTCTAGATAATGATTTAAATTATGGCCCCAAATTTCAAATTTCAGTTGGAAAAAGCCAACGAAGTTAAGGAAGAAGACCTTTATAAAGTCTTATCGAATATTACTATTATTCAAATAGTAATAAGTAAATAATATCGTGTCAGTTTACGGATTTTTAGGATACTCCTTGATACACATGAAAAATAATAAAATTAGAATTTACATTATTGATGCCCAAAAACGTTCTTTGGCCACTATGTAATATGAATATTTAATAACAATTTCGGCATAATTATAATCTGAATGGAATTAAAAAAAAAATAGGTATTTGTTTACATTATTTATCGATTTTGTAGTTCGGAAGGAAAATTAATAAACGATTCAAATATTTACAGCTTTTCCTTATCGCCAGCCATTTTATCAAATTATTTAGGAGAAAATATGTACCTATATATTGAAATGAGTTGTACATCAATGACTTGGACTTAAGTTTCGGTTAAAAAATGTTTTGAGCTTGAAGGAAGCAAAGAAAACTTCTTCGAGTCGCAGAGGTGTTCGACTTCTACTTATAAATAAAAATGTATGTCACATTTAAAATATAAATATAAGTTATTGATAAAATTATCAAATACATATAAAACTTGGTAGACGAAATCGATTATTTTTAATTTAATTTAATTTAATTCTTCGTATACTATAGTCATTTTTCTTTTGTTCTCGAGAGGGAAACCAAAAGGTACCCGATGTCGTAAGAGTGATTCAGGACTATGAGGGATTCTTATCGCACTACAACCCCCATAAGGTGGCCGTCCTAAGTGCTACGAAGAGGACTCCGGGATCTCCAATGAAATGCTACTAGAGTCCTCTGAGTGTGTTGCCCCATCAGGCTTCTCCCAGATGAGCGCCTGGGCTCACCCCTCTATCTGGTCATTATGATGGTATGCGACCACACATACCGGCGTCCTTCCCGGATTCGCCTTGCTGGTTGGTTCAAGCCGCTCTTGCCGCCTGCGACCCCGGAAGCCCCTTCTTAGTCGCCTCTTAAGACAGTTAGGTTATACCGTAGCCCTATTCTGATCCCGGAACTACAGGGACGATAAACGCTGCAGGCCTAGTAAAATGTTTACCACTCAAGAAATATTAAGATTATTGATCTCGAGTTATTTCTGACTATACGACATCATAATAACATACAAAAAAATTTTTGACAAAAAAATATCCACCGACTTCCATGCCACAAAAAAGTTAAAAATAATTTAAATATATTTTAGTTTAAAACATACTCAGTACTTAGGACATAGTCCTGAAGTCGGTGCTCGACATATTTCGCTGGACGACGGTAACTATGTCCTATATGAGCACCGACTTCAGAACTATGTCCTAAGTACTGAGTATGTTTTAAACTAAAATATATTTAAATTATTTTTAACTTTTTTGTGGCATGGAAGTCGGTGGATATTTTTTTGTCAAAAATTTTTTATTTCATGCTTTTTAGTGACGATATTCATCTATTTGTATTAAAATAAAATCGCTAAGTTTGCTTTGTGCATACACATATGCAAACATTAAATAAACATCAACATAAAATAACAAATTAAACATAAGCTTAGACACAACATACAACACTATCAATTCATACGAACTGAACGTTATATTAAATTTTTATTATCATTAATTTTTTTGTCAAAAATTTTTTATTTCATTTGAAGGTCAAAACTTTCATCTTGTGTCTTTGCTTAGTAATTTTAATACATACCCGTAAGCACCAAATAGCCAACTCCTATGGTTTAGGCTTGCAGTATTCTGCATCATCAGAATTGAGGAGTTGAAGGTCAAATTTTTCATCTTATATTTCTGCTCAGTAATCTTATAACATATACGTAAGCACCAAATGGCTTACTCTTGTGGTTTTGGCTTGAAGTACCCCTGCATCATCAGGGTTGAGGAGTTGAAGGTCAAATTTTTGTCCCATGAATTTGCTTATCAATTCCATTATATATTCGTAAACATCAAATGACCAACTTTTATAGTTCAGGCTAGCAGTACCCCTGCATCATCAGGATTGAAGAGTTGAAGGTCAAATTTTTCATAGTAAATACCTACTTAGTAATTTTATTCTATATTTTACTCAATTGGACTTCTGCAGCTAAGGTTCGGCAGACTATCACTAATTTTATTATTTTGCTCCAAAAAGTTTAAGATCCTATGATTAGAACCTTATCAAACTCTTATCAGACTACCCCTGAAGTACATCCTTTCTAATAAAAAAAGAATCATCAAAATCGGTTGGCGGGATATTGAGTTATTCATACATTTATCGGGCACATTGAAAATGCAAATTTAAGACTTATGCGTTTTTCTTATAGATGCCCTTGTCAAAAAAATACTAAAAAAAAATGGGACCCTATGACACGCACTACCTTTCAAATAAAAAAAAAATCATCTAAATCGGTTCACCCAGTCCGGAGAAATGAGGTAACAAATATAAAAAAAAAAAAAAAAAAAAAAATACAGACGAATTGATAACCTCCTCCTTTTTGGAAGTCGGTTAAAAACAAAAGGTATCACACATCACATTGGTAGTTAATAGGAAAACTATAATAAGTTAATATATTTAATATGAAAATTAAAATATTATAAAAAATATATTTGTAGGAATTGTTGATGAATATTCATAGACAAACTTAAATAAAGTAACATAATAGATACTTTACAATTGAATTTTATATAAGATAAGATTCTATACAAGAAATGTTCTTTAGATATATAAAGTATATAAAAAAGACTTGTTACCTTACCTAGGTAGTTGTTAATTTAAGTTTATTTAACTCTCTAAAAGTTATAATACGCGAACGCGGAGTTACGCGATTCTATAATGTATTTAGTGATTCTATAATGTATGAGTGAAAAAAATTATGAATCATCAAATAACTCTTTAGATTTTATGCATACTTAAACATATAAGACATCGAATCTTAAAAAGATAAGACATCGAAAAATACTAGGGCTAGTTGGATATTTTATTTTTGTATTGTTTCATTAAAACCACAATAAACATTTTTTGCCTAAATTGCAATTTTTTGTTTTCTAATTTATATGCGAAATTATACCTCGATTTATGCTATTTCGGCTTGTGTGAATTTCACGCTTCAAGTTCAGGTTATATTACCTATCTAGTGTATTTAAATTTGCTTAATCAATGGCAATACAACATGTACTTCATCATATAATCATTTGTTTCCTTAGAAAAAAATCGGTGGTAAATGATGATATTATTATTGTATTTTCAATTATTTATTGAATTTAAGAAAATTAGTTCAATAATAAAATGCAGTAAAATATAATAAGGACCATGTTAGACTTATTCATTTACATTTATCTACAGTGCTTTCTATATTTTTTGGCACTGATTCATTTAGAAAGCATTGTCCCTTTACGAAACAGCAAAAGTAAGTACTGATTTTGAAAAATATGTTCTTAAATTATATGCATGTCTACAAATTTGACAATAGCAAGATCTCTTCACAAACTTAATTATTAATATTGATATAATAATACATGATTTTTAAATAAAGTTTAAGTACCTATTATTTACTTATTTACATAATAGCAAATTATTCTAGTCTTCAATCATATTCAATATTGTTATGTCATTTATACCTACATACTGAAAAATACGAAAAAAGGTAACTAAAAGTGATAAGACCAAATGGTCGAAAACAAACCCGTAACGCCATCTAGTACCAAGTAACAACAATGTAAAACGCCATCTGTACAACAGCCGTGGAATATTCAGACAAAACTTTTCTCTATGTGAAAATGGATAAGAAGACAGTACGAAATTCTTACTGTCTTCTTATACATTCTTACTCAGAATCTTAATCCTTGGAAAGCCTAAACACGCTTCCGTGCAACCTCACCAACCGCTTAAGCACGGATCCATGTTCAGTCTACTTCATCTACTATTTGATTGAATTTAAACTGTTTGGTTAATGTATGGCGTCTAAAATAGTTTGCATTAAAAAACTAAATAAATGAACAAATTTTAGATTCCAGTAACACATGAAGCTAGCTAGGAAAACATAATTAACGAAGTATTACAAACGGCATATTGTTTATGAAATGTTGGGTACAATTTTATACCCAATTTTCACTCATATTTTGTATTACCAAATTCTAGTTCATTACATATTTAAAAAGCTTATTTTTTCTTCTTTACAACACAGTCATTTCCATGAACAACAGACGTAAATTTATATTTCTAGAGGTTATCAAAGCAATGGTAGGGTAACAAAAACCTTCTCCAGTATTTTCCACATTTTTTAGCTAAAGCATGTTTTACTCCATTAAAAAATGTGTTATAGTGGTGAAGAAATATATTACCTATGATAATTTATATTAATGAACACCCAATTGCAAATAAATATTTACACATGAGTCGAAATGCAATTGATGAAAAAAGTGCAAATCTAACAATATTCTGAATAAAATTGTATTATAATTTTTTTTTTCCTACTAGCATTATCATTTTAATTTCTATGTGTTACATGGTTATCATTAAAAAGGGGTATGGGGAAAAACTTAAAATAAATTACTGTGCAATACAATATAATGGGTGAGTGAAGACTAACTCTGTGTTCCTGTGCCTGTGAAATACAATCTAAACATACTATATTACTGAACAACTGTGCTAACTGTCCATAAGTTATCCAACTACAATAATCAAAATTTAGTGACAACCAAACAAAAGATTGGATATTAAAAAAAAAATCTAAAACAGGTTGTGCACTCTGTTTACTGAGTAAAAGTCTCAGCACAGCACAGAATTTTATTTTAATGTCAGTAACCTATCACCACCAAGATGATTTATTATAGAGAAGTAATACCAAAAGAGAAAAAATATATATGTTAATTTATAAACTCCTTCAGAACACACATTTTTTTCTTACAAATAAAAGCATTATGTTATAAATACCCATTTTTACAAGGCATTTGTTTATTGTCCTGCAGAAACTTTTTTATAGAATGCAAAGAATAATAACTAAGTCTATTCAGCTCAATATACATATTGAATAATCTATTTGTTAATTTTGCATCTTTATCAAATAGCTCTATTAATATTATGGACTTATGACTGGCACAACCCTGACTCTTTTGTTCACTGCTTGTTGATATACAGGAAGACCCATAGCTAGCATTAATTTTGCTTCTAGAAGCATATTTGGTAATGCTGCTGTAATGATAATTAGTAGATATTTGGATTCAGTATTAAATACTATCACCATCCTAACAATTAAAGGTGCAATTGAAGTATCTGTTAATAACTTCAGTGTTATTATGGTAAATGGGTGGCAAATAATTAAGTAAATGGGTTAATAGGTGGTAGATACCACCGGTGTTGTAAGGAAGAAATGCTAAAAAAGGTCTGCCAAATTTTACCTCCTGGGGTAGATATGCTCCTGTGATTTTCTTTGCATAAGAATAATTATATCCAAAGTTGATTAACACTGTCTAAATGGCACAGTGACCCTATCTGCTTTAACAGAGCATTAATTCAAATCAAATCAGCCAAAGTGATAATAAAAAGTGTAATGACATTAAACAAATATTATGACTCCGGCACAAATTCAAATATTAACTTGAAATGCAAGGAAAGAGACCCTAACAGGAAGCTTAGAGACCTATGAAATAAAACAGTATGGACCATTAGCTGATTTTGTTATCATACAATTTTAAACTATATACAATATTTTTTGAAAATTCTGCATTCACAAGAAATACTATGGAATATGTCATGTTTACTATTGTAATAACTTTTGCACATAAGTTAGTGGTGGTAGCTTAAGTATAAATATATAAGTTAAATGAAGTTATAGACAATGGGATTTGTTTCTGAAGTATGTGTAAGCATTATTTGAGCTAATGAATACTTGGTAACCTATAGTAACTAACTGAATAAAATGTGGGCATTGGCATCCTAGTTATAAGCACAACTCATTACCAAATTATAACCTATAACTGACATAGCTAAAGTAATTATCATGTGTTTAGTAGTTCATAAACATAAATCCTATAGGAAAATATATCTCCTGTGCTATATTGCCTCTATTTTCAAAAAGATAACACCCAATTAATCATGGGTATGTTGTAGATATAGTCATTATTATTTCATCCGCATTATTTAAAATTAGGACAAATACTACAGAAGACACAAACAGTGACACTGGTAAGATACCTAGGCAAAGTCATAGTAAAGATTGTTTTTACAGCATGAAAAGGTATTACAGATAATTTCCTCTGGGTTTTCGGTATCTTACGTAGTATATCTAAACAAAATGTACTTGCCTGAATCTCTCGAGGGCTCCATCCTCAGCGGTAATTTATTTATCGTCTACAATACCACTTTCATATAATACTTCAGTCACACACAACGATGAACCTGTCAGTAACAAGGTCGTTGAACTAAATATACCTACAAATGCAATTATATCCAATGGAATAACATAAAACTTTACAGATCCTGTTTATGACACATAACATTTAACTTATTTGTATCGATAAAGACACGATTTAAGCCCCGTATACGCATAAAATGCACTAAATCTACAGCCAAAAGTATCTATTTCCGCACATAGGCGACAAAACCAAAAACATATAGCGTCACGTCATCTAAACGTCACTACAGCTTATTTTTGAACAAATAACGATTACGATAAATTTTCTTACGTTATTTCATGTTAAATAAAAAATATTATTTAAAATAATTTTGACTCCAAATTTAATAATGAACTCATTTCATTACAAAACAATAATGGTAACAGTAAAACACTACCCATGTTTCCGAACGAAATTTGTTCATTAAATTTATATGCAGCATTAGTTCAGTAAAAGTATATTCGGATCAAAGTGTTTTATCAATGCGTGTTTGTTTTATATTTTGTATTATTAAATTGTTTGTATTGAAAATGTGAATATGAATTAATATGAATATTTAATTCTAGTTGATTACCATAGATAAATCAGAAATTGTCTAGCATTATGCTGCGTACACACCTGCCCTACTCAGGAAAAACTATAAATGATATTGCAGTAAAGATGTTAATTCCGTACCAGGCGTGATTAAGTTGATGAGTCCATCTACTTATATATTTTTATTTGTTGCAAAATCGGCTCTCTGTTGAGTTGACGAAGTTTCTTCTAATATACAATTATTACATGTTTTATTAATATATTGTATAATTGTAAGTTTATATACAAAATTGCATGTTATATTCTATGTTACATTATTGAATAATATATAATATTGAGATTGATATATACACCAAATTCGGGACTTACAAAAATGTGTAGATCGACTTTTTGACTTATTCCAGCTTGGTACTAAATTATCGATTGAATTAATTCCCCAATGTGTTCCTACGCATCTAGGTATAATCATCTAATCCCCAAAAATCACATCAGAAGAATTGATTGATAAAATATATTTATCAAAGTATTATAAAGCATCCACGCTTATACAATTTGAATCAAATTGGTCAATGCAAGGCTAATTAAGATGATCATTGATGATTCAATTGAAAATTTGTTCAACCAATGGGTATGGGCATTTCTAAGCAGAAATGCTTAAGTGAATAGCAATGAGACATTCAAAAACTTTGAGCTACTAATATTGTACTATTTTTTATTTGACTGAAGTACCAAACTAGCTTGCAGTCCACCTGATGATAAGTGGACATTGTCAGCCATGGACATTTGTAGAACAGGGGTTCTATCCGAAGTCAATCTCAAATTCGTTGCCACTCTCGAGGACTATGACGCTCGCCTCATATAAGCTAGCTGGCAACTACTATCTTCCACGGAAAAGCAAAAATATGAGCAGCAATAATGCGCTATGAAGTTCATAACATTCTACTACTATTATGGAAAAAAACATTTTTTTCTACATAATTATATGTCATATCATATAATGTTATGAGCCACGAGCGATTATAACATCTAGTTAATTTATACTATGTAAATGATATAGTTAATTTTATCCCAACAGTGTGAATTATGAATTGTGAATTCAGTTTCTGATTTTTACTATTTCTGGTATTAGCTTTATAAATTGGTAAGTGCAGTATTTTTTTCTACCCAGATCACCATCAACCAATGACTTTTTTGGCATAGCAACACTGTTTCAGACGTACATAAACATGCATTTACGTGACGTACTTTTTTTATTTGTCTTCCTTTCGTGCCGCTATTGCGGATAAGTTAGCGGTTATTAAGTTTTTGTTTCGGTTAAGATTTACTTTGTGTTAGACGTGTTTAAAAGTAGTTTTTTACTTAACGTTGTATTTTGCACGAAATGGAGAATAAAGGAGACTTTCAATATCCGCACACATTTGTCCTTCTTGGAGCTTCAGGTGATTTGGCTAAAAAGAAAATTTATCCAACAATTTGGTATTTATATCGCGATGATCTACTCCCGAAAAACACGAAATTTGTTGGATATGCTCGCACTAAGCAGACAGTTGCTGAGGTAAGAGAAAAATCAAAAAAATACATGAAAGTTCGGCCCGGCGAGGAGGACAAATTTGAAAGTTTTTGGGAAGCCAATGATTACGTAGCCGGTTCTTACGATAAGAGAATCGACTACGAAAAACTGAATCAGGTCATTTTTAAATATGAGAAGGGACCGGTTGCGAATCGGATATTTTACCTTGCAGTACCGCCTACTGTGTTCGAAGACGTAACTGTGAACATAAGAAACGCGTGCGTTTCCATTAAGGGCTTCACGAGAGTGATCATTGAAAAACCATTTGGTCGAGATGATGAGAGCTCGGAAAAATTAAGCAATCACCTCGCCAGCTTATTTAAAGAAGAACAGATTTATAGAATTGATCACTACCTTGGCAAGGAGATGGTTCAGAATCTAATGACCATTAGATTCGCCAATCAAATTTTCAGTCCTTCATGGAACAGGGAAAATATAGCTTCAGTGCTTATTTCATTCAAAGAACCGTTTGGCACTGAGGGCAGGGGAGGATACTTTGATAGTTTTGGTATTGTTCGTGACGTCATGCAGAACCATCTCCTTCAAATTTTGTCACTTGTGGCAATGGAAAAACCAGTCTCTTTGCACCCCAATGACATCAGGGATGAAAAAGTTAAAGTGCTTAGGCATATAAAGCCAATAGAAAGGAAAGATTTGTTGATTGGACAGTATGTTGGCAACCCTGATGGCCAGGGAGATGAAAAGTTGGGATACCTGGAAGATCCAACAGTACCAAAAGATTCTGTGACACCAACATATGCAATAGCTGTCTTATGGATAAATAATTCGAGGTGGCAAGGAGTTCCATTTATTCTGCGCTGTGGTAAAGCCCTCAACGAGAGGAAGGCGGAAGTTCGTGTCCAGTACAAGGACGTGCCTGGAGACATTTTCAATGGGCACACCAAAAGAAATGAGCTGGTAATAAGAGTCCAGCCAGGAGAAGCACTGTACCTGAAAATGATGAGTAAATCCCCTGGAATGAAATTTGATCTGATGGAGACAGAGTTAGATCTCACATATAGCATGAGATACCGTGAAGCTGATGTTCCTGATGCTTATGAAAGGTTAATATCAGATGTGTTCACTGGCACTCAAATGCATTTTGTGCGTAATGACGAATTGAAGGAAGCCTGGCGTATATTCACTCCTGTATTGAAAGAATTAGAAGAACATCACGTGAAGCCTCTTCCATATGTTTATGGATCTCGTGGACCTCCTGAAGCTGATATTAAATTAGCTGAATGTGACTTCAAGTACTCGGGCTCCTACAAATGGCAAAAGCCAACAATTTGTTAAAAATGGAGTTTTAATATTTTTATGGTGATGGTAATAATTTATTATTAATTCATTTACATTTATTACTTTTAAAGCTTTATTTTACAAGCATAATATTTTTCAAGCACTGCATTCTTTAAACATTCCAATATTTTTGCAAACTATAACCTCATGGAAGGTCATTTTGAGGTCAATGTGTAGTTTTGTGCTTACTCCACTAATTGTGACAATGGAATTGAATCCTACTAGTATTAATAATTATGTGATTTTAGATATTATGCATTATATGCTTATTTTATATTCATTTCATGTTGCAAAATGTCATCACAACATAATACAAGATTGTACAGTACAGTTATTGTAAACTAAATGATTATGCAGAGGTCAAACATTTCACCTTGGATTATGCATTCATAGTCTATTTAATCAACGATTTTCTCATGTCATCGCCTGGAAATGTAATGTTTTATATGCATTATATGGAAATGTACTTCACTTGTGATATTCAACTATTTTGTAAATTTTACATAAAAAATACCTGACAATTATTGCATTTAATAATAATGAGAATAAAGTGTTTCTAATGATTAGGAAAAATGTTTTTATATGAGAGCACTTATATAATATATTTTGTATGAATGTTATCAGAAGTGGTTTGTAGAGGGTTTATCGTCTATTGAAATGTAAGTGATATTATTCATTAACTGCAAGTCACAATGTTAAGAGGTTTATAGTTTAACTAATCTAATAATTGTTTGGAGCAAAGCCATTACATTTTTTTTACATTTATATCAATATAGGGACCACATTTATACCTATATTAAAACTTAGGTAATATAATGATGCATTTTGAAAAGAGGCCTTTATAATAATCAGTTATTTTAATAACATTTACTCCATTGCAACATATTTGTTAAAATAATTATTAAGCATATCATTGAAGTACCTTCTGTGCCACATTTTATATATTTTTATTGATTTTGATATAACTTTATTACATGCAGACATTTACATATTATATTAAGGGAGCTTTTTGATTTTTATATACTGTCATGTTATGAAATAAATATATTTCAGCACTTAATTTCTTATTTATACTCCATTTGACATAATCTGAAATGAAATGAAATGTCTTTATTTTGCATAGGCCTTCGGGGGCGCTTACAAATTGTCAGTTACATTTATATATTTTTTTTTACACTACCACCGGATCGGAACACGACCTCAACTGAAAAGATCCGGCAAGAAACTCAGTGGGTTTGTCTTTTTTCTTTGTATATCTTTTTTTTATTTTTTTATTTGCCATCTTGTTTTTACATGGGTAACAAAAGTTAGCTCCATTATCCTAATAGTATCCAGCTCCTCTAATAGAACACATAAAATTGTAAAAGCTTGTACATAAATATAAAATGATATTATAGTGTGATAGGTTTTAATAGCACACTAAAATAATAATCAGAATATAAACACAGTTATGAACCTGTAGTTAGTAGTGATAACGACCTGTACATTCGTGCGAAACTAATGCGAATACGAATTTCATATAACGACATTCGCAAATGCGATTTGAGTTTTTGTTTAATTTGACATCAACATGGGCGCCGCTATGGAAGTAGTGTAGGAGGGGTGTACAATGTAAAATACGCGTTTTTTTTTTGGTCGTCAATTTGCTGTGTAGTTCTACATTCACACAAATCATGCAAATTAAAATATTTAAAAGCATGCGAGCATTTCAAGGTGGTGGAACTAGTGTAGTTCGACCGGCACACTTTTATATGATTTGATCATTATAGTCCTTGAAAGAAAGAAAGATCTTTATTTAGTCAATTTTTGGGTTACAATATTATGGCAGTAGCAACGCATCTGTGATTGACTTTAGATGGAATCCAAGTTCTGTATGTAGTTGATTACGGATGTCCATGGGCGGCAGTAACCACCTACCGTCAGGTGGACTGTATACTCGTCTGTATACTATCGTCTGTATCGACTGTATACTACCTCAATCAGATAAAAAAAATGAGAGTGCGAATATTAGTTACATCACTAGTAAGTACTTACTAGTGATGAACGAATAATCGCATTCGCATATTTTTATTACACATTCGCATATCTTTCAAGCGTATTGAATTGCAGTGTTTTGCAAAAAATGGTCGCCGAATCTACATCCTCCGTCCCGCTCACCAAAAACTGTAAATAAAAACAATATGTAAAACAATAGTCGCGAATGTCAGTAACAAATATTCGCATTCGCAAATGTTCAGATAAACATTCGTGACTTCACTAGTAGGTACTTATACTATACTGTAAGGTTCGAAGAACATTTATTCCATTTAGTATAAATATTAAGGTAAAGAAGGTACCACCCCACCACACGTATAAGCAGTTATTGTGTTTCGTTTGAAGGGTGTGGTTGCAGGCTCAGACAAAATAATTATGTATAATAGATGTATTTAATAATCTTTGAAGACCTTAGGTAAAGTAAATGACGGCCTTGTTCATACCATTACTTTTTGTTAGGTTGTGTATGAATAAATGTAGGTAAAATATAGTGTATCTATAACATACGAAACGACTTTTGAAAGTACCTATCAGCGTATCAATTTCGTGTCCACATTCTTTTTTATATATAGTTGAAGTAGTCTACCTGATGATAAGAGGTCACTGCCGCCCATAGACACCTGTGACTAGCTTCATATAGAACAAAGGTTCAATCTGAAGCCAATCGAAGGCGCATTGCCATTCCCGAGGACTAGGGTGGTCACCTCTATACAATAAGTGTGACGGCAACCACATCCTTCCATCGAAACGCAAAAACTGCTTCATGCTAGAAATAGGTCTGGCGGTGGTAGGTACTTCAGTCGAACCATCGTTCTACCACCTTTTCTACTTATGATGTAATGAATATTTGCAAGCTTTTACATATTCAATTTCGCAAGGATTATGCGAATGTTTAACGAATATAGAAGAGCAGTTTTACGACCAAAAATATAGGTCGCCAAACCTTCATTCTACCGCACCCTACACTATTTTATTCTGTATTGGTTAATAGTACCTACCTATGTGTACATGAAAATGCATCTTCCTGAAAATAAATCTGGCGACGCCCATGGAGCGTTAAATTGGCGTGTTCGCATTCGCGAATTGCGGTAGGGAATATTCGCATTCGCGAATGTTCAAATAATAACATTCGTTACGTCACAACTTTTTACACATCACCTATTCTCAGTATCAACAATAGGTACGTTTTAATTATTTACATACTTAAATAATACTTAGTTAACAACTAGGTTACGAGGAATATAAGAAAAGTTAATTTGTTGAGTTTCCTGTTTTGACTTTAAAGGAAGTTATCATAATAGCACTATTATAAAATAACATTAGCAATATATACCTAACGTAATTAGGTACTCCTTGGTTGACGGTGCAGATAAGTCTAATGAATATTGGTATTTAATGGCTAAAAAAATTAAAATATGTTATCAGGTTACTAAGCACAGCTCAAATAGTATTGTGGTAATATAAATAAACTAGATATGACAGCACATATAGCACTGTGTAGTCTGTGTAGTTATATTCTGAATTAACAAAGTTATGTAAATAAGTAACATCTAGCGTGGTCTGGAACTCTGGAGATAGATGGGTAGTCGCTTCTGTATAAGGTTAAACACGTCTGTTTTATGAAGAGGATAATATCTTTATAAAACGACGCCCACTCATAATTAAGATCTTAAAAAAATCGACGACTTTGCCACTCACCTGTACCTACATATTAGAATGCACTACACATTGAAGCAGGGTAGTGGGTTGAGGGGTTTACGTACCTATAAAAAGGGGTAAACATTACCTGACAAATTGCTTAGCTGCTTCGTATAGGGCGTTCATTCAAGGTAATATTACCTGATAACATAATAACTAAATCAAAGATTTCTGTACATAATTTCATCATATCATATAAATAATAAAAATATCATAAAAGGAGAAACAAAAGGCCGAACAGTTTTTTTCTGTGATAGTTAAGTGAGTCGATAGTTCAGCCTGAATAATTATGGCCTTCCAAAGTAGGGTAGGGTCAAGTTCGGTTCTAAACGGTGATAGGTAGTAAGGCACGATCTGTGATATTAAAGTATAGTTAAATATTTTATATCTTCGAAGATTGCGGAGGTATCAAAAAGTAATAAATATGTACTTAGGACTTAACTAATCATATGGTTTTGAAACCCAATCCTATTTACTTACTGGATTAGTTTTCTTTTACTTGTAATAAATTGTTAACACATAAACTAAATCAAAATAAGATTTTTGATTAGATGATGTATAAGTATATGAGAATCAAGTAGCGATCGACCATGCAGGCGTTGATGGGAAGTTGTTGTAGTTGGACGCCCACGGACATCTGTTAGTTTCCTTATAGGTACATATAGAAGGGATTCTGCTTGAAGTCGTTACGGATGCGTTGCTACTCCTAAAATAGTTAACTCGTAGGAAATTGTGCCGGAAATCACACCCTTGCAAGGAAACGGGAATTGCTTTACGCTATAAATAGGTGTAGCGCTGGTACCTCCTCGGTCGAGCCATATTCGCTCATATGATGTGGTAATATTTCTTTTTTTTTTGTTCCGAGGGGTAAACCTTCTAAAGGCACCTGACGCCATGGGAGCGACGCAGGGTTATGTGGGATTTTTAGCGCACTAAAACCCCCCTAGTGGCCGTCCTCGGCGATACAACGAGGACTCCGGCATCTCCAAAGGAACGCAACCGGAGTCCTCTGAGCGCGTTGCCTCATCGGGCACCTCAATGATGGGCGGCTGGGTCCACCGGTTCGTCTTGTCTTTACGATGGTTTGTGACCACACATGCGCCGTTATTCACTTGGTCGAAGTGAACGAACGGTTCGAGCTCCTACTCTAGCCGTCCACAACCCTGGAAGTCCCTTTTAGTCGCGGAACTGCGGGAGTCGTTCTACCACCTACTAATATAACGCACGAGCTCATTTTCCGTAATACAAAAGACGTGAATTTTTGAAGATTAGACCCCCTTAGTACCCCTTTCTCCCTGCCTGAACTTTGGGAGCAAGTAGCCGTGACCGTATTTTACATAATTAAAGGTTTATCTTCTATATTAGGTATAATAAATCTTTAAGAGGTAGCTCGAAATTTACGTGAAAATCATTTCTAGAGGTCTTTATTACGGGGTAGAAACCAAAATAATGATTTTCTGTTTTTTTGTTTGTCTGTTTGTGCACGCTAATTTCAGAAACTGCTTCTAATGTGAATATAATTTTCACTGGTACATTGTGGAAAAACTTTGTTAAAGTATAATGTTTATATAAGTAAATCGGTTTATAAATTAAAAAGTTAGGTATGTCAATTTCAAAACAAGTGGTATTGTCTTCGATAAATGTTAATAAGTAGGTAGTAGGTACCTACCTACTTCAACTAGATGTGACAATTAGATACATAGATAATATCTACCGATAGCTACTACCTATCATGTAATGTAAAACATGCCAGAAATATGATATCAAGTATTATTATTATTGAGCAATCGAATAATGTAACGTAACCCTTATTGGATCAATCAAACGATGGTACTAGATGGTACATTAACGACTGAACGGAAGCAATAATAATCGTTGCAAATATTGCAAGTGAGATAAATATTTAAGTTTTTTTTGCTATAGGAGAATTTGTTATGAGCGGGCTCAGAACAGACGACCGCGACATCAATCAAAATTATGGAAATTCGATAACAGATCGGCAGAGTTATAAATACTTAGGCATTGACAAAAATTACAATCGACCTAAGAACAATGGCAAAGCATCATTCGATGATTTGATCAACAAACAGTCACAGCACAATGTACTCTGTGAGTCACAGACTGGACTCTGGTCAGGGTTACCAACTCGCAGAAATATATCGCCCTAAAGCTTCTATAAAAAAAACATATTTCTTAATCGGGTGTAGTGTATCACCTTTTTTTCGTCGTCAGGCATGACTATGTAGCCTTTAAAAACACCTATATGTTGAAGTTATAAAAAACCCCTAAAAGTACCCCTAATAATAGAACACCCCTATAAAAACTTCATCGTTCTTTTTTATCTCCTAAATTTGGGGGAAAAACCCCTAAGTTGGCAACCCTGACTCTAGTGACAGCTTGATAGCCTGATAACACAGTGAATTTAGGGATGGCGAGTCTTCCTAAAAAAGAACGATTTTTAAATCGATTCAGATCGTAACCACATTAATCGATTCGCAAAAAAATGGTAGTCTATAAGATACAAATCTTATTAAACTAAAAACAAAAACATCAAACTAAAAATAAGAAGCGCTTTACTACCTTGAATTACTAATTATTCTGTATATAACACGACATAAAATAAATATTTAATTCCCTGATCATAATATTCGGTTGGGGAATAAGTTCGTAGTGTTTTTACCTAAGACTTTTACTTACAGGAAAAACTAATTTTATCAATATGTTAATCAATTATATGATCCCCGTTGCTGTTTACACCCTCTTCTCCCCTAGCCACCAATTTATTGATGCCATTACACCACAAATTTCCCGGTCTGGCGTCTAAGAAGTTGTTAAGCCAGTTTTTAAAGACCTTTTTGATATCGGCCTTTCGTATGGTTTGACAGATAGCGGAAAAGATAGTAATCGTTCAGTACAAGGTCTGGAGAATACGGCGGATGCTGAAGGACCTCCCATTCGAGCTCTTGGAGTGTGGCTTAAACGACTTGTACAACATGAGACCTGGCATTGTCGTGAAGGAGTATAGATTAACCATATCGATTAGGTCTTTTCAGCCAATGAGCCTCAGTTTTTCAGTAAATCTTATTGAATAGTTAATGGAGAATCGTTCTATGATAACCGTTCATTTTTCTCGCTATTTTACGACTGGTTTAGCGACCATTATCCTTCAAAAGTGATTTGAGACGTCTTTCATCGAATTCAGAAGGTCTTCCGCTGCAAGGAGTTTCATCGAGGTCAAAATCGAAATTTTAGAATTTTGAACCTTTGTGTGCTGTAAAATAGCCTATGACACCATCTCCATACACGCTGCAAATGTCCCGGGCTGCTTCGGCAGCTTTTTGACCTCGATGAAAAGTAAAGAAGAGTAGGTGTTGAAAATATTGATTTTTGACTCTTGGGTGTCCTATTCCTCAAAACTAATAAAAAATAAATAACTTAAAAATACAAATAACATAGTTTTGTACAGCAGAAAGAGCTCTATTGAATGAACCTTTGCCCTTTGCCAAACAGCAAACAAATTGTTGTAGAATTAAAGAAATATAAAAACGCTATGAACTTATTCCCCAACCTATTAGATAAATTACGACAGTCAATCAAGGCATATTTAAACAAATCAACAACGCAATTAGGCTTTTTACATAAAAAAAAAAAACAATATTTTCTTGGAGTTTACTCCTTATGAATCGATTTGCATAAGGGCCCGGTATGAGAAAAATGTTAGGAGTAAAATTTACTGAAGAACGACCGCGTTACGTTTTTTTAAGTTCTAAAGTGTTAACTAGATGGCGTAATACTCAATAACGCCATCTAATTTAAACTTTAGAACTATTTTATTAGTACGCGTGGGTGGTATGCATAGGTTTCGTGATTACATTTTACCGAAATCTCAATGGTATTTAAAATAGTAAATCGTTAAGATAAGTAATGTAAATACTCTGTAAATACGTACAATATTCATATTTTAATACGTACTTATTTATTACATATAATTTTTCAAAATGAACCATGTATTTGTATTATTTATATCTGTAGTGTACGGTGTAGCGAGTATGGCACCATTTATTTTAAATACTTAGAACTATGTGTTTAAACAACATATTAATACAACAACGTTGTAGATGGCGTTGAAATCAATTTATAAACACTATGATTTATGATGGCGACTTCCAGCAACTCATCAAAAGGAGGGGACAGCTCTTCAATATAAATTAAGACATTATGCTTTCACATCATTATAAGAGAAAAGTCCAGTTGAATAAAGTCTTTGCGTCTGTTTAGACAATCGGACTTAAAGAGTAAACTCCAGTCGTGTGTTAGAGCTGACACATATTTTTTTCTTTATACTAGTACATAATTTCCAATAACAAAAATTGTATAAAAGCGATCTATTAATTACCAAAAAAGTTCCCTAGAATCCTAATCGTTTACAGATAGGAACGAACCAAAAAAGAGTAACTGTACTGAGACCTGACTGACTTTAGCAATTTTTGGATGTATTGCTAATATAAAGGAATATACTGATAACAACACCTACATTTTTACTAAGATATATGTACATTTTGTGAAGAAACTACTATTGTTACAACACATTCAGCATAATATATTATTAACTTAAAATTGGATAACCTTTATAAAAATTGCTAATAATAGATATTTTTCTCACTTTCGACGTAAAATATTGCAAACGTACATTATTTTATGAAAAAGAGACAAAAGAAATTAAACACACAGCATTTTCGCGAGTTTCTGAATATTTCACATGAAAATGAATCTTTCGCCATAATATTTCAGGTACATTCAAGACATCATAACAATTTGTTTTTAATAAAACGGAAAAAATCAAAATGCTGGTATAAAACGTGAACTATCGATTCAGTACTACAGATGGATTTAAAAAATCGAACTCTTGGGCTCAAAAAATCGATTCTTTGGTTAATCCATCTTAGTTCGCATCCCTAAGTCGACTGTCAGTGCTAGTGGACAGCGGAGATGCTGAAGAGTGTCACCATGACAAAATTAAAATCTCCCACTTCTAAAAAATAGGATGGTTTGGATTCTAAGTCATGAGATCACTTCGAAGTTTTTAAGAAAATGAGAAATATTATTTATACGAATGTAATGAATGAATGTAATGCATTACATATTTGCGCACCTTTCTGCGTATGTCTATTAAGTAGTTTAATAAAAGATTGTTTAAAATAAATAAGTTTTGTCATCTCATCTGGTCAATTTTCTTGATACGCCAACATTCATATAGTTTAAAATACATTAATTAGCGGCAATTCATTATTAATCAACAATTTTCTAGAAAAAGGTTTTTTTATTTTTAACATAGCTCGGTAGCCCTGTTTTAAAAGGGTTGCCCTTCATCAATAAAAAACTTGTATTATCTTTGTTTGTAAAAAACTAATAGGAATTAAATAAATATACTGATGCAAATTTTATCCATATAAATGAAAATAATTGAACGCTTATTACTTTTTCTATTAATAACAACCATCCGCCACACACAAGAAATAAAATAAAGAAGCCATCTTTTTAACAGCAACATTGCAACTGTCAGCTGAGTTTAGTTTACGTCTATCAAGCAATGGTGGTATTATGACTATGACCTCAGGAAAATAATTTTAAAATTTGGTTTTTTGGTGTTTGGTAGAGTTCATATGTTTGCAAACATCGTTAAAATGATATTAATACTTTTAAATTGATGTTGTTAAAGTGTGTGACATGATACTGTAAGATAATAAGTGACGTTCATTTTGTGTGAGTATTGGATCTTTGTTGTTCAAACGCAAAAAACAACACGTTTAGTTTTGATAGAAAACTATAATTTACTTGATTTTCGATATAGTTTCTATTGTATAAGTGAACAGTCACATTGATGAATATGCAAATATGATATTCTCAATTTTGCTCCTGACGTTGTGTTAATTTTAGTCAATACGTACTGTTTATTATTATGTTTCTGTTCAATCTACTAGAACCATACCTTTTGTAGTAAAAATAGTTTTTCATTTAAATATGATCGTTGGCATTTTAATTAAATGCATAATTTTCTTTAGAATTTTATATTATATGCATATTTGATTGTACAATAAAATATGTACATTTATTTATTATGAATTTGGGGCATTGATATTTGAAAATTTGAATTGAAAATAGCACGTAGTATTAAAATGATGACGTTTTTTAGTTAAAATTACTTGTTAATTCTAGAACTATAATGAAAATGCTTTCAAAATAATGAAAATTTATTGCTTACAATCAATTTGGGTAACATTGAACAGCGGTGTAACTTTGAACAAAGTTGTGAAAAAAATATATTAATTTATTACATGGAAACTTCTTGTTGTTTTAATATCGTACCTGCGTAAAATGGTTTGCCAAAATGTTGTAATAGCAATGGAAGTAAAAAAAGGTACCTATCAATGTCATCATTTTAAAAAATACCGCCTTTTCCGTAGTGAAGTTGTTGCAAGTGTTTAATGCTTCATTTTGAAATAGCAATTATAATTTAAAACTTACCGTAAATAGGTGTGTTTTGGTGTTTATCTTTAAAATATATATTGTATATTTTTATTTTGAAACTGTACTATCCGTATCCCATGTTGAATATTGCGTAAAACTGTTAAACTTTTGACGACGTCGAAATTTGATGTTAAATGGGTAACTTTGAACGGTTCAAAGTTACCTGTATCATAAAAAAAAATTTTTTTCGGAGGCTCAGGGTCGCTCAGCGTGCTATGGAGAGGGTTATGCTCGGAATTTCGCTACGAGACATGATTCGCAACGATGAAATCCGTAGACGAACGAAGCTTACCGACATAGCTCTCAAAATTAGCAGGCTGAAGTGGCAATGGGCCGCCGCATCGCTCGTAGGTCCGATAACCGATGGGGAAGAAAGGTCCTCGAGTGGCGACCATGTTTAGGCAAAAGGAGTACCGGTCGCCCCCCTACCAGATGGACCGGTGACCTGAAGAAGACAGCGGGAAACCGTTGGATTCAGAGGACACAGGACCGGTTGGAGTGGCGCCATTTAGGGGAGGCCTATGTTATGTCCATGTTCCGTCCATCCTTTTTTTTTTTTGTTTTCGAGGGGGAAACCTTCCAAAGGTACCCGATGTTCCGTCCATCCTATGGATGGATGGAATAAATAATCAAAAAAAAACTAGTATCTTATTTTACCACCAAATTGATCGACCTTGATTCATATGGCAAGACCAAGTTGTCTATTGTATTTATATATCAAAATAAATGTATTTTTTATAGATTTGGTTTTAATTAACAAAAATATGTTAATTAATTTTACTCAGACCTTAAAATATTCGATTAATGACGGATTTTATATCCTCAAAAGATTATATTCAAAGTTACCCAAAACTAAGGATAACTTTGAATTTGAGTTTTAGGGGTAATTGTGGATAGTTTAATTGTTTTCTCCGTAAATTTATTATGTTAGATTAATAAACCAGCTAAAAAGGACACTATTCATTTAATAAAAACAAGGTGCAATAAATATAAAAAAGATTATATTATCACAAATATTGTAAAAAATGTTCAAAGTTACCCAAATCGAGGTTATTTCAAATCAAATTGTATATTTATGCAATAAACTGTTTAAGACAAAAATATTATTTCTATACATAAAGCTTAACAGTGATTTGGTTATTGATGATAATGGATATAATGCAATGAATTGTCATTATCTTAAATAATAATTACTAATCTACTCATCATTATTTGGATTAAGTGTGATTTAGCCATCACCTTTCAATTAAAATGCAAAGCCTCATTTGCCCTAGAAAAGTTTTATGTGTTCGCACACTCTCATCCAATGTAATAATAATACTAATAAAATAAATAATAGTAACAATAATGTCAATTAATTAATTGGTAATATTTATTCAGTGAAAACCTTTTTTCATTTCAGTTCCATGGGTTTTAAATACAGATGTAACTGTTACTATTTCTCTTAGGCTTGTCACTTACCTAGAGCCAGGCAGTTAAAAATCTGCAAAGATGTTGTATGTGTTTCACGTGGATGCTGGTCAAATGACCACATATGACATGAACCTTACTTTACAAAGGTAAGTGTATTGTTAAATTATAATTAGGAAATAATAACTTGAGTAATTGAACATAATTCAAGTAATTTGCTTTATATGTATAATTCTATTACATACTACTAGGTATTATTTAATTTTAGCATTATTTCTATATGGTGTAAATTTCTTTTTGTATTGTCATGTTTATTATGATTTATTAGCTGACTTGTTTTTATTTGTGCCCAATGTAGTAATGAAACATAGAAGGATTGCTTCAAACTTGACTATCCTACAAAATTAGGTACTTTTAAACAATATTAATCAGTGACTTTTTGATATTTTGTATGCATTTTTAACGTAAACATTTATATCATCAAAATTTGGAACTTGTGAAAAACTGATCTATAACAGCCTCCAAACTATAAAAAGTTTTAAAATTATATAGATATCTTTTTATAGTTTTAGTACAGAGTTTGAAACATACTAATATTTATAACACAACAAAATGATTGATATGTTATATGGTACGTTATATTTATTATTTGGATATTTTTAGTGTTGCAAGTTTGAAGTCTGCAATAGAAAGAAAGACAAAGATACCTGCAAACTCTTTGGTGCTTCTAGTGAGTGGTGGTGAGGTGTTGCTTTCAGATCATATGGTGTCCTCGTACAGTGCAGGCACTGACACCAATCCAATATATATGTTCAGCAAACCTTCCGTCAAAGACAGCAGATTTAAACCCTCAAGTAAGTACCAACTTCTTGATTGGCATAATATTTGTAAAAATGTGTCTTGTAATATATGCCCTATATAATAATATTGTGTTAAGAAGGAAAATAATAGAATAAATTGTATTATAGTACTTGTTAGTAAGCATATTTAAGTAGTAAATTTGGTTATTAAACAGATTTTAAAACACAATAACATTGTCAACCATTATTTATAGTACTTCCACACTTTATTAATTAGTATGTTATTCTGCACATATAGTGGACTTTATCCACATTTTAAATTGTAAATTAAGTGATAACGCTGAGGCTTTGTTATGCTTTATTTTGGTTCTCAAACTGTATATTTCATCAAATATGTTTTATCTTATCTAGTATTGTTGTACTAACAATGCTATGGTATGGTTAACAACAGCTGTTTGAATAATACTGGTATAATACTGGTGTTATTTGAAAATTAGCGAAATACTAAGTTATAAAAGATTAATTATTATTATACACTGGCGGACCTGGCGAACTTCCTTCTGCCTAAAAGTCAAAAATCTAAAATTAATCATCAGCGTTTCTCCACTATATTATGCATGTGTTATACATGAAAATCTTCCTCTTGAATCACTCTATCTTTTAAAAAACTGCATTAAAATTCGTAGTGTAGTTTTAAAGATCTAAGAATATATAAGGATAGACGACGGGGAGCGAGTTTGTCTTATCCTATGTAGTGGTTTTGCATTAACTATACATCCGTACAGGAATTTAGAATACATTTAGCTTCCACCATGTTTGTTGTGTTGACAAATATTGTGAGAACATTATCTTATAGTAAGTTACCATTAGACTAGCATTGGTGATACACTGTGTTTATTATCGTGTTTACATAATTCCACACATTATTGTTTTTAGTTTGTGGCGATTTGAGTCCAATAGTGGAGTTGAGCACGGGTGAGTTCCGCAGCGACACTCGCAGCGCGTTCGACAGTAAATCGGTCGCGGAGCTGAAGAGCGCGGTGGAGACGTGTTGCTCGTCCGTGGCGAACGTGCGCACGGTGATATCGTGCGCAAACCTCGCGCAGCAGTTCAGCGAGTACGCGCACGAGGTGTCCCGCAGCTGTGAGCAGCTGGTGCACGAACAGCATTTACAGCACCAGGTGAGTTATTATATATTTTTATTAAATAAAAATAAAACTATCAATTACTACAATATTGATGTATCTTGAAGTTATTATTTTTTGCATTAATAATATGAAAGTAGGCATAGTTACTATTGCATATTTTGACTTTTTTAATTAAAAATGAAACATATGGAATTCCTTCCTTTTTATATCTGACTGAAGTAGCAAACGAGCATGCAGTCCACCTGATGGTAAGTGGTCATTGCCGCCCATGGACATCTGCAATCAACCTCATACAGAACATGGGTTCTATTTGAAGTCAATAACAGATGAGTTGCTACTCCCGAAGACTATGATGGTCGCCTCATATAAAAGAGTGCCGGCAACCAAACCCGTCCATCGAAACGCAAGAAGTGCTTCACGCTAGAAATAGGCACTTCCCCGGCCGAACTACACTATTTCTACCACCTTAAATTCTGTTTATATTTTTAAGGGTTGTCATTTTTGTTTAGTGCACCTCTGACAGATTTTTTTTTTGCACCGCCTTGGATCTTTTCTGCACTTCCCTAAGGGTGACTTGCAGAAAATGCTTTTAAACATTAAGTCCACCTTTTGTGCATTGTTTTTATGGTCAATAAAGATTTAAAGGATGAATGAATAATATTTACATATTAATTACAAAATTAAGGATTTCATGTAATAGAGCTTAGGATTCAATTTTATAAACATGTTTTTTGAAATTCAAACTAAATTTTAATGTCGCGTGCGTATAAGTAAGCTGTACATAGAGTCCCATAACCCCAATATATTGTGCTTTATTGTGCTTTAATGCAACAATCAGGAGCTCCTGATTCTAGACAAGATTCTAGCGTAGGATAAATTTCCTAATGGATGGTATGTTGTCTACTATTGATTAGCAACATTTAAAACACTATTGGTCACATTTGGAGTTTCATTGCAGCCATGATATACAGATTTTTCTTATGAAATGAATACATATTTTGACAATTTGTCTTTTTTTACACAAATAAGGAATAACTAAATAAATTATTGTGCATTCCAAACTTATCGTACAAAGCTCGTAAGTAGTGATAGCCAAATGGTTGCAACTCGGCCTCTCAATCGAGTTTCCGAGGTTCGAATCCCACTCAGGCATCATTGATTTTTCTTAAAGAAGATTAGAAATGTATTATCACTGCTTTTCGGCGAAGGGGAGGCTCAGGGGGAAACCGTAATACCTGAGAGTACTTTAAAAGAAAATTCTTAAAGGTGTGCGTTGATTACATCAAAGGTCCTATGTATGCCACGATGTGCTTAAAATCTGATTTTTATCATAGTTTACTATTAATAAAATCGCAGATATACGATATGTATAATCAATACGTACGTACCTTATTATATTTACAAACTCGTAACCTAAATAGTTTGTCCAACAAACAAAAGACATATCTACTAATAAATATTGATATTAGATTTATTAATCAACGAAGGAACATGCCTTAAGTTATTTAGAAAATCTGTTTTCTTAATAGTTTAAACTTGAAACTAGGGATATAAATACATTTTATTGTATAATTATTATTTATGCATTCTCTCGTCAACCCATTATTGTCCCAATGGGCACGGGTCTTCTCTCAGAATGAGAGTTTAGGCCATAGTCCACCGCGCTGGCCAAGTGCGAATTGGTGGACAATTTATGCATTCACTTCACATTAAATATACTCATTACTTTAAAGATGCAACAAAAATAATTTCTTTGCCTTATTTATATAGTAAAACTGACAAGGTTAGTGCCGAATATTTATACTGTATACCTAAGGTATTTTTAAAACCTTAGGTCTCATTGATATTAATCATACATCGGAGTGTATAAATTACCCATCTACTATTATTACTATCATTTCTTTTACATTTAGTGGCGTTAAAATTGCATTAATATAGTTTTAATCCGATATATATACTTACTACTAATTTTCTTTTTTAATTTGTTCGCTGCGTTTATACAGGGTTGGACGGCGGTTGTTGCGAATTTGGAAGATATTTACAACGAATTCTGCGAAAGATCAAGGAATTTTAAGGAATCATTTAAGAAACATCGCCAGAAAAAAGAAGAATACGCTGAAAAATTAAAAACGTACGTAAGAAAGCATTGATTTTGTATTAACTTTTCTTACTAAAGCTAAGTAAATTTAATATTTAGAAATAAATTTATTTTTAGTGTAAATCATTTGCATATTTTTGGTTATTTGTGAAAAAACGTTTGAATTCAAGAATGATAATTTATTTATTGTAATTAATATCCGTTTGATTTGATACTATACCCATTATACTGATTTAAAAGAGATAATCGAGTCCAAAGTGCAACTCTCTGTAGGTTGAACTTTAAACTATATTAATCTACTACTCAAGGGATTAGATAATTTGGTTATAGTTGTATTATTAAACCACCTCGACAACTTATATAATATATGCGTAGAAATATCTTTATTTGTAGAGATTTAGATAGTAACGGCGATAGAGCTACAAGTAATTCGACTTCAACGGCATTTCTTTCCTAGCAATACTGCCTTTTAACAGTTGTGTTAGCACTGTTGGTTTTGTGGAGTATGATAAGTAAGAGACACAGTACACAGAGTGCTTAGTACGTGCATTTTAACTTAGTTGGTTTTGTAGGGTATGATAAGTAAGAGACACAGTACACAGAGTGCTTAGTACATGCATTTTAACTTAGTTCTTAGTAACGACGCTGAGGGTAGGATAAATACTATCTAGACAAACCCTATCCTATTTCATTTTGGTCCTATGCAACGGTTGCCACTTACAATAATCTGAATTGTATACTATTTTGCTAATTATATGAACAGTAGTAGCATAATATTATACAATTCAGAGTATGGTATTTCAAGGTACATTGTTTTATTTCCCAGGCTAACAGTAGTATTGGAGTCGCTGGGCACCATACCCATTTTGCCAGCGTTGCAACTAAACGCGGAGGCGCACAGGTTCTCCGCCTTCGACGTGTTTGAGGATACTGACTTCGAGGGCCCGCACTACAGAAGCCAGCCCCTGGATAGTAGCTCCGAGAACCGGGGCACCCAGGATTTTGGTGTTGGGGTGTTTAAGTTATCGGATGAGGATGGTAAGATTACTTCTATTTACTACTTTTTAAGGTGGTAGAACCAGTGTAGTTCGACTGGGGAAGTATCACCGCCACACCTATTTCTGGCGCGAAACATTTCTTGCGTTTCGATAGAAGGGTGTGGTTGCCGGTAACTTTCACGTGAGGCGACCATCATAGTCCTCGGGAGTAGCAACACATCTGTGATTGACTTCAAATGGAACCCATGTTCTGTATGAAGTTGATTACGGATGTTCATGAGCGGCAGTGACCACTTACCATCAGGTGGACTGCATGCTCGTTTGTTACTTCAGTCAGATAAGAAAAAAAACTACATTTTTAAGTTAAGAGTAAAAATATTTATTTAGGTGATTATCGGAACAAGAAAAAGAAAGCATAAACAAGTATTTGACACATAACATAGTAAGGGCGTCTGACTTTTGATTCTTTTTAAAGGTAGTGTTTTTGAACGTTTTGTATGAATTTTAATTTTTTTGGCATGCTCTATAGCTAAATGGCTAATAATGCTAAACGGCTTGAAATTTAACCTATGTCGTATCGTTGGGTTTAATTACATACATCATCGCAATGACATAATTTTTAAATACGGTGCCTGTAGATAGAAAAAACATTGAAGAGATGAAGTTTTTTTATCATAAAAATATGAATATCAAACTAAAACTATTACGTAGTAAGAAAACATGTTATTCTGAGGTAAAATCTTATAAATAGTGAATTCAAGTATATTATTCAAAAAATATTTTTTTTATTTAATACTAGCTGTACCCTGCGCGCGTTGCTACGCCTTCACAAAAAATACACCAGAAACCTTCGCGAGCTTATGAATAACAACTTTGCTAAAGATCATCACATGATCAAATAAATAGTTTACGATTCTATAGAGGACATACAGACAAACATTCATTTTTATAAAGAAGAAGAAAGATTGTATAAAGATTGTAGCACTTCTTTTTAACATTTTCAGGCAATTTTTTAAACAGTCGCGTTGATTTCTATTTAATTATTTGTTTCATTGGGTGATAAATAATATCTCTGGAAAGCATATCAAGTATATTTCATTATAATTAGGCTATCGATTGATATATTATATCATTGACCGTCAAATATTTATTTACTGGTACACTTTTAAAATGTGTCAATAAATTGAAGCTTTTTTTCTTTCAACATTACAACTATACCCTTAGTAAATACACATTATCATGCCAAAACTATTAAAAAACATTGTTATAACTCAATTAGTCCATGACATAAGTTTAATATCAAAATATTTTTTGCCAAACTTTTGATTATATATTGTTATGAATATTTAGTCGTCCTATGTCGCGTATTTTAATACAATGTTACCCCCACGTGTATTGCGGTTACCTGTAATCCGTTCGCGTGTTATGTATTAGACATTTGCATACAACGACAATACATGTCATACTAGATAACGTAACACGCAATTCATTTTTATGTAAATGATCCGTTTTATGGTTGTGGGCTCAGATCAAAATAGTGAGACTACGCACTCGTCGGGAGTATCGATTGAGGGACCTTGATCGCTGTGCTAGATTTGATGATATTCCTTTTTTTGTTTTGGTGTAAAAATAATAGTTATTAGATTAAATTGTAAATATGTTTAATATTTACACACAGTTATGAATTTAAATAGTTATTTCATTTTTAAATTGTACAAACATTAAATATTTACACCTTTACGATTCGAATGGCTCATTAAGATTCTGCTCTGAAAAGGTCGGCATGTCTTCAAATATACAGGGTGTCCGGGAATGCCACGTCAAGCGGGTACCGGGTGATAGGCCAGGCTATTACAGTTATGAGAAAAAAATGTCATGTATTTAAAAAAAAAAAACATTTGTGGGAATTTGTCTATTTTGTTTTTGGTCTGAAGTTTGGATTTCCAAATCCCATGTATCATATAAAGAATACTACGATTTATTAGATGTTTGTTTTCATACAAATAATATACACCTATGTTCTTATAAAGTAAATGGATCGAGGAACACATAATTACGTTTATTTGCATGTGCCCTTCAGTTCACATTTCTATAAAACATATGTATTAGGGAGTTTTATTATGCGATATGAAACTAGTACATGTAAAACTTATAGATAAAAAATAAAAGACATATTGCATGTTTTACAATAATGGGCGAAATTCTTTAACTTACGAGTAAAAAATAATTAAAAGATATTTTTTAATAACCTTTTGTTAAATATTTCTTATTCCTGTTACAGTGTTCGATCAGAAGAATGCATCAAGTAACGAAGGGGCGACGTCGTCGGAGGCCGCCCAGCCGATCGGGGAGTCGGATGAGAGAGTCACCTTCAAGGCCACCTCCACGGACAGTAAGGAGGAGCCGACCCTGCTGCACTGGATCCTGGCGCAAGGGAACAAAGCGTCGTTACAGGACATCATAGACTACTGTGAAAAAGGATTGAAATTGGTAAAGATTTTGCTGCTAAAAATAACATTTAAATGACAATGAATCAGCTGGACTTATCATATTAATTACACGTAATTATGTATTTCATGCTTAATAGTTGCGTTATTAATCTTTTACCAAACCTAAAACTCGATAATTAATGTTTACATATGATTTAATACATACGGGAGCAGTATAATCATACGTTCTTTAATAATAATCTTAGTGTTATAGTGTATAGCATAAATTCCTTATCAAAATAGGTTTTGAGGACCGCCTAATGAAATTACGTTTGTTTGCTGTATTTATACAACATCGATAAGACTCATGCTTTGCGCATATTATATTGTTCTGTCGGTAATACTTTTCTTAAATTAACACTTGATGTACAATTATTAAATCAAGTGGTGTCGATCTTGAATCTATTCTACTACTCCTATTATCTCTTCTCGTAATGTCGTAGGGATGAAATCCAGGACATGAACGGCGGCGTCGTACTGTGTAACTTAAATACCTAATGTCGCCTATTAGGAGGAGGCTTATGTCCAGTATTGGACAAAAGGATGGATACGATCATTTTGATAAATCATTAATAAATATATAATATAATACGATTATAAGTAATCAACAAAAAATCAACCTTAAGAGGTTGATTTTTTTTTGTAATCTGTTATAAAAAGTATTTGGTTTTTTATATTATTTTGAGAAAAACCACCTGTTTTTCTCATTTTGATGATTTCACAACATGATGTTACAAATTTTGTGTAGACTGAAATAATTGATTAGTAACAAACACACACTCACACACACACGCACGCACACACACACACACACACACACACACACACACACACACACACACGCACACACACACGCACACACATACTCCAAATATTTCGCATTTACAGTATTAATAAGATGAAGTATATTTTCACCAGATCGATGCAGAGCCTCTAAAGGAACGCGAAGCAGAGCTGTATCACATACTGGAGTATGCGAACGTGCACGGATTGAAGCAGATAAAGGGGATCGAGGACCGGCTGTACGGGCTCGACCAGCTGCTGAGCGACGTGAAGAAGCTGGAGCGCGACCAGAAAGACCAGGCTGCGTCTATCATTCAGGTAGGTAGATGGTTAAACTAAAATTGGGTTAAACTCCTTGAAATTTAAATTGTGATGGTACGATTTTCACACCTATTCGCTATGTGCAAAGCCGGTGATAGGTGTACCAAAACGATCGCAGCGCACAACGTGACAAAAAATTGAAACTACTGCGGCTGACTGGTTGTCAAATTAGAAGTATTTCAGTACAAATTAAAGCTAAAATGCTAAATGGGTCACGACTATTGTTGCGTATTATTTATTTATTACTATCTTCCTTTATAATATTTATTTTTAACAAACTGACGAATAATAGGCTTGCCCCACTCTTGTACATTACTTGTTTTTGACAAGCTGATGGTGTTGTTAACCTATGATATCAAAGCACCAATATATTTGCACTTGCCGCTTTGATTATACACGCAGTCACATTCTACACTAGTGACGACACGCGCATCATTTATCTGTACAAAGAATGCAGAATAATAAGCATACAAGTAGTAAATGAGAAATTACTCTGATATTACATAAAAATTGTATACATTTAAACTGGTTTTGTATGGTGTTAGTGCCACAGATGTCTGGCGAATCACTTGGGCTTGTATTAAGTAACTCTTGCCGTCACGTCGTAATTCTTCTACATTTTTTACATGCTGGGCTAATACTAATTTATTGCCCTTTATTACTTTTTGTGGTTGGAAACTAATATTGTGTGTAATATTTTCGAACCCTGTTTTTTATGAATATATCCATTTTGCACATACACTATTTAGTAAATTACACTCAAATAAAGTCAACAAGTACCATTTACTGTTTATTTTGGTTTTTAATTGCAAAAATACTAACATTGTTTACATGTCATTATTTGATAGTCGCCGAAAAAGTTGAAAAAACTGCGCGGCGCCACTGTCGCGCACGATCCCAATTGCAGGGTGGTAAACAGTGTATGGTTGTTGGACCGGGATGGTAACACTGCTATATCTATTTCTAGCATGAAGCCGTTCCTACATTTCGTTGGAAGGGTGTGGTTGCTAGCTTACATTCATATGAGGCGATGATCACGGCAGTAGCAACGACTATAGTCAATCGACCGTAGCAACGACTTTTATAATCGAATTTTGACGACCCGCGTGGAGGAGCGGTTACCATACCGGTCTGACGCGCAATGGGTCCCGAGTTCGATTCCCCGACATACAGGTATCTGAATGATGAGTTTAGATTCCTTTTCTGGGTCTGGGTGTTTGTGTATTCGTCTTGTGTGTTCATGGTACTCACGACAGCGGAGAAAATCCTACTGTGGGGCTATGAGTGTAGAAAGCGGATTTAAAAAGACATCACATGCGTATGCAGACCAAGGGTTCCGTAAGAACGGAAAGCACCTTCATACAGAACAAGTCTGTATGAAGTTGCTTTCTGTTGTGAACACGTACTATTGCTTGGTGTATTGCATGCTCGTTGAAAGTAATAACATTTTTCTTTCATTCTAGCACCGAGAGCGTCTGAATGCAGCGTGCGATCCGTCGGTGCTGCCCACCCTGGTGCAGTCGCATGGACGACAGCTGGAGAAGTTGCTGAAGGGCCACCAGGTGTTGGTGGATATCAGACGGCGCATCTCCAAGTCTAAGGATGAGCTCTCGCATATTCTGAAGGCGAGATTGGAGTAAGTACACTTTATTTTATGTTTATATTTATATATTTATATTATATTTATAATTATATTGATATTGTACATCTTTTGAATACAAATTGTTCAAATTTTGAATGTAGGAAAGTTTTAAAACCTTGAATGTTTTATTTTTATGTATGAGCATAACGGATCTTGTCGTCTGTTTCATAATTTGGTGTTTAAAAGGTAAAAAAAAAGTTATAAGAAGAACTAAGTGTTTGATTAAAGGTTTTCTATTTTTTAATATAACATAATCGGGATATATTTATAACACACTTATAATCCAAAATGCTAATATTTTGACATGTCGTAGCTAATAAAGTGGACACTGTCTATAGATATCACCAATCAATCTCAGACAAGATTTCCGTGTTATGGAGGTCAGCCACAGATGCATTGCTACCCTTTAAACCTAAGAATTAATAGCGTTGGAGAGGTACAGACCACATCAGAGTTTAATATAAATTACTTAGAAAACAAATAGATTGCCCTGACCTTTTAAGTAAAATTCAATTCAATGTCCCTCGGGAAAGTTATAAAATTTTTTTAAAAAATCTCTGTGGCCCCTTTTCATAGGACCGTCCTAGGAGCGAATTCCACAATTCTCTGCTTATGTAAACTGCTGAACGCATGCCATGGGTCTCTAGACGTTGGATAGTTTTCAATTGCTTCTGAACAGCACACATAAATTCATATCTAGTTTAATTTTACTCTTACTTATTACGTACTATTGTTTGAGCATGCGGTGTTTGCCTTAATGGGTTATATACTTAGTTTTTAAATAGATTAATTCAATTTTGTAAAACTAGTATTGTAACCTCTGGCAAACCTTTTTTTAACAAATAAAACATTGCTGTTATAGCACAAGTATGCGGTGCCATTGCACTGGAACTAGTTTTCTACTACATAGCGATGTAAAAATTCACCAAGTACGTATGACGTGGTGCCATCGCACTGGAACTAGTCTACCACGCAGCGATATAAAATTCATCAAGTACGTGTGACGGTGGTGCCATCGCATAGGAACTAGTCTACTACGTAGCGATGTAAATATCACCAAGTACGTGTGACGGTGGTGCCATCGTACCGGAACTAGTCTACCACGTAGCGATATAAAGGTTCATCAAGTACATGTTTGATACGCGGCGTGGTGTCTCAGGGCGGTGCTGATGATCGAGAACTCGATGTCGGTGCAGGACGCGCACGCGATGCTGTCGTTCCAGTGCTTCAACCGGCTGGCGCGCTACTTCGGCATCGTGGCGCAGCTGCACCGCGCGCCCGCCGTCTACGTGCGCGCGCTGCACGAGGCCGCGCGCCGCCGCGCCTTCTCGCGCGCTCACTTGCAGGTCACTTATTATTTATATTCATTTTTTTTTAAAGAAAACTGCATAGCTATGTCGTCGATAAATGCTACTATATTATAAATGAATTCCTAAATGACAACAATTGAATCTTTGACATGCCATAATTAGTGTTAAAAATAATGTGTATTTTAATAGAATTTAAGATAATGTAAATTAATTAATATAATGGGCCATATGGCTTAAATAATAATTTAATTGATGTGATTATATAAGGTGATGTAATTTGGAAGGTGATAGAACCAGTGTAGTTCAACCGGGGAAGTACGGAGAAGCATTTCTGCGTTTCGATAGAAGGGTGTGGTTGCCGGCACACTTTTACATGAGGCGACCATCATAGTCCTCGGCAACGCATCTGTGTTTGACTTCAGATAGAACCCATGTTCTGTATGAAGTTGATTACAGATGTCCATGAGCGGCAGTGACCACTTACCATCAGGTGGACTGCATGCTCGTATGCTACTTCAGTCAAATAAAAAAAAGTGACAATTTTGCATACCCTAGTGGGTTAGAATGATTATGACTGTATATCTTGTTATTTTGCAAATAAATGAATTGAGTTTAATTGAATGAATTGAATTTATTTATTTATTTATTTATATAAAGAAAAATATTAATAAATTTAGTAAAATTTGTGACATTCACAATATAAAAACAAGGAACAAACACAATCTCTCTGCACATGTTACTTGTCTTCATAAAATTAATAATTCTTTTATGGGTCAATGTATACGCTTTTATAATAAACTTCCAATTGAAATCAGAAATTTGTCAATTAATAAGTTTAAAACATTAAGATCAAGCTTGGTCGTAAAGCATATTATAAAATTTCTGACTATATAGAAGATAAAGCAGCTTGGGACTGAGCAATACGTTATCGTAATCAATTGAATGTCAAAGTGTAGCGTATTCTGCCAAATATGCTTCTTGTACAGCCAAATATAAGGCAAGATACTGGAGCTAACTTTTATAATCAACATAAAAACAATATGACAATATAAAAGATATACAAATAAAAAAGAAAAACCCACTGAGTTTCTTGTCAGATCTTCTCAGTTGACGTCATGTTCCGATCTGGTGGTAGTATAAAAAATATATATATGTAACTGACAATTTATAAGTGCCTCCGTAGGCCTATGCAAAATAAAGACATTTCATTTCACTAACAGTTTTGTATATCTACTAGCTAACCCGGAGAACGTCGTTCCGGCTAAAAGTCAAAAATCTAATCTTAACAGTGTTTCACCACGATTTTATACATGGTTACATACATAAAAACTTTCCTCTTGAGTCACTTTATCCATTAAAAAAACTGCATTAAAATCCTTAGCGTAGATTTAAAGATCTAAGCATACATAGAGACAGACAGCACGGAAACAACTTTGTTTTATACTATATAATGATAAGTTTATGTAATTATGCTTGCCTCTATTGCTTGCCTCTATTGAAAAGACTTGAGATTGAATAAAAAAATATCTACTAAAATTTTCAAAAATACTGAGAAATGTGGATCTTTGTTTTTGAACACGGAGATTTATCGATAGAGCTCATTTAGAAAGATCGTTAAAAACAGAGATATTTTTATAAGAATTTTCATATAAAATATCAATTTTGCAAGGATCAGATCCGTGTTTTTTTATATATATTAAATATTGAAACCAAATTCAGATTTTTTTTATTGAAATATGTTTCATAATATGACATTTTGAAAATGAACCATAACCCAATATTAAGAAGAAATGCGGGGATACACTTCGCATAATAAAGTGCTATTCTAGGTATCTTGATGAAGCCGTACGTTGTATTGTTCAGCAGGTTTAACTTTTATTTCGGGGCCTTTATGGCTTAATAACTAAGTGAAAAAAGCGACCAGTAATGGCATTTTTAAATTTACAAATAATTTTGACATTACAGTGGGCGACAGACCTCGCGGCGAAGCTACTCAAAATCCACGACGAGGAAGTCGGTCGTCGGCAGGAGTTTAACACGTTATTCGAGGGCCACTTCCTCCGCAGCCTGTTCCCCGGCATGACGGAGCTACCGCCGGCGTTCGCGACGCAAGCCCCGCCCGCTTTCGACGCTCGCTTGCCGACTATCACGCAAGAGGACGTTGATTTTATATCGAACGCCTTTCCTCTGCTCGCCGCTGATGTGCCTAAATATGATATGGAGGCGACCGTCAAGTTCTTTCAGCAGAGGTACGTTTAACATCAGTTGGCTGTTACTGGCTATACGCGTCAGCTACTGTAGATAATGTAGCCTAACCTTGTCATCACGCTGGAGGGAATTGAGTGTATATCTAACGTTTTCTCCGGTGTTCTCTTTTTCAGTTACATTTCTTTTAGCATAGGTTTGCATATTATTATCATATGTTTGTGTAAGGCATTAGTAAATGACATGTAGTCAAAACGACTATGGGCATTTATTTATGGGTGGTGACTATTAACTTTTAACGTTCATAAGTATGTTAGAACAGTAACATGCGTGAGTGCCTTTGTGTTTGCGTGAATTCGTGATATGTGTTTAAGACCGTTTGTGCGTGCTTGTTAGTGTGGAAGAACACTTATATTCGCCAAAGATCTGGTAAAAAGAGTGTAAATATCGCAATCAGTTTGCATATGTGAAAGTTATTATAACATGTTTCAGGTTAATGGCATCGGAACACGAGGAAAAAGATGTGGATATTCAAGTCGATCTGGATAAGTAAGTTAATGATACCTCAAAAAATTGATTTGATTATATTAATTTGTTGCTTTGTACCTACATATTGTATTTTTTACGCAGGGAAGACTTCGAATCGGAAACGGACACGGATTTCTTGAAGCTAAGTAGGCAAAGTGGATCGTCGAAGCAGAAAGTGGACACGTCGACTACGTGCATTCCCGAAACAACGGCCGTGTCCACAGTGACTGAGGTGCGAACACTACCGGTTATACCGGAGACGGTTGAGAGTCCCCAGGAGTTTGTCGATTCAGAGTTTTACATCGAGGAGTCGCTACCGTCCAGCTTGGATTGGGGCCGGGATGACCGACAGGTGCCCATAGCAACCGTACAGATGGCGCCACGCGGCTGAGACCTTTAGGGACTATTTGTTTTATCGTTGTTTTACATGTTTTTTCTAATGAAACAGGATTTTTGTTACTTATTTTTTGTATAAATTAAAATCTTTTTCTCATTAATAAATTTACTATATTACTTAAAAAAATCTCACAAATAAGACTTTGCATACTCATTAAGAGTTTGCAAAGTAAGGAATTGCATTCTATCTAGAAGACGAAGGATTGGTACCTTTTCTTTTTAAATAAATCCTATAAACGGTCAATGAAGTACAATATCAAAACATTTATGAATTATAAAAGGTCTCATCCGAGTGTACGCTATACAAGTTATTTTTCGTTGCTCCTGTCTCACCGGCCCCGTATAGCCAATAGTGTAGTGATTTTGTTTACTTCCGTTGTACTGCTTTGGTCTGATAGTGTATTTTTATCTTTAGGGTCAAGAAAGTATGGCGTACTTTGACTAATAAATGTTTCTTATTTTAGGACAATATGAGTATTGATAAATTAAACATCGAAAAGTTACAAGATCTCTTGACGAAGCTGTGTGGATTGGTTAGAGTTTGCATATGTTTTATTAAAGAGGAGTTGGTTAAACTCAGTAACGATATTGATGTACAGAAGAAGTTTGTTGAAGAGAAACACTTAGAGATAATAAATGAATGGGAGAAGAATAATGAGCAAGTAGCCATAAGATTCCGCGAACAGACCCAGAGGCTAACGGTTGATCATGAATTAGAATTAAGTGATATGAAAGCATCTCTCAGTGAAAAAGATGACGTAATAAATTCTTTGAAATCTGAGAAAGATGAGTTAAATGTAGAGCATCAAAAAGATATAGAAAGATTAGAATCGGAACATCAGGGTACTAAAGATTTATTGGAAAAGGCTCGAGAAGAGTTGAAATTGTTTGAGAAGAAACTAGAAGACGCGGAAGTGCAAAAGCAGAAAGAAATGAAGGAGTTGCAAGAGAAGATGCACCAGGAGTACAAGGCGGAGATCGAATCTTTAAGGTCAAGGTAAATTAATTTGCGACATGCTTATTATTGTGGTTTTAAGGGTCAATATTTATCAGTGTTAATTGAAATATATTTCAATTGATACGATTATTTTACTATTATTTTGCTCACGCTTATTATAGGTGGTGTCACTTTTGATTTTATTCTTTTCGATGTGAGATAAAACTATTTTTAACTGATTACGGGCATTTTCGTGATTCGGAAATGGATTTAAGAATTATGTAAACTCATTGTGTCCATTGGAAAAAAATGGAGAAACATGCTATTGTTAAAAGCTGGTATTGGATGGTGTTACGATTGCTTTACACACACATTAATGGGATGAATTTTTTAACCTCGAGGGATGTGTATATATTTTGGTATTATGGACAAAATTTTCTTGTATTGGCTTTGTTACTATAATGTTTCGAAGTTTTTGAAAGTGTACATAATGTTATGTTACATTTCAAATTCGTTTAATAGCACTAATGGATCCAGGGTTTTGGTATAGGGCGGGGGACTTAAGTTCCTAATAAATGGTTGATGGTTATAAAAGTCTTCCTAGTAAGAAGAATATGGGAATTAAATCTGTAAAATTTTAGTTTTAACGGATAGGGATAAGGTTCTTCTATTTTTGTGATTTTGCCGGTCCCGTATGTAGCAGAGAGACAGATGTAGGTATTATATAAAAAAATGATTTGAGATTTTGGAGGGGGACTTGTGCCTCTTAACCCCTTCCTCCCCTCCAACTCACCTTGGATCTTCTAGTGTACATCAATAAGATACTGATAATTTCCGAGAATGCTCTTGGTCGGTAACCCCTTTCGCCTGTTAAGCTTTTATATCCCAACGCAATCTCCAACTTATAGGTTCCGGCTAGTAGCCCTCACAAACATGGACCGATCGCCATCAGAATCGAGCTTAGAAAAGATTGAGCGAACAGATATGATTGAGATCACTAGTCACAACGCAATCGTCATGCAGACTAAAGAGAACGCGGAGGTCGAAAAAGAGGAGGCTGTTAAGGAGGCGGTTGAGAAATGTAAGGCTGAATGCGAGCAGAAACTTAACGCGGAGTTGGCCTTGTTGAAGGCTAAATATGAAACGGATAAACAGGTATGTTCACATTTACTGATAACAGCTGTATATATGGCATTATAAATAAGGGTCTGTGATTGTGAAATATTGAGTTTTAATTGTTGAATATAATACTTTTTGTTTCTGGTATAGTTAAATAATAAATGGTTTTCACACAGGACTACTTTGAAGATTGCAATTTAAGATTGATCTGAAATGTAAGATTAGCTATAGTAAAAAGCTAGCTCATAGCAGTGCTATTGTAAAAAGCTTATTTTTTTTAGGATATTCTTGCATATATTTATATCAAGACAGCAAGACTGTAGTACATTTGTCAGGAAATATGTCTATCATGTGCACTGTATTTGCAGTTAGCTCTTTATGTGTGTAAAAGGACCTAATGCATTAAAGTATCGATGATCTCACTGCATCCGCCCAGGTGACGATAAACGACGTGAGCCGTCGTCTGCTGAGCGAGAAGGACCGTCAGCTGGAGCTGCTCCGGGAGCGAGAACAGTTGTTGACGCGCGAGTGCGGCAAGTACCGGGACACCATCCAGCAGCTCACCGACCCGGAGACCAACGACCTGGACACGCTGTTACGCACGCAGGTCAGTACACCTGACAAAGAGGACAAAGAGGACTCCGGGGTCACCAAAAGAACGCGACCGGGGACTGTAATCGTAAGCTAACGTCTTGGAGTTACACATCTGGTATACTTGGATGCCGCTTGTCACACACATTTTGTATAATCAAAAACATTACCAATAGTCAAGACATTCGGACGGTTTTGTGATACGGTATGCCAAAAAAACACAAAATGTTTTTAAGACGTCTTGTGTAACAAAGCATTCAACGGACCGCTTTAACACGTTATCATACATACAGTGACATTTAAATTATAAACTAAGATTTTCGTGCGTTTTTATTTATTTATCAAAACTTAGAAAACAAAGAGATATGATTTTTATTAATTTTCTTTTCTTATATTTAATTGTAATATTTGTTATAGTTGGCTTCTCTTGAAAATGAGAAAGCGCACCTACAACAGCAGGTTACAGACTTGAAGAAGGAGTTAGAAAAGAAGGTGGAAGAAGCGGACAAGAGTAAAGAGGAAGACAGTGACGGAAGGTAATTTCTTTGTAATATGTTTTCATATCCGTTATAAATTCGTTTTAAATTTTATTTTGAATTATATAGGTAGCAAACGAGTTAATTTGGTACCTATATAATGCTATCTAAGATTACAATGAGACTGATTTCAGATGCGTTGCTTAACATAAGGATTAAGATGAAACATCATGCATAAGTATATTTCCCTTATCTACATTATTCTTTCCTATCGTTTTATTATATACGTTTATAATTGCTGAGTTTTTAATGATGATACAATAAATAAATAAATTGTATATTTATGTTATTATGCTATTAAATTCTTTGACTTTAAAGCTTATGTTTTAAATATGTCCATCGTGATACTAATAGCATATAATATCGTTTGAAGGTCGTCAAGATTTCTATAGTTCGGTAACACGAATAGTTTCTATATTATTTTATAGTCTTCACAAGCACACACCCACCCATACACATACTCACACCCACCCACCCACACACCCACACACACACATACATTCACGCGCACGCACACACACATGCCCCCGCACAATTATACCATGAATAAAGAACTAATAAGTATAGGCTTAATTTAGTACCATAACATGTATGAAGTATATATTGTCTATGTATTGCTGTTGGATAACCTAATAAATAAAATTTATTTATTAGGTAATTCAACAGCAATACGATATTTTTTTTTATTTGATAAATAAATATCGTTATCAGATCGTCCCCGAAGCGCGAGGAGGGGCGGCGGGCGCGCGCGCGCACGCACACGCCGCTGGGGCTGGCGGCGGGCACGCTGAGCCTGTCGTCGTGCCTGCCCGGCAACGTCGTGCTGCTGCTGTGGGACCCCTCGCACCTCAACTACACCGTGCTGCAGGTGACGTCTTGCGCTAAGAACTCACGGAGTGATTTTCACCCGCGGCCGCCGCGGTTGCGGGCCCGCAGCTTCTGTAGGATGCAGATATAGATGTACAAAATTAAAGCAAATCTCACGATGCGTTTTTCGCCCGCGATGCGCGCGGTTGTTTGCGGCTCCCGCTGCACCGGCGGGCACCCAGTAGAACCGCGCGGGCCGCGTTCAGCCGCAGCCGAGGCGGTTTGCGCCCGCGCGCTCTACGATCAATTGGCGGGCGAGTGCAGGACCTCAATGGTAGGCCGCCCGTCTGGCGTTTTTCGCCCGCCACGTTTGCGGGCGATAATCTCAACCACGACGGCAGCATAACCGCGCAAATAAGCGGTCTCGTGAGTTTATAAATAAAACCGCAGTTCCATGATTGCGGCGGGCACGGGACAAAAACGCACCGTGAGTCCTTAGCCTTAACTATCTTTTTATTGGCTTATTCCGCGGGTTCGGTTTTGATCATGTTAACGAGTCAATCACACTGAACGGCAGGTTTGATCATATTCATCCATTTATTAGCTTATCGTCACGTATTAATCCAGGTAACTTAACAGGTAACTGTGTGCCAAATTTTAGTGAAATCCAATCTGTAAATTTTGCGTGGAGGAGTAATAGATATATTTACAATTATATATCCTCAGAAACTTGCACATTGATAATATTATCTACTTATTATTGTACATTTTTTTTATAAAATTTAGCCAGTGTGGGTGTCATATTTAGCCATTGCTATATTGTAATAGAAATTGGCGTTACGTATTTTAACGTATTTAAAATATTTCTGAAAAACATAAACAATGTACAGTACAATTGTAGTTTTTCAATTTAATTTATTAAAAAAATGTGTACCTAAAACAAAACTTTTTTCATTATATAATTTACTTATTTCATATTGTTCTAGGAAGCGAATATAATGTACTTCGTACATAGCGATTGTCTGTCTGCGCTAGATCTCAGTATACAAATGAAGAACGAAAGTGAGAGACGATTATACTCTATTGCCACTGTCGACTCCAAAGAATATTGTTACGCTAAGAAGGTATGTTTGGTAGTGATAAGTTTTTATGTGAATTTGTCTTTTATGATTTTATCCAAGATCAGTCTAGTAAATGACCAGTCCAGTATTCTAGTATTAATATTTTTTTCTTGATATAGAAACATTATTCTATAAGAAATTACTTACAGATGTCTATGGGCGGCAGTGACCACTTTCCATCAGATGGACTTTATGCTCGTTTGTTACTTTAATCTAAGAGGAAAAAACATATGAAAGAGCAATTTCACCCAAAGACAAAGGTGGTTGCTCACACAAAAATGAGCGACAATAGTCGAAACTATTAACGTGCATTATATATATAAATATTATACTTTTTTTACTGTTACTTTTTTTACTTTTATATTACATTTTTTTTATCTGACTGAAGTAGCAAACGAGCATGCAGTCCACCTGATGGTAAGTGGTCACCGCCGCTCATGGACATCTGTAATCAACTTCATACAGAACATTTGTTCTATCTGAAGTCAATCACAGATGTGTTGCTACTCCCGAGCACTATGATGGTCGCTTCATATTCTGTATGTATATATATACTCAGACTTTGGGTAATATGTATGTTGCAGAGCGGAAACAGGTTCCACATGCCTCGCGGCGCACGCTTCTACCGCGTGCGCGTGCGGCCGCTGCGCGCGCCGCCGCCGCCGCCGCCGCCCTGCTGCGAGCCGCGACACAAGCCCGGTACGCTCGCACTCTCCGTGCACCGACAATGCACCGAACATGTACAGACTGGGAAACCATTTACCGACCGTTGCATGGGCCGTGCACCGACAATGCACGGAATATGTACCGACAATCAAACTATTTACCGATCATTGCTTCGACCGTGCACCGACAATGCACCGAACATGTACTGACTATCAAACTATTTACCGACCATTGCATTGACCGTGCACCGACAATGCACAGAACATGTACCGACAATCCAACTATTTACCGACCATTGCATCGACCGAGCACCGACCATGCGTTGACTATGTACCGACTATGCACTGACTATGCGCTGATTATACACTGACCTTACAATGACCATGCATTGACATATACCTATCATGTTCCGGCCGACCTTGCATCGATCCCGAAGCTCTCGTTCACGTCCCACACAACGTCAACACATTCGCATACCATATCAATTTGTTTTTACAGAGAGCCACTTCAATAATATACGAAGAAGACAATTTTTTTTTCTCATTCGTATCATTGTTACAATCTTTTCATAATTTTGGTTTGACTGTGTGACATTTTGCATATGACAATGCATCTCGTGGTTTATTTTATTTTAATCCATTCGTTGTTGAGTGATATAGTGAGGCCAGCGACGATTTCGATGCGATGGCGAGGTAAGTAAATTAATTAGATACACCATTTATTGACTAATTTATTACACGTTCAGTCAAGTGTACAGAATAATGATAATTCCTTACACAACCTAATTATAATACCTAACACGTATGTCGACCTACGACACATGTGGAAGCACTAGTAGACAGACATAAAATATAGCGAATTCACGTAAATGCAGTCACGATCGCCTAAAACATATTACGCGCTTAAATTCATGAATATAATAAACGTAAGAATAGTTAATTTATGGTATGATGGCGATGTATCAAATTTCTTTAGGAGTTTTTAAAATAATGTAAATATTCTTCATAAGGGTCAGTTTGGTAGCACTTTGTATATAAACCATACATTTTAAGTTATTTTTCAATTGTTCTAAGAAGGTGTATGCACCTAATCTGTATAGTTTTAGTAAACCGTGTTTGTAAAACGTCTAAACACTGTGTACATTATTTAAATTACATTTTAGTTTTTATGTATGTATGTATTTACACATCTGAGTTTAGATGTTGTTTGCTTCTGTCATTGCTACAATCAGGTTTTAAACAAAACTTAGATAAATACACATACGTCAGCCACATCGACCACATAATTTCTGGTATCGGCCTATATTTTAATAATATACACCATTTTTTTTGTACTCTCAACAACCCATTATTGTCCCACTGCTGGGCACGGGCCTTCTCTCAGAATGAGAGTTTAGACCATAGTGCACCGCGCTGGCCAGGTGCGAATTGGTGGTTTTATGTACTACGTACATGCTTTTGTGTGTTCGCTTGTAGATACGCCTTATGTTATGAAATTATTTCAGTAGGTTCGTGCTTAGTTGTATAATTTTGCATGCGTTCCGACCCTTACTTAACACGCGTGCACGCGCGTTGCTTTTCAGATGCGCTGAAGGGCAACGTGCTGTCCGTGTTCGGTGACAGTCGACCGCTCAAGAAATGGTTGACCTACATGCATGCTCCAGGTCTAGACGCTTTAACTCTTCACCCTGACGAAGATACTCTATGTGTCTAGACGGAGTAAATACTAATTTACAAGTCTTTTTTATTTATTTCAAAGACTGTATTTGTGACCTTATATTAAAATTAAAATAGAAATGAAAATTGAGTCATTAATCGTTTTATTTTGTGACACGGAATCTAGACACATATAATATCTTTGCGCCTTATATTATTGTTTATATACACTCTTTTTTAAATTTTGATTTATGTTGTTCTATGTTAAATGTTCAGGCCTTTAATGTTTATTACCATCTGTTTTTTTAATTCTTTAAGCTTATAGTCTGGGAGTAGTACGCAATTATCAAAAAAATATTGGTTTAACAATCTACACAGCCTAAACATATATTACGCTAATGAAAAATTATAATAACGTAACTTATAATAATTTATGTTTTTGTTTTGTGGCGTTTAACAGATATTCAAAAGTCTGTGGACACGAGTCAGTCGACGAGTTCGACCACGGAGGAGGTCAAGGCAGCTGAAGTGGTGACGGGGACGCTGATAAACCTGGAGTCGCCCGTTTCCGTCGGCGACCCCGCCCCCGTGGCCGCCTCACACTCGGAGGACCAGCTCGACTCCATAGAGGCCAGCGAGCAGTGGCAGACCGCGAGGATGCAGGCCTCCACTGTTAGCGTCGTGTAAGTGATATTACACTATTTACAGTACAGATTATACAAGGCATATTTATATTATACTTCATCATCATTATCGTGTTGAGTTTGCAAGTCTCTAGATCAAATCAATTGTTTGTCAATTAGACGGGGAATATAAAAAAAACACCAACTTGAAATAGCCTTGTGGAATGCATTAAGATCATTCTTGTTTTATTTAGTTTGTTTGGCCATGGACTGACTGAGTTAGACTGATAAGTTAAGTACTGTACTGTTAAGGTTCAAGGTGGCAGAACCAGTGTAGTTCGACCGGGGAAGTACCACCACACCTATTTCTAGCGTGAAGCATTCCTTGTGTTTCGATTGAAGGGTGTGATTGCCGGCACACTTTCACATGAGGCGACCATCATAGTCCTCGGGAGTAGCAAAGCATCTGTGATTGACGTCAGATGGAACCCATGTTCTGTATGAAGTTGATTACAGATGTTTATGGGCGGCTGTGGCCACTTACAGTCAATAAAAAAAAAGGACATAAGCAAGATGCATTTTAATCAATTCTTCACGGATGCAAAATATCTTTTTAGTTCAAGTTCAAGATTTTAGTCTTTAGTTTCGTTAGTTTTTTAGGAAGACATTGTTGTTATATCAATTCTTCAAGCAAAATACGGAATAATAAAAATTATAACATTATGCCTACATGAGTATTTTTGACTTGTATTTCAATACCGATATATCTGTATGAATTCCAGCACGGAGATGGAGTGCAGCGTGGGGAGGTGCGCGGGGGCGGAGCCGCTGGAGCTGGCGGAGCCCGACGAGCTGGCCGAGGAGCTCGCGGAGGAGGCCGCGCCCTGACCGCATCGCGCCGCTACACTCATCACACCTTCATCGTCATACCCTCCATGGTGTGAGGCACCGGCCGGTCCTCGAGGGCTGTGAGCGCTCGAGCCACGCCCCCGGTGACGTCATCGTTGTCATGCAAGAGAGATGTGAGAGCATACCCGATTCGTACTATCATCACGCGGAAGTGCAACCCCCTTGTTTAGCGATCGGTAGAAACCTACCGTCGTAGACCATAGTAATGTCACTGACGAGGTATGTCACGTGATTATAACGCTAAGCAAAAACTATACCGATGTAGTTTCTGTTTTAAAAATATAGAGACTGCCGTCAGCCGCCAGGGGTGATCGTATGTGTTTTAAAGTTTTTACTATTACATTCACTATGCACCGTTTTATTGAACAATCTGTGCAACATTTTTGATATAAGACACGTTCGGATCGTACATCGGAAATTAGTTCATAGACTATATATCTTTTAATTTAATACTAAGCTCGTGCGGCAAATGTTTAGAACGATTTTGTTCTCATCCGCTAGCTAATACACGAATCAGGGCTATCATTTTAAGATTTGCGTAGTCATATTTGATGTAAATATTTTTTATTGTTGGTTTTTATATTTGGTTATCGCACCTCAAAATCGCAATAAATCTCCTGCCGAGAAATACTCCCATTTACAAAATTTACGGTAAAGGATTGATCGAAATTTGTACAGTAGTAGATCGTATTCGTTATTCGTTTAAACGGTAAGGTCTTTGAACTTAATATATAATATATTGTTGAAAGTAATCATATATGTTAGTAATTGTATAAGACGAACTGAAAGTTTCGTTTACTATGTCATGCTAATCTGCTTGATAAATCCTCTCCTTCAATACATACTCCAAAATCCTATTTCTCACCACATTTAGATTTAGTTTTTTAAATATTTTTTTAAATGTTTATTGTTTAGTTCAAAACATTATCACAGAAGTTCATTGCATTAAATTGTAAGTGCGGCTTAGCGCTTGATTTTGTCCGTTGAAAGTTGCAATACGTGACGTTGACGCGTCACTTTATTACGCAGCTCACTCATTGGGTGCGTTCCAGAAGGCGCTCACAACGCTCAAAACGCTCCTTTAGTCGTTCTACATGATCGCAGTTTTTGTGGTCGCGGCGAAAACGTCACTCATGACGTCTTGACGTTGTTCATAAGAACACCCATCTAATAGGTGGTGGGTCTAAGGTGGGTCGAAGTGATTGTTCCACTAGAGGTTTCTAACGTCGATCCAGTTGTAAGAGTCGCGACAAAACTTATGATACGAACACTAATTATTTTTGTGTGTCGTATTTAAATAAGTGGTTCGAAACCTAACGTGTACTCACGGTGAGCGTTTTTTGAATTCCTTTTTCCGATATTTTGACCCAGTTACATGGACCATACCCTCGGTTTTATTAGTATAAAATCATATATCGACGCGTCAGCCGAGTTTGAATAATACAAAGAGATTGTCGGCTACATAATACCTTCTTACAATAGTGTATGTATCTATATCTGATAAAAATATGAAATTAATTGTTAGTATTGCATTCGCATAGATTCACATTATTTGCTCAAAGTTAACATGCATAGAACCCCGAGCACGAATTAAGGAAATGTTCCACACTATTACATCACTGCTAAAGTTGTTCCTAAGTCCTGTATGCTTCAATATATCCTATAAACTCCTCATAACCATCTTTGTGAATGTTAATCTAGTGAAAGTGAGTGAAAATGTGATGTGATGAGTAAAAATGTGATATACGGTATGGCATAGTTGATAATAATATGAACACTGTTTGCGTAAGTTTTCATCCATTGATTGTAAATTGCCATGAAATGATGAAATTTGGTGTACTTTAAATACTGTGTGAATGTCATATTTACACAGTAATGTGTTAAATTTTATGATAGAGCTTATTTTTGGTGTATCGATTTATAAGACACAAAGTAAACAATGCATTGTTCATGTATCCAAAGTAAGCGTGGTGTAGAAGTTATACTTGTTTAAAATCGTTTATTATATAGCGTAGAAAGTAAATGCACAAAATGAAAGACAAAACTGAGTCGTTGAAGAGCGATAAATGTGGGAAAAAGTTGATGCATGGGAAAAAAGATTTACAAATTTATAAAAATATGATTTAGAGGGCATTAAATACAAATGTTATAAATCAATTATAAAATTGGATTGTTGGTCGCGAGCTTGATACAAATGAATTAATTAGTTTAGGTTTCCTTGTTTTATTTGTTTTATCTTTATGCGTTGTTTGGTGAATGTTTTTCTTTATTTAGTAATTGATTAGTTTCACGTGTTAAGTGAGCGAATTGTTAACTATGATATTAATAAAGTTTATTTATTTAAATATGAGGTATATGTGAGGTATATATATATGAGGAAAAGGGCTAAAACGTTTTTCAGTGTAGTTCGACCGGGGAAGTACCACCGCCATTTCTAGCGTGAAGCATTTCATGCGTTTTGATGGAAGGGTGTGGTTGCCGGCACACTTTCACGTGAGGCGACCATCATAGTCCTCGGGAGTAGCAACGCACCTGTGATTGACTTCAGAGAGAACCCAAGTTCTGTACGTAATTGATTACAGATGTCCATTGGTGGCAGTGACCACTTACCATCAGATGGACTGCATGCTCGTCTGCTACTTCTGTCAGACAAAAAAAAAGGACAATATGAAGATTTTTCGAAAGTTTTTACCCTTATTTTACGATTTGCTTGGCGAAGCGGTCATTATTATCCTATAACACGCAAAGGGTTCTCACAATAATTGTAACTGTAATTTAAATTAATTATTTAGATAATTATTATCTAAATAATTAATTTAAATTACAGTTTTGGATCTGGCTGTTCGTGAATTTGTTTTCGTTTTTAACAATGAAAAATCCTAGTGTGGGGCTACGAGTATAAAGTCTAAGTTAACTTGTTTTATCATACTACTTGTGAATTTGCATCGTGAGTGTTAGCTTTTAGTTTGTCATCACGTCAGAGAAGTATAACTTCTAATGCGCGTACAGATGTACACTACACATTTTCATTATTACCACTATCAAACAGTTTCCACCTATTTAAAGTCTTCCATGAGTTATAACATTACATGGAATGAGTGTATCGAAATTTTATGCGTTTGAAATTAGGCCTCGTAATTTAATCAAAATTTTTACGTAAATATTTAAATCATACATTTAAAAATAGATTTTGACTATAAATAATTCTCAATTAGAACTTCTTATGTTTAAATCTACGCAATTAAATGAAGTTTGTCTATATGTAATTTCATTATAACTGCCATTTTCTACATTATATGATAATGATGCTTATTTGCACGATACCAAAACTTAACTATTGTTTTTTTAGCCTATGTCTTTGTTAAACAACTGTTTAACTGGAACATTGGTTAATGTTAAGATTACTAATTCATTTTCTCAATTAAATTTCCTATTCTTCTATCATATACAACAGTTGTAGTAAGTGGCATTCGCTCGAATAATCTCACTGAACAGTTGTTTTCTCAATAGTACAAACCTATATTTTAATTGTTCTTAAAGCTTTAAGGTGGGCATTCACGTTACAACGGTCGCACGGACTGTCGAACGGACTGTCGTAAAGACTCTTCAAGTTGAATACTTCAACGGACCTGCGACATCACCTTGGTCGTACAGTCCGCCTTAGGACCAAGCGATTCACGATCGAACTTGTCGCATACGACCGTAGTTCGTGCGACAGTCCGTGCGTCCGTCGTAACGTGAATGCCCATCTTTATATATATTTTTTTAGAATTTTATTTGTTTGGTTGTATGTATATTGTGAAATACTTTTAGTTGTTTCGAATTTCATGTAATATCAGAAGATTTTTTTGTGTTATGTATTCCAGAGGTGTATCTTATTGTAAAATGGCACAAAATTAATGTGTAATTGAATATACTTGCTTAAAGGTACTGTGTTAATATATTGTGAACTACACAGCAAATTATAATATTTATATGATGTCTAAATACTGTTATAGTTAATTACATTCAACCTTAAGATTTGTCCTATCTTTAAGTCTACTATCTTGATACCTAAGTCATAGTTATTATGATTCGGGGCTCACGCCCTAAAATCTAGTGTTTTCTCTAACGCGCGTAGGCTTCCGCGAAGGTTACGCTTGCTCGGTCAGTAAAGCTTCCAACTTGAACTTTTGCTTCCTGATTAGATTCGGCACACTAGTTGTAGATATGGGGCTATTGCACATTCAATATTTTTCGGTTAGCGTTTTTAAAACACTTTTACACTTTTTAAATAATATCCGGAAGTAAGGGTTAACAAAAACAGAATGATACGAAGCATTACATTACTTGAACTGTCTTGTTGATTGTAAAAGTCGAATGGTGCCGTTAGGGTGGCCATGATTACTGTTGGAGTCGACTTACGTTATGTAATCGACATGAATAAGAAAATAGTCCCGAAACGACGTACGTGTATTGTTTTCATGATATTGTTGATAGAGACTGCGCACAGGTATTTGCGTCCGTAAATTTCATGTTACCTAATGTACTTGCTAATTATGCTTGCAAGTTACAATGTTGTTACGTTATAAAATGTGAGACATTGTTTCGTGTTAAAATTATTTCGTGGCCTTAAATGCACCGACGCGGGGCTACATGTTTCTAAACTTGTTAACATACGCAGTACATCTGGATTTAAAGTTTAGAGGCATTGATGGGTTTCGCCGATTGCTGTGATAGTACGTGCTGTGCTCTCCTCAGTCCCTATAATAATATTTTACAATTGCAAATGGGTGGCGACGTTTTAAGTTAGTTACAAATAGGGGCCTATTGTTAAGTACATAAAGTATAATCACAATGTTTTGAGCTAGACGTAAGCTTGCTTAGTACTGGTAAATTGTTCACAATAAGACTCAGCTTAGTTATAATAAATCGTTGATAATAGAGCATGCGTAATGTACTGTACATGCGTCGCTTTGTGATACTACTGTATCGCTTTTTAAAATTCCGGAGAAGATTCACGAATGTGACATGAACTCACGGTTATCGTACATTGATGATAATAAGAAATGCTTAGGGGTCGTTCTTAATATAAGTCACATTATTTGTGTACTTTTTCGATTTTCATGTTACACGCTCATGGTTTTGTATGTTCGCCCTCATTGTGACGTCACATTGTGTCAAATTTAAGTTTTTTTTTTAATAAATTTATTCGTTAAGTGTGTTATCGGTTACGTGTGACGTCATTACAACAAGCGTTGTCCTATTATCGACTCTTTAACCGTGTGATATTTGTTATGGACGACTCCTACATTAAGAATAGACTCTGATTTTGGGCTTAGTAATCTGGTTGAAAATGTTGTTGTAAATAATTGTTTATCTTAATAAATCAGGTTATCGATAATTGTCACGTCGAGACTAAAGATATAGTAATATCGGCGCAGTAGTTGCGCGGGCGCCAGTACTGCGCCGCCGCGCTCGCGGGGAGCGGCGGTAGGTTTGGGTGATTTACTATTAAGATCCTATGGTGTCAATGTCATGTGGACAGTTTTAAGAATGTTTTGCGATTGCAAATGCATAATAAATCTATTGTGTGATCGCTTTACGGACTATTTTGTAGTGACCAATTTTATTGTTAGAAATTAAAAAAGTGTAAAATTGACAATTTTAATGTAATTTTTATATACAATAAATAGAAGATTTTGTAAAAAATGTCTTTTATTTTACTATATCAGCGTTCAATCCTGAACTAACAATCGTCGACGAGCCGTCGCTTATGCCAACTCTACCAACTTTTATACACCGAAGGAACAATATCACTTTTTGTATCATACTCTCTTAAACAATATTTTTTGGGACTTTTCTTATACAATACAAATAAATCTAAGAAGTTATTTACAATTTACAATTTTCATACAACCTATGGTTAATAACATTATAATAGGGCACTAAATGCATTCATACCCTGGGAATGCTGAACATCATAATATTGTTTGGTCTCCGGCATGTCGTGGGCGGTAAACACGCAATCCGAATAATTCCACGATTGCATATCTACATTGTTTTGAGCACAATCCTCACCGTATCTGTAGTACCGTTGTTCCTGTGTCTCCATTATTGGGGAATCTCTCGTATTATCGATCGGGTAATATTGCGCTTCTTCGGGATAGTAAATTTGATTCGTGTACGCTTGTTGCTCGCAATATGCTTCAGCTTGTTGGTAGCTATTGCCAAATAGCTCCGGCGAAGGTGTCTCGCTGGACTCTGAGCCGCCGGCAGCGCGTTGCCATTCCAGCCAGTAGGCATCGTCGGGTCTGGAGTTGTCACAGTTGAGGTCTGCGAACGTTGGAGGTGACTCAAGTGTGTTTTCTTCGAGGGGGAAGTCTAAGCGGATGGGTTGGTCTAACTGGAAGATTTCTTCGGGATGGAATATGTCGTCTGCTGGCAGTCCTGTAGGATCATAAGCTTGTTGCTGGGGCAGCGTAGGTGCTGGGGGTACAGTCGGGGCGTATGTGTTGTATGATTGGTTCTCGGTGAGTGTCCACGTAGACATATAGTCGGGAGTGGGGTCGGCCCGCCATCTGCATGTGCACTCGAAGGGGCCACAAGTGCAGGTAAGCCCTATTGGTAAAAAAATACGTGGTTAGTAAAAATTACACACATATTATATCTAGGTAATAATTCTTTTTCAACGTAGATAAATGTTTAATAATTGTGGTATCCTTGTCAATTGCTTGAGGACTGAAATAATCTATCTATAGTTTTCTATTTAGGTACAAAATATAGATAACGAACAATGTAAATGGGTAAATGTGCATTAATTTCGGAGGCGACTTAACCGGTAGGTAGATACTACATTAATATTAAAGAAATATATTTTGATAACTCACCTCTTTGGTTGTCAGGAATAAGTGGGGGTGGCTGCGGGTGGACGTGGTTTATTTTCTGTGACATTTGTTTATCAGGTTTCACAGTGAGGATTTTATCCGCAATGGCCGCTTCTCGTGCCAGTATTAACGCTAGGCCTCGCACTCTTCTGCCGGCTCCGAGGGACCTCCTGACTTCGCTGGCGCCCTTGGCTTCTGGTCTGGGGTGGTCGTGGGCTCCCTTCGCTTGAAAGAAGATAGCATGCTCTGTGTGGCGCCAGAAGTGTGTGACTGGGTATCCGCAGTGGCCACGACATGGTTGGACTTCTAAGCGACCGCCGTTGCACAGTCGATTTGGACATGGTTTGCCTAAAATAAAAAGTTACGTGGTTAAAATTTTTTTTTTTTACTTTTCTGTGTCTCAATTTTGTTGTTCTTAATAATAAATAATTTCAATGAAGCCGAAATTTTTGAACGTATAATGCCTACATCTACCTAGTAAAAAAGCTAATTATAGGTACTTTATTTTCAGTTAGACGATATTGAAACTAATGCGGATCAAGTTTTTTAAATATGGAATTGAAATAGCAAGCGAGCATGTAGTCCACCTGATGGTAAGGGATCATTGTCGCCCATGAACATATGTAAACAACTAGGTACATTTACCTACAACAGAGGTTCTATCCGAAGCCAACACTAATGCGTAACTACTCCCGAGGGCTAGGACGGTTGTCTCATAAGGAAGTTAGCCAGTAACCATATTGAACCACCAAAACATAAGAACCGCTTCATTTACGATTAGGTACGTGTGGCGGTGGTAGCTCCCCGGTCGATCCAGATTTGTTTTACTTCCTGGTAAAACTTCCTAAGTAGGTACTAGACTAGGTAGGTAGGAATTGTGCATTTGGTATTTTACGGTAGAGCCTTTTGTCCACTGCGTTTAAGTTATTACTTGCAACATTATTATAGAAACTATGAATTACCTTGTTGTTTTTTCCTCGCTTTATCGCAAATCGCCGGTCGCAAGTGCACTCTAGTGCCGTCGGGCAAGCGGCACCTCGTAGAGCACACTAGAACTCCCAGGCAGCTTTTCTTCAAGATGTGCACGTTGTGATTATTTGTGTTCCGCATTGCCCAGCCAGAGGCGTGTCTGCGAGCCTCCTCGCACCCAGGGGGGTATACTCTGCGCACGTGGCCGTCACACCACTCGCCGAATGAATCGAAGCTGGACACCCTGGGCACTACCGCGTCGTTGATGTCCCACTCTGGTGTAGTAGGTCCTTCTGACATGTCCGCTCGGCTGGTGCTGTAATCAAATTGTTGGTTAGTTGTTGTTGTTGGTGAAATTGTTGATTAGGATGCTTTTGAAATGGTCTTAATGAGATTTAGAGTTTCTGGAAACGGTATTGAAATCTAGTTCTAGTCGCAATTAAGATGGTACGTGTGTAAAGATATAAAATGATTGTGTAACAAAAGGGTTGTATTTCGTAAAATGTTGACTGTTTTTTTTTACTTCAGTACCTACCTGCCTACATACATAAATACCGGATAAGTAATGTCTGAATATTTTCGCGTAGAATCTCTTCTAGTATTTCTAGCGTGAAGCAATTTGCTGCTTCAATTGTGGAAGAAATAAAAATCCAACAATTGAAAAACGAATACCTAATTGCAGCTGAACAATAAGCGCGGCTAATTCGGAAATCTTTCCGATCCAAAGCAGACGCGATGACGTAAGACCTGCCCGATAGCGGGAAAGCTCGCTCCCCTCACAAAGCTCTTGTTGAGCCAATTGTTACAAAATTGCCTTTTAAAGGGGCTGCCTCCGTCTTAATTGGACGAAACGAAGCGAACAAACGGACTGAGGTAAGACGGATAGCATTTTAACAAACGGAACCGTTCTAGTTCAATATTTACTTTTAATAATTAGGTATGTTGTAAAATCGAAGAGGAAGTGCAATTTTAAAAAGATGTATTTTTATGTTGTTGGAGAATTTAATAATTTGTAAGTATTATACAAAAAAATGTTTACTTCTAGTTCACTTGTGACCTGCGTTATGATGTGCTTAATCGTATATTATTCCAAAATAACATACGTTTAGCGGCATAGATATTTTTTTCCAGGGTTTCGAAAGTTTTCGGTTATTTAATTTTAGGCGGATATTGGTGGTACATATTTATGCTGGCGTATTTTAGGAGCTATACGAGTACGGGATGTCTTCCGATAGGTGGTTAACACCTACTAAGGCCGAATAATAAATAGCTACTAAAACCTAAACATTATTCTTACAAAATTGTGTAATAAAAAGATTAAGTGGAAGTGTAATTAGATCCAATTGCCTATAAGCAGAAAGTTTGCACGCTTTTGTATTAATTGCCCTAAAGAGACTTTTAGTAGAGTCGTAGGAATTTTTCTAAAGATCTATAAAATTGCTTCTAACTAGTGACCACAGATTTAGACTAAAAGACTATTACCAGTTTTATTAATGCTAATATCTACTTGGATTTAGTTCCAATAGATCTAACGAGCTGTAAATAGGTAGATATAGAGAAATAATGATTACTTATATCAATTTATTCCGATATTGTAGTCTACAAGAAGTGTTGTTCTTATCTGATTGAAGCAAATAGAAATGCATATTTGATTTCTGCCGCCTATAGACAAGCTAGCTTCATATATAACAAGGGTTCTGTCTGAAGTCAATCACAAATGCATTGCTATTTTCGAGAACTTAGTGTTCGCATCACATTAGGAGTGAGCCGGCAATCACACTCTTGCACCGTTTACCAATAGGTAGGTATGCAAGAACTTCTTCACTTTAGAAATAGTGTGGGGATGGTATCAACCTCCGCGGTCCACCAAACCTAATGTTTGTGTATGTTTAAATCTACCTATCTTTCTCATAATCTATCAATACACTGTCTTGTATGTGTTCAGTTACGTAGTACGTACAATAATCGATGTACGAGGTTTAATAACAGTATTTATTTTTTATTATAGCTGGCCAAAGATCGTCACGGTTCCAATGAGTTTCAATTAAGCCCAATTGACGTCCCCTAACACCTTCCTCGACCTACCCCAGCTTGGTTTGCTACTTATAATGGTTCATTGTCGAATGATGTTTTATAGATGACTGGGTTATAACCGCGGCTTTGCCCTCGGTCACGTCTACCACGGTAATGAGTGAATTTTCTATGTATAAATTTAGGTCATAAACTATGTGTGTGCCAAAATTTCTGCGAAATTCGACCGGTAGTTTTTGGAATAAAGAGTAGATAAGACCTACTTACACACTTACACCCTTACAAACTTTCGCATTTCTATTATTAATAAGATGTCAACAGGGTCGTCTTAGACTATACTGGGGCCCATGGGCACACAAGAATTCGGGGCCCTTTTCGAATGTAAACAAGGTATGATTGTTCTTCACATTCAAAAAGGTCCCCGACGTCTTTCGTGCAACGATAAAAGTGTAATGCACTTGACCATAATATTTTGATATTAAATATGAGAAAAATTGTCGGCCTTTCGGGACCCTCTCACGATGGGGGCCCTGGGTATTGGCCCCGAGGCCCATCGTGAGTTATGGTAAAGTCGGCATTGGATTTCTATGTTATTAAATATATTTTACGATATTACTTAACAGAAGTTTGTATGAGTATAAATAAATAACTATTAAAATAAAAAGTTCACATTTGCTCTACTTAGATTAACACTTCTGGTGGATCAACTGATTAAGTGATTGTACCTGGTTATTTTAACTTAATTAATCTTTACGTAAGATTACCACCTTCAATGGTTGGGATCCGAAAGCATCGCAGCTAATCCTATTTAGGTATGCCTTGTAACAGTAGAGTTAAGTGTATTGTGAACCTACCGCCTAGTGATTAGTTTAAAGTGTGTTGTGAGAAGGAGACTTAGAATGAGGAATTACTACTTAGCCCTTAGAGATGGGAGTCGACCATAAGCAGAATTTTAATCCATGGGCGTTACCATTGAACATTGGGTTGACCGCAATCTAGTTAACTACTTCTTTTTTAATAAAAAATATGGATAGGTATTATTAACATCTTAGTGTACTCCCTAGTAGGTGGAAACATTTACATATAATGCATGAGTACCAAGGTATTTAATTCATATGATACCTAGGTAAATATTACATACATACATATTTGCAAAAACAAAAAAAGAAAGAAAACAGTAGGTGTAGACCTAAAAATATTTAGGATACCTAATTGTGTTATGTGAAATTTCTACGAATACAACGAAGTATGAAATAAGATAAAACGTAACAGGAAAAAGATACTTACAGGACAACCATATCCGAAAAAGCAGCAGTCAAAAGCACAGATACACTCCTTTTTCTTTATAACAAATCAAGTAAAACAGTCACAGTCCGCCACTAAAATCACTAATCTCTTCATAGACGAACTAAAAAATGTTCTCGATACAAAAGTTCACGTGGCGCGTGTAACACACGCATCGAAAGCTCACAGCTCACTGACTTTAACAACAAAAATAAACATGGGGTTGATTTCCCCCACCATGCCCAAGGTGGGCTCCGGTAGCCCACCAATGGAATCGAAGGAATTACTCGACACCGCCTCCCAGCCAATCAGCACCGCGCGCCGGCACGCCAATGACAGTTTTCCGAATTGTAAAGTTAGTATTTTCAGGAAAAATCCGTTGGGAAATTTCAGTGACACATTGTATTTGTGCTGTACTGATATGTACAAGCGATATCGCATTTAGAAAGTAGGTATCGATTTATTTATTGCACCTATTGGCAAATGTAGAGCGCTGGGTTTGTACCGTAAATTATTTATAGCCGGAAATACCGAATTTATCGTGCAGTGAGTGGCGAATTAACTATTATTCAGAACCGTCTATTAATATACGTCTTTTATAAGAATAGATTGTTAGAAATATATACCTATTTAGCTTGTTAAATTATCCATTTAGGTGTTGTCTTTATCAACCTATTGTTATTTGCATGATGCACTGCATAGTTAGTATTTTATTAGTCGCATGGTTTTGTCATGTGGACACGTTTCTTACCCAATTTACAACTGTACCGTTATGCTTAACAGGGTTTAATATTGGTATATTAAAACCTGTTAACGCATAACGGTTAATTAGGTCAATTATATGTGTAAATGAGCATGTAGTCCATCTGATGGTCAGTGGGTTTTACAGGACCTATTACCTACCGACTATCAGATGGACTGACGATTACGGGCTGCATGACTAGGAAGTCATTGCAGCCCGTAAACGTTTGCAAACAACTTCATATATAATAGGTACCATATAGATAAATAAATCAGCCAGTAATTAGAGAAGTTTTCTTTCAGAACTCGATTAGATGATTTTAATTTGTAACTTGTTGTGTAATCATTAGTAGGCCATTAACTCTTTTCTGGTGTTGTAAAAGAAGTGGTACCTATGTTCCATTGGGTGGTAGTACCTATATATAAAGTTACCCGCCACTTTCCTTTTGGTTTCCATGAATAGTTAGGTGTATATTAAATAAAGTTCTTAAGTCTGAGAGGACGGATCGTATAAAGAGTCTATTTAAAATTAGTGAGAATGACGTAACGTGGTAAGTGGATGTAGCAGCGGATGGACATATGTAATCCCTTGAGAACTAAGTTGGAGCGCCTAGGATAAACAATGCCGTCTTTACGATAAGGGCACTCGGGGTCAGTGCCCAGGGCCCCATCCTCAGAGGACCCCGGAGGACCGACAATTTTTCTCACATACCTAGAGGTAATATCAAAATGTAAAAAAAAATTGAATAATTTTTAATAACATTAAAAATACTCTGACCTCTATATAATTCTCTTCATCTTATATCAATATTTTTATTATTTTTTGACTGAAATTTAAAAAATAATAATTTAAACCATAAGTAAATTAAACTAGGTATAAAGATCGGGCGCATTACACTTTTTTCGTTGAAAAAACGGCGATAATTTTCAGATTTATTCAAATCAACACATTTATATGAATAATTTGAATGATTCGATCACCAATATAACTTACCATTTAAGTACTTATCATCTATTTTCAAGTTACCTATTTAATTTTTTTTTCGGTAATTTAGAAGTTTACAAAATAAGTTATAATGTCAAGTCGTCATAATAAAATGTCGACTTTGTTTATGGTTGGGGGAATCCCTTATGATGTACTTTCTTTAAATTCCAAAAGGGCCCCGAACTCTTGTGTGCCCAAGGGCTTCAGCATAGTCTAAGACGGCCTTGCGGATAAGTCTGTCTCCCTTACTATAATCTTCCGACAGGAACACAGAAGTGCATAACATTGCTGTTTTTACGCAGAAATAGGTGTGACGGTGGTGCTTTGGAGTCAAATAACAGAGCGCTCTATCATCTTCAACATAGTCATAGTGAACTATTAGAAGTTATAAAGAGTCCACTTTTAACCCACTACTCCTAGTGGGTTAAAAGTGGACTCTTCGTGTGTCGACTACGGAGGCACCGTCCGCAATTCTATTTCTACCTAACTAAATTAATGTAAAGCACTTGAACTTAGTCCTCAAAGATAATGACGTAGCGCGGACCAATATAGACGTGGGCGGAACTCCTATCAGCGAGTTCTAGCCTAGCCTAGGCTTTTTTTCTTTTTCGAACGACACCAAATGGAATCCTCCGAGCGCGCTGCTCCATCGGGCTCCTCCTGGGCGATGGGCGGCTGGGCCCACCGCTCCGTCTAGTCTTTACGACGGTATGCGACCACACATACCGCCGTCCTTCCCGGGATTGCCTGACCGAACGGTTCGAGCTCCCACTCTAGCCGTCTGCAACCCCGGAAGCCCCTTTTAGTCGCCTCTTACGACAGACAGGGGATACCGTAGCCCTATTCTGACCCCGAGGCTACAGGGACAAGCCTAGCCTAGCCTAGCCTATAGTTTCCAAGATCTATCCAGTAAATCTATCTTAACAAACGTGCTTTGACGCAGCATATCTGCTCATGATAGTGAAAAAGTTTGACAATGGTCTTATATTTTTTACAAAAATAAGTAGAAAGAGAATATCCAAAAATCGCCGACATGGCATTTGAAAATGCCTCGACTTCCTACTTCTAAGAGGCCTCGTGAGGCCGCTTTACATGCGAGGGCGTGGGCGATGGCCCACTGCGCCCGCGCCTAGCTACGCAACTGCTCAAAGATAGCAATGCATCTGTGGCATACGTAAAACAAGACTGTAATCAGATGCTAATAATGGCCAGTAGTGATTACTTATTATCGGGTGGAATGCATGCTGGTTTGTTCTCCTATCTATACCTAATATAGAAATAGACATCCTGTTGACTTTTCCTGAAGATTCGCTGTTTCTTATCCCTGAGTTTAATCACTCGCACCAGTCGTACCTAAATTGGAATGCTGTAATTTTTTGCTCATTAATTTTAAATTCTTATTCAACGCTAAAATCGTTATATAGGCTTATATACTGTATTGTAAACATGTGATTTAACTGGAGTATTATAAATTCGTCCATACTCTTCTATATCCCGCATTAGCGTCAAGATCCCAAGCGAAATTATATAAACTATACATATATCTACTATCTTTCTGCTTTTTCAATACTTACATCTCTCTCACGGTACACACTTAGGTACTTCGTTCTAATCAAAATCTTTTCCTTTTAACTCCTTGTTCTTTATCTTTCTACGGTACCTTCACTTCAGTGACTATGCGCTTATAGAATTCTTTACCAATTGACATCCGTCGTGCAGTCACTGGATTCTTTCACAAAGCAAGTGAAGGAATTTTACCTAACATATTAACCTACTATTTAAACATATTTTCCTCTCTCTGTTATATTTACTCCCTATGGTATTTCCCTCGTCTCTGTATTTTTCTGTTACCTATATCCTCTTACTATTTTACGTCTACTATCATTAACTACTATTAGCTGCTGACATACTTAAGTCATTATGTTATAAATTTGTACACCCCGCCCTCTCTTGTGTATGTTATATTTTTCCTTTTGTCATCTAAGGTTGCCTGGAAGAGATGGCTATTTTAGTTATAAGACCGCCTGTTGTAGGTACCTTACATTTTATGTCTTTTTAATTTAATTTGTTATATTTTTGTGTTTTGTGTACAATAAAGATGTTTTGTAATGTGTTGTATTGTAGGTATATAGTTGGGAAGAGAGTGAGATTTGAGAAACGCGGTACTGTTATGCAACATTAACCTTGTGTAGGAATAACTTTGTAACCCGATAAACTGATGTAGAGAGACACATAGAAACAAAGTGTAAATAAAATAATCCGTAAATATGTACCAAATCCTTAACAAAGAATAAATAAAATAATCCATAAATATGTACCTAATTCTAAGTTAGTTTAGTTTTAAAACATAGGCTATGTAAGCGCTTATTGAACACAATGTTTCCGTTAAATATGATACATTCATCGCTTCGTCGGTTATTTTATAAGGAATTACTAAGTATTGTTTAGTTACTTTTGTAGGTTCGCAGCTAGGCTGTGTGAACGGCGTCGCGGAGGGTGAGAGATGCGGGCGCACGGTGGACGCCGTTTACTGCGCGCGCGCATGCCACTCGATTTCACACCGAAATTTATTGATTGCAAGTTTATTACTAGGTTCTATAGGTTGAATATGCTGTTTATTGAGCTGTTTGACCTTAACAGAAATTTGAGATTATGACCTTATGAAACAATATTTTAAATAAATTTTTTAGCTTATAAAATTGTCGTGAAAAATTCGTGGTATAGGTAAATAAATAGATAGGTTATCGTTCTTATTTTTAACTAGAATTTTATTATAACGATCAAAACTTTTCTATTAGGTACCATATTTTTTTATATGCTTTGTGTGTTTTTTTTTTATCTGACTGAAGTAGCAAACGAGCATGCAGTCCACCTGATGGTAAGTGGTCACTGCCACCCATGGACATCTGTAATCAACTACATACAGAACATGGGTTTCATCTGAAGTCAATCAAAGATGCGTTTCTACTCCCGAGGACTATGATGGTCGGCTCATGTAAAAGTGTGCCGGCAACCACACCCTTCTATCGAAACGCAAGAAATGCTTCACGCTAGGAATAGGTGTGGCGGTGGTACTTTCTCGGTCAAACTGCACTGGTTCTACCACCTTGAAAATTGTTAACATATTATCTTTACAGCATTTGTAATACCACATTATAAATTGTAGTTAATCTATTTTCATTCGGATTAATTTACTTACTAATACAAAATTTATTTAGAAGTACTATTTCCTATATCAGTATGTTTAGATTGTCAGCAGTAACACAGGAGCAGGTCATTAAAATCAATGAAGTATAAAATCAATTAGGACTCTACATTTATCAAACGGCGCAGCTCCATGTCAAGCGAGGCAAGATTATCAGATTATCTAAATGTTTGTCAACTTCAAGTTGACTTAAATCTGTAATAAAAGGTTTAATCTTTGATATTATTGACAGGTTTGTGCTTGCGATGTTTATCTCTCTTTTGTTTTTGCCACGTTTTGCGACGTTCTATTTTAAATTAATGAAATGTTTGCTTTTCTGTGATAATCTTCGAAGTAAGTGTAACAGCTGAAATATTTTTTGTCTTAACACATTTTGGAATCAGATTCTAATGGAAGGTGTATAGCCTTTTGCTGTCTACCTACTTAGATATGAAGATAACAGGACAGGTATAATCTTTCGCACATTTCACACATTCATTTCATGCATGGTATTCGAAACATACATTTTTAAAATTAACCTATTAAAGTCTTAATACTGACAAGTCTGACTGGCAGTCAACGTTCCTTTAAGATAAGTTTGTACTTTTAGACTCACCTGTACTTTTAGATATACCCAAATATACGATCTTATGCAGAATGCACAGAAATCCCTCTAATATTTGAAGATGAATCTTTTTTTTTGTTTTCGAGGAGGAAACCTCCTACCCAACGCCGTGGGAACAACGCTGGGTCATGTGGGATTTTTACCTCACTAAAACCCCCCCGGTGGCCGTCCTCAGCGCTATAAAGAGGACTCTGGGATCTCAAAACGACCTCAACCGGAGTCCTCCGAGCGTAATGCCCCTTTTGGGCCCTTCTCCGGTGACTGATTGATGATCACCGTGTCTCTCGGCGTTTACGACGGCAGGCAGCCACACATGCCATCGTCCTTCGCGGGGTCACTTGCCTGGACGGTTCGAGCTCCCACTCTTACCGCCCGCAACCCCAGAAACCCCTTTTAGTCGCCTCTTACGACAGGTAACAACAGGGTAACACAGGGACAAATTGAAGAAGTATCTACACTAAGAAAGGATTTTTAAAGATCCATAATTTACATTAATACTATAAATAATGGCAAATAAAAAAAATATATTATTATTATTTAAGTGGTGTGATTTAGTATAAAATAACCCAGATTTAATAAAAAGTCAATAACTAATTAATCTACTGACATCACGAGACTTTTCTAATTATGGTATTTTGGAAATCAGTAGCCACTTTTTCAAATAGAATTACGGTAGCGTTTTAATCCTAAAGCTAATCCATTTGTTTCTCAACTTTTAGAGGAACCGAGGAGTAAAGGAGCCGTCGGGACTTAAGAAAGATTTTTCTGTTGAGATTAGGCTAACGAAATGTAGTTTTTAATCCTACAAAATCGGATTATGTGTTTTCTAGAAGTCATATAAAAACCTTAATATTTTGTAATGTATTTTAGGTAACATATTTCGTAATATTTTGCTTAAGTAAAGGGATAATATTTTTATTAGTATTTAATCCGATTTAAAATTATTAGTAACAATTCGAATAATTTCACTGAGCGGAGTCTGTCGCAATTTTTATTTTTCGCGTCGCATTCAGAAAATGTTTGACTATTTCAGGTACATTACTACGAGGAAACAAAGTAATAATGATCTTAATCAAATACAGTAAACAGTTCGTTTCTCCATTTAATCACAAATTAGTCAAAGATTGGCTCCTAGCTAAAATTACAATTTTATTCATGTCGTGTGTATTTTATCAGAAATCGTCTTTGTTTTAGATTAGCGTGTACCAAAGCTAGTTATAGAGTAATTGGTAAATTGCGAGGGTTTCTCCATTGGTGGAGAGGCGAGCCCCCTTCCGTTCTCGCCTTCATCAATTGACGCCCAAATAAAAAGTAGTTGCGCCAACAATTTTCGTCCCCCCGGCCTTGCGGAAGTCGTCAATTCGCGAAATTGCCAACGATTCCGTTTCAGCTAAGATGCTCGACATCCAGTCACATGGAAAGCGTTCAATTTTAGACGAGCACCCATTACTTTAGTTGGTTAATTATAGGGTCGATAACCTGACTGGAAGCTTAGATTAAAGTTAAGGATAATGTGTGGCAATATATTTGGAAAGTAGTACGTACCTACTTGTTCAGCTGAGGTAAGGTGGGATATTGTAAATTTACTCAGTTAATTTATTAAAATAAGTAAAAGAAAAAAATGTAATATTAGGCTAGAGGTACAAATTAAATATTTTTATGATAGTTGAACCTAAATCGCCGCTCTACTTAGCTTATATACAAACTATATTTTAATAATATTTGGTAAGTTAAGTAAATCGTTTATAGCCTAGTATGTATAAATTAACATAAATTTAAAATTAATAAGGTGGCAAAAATCTATAGGAACTATTGCACGTGACATACTGTCGGAGCGCTTAGTTTGGCTCTATCTAGTCAATTAATTTCATCAAAAGTTTAAAATATTTGACGAAAGACATTAGTAACATATGTAGTATATATATTTTTCAGATATAGCAACAGGTCCATTAATTATTTAATTTTACCCAGTACGTATCTACATCAAATATACTTATGATATGAAATAGGTAACATTTCAAAATTATTATTGTTGTTTTTTACAGGCAAACAAATCTTACGAAACATATTAGATAAAACTAAAAGACAGGTTATAAAATTAATGCAACTTAAAGTACTATTTCAACTTAAAGTAAAAAACGTATATACCTTTATTCAGAAATTAATTCGTGTGTATTATACAGATCGTAGACCTGGTTCGCTTAATAGTTAGCGGACTCTACATTGTCCGTGAGTCAAGCACAGGTTGCTATCTGCCACTGACAACAGAGATAACCCTTTACTGATACGAAATCTCCATATCCATCTCCATTGAACGCACCCTATAAGCCTTTCCACACAAGCGGTGCTCAAACAAAGGATCAAATTAAACAAATCCGCAGACAATCGCGTTCCAACGAACACCGACATGAAAGAGAGTTAATCAAACAACTATTTGGAACTCCAAACAAATAGTACGCCCCCGCGTCTCGCAACTGTCACACAACAAATACTTTTGTGATTGACCTCCGTTTTGATTTTATAACGCATTGCGTCTCGATGAGTATAACTAATCCGACCGTTCAGAAATGCGCAATCGAAATCAGCTTGGCCGGGTGTTGAGGTAATGGTTTTATCACAATATGATATTTATATTGTGGTTTTATGAAGTCATTCGCACTATTATATTAGTTTTACAAATGTCGAGTGTATACTCACAAGATCGACAATCGACATAATTCACACATGCATATTGTTTACCATTTTACTTAAAATGTATTCCGACGACTTCACTATGATTAGTTGGTTAACCAATTATATTTTTAGTAATATCTTACAGTTTTATATATATTTGTTTAGCCGTATTAGGAATGGTTTAGTTACCTAAAGAGTTAGGCACATATAATAGGCTGTTATAATGATTACTTATAATGATGCGCCCAATATTCGATGTTATTCGGTGTTCGACACCTTTTTTACTATTTATATTCGGCAAAATTATTAATTTTACCATTTCTTATTAAAAAACAGCTCTACTTATAGGTTTTGTACATATACTTATCCTGGAGTACTATTTCTGTCTGTATTTTTATCATTAGAATAAAGTTTTTTCTTAAAAAAAAATGTAAAGTAATATCAGGTAATTATACCTGAACAGCCTAGTCTGAAGCAGCCCTTGGGGCAGCGATATCCAGTATCTAGCAAGGTGAAAAGCAACGTTGTGTTGTGGAAAGCGCGGCTAATTTATGTGCGACGTTATCAACGATGCGGGCGCGTGCGCAGCCATGGAGACGCGTTAACATGCAGCACGCGCTGTGACAACTGTTTTACTTCTTTTACTGTTTTATTTTTATTTTTAACCGTTTTGTATTGTCTATGCGTTATTTTTGGGTTTTGTTTTTTTTATGGAGCCTGGTTAGCAGGATCATAATGCTACTTGTAGACAATAATAACTGACGTATTATTATAATATTCGTTCTTAAAAAGTACAATAAAGTTTATAATTTTATTTGTGACGGTTATCTACTTTAAATTAAGTAACATTTGTTGAATAAATAAAAATTATAGTAGGTAAGTATACTAACGGAAATAGTACGAAACTGGTGTATTAATATTTTCGAACTACCTACCTTTAATAAATTTACTACAGTAATATAAGTTAAAAGTATTCGCTTCATTTGCGAAAATTAACCTATTTGTAAAATAAAATTATTAGTTACCACTTTTTAATAGTACAAGACCATTATATCGAGAATGAAAACAGAAATACTCAAGTCATAAGTCTACAAAGTCCTCACAGCGTGTTTTAGAGTCATGTTACAACGCCATCTAGTAGAACGGCTTAGAACTTTTTACTACTTGTTTGTATGAAGTAGTTTTATACAACTAGCATTATTGAGTAGTAAAGAGTAATGCGTAATGTGCGATTAAAGAAAACCTCTATTCTAATATGTAAAACATACTATAAAACTGTTTATCATAGACCTTTTTCGTTTATTACAAACACATTGTTTCTAAGGATTATTTAAAGGCAATATAACTATTATAACAGGAAGTTATCTACTCTAATATAGTATCTACTCTAATTTCCTATTTCGTAAAACTCCAGTGAGCATATCTACACCCTTGCCAAATAGTGTTTTATTTGAATATTTAAGGAACTGTTTTGCATAAACATGGGCTTAGCGAAACTTATCCGCGCTAATTCTATAGCTACGATTGATTTATATCGGAATTATGCGAATGGCTTTATGTCCCAGCGTTTAGTTTATTGTCCCGAGATAGCATGAAATTTGTATTCATTATTTTCGTTGACGCCTTAAATTTTATTTAATTGACATTTTTCAATTGGATAGTTGAAGTACATATTATGAAGGATAATGTTAATTTCATTTTTTTTATTTCATGATTTGTTTTGGGATTTGTTTTACGTTATGGAATTGGATATATTTTTCTTATTTCGAAATAGTTAAATCAACCATTATTCTTAATCTTACGATTAGAATATTAAAAAATAATAGTTTAGGGTTCAGTAACTACTTAGATTAGAGTACAAACGTAAATGTGTATATGGGTTGTAGAGCATTTTTTTGGTTCTCTGGCCTTCCTGTTCCTAGCCACACGCATTTTGACCTTATAGCGGCAGTGTTTAGCGCTGTTCTGGTCATATGGTGTGGTAAGAATGACATACTTAACCGTAATATGCCAGCTTAGTAACAAATTTTACGAAAAATAAATAATTTACAATAAATATTACAATAAAATAAACAAAACATATTTCTTTAGCCATAGACAAAATCATCACTTTTTACGCATGTAACCTTCACATGTAACGTTATAAAAACTCCTAATGATATTCACACGTTACAAGTATCATTCTTTTAAATCATTTTAGGATATTAGTAGTAACAATACGATATTAGGCAATTGTGGTGAGTCCATTTCACGCGCACCCTAAAACAAAGGGTGGTTTGATGGGGAAGCGATGGGGTATAATCTAATAAGGGAATAAAGATGTTGCGTGATTTCCAGATATAATGCCAGGACGTGGGAACGCACCTTGATTGGTAAATTTAATTAATTGACGCCTGTGCTTCATGGTGTGACCCGTGGGAAGAGATCCGTTATAGTGATGAGATTGCTTAAATAATTTGCTTAATGTAGGTGCAGAGATATCTGCTTATCAACCAAACACTTAGTAATTAAAAAGTAATGTTTGTTTTATTACATTGAAGCAGCAAAAGAGCATGACATCTATTAGTAGCTTCATATAGAACAGGGGCTCTATCTGAAAACAGTCACAGAAGTGTTGCTACTCCCGAGGACTAAGATGATCGTCTCGTATTAATGTGAACCGGCAAACACACAAATCACCACCTCCATCGAAACGTAAAAAACTGTTTTACTCTAAAAGTAGATGTGGTGGTGGGACTTCCCGGGTCGAATTATCCTGGTTCCACCATCTGGAAAGGCAAGATATGATACATTCATATGTTGTTTTAAGTCTAATTTCCTCAGCCTTATACGCAAATGTCATTAAGCGACTTGCTTTTCCAAGTATTAATTTAGTTGTTAAAGTAATTTAACATTCTAGGTTTAATAAGCAATATACCGTAGATGTAGATTATTTAATCAAGACCTTATCCTATAAAATGCCATTACTTAATAAATATTTTCGCTATATTTTTCATGTAATTAATACAAACTACGGTTGTAAGTTGTAAGTCTACGTTTGTTACTCGTAACAGTTTTAAAACAGCGCCTACATTTTTTTTGAAGATAGAGTCGTCGTTTCACAAAAAAATCTGAGATTAGTAGAGAGAGACATGCTCCAGAATTTGTCATGTGGTACTGATATCAATAAAAATAACAAATTAAATTTCTATTATCTTTGGTAAGCCTAGATTCGAATTTGAATTCTAATTAAACTTAGCACTCTTCAATGGTACGTAAAATCCAACAATTTATCTAATCGATATCTGTAATTATCTCAGCAATATAATGAAAATAAAAAAAAATAGAGCATTATAATCAATATTCGTGTGTTCATTTAAACGCTTTTACTAAAGCCGGAAATCGGATATTGCACGACACAAAGAAATTTAAAAGCGCCCGGCGGACCATTAAATTTTATATCAACGAGCGAATTTTGAAGGGTGGCAAATCGGCGGGGCGTTCGCGACTCATAAATAATAGAAAAAAACATATTGCGTTTGTTGCTTCACTCATTATGCGCAATTAGCTACGATTGTGACAGCGAATATCATGTGAACGGATTTCATTTCGAATGTTGATGGTTAAAAGCAAATGGTGCGCGTGTCATTTTTAAGTTTCTTTCATTGGTGTTTGAAAATTTCCTATTGTTTATTCATAAATTTTAAAACATAAATGTATGATAGAATCTTAGTTTTTAATGCGAGGCTTATATAATTACATCGTATTTAAAATATGTTTACATTTTTTGCTAAAATGCCGTCATAAGCAAAAAGGGAATATATCTCGTAAATTAAATAAAACGCCACGTCTCTTGTTTAAATAAATTACGTTTAAAGCACTCAGTAATTTGTAAATCTATAGGTTAAACAGCGTTTTAATGCGTTAACCTAATACTTTATTGACCCCTGTGTTAGTTAACGGAACGCATTAGTAAAATTAGAGCGGTGGGAAAGGGTTGCTGCGAATACTTTATGTTTATTGTTATTAGAACAATATTTGTACATTCGAGATGAACGGTTATGGTTATGGTCGAATTTTGGCGAGTTTTACTATATATGTGTGTGAATAAGGGTAGACAAACTGTGAAAATTGACAATAAACATAAAACTTCACATAAACATGTGAATTGGATTTTGCTATATAAGTTATAAGCGATCATATCAGCTTAACTATCATTGCGAAATCTCTCGTGATTTGCAAAAGAATGAGCGCGGGCACAGGACAGTAACAACATAAATTTATTTCCGGATTTGTGAGAATTAAAGGTGTATTCATAGGCTCAATGATCAATCACGGACCCCCGTGGTCATCTAAAACGTAAATAACATTGTAAACGCTTCGGTGTCCACTTAGTTCATAGGAGCATATATTTTAATACATCATTTTGACACGATTTGAGAATGGACAGCAGCCACGCGTCATTCTATTGTAAATTATGAGGTTTTTTTCTTTCATCTGATGTTTATATTTTTGTAACAAAGAACCAAATACTTTTACAAAAATGTTAATTACGTTCATTTGTGACCGGTACCGTAGAGAACCAGCAATACGTGTACGCTGCATTAACTAATGTTGATAGATCAGACTTTTGACAAGAAGAAGTATCAGAAAACAAGCTTGATTTTATGAAAGTGTATTTTAGTTGCAAAGTGATGAAAATGGATTTAAAAAAACAACAACATGAGATAAAATAATACATGTAGAGGGCATGGTTTAAAATGGATTGAGGTGAGCCACAAGCAGGAAACGTAATGTGTAGGACAGTGATATATACATTAAGATTACGGGAAATTATTTTAACGATCGTCTAGAATTGGCTAGCCATTATGAATTTTATTGTTTTAGTTAGCTCCGTTGCAATTTAACAAACTCTTAATTGTAATCCAGTCTCTTCAATTAACGATGCAACATTTCTTCAATTTTCTTTTTTTTAAATGAAACAGACCTTTAAAAATTTTAATGAAATAATTTAAAAGTATGTTCTCGTAATGTTTAAGAAATTGAATAATCATTATGATGGCTATCGTTTAGAAATTTTAAAATATTGTAGGTATCTTCTTCTTCTTCTTCTCCGTACTCCGCTAAAGGCCTGCTAAAGGATTTATTCACACATTTTTTTATATTTTACTTATGGCTTGTGCGATATGAACACGTAAGCCATTTAGAATGTAAAAAACCATTATGAGCTATTGACAGTCAATCAATATTAACGCAAGACGCGAGGGGGATGATTGGCTGCGGTGATAAAGTGCACGCCTGACACCACGATTATCGGCTGGTGACAGTGGTGACGCTAACGTGTGGTAACTAAACATTCATTAGTTCTTCTATTCGTTATTAACGTTCAGAAAATGTATTGCTATGAAAGAGTTATATCTAGCTATTGTTATTGAATTGAATGTCAAATATATTTTTAATACATGTCGTCAACCCATTGTCGTCCCACTGCTGGGCACGGGTCTTCTCTCGGAATGAAAGAGTTATAGGCCATAGTCCACCGCGCTGACGAATTGGTGGACATCACACACCTCCTAGAACTTTTTTTTTTATAAAGAACTCTCGGGTGTGTAAGTTTCCACACGATGTTTCCTTCACCGAAAAGCAGTGATAATTAATGTCTAATACGGACATAAATCAGTGGTGCATGCCTGGGTTTGAACCTCGGACCTCCCGATCGAGTTTCAACCATTAGGCTATCACTGCTCTAGGTACATACAATTGTTAATTTTAAATTTAATCTGATAGATTTTTGTTTTTATTTGCCATATTTTAAATATTCATAGGTAGCATTAAAACACTAGGTTCCATTTTTACAATATATTATTTTATTATGCAAATGCAAGGAATGGAAAAAAATATTAAGAAATATTCGACTTATCTAAACGAGTACTTTCATAATGATTTCAACATATGTGTAAAAGTTTATAAATAATGTCAAGAACACGTGCATGACTTCCGTAAAGCTTTTAAGCTGCCTTTTCAACACCTTGCTGCGGCCACGCGCCGTGGCTGAGACCCAGGTGAGGTGAATAATTGAACACGACATGGTTTTGTGTAGTGTTGGTAAAATATATTCTAAAAAGTTTTCTATTTTAGAATAGTGTTTTATGTTGTATGTATAATTCGTTAAAATATCGTATGTTTTTTTAATATTTTTGTGATATTAGATTAACGAGTATATTTTATAATATAAAAATCTATAATATAATAATATATCCTATAATCAATCCTAGGGCATCTTTTTTTAAACGATAAACTTAATGAATAAGGTAAGCATTCTATAATCAATAGTAGGTAAAAGGCCCTTTTTAATAAACTATCGTTATTATTGACCAGTGATATACCTACTAACTTGTGTAGATGAGAGAGAGGTTTAGGTGTTGTATGGGTGGAGGAACCGATATGGTTCTATTGGGGAGATGTTACATTTTATACCGTTACATTTTATATACCCTGAATCAGTTCTTGCGTCTTGGTGGAAGAGAACGGATTACAGTTAACTTGAGTATGAATCGTTTTTTTTATCAGACTAAAGTAGCAAACGAGCATGCAGTCCACCTGATGTAAGTGGTCACTGCCGCCCATGGACATCTGTAATCAACTTCATACAGAACATGGGTCCTATTTGAAGTCAGATAGACCCGATGCGTATTACGTTGCGTTGCTATTCCCAAGAACTAGTATGGTCGCCTCATATAAAAGTGTGCCGGCAACCACACCTTTCCATCGAATCGCAAGAAATGTTTCACGGTAGAAATAGGTGCGGCGGTGATAGGTACTTCGCCGGTCGAACTACACTCATCTACCAACTTCATTCGTTTATCTTAGAACTTCAGATAGAAATCTTGTTCTACATGAACACTCGTACATCGATTACAGATGTCAGTCAGCGACATTAACTGCTTATTATATTAAAAAAACTAAGCTTTAAAGCTTTACAGAGTAATGAAACCCTAGCGCCTCTATTTCTTATATCATATATTTTTTTTTAAATCTAACGATAAGGCAGACGAGCTACCTGATGGAAAGTAGTCACCGTGGTCTATGGACATTTGCAACACTAGAGGAGTCGCCAATGCATCGCCGGATTTGAAGGAGAGCTCTTTTCGCACCTTTTTTGAAGAGCCCCCATATGTGTATAATATGTCTGAGAACTAAAATACCAAACTTAATACTACTATAGTATATCTACTACATGTTAATGTAGGTACTATATGTACTATATCTATATACTAACTTATATACTTTGTCTAATTCTAACTAAAAATAATATTATAAATAAAGAGAGTACATACAATGCTTCAAAAATTTACAATTTATAAACCCATGGTTGTTTGTTTCCTTCGACATGCGCTTCAAATTAGTAGCAGTTACCTGAGGTACGTGTGCGACCGGGTTGGCACGTGGACGCGGCGAAGCGTGCCCACACGTGGGCAGCCACGCGCGAGTGGTGGTCACCGTCAAGTGGAATGTCTTGTCAGACCACTGGCTTGTGAAACGAGGTGTCTAATGTATTAAGGCACCATGTTAAATCTAAAACCTTTAAGTGTTTTAATTTTAATAATATCTCTAAATAAATAAATAAATATATATTGATCATATATAAAACTGAATGTTTGTCTGTATGTCCTCTATAGAATCGTAAACTAATCATTTGATTATGTGATGATCTTTAGCAAAGTTGTTATTCATAAGCTCGCGAAGGTTTCTGGTGTATTTTTTTTGTGATGGCGTAGCAACGCGCGCAGGGTACAGCTTCTGGATCAATAAGATCGATACCTTTGTTTCTAGATTTGTTGCCCATTTTAAAGTATGTACTTTTCTAATAAATCGGTAATGTAATATGAATTTTACATTAAATCGTAAGTTAACTATGATTTAATGCACCTACCTACAATTTATCAATTTAAATACGAAAATATTGCAAGTATGTTTAGAACTTTCATTTTCTATGATTTTAATTATAATACACATGCGTATAAACTAAATCAACTAAATGTCTTGGTTTCGTTTACTTGTTGCAGGTATTTCTACGACTAACTATCCTTAGACTATTTGTCAAACCGCAATGTTTGCGGATAAACTGTTTAAGTCCTGAACAAACAAGGTCAAAAGCTTATAATAATCCGCCTACTTGACATTTGTGGCGGCACGTCACTCAGGTTTCTGATTTACAAAGACGTGAAAGAGCCAGGACTGTGTGGGATGCTGCAGAACAATGTTGTACATCAATGATGCGTTTACGTAAATATAGACCGCCTTTTATTATCTGCGAAGTTCGATTGTGGTGGAGCTCACCCCTCCCATTCAGCAAGGATGATTGATCTGCAGCAGATTGACAGATTTTTTATAAAACCACCCGAGGGTCGGTACCGGCGAGCGAATATTAAAGGCAATTGTTGTTTAATTTTTACATGGAAGGGCGCCGGTTGGAGTGTTGTAATAATGTTTTGATAATAGCAGTATCCGTTCAGCTCATATTTCTTATTCAGAGTGCGTGGGACCCGCAAGCCGCCCGGTGATTTTAAGCGATGGACTCTGTTTGAATTTAAAACGGTTAATGAGGACCGTTGTTTACACCTTGCTTGTTGTTTACTTTAATTTTGAATTTAAAGGGGTTAGCTTAAATTAGAGACTAATGCTTTACTACACATATCAGGGATATAGACAGATCGGTTAACATTTCTCGCGTCAATTTATTAATTATATTTTAATCTGTCGTTCAAATATAAGACTGTTTTTTGATTCAATTTCTTGCAGAATGAATGGAGTGTGTCGCTATGAAATGAAATGAAACGAAATGAAATGAAATGTCTTTATTTTGTATAGGCCTACGGAGGCACCTACAAATTGTCAGTTACATTTTTTTTCTTACACTACCACCGGATCGAAATACGACCTCAACTGAGAAGATACGGCAAGAAACTCAGCGGGTTTGTCTTTTTTTCTTATTTATATCCATTTTTTTATATAATTACAATCATGTTTTTTTACATGGTAATGAAAGTTAGCTCCAGTATCTTGCCTTACAGTTCAGTAAAAGAGAACCCTGTTTGGCAAGATACGCTACACTTTGATAAAACTATTTAAGATAATATTCCATTCAACTCACTACTGGCTATTTAAAAAATCAAATCTGGCAACCTTCGACAGCTTGGCATTGTAAGTTTGACGGGTGCTTGCTTGGCTTTTTCATTTTTTTAATCCCTATTCGGACAATGGGTATTCGATATTTAACACAATGTGCCCACTGATCCTTATTGATCGCCAATTACTGGACATTAAGTACCTCAAACGCTTTTCATATACGCTATTTGTAGCTACAAATCAAATACGATAGAAAAAAGAGCTACAATGGACCGTTGAAGATTTGTATTGAATGTATTGGGGCGTTTTTATTCGTTTATAAGCTCGTTTTTTCTAACACAGTCACAATAGCTTGTGGGAGCTTAGATAATTTCTTGTGTAGTGATCGTTGAAAATATTTAAAAATAAAGGTCAAATAATTTAACATTTAACATTAAGTGAAATATACATATTTTGTTTAGAAAGGATCATATGAAAATTATTGCATGCCTACTATTACTTTTGTTAAGATGTAAAATACTTACATAATCACGAATATATGCAATTCACCCAATTAAAACTCTGTTTAAAGTGGGACAAAGATAGGTCGTTATACACTAAGTAAGAATACCTTATACAATATTTAAGTATATATTTCCACAAGGCAAAATTAGTTACCTGAATACTTATAGCCTAGTTTTCCAAGGTATTTTTAAAACAATATCTACGTACAAACTAACTAGGTACATAGGTATGTATAGTTCAAATGCGAATATAATAAGGAAGATTTAATTAAATGCTGTTCCTGGACGCCTCAAGTTTTAAACTACTACTAAATAATATCAGTAGTAAAAGTTCCAATGCGCCGACACGCGTACCACAAATGTAAGCGCAACAAGGTGCGCTTTGGGTGCGCACGCGCCGATGCCTCCATTGTCACACCAGTCACGCATTGTGGCGTTCCACTAGTGCGCACAACAACGCATTATTGCATTTTTATTGCGCATCTTCAAAGCTTTGTTAGTTTTGTTCCGTCTTTTATTTGCTTTTTTATCCGCTAAATGTCAGCCGATACGATGTATGCCTTCACGCCGTAATTCGGCTGATTTGATACTTTTATCGGCTCTGTTAATAATAGACTCCCTACTTTCCGGGAAGTAACATTTTGAGGTACGTATTACATATTCAATACAATTGAAATATCGAAAATATAAATTGGGTTAAAATTACCTAATACGTAAAACTTCAAGTGATCTTTTTTATAGTAGTGTTGTATATAATTATGTATTTCTTAGTTTTGCTTTGTTACGAAATTTGTTGTGGGTTCATTGTTTCATTAAAATGAAGCTTCTGGTACAAAATAAAGGTTCTCTCCAACGACTCTCTCCAACGGTGGAACGATATACTGAAGAAGACAGCGGGACCCCGTTGGATTCAGAACGCTCAGGACTGGTTGAAGTAGCGCCATTTGGAGGAGGCCTATAATCAACAGTAGACTTCAAAAGGCTGATTGATGGAAGAAACAAAGAAATTTGATTTTGAATATGCATACTGTTAAGTAAGACAAAAAAACGATGCACTCCGCAGCATCGTACGAAGATGTCAGTATACTCTTTGATGTATATTATCAATTACGCTAATACGACATCCGACTTACGGGGCGTCTTACATGAATGAAATAGGCTCTCGAGACAGTCTCGCGAGTCCATGGGAACCCTCGAGAGCGGTCACTGTGATGAATCAGTTGGTGTCACTCCGTCTGCAATATGCGGGTGATGATACCTAGTATCATGTCATTTGCATAGACTTTTAATACTTTTTAACTCATTCATCACTTCATTAAAAAAAAGCTAAATGAATTTAACACGTATTGACTTATTTATTGCGTAAAGGAGTTCTTGCGTTTTGATAGACGGGTGTGGTTGCCGGGACACATTTATATGAGGCGACCATCTTAGTCCTCAGGAGTGACCCTGTAGTTTCGGGTTCACAATAGGGCTACGGCGTCCCCTGCCTGTAGTAAGAGGCGACTAAAGGGGGCTTCCGAGGTTGCAGGCAGCTAGAGTGGGAGCTCGAACCGTACGTTCAGGGGATCCCGGGAAGGACGGCGGTATATGTGGTCGCATACCGTCGTAAAGACTAGACGGAGCAGTGGGAGGCCGCCCATCTGGGAGGAGCCCGATGGAGCAACGCGTTCAGAGGATTCCGGTTGCGGTTGTTCCGAGTTCCCGGAGTCCTCTTTATAGCGCCGAGGACGGCCACCGGGGGGGTTTTAGTGCGGTAAAAATCCCACATAACCCTGCGTCGTTTTGAAGGTTTCCCCCTCGAGATCATAAAAAGTCCTCGGGAGTGGCAACGTATCTGTGGTTGGCTTCAGATTGAACCGATGTCCATGGGCGGCAGTGACCACTTACAATCAAGTGGACTACATGCTCGTTTGCTACTTCAATCGGCTAAAAGAAAAATAATTGACTTTCTCTTGTGATTATTTTTAGATAGATTTATGTTTCTATGAGTAAATAAATAGTCTCAAATGTATAAAGAGTTGCACTTTATGGTTATGAAAAATACATTGATTTTTTACTCACTTTGATTTGCTTTTTACCCTTTAAGGCCCCACTCTAGAAATTCTTGTCTTGGGCACAGACAGCTATAAATACACGAATATAGGTGATATATATACATATAAACTCCCAAACGCAGAACATAATCTTTAATTCATCAATCAGCCTGGCTGGTGGACCGAAGCTTCGACCATCTACCCCCTAGGGAGTAGTATTGTTATCTGCTTGTTTAATATTTCAAAGTTACATTAGTACGTATTTCCGTAAGTTACTTTTAATTAAACTAAGAATGAACTCTGTGTGAAATTGCTTACGCATGTACAAGAGCGACAGTGGCAACTTACCTGACTGATTATCCATTTGCTTATTTAATCTTATAAAAAAATCTACAGTAAATCCGTAATTCTAGAAAAAAACTATTTTTTTTATCTAACCGTTTCTATACTTTAGCGTTTTTCCATCGTAGGCTTTCCATTGACGTATGCGTAACGTAGACGCCGCGCCAACATGCAGGCCTAAATTAAAATTTATTTTCCTACTCTTAATTTATAATTCTATTTGTCAAATCAAATCAAATCAATTTATTGTGAACCACAGGTACAATTGGTATTCGATTATCTTTGTTCAATCGCTTATTCTGTCACTCACCGTCTTACAATTGTCGCATGAAAATACTCTGCCGTGTCGTTCTTGCGGTGCGCACTGGCTCACAATTGTTAAGTAGCGCAAATTACTTAATATTTTTTTACATGCTTAAATTATACATAGTTCTAAATAATGTCTTTCACTTACCTGCAACCTACCATTTTGTTTACATAATTTTATTTTATTTTAATATGCGAAGGCAAAAGTAACTAATATATTCTCGTATGCACCTATTTTGTTATACCTATGATATTTAATACCAAACCAGTGACTGCACATGCCGCGATACGGTAACGTATGCATTATTTGTGCTGCATACACGTCCATCGAACGCATATCAACGTCAAAGAAGCGCTAGAGTAAGGAAAATCTATTGCCTTGAATTAGAAATATATTTCACATGCTGTCCAAAACAAGTGAAATCTATTTTAAAGTATCAACTTGCTACACTATCTAAAAATCCGTTTCTTATCGTCTGTGACAAATTAAATACCTTCTTCATAATTGTACTCTAACCTTACTTTAATGGAGAAATGTGTTACGCCAACAAGTAAAAAATAGAACACAGTTAATGTTAACGGGCAATCTCTGTGGGCGATGCGGGTGTACCACGTACTGTAGACGGTGATGACGTCCATGGGATCTTGAGAACGGTCAGTGATGTGTCAGCGGAGACGCGCCGTCTGCCGCCGCATGCGGGCTGCCACTAGGTCAAGATTGTTCACGGCTCCAAATTGGTGCTAATTGACTAGATATGGATACTGGATTATTAATATGATCGTGACATTGATGTGGTTAGAACATATAATTGATGGATATCATGATGACATTGCTAATGAAACTAAGATGAAAGTAGTGAAATTATGGAAGTAAAACTGCTTTTTATCAGAGATGTACCTAAGTTGCTGTGATCTGCTAAATAATTAAGTAAGACATATAAAACACAATTAATTTAAGTCAAATTGCTACCGAACTAGAGCAGGACAATTGTCGTATTGCACAGATAATGTTATGATTTATTCACACAAAATATTTAAAAAGTAAAAACGTGCTAACCAGAACGTACGATATACGTCCGATTGCTTTCCAGAGTTTGTTACCAATATCAGGTGAGACTCCTATCAATTCTAGTATAATTTAGTCTGTATGGAAGTCCATAATATAGAAATCGACACAATAGACATGTAAAAAGATTTTAATGATTTTTTTTTTATGTTAAATAATGCTATTAGGTAATATGTACCTATTGTATGTTCGATTTTCAATCTGAAGCTTGTTTTTATTTTACACGTATAAACCATGCATAAACCAAAAAAATCCTGTAATTAGAATTAATATGAGCGGTGTATACGTTTATTTATTTATATACGTCTTAAAATACGAAGTCTTTATAAAGGATTTAAAGTTAATAACACGCTAACCCTGTCCTTATTATTTATCTCCGCATTGTTAAAAACCGCATCCGCTCTCAACTTTCAAGCGTTGGCACACGTCCACCGCCAAATATTGTGATAATCCATCCGCTTCCATTGTCACTCAATGACTTGATAAAAAGAGTATAAAATGATCGTCGGTGAAGCATCCCTCGGGACCGCTCGCTGGAAAACAGACTTCTTCCCTTTATTCCCATAATCTATTCCAATTAACTGACAGCGCCATATTGTGATATTAACACAATACATTCATTGCCCCTCTTTACTGCGTACACTACATATCATACAATATTCTACTCTGTTTCTATACACATTGAATGTTTAGTACGTGCAATAGAACAGCTTTTGTGAGGTTAGAGAGGTCTTCTGTATTTGACTAGAAACTTTGTAATATTACAAGTTGATAGTTTTATGATCATTATACATTAAAGTAACTGTTATTATCGAGGATAAACATAGTAGTCTTGTACTTTACATAGATTAACTCATTAATTTTATGTCAATATAAATTTAATATGAATCAATAAAATCAATATAAGTACGAACAAATTTGCATTTATCAGACCACCTGGTGTTAAGTGGTTATTATTGTGTACCTAATGCAATCTAAATAAGACTAAAGCTTATTTACAGGAAAAGTAAATTATAATCATTATCCATTGATATTACAAAGACAAATAAATATAAGATTTTATTCAAATAGTTGCCTTTGGTGAAGTCTGATATATGATTTTTAGGGTTGCATTACTAGACTTTATTTTTTGACTTAATAAATACTAAATCTAATAAAAACATTGGCAAACAAGTTTAATTACCAAAATTGTCTCAGATTGATCGAAATACTCGTAACGGTCACCCAGTATCTTTAAGTATCGGTTACTAGTCGCTAATCCTGAATGATAGTCAACCCCTGCGACCACCCCATGCCTGATGGCAGCTATTAACCGTGATATAATCGCTATTGTCTTTGCCCTTTCCCACAATCTCTCTATTAGGGACGGCATTAAGTGAGCTGCCGATGAACTTCAGGGGTTACACGGTAAAACATACTTGTCCACGTCCCTCTACCATAAATATCCAAGGACAATGTTGTGAGTAAAATTTAGACATTTTTTACGATGATACGTTTAGTCTTTTGTCACATAATACGATACGTAACTACGAGTATACGAGTATAAAATACGAGACTACTTACGTTGTCATCTCCGGTATTTAAATTAAAATCTCTCGAAATAAAATACAATAATCAAGTTACAAGTCGTCGTCAACCCATTATTGTCCCACTGCTGGGCACGGGTCTTCTCTCAGAATGAGGGAGTTTAGGCCATAGTCTACCGCGCTGGCCAAGTGCGAATTGGTGGACTAGAAAATCAAGTTACAAGTCATAAATTAATATTATTTTTGGTGGATGGATACCTCATTGATTAATCATTCGAGCTGATTACGGCTATATTTTTAGTTTTTGCATTGTACCTAGTAAGAAGCTTCATTATTAGATGACATGAATTTTTAGGTATAAATATTCTTGTGCTCCATTGCTAGGTATAGGTTTTCTGTCAAAATAAAAAGTATAATAATAGTGAATGCCGGGTAAGTGTAAAAAAATAAATTTCAAATACCTTTGAGCAAATTATGTATTATTAGTAGTTTTCTTATTGGGACACATGCTAAAACGAGCAAGCTGTAAGCCATTAGGATAATAGATATTAGGTTTCGTAAAAAGTCTCAATTCTTATTAGTAATGGATGTGGTTGCTGTCATTGTTTCTCAGTAACAATAAACGATTACGATTCATTATGAAACCGCAGCGGTGATAGAGCTTACAGCTGTACGTACAAAAAGCACATGTCACGGAGTTGTACTTAAGTAAATCGTCAAAAATTGTGCCGTTTCCCACAATAACCGCAACGATAATATCGTCAGGCCAATTGCAACGGGTGATCGGTAATTTCAAGTTATCGATATAGAGTTACGGTGTAATGAGTGACGTTCTCAGGAGCCAGCGGGGCGCTCGGGGGAGAAGCGTATCTTCGTGTGAGATCAACCGATTTGTGGCCGATTCGGAGTCGCAATTGTGTTCGTATAAGCAAAAGGTAAATTTTTGTTATTGTTAATCTGGGACAGAATAAAAGTAAGAATTAGCGATATTGAATGACAAAGTTTGAACTAATTCACGATTTGGTGTAGGTCGTAGTTACAATTAATAATAACATTGTCACGTACATTTTCACAGAAGTATTTACTTACGTTGGAAGTAGATAATTGATATTTAAGACATTGTTCAACATATGAGCTGATTTAAAAATTGGTTCAATATTCTTAGCTAAATAAACCTAAGGGTAGTGAGTTCAAGAAAATTAAATTTAATAATAAAAGGACAAACTATAAAGACAATATATTCCTATTATTCAATATCCTACTGTGAATATTCACCTTTTTATGAATAACTATTGATTGACAGCATTCTACGTTTAAAAGACTAATATTGCAAAACATTACATTCTTAGAAGATATCGACTTAAACTCTCTTATTTTATCTACTGTATCTACTACCAAATCATACAACGAAAACTTACAGCTACGTTTACTGCTACACTTTAATTACACAATATTTAATCGTAGCGTGTACAAGCAAAATTTAAAATTTCGCACATACGAGTACCTAGCATGAGCGAGGAAGGAGCGCAGCGCTGCATCCCATGAAAGGCGGCGGCGCAGGTGGCCGACACACGATACCCCATTGATCGGGCCCATGCTCGCTCAGAGCCTCCTCCATTTGTCTCCTCTCAAAAGCATTCCTGACAGACAACGCTCACTCCGCTACTAATTACGCGACGTCAAAGACTAAGCAGCCTTACGATAGACCGATGTGAGGTAAGAATGAGTATGGCTCCACCGGAAAGGTATCATCGCGGCACCTATTTCGAGAATGAAGTTATGGTTCCTCTATACACGGTCGAACGTACTAAGTCCCTCTTCCACCTATACACGGTGGAAGACTATAGTTGCTGACTTACTTTCATCAGAGTATTCCTAACAGCCACCAATTCGCACTCGACCAGCGCGGTGGACTATGAACTAAACTCTCTCATTCTGAGAGAAGACCCGTGCCCAGCAGTGGGACAGTAACGGGTTGACGAGGGATTAATAACAGCAACCATACAGACCTCAACAAAAGCAACCCAACCGTATCTGGCTGAAATTGGATACCTGTTTTATATAAAGTTAGTAAAATATGACCACAAGCGGCATTGACAACCTACCATCAAATGGACATCATGTTAGTTTTCTACTTCAATATTAAGACAAAATGTCATATATTGTGTAGGTACTATGCCGTGAAGTTTTTTTGAACATCTGTATGGCTCATGTAAGGAAAGAAGAACATCTGGTTTCATTCCCGATTCTATTTGTATTAATTGAATAAACATAAAAATTAAAATTACAAAGAACAATATTTTATTAACATTATTTTTGAAATATATCGTGAGTTCGTATACAGGGAATGAAAAAACTTCATGCGTGATTTATTTCCTACTTACATTAGTACATACGAAATATATATGCATACGGCATATATATTTCGTACATGTTAACGTGGAATAATATCAATGTTTCCTAAATGTTGATGTTCTGATTTACTACTCTATGGTAAACTCTCCTGACTCATCTTGCGTGTGCGCACAAAATGCGCAAGCGATTCAAACGAAATGAAAAGCGTTTTGTGGGGTACGTCTACTTCATTGAGAGCACGCATGTGCTTTAGTACAAAAGCTCCGTACATTATTTTGTAGATTCGCTTTATTTATTGATGCCTGTCAATTTTTATTTCGCTATGCTGATAAAAAAGAAAAACACTAATTGATTACGTTAGTTCCAAAGTCTGTCATATAATTTTTTTCTAGGTGCAGTTGTCATCATCATGCAAGGAAGCGTCAATCCGCTGTTTTATAAATTTTAATATACCTAAGACCTAAAGTGTGAATAAGCGTTTCAAACAACGCAAATTAATATCAAACGATCAGATAAAAAATATGCTGGCCACACTTGGGACGCATATGTCTTCGCCCGTATGTTTGCGATTCTAACGTCTTACCAGTAATTGCGTTGTGTTTGACCAAACGCATGCATTTCCATTTTGTCATTAGCAATCGGCTATTAATTCCTAGATTATTAGTGGAAGAGGGTATAGGGGCTAGCAATTTTCGCACGGCAGCTGTCCCTATCACTGCAAAAACTTTTCTACAAGGAAAGCCACCTGCGCACCTGATTCATATATCTGTTTCTAATCATGGCACCCGTTTGCCCGCTATTGACTAGTCCGTCGATTTATTTACGTAAGGTAATGAATATGCGACAGGCTGCATCATTACGCGCCTCGGTGAGCCTTTAATTTACAGCATAGGTTTAGAATACTAACGAATGATTTGTGCGAGAAGCTATAATAAAATTAGCAGTATACTGATACTATAATTGTAATTTATTTGTTTAAAAAACTACACAAATATCGTAACTTAAGCTGTCACGTTCGTCAGGATTTAATGATTTGATACGGTAATTGGTTAGTGCCAGCAACCTGTAAATAATATATCTTAAACAGCCGTTTTTAAGAGCATTAAAGTATCTATATTTTTTTATTAATTATGCGTGGGACAAAAAGTATAATTGTAGGTTTAGTAAAATGGTAACAAATTATTTTTGTGTTTTTTTTACAGTACACCTGCGACACGAATAAAATTATTAAATGGCAGAACACGAGGAAAACTAGTAAAAGTTTACAAAAAATAATTATCATTGTCAATCTTTTAGATAGCTACTGTTCCATTGCCCGTCAGGGAATTTGTCTTAGATTGAGAAGAGTTTTGGTCAAAGTCCTCTTCGCTGCCTAAGAGTGATTAGTGCTGTAACGAATATTCGCATTCGACAGAATTGGTGCGAATGTCTTGCTACTATTGAATTGCAATGCTTCGCAACGTTGCCAAATTTATCCAAATTGAAATTGAACTGAATTTTGACAGCAAAAAAAATACACCAAAAATTATTTTAAGGCTGGTTCTGCAGAAGGCCTCGATGGACTGACTCCTCAACATTTTAAAGACCTTACATGTGGAGCCACAGATGACGCTCGGAAAACCTTATTGAATTGTTTAATCCAGTTTATAAACCTAATATTATCAGGTAATAAGGAAATCAGGTATACGTTGTTTGGAGCTAAAGATGGGAGAATACGGTCAATAGCTGTAGGCAATACCCTTAGGCGTATAGCTCCTAAGGTGTGCTGCAGACACACTCTCCATAAACTTCAGAATTATTTCCAACCAATTCAATTAGTATTGGGCTCAAAAGGAGGAGGTGAAGTTGCAGTACTCAGTCTTAAAAGTTACATGTTTAACGATATCAGGAGCGTGGTGTTTAAGGTGGATGTAAAAACTCATTCAATTCTATTAATCGTGACATATTTTTGGCGGAAGCTTATAAAATTGTTCCAGAAGTTTACCCATTTTTATAAGCATATGGTTTTCCCTCTGATTACATTTTCCATGATAATGTATTTAATTCAACGGTAGGTTGTCAATAGGGGGATCCATTTGGACCTGCAATTTTTAGTTTAGGTATACAACTATTTATTTCGGCACTAAATTCCAAAGTAAACTTATGGTATTTAGACGACGGCACTCTTGGAAAGCTGGCACATACCTTGGTCAACTAATTAGCCTTGCTATTCAACGAGGTAATGTTGCCAGTATTCTGGGAACTCATCCTAGGGACAGTAATTTGGATGCAGCATTTTAAATTTTATTTGGCAATTTGTTTTTTTACTTTTAAGTTATCCTTTTATATATACATTTAGTTATAAATTAGTTATTTAATATAATCATATTGTCATATTAAACTTAATAAAGATAAATAAAATTTGCTAAAAAAAAAAAACAACATTCGCTTTCGCGAATGCCCGAATAACATTCGCTACATTACTAGAGTGGATGAATAATACATTTATTATGTCAGATAATATATCAATGTTACAAGCAGTTCCAAAATACTTAGTACGCTTCGCATAGCTCAAACAGGAAAAGATACAATGAAGATAAATATCACAGTTCAAAAGTATTTACGCCATTCGCTAATAACAGATGTTATTTCTACAAAAGGTAAAAAAGAAGTTTGTAATCACTACCTATACACTGGTTACGAGTATGTGGACGTATTGCTATTATCACATTGGTAATCGTTATGCAATTTCCACTTAATAAAATCGTAACAACTGGTAAATCCAGTCCTACTAGTGCATTAGTGCAGGGTTGGCGACCATATCGCAAACTACGTTAATCTGCCCTTGTTACTTATAGGCGCAACAAAACATAAAACAATTATTTAAATTTCATAACAATATACAGAAACAAAATTAAAAAAAAAATGTTATTATCCCCTGAAGATTTTATGAATAGGACAAGACTGACAACTCAATTTAAATTCTTTGAAAGTGACATTTAGCTGGCGTAAAGATAAAAACTACAAATGTAGACGTACATATATATTTCGATGTGTTGATGTAACATGACTCGTCGTGAATATTCTTAAATAATGTTTAATCGCTTACGCGAGATTTGTCAACGTCGCTGCAACCCTGCGGGCCACGTGGTCCAGCACCTGTTTAGCTAAATATACCGAGTGCAATCAGCTCGCACATCTGCTAGATAGATTATTACGCAATAACTCTATGGCGATCCCGCCCTTGTCCCCGCGACCAGATGTCCACCTAGGAACGTTGAACTGTGTTGATTTTATATCTGGACTGCTCACTTTTTTGCTTGACTTCATTTGAAGGAGGATAATGATATTCATGCGTATACTTGTACTGTATGTTTATTTCTACGGCACGCTTTAAAACTCAAATGGTATGATGGGCTCTAACATATAAGGTGTCCTTGAATTTATCTTAATTGGTATCTAAATTGGTAGAGTGAACTAAAAATACATAGTTATATTTTTTTAGAGAAGTGAAAGGGGTGTTGAATCATTATGTCACTTTTAATTTATTATTTTGAGACAATTTATTAGGTACATACGTTAAATAAAGTCAATTATTATTAAAAAATCCCGACTCTAAAATATTGACTAACATGGGAATGACAAGTAGCATAGTAATCATAAATATATAATAAAATTTACATTATAATTATTATATGATACCTTCTGCAGGCATAGACAAACAAAAAATACAGAAACTACCAAAATTACGTTTGTATGTCATTTTACTACATTTTATTTTTGTTGTACTTATTTTACCCTTTTCAGTTCATTCATTTCTTATGCAGTCGGTTTTTTGTTTAAGTATCAATTTATTTAATTGTTGAGTTGAAAAAACTTAAAAGCTAAGTTGATGCATCATTATAATGCTCCATAGTTCTTAGACTTGAATCGGACATCTTTAATTAGAATGATGAGACTTAAATGGAGCACCATAAGTATTGCTACATTGTTGATATATCCAATAAGGATTGTACGTATATCTAATTAATAGGAAGAGGTATTCGTCCCTGTAGTTCTGGGATCAGAATAGGGCTACGGTATCTTCTGCCTGAAGAGGTGACTAAAAGGGGGCTTCCTGGGTTGCGGGCGGCAAGAGTGGGAGTTCGAGCCGACCAGCCAGGCGACCCCGGGAAGGACGGCGGTATGTGTGGTCGCATATCGTTGTAAAGTCTGGTCTTTAGTGCGGAACGGTGAGCCCAGCCGCTCACCTGGGTGGAGTCCGATGGGGCAACGCGAGAGGATTCCGGTTGCGTTCCTTTGGATTTCCCGGAGTCCTCTTTGCAGTGCCGAGGACGGCCACCGGGGGGTTTTAGTGCGTTTAAAACATGTAGTACTAAGTCAATCCTGCGGCTTCGCCCGATTTGGTCACGTCTACGGTTATTATTTTCTTTGAGATCATTTAGGTCATAAAAGATGTGTGTGTCAGATTTCAGCGAAATCCGATCGGTAGTTTTTGTGTGAAAGATAAACACATCCATCCTTTAGCCTTTGAAAGCCCACTGCTGGACATAGGCCTCCCCTAATCTGCGTCACTTCGACTGGTCCTGAGCCATCTGAATCCAGCGGTTATCCGCCGTCTTCTTCAGGACATCAGTCCACCTGGTCGGGGGGCGGCCTGCACTCCTTTTCCCCAGACGTGGTCTCCATTCGAGGACTCTTCAGACCCTCAACACCATGCTCAGTGCCCTCTCTGGTGCCTCTCAATGGGTGGGTCTTAAGATGAACATGGACAAGACGAAGATCATGTCTAACGTCCATGTCACACCCGTACTGGTTGTTGTTGACGGCACCACCCTCGAAGTTGTTGACGAATACATTTACATAGGGCAGGCGGTGCAGATGGGTAAGTCCAACTTCGAGAAAGAGGTCACTCGTAGAATCCAACTCGGCTGGGCAGTGTTCGGAAAACTGCGCCATATCTTCTCATCCGATATACCTCAGAGACTGAAGACGAATATGTTCGAGCAGTGTGTGTTGCCAGTGGTGACATATGGCGCCGAGACGTGGTCCCTTATTGTGAGCCTCGTGCGTAAGCTCAAAGTCGCTCAGCGAGCTATGGAGAGAGCTATGCTTGGTATTTCCCTGCGTGACAGAATTCGTAACGATGAAATCCGTAGGAGAACGAAAGTTACCGACATAGCTCTCAAAATTAGTAAGCGGAAGTGGCAATGGGCAGGCCACATCGTTCGTAGGACAGACAACCGATGGGGTAGAAGATAAACACATACATCCCCACAAACTTTAGCATGTATAATATTAATAAGATAATTAACTAAAGTTTATTTTAGGATATTTTTTTAATTCTAAATAGGGTATATGTATATATAACTGAAATAATTTTTGGTATCCCTCATTTTCTGATATTTGCTTATGATTTACTTTTTCAGGTAACTAATTGGTACACTTTCCGGTAAGTAATTCAAAACAAAGTGCAAAAAGCATTAAATTCTATTAGCTATTGCCTCTAGTAGTATTTACCTGATTCCTAGAATTATAAAGCAATTTATGGACAGATGTTTATAGAAATAGAAAAATGATCCTCTTTTGTTAATTAATAATAAAAAGTAGCTGGTTGCTTCGCTCGTTAGTTTACAATTATAAAGTTAGATTTTAAGTGATTAGAACAGCTAAACTTCATAATTTATGTATATTTATGGGCTGAAAAATTAAGGATATATTATTTTCACTTAATCTTTTTTCTTTAATCTTCTGCAATGCACTATTTCATTTCATACACAAGTTCGTCGAATTAGTTGGCTACTTATGTTATACTATAAAATTATTACTACTATCATACAATACTTATACCATTATTAGACTTATACCATTACTATGTCCCTGCCTATGTACTCAATTATTTATAGACAGGATGACCACACAGAGAGTACTTTTCATAACTTTAAAGCGAAGTTTGAAGTTATGAACGACATTATCCAAAGGTAATCCGTGTCTCATTAAACTTTCGCTAATGTAAAATAAATTGAAATTTATATAAAATCCACATATCTATAAAGCGATATTTAAATGGATGTTTATGAAAATTTATTTGTATTCGCATTACGAGTTTCCCAGTGCGGCACGTGCGACTAATTCTGTACCCGCATCTACTGATTGACTAGACTCCAGACAATACCGTTACACTTTCCACACCCCAACGAAATGCAATATCCACTCACGAAGCTCAAGGTTCAAGTTTTCAAGGTAAGTAACGGTTTTTTACCATAAAAGTTATAAGTAGGTTGTATTTTGCTACATTTATATTAGCATCATGACAGAATCACGTTGTATTTTGCTAAAATCTAGGTAAGGTGTAAATCAATCGTTGAAGGTAAGAGACGGTTATTTACCTTGTGTTGCCATCCCATTATTGTCCCATTGCTGGGCACGGGCCTTCTCTGAGAATGAGAGAGTCTTAGGCCATATCCCACCGCGCTGGCCAAGTGCGAATTGGTAGACTTTACACACCTCCAAGACCTTTTTTTTAAGGAACTCTCGGGTGTGTAGATTTCCTCACGATATTTTCCTTCACCGAAAAGCAGTGATAATTAATTTCTAATACGCACATAATTTAGAAAAATCAGTGGTGGGTGCCTGAGTTTGAACCTCGGACCTACCGATCGAGAGGGCAAGTTTCAACCATTAGGCTATCACTGCTCTATTTACCATATTAGTACCAAAAATGTTAGAGTATATAGAGTATATTAGTACCAAAAATAGAATCGCGTTATAATTTGCTAAAATCCAAGATGCAAAATTGTAATAAAATAGAAAACATATTTAAAGATATTAGTTAGTAGTGTGATGATGATGAATATTGTCTCGTTTGGTGTGGTTTTCGATTATCTCCGTGGCCATCTAACGGGAAGTTAAGAAATAAAATCAGGAGATTTGCACGATTTTATCATCTCTTGAACTCTTTCGAAACAATTGTATTTTTTGGGGTGGATCTTACTAAACTGTGATTCTCTATAAGGTTCTCTGATAAATGATGTTATCTATAGTAAAAGTAAAATATTTTTAAAGTTAGCCTCGGTGTAATATGTTACTAATAACATATCTACCTATGTATGTAGTCCATACTCTTTGACATATTAAATTGGAAGAAGAGATATACTTTTGCTCTTTCAATTCATTGTCGTGCCACTGCTGAGGACAGATCTTCTCTCAGAATGAGAGAGTTATGGGCCATAGTCCACAGCGCTGGCTAACTGCGAATTAGTGGACTTCTCACACCTCCAAGTTTTTTTTAAAGAGCTCTTGGTTTCTTCACGATGTTTTCTTTCACCGAAAATGCTATTGCTATTGATATAATATTACTTAAATTACGTAAAGTCAGTGTGGATATATTTTTAAAAATTAATTTATAAAAAGGATATACATAACCTTATGCAGTACTTCAATAATTTAATTTATTTAACTCCGTGTATAATCGCAAGTTCAGTATTAGAATTTTATGTGACTTTTTACGTCTAATGGTCGTTATAAAAAGTTATATTGTGACAGCGGCCCAGGTGGTCGACGAAGCCACCCGGTACAATTCCTGTTAATCTTGTTTCCATAAACGGCCCCACTTCATTTGTCACTGATCTTTGCACTCTCTAGCATATTTCATCGGAATCATAAAACAAAATAGTAATGCATTCTTTAATCGTTATTGAAGGCGCAGATTAACGTTGTTCTCCAAACTAAAAAATGTTTTAAGTAAATTTGATGATATAAATATGTAAGTTATTGTTCATGTACGACCTATCGATTTAATATTGGAAATATAATGTTTGCAGGAAGTATTGGTGTCCTACCAATACTTCCTGCAAACATTATATTTCCAAACATTATATTTATCTGATGCAATCATTGAGAAAAATATGCAAATACACGTTATACAATATTTTACCAGCATTGAAATCTGTTGAAAGATTAACTTTTTTATTATAAAAAATATAGCAATTCCGTTCAAATGTTACAATATAATATGATACTACTAAACATAAAACAGAAAATAAACACCTGAGCGTGGCGTTGCGGTCGGAAATAGCGTAGACCATAGGCTAATAGCGCGGCGTTTCCTGCAACCGCATAGAGACAGTCCTACCTGCGGTCGCTCGTAAACACTGCAGCTTTCACTACTCTGGAACAATCCCTTTGTCTATTTTTATGGAACATATAAATTCACTTTCTCGGTAAAATTGCAACAATGGTGCGTGGTGTACACTTCCCTGCTGTATTTTTTGTATTATTTGTAGAAATAAAACTAATACTTTCTTAATAGTAGCGTGTTTTACTGCATTTTCATTTCGTTAAAGGGCTACTTTATACGTTTTAAATGTCGTCAACCCATTATTGTCCCACTGCTGGGCACGGGTCTTCTCTCAGAATGAGAGAGTTTAGGCCATAGTCCACCGCGGTGGCCAAGTGCGAATTGGTGGACTTCACACACCTCCGAGAACTTTTTTTTTTTTTTAAAGAACTCTCGGGTGTGTAGGTTTCCTCACGATGTTTTCCTTCACCGAAAAGCAGTGATAATTAATGTATAATACGCACATAAATCAGTGGTGCGTGCCTGGGTTTGAACCTCGGACCTCCCGATTGAGAGGGCAAGTTTCAACCATTAGGCTATCACTGCTCTTCGTTTTAAATAGAACATTACAATCTTTAAAGTATAGAGATAACACTAAGTTTATTTGACATTATTTTAGATAGATTTTTTATTACTTATTTTAACGGAAAAGTAAATACGTACTCAATTATGTACTAGTTTCGCGTATAAAACAAGTGTAATTAAGCAACATAAATAAATTTAAAAATATAATTAATTTTATTATTGCGTAAATGGCCTAATACGGATATTAGAATAACTAACCTTAGAAAACAAATACAAAAACCTTTTACAAACCAATCCGCGACACAAGCATATGTAACGCCAGCAAAAGTCACCAGTGCTTACGGTATCTGGAAAAGGCTTTCCCTAATTACTTGGGGTGTGTTTTGTTTGGTGCTATCGGTGTAACGAGCCGCAAATGGGTCTCCGGTGATCGCGCGATCATGCGGGCCGCCCGCCCTCCGCCCGCCCCCGCCTCTAGCGCACGTCAAAGGCCTTTGTGCGAATGTATGGGTGTGCTCTTAGTGCGGTTATGAGCGAATTTGAAGCTGATTGCCGCTAAAGAGAAGTACTATTTAGACTATCATAGAATGATGAGATTGGGTACATTTCCTGAAGTTACTACTTCAATTTCATGGTGAAATAAATATTTAATATCACTGTTTAAGAAAATAATTCTTATGCCTTCACCAAAATTATATTCACGCTATTTATTAGGCATATACACATTTTATAAATAAAAATAATCTGGTAATATGTGATTACAGCGTTTAAGTCAAGACAGTAAGTAAGAGAGAAGGTGGCATTGACGAGGCAAGAGTAAAGCATAGTGTTTTACTCTTTACCCAAACGTTTTTGTTAGACATGTAAAAAAATAAAAGGAAAGAGTAACTTACGAAATGTTAATAGATTTTTTTTCTTATGTCATTATCATTCTTACTTCTTTACATTATCTCTACCGTCGTAATAATTTATTACAGCGCCAATAAGATTTTGTTTTAGTTTAAACATTTGAGCACTAAATAAACTAATTTTCAAATAAAAAAACAACCCGCTACCGCTTATAACGTTGCGCATTACCGGAACAGATAAGCTCGGCAGTGCGAACAGCGGAATCTCGCGTCTATCCTTGTTAATTAGTTTATCTCATATGTGCACTGCAATTAGCCCATTGAATCTGGCACAAGGATTATTTGGAGGTACGCGGCCAAAGTTCTTTGTCTTTATGGTTTTTAATTAATGTCATGGCTATGTACTTGATAGGAATTATAACTTTACGTGGTATAATTCGACCTATTCAATCAAATAAAAAAAAGTACTTAAGTCTTTTTTAAGTTTGCTTTGTTTGTGCTTGTATCTACATCAATACATAAGAACATTGACATTATTGTTTTTTCACATTTATTTATTCTCACCTGTAGTTCTTCACGTTACATCTTTTTTGCGAATATAATAAAAAACACAAAATGATATAGATTACCTACTACTGGTAGAATCAGTGTATTTCGACCGGGGATGGACACCGCCACACTTATCTAAAGCGTGAAGCATTTCTTGCGTTTCTGATTGATTGAAGGATGTGGTAGCCGGCACACTTTAATATGAGGCGATCTTCTTACTCTTCAGGAGCAGCAACGCATCTGTGATTGACTTCAGATAGAACCTTTGTTATATAAATTTAACAATTAGGGATATAATTGATCATCATACATAGATATAGTACATGGTACAACCCATTATTGTCCCACTGCTGGGCGTGCCCAGGACCCGTGGGTCTTTTCTCAGAATGAGAGAGTTTTAGGCCACATAGTCCACGGTGCTGGCCAAGTGCGAATTGGTGGACGGGTTGGATTGGTGGGTGACGGATATAGTACATAGTTAGACTATATTTTTTTATTAAATAAAGATTTTTATAATAATTTTATTATGTCTTTTACACCGAAAGCAATACCCAAATGTCATGCAAAATATTTTAACACAACCGCGGGGTAATACTAAAACTGACACGTATTAACGAGTATACTGTTATCCATTATTACAGCAACATGAGTGGATCTGGCTATAGATTTAAATTGTCTGGCATCAAATTAAAATAGGTGACGTCCATAATTATTTGAAGCTATTAAGCTCATTTAATACGCGGTGCATCCCCTTGCGCGGTGAGTACCGTGGACTATAACAATTATGTAAATGACATGGATGCAATATGGTCTGTGAATTGCACTGTTATCGGGGGCCATCGACACGCGACAGTTTATACGTATCTGATGGCATTTAGTTGACGATAAAAGTATGGGTTAGTTTGGTCGAGGTCAATATTAGAATTTGTAGACGAAGTTAAGTTATTGACATATTTTTTGGCTATATTTGGAAAAAATGAATAAGACAAATTGAGTCTGTACTTAAAGAAACTTAAACTTAAAGAAGTTTCAACTGTTTTTTTTACGTACAATACCAGGAATATATAATTTATGATTTAATCTATGCCAATAGATATTTTATCACAAGAATTCGGAACAAATGTTTTAACGCAATCGTATTTGAATTAGTTCTCGAGTTAAAGTAATGCTGTGCGAGTCACGTACGTACAAAAAACAGGCAACAATATTTCTGTTGCATATTTCTAATACTGTTAAAATATTCAGCTACTATAAGATAAACCTTATATCTCTTTAGCCAAAGCATCAAATTTGAATGCAGATACCTAAGTAAGTAATGCTCGAAAACTTTCAACGCTTTGTTTGTACTTAAAGGAGAAATGCGGATGACCGCAGAAAGACCTTGACAGTTCAAGAAGCAAGCTAGTCCACTGAAGGGTCCTTGCTCCTGATTTATCGTCTCCGAAAACCACAGGGATTCAATGTGCCTTTGTGCAACACATTTTTATTGAATAATAAAATTTCTCCACGAAATGAAACGACTTTATAGGTCATAATTCCCTTTTAATGTTTTCTGTTAACTCGTCTAAGCTATTATGGCGAAAATAAAAGAGCTTTCTATGCGTGCTTGAGGTTTGGTGTTAGAAATATTCAAAGGTTCCGCAAACTCTTCACTTTATTTAAGAACAGGTGCACCTTACGTGGTCTAAAGTAAAATTCCATCTATCCAAATGTCTTAGGATCTTTAGAAATTAATCGATCTATGCTTTTGATTGTCGTTGATTAACTATACGCCGATACGTGAGGTAGCTTTGGCAGTTAGATATCGGTCATTAATGGACGATCCATCGATAATTAAGCCGTTGTCCGATTGTTGAGTTTACCATTGATCAGCACTCTACAAATAGTCTTTTAAATATATTAGATGTAGACTGATCAATTCTATCATTGATCGATGCCATCGATCGATTTGTATCGATGGCATCGACAAGTGCCTAACTTTCAATGATGAATAATCAACTCCATCAACGATTCTTGTTTATGTGACTTTATATTCTAGATTGCATCGCGGTATTTACCTCAATTCCCAATTGATAATTACTATATTTATACATGTAGAAGTATGCCTTTAGGTAATTTCAGGGGAAAATCTAATGAACATGGTCGTAAACCTTGAGCTCCATCGGCACTTCGGTAACGAGGCCACTGATCGTACATTTTCCTTCTGCTGTTATATACGAATGGTTACAAACTGAATATCGATTTTTCTTATCACGAGTATAACAGTCATAGTTTTTTTTTAATATTGCACTGTACTGATGTCGATTAGCGAGGATAATTTTCCACATTATTTTTTTATGCTCCAGCATAAACATTAACATTAGGTTTCATTAAGTATATGCTGTCAGGAATAGTATACATAGTATCGAAATAAAATACATATGTATGTTCTTTCATATAGTTGAGTCTAAAGTGTGCAATTTAATCTCGAATTAAACCTTGTTTTTATTTTAATTTAATGCAATGAAGATGTTATTTCATGCAATAGAATACGAATTAAAACGCTTAACACACGACATAAAAATATTTTACTAGCGTGACGAAAATTATATAAAGGTAAAACACATTCGTGCTTAAGATAGCATCGTTTTGGTAAAACGCGAACATGGAGATAATGACCCGATGAATAATAATGAGGTTTGTAAGTGTGAATCATCAAATATATTTAAATTGTTATCAATTAAAAGCAATATAATAGCGATTTGTGTCGGGTAGGTTCGGCCATATGGCGCGGTGGCGCACGAGTGCAACGTGGCCATGAAATAAGCGTTTTCGTATGCGAAGAGGGAGCGGAATAGTATGGATTTTGTGGTTTATTAGTCATTTATATATGACGGCGCCACCGTCAATGTTTTTTGAAAATAGAACATGAGAAAAAGACAAATGCAGTCTGCAATTTGATGTTTTTCTGTTTGGCATTTTTTAATGCGTAGTTAGTTTTGTATTGGATTGGATAATAGTTAATAAGTGTATTAAAATTATATTATGATCAATATTCCATTTATAATTAATTAAAAATAGAAAATAATGATAAATAAAGTATAGTGGTGTCATATGTATTGAGTCATCATATTCAGTCATTCATACAGTCAACATTGCTTTTGAAATCTAACAATATCGGAGCCTGACGCTACATATACATTACTTCAATATAAATAATTTTTAATCTGTGCTAATGCAGGAAAATTAGTACAAATTAAAAATGACACAAAAAAGAGCACGGATTTCACCTAATGGTAAGTTTATGAACATTTGTAATCATCTCCACACATTTTGAGAATTAAAAAGGTCATATTGTATCTAAATCAGCTTACTTAGATTAGATTTCATAGTCAAAGTCAGCTGATTTAGATATAAGATGATAATCGTAACTTAGTTACGGCTTCGAAGTGCTGATTTCAATCTTTATATTACGAATATTCTATTTTAGTACAACAAAAGCATCTAAGCTTTGAGTTTATTTTGTACATATAGAGTGCTTTCCGCTCTTTTAATAGTTGCATAGTTCATGTAAATTTGTCGGGCTCAATTGAAGTTAATAGAGTGCAGGAGGGTGAGGACCGCCAGCTGACGCTACGTGTAAGGGAATTCGGCCCTCCCTTACACCCGACGACGGCACACAATTAATGATTAAGTAAAAAAAATATGCTGATTGTTACTGACGTGTCCCTGAGCGTATGTATTTTTTTAATATTGTTTATGGTGTTTCTTGTTGACCATAATAATTTCACATTATGCAATGAAGATGTGGGATACAACAATTGTCCTACTACTGGGCACGGGTCTTCTCTCAGAATGAGAGACTTTAGGCCATAGTCCACCACGCTGGCCAAGTACGAATTGGTAGACTTCATACATCTCCGAGCACTTTTTTTTAAAGAACTCTCGGGTGTGTAGGTATATATTCGCCTAACTCTCTCATTCTGAGAGAATATTTAGACTAGGGTTTAATACAGGAATACAAAATGTGTCAAATGTGTATTACATAGTAAGTTATCTATCTTGTTACGAGTGAATATTTGCAAATTTCGATTTTAATTTGTTTTACTACAGAACAAAATATGAATTTCTTGTACGTTTTAACGAATAACAAACATCCGTACTTATCGATTAATTGAAAATCCGTTTTCTTCTAAAGGCATATTTTTTGTGTTATCAAAGTACTGTAATAGGAATTCCGTAGCAGAGGTGGTGTGGAACTGTGGAGTGTTTGTAATAAAGAGGGTGAGCTCGTGTATGTAAAACAAATAGATAGGGCTCAACGACCCTCTGTTGGCTGAGCGATTGTTCACAATTGCCAAGATACATACTAATTTATTTGTATACGTATAATTGTATTTGTTTACCTTTAAATGTACAGTTATACTGTATTTTTCAATATATTAAATCGGTAGTAGGTACGGTACTTGATTTCAATTTGTAACAGTCTGTAATTCTGAAATGTCCTGCCAAATTAGGGTGCAGATGATCTGTTTTTTTTAATAAGTAGAAGTAGCCAACGAGCATGCAGTTTACTAGATGATAAGTGGTCACTGCCACCCATGGAAATCTGTAATCAACCCTTGAAAACGTTCTTTAGGTACTTGAGGTTCGCCAATGAGCATTAAGTTTGGACCCCTCGGGAAAATAATTTTCACTCATTTTTATTTTTTTATTTTATATGACTACATACTACATTAATTTTTATTTATTTTTTTATTTTTATATGACTGCAGTTGCAAACGAGCATGCAGTCCACCTGATGGTAAGTGGTCACTGCCGCCCATGGACATCTGTAATCAACTTCACAAAGAACATGGGTTCTATCTGAAGTAAATTTCAGATGCGTTGCTATTTCCGAGGACTATGATAGTCGCCTCATGTGAAAGTGTGTCGGCAACCACACCCTTTCATCGAAATGCTTCACGCTAGAAATAGGTGTGGCGGTGGTACTTCCCCGGTTGAACTACACTGGTTCTACCACCTTATTATTCACATGCTATAATTCAATGTGTTATTGGTGATGATCGTGTTTCATTTTTCTTTCGTGACGATGTCATATACATAGTTTTTGTTCGTAATTTAACTTTATTATCGCGTAGTGAAAATGCATTAGAAAACGTGAAAAAATGGAAAGAAACTTAAGCAATGGATACTATATTAGCATTTGCAACGATTCATATAGGTTGTGAAGTTCCGTGACTTAATTTGGTTATAAAATGTAGTTACTAACTCTATTCATAGCATTAACGCACAAAACGTTTATTAAGTCCTTCAGACGTGCGTCATTCCCTAAATACTACATTAATATTAATTTACCGTGCTTACTCGTTCATTATGCGTAGTGATATGGAAGCGCACAATACGGCCAGGTGCACTGTAAGTGGAACTGATTATATCTCCTCGTTTACTCTGTACTTACCGGGATGTCTTTGCTATTAAAAATAAATACCTGTTTTGTCCTTGTGCCTGCTAGTGATTATGTTTTGCTAAATAAAATCCGCATCTTAAACTTAGTATTGCTTATTATTTATATGTACCTATATCTGTTTTATCACAATTTACGACACAATATTAAATCACTAACAATGTTTATTATTATAGAAAAGAATGTTCCAAAATTAAATTTCAATACAGTTATTTTGTCTATGCAATTCTTAGCACAGATTAATAAAAAATAGGTATTAATTAAGTTTGTATTTATTAAATACGAATTCGTTCGAAATTTATGCGCCATTTAATATTTTCCTGCACGTTTTTAATTTGTTCGAAATATAAGTACCTAAGTAGATATTAGTTGAACAAAAAACGTTTTTTTAATAATAATGGATTTCATTACGTTGTTTTTTAAGTATTAATGCGGTTTTTTTATATTTTGAGACATAAAATTGTTTCAAAGTTAGTGGCAGTGCCAGCTGTAGTGATACTGATAGATAAGCATCTTCCTGGGGACACGTGGGCCGAAGGTGGATGCAGCACGCGCCCGCTAACAACCGATGTCCTGATATCGATGACTTGTGTGACTCTATGGGTCCGTTCATTGTTTTTGTTTTTTTTTTTACCGTAATATATCATTGCCCATTTTTCAAAGGGTTCTTATTTTTTCTGCCCTAATCGTTGCAATATTTGTGATCCTATAAAATGATAACTTATATCCACCAGGAATATATTTTACTAAACTTATATTAATTTGATACCTAAATATAGGTATTAAATACCTAATGTACGTTTTTTACATAATTTTGTGTTTATACCATCATAGGAATTGTTATAGTTTGTTTCTGTGCAGTTTTGATGCATTTTTTTATCCTGGGCTATTTGTCTATTTATAATTTTATTTTTTCGAAATTATTCAAAAGAGGATATATCTACAATTTTAGTTATAGTATATCATCTTAAATAAATGATGATGATAACATACTCATGTAAATAAATTAAGCAGTTTATAATTATGTATAAATTAATTTAAACTTATGACAATTCGTTACTTTTTAAAACTGAATGCACTTTAGTAGGTAATATTGGCATGAAACATAAATTTATTAAATGACCCGAAAAAAGAAAAAAAAAGAACACGTAAAATTGAATTCGAATTTAAATTTCGTAAAAATAGAATCGCGCTGAAAAATTGGCGCCAAACATTGATCTAAAAATATTATTGCCTTGATAAACGAATACGGATTTTAAATATATCGAAATAGAAACTCAATTAAACTAGATAATATATTTTACACTGCAGTTATATAATAATTACAACAACGAAGAAAAAGTGTTAAGTAAGCAAAATTTTGAATATTTTATAAGCTTTAATGATTTCGCGGTGGCGTTTTCGCGGTGTTCTAAGACAAATACTAATTACTTTCCTATTTGTTTTTATGATATATATGAAAGGATAAACATTTTTTCATTTAGTTTAAAGCAGATGCGGGGACACCTGGCCGCTTCTAATGCGGCTCACGTGCTATCACCGACTTTTACATCTAATACTGTGATATGGACAAACATTAATAATAATTATCCGTTACCTACAAAGTTCGTTACTACTAATGTACGCATCAGATATATATGTATATGTACTTATAATAAATGTATTAATTAGCAACGGATCAAGTTTAAATATTTTTTAAATCCGTCTAAAATCAGATTACTAAAATCGACTACGTGAACGGAAAAAAGAAATTATTAATTTGGTATAATTTACATAATGACTGCCTGCAAAAGATTATCCCACCCCCTACTTAGCCATTATTAGAGGTGGTGTGGTACTATTATTACAATTTTATTATAATAGTACATAATTCTATAAATAGAATATAAAGAAAAATATGCTAAATGGTTCGCAAATAGACCAACGCATCGTCCAACGTCGCTTCAGTCAAGAAGAGTCATAGACTCAAAATTATAAAAAATACAATTCTAGATTACGAGAAACTATTATAATACTTATGATTATACTTTCTATAATAATATTAGTGACAGTTTGGTATAATCAGAATATTTACATTTGTCCTTTTCACACCATTTAAAACCACGCGCACGTGGCATAAATAAAGCAATTTAACGCAACTTTACTTTTTACTGTTTTAATTGTTAAAGATAAACGAAAGGTCAATAGTTTTTTTTACCAAATTCATAACAAAACATTTATAATTGCGCTAAATCGCTTTCAAACCATGAGAACGTTCCTATTAATTACCCCCTAAATGATCAACGCACTTCAACATTATGTCTGTATTAAACAAAAGGGTTGAATGCACTCGAGTGCTATTGTTTTTCGGCTATAAATCTAATGGATTGCATAATTATAAGTTTTAATATGTGACAGTCGCTTTGTAACATGTAAATTTATCCGGGAGCATATTGCAGGGTGGAGTGGGGTGGGAAAGCACCAGTTCTTTGCAGGGTCGCGACGGGATGCCACTTCACTGCCGGATAGGGTCACAGTGTTAATATTTCTGGTTTCTCTCAACTCGTTACTCTATGAACTTTTAATAATCGTAGTTAGGTACATTATTGAATTTAGTATGAAGGTTTTTTTAATAATGATAATTTAAAGATACTCGTAAAAGCAGGATTCCTTTTTAATAGAAACAATCTGTTTTCTCAAATATAAACGCGTTAGTATAGTAGTTTATAGTGGTTGTTTTTTTTGTTATGAAAATTTTAAAAATATTTTAAACAATAATAATGTATTTCAATGTTAAGAACTTAAAAAATATAGATGTATCCAATGCGTTAAAAAAACATGCAATAATTATACTGAAAAACAAGAGCAAAATAAAATTAAGACTTAAATTAAAATGTAGATCGTTTACATAAGAAACAATTAAACAAATGAGGCAATGCCCTCAGCACTAGAAACCACTCGAGAACAAACAGTGGTATTCGTGGACTTACTTCCGCATTGTTCAGCGCACAAAGCGAAGTAGCCACTCCACGTGAGAAACTGTTGCGAAAGATCGCGAGAATGTGGGCCTCGTTCAGCTTTGCTTAAGAATGAATTGGTTTTTGTCAAATATAATACTAATGGACGATATGAGTAGAGCAATCAGTATAATACCCAAATGAACGTTCCTTTTTACCAAGGAAATAGAAAATAAGCGTTTTGTGGGTCGCGTCTTTGCGGATGTAGAGGTGGTGTTAATAATCTGATTGTTACAAACGCGTAAGGTAAGATAGATGTAATGATCGATATTGATATTATAAATGCTAGATTTTGTGAGGCTGTACGTGTGTTTGTTTCTCTTTCTTATTTCTTGACGGATTTCGCTAAAATTTAGGACACACAACTTATAGTTAACTACTTGACCGGGAAGTCAAAAACCTAAAATTATTAATGTTCCTCCACTATATTATGCATGTATTATACATAAAAACCTTCCTCTTGAATCACTTTATTTAATAAATAAAACTATTAAAGTACGTAGCGTAGTTTTAAAGATCTACATACATAGGGACAGACAGTGGGAAGCGACTTTGTTTTATACTATGTAGTGATGACGCAGCTTAACACAAGATATTCATTACCGTGGTAGACGTGACGAGAGAAAATGCAGATTTGTCACGTAAGTATGGTTATGGTAACAGATCATTTTTCCATTTAATATTTATTTCCATTAATATTTTAATGCAAGGACCCGTATGTTATATAATTAAGTCGATAAAATAATATCAATATTAATTTAAAATCATATAGGATTTGCGTAGTTGACAGAGCCATAGTATATTGTTAGTTATTAACGTACCTATAATAACATATTTCATGATTTAATGCGGAGTATAAATTGGCAATAGGTAGCCAAAGTACAAGTACTTGGCTGCCGACTTGGTGCACCCCAAAATCTAAATTCAATAACAAAGTATTAAAATAACGTTTGAGCAGTCAATTAGGCGGCAACGTATCGTCCATCGAGATAGCGCGATGGTGGCCCATTGTGGCGCGGCGCCCTGTGGCTGCGACGCTGCCGCTCGCCGCACGCACAATGTGACCACTGTTTTATTCCTATTTAATAAATGCTACTTTTACTTCCGCACCGATGACCGCTCGAGAACCACATTTTGTGGGAATTCGGTTGATACACATTCAAACAATAGTATAAATGTCTAAAAACAAGTATTTCGTGAATATGCCACCATCTACACGAAAATATAATAGCTAAGCATTTAGTTTTATTGACGAAAAATACTGCAAGTTGGTCGTAAATAAGAAAATGTAAACGGCAGTGTTATCGCGATGACTTTAATTGTAGTGAGATCGTGACAAAAAATAACGGCCCAGGATCCATCCCGCGGCGACCTCGCAACCGTATTGTTCGATTGTTGCCTCACACCATCGTCAAAGAGTTTTCGCTCGGGGCTAGATCGCTCGATAGATAAAATAATTCTCACCTTCCCGTGGTCGCAGTGTCGCGAAAGGGTTCGCCGAATAATTGCAACAATCAATTTGAAGGAGCCATCGAGCAATTTGTATGGTATTTGTGCGGGCTGTCACCCGCTGATGCTATCGACGCGTTCCGGGGTGCCTCGCGGACCGGCAATGGGAACTCTTTTTAAGAGTTACTTTCTCACACCTCAAGTGTTAATTTGCGTAATACAAAGTTCGGTTATTAAGTCTAGGATTAGCTTTAGATTTATTACTAAGTAGAGACTATTTTTGACAACGGAAAATAAAACGTTAAGTAATCGCTGTCGTCGCTGTAGCTATCTGCTACAAATGCTTTGCTGCTTATGAGAACTGTCTTTGAATATTAGCCATAAATAAAATGAGTTACATCAAATTGATAAATAGAAAAAATCAAACACTTCGAAACACATAAACATGCGTGAGGTGACTTACGAAGAATTGTGCAGTCAAACCATATTTCAAATTAGACTCCATAATAAGACATAAACATCACCTCGTTGCAATATGTCACGTATAACAAAGCGCTGCGGTAACGGTCTGCATCATTTGTCTGCCGTAACCCGGTAATTTATGGTCTCCTGCCGAAGAAGGAGGACAAAAACGGGCTGCTGTTAAATATTTGCCTGAGACAAGAGAGAGCGATAATTCGAGGCTATTATGACGTCACTTCACGCCCTTTGTGCGGTCGTCACGCCGTGTCATCTGCTCCTCGAGACGCCTGCGTGGACTATCTCCCGATTATATCTATTGTGTCATTTTTTCAGTGCGCGCGAGTCGGATGCGCCACCGACGATGAATTTGTCCCGTTCGCTTCTTCGCTCGACTTCGTAAAAACGTTCGAGGATCCGACCCATTGTCTCCTGGCCCTTTACGAGCTCCGTTTTGTGACGGTGTTATTGTTTGCGGTTGATAAACATCTCGCCACTAGGTAGGTAGGGATCATCACTACTTTTGCCGGTGGTTTATTTTAATGGAGATCTATCGGATTTGTTTGTCAATTATAGTCGCTTTGAAGGTTGTTTAAGACATCAAACAGTTTTTTAGAATGGATTTAATGAATAGAGAGCTATTGACGCTGCATTTAGACGTAGAAACAAATCCGGTGTATAGTTTCAAACAAGATCAAAAATTTGTCGAAGCACTTAATAAATTTGTCACTGATGGGTGTGATGAAGGTTCGAGCAAATTCATGCTACCTGGACGGAAGCTAGATTTCTGTGAAGTTCAGCAGCTGTTAAAACGAACTACTACAGAAAAAGGTAAAAAATGCCTATGTACTATAGGAATTAAACCAAGCTGCAGTAGGTATACGCAAAACGCCTTAATAACAAAATTTAATCGTTTCGTTATATGCAGAAGGGTTAAATGAGTCTACTTTGAAAGTTGTTTATGATGAAAAGAAGAATATCATGAAGAAAATAGAAGATATTTTGGAGCAAATCAATATAAGCGCTGGCTCAAATGATCCTCCAAGGCTGGTCTTACGAAATCAAAGGTTATGGAGCAATTGTATTTACGATTTGGACAGGTATGTATATTCATAACTTTTTTCATTGTATTCCTAGCTTAATATAAGGATTGTTCACAATATTTGGAAATGCTTCTTATAGATAAATATATATATACCTTTTCTTTAATTTTTTTATTTAGCTGTCTTTTTATGGAAATACCATGTACTGTCTACAATCGAAAGATAGAGCTAAAATTTCCGCCATTCTTTAATTTCGTTATGTCATACAATGTGCGGATTAAGTGATATGGTTATAAGAATATTTGATTCGCTTAGCTACAAATAAAAGTATTCGCCTAGCTACTAACATGTTTACGCCCAGAATATTGATTTCGCCCAATCGTATTTTAGAGTAACGTTAAAAGCATTTAACGACGCTAAAAAGACCACGATAGTGTATTCAAATACTGATGATAGAACTAGATTTAACGCCATTGTCTTTATTCTGAGTAAGGTTCACGAGCTACTTGCAAAAAATCTAACAGTTACTAGAAGGTAAATAGTCTTTCATACTATTAAATATATTTATACATAAAGTCGTCATGCTTAGAGATGATATGCTACCGCTGTATGTACCGATTGGGAACGTTTTGTCTGTGTAAGTATGTCTATATAGGTATAAGATAAACATTAGAGTAACGTTAGTTATGTCACTAACGTTACTCTGATAGTTTTGGCATTGCTAAAATTATGTAATACTTACGGATATAAGACAGACGAAGAATTCCTGGCGACCTCCCGTATTTATAGATCACCCCTAAATAAAACCCCATCCTACTTTCCCCCCCCCTTAATTTGGGGGAAAAACCCCTAACTTGGCAACGCTGATATAAGATTAGATGTGAAGACATTTATACATTCAAAAATTGCTTTAATTTTGTTGATGCCATAAATACTAATAAATAACGAACTATTTTGCTCATACACAGGGAGCTATTTTATCAAAATGTGGCTAGATTTCGCAATCAAAGTAATCTAGACGTTGGCGTGAGAGACGTATGCTGTCTGTTGGAGATCCCACCCTGGAACTTGGGAATCGTTGCTACCGCTAAAGGCCTGATGGCGGGGCCTCTTGTAATGCGATGTAGAGACGGCAGCACGATAGATTGTATGACGGCTGGTGGTAAGCGTAAAGAATAAAATAATTTGAGCTGGATATACTGTTTAAACAACTTGCTCAAGTGCCGTTTAGTGGCGGTTTCGAATAACACCCCTCCCTTTCTAGTTTCCTTCCCGTGAATATCGTAGGAGGTGGCTAACGGACAAAATCAAATGGAAAGGAAGTACCGTTTTTTCGTGAAACATCCATACCTACTGTGGTCACGCTTGCTGGGGGTGGTGGCTTTTGACAGAAAACCTTTGCCCAATAGTGCGCCGCGTGGCGCAGCGGTTACCATACCGGTCTGACACGCAGTGGGTCCCGGGTTTGATTCCCAGACAGGTATCTGAATGATGAGTATAGATTCTTGTTCTGGGTCTGGGTGTTTGTGTATTCGTTTTTGTGTGTGTCCATGGCACCCACGACACAGGATAAAATCCTACTGTTGGGGCTATGAGTGCAGAAAGCGTTTTAAGAAAGCGTTTTAATAGTGGACCACATAGGACTTTTAGAAATTTATTTTAATGTACTTTCATTTAAAATGATTTTATCTACCTACATAAATATCAAGTGTCAAAATAGTTTATTAATGTAGGTTTTACTTGTTATCTTTTCTATATTTTATTTATTATTACTATTATTTTGTGTTTCAATACTTATACTGTCACTTCTAGTTTCGTTCTTCTCTTATTTAATTTGTCTATTTTACCTTTTACTTTATTTATTTTTTTCTTTCTATTTTCTTTCTTTTACTGGCACCGCCTTCGATTTTTCTGCACTTCCCAAAGGTTGGCTGGTAGAGAATGCTTTTTAGCATTAAGCCTGCCTATTGTACTACAATTTTTTTATTGGTGCAATAAAGTGTAAATAAATAAATAAATATTAAACCTTTTTAAACAAACTTTATTTTTTAATAAAGTAAAATAGGCCATAGTATTTTTTTACAAGCCATACTAATGTTTTATAGGTACCTTATTGCCACAAGATATAAATGGAATTCAGGAATTCAAATCGACCGCAAAGTATATTTTGGTGGTCGAAAAGGACGCAATTTTTCAAAAATTGCTGGATGAAGGCGCTTTAATTAGACTGGGCCCTGTAATAATATTGACAGTATGAATATTTCATTATTTATTACTTATTATAGCATAAAAAATCAAAACTTGTTCTTTCTTACGCTGACGTGGGGAGCTTTCGTAGAGGATAAATCAAGACGGTTTCTCAAATCGTATTAGATTTATTATTATTTACTATTTTTAGTTATTGCGTATTAATGTCGATTTTTATATACAATGACAAAATGATGACGTTAAATATTAAAATAATTAAATTTACTTCAAGTAATTAAATTAATTAACATTAATTAAATAGATAGCGTGTCGGTTATTCTTTTGATTTATATAAACGGATTCGTAAAATACACACACAACGTTAGGAGTAAATCTCTGGTTCTTCCTCATTGTTATACTAGTTTATTGGAGCAGCTTCGTCCGGTTCTGGCGCGTAAGAATAAAATAATAAAAAATAAATATAATATAAATAATAATAAATATAATTAATAAAATATCAACCCATGTGTTGATCCAAGGCCGAAACTGTTCGAGTGCCAAATGTCATGCCAAAACCCCAAGCATCCATTCTCATAAAACTTTCGATTTTATAATATTAGTTTGTAGTTTTTGTACTTAGTTGTTTTATATGTGTCGTTAACCCGTTATTGTACCACAGCTGGGCATGGGTCTTCTCTCGGAATGAGAAAGTTTTAGGCCATAGTCCACCGCGCTGGCCAAGTGCGAATTGGTGGACTTCATACACATCTGAGACCTTTTTTTTTAAAGAACTCTCGGGTGTGTAGGTTTCCTCACGATGTTTTCCTTCACCGAAAAGTAGTGATAATTAATTTCTAATACGCACATAAATCAGTTGTGCGTGCCTGGGTTTGAACCTAGGACCTCCCGATTGAGAGAGCAAGTTTCAACCATTAGGCTATCGCTGCTCTATTTACCATATTAGTACATCATAATAGAGTCGCGTTGTAGTTAGCTAAATCCAAGATGTAATATTGTAATAAAATAGAAAACAATTATATAAAGATATTAGTTAGTCGTGTGTCGATGATCAATATTTTCTCGTTTGGTGTAGTTTTCGATTATTTCCGTGGCCTTCGAACGGGAGTTTTATATACGACTGTTTAAAATAATTTAGGGAAAGGGTTACCCGGACGTCTGTACTCGCCAACTACTGTGTCGACTGGTGAAAGAGTTACGAGTGAAAGCTTTGGCGCTCGTAGACCATGACCCGCACGGCTACGAGATTTTCCTTACTTACAAATATGGTTCTCTTGTGAGTATATACAAATAAGTGCTTAATTATGAAAAAGTTATTCTGAAAAAAAATGCTCACTGTTTCTCTTTTTTGTATTTTCTAAAACAGTTTGTGTAAATGCAATTACTAAAGTCACGTATCGGACTCACGGAAATTTTTCAGAAGTAGGAAATGTCACCCTCATAAATCATTATTATTATTATTATTATAACCTAAAAAAACATTGTTATCAAAAAACCATTTTGACTATCCCAATTCTTTGAAAGCTTACCTTTGGGTTGTCACCATCCCCACTTAGATGAAAATCCTGAATCCGTCACTGTAAATATATGTCATGATGTTGGAGCTTCATAAATTCTTTACCACGTAGATATGTCATATATCGTTGTTTTATACAGGTTTTTAGAATTTGTAGTGACGTAGCGAATGTTCGCGATGTTTAGCGCATTCGCGAATATCCGTTTTTGCATTCGCAAGAATTGAGCAATGTTTTGCGAATATTTAATTACAGTACTGAGCAAAAAGGCAAAATTTAAAAGTCGCCAAATCTACATCCTCTGGCCCTCTGCACCAAAAGCTATATTCGAATTTGCATTCGCGTTTGCGAATGTCGTTAAAGGATAGTCGGATTCGCGAATGTTTAAATAATAATAATAGAATGTAGGTATTTCTTATTGAGATACGTGCGTGAAAATATAATATAATTATGTATATAATATAATATTGCCTACGCCTGATATTATAATGTTTTTATGTTATGATTTCTCAGTAAGAATCAAACTAATTTTCCGATATAACATGTATAGGCTTATTTTTTAATAACTGATGGATTTGACTAAATATATTCATACACAAATATTTATTTAATTGGAATGTATGTTTTATATGTCTATTCGGTATAATTACAGGCGCAATCTCACCTTTCGTCGTCCCTCGCATGTAGTTCTTTGCTCTTACTCGGAACTTGTCATAGTGACGTCATGACTCTCGTGCCCAATGAAGCACGACTGGTCCTCACAAGCCTTGACAAACGTAAACTAGCATCGCTAGTAAAAAGACCCTATCTGGATAATCCTGTCGGTAAATACTTTTACATTCATCAAACATTATCGCCTACAAATATTATTAACACATTTTATACTCATAAAATAGGTATACAAAAAATACAATAGGTACATGTATAAATTTTATCACGAATATAAAGCAAGGAAGTCAAGTTTTTTCAATAGTTTGGTAAGAATAGAAATAAAAACTTTTGATAGGTAATTTTTTCAACGTTTTCAATGTTCCGCCTACCGCCGTGTAGAGCCTATGTAGAGTTTATTACACTGCATTGTTAGCATGTATTTATACAAAGTTTATTTTTCACAATATATTCTAGCTATCTGTTTTTGTGACGATTTTGGTAGGTTCTCGTATCAAAGAAGAATTGCAGGCGATGCTGCGTAGTGGAGTGAAGGCCGAGATCGAGGCAGTAGCGCCGACCGCGGCAGCGCTCTGTGACTCATACATACCTTCAAAAATTATACAAGGCAATTTTCTAGGATAAAATTTGTTTAATGTGGCATATTGTGGTATATTTATAGTGTATGTACCCCTGAGTGGTATATCTATGAGTAAATGAATTCCCTCCCTTTGCATTTTTTAAGTTAATAACTATCTACATCTACAGATGAGTAAATGAACTTTCTCTGTAAATCTTTTTAATTGTATATTTAAGTTATCCAGTGTAACATAATTTGGATTTTTTTCTATTTTCGATTTGCAAATTTACATTTTATTGGTAACCCAAATGGCAGTTGTAGCGCCATCTAGTGAGCTGAACAAACTTTTGATCTGTAGATACTAGTACCATCTAGTGACAAACTCTAAATAACAAAACATGTTACTTAGTGTACTGCTTAGTTTTATTATGACTGCATAGATAGCGATTTAATATATTTTTATCAAAATGTTAATATTTTATGTAACAGTTCACAAATGTAGCATAATCAAAGAGTAAAATAACATAGCATAATGTAATGCCTATAAAAAGTATCTTAATATTTCTCTCTATTATTTTTCTCGATTTAAGAATAATATAGTTTTAAAATAATATAAAAATAACAGAATGTTAATTAAGTACTAATTAATATGTAAATAATATTTAATTATTACCTATATCAACTTATTTTGATGTTTAGCTGCTTTGTGATGTTTTAAATGTCAGCGGCATACAGTTCATTATGCGTTTTTGGTACTTACTTACGTGAAAGTCCTTATTTTATGTTGATTTAATTTTGATAGGGACCATGTAAACTTTATCTTTTAAATTACCGAGTTAATAAACCATGGAAGAAAATGATGAATCGCCGACAGAAAAGAAATCTGTAAACAAAACGAAGTCCGGACCATCAATAAAGCTTAAAAATGAACCGGCGTCGAAGCGTAAGTCGTTTAATTTAAACGAAGCAGTGCGGTCATTGGATTTGACGTTAGGTCGACTAAAGAAAAGCAAGTTGGTAGACGGCGAATACATCTCGAACACGGCGCATACGAGCCCAGTGCGGCACAGCTTCGCATCAGCCCACAATATGTTCGTTGACAGTTTAACGGAACCGAATTATACCCATGGGGTAGACAAAGAATCTGTCATGTCGATGAATTTCTCTCATTATGAACTGATGCGTAACTTATCATGCTCGAACTGTAACTCCGAAGGCGCGTTCAGTAGCACTACGTGTAATGCCTTCTTAAGCGCGTCTGACATTATATCAAAAAACGAACACTTGGAGCGATATTTCCGGAGTGCGGAAATGTGGAGTAATTTTAACGCTTCCAGTACCAGCGCTGCCCAATTCGAAATTTCCGATAAGTAAGATTAGCGACGATTTTGTTCGAGCTGCTCACAAATAAAACACCTGGATGAACGATTATGAAAATTTTATTTATTAAAAGAAACTTTACCATAATAACAGAATAATCTCAGAATTTACAAATAAATCGTACCAATCTATACAACACTGTAACTCTTAAACGAGACGATAAGATTTATAACACTGATTAACAATAACATAGAATATAATATGTTTTCTAGGGCCACCAAAGGGTGCGTCATTGAATACAATAAATGTGTAGAACACTATGATTTACTCGTTTCGAGAGCTTTTGGTACAATTTTAAGCTTATTGATGCTTCGAATTGTAAGGAATCCTGTAGATGCTTATCATCTAAATACAATTTGGGGTCATATGGGGTTTATTTTTTAATACTATTATATATGAAATTATATTGTATGCTATTTTGTATAGCAGATATTTGTGTTTTATTGTGTTCAACAGCGCATTCGCAATCAATCTAACCGCTAAGGAGCAATCCGCGGCACTCTAAAGTTACGAAGGCGGATACTACTCTGCACCCTGACTGTACTCGACATTTCTATATTAAAATTATACCTGCAAAGAGTTATTAAGTCTGAATTTTCAGAAGTTACCACAATATGTCATTTTGGTAAATAGAAGTTCACTATTTTTAAAAAGGTAGTTACTTACACTTGTTTAAAAATATGTTGTAAACGTTGTTAAATAATTTCAGTAGTTAACTATTATGGGTCATGACTCGAATTGGAAGTCGGTTGAGAATGGAAAAATATTTCTAAAAAGTAGGTACCTATGTATAATCAAAAAACACAACACATTGTCGAGTACAGTCTATGATTATGTGCAGGGGTTACTAATACACAGCGATACTGATTCACATCTATACCACATCCATTGAATCTGAGGAAAACTAGAACAAAGTCTAACTAAGCTTAAGAGGTTTGTTCCAAGAGGTAACAAAATATTTAAGCTGATCAGAGTTGGAATGGGGAAATAATTGACATAGTCATCACATAGTTCCTACTTTCCTGCCCCAAGAGTAAGTATAATTCTTATGGTATGGAAGCTTTCGCTACATTGGAAGACTAAAGGACACACTTTACGAAAGGAAGGTGTTGAAGGGAGAAGCTGTGTGCAAACAATTTAATAGGTCGATTCCGTGCTAAGATTTAGTAACAACCATTCACATTATAATATTGTTCCTATATCTACACGATTTAAATTGGTGTTCTCTGCAATTAACCTCTCATTGATTGAGTAGATCATATCGAGATTAAATGAATTTTATATCCTTATTTATTAATGTATTAGCAACCTTCGCCTAGCAAAGGTGCGTTATGCCCTTATTACTTAAAACTTTACGCGGTACCTATCGCCATCACTCGAATCTTACGTACAGGGCGTTCCTTCACTAGCAAGTCATATGTATTTTGTATAACTAGAGAACATTCGCTAAAGAAATCAATACATATAACATGATGTAAAGTTTAAAGCACCCGGTTTCCGAACTCTCTCGTTTTATAATTATAATGTACTATAAAATCTCAATTGAAGCGTGATGCGCCCGTGGCCGTATCGTTATATATTGTCTATATCTGTTATATATATTTTTGGAGATAAAGCAATATTGTTAATATTTTAATTATTTATGGAAGATTCCCGAAATACCTAAAATAACCTTATAGGATTAAATTTAATAATTACAACGAATTCGATTTGACTAGGCCCTACGTAATATCAAGATGGAGGTATCATATTATCCATAAAATTTTATACAATATCGTTAAAATTATGCAATAGAAGAATCACAGCATCCTTAAGACCATAACGGCAATTGAAATCAATCTCATCGACGTATCGTAGGTATTTTAATTGTAAATTTAGACCAAATTGGCAGTCTTCACAAACATGGAATGTACGATATGCGTCTATGCAGGTATCCGATAACACTTAACAAATATCGGCAGACGTTTATCTCTATACAACAACAACGAATTATCTAGTTTTGTCTTAGAAAATAACAACAATTGTGTCATTTGTAGACATTTACTTAGAAGCACTGCCTCGTGGCCATGCTGTACAAGTACTTCCTAATTATGATAATCTTCATTGAGTAGGTAGTAGGTATTTATGTTACTATACCTACCACCGACTTTTACCGAGGCAATATCACATAAATACTGCGACTCAACCGAAGTTTCTACGATTTGCAGAAACTATGTTATATAAGTCACTTTATAATGTACATACAGCCTGTATTTTATTACATCTATAATTCTCCTTTCGTAGTTTACGTACAGATTTCGACTGCCTACGTAAAATTTTTGAAACGGCAAATTTAATATGTCGTAGGTAACTAGGTACAGTTATTCTACTTTGTACATGTCTGTTACTCATATATACCTGTCTTAAGGTTTAAAGATCAATTCAGTTGTGTAGATACTTGTCCTTATAAGACGTATTACAATACAGCAGGTTATTATTATTATTTATTAACAATAGCCTCGTTGAAGGCGATGGGAATTTCATATCGTGCAAGATGATAAATCTATGATAATGTCTATTGCATTACGTAAAAGTTTGATAATATTATTAAGTGCGGTAGAATATATTTGTATAGAGTCAGCTCTATATTATAAAATAGTGCACATTATAATACTAATTACTGATTTATTAAATTAGAAAAATATACAGGTAAGAATATTAAAATATATGATTCTTAAATATGTATATTGTCAACAATTATAAGTATAACTGATTCCCTCAATTCTATTTCAATAATAATAAATCTACAACTCAAATCTTTACCAAAAGAGAAGAAATTTGAAAGTTATTAAAATAAAGCAATTATTAAATACCTATATCATTTATAAAGATAATATAGGTACTTACAACTTTAAATAAATTATAACTAACAAGAAAATGCTTTAGTTCTAGGCATTTATTAATATTATCATACCTTTACGATACATGACGTATATGAATTGTGAATTAAATAATAATGAGGTGATATTATAAATATTCAACTGTCTTAACATATAACTACACCATGTAGTCTATGCTATAATTTTTGATTTGATACACAAATTACCATCATAATCTTACATTTTTTGGACAATCATGAAATGTGCATGTTGGATTAAATATTTAGATCTCAATTTAATCTTGATAGTTTAAAATATTCTATTTTGCTTGGAATTATATAATAAATAGAAGGTTTGAAGTTAGAATGAAATTCACCCTGAAGAAAGTAGTTGCGCAATCGGATTTCATAAATTTATCTACAAAGGTGCGTACATAACTTTTAACCGATTTTATTCAAATGCTCAATTTGTATATCGAATTAAAAATGAGTACATAGGTATATTAATATACTTAAATTTTATAATAGTATCAGATCCGACGGCGTGACTTCTACAACTGTTTATCTACCAATATTTCATCTACAATTAAAGGTCTAAATAAGTTAAAATATAATTAGTTATATAATAAAGAAATACGAAACGTCCTTACTTATTTTAAATATGTATAATTTACTGCTTCAAATATTTTAAATTGGTTTGGAATACTGTAGGATCCAGTGAGGGGGTAGGAATATTTTTAAAGTAAAAGATACAACCATGCTGTGACTGTTGCGTTATCGTCTATAATGACGCATTTGGGTATTTTTTTTTATTAACCGGCTTTTTGGCAAAGGCAATTGCAGCTATGTAGGTATAGATTTATTTTTATTTAAAGCAAACTGAAGTAGGATTCACGCAGTCAGATCTTAGACTATGAGTATTTATGGCATAATGACGGAGCGAAAGCTGCTAAGGTTAATGATGATCAAGGTCACTTCATTTCTAAACATACAATTATTTACTATACAATGCTGATCATCGGTATTTCATTAATTATGAATAGAAGTCTATTATATACATTGTCGCATGAGGTATTTCAACAGCACTATATTTATATAAAACATAACATTTTAAAAATCTGTAAATTATTTTAAAACAAAACGTCTACTTTGTAAAAGGCCTAGTTTCCCTAAACGATAAGCTCTTTATTATTTCTGTAATTCAGTAACAACATCGATATCGATAATATATTTAATTTAATATCTCAACGTTTACAAAATAACATAAATATATAGATAATTTTAGAAAAAGATTCGTAAATTCATTACTGTTAGTAGAGATATAGAAAGCTTATTATCTTAGATAGAGGTAGTAAAAAGGAATAGTAAAAGCGTAAGGGAAAGCTCGAAACACTATGAATAGGTTTTGTATGATCACAATATGTCCAGAGTATTACCTATATCTTGTTATAGACAGTAGTTACTGCTTTTTAGAGATGCCATTGTAATTATCTAGTATATTTATTTAAATAATCCGACCATCTCTATTTTATTTTCTACCTACACTCTGGTAAGAGAATCTTAAGAGAAGCCTCGAGACGATCAGATAGTGTTTTATTTTATTCTACTGAGTATAGTATTGTTTATTTATAAAGGCCATAAACTTCAGTTATTTATATAAGGTAGGTACATGTCTAAATCTAGTTTTTGATATATTCTTATTAAAAGTACTCTGTATTATATAATGCCCTTTAATATAACTTAGATAATACAAGCTTAGAGACTTGGACGAGAACACTGACATCTATTTGGTCTCACTACAGTGAGTTAAGATAACAGATTAAGTTAGTTCTTGAGATTGTTCCGATGGTTACATTACTAACTCTCACAGTTTCGTTTTGCAATTAATTTGAGGTAATAAGTACTATGATCTCCGGCGCTATATGGTCTAATTTAGATTGATTGTTACAAATCTTCTGTCTGTGACCTTCGGCAGTCCATATATCTCTTAGATCATATGTTTATTTCTACAAAAGTCTAACTTATTACTTTTTACAGGTAAATGTGCAGTTAATTTCAGGGTTAATAACATTTTTTTAATTCTGAAAAATAAAATCAAGGTATTTTTCCTTCGCCCTGTTTTTTTTTAGTAAAACACTGCATATCATTCATGTAATGTCCATTCGAAAAATCGACGAATTATGATTGGTTTCTTGATTAGGGGCTTTGATTAACGATTGCATCACGATTTCGAGTAGTCTGTTGACTTTTTTTTATAAATTTCTTATATTAGTCTAATGATCGTCTCGGAGGCAGTAGCAAAAGACAGTTACGATAGATAAGGCGATAGTCGCTGAAGCAATGTTAATTTATCAATGAGGAAGAGTTCAATTCGAATAATCTAAACGCTCACGCCGCGTTTGCCTAAGTCTGTAAAACGTACTATCCTATTCTAATAAATAAGTACGTATTACACTCATGCATGTCGTACAGACCGATTTTATCATAAGACACGAACCTCTATACTAATCACAAGTAGCTCTCGCATTAGTCACACGTCCGATGACGGGAGTAAAACAAAGGGAACACGTTTTAAAGCACTATATCATATACATATTTACAAATAATTTGTTGATAAATAGTGGAGGGGGCGAGGGAGTGATGCGTCCTTATCTGTCGGGCGGCGGCAGTTTCGTATCCTCGGGGTCCAACGATAGGCACTCACGCAGGAAGTCCTCCATTGACCTGTAGACGTGTTCTATGACGCCCTTCAAGTCGTGTCCTTCATCTGCGTATGCCTGAAAATTAGTTAATGACTGCGTTTATTTTTTCGCATTAGAAAAATGTATAAATATCATAATGGTTGACAATAATGCTATTTAAAGGGTATCTGTTAAATAATACAATAAGATTATAGGGCGGATGATATAATTAATTATCAGAATTACAAAGTACACACGTCAAGTAATCCGTAAAAGTCGGTCATGTCGTGCAGCAGTGAGCTTTGCTATTGCTAAGGCTTTCGACCAGATCTGGCACAGTGCCTTTCTCACAAAGCTTCCATCTTACGGTCTCCCCGAGAGGCTGTGCACGTGGACAGCTAACTTCTTGTCGCAGCGGTATATCAAGGTCGTATTGGATGGGTGCTGCTCAGACACGAAGCCCATTAATGCTGGTATGCCTCAAAGTTCTCCTCCTCTCTCCAAGAATATTAATTGGTGTTGCAACAAATCAGCAACATGCATTGCTATGCAGATAACAGCATGGGGGATGCTGTTTATACAGGCCGTGTGAACGCCTCTCGGATACTCGTGGAAGAAAGCGGAATTCGACTTGTATCTGAAATCGATAACTCTCTGGAGCGGGTCTCGACATCGGGTCGACTTAATCTTGTTGGGTTCAACCCCATGAAGACATAAGTCTGCGCGTTTGCCACTAAAAAAACCCATTTGTTATAGCGCCAAAGTTTTAGGAAATTCCGCTCACCATTAATAAAAGCGTGGGGATCCTTCGAGTTGAAATCTCGTGTGATTTGTACTACCAGAGTCATTTGGAACGGAAAGCCAAGTTGGCATCTTAAAAGCTGGGCGGTCTTTACAGAGCCAAGCAGTTCTTCACTGGTGGGCATCTCCTGCGTTATAAGGCACAAGTAGTGCCCCTCATGGAGTACTGCTCGCGTCCCTGGGCTGGAGCGCCACAGTAGCAACTTAACCCACTTGACTCTGAACAGAAGCGCGCGGTCCGAAAAATCAAGGACCCAAGGATCACCGATTCGTTAGAATCTTTAAGCCTGCGGAGGGAAATAGGTTTCCTTTGCGTGTTCTACGGGCTTTATAATGGTGAGTGTTCCGAGAAACTGTTCGATCTGGTGCCTACATCACCCTTCCTTCGTCACACCACTCGCCGACGGATGAAGTTCCATCCACATCAACCAGATCCGTGGCGGTCCTCCACGATTCGGTTTGCGCGCGTTCCTGTCGCGGACGTGCAAGATGTGGAATGTGCTTCCTCTTGAGGTCTTTCTGGAGCGCTATAACATGGGGCTCTTCTTATAAGAATGGTGTAAAAAGAGCTATCTTCCAAAGCCGGCGATGCATTGGCGACTCCTCTGGCGTTGCAAATGTCCGAAGGAGACGGTGACTGTTTTCCATCAGATGGCCCGTCTGCCTTTTTGTTAGGTACAAGTATATAGTGCGTATCGTATCAGCACTAAACCCCAGGCGGACGGAATCTGGTATTTGAAAAGCACGCCGGCGTTGGCGAGATCGCGCTGAGTTCGACCATAGCGTGCAGCGGTACAGCGTGTGTTGTATCAGCCCTACACTACACTACTACTATATACACTACACCCCGGGCGGGCGGTACCTGGTATCGGAAGAGCACGCCGGCGTCGGTGAGCGCGCGCGCCAGCTGCAGCGCGTGCGGGTAGGGCGCGCTGAGGTCGGCCATCCCGTGTAACAGGTACAGTGCATGCGCGGGCACGTGGTGCGCGCGCCCGGACGCGTCCGCCTCCACGTATCCCTTGTAGTTCACCGACGGCTGGCCCAGAATGCGCTCCGTGAACGCCGCGTCTGACGGAAAAAACAATATTCATATTCATATCATATATATGAAGTTGATCTAAGATCTCGATAGGCAGCTGAAGCTACTTAACCATCAGGTACACTATGCAGCACGTTATTACTATTGATCATGTCATTGGTTCGCGACAGCATCACAATCACGATATTCATTATTGGTTATAATAATTGCATTATCATAATTATCGTCACCTCGGTTATTATTATTTGCATTAGCGAAATCATTGCGGTGATAATAATCATTACCTTTGTTTCTATCATCGAAATTATACATTTATTCACTCTACAGTTATCGTACGCATCAATCGTTCCAAATACCTACATACATATAATCGGTAATTCGGTACTGTTTATGGTTAAATGAGGTGAAAAAAGTATTCAACAAGCGCTTCCATGAATAATCATCTGATCGTTTTCGGTATATATTATAAAACACAACTTATATTGAAAGATATTAAAGGTATTTAGCTAAATTTTGTAATCATGCGTAGTAAGTAAGTACATGCTGCATAATAATAGGGAAACCAAGAAAAATAAAATCTTAACTTACTGTAATATAACCAATCGGTAATAGGTGAAACGGCGATACCGCACTTTAGGGTGGATTGTTGCGAACCCAGCAGCATGGCCGTGACGTAGCCGCCGTACCCCCAGCCCCACACCGCCACTCTCGTCACATCCAAAAACTTAAATGTGTCTAATAAATACCTGGAAAGCAAAATACATTCTTTAAAGTTATTAGCATCATACAAAGCACACAAAAAATAACATAAATTAGTGTGCTTCACACACGGTAGAAGTGAAACATAATAATTGCTATTTCGCACGTACTATAATTGAGTTTTTATACAAGCCACAAAGTACAGGGGTACAACGCCATCTAGTTGTAGCGCCGTGAATTGCTTTCGTAATGTATTTTCGTTTGATCGAATTTTAAATCATAACGGTTAAACATGTGACGGGTAAATGATGAGTGTTTTAATTTACTTTCATACGTTTTATTTCTCAAAAATACAAAGATTAGAAGTTGTATTTTTTGGGAAGGTTATGAGAAAACAGTGAAGACTTTTTTATATTGTACGCACGCCATTACATTTAACGATATTTTTATTGATATATATATTTTCAGTAACATAGGCAGACTTGAATAAAGAACTCACAAACTTCCGCCTAATAAGTTAACCATAAGCATAGCTATAGATGTAAGGTAATAAAGTAAACAAGATGTTGATAATGTGAACTACATGAGCAACACAGCTTTAACGGAAAATCGGTCAACAACCGGTCGCCCAAAGAAGCGTTCACAAAAACGCAACTCACTTAATAACAGCTAACTGATCAGCGACTTCAACCCCGCCGAGGCGTCCGCGGAGCAGCGCTCGCGGCAGCCCGCGCGCGCCCGCCACGTCCAGCTTCACGTACACCACGTCGTTGCGCGACGACATGTACGAGCCCCAGTCCACCATGAACTCCTCCGTCACCTGCTGGCTGCCCGGACGCCCGTCGCTGGAATAAACCATGTTATGCTCAGTGCTTTGAAAAATAGTGCTAAAACTGATGTTATATCATAATTTATTTATTTATGCTTTATTGTACCAATACAAAGTTTCTATTACAATAGGCGAGCTTAATGCTAAAAAGCATTCTCTACCAGCCAACCTTTGGGAAGTGCAGAAAAATCATAATCCGCCTGTAACAGTCCATTGCTAAATATATACCTCACCAAAACCGCGTCACCAAACCCCATTCTGTCGGTTGTTTTAACATCTTTGAACTTGCTAACTTGTCTAATGTCGTACGGTCTGGCGTTGAAACATACCGGGTAAAACCATAAAATTAACTAAGGTTAATAATTATCATTTATTGTTTTATGTTATTTCGATAGCAGTCTTATAACATAAATTGTATATATCGACGGAAAAAAACAGAAAATTTATAATTTACAATAAACAAATTGTTCACCAAAACCTTAAAAGTTGATTGTACTAAAAATACCTACTTAATTTTTTAACTGCAATTGGTTTAAATATAACCTCAAAAAAAAAACATGTTTGTTAGTTAAAGACCTTTCTGATTTCAAATAATAAAATGAAATAAATGTTGTAAAGTCTTAATTAATCTATTTAAGAGTGACCTGTAAAAACCGCCGATTCTAAGAGTATTAAAAAAATTCTAACGTCGTTAATTATGAATTTTTCATTTACCTCTGCCAACATTTCGTTTTGTACATACTCTTGCACGAGCATGGGGTTATACATTCGATAAAAGTACAATGCTATACATACACGTGCACGAGCACGGGGTTATACTTAAGGTCGATAAAAGTACAATGCTATACATACACGTGCACGAGCACGGGGTTATATTTAAGGTGGATAAAAGTACAATGCTATACATACACGTGCACGAGCACGGGGTTATACTTAAGGTGGATAAAAGTACAAAGCTATACATACACGTGCACGAGCACGGGGAAGGCGGCGTCGCGCAGCTCCTCGCGCCACGACGGCGGGAGCAGCAGCTGCACGCGCGCGCGCCCGCCGCTGCCCAGCTGCACGTCGAACGAGCGCCGCGTCGGCAGCGCCAGCTCGCGGAGACGCGCTGATCTGGTAACGTGATAAATAGCCAGAATGGGTATGGTTTGACCTTGGAAGTACCGCAGACACACATACATCGTGAAACAGTTTTTGCGATTTAGGGAGAGTGTCGTTGCTGGTTCATTTTCATATAGGCATACTTCTTAGTTTTAAGGAGTGGCGATGTTTCTCCGATAGAACCCTTGTTCTTTATGAAGTTGCTTACAGAAGTTCATTGGTGGCAGTGCCCACTTACCATCGAGTGGACTTCATGCACGTTTGCTATCTACCACAGTCTTGTATAAAAAAAGTAAAATTGTTTTTTAAACTTACCTATAAGGCCTCGTGTCATACAATATTCTTTCTAACTTATGCGTTCTAGCGTCATGCAGTCCAGCGAGGGGCGGTCCGGGGCCTCCGCACTCGAGCACATAGTGCGTGATGCCCACTTTGGGCTTAGCGGGTGAGAAGGAGGCTCGCCAGAAGGAGCAGTTGGCGTAGTGCAGGCGCGCCGGCCACACCGCCAGTTCGCAAGTGAGGCAGCGCGGCTCCTCCCGCTCCGCTCTCGCGCGCACCGAGTTGCTGCCCCCGCCGTACCCCGGGTCCCGGACCACGTACACCTGCCGCTGGCCTGGTCTGTCTGCGCTACCTATTGAGGCAAACTCTTGTCAGACAAAACTCAACATGAGGTTTTTCATACTAAAGTAAGGTTCACCATATCCTGTAAAGTTGACCATATATTCCGTAACAAGTTACGTAGCGTCGATATCAGTAACCCGAGTAAGTTAATTTGACACATAGGTATGTGTTATATTAGGTAATATAACTACACTTCATATTATGTTAAACTTTCCTTTGACCTTTGGGCTGTAATGCATGAAATTCTTTCTGGTGTAAGTAGGAATGTATTCATAATTGATACACCAAAAACAAATAATAAATTTAAGCATTACCTATACATATATCACGGTCTATAATGGAAAAAATAGTAAATCACACTCATAGGGTCCTAACAGTTGGATAATGGATACGGTCTAGTCATTTTCATGCAGATTTTTAGTAGAATTAAAGAGGGCCTATTACAAACCAATTATTACAATAAATTTTATGTAACTAAGTATGGGTTAGTAAAAACGAGGCAAATTGACTAGTCGAAAAATGAGCACTCAACTGCAATCAATCGAAATACTTAATTTGATTCGCTTCCAAGACCATATCAGGATGCAGTTTAGGTATTAACCTTTCTTTGTCTAAACCTTTAACCAGAAAAGAAAAATATAATCATCGTCTGTAGATAAAACATCACTTTCAAGAAGGCTTTGATAAAGATGTTTTTAGTGCTACTTCAAAAATGTGATTATGATATATATATTAAATATTATTGTTTTAATATTCTTATTATAAACGTCTTTAAGACAAAACTGAGAATTTCCCAACGTTGGCAACATTGGAAAATATAAGCATGTTCTACTTCTTGAATTGCTGCGTCTGTAAAAACTTTAAGATGATCCCTCATTCTAATTAAAGTTTGTTAAGGTGTTAAAAATAGTAAGTTATTAAATAGGTATGTATGTTTGTGTATTTTTAACCCATTAATAATAGTAAAATTAGTACAATTCAGGTTTATTATTTTAACATAGTCCTCAGAGTAAAAAGGTATCTGTAGACGACCTTAACTTAACTCCAATCTTATCAGGGGTTGATCAAAATTTTCATAGATACCAATTTCTACGAGACTTTTGGACTGTTCGTTAATAATCCAATTTTGTCATTTTAATTTAATCCTTAGAGTAGAAACGCATCTGTACACGACTTTAGCTTAACTCCAACATTATCAGAGATTGATAACAAAATTCATACCTACACAGTAATTCCTACGCCAATTATCAGATGAACCATACTTCAACTTATAAAAAAACAAAAATGCCACCTACCTAAATAATAAACTAAGTGGTTGTCCTGGTCCCAGGCGAGGATCTCGGCGACCTCGACCTTCCCGTGGGAGAGCACCGCCATGCGCTGGCGCAGCACGTCCACGTGTTTGATGTGCGTGTAGTGCTGCCCGCCGCCCTCCTGCACCCCCGCTAGGAGAAGGAACGCACTGCCGTCCGCGGAGTACACGGGCCGCTGGTGCACCTCTAGCCACGGCTCGTCTGTTGCTTTCTCGGAGTGCGTCTGTGCAATACGACATTTTTTTAAAGCTATTGCATAGCATTTGTCGCGGGCTTTGAGTGAGACGAAAAAAACCTAACACCTCCATTCACCACCATGTAGCACGACCGAACTTTCGCTTAACGTGTATGTATATGGTACGACAGTACGAAGCTCTCACGGATCGAGACGAGCTGCTTGGAAATCGGAATGAAAATGAAAATCAATGTAAAAATGAAACAAAAAAGGAAAATGCTATTCTGAAAACATATATACAAAAAGCTTATAATTAACATTTATAACGAATGTTATGCTGATTTCTAATGAAATCTCTTCCAGTAGGCGATATATGTATTTATGGAGATATATTTTTTGTTTTTATCTTTTTTGTATATTGATCACTTGTCACAAATTTTTTGCTGAGTGCAGTGGTTGTGACATAATTTTGATGGTTGCCCAATTTCCTGATTTTTGAGTAAGTCAGAAATTTTTACCCTTATGATTTTTAGTTTGTTTAGACTAATATTGAATAAAACAATAACAGGTTTTTATGTATTTTATAGCCTCTTTTAATATTACGAATAATATTAAAGGCTGATAAGATTCTGGTAGTTTAGCAGATTTTTAAATAATTAAAAAAATATATTTAAGTTTACCTCTGTACAAGTCCAATTTGGTGCGTAACAACTGCTGTAAACGGTCAGGTTCTGTGCGCGGTTCATCCAAACAACTCCTACGTGGGAATTCTCCGTGCCCACCCACTGGGCTGATATGAGGTAGTATTCCCTGGAAATGGTTATATATAAACTGTATTACATTATTCTGGTAATGTGAGCATACTACTGAAATCATAATATTTAGTTTTTTATTAGATAATCCGAATAACTTTTTATAAGAGACGTAGTTAAAATTGTTAGTATGTCACTTGAAATGAATTTAATTGAAAACACGTAATATCATGACATCAAATCCGAAATTGTACTTTTAGAAAAATATTGTCCATATTTTTTCAAATAATTTCAGTTACACTTACTACGTCATTAAACATCAGTTATTTACAATAAATACAAAAATTATGTAATGTAGTGCTATCCCAATTAATATTACATACATTATTACATTATACGTACATTCCATCTAAAGTACTTGGGGGCTTGACTTCCCATCTCGGCGGTGATGTTGTATTCTTCACACCCACTATCGATAGTTTCACCTTAGGTATCGAGCTACCGGGCTGGAAAATATTTATATATATAATATTACACACACAAAGATGTATACGATCGACCAAAATAATAAAGGAGGAGACGGAGAGATGTAAAGGATTCCAGAAATGAACACTGATTATAACGCAACCAAAATGTCGTCGTCGTCAACCCATTATTGTCCCACTGCTGGGCACGGGTCTCCTCTCAGAATGAGAGAGTTTAGGCCATAGTCCATCGCTGGCCAAGTGCGAATAGGTGGACTTCACACACCTCCGAGAACTTTTTTTTTTTATAAAGAACTCTCGGGTGTGTAGGTTTCCTCACGATGTTTTCCTTCACCGAAAAGCAGTGTTAATTAATATATAATACGCACAATCTCACCAAAATGTAATGTGATTCAATTCGTAAAATAATAAATAACTTAAGAATTAAGTGTAACACAAAATATATTTAGCAAATATTTATTATTTTTACCTTTTGACTACACAATATTATTACATGAAATAAATTCGGATTAGTTATGAAATGAAATGTCTTTATTTTGTAGAGGCCTACGGGGGCTCTTACAAATTGTCAGTTACACATTTTTTTACACTACCACCGGATCGTAACACGACCTAAACTGAGAAGATCCAGCAAGAAACTCAGCGGGTTTGTCTTTTTTGTTATGTTTTTTTCAATCATGTTTTTTTACACTGTAAAGTAAAGTTAGCTCCAGTATGTTTCGATGACAACCACAAAAAAGAAAGTTCCGTGTTTTTGGACATCGCATATAATTGGAAAATATATTTTTATGTTTTTATTTTATTGTCTATCGTTGTGCCTGTGCTTGAAACGAAAGTACAACAATTTAAAAATATTGAATTTATTGTAATGGATTTTAAATGTCTGAACTAAAAAAATGTAATAGTAAAACCGTAAGGACTGTAAGAAAAAAGCTGTAAGAAAAGTATAGAACGCGAGTGCTATGGTCGTATACACAATCGAAGAATAAACAAACCCTGAAAGTTCCCCATAATTCCCATGTATGGAAAAAAATATTTAAGGTCAAATGTAAAAAAAAAATGTTTTTCGCGATTTTCATCATAATAACCTTATTGTGAATTAACGTAATCACCTTAATTTTTAAGTCTAATTTGACAGGACTAATATTAACATATTACGATGAGGATACGATAATAGAACATTTGATGACAAGTGTGACCTCTGGGACATCTGTAACTCAATTCAAACGTCCATCTAAATTTTGATGACAATGTCGCAACAAGTGATGGCACATGATGTTATAAGGGTTGCTAACAAAGTAATATATTAAAGACATTAAAGTTGCACACCTACTGTATTCATGGATTTTTATGAAGAAATGCACTATGGGAAAATAATGAAGATGATATTTTTTTAACAATTATTGGCGTATAGAATAAGCACTGGGAGTGTTTCATAGCACAAACATCTTTTTTTGATTTTTTGATTTTTGATACAAAAGTACTATGTATATACTTTATACATGCATTGTCCAATCAGATATTTGTAGGTATGGGATGGAGGGAGCGTATTTATTCTTCACTTATTTCTATTTCAATTATTTGATGTAATGCTCTGTGCCAATTTCAAATGTCATATTATCTACGATTCATGAGATAGACCTCAGTGACATATGGGCAACAATGGCGGCTGAGTAATAGGGTTCCGTTTTTAATTCTTAAAAATATATTATTAAAATTTATATATTGATTGCTATAATAAAAAGCGATTTTAAATTTCTTTTGCAAAGAATATATAGATATTCGTCCACCAATTCGCACTTGGCCAGCGCGGTGGACTATGGCCTAAACTCTCATTCTGGGAGAAGACCTGTGCCCAGCAGTGGGCCAATAATGGGTTGATGCGATATAGATATTTTATGTAATATACATGCAGTATATTGAACGAATAACAGATTTTCGTAATGTACTATGAAAGTATATTTCCACTTAGAGTAATTGGCAACCCTGGTTATAGCTCAGATGTCGATAGGTCGATGAATAATTTTGGTACTTATAAATCTCATTGGCTGTGCCAATGAGATTTATAAGTAATACGTCGATATAGGTACTGTTTTGTTCATTTTTGACTTTATTGCCAATACATATCTATATGTAGTCACGTATTTATACTATTTTTTTAATTAAGACTACGTATTTTTGCCTGCATACATTTGCACGCCTAAAAGGCAAAATAAGAGGACATTGTAACTTCGAACACTAACTACCTATGTAAAGCACCTTATTTTAGCAAATAAAGGAATTATTATTATTATTACGATAAAATTTAGTGTCTTTATTTAAGCATTTTTTAATCATAATTTTTTTTCTCAGTTTTAGTCCATCATTGAATATTTCCGTACAGTTTAAGAGTCTCCAAGTATCTAACACAAATTCTTCAAATTCAAAGATAAGTAAAGATAATGCGTAATCAATTAGGTAGGTACATAGTATTTTCTAACTTTTTAAATCTAATTTAGATGCTATAACAATTTTTTTTAGGTTTTACAAAACAAGCTATTTTTAGTTTTAGATATTTCAAACTGAAATAAAGCCTATAAGAATAATAAAAATTAAGGAGTAATTAAGATTAGTGGTGTGAGGTACCAACCAGTAAAGAGCACTAAAAGCATAAAAGCACTGCGATACTCACCATAGGGCACCGTGATGTGGTCAGAGAATTCAGTTAGTGTGGTGTGCGTTATAACGTCGATACGCGCCGTAGGGTACGGCACATCACCGTGATGTGATAAGGAAACACATTGGGCTTAGTGTTGTTGAGCGTGTGTAGTAGAGAACAAGACACGCGGCGTTCGCGCCGCCGTAAAAAGTCGATTAGACGCCAAATCGATACCTACTGTAGGGTACCGCAAAGTGATGAGATCCGCGTGAGGCCCAGCACAGTCGTAGTACCTACTGCACGTACATCTTTAAAGCGTGAATACTCACCGTAGGGTACCGCACCGTGATGTGATCCGGGAACACAGTGGGCATGGTGTTGTTAAGCGTGTGTAGTTGAGAACAAGACACGCGGCGTTCGCGCCGCCGTAAAAAGTCGATTAGACACCAAGTCGATACCTACTGTAGGGTACCGCAAAGTGCTGAGTTTCGCATAAGGCCCAGAACAGTCGTAGTACCTACTGCACGTACATCATTAAAGCGTGAATACTCACCGTAGGGTACCGCACCGTGATGTGATCCGGGAACACAGTAGGCATGGTGTTGTTGAGCGTGGGCAGCAGGAAGCCGGCGCGCGCGGCGCCCGCACCCCCGATGCCCTCCGAGATCCGCGGGAAGCGCAGCTCCGACACCGCGCTGTCGTCGTACTGCACGTACATCACTAGCGTCCCGTCCAGCGAGCCCCACGTCGATGATGATACTTTTGTCACCTCCTCTGCAGATTAAATAAGTTTTTGATGAAATTATTAATGTTTGAGAAAGTTATTAATTGTTGACAAAATTACTTTTTTTGAAGTACTTGACAAATTAGGCATCCATGTTTTCAGATAATTGAATGAAAAATAAATTAATGGTAAGTTGTAGAACCATAAAGTAAAATAGTCGTTTCAGGGTAGGCTAATGTTACGCATTCGATACCACGCTATGGTAACTATTTTTTAAACATGTATGTAAATTCAGGTATGTTATCATAAATGTAACCTTAAATTTAAGCGTGTATAAAATAAAGTCGCTTCTCGCTGTCTGTCCCTATGTATGCTTAGGTCTTTAAAACCACGCTACGTATTTTAATGGAGTTTTTTTAATTGATAGAGTGATTCAAAATGAAATTGTATGTATACTATATGCATAATATAGTGGACGAACACTGATAATTTTAGATTTTTGACTTTTAGGCGTAACAGAGTTCGCTGGATCAGCTAGTAATTGAATAGAAACATTAATTGCTTTTGTTGATCGAATTTATTTATAGACATAGGATTCTAATTTATAAAAAAGTAAAACGTACTACAAAATTAAAAGCATATAGGGGAGTTAATTCAATATTTAACGTTTTTATTGTTTTATTCAGTAGTTGCAAAAGCGTCGTAATACAGTTATAGATATGCTATATTTAATTTCAAATTCATTATACAAAAACACGCCAATGTACTTAGAGAGCTATTAGGGGCACCTGACTGTGTGCGAGTGGCATGGGTGGAACGCGTTAACTAATTGATTTACTTAGGCTAAATGGCTTCTGTTGACACACATTATGTTTCACCATCACCTATAATTTACATTAATTATTCTGGATAAATGTTCAGTTATATCCCGTAATTTAATGATTAACGTTACCGCTCGTACAGTGTTATAATTGTGTATTGCTACTATTACTGTAATTTTCAATACGAAACTGAAGTTGTTGTAGAATATTTATGATAATTAGTTTTTATACTAAATTTTCTATAAATTTTACGTCTCATTCATAATTAATTCTGTCCAAAAAATATGCAGGTTGTAGTATTACACTCATTTGATTCATGACATGATTAAGTTTGAAATTTTTACAACTTGTAATAATATTATTTCTTATTTATTTTATTGCTCGTTTTGAATCATTTTAAAATAAGGGTTACAAGGGTGAACTTAATGCCTAATAGCATTCTCTTCCAGTCAGAAAAAATACTGTGGAGTGTATTTATAAAAATATAAGTTGCAATGCTCAAAGTATTGCATTTTTTTATTTTAGAGAAGTAGACATTTAGGAAATAATAATAATAATAATTATGTTTTTAAACACAATACGTTTTTAACACACAAACTATTTTAATTCCTATCGACTTCTCCAATGCTTTTAACACGGTGGATCACGATATTCTCCTAGCCGCTCTTCAGCACAACAAATTCTCATCCACAACACTGGAATGGTTTTCCTCTTACCTTCGTGGTCGCCAGCAAGCTGTTAAAGTAAACCGTAGGTTTTCGGATTAGTGTGATTTAACGTCTGGCGTACCTCAAGGTGGAATTCTCTCACCTCTGCTATTTTCCATCTTCATTAAATTCTTCTCTTGGCTGCTCTTACCAGTTATATGCTGATGATTTACAAATATACACACAGGTTTGCATTTCAGACATTACCTCTGGAATTAGAAAAATAAACTGTAACCTGCTAAATATAAATTTGTGGTCTCAGAAATTTGGTATAACTGTCAACCCAAATAAATGTCAAGCTATCATCATTGGCAGCTCGCGGCAAATAAATAAATTAGATATGGTTTCTGTCTCACCCATCAGGCTTGGAAATTCTATCATCCCCTTTTCGTCGACAGTTAAAGTTTCGTCTGTGTTTGCAACTTTACGAACGCTAAACCGTCTCTGAAACTTCTTAGCGGTTACTACGAAAGAGTATTTAGCACGGACTCTGGTTTTCCCTATCATCGATTATGCTAATGTGTGCTAATCGGACATAAGTGAAGATCATCTCAATAGGTTAGAACGTCTCTTAAATTATTCCATACGTTTCATTTACCGTCTACGTAAATTCGACCACGTTTCTTCCTACCGTCGCCAACTTAAATGGCTCCCCATTCGTGAGCGTAGACAGTCTCGCTTATTAAACTCACTATTCTCCATTCTTTTCGATCCTCTTTCTCCAGAGTACTTGAAAAGTAGATTTTAGTACCTCCGCGATTCCCATGAGCGACAGCTCCGTTACTCAGCTTCTCTGGCTCTTGCTTTCCCACTTCACCGGTCTGGGTTTATAACTAATTCTTTCACATTCCAGTCCATTTGTCTTTGGAACTCTCTCCCAGAGCCCGTTAATAAAATGAACATACTCATCTGTTAAATCAAGTGTCAAAATAGTTTATTAATGTAGGTTTTACTTGTTATCTTTTCTATATTTTATTTATTATTACTATTATTTTGTGTTTCAATACTTATACTGTCACTTCTAGTTTCGTTCTTCTCTTATTTATTTTTTCTATTTTATCTTTTACTTTATTTACTTGTTTCTTTCTATTTTCTTTCTTTTAGTGGTACCGCCTTCGATTTTTCTGCACTTCCCAAAGGTTGGCTGGTAGAGAATGCTTCTTAGCATTAAGCTATTGCACTACAATTTTTTATTGGTGCAATAAAGTGTAAATAAATAAATAACCTAATTTATTTTCTTCTATGTCGTGAATGACATCGATTCATATAAAGACGAATATACAGATACTTAAAGTAGAACACAAATCTAAATTAATCACTCACATATGTCTGGCTGATATAAGCAAGTTGATATTATAATCACAAAGATATCCTGACAAATTATTTCGGTACTGAATGTGTAGGACATTATCTACGTTCTACCATGTCTGTCTAATATGTGAAGTGTTTCAGTTTCAACTAATTAATGAGACAATATAGTTGAACAATTAATTTTGATGTATGAATCACGTTGTGGTAAGAAGTGGTACTTATCCGGGCGTTCCAACCTAGTCAGGAAAGGAATGTTGCCGTCGATATGAGGTAAGAATTTACCTACTTGTTTTGGTTTAATTACTGAAATAAATCGGCGGCAGTGGCCATTTGCGATCAAATAGACTCTATTGCCACCTCTGTGTCATCTCTTTGCTACCTCTGTGTTATAAAGTAAAAATAAGTACCTATATCTTAGCGATATTTTTTATTTGTTCAATATATCAATCATATCTATAATTCTAAATAATGAGTAAAGAACAATAAACATTAAGTATTAAATTGTTCCCCTAAATGTTTTTAATTTTGTAGTACGTTTTACTTTTTTATAAATTAGAATCCTATGTCTATAAATTCGATCAACAATAGCAATTAATGTTTCTATTCAATTACTAGCTGATCCGGCGAACACTGTTACGCCTAAAAGTCAAAAAACCTAAAATTATCAGTGTTCGTCCACTATATTATGCATATAGTAAACAATTAATTTACGCATAAAGCTTATTCATTAAATTCAGTTTCACCGCTCGATAAAGTATCACTAACCTTGATACAACCAATCCGAGACACCATTGTACACCCGTCCAGGCACAGAGTCAGTGGTGAGCCGGAGCAAGGGCGCGCGGCGCGCAGGCGGGCCGGGCCGCGCCAGCACCTCGCTGTCCGCCGCCAGCAGCAGCGAGCCGTCGTCACCCAGCCACGCCGCGTGCTGCCACTCCCAGCTGCTCTGGCCCTCGCCGAACAGCGGGATGTGGTGGCTGGGGGGAGACCGTAGTATTTGATATAGCTAATTTAGTTTTTTTGAACTAGCAATAGCGAACCGTCGTGACCCAGCCAAGCCACGATTGAGATATATGCGGTTTCTTACTGATGTCCATGAGCGGCAGTGACTGCTTTTCGTTAGGTGGACTGCATGTCCGTTTGCTACTATATCGGATAAAATCGTTATTGTAGGAACAAAATTAAAAGGTAGTACGTCTGCGAGACAGTTATGCGTACGAGAAAATATATCTATTGAAATAAAAGCTCCGAGGATGATCTTTGTAACGATATTCCTTATTTCTAACGATAGAAATCGTGTGCGCCACATTTCCAACCTACATTATTGTTCTTTTGTTTGTGACGGGGAGGAAACATTCAAAAGGTATACCGAAGCCTTGGGAGAAACTGGGTTATGTAGGAATTTTACCGACTAAAACCTCCTCGGTGGCCCTCCTCAGCGCTTGTAGAGGATCCTGGGAACGCACCGGTGTCCCCTAGCGCGGCGCCCCTCACGGGCTCATCTTTCGGGGGACGTGTACTATCCCCCTTCACCATCCGGCTCTTACGGCGGCATGCAGCCACATATACCGCTGTCCTTCTCGGGGTTGCTTGTTGGACGGTTCGAGCTCTCAGTCTAGTCACCCGCAACCCAAGCAACCCCTTTTAGTCGTCTCTTACGACAGGCAGGGAATACCGTAGCCGTATTCTACTCCCCGACTACAGGGTGAAACTAAATTGTCCTATATAATTCGTTGATAAATATCATAAAATAGAGTTGAAAAAATTCAGGAAACACTACGCTTAATCTTAATTTGTATTTAATGCTATTCAAGATAGCATATTGGAAATTTGTAGCCATAAAAAATACATAACATTTATCTTAAACGTGCTGAACACCGAATTCGAAGCACATTGAAATTCCAGTCGCAAAATTTAAAATAAATTTGAAATCTCATTCACGTTTTAGTTAGATCGATTCCTTCACCCCGGAGACGACAGGAAAAAGAAACTCGCAAAGAAGATATGATTCGAAAATGCTGCTCAAGATATAGCTCTTATAAATTGCCATTTAAAAGCTATGCAGTTGAATGCTAAAGGACTTATATGGAATGGGTCGACAAAGCATAATATTTTCGCGAACACTTGAGTGCAGGACGTAGAGAGAAAATAAAGTTATTCTAGAAAAGTTGAATTTTCTAAAGAGGTCCCAACACTAGAAGTCCGAAACCCATAAATCTGTGCCGTAACTCACGGACATCTGCAGGCTCACATTTTACCCTGGCGCTGTGCACGAAATGTTTCTTTTGTTTTTCGTATCCTCTGCTTTTTAAAGTGCGCTTGATTTAAACCAAGGTCTACCCTAATAAAATAATTTTTAGAACAACTTTTATGAATTAATATTGTCACGGACGGAACGTGATTGTGCGTCATAATATTGATATGTCATAAATTTGATATGGCACAACGACATTCAAATATAAAATATTATTTACGACAGAACGTTCATTCCTGATGAATTTCAAGTTAAAATCTTATTGTGTCACACCATGTTATATACTAGAAACTTTACTGTCACGATTCTGTCATGACGTCTTTTTATGACATGATATCGTTAGACTACGTATTTTTACGTCATTTATGGAGATTTTCTGTTTCTTTCTAGAACAGACACAAGCGGTACCGTCCGCGAAAGTGTTAAATAGCGATTCAGTATACACCTTTATGTTAGATATAGTTGTGGTGATGATACCTTCTCAGTCGAACCACGCTGTCCTACAATCTTTTCAATAACTACATACTCCACATGTTGAAAGATTAATGTAAATACATATACAAACTAAAGATAAAGATCTAGAACAGGGTGATATACATGTGAAATTAAATATCTTCTTGGCTAGGAAAAGGAATTTTAGTCCAATGGAAAGAATTATTGAATAATTAACCATGTAGGAGCAAATATTAAACTAAACTGTTCATAAGTTCATAAAATACGTACTTGGATGCAGTAACCAATTTTTTTATATAGTTTAAAAATTCTCATGATTTAAATCATGATCAAATAATATCATATCTTAATCATAACAATTTATTATGAATAGTTTTAGACGCACTCCCGATACAGCCTTTAGAAAAAAATCATTTCAGTAAAATAGTTTAGAGATTTGTCCACCAAACTAAACTCTCTCATTCTGAGAGAAGACCCTTGCCCAGCAGTGGGACAATGATGGGTTGACGAGGAGAGGTTTAGAGATGTGCTATACTCTTGAGCTACCTAAACGTACACATAAATTCAAAGGTACCATATATTTATAGTAGCCAAGTTTACCTTCCTTAAAGTTCTAAAGCATAATTACATTTACTTACACCATTTTTCGTTGTAAGTAATTTCCTTACAATTCTGAAAATGCATTTGCACTCGTGCACATTTCGTATTGAGTATTGTCTATTGTCTTCGTTGCATTTTCTGCTGAAAATTCGGACGTGCGTACTTGTTCGCATACGTGATCCAATTCCGCAAGATAAATCGTGGAAATAGCGGAAAGTATCGTCGTAAAAAGATTTGACTAAGATATTTATATCATTCATGTCATTGGATGGCATAATGTATCAAACTTACTCATTTGTGACGTCATAAACTGTGTAGTGCGCTGTAAACGTCCGTCGATAAACCTGTGAAATAATAAACGTTTTACAATCTTTACTTGACCGAGCAGCGGAGTTCGTAACAACCGCCTTGTTTATTTTAGAAAAAATACAATTAAAAGTTTTATGAGACAATGGCTACGTACCTCCTTGATATTGTGTTGGAACAGTACGTAACGCAAGTTGGGCGAGCACTGGTATCCGCGTACATTTAGCTGTCTCTGTGGGCAGAATGTTAAATATTTTTTTGAATTACCTTGTCAAATAAAAATAAAATGTGGCTTTGTTTTATGAATTTATGTATTTATTAATTGTTTTGTTTGATATGTCTGTCGGATGTTTGTATAAGGTGTTTTTGTTAACTCAGCTGACGGTTTATTTACATCTCGTCATGTTGGTTGACAAAATTGTTTTGCTTTTGTAAAATTGATCTATGTTAAAAAAATTACGTTTGTTTGTTTGTTTGTTTATAAAAACAGAAAAGTTTGTTTATAAAAGCGTGATCAGAAAACATAATATAAAATAATACATATATATACATATTAAATTAACAATAATACATATTAAAAAAGCCAACTACGACTTACAATAAATACAATATTCTATGGTTAACAAATACATTTTCCCCATTTACCTATAAAATGAGTAAAAAAATAACACAAAAATTTATATCAGGGCCAGGAAATTCATCGCAGAATTGATTCCACGAATTTGCATACGATCGTATAAAAGTTCGACTAATTGAAATTTAGACAGATTTATCTTTTTAATCTAGAGGTAGGGTAAAAAACTTTTAAGCAAACATTAACCAAGAAAAAGTGTACCTACTTGTGACACACAGTCATCGAGAATCGCGAGCAGTAATATTGAATTTTATTCTTTTTAAAAGCTTTTATTTAACTAAATAACGTTTGGGGGTAAGTATGTATGTATGTAAGTATGTGTGTTTAGGTCAAATCTTGCAACCTGAATTTAACCCACTTCTCAGTGTTCGATTGAGCTGAAATTTGGAATAAATATAGTATAGTTCTGATAGTTCTGATGACAATGCAGTTATATGTAATCAATATTGTTATTAATCCAAAATCGCCTGCGCAGCATAATTGCGGACGACATATTTTTGTACAACGCGAGATTGTTCACATTGAATTTTACTCAGATCCATGTTTGTGGTTTGTTGGACTAATCTAGCGACAAGCTTTTATATGATAGAAAATTGACCGATGCAACAAAATGATGGGTTTGACTACTAAAAAATGTATTTTTCCTTTTCAGCGCATTGAAATAAAAGCGTGTTTTAAAAAGTATTTTTTAAATATTATTTTATTTATTTTCAATATATTTTTTATAAATAATTGTTTCTTTAGCATTCTGGATTTTCGAAATTTACCATGTTAATACTTTCTTCCTTCAAAGGCATTCTTTCCGTATCATTTGACTTGATGTAACATACTTACTAATCTCGAGATGTTGGCATTTCATTATTTATTCAATGCGTTTAAATTAACTATGCAGGAGTATGATTAAATTCAAATCCTGAACACTATCATAATCAGCTTACGTTGCGAATTGACATGTAAATTTATACAGTACACAAAATGTATGAAATATTTGAATTGCTTAAAATTTTAATATACGAGTAATAATTCTGTTAAAAAAAATAACATTGTTTTATTTAGGTACATTAACAAATATTTACAAAATAAACATATGCTGTTAATATTACTATAATAATACCTAATGTAATAAAGCAATTGAATTGTGATTAACTATGCTTTCTCAAATATAACAATGAAAATACTAAAGTTAAAATTTGCGGTTTGCACGCTCGTTTTTGCCACGGACGTGCAAGTTGTGGAATAAGCTTCCTCCTGAGGTATTCCCGGAGCGCTATGACATGGGGTTTTTAAGAAAGGTGCGAAAATAGCTCTCCTACAAAGCTGGCGATGCATTGGCGACTCCTCTGGTGTTGCGAATGTCCACAGGCGACGGTGACTACTTTCCATTAGGTAGCCCGTCTGCCTTATCGTTAGGTTAAAGTATAAGAAAAAAAATAATTAAAGCTGCAAGTAGTAACTGATGAGGATATAGGATTGCGTAAAGGATTTCGTTTTATATCTTTTCCGAAGATCTCATCGCCTTCAACTGACTAACGCCTTGATCAGTCGTCGGAGTCTGTAACCTGTCGAAACTTTTTGATAAGATCGTTCATTGAAATATCATAACTTCTGAACCCTTTATTTGAGTTAGGTGTACGTACGGGTAATCAAAATTTTCGAACTTATATTTGTCAAGTCGATGGTATTCATAAAATATTGTGGTAATAAGTTTTCGAGTTATCTACTGTATAATGTTTTTATTTTAGGTATCCTGTTATTCTAACTTTCATTTAGATGTACACATTAATTGCTATAGTTCGCAATTTTGATTTTAGGATTATTAACAAGAAATATGGGGATAAATAAAAAATAAGTGCATGACTGACATGAATTTATTCTAATAACATCTTTAGCTACAGTATCAGTATTTAAGTTAATTCTAAAATGATATTAGTAAATCCATTTTGACTTTTGCAGGATGTGAAGATACTGGAAGCTACCTATTCTATCTGGATAGTCAGAAATGTTAGCGTAACAGCCAATTCAGGAGAGGAAATTGAATTTGCGTTGTTCCAAGCCCCAACTTTGACAGGGCTCCGTTTAAACGAAAATTTACGCGGTAATATAAAGTAGGTCGCAAATTATTTGCGAATTTCATCGCGTCCAAAATTTAAAAACCGCAACGTTTCAATTTCATTTAAGTAATAAACTTTAACAAGACTGTATTTATCGGTTTCGTCATGGACTATCAGCTCCTTGCAAAATTGACGGGAATATTTGATTCGAATGTAGTCATCTCTTTTCTATATAAGTATTTTTTTTTTAAATTACGTTTATATGCTTTACGTAGTAATTCATTATTGACTCGTTTTCATTATGTGGTAAAATATAATGTATGGCTGTAAAAGCAACGAATCTAATAGCAGTCCAATAGAAGTCCAATTTACATTACAATTATATTTACGGTTAATTTTCAAGGTCCTCAGGATGTATCGTTAAATTCTAACAATAGCTTATACACTAGAACAAAACTAGTGCATTAAAATAATCTAAGACAATAGTTTAGAAGCATGATATTTTACATAAAGAATAAATAAAAGATGTAAATTCTAAATATAACGTGCCAAAATGTTAGAAAAAGCCTTAAAGCCATAAAATTGCGAAACCCCTATAAACCAGAAAAAATCCTTAAAGCAAGATATTTGTGAAACAAGGATAACTCACGAGCGTATGATTGGTAACGAGTACAGAGAGTGTGTTGTTGAAGGTGTCGAGCGCGAGCAGGCCGCCGTCGTCCGCTTGATACACCAGCTGGTGCGCGCTCACCCACGTGGTGGGCAGCCGGTCCCCGGTCAGGTCGCCGCGCAGGAACTCGTCCAGACGCATGCGACGCCCCGACCAGTATAATAGCTCGTCCACATATCTGCAGATGTTAATGGTTGTGAAGGTCCGACGTTGAGAGGAGTAGAAGCTCATGTGGAAGATGAAATTTTGTTTAAGATTTCTATACAGAAAATTAACGACAAAAGTGGATATTCATCTGGAGGCGACGAACGTGTGCAAATGTGTTAGCAAAATTTAGTACACTTGTTGTGTACTTGTAAAGTAGTGAAGCCATTTTTATTCGAGGTCGCTAAATTCTAAAGTAGCATTTCTTTGGCACTTTAGACAATAAAATTTTCAATACTGAGTTTTATTGGACCTTTCCTTGCACCTTACTAGAATCGTTTGTTTTGCTATCTCGTGTTTTCTTTTGAGCGATTGTTTTCAAGCCGTAAATATTTCTTCACAATCGTTGTTTTACCTGTAAAATTTTCCTGACAAATATTTTTTTTGGAATACGTCTCAATATTACCCAAGGTAGCTATTATGAGGCACATCTTATCAAAAGGTTGCCGATACCATTTTGTTATATATGACATGAAAAGAAACTATACTTTCCCCGAACAACATTAGCAGTAACACAGTTACACCAACTAAACGTCAACTTCCTAAACATGTCCGATAACCAGATAGTAATGGTGGAATCATTTCCAGTTTTCAGTTTATCTTAAATATAAACGATGCATGTTAGAGAAAAGTGGTAAAACTATCACTTACCCTAATAAATAAATGGCTGTAACAATACCCGCTATCACAAAACTGATGACCATCAAAGAAAATATGATGCTTCTCCAGTTGTGCCCATCCGCTGGATATAGGTCCTTGAAGAAATGTAGCAAAGTTAATAATAGTTAGTAACAATGGTTAAGAAAAAAATACAGAAGTAATTATTCAGTTTATCAATCTTAGATATTACAAAGATAGATTTTAAGTGTGCTACATAGAAAAACTCATATCATAGTGGTCTCAATACAATTACCTACAGTTCAGGGACATTTTTAAAAGTATATTTGATAGAATAAACTTGTCTGATGAATAGACTTAACTGGCAGAATTAACTTGTTTGTTTGATGGAAGAACCTCCTCCTTGGCGGACTTCATCTACAGCGTTGTACAAATCGTTCGACTCTGTATAGTGATTTAAGCAACAGGATAAATAGCTTAGATAAAAGTAAGCAACTGTACCTCTTCCTTGGCGGACTTGGGGTCGGCGACTTGCAGCGTCTCGTCGGGCGGGAGGCGCCAGGAGCCTCCGCCGCCGCCGCCGCCGCCCGAGCGGTCCGTGTGGCCGGTGGCGTGCATGCGCCGCCGCCGCCGCCGCGCGCGCACCCGCCACCGCGCCGAGCTACGCCACGCCCGCGCACACGCCGCCCGCAGCGCCCGCGCACTCAACGCTCGCGGGGACCGCACTCGCGTCTCGGAGTCGCACTCGCGCGTACAGCCCCATCACTGCAACAATTATATCATTCATATTATTAATGCGAAACGTTTGACGACCCGCGTCGCGGAGCGGTTACCACACCGGTCAGACGCGCAATGGGTCCCGGGTTTGATTCCCGGCAAGATAGGTATCTGAATGATGAGTTTAGATTCATGTTCTGGATCTGGGTGTTTGTGTGTTCGTCTTATGTGTGTCCATGGTACCCACGTCACAGGTGAAAATCTTAGTCCAGGGCTATGAGTGTAGAAAGCTTGAAAGCGTTTTTGGTATGTACTTATGTATGTATGCTCCTACCAGTTGGATTTAGCTGAAATTTGGCATACCCATAGTTTATGATTCAGATTCTATATGCTCATTACTGTGGTAAACGACCAAAACCAAGACCAAAACGGGGGAAGTGACGATAATAACCTACTATTGAAGAGATTACAAAAACAATATTTAAATGATATCAATATTGAAGGACTGAACATACATTACAAATAAAAAAAAGAAAGTAAAAAATATAAGTAATTTATTGGCAGGTATTATTTACTAGTCGTCCGGTGCTCGAAATTAAACTATAATAACTTTTAATTGAATGATAGTACCTAATAAAGGTCTTCAATTACCAAACATATGAAATAAAAATTGGTTCAAACAGAAAAGAGAAAAGTACTAAACTGCACTGTTTTTGCTTGTTTATATATAGACATTTCATTCTCGATTGTTTAAAAAAACTGAGAAATAAAGTGGTCTTAAATTTCCCATTTATTTTCATAGAAGACCAACGAATGCATCCAGTTATAATTAAGCTTTGTTTCGTCTTGGCTTTAAAAGTGCGGTGTGAACTTTAAACTTGACGCAGGAAATTTAATTATAAGGCGAGGTTGCCGTCTGAGGTATGGCATTATTTACCTCAACGACGAAGTGAAAGAAAATACTTAAAAAACAAGCCCTCGTTATTGTTGAGTTTGAAAATAAATAAATTAATAGCGCACACTCTAATCACCGTTTTAATTGATCACATAGAAGATCTCATAGAGATTAATAAGTACTAGTGATCCGTCACATCGGTCGAAATTAGACCGTAATTTAAATTAAAAAACTAAACATCATATTGTCCAAAGTAGTAAGAATATTTCTCAAATTGGAATAAAATGTAATAATTTTCATGTAATTTTGAAAGCACCCCTTAAATATAAAAAGTGGTTTAATTAGCTAAACCGCATTTAAAAGCAATAGCGGGTATTTTGACGGACACTGATATTTCTGACGTAATGTGTTTTCATAGTAAGACATTGAATGTTCTACTTCGTTTATTATTTATGTGTTTGTGACAAATGCACGGTAGTGTGTGTATTGTGTTTTAGTTGATTTTATGTGTTTTAGGCATCATTTGAAATAAATATTAAAATTCTGCACTCCTCTCTACGTCCACTATAACCGTGCAGTTTCATACTAATCCGTCCGCGGCATATTACTTAAAAATGCTTCACAAGTTTTGCTTTACGTATTAATATATAGAAAAAATATTAACATTCTGCTCGCCTTCTCTACGTCCACTATAACCGTGCATAGTTTCATACTAATCCGTCCGCGGCATATTACTTAAAAATGCTTCACAAGTTTTTGCTTCACGTATTAATATATAGATATTTGTATGATTTAACTTTGATACTGCAAGTACTAACATTCAACAACTTTACCTACATTTTGGCAGTTGTTATTTAGTAGTTGAAACTTGCGGGCTGTAATGAAATATCGCTTCGTTGCAAGATGAACTGTCGTAAATCCATTGGACACTTGCGCTCGAAGCAGGAACATTTACGGTCTTATTACAAAAAACTTGTTAGACCCAGTTTTAAACCTAGACTTTGTAGTCCGGGCCTAACTTATATACCATAGTTTAAACCAGACTCTATTACAAATAGAGTTGCCTATCGATAGTCGACTATTGCTAAAATATCGATACACTATCGATAGTTGACGTCATATAAATAGTATCGATAGCCTATCGATAGTATCGATAGTATCGACACTATCGATACTATTGATAGTATAATTTAGGGCAATAGTATTGATATAAAGAAATAGTATCGATACTATCGAAGGTATTAGCTTCAATAGTATTAATACTATCGATAGTATCGATACTATCGAAGACCGATATACGTTTAGGAGTAATAGTATCGATAGTATTGATAATATCTATAACTCACACTATCGATAGTTCAATGAACTGCGATAGTATTGCCTTCCAAAAATCAATTACATAGCTAAAAATATCTCAAAAAATATTCGAATAGAAAACGTATTATTCATAGACAGTGTCTGAATTAAATCAAAAATTTCAATTTTTCAATTTTCCAATTTTCCGGGAAAACTACTGATAATTTTTCAATTTCCCTAATATAGGACCACCTGTGAAACATTTTTACTTGCCTGCCCCCCCCCTAAACTAAATCCTGGCTACGCCCTTGGAAGCATTCCAGCGTTTCGATGGAAGGGTGTGGTTGCCACACACTTTTATATGAGGCGACCATCCTAGTCCTCAGGAGAGGCAACTCAAACTTCAGATAGAACCCATGTTATATATGAAGTTGCTTACAGATATCCATGGGCGACGGTTACTACTTATCATCAGGTGGACTTTATGGTCGTATGGTATGTACGTATTTATATTTTAATGAATTATGCACTAAACACACAAAAACTATTGTCAACTTACCTTTTTTCTCCATTATTGGCAGCAACCTAGTATGGAAATCTTTCGAGCTTTAAGTATAAGAATATTTTAAGCTACAAATATAAAGTTAATTTAAACTGACCATACTCTGCCAGAGATAGCTCTAGACGCCTTATAGCTTCGTATTCATTTAAAATAGTATCGAAACATGGTCAACTATCGATAGTCAAGACCTATCGATAGTTTTTGTTATTATTGTCCAAATTTACAATACTATCGCTAGTATTGAACGTAAAAATATCGATAGTATCGATAGTATTGCTGGAATCAATAGTATTGCCACTATAGAGCTATCGATACTATCGATAGTATCAATAGTATTGTCATGTGTCAATACTATCGATACTACTATCGATATCCTAACTAGTTTTCGAGGTCAACTATCGATAGTTAAACTATCGATAGTTATGCAACTCTAATTACAAAAGAAAAAAGAACCATTGACTACTTAGTACATGGTTCAAATCATGTCTATAGACAAATGAACGAAAAAAATCGTTCACTTTAAATTATTTAATGAGTGCGACGTTCCGTTTCGTGAATATAGACATAAAAATAATTATTTCTTATAAAATACCACATATTTATAAATAAAACTTTAGAAAATCTTACATTCAGAATTCTTATAATCTTTTTTTAATTCTTTTGTTATTAATAAAATTATTATTATTTATATTTTTTACTTTCAAACTTTACCAAACTTTGACTTGTAAAGGAACAACATGCGCGCCCAGTTTGAAACATTACGAAAACCTAACATAAAAATACCTATACCCATTATCACCCCGGTATATTCAATATTTTTGTTAGTTAGAATTTTAAATAAAATGGAATTGGAAACAAAAAAACGATGTGAAAACTGGAATGAAGAAGAAAAAGTGAGTACCAAATCAGTAGTACTTCGGATGTTAATTTACTTCAAAATATTTTTATTTTGTAGTAAATTAGTTTACGAGTAATTTCACTTACTATAATATTTTGATTTTATCTTCAGGAAATATTGCGCCAAATCATAAGCGAGTCGGCACACATTTTAGAAAACAAATCAACGAAAGCCCAAATAAACATAGAATAGATAAAAGAGTGGAAAAATGTGACAACAAAGTTAGTACATATGTATTTACAAATGAAAAGTATCTATAAGCCTTGCAAAAGGAAGGTAAAGTAGGAAGTAGTAGTAGTATGTAGTAACCAGTGTTTGTAATGTTTTAGGTTTAATGAAATAACTGGAAAAAATCGATCCCATGATCAAGTGAAGCTGGCTTGGAAGCGCATGAAATTAAATGCGAAAGCGCACCTATCTCTTCACAGACAGCAGCAATCATGTACAGGTGGTGGGCCAAAGCCTCTATCACCGTCTCAAGAGGACTTAAAAATAATGGAGATTGCTCCTCACGATTTTATTGTAGACCACAATTACTATGATAGTGATGCAGTAGTGCATGATGGGGTAGGTATTTTTATACTGTCTTGTTATAACATTGTCCACATTATGGTAAGGGATCACTGCTGCTGATGCTGATGTAATGTGCAGCTGTGATCAAACCCAGTTAAGATAACAATCCTATCTGAGGTCCACCACAGATGAGTTGCTGCCCCTGACGACTTGTTGGAATGCCTCGGATAAATATTTCTACTTAAGTACTTGAAATAATTTTTATTTATGATTTTAGTTATATATGAGATTAAACTATATGAACACACAAAAATGTATTAAACATTTTTGTGTGAATACTTTTACACAGTTAATGAATCTCATGTTATATATTTATTTCTTGATGTTACAGATAAGCCAAGCTATGGATAAAATTAACATCCCTAGCACATCATTCTGCACAAATACTGATCCTCTTACAATAGTGGAAGCATTAAGAAAATCACCCACTTCAGCTAAGCAAGGTTTTATACTACATTACACATAAATGAAACAACAGAATTGTCTCACAAATAATGTATTTAATGATTAATTTTACTTGCAGATCTACCCAAGCAACAAACAAAAAACAACAAAAACGATCAAAAGATTTCTGAAAATAGGCAAGTGTATAAGGTTTATACTACAAGCATTATCATTTTAATTACATATCATAATTTACATAAAATGTTTGGTTTTACAGGGTTCATCATAATATGAAAAAATCAATTGTGGACAGTAACATAAATTATAAAAAAAGACATTTAGAAATGTTAGAGGTGGAACATGAGTATAATATTAGAATTGCTCAACTCAAGGTAAAAAAATTGGAGTTAGAAATAGCTCAGTTGGAAAAAAATGATAATTGATAGCTAAAATTGTTTAGATTAATGTTAATTGTTTTTGTTTATTTTTAAAAATATAAATAATATATAACATATTATATTAATAAATGTGTTTTCTTGACAATCTACCCTTTCTTAAGTTTTCCATGAGATGTTCATCTTATGGCACATTAATATAGGTTTTTTCAAAATGAAAATGTATGATGAAGTTAAGATTTTATCAATACTATAGTTTTGGATTTGGTCATGTATGAACACTTGAAAAATCATCTGTGTATTTCCTATAAGTTGAAATAATACAATTCCAACTAAAAAAAATGATCTTAAAAATATCTTTGTATAAATTGTTGTCTTCTAATATTTCCTCCTAATGTATTTTGGACATTCAGTTGTCTATTTGCAGTGGGTCGCGAGGGTTGCTCTATATTCTCGTCAGGAAAAATGTTCTCATTCATTGCCAAGGCAATGTTGTGCAGAACAGCGCATGCCACAATTGTAGTTCTGGCTGTGTCGACATTGCAATACATGCCTCTTAGCAAGCAACGAAACCTTTGCTTCAGTATGCCAAAACACCTCTCAACTGTATTTCGGGTCTGAATGTGCGCCCTGTTGAATCTTACTTCCTGAATATTATTTGGTCTAAGGATGGGAGTAAATAAATAAGGAGTACAGGGGTATCCATTATCTCCCAACAATATGCCTGAAAATGCTCCTGCCTCAAATCTCTGCTTCAAACGGCTTTCTCGAAATATGCGAGAGTCATGGACACTCCCGCGCCACCTGGCAACAATGTCCATAATTTTCAGGTCTGCATCACAAACCACCTGAAAAATTAGTAAATTAGTGATCATACATTGTTTCATTTAACGTTGGTTGAGTTACACTGCTTTTAATCAAATTTAAATACTTAGTGGGATCATATAATAATTTTTATAAACTAGCATATAAATATGAAAGTATATATATAGTATGTATGTTTCTATTATCTTTAAAATGATAACCAAAATTTTAATACTATTAATTAAACATTATCACTTGGTACAATTGTGTAGTGAAGACATGACATTACCTGCACATTTATTGAAGGGAATCCCTTCCTGTTAATGTAAGTCTGACCATTGTTGGTGTTCAGTTTTTTTATTTTTATGTGTGTGCAATCAATTGCACCTATAACTTTTGGGAAGTTTGAAATCATACGGAATTTCCTCATAACTTCCTCCTGCTCACCCAAGGTGCTGGGCATTTTAATAAATCTACTTGATAATTTTGCTATAGCACTTGCTACATTTTTGCAGATTTTACTGATGACTGGCTGGGATAACCCGTGCAAATCTGCAGTATCATCCTGAATCTGAAACAAAATAATGTATTAAATTCAAGTATATTTATAAATACTCACACACCAATTCGCACTTGGCCAGCGCAGTGGACTATGGCCTAAACTCTCTCATTCTGAGAGAAGACCCGTGCCCAGCAGTGGAACAATAATGGGTTGACGAGATATTTATAAATACAGAGATAAAATTATGAGATGTTTTAAAAAAATGTTGGACGTTTACCTCGTGGCGAGCCCAGTTACGTAGTGCAGAAACCACTTGCATCTGGGGTGTCACTGCAGCTCCACGAGTATCATGTGGCAATTCATCCCTAATCAGTTCTTCTATTTTGGAGGCAAAGGTTTTTGAAAATCTATATTTATACATAAATTCTTCTTCAGTCAATTCCTCCAATGGGTTAAATCTTGTTCGGTGTTTATTGGGTTGCCGGAATGTTTCCAATAAATCAATTTCTTCTATGTCTTCTGTATCCAAATAACTAACGTCCATTTCGAATGCTATTTAAATTCAACAAAATACCAGACCTATGCAAGAAAGAAGCGAAATTAGAAATTAATTCGTTCGGTTTTTGACAACTTTGACATTGACATTTAATTTATCATCTCAATCGGCTCAAAACTACGGACTAAAACGTGTTAAACTAGGTAACGGGCAGGTTTAATTATAGTACCAAAGTAAAACCGGGTCTAAACGAAAAACCATCGTTTGTAATAAGAAATTGAGTTAGACCTTAGTTTAAAACCGGAACTATCACTAGTCTACGTTTTGTAATAAGGGGGTTAGTACCTACACTTGCTACTCGTATGTCAGAATCCTATCGCATGTTTCTACTTTGTTGCTTTAAACTTAGATGTGGTACATTTCTGATTTATTTGCCAAGCCATCGATAGATGGGTGCAAAGTTCGTTTTAAGTTAGCCTATCAAGATTGAGCAAATATGTGTTTTTTCTTAGGAGAAGTTAATACAGACATTTTTACTTTTCCTGTTAATGGTCTGAGTAACTTTAGATAACTAGTTAGGGACGCTTTTTTTCATGGAATTTCTTGCTGACCAAAATGAATGTTCTTTGCAACATTAGTTATCAATCTCTCTATCTACCAACCAAACAAAATGTGACTATTCTTGCATTGCATTGTGCTGTTGCTTTACACTGCAATGTGGCTAAAGTAATATCATTTGATTGTAACTTAATACAGTGGGTGACCAAATTATTAGGGACAGTACACAGATTTTAGTATTTTCTTCTTTAACTAGTATTACCAGGAAAATATTAGATGCAGAATTGACCATGGTCTACCACACTGGCCAAGTGCGAATTGGTGGACTTCATACACCTCCGAGAACTTTTTTTTTAAAGAACTCTCGGGTGTGTAGGTTTCCCTTACGATGTTTTCTTTCACCGAAAAGCAGTAATAAATAATTTCTACGTTCATTCATATTTAAAATAAAATGTTGAAATCTAAATGTAAAATATAGGTAATATAATGGAGAGAGAAATAATATTAACCTTTTAGTTATTTAAGACTAATAAAAATGAAAAAAAATATTTTTAAAATTTTTCTTGCACAAGTTATTTTTAACCAAAAGCCAACAACTTTCGAAGAAAGCTTACTTTAATTAAAATCTGTATGAAACTCCAATGTTTCCTCTTTTAAAAATAATTGCTATGATACAAACGACACTAACAGATAAAACGACAATAGAAAAATTAAAATTATTATTAAAATGATACGATAGAAAAATACTAGTTAATTTGCTGATAAAATCACTTTGAAATGAAAAAAAATAAAACTGCGTCTTGTCCCTAATAATCTGGCCACCCATGGTATGTTTTCTTTATATAGGTATAACTATGAATTTTGCATTCGTCCTGTGCCGATACGGGACTTTGGAGCACGTCCAACAGTCGAACGTCGACGCCCAGTTTATACATTTGTCCGACGTAGGTCGCCAACTTTACGACTATGTAAAACTTATTATAACTGCTTTCCTGATGCGATTTTGAGATTGATTGCATGTGCTACTAAATTGTTTAGATCAATAAGTTGTTATATAACCATACAAAATAATACAAAACAAATTAATAAACAACAGTTCATCTAGTGAGGACTATGGATTACTATTTGGGCACTATGCCCGTGAGCCTAGTAGCGAAAAGAGAAAATTGTGTGAATTTGGCAAGAATCTTGCTGACACACATTCCTTTTTTTGAAACGAGTAGACCAGAGAGTGTTAATTGTAGTTAGCCGAGGAGGGATGAGAGAAGGCTTTTACGGATTTCATCTAGGCCACAAACGTTGGCACACTTTGGCATTTTTCACACTGATTTGGAATTCAATTCAGTCAGAATGCAAGTAAGCTAGTTTAATGTCGACAATCGCGGTGCTAGTCGGAGATTAACATTTAAGACGGTGAAAAGGATTTTTATTAAATTTAAAAGCTTTTACGACAGAGATGTTTTTTTGCATAATATTTATAAATAATTGGAATATTTGTACATATTCGTCTTTATGAATTGAACGTATGACGAAAAAGCTCATTGATTTTATAGATTATTTTCATAGATTAAGAAATTGAAAATCGGCTCGGAACATTTAAGATCTGATGGACTTTTTATTTATTTTGCTACTTTTATAAAAATCTTAAACCTGAAGCTTTTTTGCATTATGTGTTAGAACTCTTTTTGCGACTGGGAAGACGTAGACGTCTAACCTACCTAAAGTCTCATACGCTAATTTAAAATCAGATTTTTATTTTACTCCTGTTTATGTGAGCTTAGAAGATTTAGCTGCATTGCAGATGTGGAATTTCCATGCGCCATTGTTCATAAAACTAATCCTGTTGTTGGACGTGTTTCGAAAGTAAATGGATGGTTATTAAATATTTTGGATAGTCCAGTTGTTTTGGATTTAACCACTATTGCTGTTTGTTTGTTCAGTGTTTGTGTGACTTCAACTGATTGTTAATACACTTTACGGAAACTAAGAAAACTGGTGGAAATATCTCTTTTGCGAAAAAATATTTTACCGGTTTTTTACCTTTTTTATATTTACAGACTGTCATCATTGTGTAAGTGTAACTTGATATAACTGGCGACAAGCCAGGGTCAAATTCAATTGTCGAGCCTACAGCAGTTTATTCGTCCATGAATGCCGATGAAAAATTTTATGACGCCATAAAACGATTGAATCTTACGCATCTATATTTATGTTTATTGCATGATATAGGTACACCTGCGTACACAGAGAAAATACCCATTATTAATTTTACTATAACACTTGATTATTTATGTAGTAAACAAGCATTCTATTTGTATAATGGTAAATGGCTATTGAAATACTTGTAACTGTAATCAAGATAAGACTCTGGTCTTACTTGGATATGGCCTCAGATGTTTTAGCCCCTTGGGAACTAAGTTGAAAAACCTAGCCTCATCATTTTCTCCCTTACTTCATCATCCAAACAAAATATATGGCAGCGTGTAACATTATTATCAGATTATCAGTAATACTACATATTATCAGAAATGGTGCTACCGCGGTCGAATGTCCATGCTGTAGTTTATATTTTACTAGTTGACCCGGCGAACTTCATTCCGCCTAAATGTCAAAAATTTGAAATTATCAGTGTTTCTCCACTATATTATATAGAAAAACCCTCCTTTTGAATAACTCTATCTTAAAAAAAAATTGCAATAAAATCCGTTGACTAGTTTTAAAGATCTAAGCATACATAGGGATTGACAGCGAGAAGCGACTTTGTTTCAAAACAGTAGGTATTTTAAACCGAATTTATGGTGAAGAAGCCCTAAACGAACCCAGAACCCTAAGTGGTATACAGTTTTTTTTATACAGAATTAAATCGCATAGGAACTATTCAGATATGTATATACAGAGCATAATGTTGCTCGGAATGTAAAATCCGAAACGGGCATTAAAAACTTGATAAACGCAACTTGGGCCCGCCATTACTTATCCTCTTTCGCATCAGGGATCATCGACTAAAACTAATAAAATCCCCTTCAGACCCTATAAAATTGGCCCAATGTTAAATTCAACATAAGGCGATCCCGTTAATCTGCTAAAACATTTTCCATAAAACGATGAGATGGCAATTTCTCATAAAATGTTCTAAATCTCATATCATTTAATTCCTCTTATCTACCACGAATTCGGTTCAAGTAATTATTGTTCGTCATCGTCGTAAAACTTGATCGTTTTCATCTTCGTTGTTAAGATAATTTGACTTTTATATGACTTCTGTGTTACTTTGTAACAATAGAACGAATGATATTAATGAGAGTACGGACGGGTAAATAAATTTGAAAGTTGAAAGTAAAAACAACAATGAATGATGTATGTTATGCTAATTTATTCCTGTAAGGATAGTTACGAAAATTTTGCTACGCGCCATTGAACTTTTGTGTATGTTTCTGATTGGATAAATTGCATTAAGCTCAAACTAAATAACAAACTTTATTTTTTATAACAATTTAAGTAGCAAACGAGTACGTAGCTCACCTTATGGTGAGTGGTAATTGCCGCCCATCTGTAAGCAAATTTATACAGAATAAGGGTTTTATCTGAAGTCAATTACAGATGCGTTGCTACTCCTGAGGACGTAGATGATCGCCTCCGTAAACTGGCAGCAACACCCTCCATCGAAACCCAAGACCAGTTTGACGCTAGATCGAACCAAACACATGCCTTGTAAAATCTATTGAGTCGAATCCCGGAACTTATAACGCCATAATTATTATATTCTTATAAAATCGTCAGTTTATAAATTGCATGTTATATTTTCGAAATAAAATACTTCAAATTCCAATTTTAATAAGCCTCTTTCGTGCAAATATTACGTTTGAATTTGAAGTTATATCTACTTGTTTGCCACTATACCGTCATGAAATCAACCTGACTACTAATTGAAAAGTGTATACTTACCTATTTAGTATTTACAAAATACTAACGGTGCTAAGAGCCACTTACAATATTAATGAACATGTGAAAAAAAGCCAAGTGGAATACTGGCGAGTTGCCAACTTTGTAATGTAATATATACCTTAATTTGTGAACTTTCAATTTCTCATTTTATAGAGTGCGTTTATACATAATATGCTCGTCAATATCCTAATATCTGGATGATGCGATGGTATATTCATTGAATAGTAATTCTAAAAGAGTATGTTAACAATCCTTGGCGATGGGACACGAGTCGGTTAACTTTCTTTTAAAGTTTATCTTTTGTTTTGTTTTCTATTCCCTATTGTACTTTCGATCTGATATTCGAAGATACTTCTGCACTTGTCTTGCTTGAAGCTTGAATTTTCCGACTCCGAAGCCAAGACTATTGTTAAAGAATTTTAAAATTGGCTATGAACCAAAACATTGAATTCTTTAACAAATAAGACAAAAACATTAAAAAATGAGTCATATATTTATTCCAATAATTCGAAATAAGAAGTTAAGAAGTGCTCGTAGTTCAGAGACAGCTTACTGAAAATGATATTTCAGGTCTAATAACATTCGCGGATTCAGAATTTTCGTTTAGGGGAACGAAAAAACCATTGTTCGATAAGTTAGATGCTGTAGTGTATATTTTTAGGTTTACAGGAGGGGATAGGGGCTTATGCCCTCTTTTTTCTGAGTGACGGATGGACCACTTGTATTCAGGTTTTTTGGGAGCTTGAACCTCTAGATTTCATTCCTTTCTTGGATCGGTTAGTATTAAGAAATACCAACCGCGATTGGAACTTAGACGGTGCCTGTAAGAGTTTCATATTTGCTATATTTGCTGTGGACGTGCATGTACAGCTGTACACTTATATAATTTGTTAATTTTAGCTGTAAATGTATCTAATAAGCATTTCTGCCAATTTGCAGAATGATTTTTCAGAGAAATGTTGGTAGTTACAGTGTAAACGATAGGTATTTTTTTTAAATCCTAATTTGATTTTTTGTGAATAATTTAATACATAGTTTTAGTATTTTTCTTAACACTTTTAATAAATATTATAAATAGGTATGACACCTATAAAGTTTATGAATATTAAGTACATTTTGCTTATAATCGATACGATGCTGGATAAAAAGTATTTGTGTTATGATTTGTATGACATATATAACATCTACACAATACAGCTGAATAGAATCTTCATCATATTTTTGAATACTTCGCTTTCCCCAATTTGCTCTGAAGATACCAATCGTAAAATGGCAGCGGTCATAAAGTTATAGGAGATAGACAGCGTCAGTCACGCCCAATTTGTGGAATGAAGTAAAAGGGAAATCCGATTTTTGTTCCGGAGGGTTGCTAAAAATAGAAAATGAAATGAAAAGACCAATGAAAAGGCAGGTCCCGCAATGAAATCGTCCTGCCCGTGATAATCTCTTTATCGCTACAGAACATTTGTAAATACATTTAGATATAGCTTCATATAGATATATTAATGTAATGTTAAGTTGACTGTGATTGTGTTAAGGATCCATTTTCATATTACAACAATAACTACTACTATACAACTACAACTATTCAATATAGAATGTAATTGAAGTATGAATAGGATTAAATTCAACATAACACCTATCACTTTGATTATATTATATTGATTATATGAGGCGACCATCTGAGACCTCGGGAGTAGTGACGCATCTGTGATTGACTTGAGATAGAACCCCATGTTCTGTATGAAGCTGCTTACGAATGTCCATAGGCGGTAGTGACCACTTACCATTAGGTGGGCTGCATATTCGTTTGCTACTTCAATCTTATAAATAAAACCCTGTGTATGTCTTACGCCGCCACTGTGAAGAAGGTACGCATTTTTACGCAGTAGATACAGCTTTATAAAAATAAAATATTAAGTTTTATAGTGTTAGAAATATTAGAAATAAGCTACACAATAATAACGAATAGTTAACTTAATCGCCATTTTATTTACATTTCCCGCGCTTTATTTGTTTTTTTTATGGGATCGTACGATTAAGAAAAAAATTCACATGTCATTCAACCTTTAAAAATTAAATTGAATTGCGATATATAGTATCTATGTATATATTATGTAGTAGATATATAATGTTGATTTGATATAAGAAGAAAATTATTAGTGTATCAACTCTCACGTAATCATTTCGTCATTGCTATTTCGACATTATCAACAAGGACAAAATAATACAAACTCATTACCTCCCCTTGTATGCTCTTACATAAGATTCATCAGAGAAGTAATTTTAATAAACACCATTCACGTGTTGTTTCTAAAGCAGATTACACGAGGGTGTCAACTAAGTTGCTACGAAGTTGAGCAATTAAGGCTCAGATGTATCGTCCCTTTCTGCATAAACATCCTTAATAAGCGTAACGTATCTAGCTAAATTTCCTCTGAGGATATTTTAAGGTATTTGAGTATCTATGGCCTAGAAGATAACACCTTAAAGATTAAAGTTTAGTTTAAAATTAACTTTTTTATTTACTTTTATCATAATACTTCATACTTCATACTAATATTATAAAGGCGAAAGTTTATGAGTGTGTATGTTTGTTACTTCTTCACATCGAAACGGCTGGAGCGATTTTCATAAAATTTGTGTGGTGGGGCAGTTAGCTGACACTCTGGATTAACATATAGGCTATAATTCCACTGAGGGATCTAGAAGGCTAAGGGAGTATTTTTGAAATAAAACGATGCAGGGAGTAAGCAAATCTTTTAGTCTTGAGGCTTCTCCTCAATTTCATTTCATTTGCTGCTTGTTTATCGAGCAACGCGCAGTATTAAGCGCAGGAATTTCTTATATCACGTACATGATTTCTAAGTACCTAAGATATTTTAAAAAATCATCTCTCAATAGGATGGCTAAACAATGCATGCTGGTATCTCATAAATGTGATGATAACTAAACAAACACGGTATTATATAGCTCATGTATTTCGGTTTGAATACGCCACATCAAATCATCGATTAGAATCTGAGCAAATATCATTCATATCAACGTTAAATTGTTATGGATGATATTCAAACAATGTTTCCATTCAATTTAGCCTATGTATCCGATTCATTAAAGCACAACGGGGTTGGAATATTTAAAGCTGTGTGAATTAACAATTCAGTGGTAATGCGGTAGTCGGAATCCACAGGAGCATAAAGAATTAAGCTTGAATGCTTCGTGCGAACGGCTTTTTAACAATACACGTTCATAAATTTCATATTATAATTATGCAACAAGTAGTTAAACATCACAAATTAATTCTAATAGTTGCTAACATATTTTTAAAATATAACGATATCTTTATTTATATTTTTAATTCATATTAATTTAATATACTGATAATAATATTATATTTGACTATAGGTAATATAACAAATAATATTGATTTTAAATCACTTGTATATAGGTAAATAAATCCCTACTAATATTCATAGAGCAGTGAAAGCCAAATGGTTGAAACTTGCCCTCTCGATCGGGAGGTCCGAGACCAAGGCACGCCACTGATTTTTCTAAAATTATATGCTTATTAAAAATTAGTTACCACTGCTTTTCGGTGAAGGAAAACATCGTGAGGACACCTACACTCCTGAGAGTTCTTTAAAAAAAAGTTCTCGGAGGTGTGTGAAGTCCAACAATTTGCACTTGGCCAGCGCGGTGGACTATGGCCTAAACTCTCTCATTCTGAGTGAAGACCCGTGCCCAGCAGTGGGACAATAATGGGTTGACGAAAAACTATATAATAACGAGATGGTGTGTGTCTGTGTCTATTTGGTACACGCTACGTTACGTTACTTAGCACTGGTCCGATTTACATGACATTTTGCATAGATATGGCTTGGTTAACTGGCCAGTTTAAGAAAATGCTACTTTTGATTTCGATATTTTGCACTATTTCAAGGTGGCGACTGTTTTGTGTCATTTATGTCCTTGAAGAACGGGTAATTCAGCTAGATAAATGTCCCTATCTTGATCGAAATGCCTTTATTATTTAATTATATGATTATATAATTTTTACTTATATTCATTATTACGTTTGTAACTTTTCACCATACTCAAGGAGTACCTTAAATTTAAATATCCAAAAAATTAAGACCCGTTTGAGAATATTCAAATCGTCTTTGGATATTTTATTGGATTCAAATTTTTTGGATATTTGAATTTAGTCACAAAATACAATCAATCTTTGTTGCAAAATACCTAAATAAAAATGACTTTAGTTCCTTTATTAAGTGTGATGGAGAAGGGTTGTACTTGTGGTGAGAAAAATCTGGAAAAAACCTTATTATGCACAAAGACACTTTCAAGGAAAATGTGTATCGATTTCTGTGGTGACTTCACTTTACTTAAAATCTTTTTATATTCACCCTACGATTTTTTTATTCGTTTTACGCCAATATCTTAAGTGAATAAGGAAGTGATTTATTTTACCAATAAAGAGCTTACAAAGTATGGTGCAATCTAGTTGATTACGCATGGAATATTTATCTACTGGAGAGTGGTACATACTCGTATGTTATTATTAGGTATTTTCGTAACAGGTTTTTTTATCTGACTGAAGTATCAAACAAATATGCAGTCCACCTGATGGTAAGTGGCCACTGCCACCCATGGACATCTGTAATCAATTTCATACAGAACATGGGTTCCATCTGTAGTCAATCACAGATGCGTTACTACTCCCGACGACGATGATGGTCGCCTCATGTAAAAGTGTGCCGGCAACCACACCGTTCCATCGAAACGCAAGAAATACTTCACGTTAGAAATAGGTGTGGCGGTGGTACTTCCCCAGTCGAACTACACTGGTTCTACCAGCTTGCCAAACGAGTTAAAACAACGATCGAAGGCAAGAACTAACGGTCTTGTATAAACGACCTTTTTCATTCAGATTGAAGTAGCAAACGAGCATGTAGTTCACCTGATGGTAAGTGACAATGCCGCCCATGGATATCTGTAAGTACCTTCATATAGAATATGGGCTCTAGCGGAAGTCAATCGAAGATAAATATCTACTACACTCAAGGACTATGATGATCGGCTCATAAATAATGTGCCGGCAACCACACCCTTCTATGGAAACGCAAGAACTGATTCACGTTAGAAGTAGTGTAGTAGTGATAGGTACCCTGCTCGAACCATTGTTCTGCCACCTAGCCTATTTTATTGGTTATAGAGTGCAGACAGAACTTGTTCATTTGAAAATTTTGTGCAAGGAGGCAGATAGGACTGCCAATCGTTCGTTATTCGCTTTTGACGTTTCCTTTTTATGGTTCTGTGAACATTGAACGAAACCCGACATGGGTTGTGTTTTACATGGAAAGTATGAATAACCATCCATTGGGAAACAGATGTGTACGTGCTTATTAAAAATGTATACGACAGAACAAGCGGTACTAGATGAATTTATATGACAGCTTTGTTTTATATTTGAGGGAGGTTTTGAATGGAAAATGGCCGTGTATTGGATTTATTTTTAAATAGGTCGAAATATGTTATTTGCGGCTTATACATAAAATAATGCCAGCTAAATATCTTTAGTTAATCACCTTTAAGTTTTTTTAGTTTTGTTGCACACATTTTAAAATGCGATAAATCTTAATCAAAAACGATCCAAGGAAAAACTTTAGTAAAATCGAATTAGTGTGTGCAAAACTAAGTAAACTCTGGTAAAATCTTTATATTAAGATGAATATAGTAAACCTAGCGTATAGTAAGTAGATTCATATTATTCACGGTAGAAGTTTATACGATATGAAATGTAATTATTTATCTGCAAAAATAGTGGGGAATACGAAATAATGTTTTTGTCCCCTCAGATCTGTTATGATTTATCTGGGAATTTTATTCAAAAATATTCTATCGTAATTATATTTCTCCCTTTATTTGTTAAATGTTTTAAGCTCAGTTATTGGTTTTTATAATTCATTGAACTGTACACAAGAGGTAAGGGTTGCGTACTTGCACTGCTGCCTGATAAATGGTTCAGTCATGGCGTAGCCGTCTGTAACAGCGAAGACGAATAGTAGTTGCCACGCTATGAATAAAGATTTTAGAGCGATGAGCCATCCAGAGAAGCCCAGTTTCGATTATCCGCTGGACAAATAGATTTTCTTGTAAATACCAAACACCAATATAAAATAAAGAGTGTGGTTGCCGGTACATTTTCACATGAGGCGACCATTATAGTCCTCGGAAGTAGCAACACATCTGTCTTTGACTTCAGATGGGACTCATGTTCTGTATGAAGTTGATTATAGACGTCCATGAGTGGCAGTGACCTCTTACTATCTGGTGGACTGCATGCTTGCTACTTCAGTCAGATAAAAAAAGGAAAACCTACATAAGAAAGTGAAAACTTTTCGAATCATATCTTCAGTTTTATTATCTAATAATCGTGGAGCTTTATGTGCTTCGACTACAAAGGTAGCACCGACACATTTATTATTATTTATTTACTTATTGACCGTAATTTAAATTAGGAAAACTAAACTTGATATTGTCCACCTATATTTCTCTAATTTAAATCATGTGTAATATTTTTTAAGTTATTTTGAATGCGGGTGCATTTAAAGGTAAAAAGAGGTTTATTAACTAAGCTGCGTTTAAAAGCAATAGCAGGTATTTTGACAAAGACATCTGGCATTTTTAACGTTATGTTTTTTCATAGTAAGACATTGATGTTGTATTTCGTTTAATATGTATGTTTTTGTGTCAAATGCAAGGTAGTGTGTGTGTTGTGTTTTTAGTTGATTTTATGTATGTTTTATGCATTATTTGAAATAAATATTAGCATTGCGTGATCCTTCTTTACATCAACTATAACCCTGCGTAATTTCATACTCCTCCTCCATTTGCGGCAAGTATCTTAAAAACGAATCACAAGTTTTTGCTTCACGTATTAATATGTAGATAAGCTTGACTTTCTCTGTGGAAGCAATGAACCTGTTGTCTACCTCGGGTATGACTTTAATCTGAGGTCCGTTACAGATGTCCATTAAATGGATTTCATGCTATGTCTATATTAAAAAATCATAGCCTTATTAAATGAATAGAGCTTTTAAAGATTTTAAATGTAATAATTCATGAGCGAAGCACTCCCACCTGGTTTCCCGGGGCTCGCATACAGTGATAAATGGAATTCTCGTTGTTAAGCCGCCAACTGTCGCAAGGGTTATGGTTCTAAATCCTAAATAATTATGACAATATGAGGTCCACCTGTGTCGTTTACCATTTTGTTTTCCGTTTATTTGACTAGTTTTGTGTCACCAAGTGTCACCAGATGATAAAACTCTGTAAGAAGTAGGTGTATCAGTATCTTTACAGTACTTACAGTACTTATCAGTACTTTTTTGTTATCGACGGGGAAACCTTCAAAAGGTACCCGACGCCGTGGGAGCCGTGGTACCGTAGCTCTGTTCTGGTCTCGGAACTACAGGGACAAACAGTAGTTCTACTTCTATCTACAGGTAGAGATAGCTTGTAGGTAAGTAACCTGATGATTAAGTTACAACTCATAAGTAGCAGTACATATTGCTACTATGAGGCATACGTAAGTTGTTATCGGGGACAGTCTAACTAAGATGAATTTCACAGTCTTTAGTTGAACGTAAAATTTCATTATTGATCTAACTTCAGTCTTCTACGACTACATTTTATGATCCATCTATAATAGTAATATTTTGTTAGGATGTTTGTGTAGCATCTGATAATGGATTACTCGTCAGCCACCGACTGTCGCAAGTCATGTCCTACGCTGGAACGAAGATGAATTTTACTGCAAGCACGCCATTAATAAAGATTGTATGATTACTTTGCATTTTGCATCGTTGTGCTGCGCTTGCTTGTAGTGTTAATGTTTCCGATTTGACAAGTAAGTAATGAAGATTACTATTATTTCTATTTTATTTTTTAAGGTTATAAACGACATACTTACATAACTTGAAGATAAACAATTAATAATGAAGTCAGTAGAGGTTGTCCACCAATTCGCACGTGGCCAGCGCGGTGGACTTTGGCTTAAAACTCTCTCATTCTGAAAGAAGACCCGTGCCCAGCAGTGAGACAATAATGGGTTGTACCCCAGTAGAGGTAATCATGAAATCTTAATTCGGTTAATAGGTATACGTATCTACAATCATTATAAAAAACGAATGTTGCATTATCAAATATGAACAAATTCGAGCTTTGTGGGCTCTCCTAAAATTCTCAGTCTGCATTTCTCATAATACATGGCTGGTTCAGTCCATTTGCAAAATATTCTACCGTGACTAGATAATTCACAGTGTCCATCAGAATGCCGCACTCCGACCATGCACTAGCCGGTGCTATAAACTATTCCAAGCGTATTTATGAACTTGATATATCTCAGTAAATCATGTTGACGCGCCGTATCCGATATTTTCAGTGCGTTATATACGCGAATACGTAATGATGTTTCAACAATTTTGGTGTTTTAGTCCGTATCAGGAGGTACTACTACTGTTAGGTTTAATACTACTTTATGGGTGTACGAACGGGTGAGACGTGGTATACTTAAATCGCTGAAAATTATACTAATGTACAAAACTTTGCCTATATTATAATTAGATAAGCAGACGAGATTAGGGGGGAGGGGCAGTAGTATATGGTAGATTTGATTTTGAGTTAATCGCTGGTGTAAATGGGTGGCAGTGGCCACATTCCGGTACAGGTAGAATGCATGATGATTTAGTAATTCTATATTATAAAAAGCGGCAGAGTGCGAAACGGACTTGCGCATGATAGGTTTCGTACATTATCTATAAAAAACCCCAAAAAATCATTGTTGTATGTGAGCCTCCTTAAAAAATTATTTTATTCTGTTTTAAGTATTTGTTGTTATATCGGCAATAGAAATACACCATCTGTGAAAATTTCAACTAGCTAGCTATCTCAATTCATAACATAGGTACAGCCTGGTGACAGACAGAAGGACGGACGGAAAGACGGGTCTACGGACAGACGGACGAACAGCGGATTCTTAGTAATAGGTTGCCGTTTTTACCTTTAATAAATTATCTTCAATTTATGTACATATGTATTTTATAAGATGAAAAAAAAGTAAAATAAAAAGAAGTAGAAATAATGATAACAATATAGGTAGCATTTTTGTCTCTAGTGTATTTTAGGGTCCCCTTAAAAATATACAACAGACAAATTGCTATATATTTTTTTTATCTGACTGAAGTAGCAAACGAGCATGCAGTCCACCTGATGGTAAGTGGTCACTGCCACCCATTGACATCTGTAATCAACTTCATACAGAACATGGGTTCCATCTGAAGTCAATCACAGATGCGTTGCTACTCCCGAGGACTAGGATGGTTGCCTCATGTGAAAGTGTGCCGGCAACCACACCCTTCTATCGAAACGCAGGGAATGCTTCACGCTGGAAATAGGTGTGGTGGTGGTACTTCCCCGGTCGAACTACACTAGTTCTACCACCTACCACCTATATGCTATATAATAGCTTTAAAACGGCTTTAGATATAAATAACATAACCAGATTTTTTCCCATTTAGACCTACTATAGCTGTTACATAATTCACAGTTGTCTCTGGACAATATCCATCTCACTAACTCATGTCTAGCTGTGGCTTCCGATTGTTTTCATCGCGTCCTTTGTCCGCCTAATTTAGGGGGCACCTTTGTACTCGGTCGGAACTATTCCGTTGTTCATTTTGTATGTGTGACAATTACACTTTAGATAATTGCCTAAAGAGCCGTCGGTAATATATCTTTAAATATTTCTAACGTTATTAGGTATATTTTTTTAGTATTATTATTATTTTATTACTCGATTGAAGCGGCAAACGTATGCAGTTCACTTGGTAGTAAGTGGTCACTGCCACCCATGGATATCACGCTTTTTGCACTCATAGCCCCACAGTAGGATTTTCTCCTGTGTCGTGGGTACCATGAACACACACAAGACGAATCCACAAACACCCAGACCCAGAAGAGAAATCTAAACTCACCATTCAGAAACCTGTCTGGCCGAGAATCGAACCCGAGACCCATTGTGCGTCAAACCGGTATGGTAACCACTCTGCCACGCGGGCCGTCAATATCTGTGAGCAACTTCAGGGAAACAATAGACATTCTATCAATTACAGATACTATGTTACTTGTGGGCTAAAATGGCCGCCTCATAAAAAAAGTGAGCATAATTTTATGTTAATATTATTTATTTAATTTGTAACTATTATATTTAGGTATATTACGTCTAATAGTAAAATATTTTTAATGAAAGAATGTAAACATATTTATTTCTACTGTGACGATTTATACTTCTAAATAGTATGTATGGTCTATAGTTGAAGTATTATATTCATGCAACATTAATAGTATTAGTCACAATAATTAAATATTGGAAGTAGAATAGTTAAACATTTTAATAATAATAATCTTTATTTGCTAAATAAGGTACAATATGGTATTACATTAATATATTAAATGTCCGCTTACTTTACCTATAAGGCGTGCAAATTGTAATATAGTGATTTTAAATTAATGAAACTCAATGCAAAAAATATGTCATATTATATTCAAAATGTCAAAATAATATTTATTCATTCCAATAAAGTTATATAATCCTAATATTCATTTATATGTCCAAGATTAAACCTGTTTGCCTAAAAAATCATTGACCGAATAGAAGTATTTTGTTGCAAGCCATTTCTTTAACTCTTTCTTAAATTTATAAAAGTACATTTCTTTTATATCTTTTGGCAAAGCATTATAGATTTTAATACACATTGCATAACAATTTTTTGTATAAAAAGCATTAACCATGAAATTATCTACAAATAGTTTTTAAAGTAACACTATCTCTGTTATTCCGTCAATATTCTTTCATTTCATTTCTCTCTTCATTCCATATTATTTAATTTCATAACTGAAAACCTTTCAAACACACTAAAAAAAGGATTTTCTACTGAATCAGACGTGCCATAGCCATCATTCCGAAATCTGTCTGGCCGGCGATCGAACCCGGAACCCATTTAGTGTCGGAATGGTATGGTGACCGCTCCACCCTGGGAGTCAATTCTTCGCACCTGGAAAACACGGTGAACTTCTCTCCCATGTGACGTCATTTGTTTGCAAACTTAATACTTTTAGAGATTATGCCACCATAACACGCCGGTAAGGAATATTTATTGCATAAATTATGCATAAAGTTTTGGACGGAGCACAACTTTCAACTGTTTAATCTTTGTGGCTGATGTGCAACAAAATGAATAGGTAAACGCACAACTTCATAAACTCTTTTGTGTTTCAATAATACTGTGTTAAAATTTTTATTAATAATAAATTACATACGCCTCAGGTTACAATATTAAAAATATTATAAGTTATTTATATACTAATCTTTCATATTTCCTTCGTTTATATGTAGACACATTTTTATACTATAGAGCTACGTATTTTATTACATAGCTATGGAGAAATGGATCCCTTTTATTAAACACGCAAGTAACAGAATAATGATTTTGATACAAAGATTTTTATGTGAAGCTGCAAACTAGCATGCGACCTTGTCTTTACGCGGTAATCCATGCATAGGTATAATCCCATTTGGTTGGTTTTATTGGATTTGATAAGGACTAAGCCGTGTGACTGCTAGCTCGACAATGATTGAAATCGCACTCCCAACTAAACAGTGGAGTTGAATACTACTTTAATGTTATCTTTCAACATTATCATGTTTTAATTCATACTAGTCTAGTATTTCTCAAATTCAATTAAATTGTATTCATTTTTAAGTTATACCTCATACCAAATACACCCGTTAAGGGTAAAAAGATGTTTAATTAACTAAACTGCATTTTTCATAATTCATAATAATTCATAATTCATAATTCATAATATATTTATTGTGGAACATAGGTACGTAACAGGTGTTATAATATTTAGATAGGTACAGAAAATGTAATCTCTATGTCCTGCCTCACTGGGCGTACAATAAGATTGGATACATGCATGTCAATAATATTAATGAAATTAAACAATATTATAAAATTTAAATAAACTTAACTAACAACACACGAATGAATATATAGGACCTATTTATAAATTATTCATTTTATTCATATTTAAATGTCAGCACTTAAAGTTTGTTAGCAATTTGTCATTCAAAAATTCGTCAATCTTGTAGTAACATTTTTCTACTAGTAGAGAAGTGAGCTTATCTTTGAAGATGTCTATTTTAGTGATAGTTCGTATGTGTAAAGGTAGATTATTATATATAACAGGAGCTTTACAAAAATAACTTTGCTTATATAAATGGGTTTTGCTCATTATCAGCTGCATTTTATTTTTATGTCGTTCCCGCGTCGAAAATTCAAAGTACTCTAGATTTGATTTTATAAAAATTGAACATTCTAGAATATAAAGAGACGGCAATGTTAAGACTTTTAGGCGTCTAAAATGAGGTTTACAGGATTCCGTAACATTTATCTTACATATTGATCTTATACATTTCTTTTGGGCCTTAAATGCTTTATCCTTATTCGTTGAGTTTCCCCAAAATATCAAACCGTATCTGAGTGATGCGCCAACGTATGCATGATATGCTGTTAAGACCGTTGACTCATGGACGATTTTAGTGAGGTTCCGAAGAACATACGAAAATTTTCCTAGTTTCTTACAAACATGGTCAATATGCTCTTTCCAGTTCATTTTGTGGTCAATATGTAAGCCCAAGAAAATAGTTTTCTTCACTTCTTCTATAGCAGTTCCATCAAAATTAATATTAAGTTTATTATTTTCATCGTCCCTCTGTTTAAATTGAATTATTTTGGTTTTATTTAAATTGATAATTAGGTTATTATATTCAAACCATTTTATAATTGATGTCAATGAGGAGTTTATATTATCTCTAAGATTTGTCAAGTTTTTATCAGTGAACAATATAGTACTGTCATCCGCAAACAATGTAATTTTATTATTGGTTACTCGGGGCAAATCATTAATGTATACAAGAAATAACAGTGGACCCAATATACTTCCTTGCGGCACACCATAAAAAACATTCCTGTAATCTGATTCGTACACTTTTTCAGTCTTTGTCTTTATACACAATCTGCTTATTTGTGTTATTTGCTGTCTACCTGATAGATATGATTTTATTAAATCGTTCGCCTTACCTCTAATGCCATATGAGTATAATTTATCTAATAGTATTGTATGGTCCACGTGGTCAAATGCCTTTGAAATATCCATAAACAGTGCTAAAACAGGTATTCTTTTATCCATATTATGCATTACATTCGTAAGGAAATTGTATATGGCCATATTGATAGTTTTGCCTTGTCTAAAACCAAATTGTTCCTTTATGAAAATGTGATTTGATTCCAAAAATGTATATATATTTTTGTAAATAACTTTTTCGAATATTTTTGCAAATATTGATAATAGTGCTATAGGACGGTAGTTACTAATAAGGCATGGATCATCTTTTTTAAACAAGGGTTTAATTATAGATATTTTCAATAGGTCTGGAAATGTACCGTTTATAAGACTTAAGTTTACCAAATGAGATATTACTGGAGCAATTATAGTTGATACGTATTTAATGACCTTTGTGGTGATTTCGTCGTAGCCATGGCTATTCGTATTTTTCAGAGAATTAATAATAATTTGAATATCATAAGATGTTACTGGTGTCATAAAATTTGGTGTCATTTAAAAGTAATAGCGGGTATTATGTGTTTCCACAGAATACATTGAATGTTCTATTTCGTTTATTATGCGTTTGTGTCAAATGCGCTTAGTGTGAGGAATGTGTTTTTAGTTGATTTATGTTTTTAGTATTATTTGAAATTAATATAAGCATTCCATAATCCTTCTCTAAGTACATCAATTATAACCGTGTGTAATTTCATACTCTTTTTTTCGCGGCAAGTTTGCTACTTCAAATTATTAAAAAAAATAGAAAGGAAACCGTTGCAACCCGACAATCTTAAGCACTTTTATGGAAGAATATCTTATAAGTAGATGGAACATTGTTTAATTAAATAGTAGGATTAAACTAATAATGCCTACAAATGCACCGTTCTCAGGATTGTGTGTTTAGCAATTTCATGCCATTCGCATCCGTAATTCCGCATGCCATTCTGTATTAATGCATTGTTACATGTGTTGCAGAAGTTTTACAGCGTCTGAGCTTCGGAACAGTTTGATAACGATGTAAATAAATAGATAATATAGAAATAAATATAATAACTATATTGCATCTATTTATATATCTTATATAGAAAATTATTATATTAATACGTGAAGCAACAACTTGTGGTGCATTTTTTAGTAATATTTCGCAGACGGATTAGTATGAAATTTTACAAGGTTATAGCTTTTAAATTAGCTAATTAAACCTCTTTTTATATATAACGGGTGCGTTTAGAATTACTTCAAAATTATTACATTTTATTTGAATTTGAAAAATATTCGTACTACTTTGGATAATGTGAAGTTTAATTTTTTAATTTAAATTACGGTCGAATTTCGACCGATGTGATGGGTGACTAGTTACAATAAATGAATAATGATAATAAGTGGCAGGCGAAGCGTAATGAGACCAAATGTAGGTTTAAAAATAGAAGTAGAATATTTAGGATATTTACTATGAAATATTTGAGTAATTGATATTTACTAATGTTCTATATTTGCTTCGGGATTACAATGCAAAAAAATTGTTAATAACAACAAATATAGAATTGAGATTTCCGCATGTTAAAAAGTAGTTAAAGCTCGACGACTTGCAATACAATCGAAAAGCATAAAGACTTTATTGTCTAGCACTTTGATTAAACGAGCTTGAAGCGAGCATGATTTTACAATAAATGGAAATACGTGTAGGTAAGGTCCTACAAACTTATCTGTGCGTACTGTGCGCCACTAGCAATCTTAGGTGTCGCTATATTGTCAAAACTATTTAAGAAGCGTAATTTAAATAATGGACACAGAGCGGCATATAAAACTATTGTGCAATATTGAGTTATTTAATTTTTTACATAGTATTACGCGTCTCTAAGTAATATGGTAAAAATAACACTATTATTTCTTAATTAATTTGAAGTCCACTTTTAATCATGAAGTCTATTTTTGTTATTTTGTTCAATTAACGTATAAACAAACACTTTTTACCTGGAGAAATTATGAAATTGCAGGAAGAAATTGGTGAAACTGAATTACAATAGAGCACAGCTGTTTTTGAAACCGCCACCCGTACGGATAAGTTTGCAGGACTACATAATCGTTGGCTAGGCTTTGTCGTTACGCCACGCTTGTCACCTGCCGCGCGGCAACCGCAACCACGTAACATGTGTCAAATGCCCGCAAACGCAGCCTTTTTCAACGTTTACAATTTTGCGGTGAAACATGACTTGAGAATTCAGTTACTTTAGTTCTTTTACATGGTTCATTTTCATTGTTAAATATTTAAAATATATACTTGCGATATATTTTAAAGTGAGGCCTAAGGCGGTCATCCATTATAGCACAACCATGAAAACATGTCAAATCATATCTCATATTATGCCTCTCAAATATCGTCGTTACAACTAAGATGATAGAATCCCTTGTAGTTTCACTTATGCAGGTAAGCATCGCAGCCAAACCATTTTGTAAATAATAACAGCTTTAACAGTTTAACGTTCAGCTTTGTTTTGATTTTAAAAACGTGGTAAGATGGACATACTTATCAGCAGCGTTTAACTATAATCCTCAAATGTAGCTACTTATATGTAATCGACCAGAGTTAGGATTCATGGGCGGCAGCAAGTATTTACTATCCGTTGGACTGCATGCTCGTTTGCTAGACGCTACTTTTCTACTTCGATCATATGAAAAAAATCCTCATATGTCTATTAGTAAAATTGATAGAAGTTTTATCTCAGGTCGGTCCGTAGATTCGATAGATAGGGAGATAATCTAAATGGATAATTGGGTTCGATAAAATGGCTTCTGAAGCTTACCAATCAAACTAAACGAGACTGAATGAATAGTTACATTCTGCTTTACATACAAAATTACTAACTCGTAGGGGAGATCGGGGCTGGTTGTTACACGGGTAGGTTGTTACAGTGGCAACTACTGTTAAACTGAGAACGCTATAATGCGGTAGTAAGAGATAAACAACGCTGCCATTAGCGGCAGAGCCATTGGCGCCAGAGATTTGGCGCATTTGTGGAAGGAGCTCGCACGTGTCCTCAAAAAACTGCAGGTTTGTAACTTTTTCCGATTTTTAGTACAGGTATTGGTCTACAGCCTTTTATGTAAATAATTAAAGGGCGTGTGTAGTGTCGATGTTGCATCTTTATACTTCCCTTCTGAGATGAAAATGCGTTTATAAATTTATGTCAGTGGGTGTTTGTACTACTTAACGCTAAATGATTAATTTTGGCATTACGACATATTTTATGTCATAAGTCGTTAATTATACTTCTCCCAAAAATTAAGGGAGCTGGAACAAAATTACAATTTTTGGGTTCAAAATGCGACAACTGAAATGAATTTACATTTAAGAAATATATCCATAATTTTAATTTATATTTTTCTTTAAATCGTCTTAAAAGTAAGTTTAGTAATTAAATTTTGTTAAAAGGTTACTTTAATCTAACTTAAGATTTAATGAAGTAAAATTTGTAGATATTATATTATGTTACTTAAATATCAACTACCTGTAATGACTATTCGTAATAAAAATATTTTATTAACTTTGTTTTTTTGTAACATTTTGCTCCGTGCTGTGTAACAACCAGCCCCATATATATATGCTGGGTTAAAAGTGACAACTCTCTTTTTTTTAGAATTTCTTGATTTTTTTCATCGTGTTATACATAAAAATGTTTGAAAAAAATGAATAGTAACTTATTTTAACAAAACCATAATCAGGAAAACAACGGAAGATATGAAAGATATGAAAATAAATTACATCTTAATTTTTTTATGTGTTATTTATAAGTGGAAACTTTGCTGATTTTTGTTAGTTCTATGTTTAATAAGCTGTATGTACTGAATATTGTATGTTTCCCAAATAAAAAAATAATAATAAAAATAAAATATATGACACTTTAAAGTTAAAATGTAACATGTTAACAACCAGCCCAAGTCTTCCCCAGTTAGCCAGAGTGATGCTACGACTGAGACCTCTACTCACTCGGTGTGAACATCCGTACCCAGTAGTGGGATAGTAATACAATTAACAACAAAAGGCACGTTATCACGTATTCATCAATTGAAGCAGTAACGTAATTATGCGTTACGTAATAAATATAAAATAAAATATAAAATAAAATAAATTTACCAGGCAACGGGTAAAAAGTAAACAGACATTCGTTTTACATTTTTGTTTGGATATTATGTAATGACTTTGTCAATATAATTGTGTATATGTAATTAGTCATGGAAATTGACGACACATTCATAAAAGTATATTAATCGGTCCGCCATCCGTTGCTACTGTACCTAATAAGTCCGTGGATGACAGTGTCCACATACCGTTAGATGCACCGCATGCTACATGCATGCTAGTTTGTTATTGAAATCTTATAAAACGACTTCAACACGCCTGTCGTAAAGGAGGATTAGTCGTGGCGTTGATACCATAGCAAGCGAAACAAACAGTTTCATTCCCATTAAATCCTCTGCACCTGGGTCATTCAAAATGTCACATAGTGTACGCTGAACGTGTATACCACACCGCACTCACAGTTTAACATGTCATATGTCATACGATCTGCATAATTATTCAGCTGTCGCGTCGGAGCTGACATGATGTATACCGAAACGGTATGTTTGAATGGATTTTCGCTTATAAAACGAAAAAATCTTATGAATGTAGTTGTTATAAAATTGTTTTTCATCTTCATGTATTTATTTTGGGCTGGAAGGAAAGTCTTTCTGTCGTATTTTAAACGTTATAACTACACTATTCTTGCTTGGACGCTAATTCTAGCGTTTTTTCTTTAATAGCTGCATTCAATTTATACAGCTGATTGTAGTTCAAATCCGCATTGATTGTTTCCTGTCCTACTACAAACAAAGCAGAACTTTTTGTTGATGGACACTTGGTTGGTGGTTGGTGATGGTTTTGGAACTGTTGTTAATGATGTTCCTGGTTTACATTAACATTTTTCAGTCAAGTCAGTCAGACATTTCGTCAAATTAGATGTGATGAACACATTCTTATACAATCAGACAATTTTTTTTCCGTTTATTCATATGGATCGCAAGCACTTTGCTTTAACACAAACCCAAGATATTAATGTTTAAATCCCAACAATTGTGGAATGAACGCTAAACTCTTCTGCCATTTCTTGACTTATTGAATCTGGATTATTATCAAACATGGATAAATCATCATAATCGATCTTAAATGATCGTCCAGATCGATCACTTTCTTGGACGATCAGATCCCTGGAACGAAATTTGGTAAACCATTTTCAAGAAGTACGAACTTTTGCAATATGTTTTCCAAATAACGCACATATTTTCTTACATACAACCCATGTATTTTTCGCTTACTGGCATTTTTTTTACTTTAAATATCACAAGTAAATGATGATCGGTAAAAAAGGAGTTCATTTATATTATACAGCTAAAAACAGAAAAATCTGAATAACACATTAGCGAGATGTTTTTTTTTCCATTTGCAAAAAAAAACCTGTCTAAAAAAATATTAGCATTACGTAGTCTTTGGCTACATCAACTATAACCCTGCGTAATTTCATGCTCCTCCGTCTGCTGTAAGTATCTTAAAAACGGTGTGATCCGTTTTTAGTTTTTGATTCACGTATTAATATATAGAGGCGGAGAAAAGAGAAAGAGGCGGACGAAGCCACGGAAATAACGTAGTAAACAATAATTATAAACGTCGCCTACACAACAAAATAAAACTCAAGGATCTTTCCATCTGCTATAAAGTTTTGATGGAGTAGGTAAGACTCGTAGCATAATGATTTACGGCTACTTAAGAAGTACTATTCGTTTTAAAGATCGCGTTTGTTTACAAAATGTTTTACTCCTTAGTTAATATGAAATACTATTTGCTTTGGATGTTATTTGTTCAAAGCAAACAGATGTTGAATTTATGAATAACATTACACGTATGTGAGAGATAACATTGAGAGAAGTATCGAAACGGTCGTCTTTGAGAGCTTTCAACTAAATAAACTTCTGCTCGAAGAAAATCGTAAAAGTTTAACCGCACCGGTATAAAACTGGTAATATTTACGAATGAGTACAAAAAACAATTTGACTTTACAGCTGTACGGTTAGTGTTTTTAAAAACATTTTTGCAAGTTAAAGTAATGTAGCTGTATAAGAAAATATCATCCTAAAGTATTTCTCATGTAAATTTTCAGAAAACATAGGTAATATTTGTACAAAGTTAAATAAGCAACTAATTAATAATAACAAAATAATTCAATATCTTTTTCTGTAGGTATTTGTCAACGTTTTTATTCTTAACTAGCTAAACCCCACAGCTTTGCCCGCGCTAAAAAAATCGATGTATCGATTGTCCCATGGGAATAAGATTTTTCCCACAGTAAAAAGTAGCCTATAATTATGTTAATTCAGAATGTCAGCTAACTCCTTAAAAAATATGAAAATCGCTCCAGCCGTTTAGACGTGAAGAAGTAACAAACATACACACTCACACACTGTCGCCTTTATAATATTAGTATGACTAGTATGATATTAGTATGATGATTTGTTTAGTAATTAATAAACAGTTAATTCCTTAAATCCTTAATAATGGTTTTGGCCCAATTTTAACAAGTAGATAAAAAAGAAACTTGCTTTTATTTACTAATCAACATACAAAATTAAAAAAACGTTCAATTAACATACATCATTGTTTTCGGAGACTTTCTCGTGTGTAGATATTCGTGGGCACAGTACATACATCACTAGTTATTACAGCCATACTTAGATAAATTTGTCTTTTAGTTCTTGTTCATTTTACTGGCTTGCTGTTCTTATATTTGGTGGGGAAACAGGATAGAAGTGAAAAATTAATGTGCTACGACGTCTTCTTTAACATAAATGTTTCTTCTTCTCTACAAAAATGAATGTTTCTCTGTATGTCCTCTTTAGAATCGTAAACTATTCATTCGATTATGTGATGATCTTTAGCAAAGTGGTCATTCGTGAGCTCGCGAAGGTTTCTCGTGTATTTTTTTTGTGATGGCGTAGCGACGCGCGCAGGGTACAGCTAGTTGACTATATAAGGCATTGTAATATAGGTACATTACATGATTGTCATACGGATCGAGTTGCAATATACTTTACAATGATCAGCGAAAATTAAATAATATAAGTATTTAAATTATTAGGCGATCATTTTAGCATTCACGTGTGGCAAGGTTTCTGTTAATGACTACATGTGAAACTATTGAGTAGTAAGGTTTTCTGTTCCAAGTGCATCTGGTTACAGACTCAAAGCTTGTTGTCTACTTCAATTCTATAATATAAATTAAATAAAAAACATGCGTGCGTACAAAGTACACATGTCAGAAGTGAAACTTCTTTGGCGAACTAATTTATAAATCTTTTTTTTTTTTTTTTTTTTTTTTATCTGACTGAAGTAGCAAACGAGCATGCAGTCCACCTGATGGTAAGTGGTCACTGCCGCTCATGGACATCTGTAATCCAACTTCATATAGAACATGGATACTATCTGAAGTCAATCACAGATGCGTTGCTACTTCTGAGGACTATGATGGTCGCCTCATATGAAAGTGTGCCGGCAACCACACCCTTCCATCGAAACGCAAGGAATGCTTCACGCTAGAAATAAGTGTGGCGGTGGTACTTCCCCGGTCGAACTACACTGGTTCTACCACCGTCAAAATCTTGTTTATATTTATACAAATCTAAAACTTTAAATTTCCAAGATTAAGAGGAAGGGAAAAAGGCGTGATACGACGTTCGCTCTGTCTCACTTTTTCGCTCAATCTTTCTCATTAGCTTGCTCCCTACCCTCACTCCACGGCTAGTTGCTCATGCTACGTTCGCCCTATCTTACTCTCTCTCAATCGGTCTCGATCACTCTCTCTCTCTTTTCCGACACTTCCGTTGCATACCGGCGTGACGTTTCATCTGTAAAAATTTTACCCTCATGCGCCTAAAGAAGTTTCACTTCAAAAATAACAAAGTTTCCGTGTCATGTCAACTTATTACATTACTTAATTCAGCTACCCCTAAATACTGCCGGTGAAACGAATGAGAGCCATAAAATTGTACTTCCTTAAGAGAACTTACCTTTAATATCCCTTAGTCCAAGTATTATTATATTGCCTACTAAAAGCTGCTTCATCTGAGTACTCCAGTAAGATAGATACATGTTGCATAGATACAAAGTAGTAATAAATATTTAGTGATTTACGTTTAAAACAAAATAATAAGTTAAATTTTATTTACATTTTTGTATGCAGTGATGATATTCATAATCATTTATTTAACTACACTTACGGATTAAGCAAACCAGTATTAAATGCACATTGAAAATAGATTTTATACATTTAATATAATTTTTATGTAGCCATTATAGTTTAAATAAATGTAATATGGATTAATTTGCGAATATAACCCGGATAATCGTATTAACATCGGTTATATTAATCGAACGTAAACATCGAACATGTACATTTAAAATATTCTAATAAAAAATAACACTTAGGTACACATATTTATGTTATGAACTTAATCATAAATTATACAGACTTCACATTTCATTTAGTTTTAAAGGTAATAGATGGTAATAAAAAAAGTAAATGCATCCCTATTTAATTATTACTTCAAAAAGTAAACTGTTTAAATTATTATTAATTACTGTATTAGGTTATTAGGTTATTAGCGGTAGGTACCTACTAGATAGAATCTGTGTTCTGTATGAAGTTGCTTACAGGTTTCCATGGGCGGCCGTGTCCACTTACCATCAGGTGGACTGCATGCTCGTTTGGTACTTCAATCATATAAAAACATTCAATGTCTTACTATGAAAACACAACGTCAAAAATGCCAGGTGTATTTTTTCAAAATACCCGTCATTGCCTTTAAGTACAGCTTAGCTAATTATACCTCGTTTTACTTTTAAGGAGTACATTAAAAATAGCTTGAAAATTATTACAATTTATTTGAATTTGAGAAATATTCGTGCTACTTTGGACAATATGAAGTTTAGTTTTTAATTTAAATTACGGTTGAATATCGACCGTTGCGACGGGTGACTACATACTAATACATAAAATATATATAGGAAGCTCTCAGCATGTTCATTTGACCTGTATCTTCAATGCCGATATGTAGTATGTAACAAGCGCCTCATCTCAGCCGAGATGCTGCCTTTCCCGATCGGACTACCCACGGCTCGCTGCCTGCCGATTGGGAAAGTGCAGTGACCCATAGTATTTATCAAGCGATTAGAGCTGAGCCTTGCCTCCGCATTTTGCACAATGTTATTAATATATAATAGCTTCGATGGGTTCGAGTAAATGGATCTAGCTTTTACAGTTTATAAAAGATAGTATATAAAAATATTTTTCTTCATAAAGCTTTTGATATCATGTTATTTCAACAACTTCAACACTTCAACTCTGTCTTCTGTAATTCAACATTTAAACACTGTCTTAATCAACGAAAAGTAAAATAGAACTATTGAAGTAAACTTAATCAACCCTTAAATTCAAGTTATCTTTATGAATTCTTTACCAAATAATACGAGTATTAAACGATAGAAAAAAAAATCATTTATTTTATTATGTGACGGGCACTAACGATATCATATAATTTCTGTTCTTAATTGTCTGACGATATTGTGGCGACCTCCCGCAACTCATCAAAAGATGGCGCTACTAGTATACTGCAACACGCTATCGGAGTATTATGAATACCCCGTATACAAGTTCCGAACATCAACTGTCGGAGCACGGCCGCTCCCCAGGCATGATCACCTAGCCTGGCGGGAGATATCCCTTTGCCAAAATATTTGGACCTTTTGACGTATATCTTGTAACGGCGGAAATATCTTCAACAAAAGTTAAAATATCTCGTTACATAGCAGAATGTATAGTTTTTGTTATATTATCACTCTGAAATCATAAATTATTCATTGTTTCTAGCTTGTCTACAGTCGTTAATTTTGAAAACAATTAAGCTGCTTTGCAATTTAATATAAAGTTTCCGAAAATCGATTTCAAAAATATTTTTAGATACCGAAAAATAAAAATTCTTAGTGCAGACAACATTAAAACCTGATTCAAGAACGATTTGCCACGCACGAATGGGTCATTATATCTCCTTGGTAACAATTGAATACCCACTTTAGTGGGAAAACGTCGTAAAGAACTGCAATTTATTTTAAAGGATCCTTCGATCGAAAACTTTACGATCCACTGTGGGATTCGCGGACTGTTACCCGATCGCTCTTAGAGGAAAATCCAGTTTAATGAAACTTTTATCTTTATAGATATAGTTGAGAAACGTTGCTCCGAAAACGTTGCCGAGAAGGGATGGTGTCTTTAGCAAAAAATGCAACCGTGTAATATGTTCCTTTTGAGACAGAAATGTTTTTGGTAAATATGTGGCGTAAAAATGTTATATTAACATAATAGTACTGAGCAGTGATAGTTGAAACTTGCCCTCTCGGGCGGGAGGTCCCAGGTTCCAGGTTCCAGGTCCCAAAACCAGGCCACCTGGCGCATCACTGATTTTCTACAATTATGTGCGTATTAGAAATTAATTATCACTGCTTTTCGGTGAAGGAAACCTACACACCCGAGAGGTTTTCAATAAGAACAATCTTGGAGGTGTGTGAAGTCCACCAATCCACACTTGGCCAGCGCGGTGGACTATGGCCTAAACTCTCTCATTCGGAGAGAAGACCCGTGGCCAGCAGTGGGACAATAATGGGTCGACGAGAGAGAGTTACCAAACTACACATAGGTAGAATCGTTTATAATCATATTTCAGAATACATGCTGTATTACATGCACATAACAAAACTTCGTAATTAAGTCATTAAAATCTCATTAGTGCATTTTCTCTACATTACGAGTATCAGTATTTTTCAAGTATTTTTATAAGGTTGAAGTAGCAAACGAGCATGCAGTCCATTTGACGAACAGTGGCAACTGTGATTTTAGACTAGTATTATCGCGAAATTGATACATTTTAACACTTAACAATTACTCACGAGATGCGGTTTATGAATTGTCAGAATTCTTTTTGCCGATATTTTGACCCAGTTGCATGGATCGTGGTCACGACCAAACGGTTTGGCGGCATACCGCATATCGTGAGTACCCGTTAAGTATTATAAAGTGGCAACTGTCTCCGATGGGTATATGTATCCAGGTCCATATGGACGAGGGTTTCTATCTGAAATCAATTATGGATGCATTGCCTATGCTGTGGGTTAAGATGTCGCCTTAATAAGTTATTCACAATTATGTTCTACCTTCTACCGAAATGCAAGAACTGCTTTAGGCTAGAAATAGATGTGGCGGTGATATCTCCCTTTAAATTATACTAGTTCAACCTTATAAAAATACTTATAATTTACAAAAGTACTCAGAAGACACAGATTTTAATTTGTAGCATACTCAAATATTTTATTTTATTAACGGGGATATGAAAGATAAATTCTTCGAAGTCAAATTTTACGGTTTTCATTCGTTTTACAGCTTCATTCGTTTTGCGGAAGCATTTAAAGATAGTTAAAGTTAAGTAATGCTATATGGGTGTATTTCACGATAATGTTATTTAAGTAATTACTTTTATAGTAAAGGAGAGGATGAAATATATTAAATCTGGTATTATTGTCCTCTGCCAACTAAGTGGAGCTCAGGGCATTTATTTACTACACTACTCTAGTGTATCCCCAGTACTCATATTTTCAAAAAGGACTTTTGTAAACATACGTAGTATCGCAAGTTGTTTAAACCGATCATAGGCCTTCTACGTGTGAGGTGGTTCACTTTTATTTGAGGCGACCATCTTAGACCTTGGGAGCAGAAACAAATCTGCGATTGACTTCAGGTAGAATTCTTGTTTTATATGAAATTGCTTACCACTATTCATGAGTTGCAGTGACCATATGCAATCAAAAAAAAAAACAAAACAAAAGAAGGTAGTAGAATGAAAGTTGTCGACATATGTGACATTCAGAATTAGTAGTTAAAGGGGCAATGGCCTGGTTATGTCGTTCGTAGGACAGATAGCCGACGAATTAGGACGGTTTACTCGCATACAGAACACGAGTAGGAGCAAAGCACGCCACCGCCAGGTGCAATGATAACCTGGAATTATAACAGGTAACCGCTTCATTCAGACGATTTGGGATCGGTCGGAGTGGCACAAATTACGAGACATTTATCTCTACCAGTGAACAATTTAACGCAATTAGATAGTTATTAAAGATGATTAATTACGCTGACCACTATCGTCAATCTTTAAAAAAAATAATAGCAGAACATATTATAAGTAGCAAGAAGAGAAAATGTGTTAAGCGACATTAAAGTAACGAAAAGCGAGTCAAAGTTTATCTGAATAATTGACCGAAATGCGGTTCCTTTGGCGAGTGGGTTTTCTTTTAGAGCGAATAAAATATTCGGATAGAATATAGAACAGGGAAATCTGTGCCGAGGTCCTACGGGAGACGTAGCCGGTGCGCCTAATGGCACGGCAGGGGACGCGTGCCTTGAGACTGGGGCCAGGGGACAGGGGACTGTGGCAGGGGACGCTGCCGGTAACAAACAGCCTCCTGTGGATTTTTTCCAATTTATTGCTAGCACCGCTGCGACTAAAGTCGTAATAAATTTACACGAATTCTACCGAATGGGACGCGATTTATTTGGCACATTTCGCTTCTGCATAATAATTTATTTTGTCTTTCTGCAGTTACGTTATTATTTTTACTGATATTTTGAACACGAATAAGCAAGTAAGTAGTAAAAATACTTGTTACTGTCTTAAAATACCTAGGTAATGTAAGACTAATTATACTATGTAAATGAGAAGGAAACTGTAAGTTGGTGCATTTAAGACCATTTTTACAGGTTGCTGAATTACTATATTTTCCTTATATATATTATATAATATATACATAGTATATACATAGTATAATACATAGTATATCGGTATTCCTTATATGTTGAATAGGCTAAAACGAAAGTGAAAAATGTGGTGATAAAGCATACTAGTGAGAGAGTTAAAGAAACATTCTCGAGTTTATTTTAAAAATACATTTATAATATTACAAACTGTAATGAATACACAAAATGCAAAATAAGTTTAAATCACATAAAACTAACTTGTTTTGGTTAACTAACAGTATTTAATCAAAATTTGCAGCTTTGTTTATACAATGTTCGTCGTTCGCACTTCCGCTACTTAAACTTTCCTAACTTTTCACTACGTCCGCTTTTCATTCAAATAAATTCCATAAGCATATTACATTAATTATATTGAATACCTGATTTAGTCACAGTAGCCGCTTTAAACTATATATTCATATATAAAAAATATGTTCATTCTGATTGATCTCAAAAAACAGTGATTGGAGAAACACGGAGAACGAATAATAATACAATTTTTTTTGCACTTTTTATGTCTGTCTGTTCGAGTGTGTTTTTGAAATTAATTTAAACTAAAATTACTGAAATTAAATTAATTAATTAAACATTATAGACCATATCTCACATCACCGTCAGCCATAATTGTCAACCCATCATTGTCCCACTGCTGCGCACGGGTGTCCACTCTGCGTGCGAGGTGCTGGGTCCACCGCGCTTGTCAAGTGCAAAAAGACACTGTGGTCGATATCTTTAGATAACATTATTTACTTGATTAAAATCGACCTTTATCATATGTCTTATTACCTACATATTTTAAGCGTCGGCAGAAGTTGTGGCATCCCTAATTTAAGAAGTCGGTTAAAAATTAAAAATAACACAATCAACACGACAGTTGATTTACCAATATACTCAATAATTTTTGATGGTCTAAATTGCATACAAATGTCTTGAAACAAAAAATTGATTTCTATTGTATAATATTCCTCATTATATTCATATTAGAAACTTACAATTCAATTCAGAATAGCGAAACTCAGCTTGAATATTTTTTTACGCTTGTAATCTATCATATCAGTTTCAACTTTAATCCGTGGAACTATTAATATTTCAATTCAACAAATGAAATCATAATTTGAATCCTCGTTTCCAGACGCAATTATCAAGTCAATTCAATATCCATCTATCCATCAGCCTTTACAAAGTTCACTGCAGGACATAGACTTTCCTAAATCAAAGCCACATCGACCAGTCCTGAGCCATCTGAATCCAGCGGTTTCCTGCTGCCTTCTTCAGGTCGTCAGTCCACCTGGTCAGGGAGCGGCCTACACTCCTTTTGCCCAGACGTGGCCTCCATTCGAACTCAGAACTCTATGCCATCGTTTGTCGTTCCTACGAATGATGTGGCCGATTGACTAAATTGTCCGAATGATTTCTCAAAAACTTAGTGTTATTTTTCACAATATTACGAACACATCCCAATGTGGAACGGGAATGCTTCCCACTTTTTGCAGGATATCCACTAGCCCGTGAAATAAAGCCCCAGTATTTAAATGAAACGAAACGCCCCCGCAATTTTTCGGCTTTTTTGTACCTACGGATTATTCATTATCTGCGGACAGTTACAGGTTAAAAATGCACGAATACGGTTTTTTTTATTTTGTAATTGTAAATTTTTGGAACCTGGCCAAATAAATAATTAAAACATTCCGGCATTGAAAATAAACAATAACATATGGAATATTGTTTATGTAGACTGTCAGCGGCTTACATAATTTTTATTTAACATGTAGATAAGCGAACGTTTGAAATAAAGTTATTATTTTTATTAACCCGGTTTTATTTTTTTAACGATCCGCGTGGCGGAGCGGTGACCACGCCGCGCCGGTCTGACACGTGATAGTGGGTTCTGGGTTTGATTCCAAGCCAGACGAGTGTCTAAATGATGAATTGAGATTTTTGTTCTGGTTCTGGATTTTTGTGTATCCGTCTTCGTATGTGCATGGCACCACGCCATAGGAGAAAATCCTACTGTGGGGCTGTGAGCGTAGAAATTGTGTGTTTATTCCTACAATATAAAGAGATCTTTCTTTCTGCACTTCCTGAACTTTTAATAACCGGATTTGAAAACGGTTTGGATTTTAGTACTGAAAAAAAAACAATTGCATAGCATTTTTTAACAACTTATGCAATTTTCTTTGATACTATATACTTTCTCACAAGCAGCTTCAAACAAATATTTGTCCGATTTCCAAGCAGCTCGTCTCGATCCGTGCGATTTTCGTACTGTCTTACCATATACATACACGGTAAGCGAACACTCCGCCGTGCTACATGGTAGGCGGAGATGGGTTGTTAGGTTTTTTTCGTTGCAAAAATTTCTTGATTCGGTCGCCGCGCTTAAAGCCCGAAAAAAATATTCAATAGCTTAAAAAAATATATATTACTTCTGTAAACGTTTAGTAAAACAAGTAACGGAAATAAGACAAAAACGGTAAATTGAAAAGTGAGCGTTTGTGTTGCTGGCACTTAAGAAAATAAAGTTTTTCGACCATCTCGTCAGCCGGTGTTTGATTGTACGGATTAATTGTGTTTCATGGTTCGTTGGGACTCATCAAAACCTCTACTATTTCTTATGTCTTCATGAAACTATTGACAAATTTCACTTTCCACTTTTAAAAGAAAGTAAATCAGCCCGAAGACGATGGTTTTATTAGAAGCCTATTTTCTTTAAAATTACACTAATTCAACTATATAAATATTTAAAGTATGCTTTATCTCCCCCATTCCAAATATTATTATAATAGAAATGGGAGGAATTAAACGTTAAATAATTATTAAAATACGCAATAATTAACTTAAACAATGAGACTCGTTTTAATCTACGCCTAAAAAGCAGTCTTCAGGTAAAGTGCTGCAGAAATATTAGTAAATACGTGCCTCAATTGCAGTTTAGATACTAAGTACTTTATTTTTGAGATATTAGATACATCAATCTAAAATAAAATCTAAATTCAAAATATCTACAGTAAAAACTGTTTGTTATTTAGGCTACTTACTTAAAACATATTTAAGACAAAAGGCAAGATCCTCGGTTCACTCAACCGTCAATGTTTGATTGAGCGGAATAATTGAGTTCTATGACTTTATCAGAGCCATTGAGGTCGCTTTTCAAAGGGTTCCTCTTACTATGGGCAGTTTATGTGGCACTCCATTGGGTCAACGGGTCTCGGGCGACCTCTTACATCGTTAGGACGCCTGAGGTTACCCGACCCGACGCAAAGATCGCTTACTTCTATCCAGTATTTATAAGGATACCTCAGTGGGGATATTCCATTAGACGAAATGTAAACAACGTAGGTACGCGTGCAATAAATTTACATCAAAAGTTTAAGGTAAACTTTTTGATAGCGTCACTTTATTTATCCTATTTATCTTAGAATCGAGAGCAGTGATAGCCAGGCTGAAACTTGCCCTCTCAATCGGAAGGACCGAGATTCAAACCCAGGCACGCACCACTGATTTTTCTAAAATTATGTGCGTATTAGAACTATATATAGAATTAATTATCACTTCGGTGAAGGAAAACATCGCGAGGAAACCTACACACCCGAGAGTTCTTTAAAAAAATCTTGGAGGTGTATGATGTCCACCAATTCGTACTTGGTCAGCTTGGTGGGCTATCCGTGCCCAGCAGTGGGACGATAATGGGTTGATGATATCTTAGAATACTCTTTCATTTGGTATAAGTATTATTAAGTTGGTAAGAAAATACGCTATCTTGGAGTTTCCGTAACATAGAGTTTAAAATGGAGTTACTAAGCTACTAATTATTATAAATTGTTACCTAAGCATGTTTGCAAAATAAATATTTAGGTTATAATGTTTTTAGTTCTTGTTCTAACAGCAACAGAAATACATCATCTGTGAGAATTTCGATTGTCTAGTTATCACGGTTCATGAGATACAGCTTCCTGATAGACAGACGGACAGACAAATCAACAGACAGACCGATGGATAGCGGAGTCTTAGTAATAAGGTTCAGTTTCTTTTTTTTTTGGATACGGAGTCTTTTAGTTTTTGTTGTTTTCCGCTTGGTGATTGGGGAGCCCACTAGTCTTATTTCTTCCGCACAAAAACTCAGGGAGAAGGGAATGACTGAAAAACAGCGCTCTATGAGATAGAAATCTTATGGCAGCATAAGCTGAGTCATTTCCTTTTGCCTTATATCTAACATACATTTAAATTTGAAATTATTGCTATGTATTTATATTGTAATTCCTTTATGTTTTTTGTTTTACCTGTTGTCATTACTAATGTTTTAAGGCAATAAACGAGTTTATTATTATTATTATTAAAAATGTACAGTTTAGTAATGGCTTGCAATTGAACATGTATTATCTTTACACGAGAAGGAAAGCGACAGTAACATTAAACTATAGTATATGGTCGGTTAATAACTCTAGTCAATCAAAAATAACTATTTAAAATTTAAAACAATATAGACTTCGTATATTCTTAATACCTATGTGGCCTCTTTTAATAATACGTATATGTAAATTGGTACATGTAGTTAACTTTAAGTAGTCTAACTAATATTTCATACCCATAAATACTTCATGAAGATTGGAGTATGTCCGCTCACCTGAAACCAAAAAAAAAATATGTAAATGTCAGATGTTATACCATCAAAGTCTTACGTCATATCGCACTTGTACTTCAAAAACTACTTTTTTAGTATGCATCATACGAAGAAGTAATAACTTTTTACTATACAAAAGTAGCGAGTGATCGTGCAGTCCACCTGATAGTATTACTTAGCACTAGCATAGTATAACTTAGCATTGATTAGCACCTATACTAATGAACATAAATGAATCGGCTTTTAAGATTAGAAGGTCCACCACAGATGCATTACTTTCCTTAATGCCTCAATGGGAAGGCCTTGTAAACATATTTCTCCCTTATCACACATTCAAACACCAACACAAATGCATTTCAGTGTTATAATTCGTTCTAATTCTGCTACAAGGCAAAGAAAAGACAAATTCCATGGCAGACTGGGTTCTACCTACTGTTCTCACATGCACTTGGTTATGGGGGTTATTATTATGGGGCTCGACTCCCAGCCCGATAGATATTTAAATCATGAATATAGATTTATGTTTTGAGTCTGGGTGTTTATGTATTCAACACAGAAAATAACCAAAAGCGGCACTTTGAGTGTGAATATCGTTAACGGTTCTACCACTTTCAAAATTATTGCTTTAACAGCTATTTGAGCATCAAGCAAAATCGTTTAAAAAATAATAATTTTAAAGATACTCAGAGTAAAATGTCCATAAATCTACTATCGTATAAATGCTATACCTATATAGGACAATAATGTTCTCCGACGATAAATTTAACGCCCTTCGGGTTCTTGGTAGCTTTGAAACTGTGAGTAGGTTTTTCGGGCATCTGCCATTTGACCTTTACAGCTTTAGTCCTGAGGGTATATAAAACTAAAGCCTTTAACTTCTCTCCACTCTTTGTTACAGATAGTAATAAAACTATCGTAATAAATAAGTTATGTAAAATGGCTGTTATTGTCTAAGCTTAAGCTTATTAGAATACCAAATGTCAATAATGTTATTAAATCAATTGTTATAAAAACAAAAACCCGACTATTAAGCGAATATTATCGCAGAATTTATAAATTTTTTTTACTTAATGGGTATTCACTATATGCGATTGTTTAATATTCATTTACAATTCTTTTTGCTGATATTTCGACCCAGTGGCATCGATCGTGGTCACGGCGAATCACGAGAGTGATTTCGTGAGTTCCCATTAAGTAATAAAATGAAAAAACCCGACTGTTTAAAACACAATAACCGGTACAGTAAAAAACAAGTTCTATATTAATAAAACAATGTATTTATATTTTATAGGTACTCGTACTATGAACGCGATGACAAACGCAGTGTTGGTAATTATATCAATGATTTTCCCTCCTAGTTAATTAATTGGTTATCGTCACACTAAATCTGTTCTTGGAAGTGACATTCGATATATTGCTTTCCAGAAATTCAATACATCGAATGTTATGAGCTTGTGTTATATTTTTATAGACATTAGAAATATGTGTGTATATAACATTTTTGTAAGGACACAACTCAAGCAAAAATAATTCTAAACATTTTTAAAACACGCTAATCTGTTTGCTAAGCTGCCAAACTGAACAACTGTTATATAAAGAAAGATACGACTATAATATACTCAACATATCATTAAGGGGTTGCGCAAACTTGTTATGTAAAGTGTTTTGACCGGCCCATCCATCTTCTAGGGCGGTTTTATCAGGCATCGCCGCAAAGCCTTCATGCTCTCGATGCCAAACCGCACTCAGGTAATGATGAAATATATGGCCTCGGTATTAAAGTTGCAAAAATGCTAAAAGTTGTATGCTGTTATTATTAACATTCTGCCTTAAATTTTTGAAGTGAAAAGTTTTAACGATACATAATAATGTGTGCCAGTTTAAAGGAGCAGTTTGCTAACAGTAACAAAATATGAATATTGATTCATTGATTTTTGAGTTCATGTGTAATGTCAATACTAAATTGTTTATTATACTCATTGTAAAAACTTGTTACATATTTCTTTTCGTAGGATATTGATAAGTCCATTTTTAATAACGTTGTTAATAGTATATTAATATGTACTAACATAATTATTTGTTGTAATGGATTTGCTCCTTACATATTTTCATACATGTACCTAAGTATCTGTAACTTAAGGTGACATTGTTTGTTTGACTTGACAAAAAAAACTGTATACCCACAAAGGGTGGACTGTTGGGGAATAAATTATACCTTGTATGATTGTAACATATTGTAAACCAACAGTGAACAATAAATTGTTATTATTATGAAATACAGGCAACGTTCCAGAATTAATGGTAAGCCATTGTTTTACCATTTATTCATCAGTTTCTAATTTGGGTCCAGCTTATACTAAAAAAAAAATGTGTGCGTGTACTAGCGTACACTCGTAAGAAGTGAAACTTCTTTATGACGTTATTTTTCAAAAAATAATTTACTATATGCAACTTTACAGAAATTGGTTAAATAGAGTTAAATTAGATAAAGTTTAATAAAAGGCTTTTATTAAACTTTATCTAATAATCTAATCTATAATAATCTATCTAATATCACGCGTGGTAGGGATAAGAAAAAGATGGCGCGTAACGGAAAAAAAAGATGGCGCGTAACAGAAAAAGATGGCGCGTAACGAAAAAATGTTACACTAAATTTTTTTCCAACCCCGATAAAGAAGTTTCACTTCAATAATGTGTTCAAAATATAGAAGTTAAACATAAAACTCCACTAGATAGATAAAAAATCCCTTGCTTTTATAAATCAAAACGCTTGTTATTCTCAGTTTATACAGTTTTGGTTTTCTTACATTTGGAGAGACGCTGTTCAGTATTGTCGACGTTAAAGCGGAGACGTCTCGTATGTCCAAAGCAAAAGAGAAGCAGCTTTTCTGTAGCACATAAATGCTTTACATTTGTGTCATGAGCGCCTGGTACAACTACAAGAAAATGTAACCAAATGTATTCTTCAGTTACTGCAAATTTTGAAAAATATGCTTTATATAATTTGTCACTTTGTAATAATTTTTGAATTCATATTTAGGTTTTTTTTATGACACGTTGTTTTATAACGTAGTAAAGGTTGTTTGATGCGCGTGTAGGAAAGCTATCCTTTTAAAAGCATGAAAAAATACATAAAAATATATTTATTGCACGTTCGTTTCTTATTATTTTAAGAAGGCGTAAGGCGTTTTATACTAAGAACCGGTGAATGTAAAATATACCCACAAAACAAATTATCGCGCTTTCTTTAATCCTAGTTCTCTCTTATTTATCTTTATACATTTATACTTATTATGTGTTTAAATATATTATGCAGAAGTTTCGATGGCAACATGTTTGTAACCAGAACGGCTGGACACATTAGATTGAAAGTTTGCAGACAGAAACCGAAAAGGCGCATAAGCTACTTTTGTCCTAAAAAATGAATGGTTCCCGTGAAATAGATCGAACGCGAGGAAAGCCGCGGGCTTATCTAGTTACAAATAAAGTGAATGCTGTTAGAAAAAAAGTTAACTGCAAAATAAATCTTAGGCCTTCGTTCAAGTGAAGTCATTTGTTAATCCTGACTTCTGAATCTACAGTTCCGTGTCGCCGCCCACTCGGGCGTGATCTGTTCCGATGCCCTCTTAAATTAATAGCATTTGAACGACAATTTCCCTACAAATATAACAAAGGCAAGCAGATAAAGGAGTCAATATGCTTAGTTGAAAGATTAACATCTTTATGTTAATCTTTCTTAGAAAAGGTAATCACAAAGTTACTAATTTGATTTTCAAAATTATTATAGAGTATACGAATAAAAGCTGTACGTCCTCTTTGAATATATGTTATTTTTTATGATCGTTTTAAATTTATGTCATATATTTTTAGTTAAAAGTGGTCAAAACCATCAGTACTTCTAAATTACAAACATAGAAGTATGAAACAGTGCAATCGGTTAAAAATACGTGAATCACGTGTTCGTTTGATGCTTCTGTCAATAAAACTAACATAGCTTTCATTTAATCCAACATTACGATATAAATTCAACACCACGCTAGATTACTTTTTGCAGTGTTAGCGTTGGATCGGAAGTTTCTATAATTCCATTCGATTTCAACGATTTGAATCGCGGATTTTATTTAAATTGCATAGCAATGTCGAACACTGCATTGCAAAGTTCGATCGCTTCGCTGTACTCGTGACAGCTACGATGTACGATTAAAACTCTTCAATTCACTGAATTACAAGTACCTACTATTTACATATTTGATTTAAGTACTCGGTCCGATAACTATTGTGTGTTCAAATGTAGGTATAATTAAATCACGACGGCGTAATGCAACAATATGTTTCAATTACCTTCACATAAATCGGATGCGGGAATTATTAATGAAGATATATTATGAGCACTTCTACGCATTGAGCTACGTAGTAGAATGAGTCGCTTTTATAATACTGATATGATAAAACGGAGGGTGGCAATAACTGTTGCATTTTCCGTTTTGTTTTATACCACCTCATTCAAAGAATACAAGGGTATTCATTTTCAAAGCGCAAAAGAGTAACTAAATTTGCAATGAGTGCATGAAGAACGTCGAAAGCTCTATTTCGAGTTACGCACAACAGGCTTTCAATTGAAAGCTAGCGGGTAAATAATTTTTCAAGTCGGAAAGCTCTTTGTTACTCGCGCAAAGCTTGTTTTCAAAGTAGTTGTTTCATAATGAAAATTTATGTTCTAGTGCAATAAACGATAGAGCTTTGTTCTCGCAGAGCGGCGACGGGCGGAGCTACAGATGTCTACTAGCTTTTAGCGGGACACAGCCCTGGTAATGGATGATACAATAGTGAAACAACAGCTAATATGCAACCAGCTAATGTTCTTTTAACCTCTGGCTCAGAAATGGAAAAACGATGTTTTTACTTCACAATACCATATTCATAATTAGTGTTTTAATCTTAACTACAACTCTAAAAACTTTTGTGTTTAGAAATAGGAAAATGCTTCCGTTTTTTCGTAGTTATGTAAATTTTGAAATGCGTATAAAGGTAAATACGAGTAAGAGCGTACTTCCGTGAATTGTATGAAACTTAAGATCTTTTTTTGCAGTAACATCCGACCATTGTTACAGTTTAGGTGTATTTTGACATTTTTGAATATTATAGTAGCAAAAAAATGCACATCTAATACTGTCTAAATCTAAAGTTAAGTGGTCACTGCAGCCCGAAGACATGTCTAACGCTATTATCTGAACTCAAGCACAAATTCGTTGCTACTTTCGAGGACTAAAGTCACCTCATATACGAGTGAGCCGGCAACCACAACGTCAAGCGTTTTACCTATGCATAAACTTATTCAATCTTGTCTTGTTCACTATATTACATTTATGTTTACACAGATCTATAACGTATATTTATGTTGTGTGATGTAGGGACTCTTAAAACGTGTCCCCTTGCTAGTAAAGGCTGCAGCAGCCTGTAATTTAATTAGGCGGCAATTTGCGCCGCCGCCGGTGAGCGGACGTGCGTCGAATGCCACTTTCCACAACAAATTTCATTACGCGCTATTGTATGCACGTCTACGGTAACATTTAATCGCTTACAGTTTCTTGGCGCCGAGTATTGGAACAACATTAATATGCAGGTTAGTGCATTATAAATTCCATTCAATCTACTCCCACTTAATCTAGCCAAACTCCCAATCAAGTATTCCGCGAGATTATGTTGTCTCATAGATGACAAATTGAAATGCCAGCAGCCGAGTAATTGATTAGCGAAGCACTTTGTTAGTCTCACTATCTGAAAACGAGGTACGATAAGAGTCGTAAATCACGGTGATAAAAACTGGAACAATAATGAACGCGCTTGATGGTAACGAATTTCTACTTGCAGCAGCCAATACGTGTCGCTACCGTTGCCTACACCTATTAAAGTTTTGGACGGTGGAGTTGGGGACGTATAATAATCTAATATATAAAATTCTCGTGTCACAATGTTCGTTCCCGTATTCCTCCGAAACGGCTTGACCGATTCTCATGAAATTTTGTGAGCATATTGAGTAGGTCTGAGAATCGGCTAATATCTATTTTTCATACCCCTTAGTGATAAGGGTTGTCCACCCTTAACATTTTTTTTTAATTTTTGTATGGCACAAAAACGTTCGCCAGATCAGCTAGTAAATTATAATATTAATTTGATTGTATTCAAGACTTCAAGTTCCCATAACTTATTTCTTGCGTTTACTTGCTTTTTGCGTAATTTATAATTATATCTGACATCGATGTTTGAATCCTATTTTTTTTTTTTTTTTGTGAACATTGATAATTTTATTAATTTTCAAATAACAATATGAATATAAATAACTTATTTTATAACTATATGTATATATAAAAGAATAACTTAAAAGGTAAAGAAAAAACAAATTGCTAAATTAAATATAAAATGCTGCATCCAAATTACTGTCCCTAGGATGAGTTCCCAGAACGCTGGCAACATTACCTCGTTGAATAGCAAGGCTAATTCGTTGACCGAGGTATGTGCCAGCTTTCTGATCATTCGTTGACTCTATCAAACGTTTGGACAGATGCTTAAAAAATAATTTAGCATTTAATCCCCACGGTCCCATAGTTTCAACGCCAAATGCCAGAAATATGTAATCTTTAATTTACTAATAATATCCTATTCGAATAATTTACTAATAACTTGTCGATCAATTGATCTAAAATATTTTGTTAATAAAGAAAGCTTTGACGGTTTTGTGCCTTTATTATGACAAATGTTTATGTCGTAATGTCGAATATATATCACATTCTATATTTAAAACTTTATCGTTCTTGTTATGATATATTTGTATAGATACACTTTTATGATACCTAATTTATTTACAAATGCAGGTACATAAAAACTTGTATGCCAAGTTTTGAGTTGGAATAGCCCAAACGACTTTGGAAGAATTCCATTTTCGTTTTGCTAAACGTTCACGGGAAGCTTGGACTCCATTCAATATCAAATTTTCTTGCAACGTCAACTTGACAAATGTGGAAACCATGTTGTCTCAGTAACGGACAAGGAAAGGAAAGAGAGAAAAGGAAATATTGTATCGGAGAAATGTTGAAATATTGCCAATTGCATGCGTCGCAGTACCAATTGATTTTGTTGCCAGCCTTCTGCTGGACGAGGAAGGAGTGTGTCAAATTGTTTTGGATTCATCCCACTGCGCTAAGTTTAGGTGCATTTGGATTTCGTTTCTGACGGCTACAATCATTTTATCATAATGTCTTGTCGCTTGTCTGCCTTAAGTATATCAAGAGAGTCATATATTGTAGCTACTTTAATTTTTATTATTATTTTATTTTTATCTGATTGAAGTAGCAAACGAGCATGCAATCTACCTAATGGTAAGTGGTCACTGCCGCCCATGGACATCTGTAATCAAGTACTTACGGAACATGGGTTCCATCTGAAGTCAATCACAGATGCGTTGCTACTCCCGAGGACTATGATTGTCGCCTCATGTGAAAATGTGCCGGCAACTATACTTTCATCGAAACGCAAGAAATAGGCGGTGGCGGTGGTATTTCCCCGGTCGAACTACACTGGTTCTACCACTTTCAATTTCAGTATATTGTAAGTAAATATCTATAGATTTATATGCTTTCTTTTACCTATGGACATTCACGGATTGTTATTTTTAGTTACAGATAACCTTATTTATTTCAGGACAAAAATGATACCTTCGCTGCTCCATCCGCTTCGACTATGTTTACTATGGTAATGACTATCTCATGTGTTAATTCAGGTCACAAACTATATGTGTGCCAAATTTTTAGCAAACTGCAATTTGTAGTTTTTGCGTTAAAGAGTAAGAAACACACATGCATGCACAAATTTCACTTTTATAATGTTACTAGCTGACCCGGCCAACTTCGTTTCGCTTAAAAGTCAAAAATCTAAAATTATCAGTATTAATCCACTATATTATGCATGTAAAAACCTTCCTCTTGAATCACTCTATTTATACAAAAAAAAAACTGCATTAAAATCTGTAGTGTAGATTTAAAAATCTAAGCATACATAGGGACAAACAGCGGGAAGCGACTTTGCTTTATACTATGTAGTGAAGATTTTTTCAACGGACAAATGTACCAACCATTATAAGTTTGAGAATTTTGCAAACATAGGTAATTTTATTAATTTTCAAATAACAATATATTAAATAACTTATTTTGTAACTATATGTATACATAAAAGAATAACTTAAAAGGTAAAGAAAAAACAAATTGCTAAATTAAATATAAAATGCTGCATCCAAATTACTGTCCCTAGGATGAGTTCCCAGAACGCTTGCAACATTACCTCGTTGAATAGCAAGGCTAATTCGTTGACCGAGGTATGTGCCAGCTTTCTGATCATTCGTTGACTCTATCAAACGTTTGGACAGATGCTTAAAAAATAATTTAGCATTTAATCCCCACGGTCCCATAGTTTCAACGCCAAATGCCAGAAATATGTAATCTTTAATGATATCTCCATATTTCTGGCACTTGCGGATTTCAGCGTCAGTCGCCACGACACCGGCTGCCCTGGAAGATATATTAATATGAGAAGGTGCCAGTGTGTCAACGCAAGTAGCGTCCCACACTAGACACCTCCCATTCTTCCAGGGGATGTGAGTTATACCGTCGGGCCTCTTGCCATCACCAAATAAAAACCAATAATGAATGAATATTACCTCAAAAACTAGCGCACTCTTAAACAGCTAATTACAGACTAGCTGTGTCCCTAGATTTCATTCGCATTTAAAAATGTAACAAAAAGTAAGTTAAAAATAAGTAATAAAATGTAGAATTGTAAATTTAAATTGTTATAATTTCGATAGAGTTGATGAATTTTAATTAAATGATGGTCGTTCCAAATGTTACTCTTAAATTAATCTAAATAGACTCATGATGAGTTAATTGAAATTCCACATTTGTTGAATAGAATAGCTACTTTATAAAAAAAACAATCTGGTTAACCAAATTTGATGAATATTTTGAACATTAACAAAACTATTTTTTCCACATTCCCAGTTTGAAGTCACTTTTTTCATTTATTAAAGGAGTTATTACAACAAGGTCAACGACTCCAATGCAATACTCCCTCAAACCCGTTGATAAGTGGGTACTTTGTCCTCTATCTTCAATTTGTACAAATGCAATTTTCTTCAGTCTCGCAATCTCTCCAGTAATGTTAACTTTGCATAAAGTGTCTTCAATGATGTGACATCGCTGGCGTTTGATGCTGTTATTTAGTTTTATTATTTCGAAATACCTTTCGAACTCTGTGTTCATATTCTTATCATTATAGAGTAATGACTTAATAAGAATAATATTTTTTTACAAATAACCTGTTTCAATACGTGTGTAAATATGACGTAGAGCTTGTATTCACTTTCTACGGCATACGTTCCTACCCATTTCTTCTTGTGCCCATGTCGTCCCTTAGCAGGGACAACAATATCTATTGTTGCTTATTTAAGCAGGAGCGTCTTCTTGATTAACATTAACACCTACTGCGGTCATGGACACGGTTGCTAGGCACGGTGACTATTGGCAAAAACCCCGCAATACGCGAGACTTATGAACAAATGTAGGCTTCAAAAGGTGGGTGGACAGCCTGAAAATTTTGATGGCATTTTGTGGGATTCATGGGGTATTGTTATAAAATTCTAAGTTTGTAGGCTTTATAAGATAAGGTTAGGTATCTTTCTTCTGACACATAGATACAGATTTTTTACTTTGTACATAAATGTAAGGTTTATCTTCACTTAAAAACTCTTTGTTGTGCTTCAGCAAATTTACTTAACATTAAAAAATTATATTGCTTAAAATTTTTGTAAACATACAAATTTTTCACACTGATAGTCTCCTGGTAATTGATTCGCCAATAGGGTGAGTAGTTTATCGCTTCCGACTCGTTAACGTCATTTTATCGTCAAACGAACCGCGCAGTACCATAGCAGATAAAGTTTATGGCGATATTTAAATGCCCTAATGAAATAACCCTTAAACTCGCTTCCGTGCTTTTACATAGTCGATAAAATAAATATGAGACTATTGTGTCAGGTGATGAACATAGTTTTTGTTATTTATTTATTCAAAATAACATGCGTGAACAATATTCTTCCCATGCTATGACGATAAATACCTAATAAATGATTCCTTATGATCTAAGAGTACACTATATTACAACCTAATATACCTATTACCCATGCTATAAAGATAAATGGAAGTTACCTTATAAATGGATGTTCTATGTTTATGATATATTAGATCCTAATATATTTAATAAACAATATTTAAATCATTGCGACGTAAATCATAATAATATAATAAAGGATGATTTATTTCCAATGTAGCAAAACATAAAAACCATTTTTAAATTTTTCATCTCTGCTCGATGGCGCCAATACTGGAAGCATCTGAATGAGTACTGACTCGGGGGAGCTTCATAATGTAATCAAATAAAAAGTTAGAATGAATAATTCATCACATAATTTAAAATTAAATTTTAGTTTTTAAATTTAATTTTTTTTAAGACCTATATAGTGAAGCAGTTCTTGCGTTTTGGTGGAAAGGTGTAGTTTTAGGCTCAAATTTATATGAGGCGACCAAACTTAGTCCTCGGAAGTAGCAACGCATCTGTGATTGACTTTAGACTTTAACAGGTGGAGAACCAGTGTAGTTCGACCGGGGAGGTACCACCACTACACCTATTTCTAGCGTGAAGCATTTCTTGCGTTTCGATGGAAGGGTGTGGTTGCCGGTACACTTTTATATGAGGCGACCATCTTAGTCCTAGGGAGTAGCAACACATCTGTGATTGACTTCAGATAGAACCCATGGTCTATATGAAGTTGATTACAGATGTCCATGGGCGGCAGTGACCACCTACCATCAGGTGGACTGCATGCTCGTTTGCTACTTCAGAGAAATAAAAAAAAAAAGATAGAACCTTACATCTGTATGAAGTTGCTCACAGATATCGATGGGCGGCAGCTTATACTTACTATCACTTTCCACTTAATATCATTCTCATCTTTATGTCATAAAAACTCTATACATATATTACCAGGGCCACAGGTTTACGACCTACGCATAAGATCGGTTAGTTTATATGGACAGTGGAAATATTAGTTGTTTTTCGTTCCATTGTTTTCATACACAGCTTATTGTTCTCGTGGCCCGCGAAATTGGAGTTTACACAATGCCGATGTCGGTAACAAAAAATACACTGCAGATATTCAAAACAGTTAATCTCTACTTTTTATTTATGCGAGGTTAACAATAAATTCACTCCGAAAATCGAGTACCCAAGTGCAAAAAATGATTCAAATATAGATAATGCAAAGTAAATAAATATGAATAAGTGTTTGTATCTTGTATTGATGTATATGTTCATTGTACTCATTACTTCCCATAAATCGTGAATAATGCATACTTACACTTATCAACACTCTCTATTATCATATTTAAGTTTATCTGTTATTGAAAAATGGGTAGTTCCAAAGAATTTCTTAAAACATCTTCAGATCAACATGAACAATATTTTATAACATAAAAAATAACGTAAATGTTTAATGGCTTGTTTTGTGGTAAAATAAGAAATATACTGAATTTTACTAAACAATCATTTTATTTTTAAATCGATTAAATTAGCAAACGAGCAAGCAGTTAATCTAATGGTAAGTGGTCACTGCCTTCTATGTATATCGCAAGCAAGTTCCGAGGAACTGTTTGATCTGGCGCCCACATCACCCTTCCTTTATCGCACCGCTCGCCGACGGATGAAGTTTCATCCACATCAACTGGACCCGTGGCGGTCTTCCACGGTTCGGTTTGCGCGCTCGTTCCTGCCGCGGACGGGCAAGATGTAAAATGTGCTTTCCCCTGAGATAATCCCGGAGTGCTATGAAATGAGGGTCTTCAAGAAAGGTGTAAAAAGAGCCTTCCTTCAAAGCCTGCGATGGATTGGCGACTCCTCTGGTGTTGCAAATGTCTATAGGTGACGGCGACTGCTTTCCACCAGGTGGCCCGTCTGACTTATCGTTAGGTCCAACTATAAAAAAACACCTTCATATAGAACAGGGGTTGTATCTGAAGCCAATTATAGATGCATTACTACTGTCGAGGACTGGTATGGTCGCCTTGTATGAAAGTCAGCTAATGAAAGTAACATCCATTTTTTTTTAATATCCGTATCGTTAGATTCAATAATACTGATTTAAGCAGGAACATTAAATTACCGTACGATGTATTATCTTATGTCATCTTAGAATTTAAAAAGTGCTAGCAATTGATGGCAACTATTTTAAAGTTATACCATTATTTTTAAAAATGATTTTTATTTGTAGTTGAAAAGCCAAAGATTCCATTAATTTGATTGTGTAGCAAAAGCCATAATAAAGCCATAATGACGAAATGCAGCATACTACACATTCCTTTTAACAAACTCTACGTATTTCATATCATAAGTAATTAAGTCATACAATTTTGATAAGGCAAGGAAATAGTGCGCCAGGAAATGTAAGGAACACAATCTGATACGTTCGTTAGCTATGTAGATTGTTTTTCGTGTGTGGATCTTGAATAATTTTAAGCTTCCATAGTTACTTGAAATTAATTTTGATTGGCTGCTGTTCTAGGTTTACCTATTGTATTACACATTTTCATAGCTAGAAATTGATGAAAAGCAGAAAAATATTTATTTTATAGTCATAGTCATCATTATTTTTTGCATAAATGTTTAGTACGTTAGAAGGTTTGTACTGAATTGGAAAGTTTGTCACATTTGCCATATTTGGCGTGTAAAATACATTTTTAAGTGTTAGTACAGCATTGTTCAATTTATGTCAATTATACAGTTATAATAATAATAATAATAAATTATTATTTCAGACAGGTGTCTGTTAGTAACAAAAATCTTATATTCTATGTTAGTTGATGCTAAAAACTAATACATTATTAAAACAATTAAACTAAAATCAAATCAAAGTCAAGTCATATTACATTATTAAAAACAATTAATATAAATAATTATTATAATTAATATAAATATAATAGAATAAAATTATGAATAGGGCATAAATTCTTTCAGAGTGTAAAACATTTTTCAACGAGCCACTCATAGTTGTTTTTTAAAATTATTTACAGTTAAATTTTTAAATTTATTTATTTGCTTTTAATAAAAATAGTATGTAACTATATTATAAAATACTTGTGTATCGTAAAACAATGGAGTTAAAATGTACTGGAGTGTGATGCATTTTCACAAAGATTTTTTAATAGCATCTGGCATCTGCGACTAATTAAATAAAATAAGGAAAGGTTTGTGATATGTATTTTATTTTGAGACTTGTCACAATGTCTCTGGAACTACATAGGCTAATACACTTACTTCTTTCTTAAATCATGAACTTTGAAGAATCCGTGTAAAAAATCTTTAGACAAACTATCACAAGAGTATCGTAGTAAAACAGAATCGCTATACGAAGCAATACACAAAGGGAAAACGCAGTGAGATTAATTCGAAACAAATTGCTGTCACAATTCCTGGTCTCGTCCATTGCAAGTCCACAAAAGGCAGGCAAAATCAATTGAAACCATAGAGTTGGCAATATTTCAAATTCCCTTTGATGCAATATTTCTTTTATCTCTTTTCTACTTCGTAACCGAGACAACATGGAATCCACATTTGCCAAGTTGACATTAGAAAAGATTTGATATTGAATGCAGTCCAAACCACTCAGAAAGTAAACATTTTGCACAATGAAGGACTTGGCGAATGACGTTTTCGGTATAAAGTTTCATCCTAAAATTTATTGGTAAAACATTGTTGAAAAGTGCTGGAACAAGTATGATTCGATTTAAAAGATACAACCACCATAGCTGTTTCTAGCGTGGAGCAGTTCTTGCGTTTCATTCGGAAGGTGTGGATGCTGGCTGAATTATATATGCGGCGAACACCTTAATCCTCAGAAGTTTCAATGCATCTCTGATCGGCTGCAGGTAGAATTCCTGTTTTATAGGCTTGTTTACCGCTTTCCTGTACTTCCGGGAACAGAATAAGGGCTACGGGATCTTCTGCATGTCGTAAGAGGCGATTAAAAGGGGCTTACGGAGTTGCGAGTGACTAGAGTGGGAGCTCGAACCGGCGGTATGTGTGGTCGCATATCGTCGTAAGGACCAGACGGAGCGGTGGGCCCAGCCGCCCGTCAACGCGCTCAGAGGATACCGGTTGCGTTCCTTTAGAGATCCCGGAGTCCGCTTTGTAGCGCCGAGGACGGCGACCCCCCCGGTCGGTTTTAGTGCGGAAAAAATCCCACATAACCCTGCGTCGCTCCCACGACGTCGGGTATCCTTAAAAGGTTTCCTCCCTCGAGAACAAAAAAAAGACAATGAAAGGGAGTGACCAAAGACCTTAAAGTGAACTTAATCAATAACAGCGAGCATAATAAGAATGTATGAATCGGAGATTAAGACCTCCGACTTTTCCGTATTTCGACCGTATTAACTACTGTTACAATGAAGCAGTGATTGCGTGCAATGTATGATTCGAATTAGATAGAAGATTGGTAAGATTGGTATGATCTATAACTATCTATGCTCCATTTATCAGCAAACAGCGTAGTGCTGCAAAATAGATAGGTACTTGCAGGGTTCCCAACTTAGGGGTTTTCCCCCCAAATTTAGGGGATAAATAAGTAGGATGGGGATTTTTTAGAGGTATATTATTTTTAGGGGTACTTTTAGGGGTCATCAGGTCAGGTTGCCGCGAAGAATTCCTATTCATAATTCATTGTGGGGGATTTTAGGGGTTTTTAATGAAGGTTTTAGGGGAATACATTTTGGAGACTTGGTAACCCTGGGTACTTGTTAGATTACACCATTACATTAATTATATATATAAGGAACATATATACGAATTATTTATTGTTTTATATGCGAAAACTGCACACTACGTTTTTCTAATAAACCAGAATAATTGCATTAAAATTTGATTACATTGTACTTACTTTTATTCTGATAAATTTAAAGACTAGAAAGACAATAACCCAAACAAGATTTATAGTATATAATACAACATGTTTTATTACAGAAGCGATATTCATAGTTTCTTGTCACATACAAACCACTATTCGTTATCGTCAAGCGCGCTCAATTGTAGCACTTTTTATTACTCTGATTTACGACTCTTATCGTACCTCGTTCGAAGATATTGAGACTAACAAAGTGCTTCGCTTTAATCAATTACTGCTGCTGGAATAGCGTAACTGGAATTTACTGTGACTGTTTCTCCAAAATATCGCAGGTTCTTATATTTATAATTAAGTGAGTTTCAATCCAGTGGACACTCATTAAGTATACATTGTTCTTGAATTTAATCTTTACACTTTACGCGCTTTTTTAAGTAGCATATAAATGTGCTATATATAGATAAAGGTGCTATAATTGAATCAATTTTCTGATGCAGAGAAATTGCAGGCATATTGCTAGGCATGACTATGAGCGCTTGAGCACCTGTGAGGCTTACGATGTGCACATAACAGCATAATTAAATTTCCTAGAGAAAGCGGCGTTTGACACACCTGTACCAGTGGGGACGCAAATATTCATGTATATAAATTACGCCTTAAGAAAAAGGGAAGACTTGTCACACTTACATTTTTTTCTAATACAAGTACAGTCACAAGAACATATGAGTTACATGACATGAAAAATCTGCAAAAAACTGAGAATGCAAGTTCCATATATTTCGACCAAACACGGGCATGGCGTGGTACGAAATAGGTATTTATAGTAATAACAAAGTTCGTCGAACTACATTGGATCCACCACCTGGTGAAATGACCAGCTAGATATAATTTTAAGTTAATACGGAAGCTTGTCTTAAGATGAATGGTGCAGACCTTTCAGTTTTGAGTGTGGATATTAGAGTCTTCCTTACCATACTCAAACCAAATTCATGCGAGGCAATCAATTTACTTCCCAAGTATAGGTATGCAAATGCGTTTGGCTTCAAGTTGGAATATACTATAGGTTTGAGGTTAACAAGATCTTCGGTTCAGTTAAAAGCATCTAGATTTAGTGCTACGTGTTTTTGTGTTGGTTTGAAGCACTTGCTAAGGCAAGGCATTAAAATTCCTTTAAGGTTCGACTTTAGTCAAGCGTCACTTTATTAGCCAATGTTTCAATTCCATCTAGAGCTGATTAAAGATATCCATCTGCACTATTTTTCGCAACACGTACTGTATCAAATATTAGGCCGTAATATCGGACTAGAGAATTCCACTATCTTCTAAATGTCTTCTACCCATTCTTTGATAAACATTTTAAAAGGAGGATATACACCATTTTTCACACGCCTTAAAAAGTTGTCTCCAAATGGCTCAGACTGTAACTATTAATGGTGCGACTTCAGTCCTAAGCACTACAAAATCCGACACCATTATCTTGTTTAAAAGCTCTTAGACTCTGGTGGATCGCTGAGAACTGTGTCGTATTGTTCATAGTGTTTTTAATCTTTAGTTGAAAGTAAAGATGAAAATGTAAAATAAAATCGTTGAAGTAACTAAACTAAAAGATCGCTTTAAATGTAAGGCATATAAATATATATACAGCAATATAATACATATAAATGTATAGTATAGTACGGAATAAATGTTAGGTTTAAGAATTAAAATATATTGAAGTGGATATAAGTTTAAGAATTTTTCGGTTATGACATAAATGTGGATTATTGATAAAGGCCTAAATATATTTGGGTTAATCATAAAATAATACTTAACTATTTAATATAAGTTGCATATAGTTATAGTAACCTTTACTGAATTTACTGTTTCTATAACTGTAGGTGTACTAGACGACCCACATAGCGGAGCGGTTACCATACTGGTGTGAAACGTAATGGGTCCCGGGTTTGATTCCCGGGCAGCCAAAAAAATTATTTTATTTTAAAAAAAGCGTGGGGTGCATGGTGTCAATGGTAATAGATATTTTATTGACAGATATGAGTACAATGATTATCATTTCGATAATATCTTAAAAAGCACCCCACGCTTTTTTTTTAAATATTTTTTTTTATTCACACTACTATTAATTTATATTTATTGAAATTTTTAACACTATTTTCTTAATTTAAATTCATTTAAATTTATTTTCTACATATTTTTTAGTTCGGTTTTCTATAAAAAGCGTGTTTTTTAGTTTTTTTAAACTATTTTTTTGTAGTCAAATTAAAAAATGGAATAATTTTATCAAATTAGTGTATTGTCATCGGTCCTCAATAAATCTACAAAGTTTGAACGAAATCTGACCGTTTAAACTGGGTCAAAATCGCGCCCAAAGAAATCGGTTACAAACAAACATACAGGTGAAGCTAATAAAAAGCTAATAATAAAAAAATCATACTATATATGAAACGCAACCCCACGCAATGCCACTGAGAAACAGTGTAATATAATGTTAGTTGCTTGCTGTGTAAGTGTAATTTAATGTTAGTTGCTTTTTTTTTTGTATATTCAATGTCTATAGAATAACGTTTTGCTGTGTACGGTCAACAATGTTATATTTAATCTTGTTTTGCTTTTTTGTTATGTTCAATGTCAAACGAGTGCGATACGACACGCCTATTAAGGTATTTAATTAGAATTAAGTTAAAGTAAGCTACTTAGGCCTTAAGTAGGTTTAGTAAAATCTCGTTAACGGTAGTTTAAGTGTTACGAAAACACCTAGCAAGTAAGGTTTCAAAGTAGATTTATTATTTTTTCGTACATTTCTGCTATTTAAATTCTTTTTCTATTTAAATTTCTTGTGTATCTTTTGATATAATTTTACACTTTTCTTAACATAATATTGATTTGAAAAAAATCACTCTTTTATCATCCTCTAAAAGTTATTAAAAAATTAAAACTCTAATAATACAACATACATTATACCTCTAAGTATAAGGTTATTATCTGGTTATATGTATTAAATATGAATAGAATTTGATTAGAGGAATTTAAGGAGAGCAAAAACACAATTTGTATAGAATAGTAGAACTTTACGTTTAATGGACTCCTTGGGAATCTTGTTACACCGAATGACCCAAGCTAGTGATGCAACTCGAATAAAATTTTGTGAGTCGAATCACTCGAGCAATTTTACGGCCTCATTCGAGTTGTACTCGAGTTTCCGGGTCACTCGACTGAAATCCTACTAGAGTTGCAAGTTTTCAATTCGAGCGAGATTTTTCAATAACACTTTATTAATATATATTATACCAATATTATATCGGAATCGGAATATCAACAAACGAATAACTCTAAATTAGAATGCAATTCTTAACCTATACTGTACTCATAAAACTTGCATACTTTCAAAATTTACCCGACGCCGTGGGAGCGATGTATGATTACGTGGGATTCCTACCGCAGTAAAACCCCCCGATGGCCGTTCACGGCGCTGCAAAGAGGATTCCGGGATCTCCAAAGGAACGCAACCGGAGTTCTCTGACCGCTTTGCCCCATCGGGCTCCGTCCAGGAGAGCGGCTGGGCCCACCGCACCGCTTGGTCTTTTCGACGCAAAGCGACCATAGTTATATACGCCGTCCTTCCCGAGGTGGCCTGGCTGCTCAGAAGCCCACTTTTTGTCGCCTCTTACGACAGGCAGGGTATCCCCTGCCTGTCGTAAGAGGCGACAAAAAGACCACCCTAGCCCTATTCCGATCCTGGAACTACAAGGTCGATGCAAGTCTTAACCTGTCAGTCGCGGTATGTGTACAAGCGGCCGGCATAGCATAGATAAAAAATCGAGCACAGTGACATTTCGTGATTCTGACAGAATCAACTTGGTGTACCAAATTGACTCAGTAACTTGAATGCATCGAGACTCGTAATAATTTTTAAATCGAGTACAAGTTTGCCAAATTCACTTGAGTGACTCATTGAAAGCAGGTCTCAAATCGCATCACTAACCCGAGCTCTGCATTGCAAATTAAGATTGTTTCAGATCAGTCGTATAGATAGTCCGTCTGTTTACACGAAGTAAAAATGCGATGCAGGCTTTTCCATTCGTACGTATTGTTCGACAGAGTCAATACTGCGTTTGATGTTTGTTCTTCCCCGGTGCTTTCTAGAATCTTTTGCTTTTGACGTCCTTTGTTATTCAAAAGAGATAACATTTTATTTATAGAATTTTTCCCGTTTATCAGTTTCATAACATCTTCTCTTGTAAGATATTGACATAATATGAAGATTGGTCAGCTCTGGTGGCTGCAATAAGTAGGTGTTAGATTTTTATTACAAGAGCGTATAAAAATTTAATGAATATTGTAAACCAAATACCATTTTTATTAGTCTAAGTTTCATACATTTTACTTAGTGACGCTTCTAAAATCCATTCATTTACATCAGCATTAAACTTTTACTATGCATACTAAATATATTTATTAATTAAAAACTATGTAATATTGTTCCGGAAATAATACCGATTTCACACAAGAGCTCCTAAAGTGAGGTCGTAAGACGTGTAATAAACAGTGTTTGTGTGCATACAATCCGTTCTCCTCAAAGTTTTAACGTTGTACCGTAATACCGGGAGATGTCAGGGTTATCTATGGCCCTCTCATTCAAAATTTCTCTTATAAAGTGTAAATTAAGCTACGTTGTTTGGAGCGAATTCCGTGGGGCAAAGTTGGGCGGGTGTGAGCGCGGCTCAATTAAAGTTCATCAGCTCTCTTGCCTTAATGTGTGCCTTATTATAGACTAGCATTCCTCGCACATTTTCAGTAACACACTAATTCTGGAAAGCTAAGTACCTAAAAGTTTTCAGTAGATTTTTTAAATTCTAAAAGATTCCGGTTAAAGTCCTTTCGAGATCCCGGAGTCCTCCTTTTCAGCGCCGAAGACGGCCACCGGGGGGTGGGGGAAGGGGGGGGGATTAGTGCGGTATAAATCCCACATAACCCTGCGTCGCTCCCACGGCGTCGGGTACCTTTTGAAGGTTTCCCCCTCGAAAACAAAAAAAAAAGATTTTTTAAAGAGATATTTTTTATGTGATGTGAAACTCGAAGAAACGAAGCCAAAACGAAAACGAAACACACACATAAATGTATGGGAAAGAAGGAAATATAATACATTTCACATTGTTTCCTTTACCTCTCGGCCAAGGCGTAGGCTAAATGACGAGAGACGCGATGAGCCGCGTTGACCATGCCACTCTTTGTGCCATAATTTTGTGGATAATTTAATGTAAGTAATACTATTAAAATATATGCAATATACTATAAAATACACTAAAAAATATTAAATCCTTTATTAAATAAATTAAATAATAATATTAAATCCTTTATTTATTCAACGAGGTAATGCTGATAGTGTCTTGGGTACACTTCCACGAGACAGCGATTTGGCTCTTTTATTTTATTTATAATTATTTATTTTAGAAAAATTGTATTTATAGTAGATATATGCTTAATTTATTTTAATTATTAATTAATCCTTTATTACTTTTACTATTCTTACCATTTTTTTCTAGATAACATTGTTTTATTTCAATTTAAATTATCCGCCATTATTTATTACTAACCGCTTAACACTACTGCTGGTCGCTCTGAAAATTCGCTAAATAGATGCATTCTCTTCAAATTCAATTTTCTGCAAGGTTCACTACTGCCGCGTGTGAAATGCAAAGAATTTTTCAAAGATATATTGTAAGATATTTATTTATTGTTCTTGTTTTAGAGGTGATGGTGTTTTATAATAAACGATGTAATTTTAAATTATATCGATACACGTATATTTTAAAGTGATATAAAACCGATCCGATTTTTATAGAACTTTGGATTTGGAGATTTTATAGATCTTTAGGGATTTTTTTATAGAGCCAATTCATAAAACAGTATCCTAATTTCAGCAATGAAATCAATTTTCATTTTCATCTTTTTCTTTCCGCACCGTTGGCTAAATCCGGTTTAAGTACTGATTAACACATCCTGATTATTAAGTCCGTTGGTAGTAATGAACGTAAGGAAAGGTAAAATTCAATTCCGTTTCCATCTTTAAAAAAAGGGAGACTTTGAAGTTGTAATTAACATATTGTTTGAGCTATTATTTGCCTAAGGAAGATGCATAATTTTATTGATATGTACTGTGACATAGATTTACTGTTATTACATGTATAATTTAATACAATTATGACATGACATTTTATTGTATTCATCAACAATATGTGGTAAATAAATACAGTATGTATAGAACACACCTATTTCTAGGGTGAAGCAGTTATTGCGTTTCTTTGGAAGGGTGTGGTTGCCGGCATACTTTAATATGAGGCGGCCATCATAGTTTCGGGAGTAGTAACGCATCTGTGATTGACATCAGATAGAACCCATATTGTAGTTAAGTTCCTTACAGATGTCCATGGACATCAGTGACTCACTATCAGGTGAACTTCATGCTTGTTTGCTACTTCAATCTTCTGAAAAAATATTTATACCAGTCTGTAAAGCCATTTGGTGGTAGTACATGTCAAAGAAATGGATATACATACATACATAAATACAAACATACATATACTCGCTTAAAAAACATTATCCTCTTGACGCAGTAAAGATAAATTGGACTTCATACGGGTTGAATTCAAACTCGCCACAACACTTGACGTCTCTTCTGTCACCGCAATACCGTGCAATGTTCTACAATTTTGGTCGAATAAGCAATCAGAGTTGGCAGAAGTGGGACTGGAGTTAATTATCGAGTACGTTACAGGCGCAAGTGGACGGCCAGTGGTCTTGTGTGGCTTGTATTGCTACTCAATATAGTTTATTGGCGATTTGGTATTACTGCTAACAATATTCATAGTTGTAATGTAATTTGTTGCGTGGCATTGTTGTCACTTTGCCAGGATGCCATATATAGGAGTTCTCCGCTAACCAAATGTCTGTTTCTTTTCTCTAGAGTTCTGTTTAATTATAATTCTATGGGTGTATCAATTGAACCCGTAACATAGAGAATTTTAACAGCTTCTACCAATATAGTTTATTATCAGAAGAATTTTATTTATTGTTTATTATCACCAGCCTTTTCAAATTCCCTGCTTGACATAAGTTTTCTCTTCTTAGGTGTTCTTCATAGGAGTTTTTGCTAATAGTCACCGCATCTGACTAGATTTTTTTGGTCTTTTTGGATTTAAATGGGGACAGCAGTAAGTGTTCAGGTAGACGCTGTTGTCCATCCCCTTGATTTTTTCCCTTTCTAGCCTCCTACGACGTCCACAGGAAAAGAAGATGTGCTGTTCAAAACCGATATAACGCGGCACGAATTACAACTTACTGCTTAATAAATACAAGTACGGTAAACGTGAAAATATAGGTTCCAAATAAATGAATAGAAAATGCTAATTTGAATACGTCAAGGCCTCTGAAGTAAATGGGATTGTCACGCAAGTTCGTAGCGAAGACGAGCTAAATTTAGATGCCACGTTCCTATAAAACGTTTATTATGACATTTTATTGTGTTATGAAGACATCTCCGCTTATACTTAGAACCGACGTTAAATTAAGATATCTACGACTTCAATTTAAATTTCAGTCAATTCACAGTTGTTTCTTGGTTAGTCATTTGTAATATTATGTAGTAGCTTTTTATGATAGAAAATTGTATGCAACAAAACGATGGGTTTGACTACTACAAAATTTATTTTTTCCTTTTCAGTGTATTGATATAAAAGTTTATTTTAAAAAGTATTTTTAATATTATTTTATTAAAATCCTTATTTCTTTGTATATTTTTTTAAAAATTATTCAATTCAATAAAGTATAGGTATATTATTATTGTGCAACCGATCTACCTTATCGGTTATTCTCAAATTCATTATATACGTGTAATTAATTAAGGTAATATCATGAAACGTTCATGATTAAACAAACATGATGATATTATACAAACAATTATTGTATAAATTTATTTATTTATTCGTATATATCTCGTTGCCATCTAGATGTGTTTATATATATTTATTATTAGGATTAATATCAGAATCCCATAAGAACTTTGGATTAAAAAATGCGAGTACATAATAACATTCCTATATAAAATCTAATGTATAAAAATTAAGCCCATACTTTACTTTTTTGAGTCCTTCCGACACAAATATAAAGCTGAATTTTTATAGGCATGAAATAAAGTAAAAATAAATTGAATAATAAGTAAAAATAAAATACTTGGATAAATAAAGAAAATGCGTGTATTATCTACAGATCGATTAATAAAATAAAATGTGGCCAGCGTAGGCGGCATACCTATCACGTAGCATTGTAATCTATAAGAATATAAGTGGTATTTGATGAGCCACAAACATGACTGGTGCAAAGCAAACATTAGGAGTAAACACGTATATGTAGCGTATAATATTTGCAACCACCGCAATGCATATCATGGTGTGATTGATGGCGGCCGAATGATTGATATATGCTCGCCACCGGCCATTCCACGAGACGATGTATAAATCACAGTACACGGAAACCAATAACACCGCAATTAATATGTGGCCATTAGTTATGATAGGTACAAGTGGCTGTTTGGAGTTACCGCAACAGTTTTATCTTACGAATGTATCATTTAAAAAAGGGGTGTATTTTTTTTATATTTTCAAACAATGTGTGATGTTAAAGCAAAAGGTTTAGGTAACTCTATGGACATAACCATACCTTTGTAGAGAGGAAAGATTGTCCAAGCCAGAGTAACAATCCAAGTAATGCAACGAAACCGTGGTCGGCAAAAAACATGATTAAATCTGTTTTTACTGATCTTGTAAGAAGGGAAGGAGTATTTATCAATAAGTTATTCTTGTTATGTTGCATTTCAAATAAATGATATTTTAATTTTATAAAGTTTAAGTTTTATACCATAAGTTAAAATATGGTAATCTATTGAGAAGTGACCTATTGACAAAAACTTCTTAGAGTCTATAAAATATATGAATCTGTAAATGGTAGAGTTTGCTTTAGCAGGAAATCAAACCTCCCTAACATGAAACCGTCTGATTTGATTACATTCTGGTTACAAATATCTTACGAACTGGTGACATCAAGTGACTTTATGTTCCTTTGCTACCATCATGTGTGGTGCGTGTCTATCTTGTGGTTTTGTGGAGGATCAAGGCAAAACACAAGTGATACACACCACATGCGATTTCATACTGATTTATTGAATAACAATTAACGCTAATTAATTGTTACACGTATACAGTAGTCATATTAGGCTGGCAGAGAATGCTTATAGCATTAAGTCCACCATTGTACTATATTAGAGGTACATAAAGATTAAATAAATAAATATTATATTGACCTACATTAGGGTTACTTGCTAAGCAGCTAAAGTGCACTGACCGTTGTTGCAACCACAAACAGATGCCACAGCCACGTTTCCAAATACATCCATGTTGATCTAAGCCTTACCCGATAGCTAGCAAATACAATTTCTGACAACGTTAGTGACCAAAAAGAGATTCCAATCTCTGAAAAGACCAAAATAGAGTAAAACAATTTGTAGCTACGGTTTTGATGCGCTCCGTGGCGCCTATAACTGAATTCTCACATGATTTTTTGGTGTTTCTCTCATGTGGGGCAATATTCCTAGTGAAACTGGGTTGGAAAATACTCTTTTTGGTTTTATATTCTTGAATCCTGTGAGTAGAAGCAGATTTGTGTTCGGAAACAAAATGTACGGAAGTTCACAATATCGCGCTCGTAGTCTCAAACATATTATTATATGTTCCCTATATATTATTATAATTCCCTGTACAAAATTATTTGCAACTACTTTCAGAATAAGAAAAATACGAAGTATTACTGAATTAATATATCATCAATATTCCAATAATATCCAAAAAATTAAAACACTCTCCAAAACTTACACATTCAATTAGTAAAATAAAACTTTTGCACAAATCATTTAACATCTTCATTTCCACGATATTAAATTTCAAAAGCAACAGCAATTTAAATGCTCTATTTGTAAGGAAATCTAGCCTAAGTGCTAAAAGAGAATACCTTTACAAGTCCGGAGCTTAGACTCGATAAAATAAGTCGAATAGTTCACAGCGTTATCTTAAGCTAAAACACGATTTATTGCTGCAATGGAAATGCTAATCAGTCCTGTTTCAGCCTTCCAGTCTAGGTTTATCATCGCAACTAAATTAACACCCATTGTGAACTATTAACTTTGCGTGCTTTAACGGGTTCGAAACCCGGAAATGGCATTCGTTGTTAAGCCAGGGCCAAACGCAAAAGTTTAACTTCGGGTTAAATATAAAATGTACAACAACACGCGAAGTTTAATTATATACCTATGACGGGATTTAATGGATTCAGAACATATTAACGTTTTGCGAAGGTCGTCTGTTGCGATGTAATAGAACTATGTTGTGTACAGCGATTGTGGTCACAATTAAAACGTTTTCGACCCATTTAATTTTGATGTGTTGATTACTTTGTAATTTTAAGTATAAATCAAGTTTACGGTGTTAACTTTGGCGACGATCTATTTGAATTGAGATAGGTTACAGTCTGTCGTAAGCCAAGAATTTTCTAAATAAGTAACTACATTGCACATTGTAGTATACGCTGTTATGCTCTTATCTCTGTACTTGTCTGCAGTCCATAAGCTTTGATGTCCAGTGCTGGCTACACGCCGCTCTTAGTAGGGATTCTTCCACTAGTCACCGCGCCTCACATGTGTGTGTTGACAACAGTGGATGTTGATAATACACAGTAAGACGCTGCTGTATTTATTCTGGATTTTGTAACCACTTACGACATTCACGAGTAGAAATAGAGCACGTATGGCACATTTTTTTGCAAATTATTTGTATTTAGGTAGATTAGAAATTATTTTAAAATAAAATAACTATTTATGTTCATCCAATTGAAGCGCAGCATATTGGAAACATTAATATACTCAAATAAAACGAAATGCTCGCTTAAGTGATCGCGGTGGCTTATCCAATTCTAGCATATTTACAAATAGAAAATAGTAAAACTAGATGTTGCCACTGAGCAGATTGCGTCGTCCTGAGTATGTTTACCCACACTCTTGGGAACAAACTGGACGGAGAGAAAGACTTCTGTTATATTCTAAGGTATTCCTCAGTATAAGATTGCGACATGTATGTGCATACCCTAGGGAGCAAACTGGACGTAAGCGGAGGCACTTTTACCATATTTTAATACGAGGTAACGTCTCAACGGCCAAAAGTTGTCCTAGAAATTCTACCTTTAACAAGTCACTTACTTTTAAAAATAAGAAACTATTATGTAAATGTGTCGGAAAAGGGAATAAAAGGAATTTTTGATGTACTCGTGCAGTAGGAATTGCAATCCGGCCTCCGGTGAAATGGTATCGGATCCGGTATGTGTAAATTGATGTTGGATCCGCCTGATTACTGGATCCGGTTTTCCGGATTGCAATCCCTAATTCAGAATTAGTTTTACTAAGATCCAAACGACACATTACCTATAATATTTAAAATCCGTCATGTCTGTATAATTGTATTGCGTGTTAAATAATTTGACGTATGTACATACGAACAAAAAGTTTTTTTTTAAACTGTAGGAAATGAATACGTTATCCATTTGAAGGTGAGTGCTGAGTGCCGCGCTTCTAATCCTGGGAACTAAGATATATACTATGAGGTGACGACCTTAGTTGAGAAGAAAAATTCGAGTGAAATTGCTGGCTCACATACATACTAGTAGAACGTCAGTGAGTCAGCGACCACACTCTTCCACCAAAACTCAAGAATCTTACCTTCTTTCTGTCGATATCGAATGAAACATCAAAGATTTTAAACGTTGAAGTGAAAGATGTCTAGCTGTAGTTCCGGGACCAGAATAGGACTACGGTACCCTCTGCCTGTCGTAAGAGGCGACTAAAAGAGGCTTCCGGGGTTGCGGGCGGGAAGAGTGGGAGCTCGACCCGTCCGGCCAAGCGACCCCGGGAAGGACGGTGGCATGTGTGGTTGCATGCTGCCGTAAAAACCAGCAGGTGCGGTGAGCAGTTCACGCCCACCAGGGAAGAGCCCGATGGGGCACACGCTGAGGACACCGGCGGCGGTCAATCGGAGTTCCCGGAGTCCTCTTCGCAGCGTCGAGGTCGGCCACCGGGGGGGGGTTTTAGTGCGGTAAAAATCCCACATAACCCTGCGTCGCTCCCACGGCGTCGGGTACCTTTGGAAGGTTTCCCCCTCGAAAACAAAAAAAAAAAGGTTAATGGCCATTAGAGGTTTAATTATCCAAGAAGTTCGCGTGTCGCGTTGTCCGCAATTTATAGTAGTACCTAAGTTTACACCGATAGGGATGGTTCCGATTAGAATTGCTAAACAACTGTCTGGTGGTCGTGCCCTGCGATAATCTACTGAGACAGTTTATGGTCGCAAGTGTTATCGATATGCAGCTCGCTGTGAATGGTCAGTAATCACGTTAAAGGTAAAAATAGATGGAATTTATTTTTAAAGAACGTAATACACAGAAGTATGACATAATTGATTGGATAGTGGAATCAAATGTGGCTTTGATTCTTCTAATTTCATCATCATCATTCATCTGAGAGTCTGATGCTTAAATATTAGGCATGATTCTGACATTTTGCAAAATGAGGCGCTTTTTAGAAATTAATTAAAAGAACACTTCCTTTTACGATTTACTTGACTGTAGGTTGGTAAGTAAGACGAAAGATGGTAAGAAGCCACTGCTGTCCGTGGATATCAGTAATCAACCCCAGAGAAGATTAGAGTTTTACTTAATTTAAATCTTAGATCAGGGTTTCTCAAACTTTCGGCTCCACGTACTCCTGTAAAAGTTTTCAAGTGACAGCGAATCCCCTTAACTGACTAATTAATCCCTCACCCCTCCAAGGAAAACAATAAAATTGACTGTTAAAGAAAAGAAAATAATATTATAGTTCAATATAAAAAGTAACAATAAAGTGCTAAAACAAATATATTTTACTACTAATAATGTGATGGGTGTGCTTGTTTGCTTTCAGTCATCACGCCACCATAACGTAAATCTTGTGGCGACCCTCTGGCATCGAATGGCGAACCCCTAGGAGTTCTGGTACCCCACTTTGCGAGACCCTGTTTTAGATGTATTGGGATACGGGGAGTACCTTGAGCAACAAGCCTAGTGGTGGTGAGCGCGGTGTTCCTATGCACACATAAAAAATAGAGGGATGGAGAAACGTCAGGTCCATCCCAAGCAAAAATGGGCTCGGATGCAGGCAAACGTCGTATGGACCTCGGACGAGTGCTCCAGACGAGGCGTCCAGATGACTGCCGTGGGTTTTTATCTGATAGTAGAAGACATGGCAGACTCCGGTATGTCCTCTACGCAGCACCAATAATTGAGATATAATCTAATTCTAGGATTTCCTACGTAAAAATGCTACAGAACCAGAGGACTAATTTGATATTCCATGATCTTGCGTATCACACCAAAGTTACCCACAGATACATTGCACGCTTCTATGTTATAAAATTCCTCTACTCTGAATATGTCCTATAAGTCATAGCATTTAATATATTTTACTTTCAACACTCTTAGGAAAATACATATTATTTACAAAATCCGCTAATACCTATTACTCGTACTTATATTCGAAGCCATATCAAGGTGGGTTGGTCAATGATTTGAGGACCCAGATTAAAGAGCTCGCTTTCAATTAGGGGAAGGCTAAGTCGATCCAGATAACGACCAGTTCAATCAGTGTCACAGGTTAACTTTTAAGCTATAAATCACGCCGCTCCAGTTAAAAGCACAATACGTAGCGAGCCATGGAACTAAATATACTGCAGCTAGTGCTTAATGTACGGGTAAGTACATTAAAGTTAGCACATTAGTGCTTACTTAGTTTTTCTCTCTTACACCTATTTCTATTGTGAAGCATTTCTTGCGTTTCGATAGAAGGGTGTGGTTGCCGGCACACTTTCACATGAGGCGACCACCATAGTCCTCGGGAGTAGCAACGCATCTGATTGACTTCAGATAGAACCCACGTTCTGTATGAAGTTGATTACAGATGTCCATGGGCGGCAGTGACCACTTACCATCAGGTGAACTGCATGCTCGATTGCTACTTCGTCAAATAAAAAAAAAACTAAGAAACATTGGACACTCGGATACTGCGAACATGCATTTATATTATAAGTCGATAAATTTTCTACTTTCAGAAATATATAAACTTTTATATTGTGTGTACTTTATTAGAAAATTTTAAAAATAAATCTTATTGCGGCTTGAACGAACCAATTTGCCTCATCTTTCTTTATTAAATATGTCAACGAATAAAATGCTCAGCAACTGTTAGTTTTGCGAAAACTATAACCTAAGACTTTTTCAATCATTCCAAATATTCACCTTCTTATATAATACAAAGAAAACTTAGAAAAAAGTAATACCTATTATTTATATTGGGTCCTAAATTTCTGCTAGTTTAAGTTTTTTTTTACTTGAGTTAGACTGAATGGAATATAGTTTAGAAATGTTACTGAAGTAAGCATATTACACATTTTTGAAATTGCAAATTTTTTATCAAAATTGAATTACATATATCTTAAAGTAATAGAATTATGTAGAGCAGTGATAGCCTAATGGTTGAAACTTGCCCTCTCGATCGAGAGGTCCGAGGTTCAAACCCAGGCACGCACCAATGATTTATGTGCATATTAGAAATTAATTATCACTGCTTTTCGGGTAAGGAAAAGGTGGACTATGGCCTAAAAACTCTCTCATTCTGGGAGAAGACCCGCGCCCAGCAGTGGGCCAATAATGGGTTGATGCGATGCGATAATAGAATTATGTAATGCAGGTGAATAAATTATGGAAGGTAATAATGTTCATTGATACGGAAAACTTATAATCACGTTTAAAATAATAGACGAAATAACAGTTGTCAGATATAACTGTTTAAAGGAAATAATAAATTCAACGGAAGTAATAATTTTCGCTCCTTCTATGCCATTCCAAAAATATCGCTTGAAAATTCATTTTCGAAAAAATGTGATTTTTTTTGTCTTATTGATTTGAGCGGCGAGATTAGCATTTCTTGCGGAACATTTATTTCGCGAATTATGATAGTAATAATGATAATTAAATTAACCATACGTACAAAGATAATTGAGGTCTGTGAACTGCTATGTAGATTTTACCTGAAACAAATAATAGTAGACATATAGTAGAAACACATATGAAATTGTTACCTTCTATTTGCATAAATAGAAGCGGAAGAAAAATCACTTTTGATTGATCTTTGGATAGTCAATTCATTTTATTATGAACAATTAGGTTTTTTTTAATAATACACCTTTACAGTGGGGAAATAGGAGTTAATATTTAGTGAAATGATTATTATACTAGGAAGAAATAATTAAATTCGATCTTCTTTTTTGGAAAATCACCTCCTGAGCGAATAAAGTAGGGACAAAAGTTATATTTTATGCTATGGTAGGTATGTATGGTATAGGAGGTATGTAATAAGTAGTCAAGGCTTCCATGAGGCATAATAATTTAAACCCATAATTTAATATTGAAACCTTTACTATGCGAATAAAATTGTACCACGACTAATGTTTTACTGACTTACGTGAAGTTGTTGGTACGCGATTTTAAATTTACTTATTTTAGTAAATATGGACTCCAACGTAGAATGCATTTTGCTAGAAAACAAGGAATAAGAAATCGTAAACTTTGCTATGACTTTTTTATTCCTTGCGGGAATGTGCGGGAGAAAAATCTTCGAGTCGTCAAACTACTATGTTAGAATTTTTGCCAAAATGTGTAACTTCGGTTAGGTGTTTGAATTTTTTCCTCTATATTGTTATTGCTTTTATTGTTTTGGCTCTAAATTACAATAAAATTGTATTTGCATCTATATGTGAAATCATATCTTGAGTTACGCGGTTAGTACTCAGTCCCACACATCGTACATATGAAGTGTCTGAGAATTGTAAAATTAGGCTCTCATCGATTGTGATGAAACAGTTCGATTTCCATAGGCGTTAATAACAAGTGAGTCTGACGAGCTTCCTTATACGCTTTTATTTGCATAAAATATAATAAAAACTGAGATTGAATAGTGGCACAAACAAACAGTCCGCCCAGACATATTGTTTGCGGAGTCATTGTCACAGGACAGTTTGCGCAATCCAATTTCCTCGTTGTTTCCTCTGTCTGTGTCAGTCTTTTCTCATTTTTTAACCTATTAAAATGTTATACCTATAGTCAGCCTTTTTATGCTACGTTGTTTCATACATATTTTTCTGGGTAAAATAATTAATTAATTAATTCTAAAATCGATTTTTATTCTGCGCCAGAAATACAGTATGATACGAATATTTTTATTGTTTACCCTTTATAACCCTTACGTTTATAAAATTTCGATAAAAATTATCGAAGAAAAGTATTGAATACGTATTCGTATCTTTTTATTCAAGGGTAGAGAAAAACTCTGACGCATTCTCAATGAACTGCCATGCTTTAATTCGTGATTGATGAAAAAAATACGCGCGGCACTCGGGGACCGCTGCTATTGCATAGCATTTTTATCAACTTATTCAATTATAATTATTTATTTATTTATGCAGTATTTTTTTATATTAATTCAAGTTTTTTCTTTGATACTTTATACTTTCTCCCAAACAGCTGCTTACATATTCGTCCGATTTCCGAGCAGCTCGTCTCGATCCGTGCGAGCTTCGTACTGTCGTACCATATAGCCATACGTTAAATATATTTTTACCTTTTCTTAGAAAATTATTTCCATTTTTATAACCTCTATTTTAATTAGATAATATCTAATTATGTTCCTGTAATTTCGAACCACGTATAATCGTACGTATTTTAACGTAGAACAAGCAACCATCATTACCCTCATTATTAATAGCCATTAAGAAAATCTAATTAAAAATTGAAAGCCCATTAAAGTCAGCAAGTTGGAACGTTGGAGAAAGACTGCATTCCCCACACATTGTTTACCGAGCTATTGTCAAAGCCTCCGCAATCCAATCCCCACTCGTTACTCAGAGATTTAAGATCGGTTCGTGGAAAACTCAATTAGGAATCTTCATTACATTAGGACTTCTAACCAGAGTCACGTAATACTAAATGGTTTTTACAAGCAATTTGAAATACTACTTTATTAAGCAAATTTAAAAGGGGGTTAAATTCTGTATGAAAAAATGAGTAACAATCTGAATCTGAAAACATATTTAGTATTTAGAACTTTTAGTTTAAAGGCGAGGTACAGTCAGCAGCAAATAAATAGATGGAGACATACAAACTGCCCACATTGTTAGATACAACCAAATTGCTCAATAATATCGGCACAAACAACTTGTTCTAATTGTTGACAACATCTTGAATTTCCAAATGACAGGGCGTTCATAAATTCATAATGATAGAGCCAGTCTAATTGTCATAAATATAATAAATATCTGTTACGGTCCTAGTAACCTAGTACCGAGAATGTTCCTAAATATAGGTACACGTTGTTTGTGCCGATATTATTGAGCACTTTGTATCTAACATCGTGCTCAGTTTGAATGTCACCAACTATTTGCTGCTGGCTGTACTGTCGTTTCACATATCAATAAATTAGTTGAAAATACATTTTTAGTTGTATTTGTAAAAAAGAAGCACGTAACGTAATATCCCGTTATACAAAGCAACAATATTTAAATAAATCCCGCAATATTGAAATTTACCAATGAATACATCAAAATATTAAAATTTAAACATTTCCTGTTTATTAATGCTACGTAAAAGCTATATTCCGCAATATGTAGTTCAATTCCAAATGTCTAAATACCGCAAACAGAACCACGCTTGCATTCCCTAGTAGTGCATCATGTTGAAAAGGTTTATTTTGTTTATTGGCCGCTTTTATTTAAACGACAAAACCGCGTTACCACAAAGCAAATTATGTTATTTATTAATACCAGCGTTGTGGTTTTAGGACTGGCTTCTTAAAGTTAGTTTTGCAATGAGTTAGATATATTATTTATTTGGAATGTAGATCTTCCCATGTATATATTTTTTTATTTATCTAAATTTTTACTATAACTTTGACTGCTAAACTGTCAATTTAAATATTTCGTTATAATTAAAATACTACAGTAAAGTTAAACATAAAGTTAAAAGCTAAACTGAAACAAAATGTCACTTATGCAGCCCTGTGGAGGTCGATCGATCATTCGGTACATCTTGAGATGAACGGTAATGTACCAGAAAATTAGAATTAAATCCATTTAGTCTTCTTCCATCAGCCTCTAGTAGCTTTGATTAAAACAAATAACTCATAAATTTCTATTACCTAGAAATAGAAGTTATAAACGTATATAGGAATAATTTAAACAATTACTAATGTTTTTAAACTATCATAATAATATTAAGTAACTGCTGATTTGCGTTTAAATAACGACCGCAATTAAACTCAAATAAAACTGTACTTGGTATTTACCGAACTGTAACATAAATAGTTCTGAATACTTCACTATAAACTATCTTCCAACTCTATTACAACCTTTTTTATTATATAGAGATAGAAAACAATGTCGGTAGCAAAGCAATACAAGTGACTCCCGCGAACTAAACTGGAACGCTTCGACTGTATTTCTTATTACACCCTATAAATAGAATAGAGTAATACCACTTAACCGCTGTTATAGAGTAAAATAGGTGTACTGATTCTGTCCAAGTCGAACAACATAGTTTTCTACCACCAAAAGTACATCCTACAGCATTACGAAATAACTTTAAAATTAATTATAGCGAAAAGTAATTATAGTAAAACTCCTTCAAAAGTATCACTCCACCTCAGTACGTTGTTATCTGAATGATGAGTTTAGATTCTTGTTCTGGGTTTGGGTGTTTGTGTATTCGTCTTTGTGTGTGTCCGTGGCACTCACGACACAGGAGAAAATCCTACTGTGGGGCTATGAGTGTAGAAAGCGTTTACTACGTATAGTGCGCTTAAAATGAAAAAGAGCAAAAATTTATTACAGTAAAACCCAAACAAAATCCGTATTACCGCGGCGGTAACCGATCATCCAACGTCGCGATGAATAGCGAGCGATACCGATCTCGATAAACCCGCTCCCGCCGCTGAGGAGCATTATTCTATTACCGTTTATACCCTCCGCGGAAGCTATCTGCAATTACAAAGAATTAACCTTATGATTTATAAGGACACGTTTAAGCGGAATTCGCTGTTTAAATGTAGAATGGTATGTACCAGGATGGTATATTTTGAAGTCCAACAACAAAGTTCTCTACCACCAAAAGTGTTATCCTATCTCACCATGGACAATAATACATGAACTTCACACAATATGATGAAGCTTTAAAATAAATAAGAGCGAAAAGTTAAAAAGTAAAACCTAGTACCACATTCAAAAACACCATCCTTCCTCATTACGTTTTCGACGTAGTTCCTTTAAAATTTAGAAGAACGAAAAGTAATTACAGTAAAACCCAAACAAAATCCGTATTACCGCGGCGGTAATCGATCATCCAACGTCGCGATGAGTAGCGAGCGATACCGATCTCGATAAACCCGCTCCCACCGCTGAGGAACATTATTCTATTACCGCTTATACCCTCCGCGGAAGCTCTCTGCAATTACAAAGAATTAATTTTATGATTTATAAGGAAACATTTAAGTGGTATTCGCTGCTTAAATGTAGAATCTCTCAAAGATGTCACATTTATAAGATTTGAATACTCGGTATTGTTTTCAAAAGATAATTAAAATATTTCTCATTTTATTTCATAGGTGTTTTATTTGTATTATTCTCAAGGTGGTAGAACCAGTGTAGTTCGACCGGGGAAGTACCGCCACATTTCTAGCGTTTCGATAGAAGGATGTGGTTGCCGGCACACTTTCACATGAGGCGACTATCATAGTCCTCGGGAGTAGCAACGCGTCTGTGATTGACTTCAGATGGAACCCATGTTCTGTATGTTACTTTGTTCTTTGTTCTGTGTGTATCTTACCATCAGGAGGACACCGTTCTCGTTTGCTACTTTAGGCAAATAAAAAAAAACTTTTGCCTATTGCATTTTAAAGGTTTTAGAGCTGATTGTAGGTCAACGATAACACCAACATGACACCTATTACAGCTTTCCAAATATCTTCTCTTAGCTCTCAATGTATCAAGAATTGACCTGGAATGCCCTTTTACCAATATATGAAATGGTTATACATTCCATATATTATATTTATTAAGTACTTAATTCATAATATATTGTAGAAAAAACAGAAAATCTTACCTGTAAGTTAAATAATGGTTCAACTTTCTTATATTGTATTTTAATATTTACTATTTTTACTTCTACATACTAAGTAACATCAGAGTTAACGATTACCCGAAAATCATAATAGATGATAGGGTTAAGAACTATTTAATATCAACATATTTTACGTAATCTTACTATATCTCTCTCATGGGGAATGAAAATGTGTTACGAATATATTGTAGAGGGAATGTGAGACAACTGTTGCGTACTAAACACTGCAGTGCTTGCACGCTCGTGGCAATTCCACGGAACCTAAGTACATACTTAATCCCGATAACCGCATGCACGACGCGAATTTCGTGTTCACATTCTTTTCTTAAACTGCGTGATACATCTTGAATACTATATTTTTATGAATGAACAAATTTAATAGAAGACGTTTTTCTTATTCCTTGCGGATTTTAAAATAGTTTTATTTTAATAGTCCTGGCTGTCTATATGTTTTGGTCAAATTTAGTAATTGTAATTTCACCTCCTTCCTATACATTTTCTATCATTGGAAATCCAAATTGTCCACTGCTACAAAATATCGTTTTACGCAATTCTTCACAACAATTCTGGTTATATGAAAATTGAATAAAAGGGCTGACTAGTACCTAGTTTAAATAAACGTTACAAAACTGATTACATAACTTAACATTGTTACGGAATTTTAATCTATTCTCATAGGTACTGCTATATGCACCCTGTAGTTCCGGGACCAGAATAGGGCTACGGCATCCCCTGCCTGTCGTAAGAGGCGACTAAAAGGGGCTTCCGGGGTTACGAGCGGCTAGAGTGGGAGCTCGAACCGTTCAGTCAGGTGATCCCGGGAAGGACGGCGGTACGTGTGGTCGCATACCGTCGTAAAGACTAGACGGAGCGGTGGGCCCAGCCGCCCATCCGGGAGGAGCCCGATGGGGCAACGCGCTCAGAGGATTCTGGTTGAAGTCGTTTCGAGATCCCGGAGTCCTCCTTTTTAGCGCCGAGAACGGCCACCGGGGGGGTTTTAGTGCGGTAAAAATCCCACATAACCCTGCGTCGCTCCCACGGCGTCGGGTACCTTTTGAAGGTTTCCCCCTCGACAACAAAAAAAAAAAAAAAAAGGTACTGCTATATAGCTGAGTTCGAGTAAGCTGTATTTAAATCCCGTTGGACTTAGAGCATTCAGACAAATCAGTTTACCTGAACATGTGAAGAGCCATGCCAGCGGATTGAAATAGGATTAACGTACATGTACATTATTTGTTTCCAGTTCGATAAAATCAATAGCCATTTGCCAGCCGCTGTGCCTTGTCAAGCCGATTAAATTGCCGTAATTTATATGGCAACTGCTAATTGTTTCGTGCCATTGAAAAACAATTGCATTCTGATAACAGATTACCTGATAGCAGATCATTAAGGGTTAATAAAAAAAATACGTGTTAAGGTTTGGAATTTATTGTAGATTTTTTAAAATTTTTAGGATGACGGCCTATTTTTCGACCGGGAAGTAATTGAAGCTATACCTATTTCAGGGTGAAGATCTTGCGTTATGGTGCTAGGGTGTATAAGCCGGCTAAATTATATTATACCATGGTTTAAATCCTTAAGAGTGGCAAAGCCTCGGTTTCAGGTAGAACTCCTATTCTATAATGCGTTAGTTATGAATGCCCTAGGCGGTCCACTTTGCATCAGATGGACTGCATGCTCCTCTGTTGCTTCAATCCTTTAAAGAACATTGGTAGGTTTTTGTGGAGATTTCCTTAATGACAGTATTCTGTTTCGCGATGTCAGTGTGTACTGATATTTTATTTCATATTAATACTAGACAATCTTAAATTTATAGATTTTAACACCCATCAGTACTGATGCCGGTTGCTGAAATCTGTCGGGCCTTCCGTGAGGGTCAAAGTTTTTTAATTACTTACGGTACGGTTTTGTGTTATGTATGAAATTTATTCATCCACATTAAGTTAATGTAAATAAACTTATTTAATATGAATCACGGCGGCGTACTTTTCATATCCATTAAAAACACTTATAAAACTTTGTTATTTCTGACGAGTAGGTAATCCCTAACTACTGATAAGTACTTGAAATAACGCAGGAATTTCATAAATGAAATATTTCCGGATGTAAATGAAATCTCTGATATTTTGTGCAGGCGAGTGTAATCATCATATACAATTTATTTAACCCACTTAATACGCATTAAGCTCGCTTCGGAATTTCAATTTCATTGCACAATATAATGTCTCATTGCTTTTAAATTAACATTACCGTAAACTTCACAATGAATATGTATCCTCAATTAATCGACAAATGTATTTGATTTGTGAGTTCTTTTTTGAGTCAGTTACAGATGTTCAGCGGTAGCAGTGACCATTTAACGTTTTGGGTCCGCCTTTAGCTTTATACTGTACATTAATACCATCATAAACAAATTCCATCAAAGTAATGATGTACCTGCTTAAGCAGGTACGCTTAACATCTGGTCGAGCAGATACGAAATAATCTCCTTTCTTTCTTCTTTATAAAAATAAATGTTTGTCTGTATGTCCTCTATAGACTATTCGATTTTGATAATGTGATGATTTTTAGCAAAGTTGTTATTCATGAGCTCGCGAAGGTTTCTGGTATATTTTTTTTGTGATGGCTTAGCAACGCGCGTAGCAACAGCTAGTGACAATATAAATCTTAATCTTAAAAATGATAATATGGTTAACAAATTTATCTATAAACACTAAAAGCTGAAAATAACTTATGACTACTAATTTTCAGTATTTAGCATTTATAAATAAAAGCATTACTTTGAAGGTATTGGTTAATTTACAGGTTTTTTTTAAATAATCCTCATAAATCAATCTATGTAACCAGATGAATTATGCAGTAATTGTAGAGAAATTTTATACAACATAATTTGTGATTAATTTATTATTTCTCGGTATTTTAATATCATGAATATAGGAAATAAGCACGAAAATTTCATTATTCAGATATTTATATTGTGACTGATGTAATTTACTATTATTTTTATTATACGTTTTCAAAATAACGACAAAACCCAATGTTTTCACGCATCAAATCATTGCGACTTTTGCGTTGTCTGCTGACGTTTTTTTTACGTTTAATTTGGCATAAATTTCATATATCTGCTACCAAAACTCCACACAAGCTATGCTCAGAGTCTAAAATTTTATGCCATAATTTATTGTCCTTCAATTATGTCACTAACTTTCATGTCGCAAATTATTACATATGAAAATAAAACTTCAGTATTTTATATCAGAGTTCATACATTTAACTGGTAACTAGCCATATTGCAGAGCTCTGCATATTACTCGAAGCTTGATACCTGTTGTCTAGTCGGGATTATAAAGACGACTATTCTGAATACTCCGTCTCCAGAGACCAAAGGTCGATGGTCCCAGTCGCTCTCGACGCGCTTGTATGTCGCATAAAACGAAGAATGTATAACATAAAATTCTTGGTTTAACAAAGCTTTGTTTTCGCTCAAATTGAGTATATTATTTGTATTATTACTTTTTACTAATGTAAAACAGGATTTAAACAAATGGTTATAGTGTTTTTTTTATATTAAGGAAGTAGTAAACGATCATGTAGTCCTTCTGATGGTTTTAATAAAGTACACAGGTATAAGCGTTTATATTCAAACAAACCAAATAAAATTATATTCAAATTTACTAATACTTTGTGTATTCACCAGTTGAAACACGCAAAATCTATCTTTTAGATAATAAACGATACTAACATGACAGGATGAATACGTCATTAACTTGTATGCCGCAAATTATTACACAAGTAAATATAGCTGCGGTATTTTCTATCAGAGTTCATACATTTTATTGTCAACTAGCTCATAACCATATTGCAGAGCTCTGCATATTACTTGAAGCTTGATACCTGTTGTCTAGTTGGGATTATAAAGACGACCATTCTGAGCGTTCCGTCTCCAGAGACCAAAGGTCGATGGTCCCAGTCGCTCTCGACTCGCTTGTCTGACGCATAAAAGCAAGAATGTAAAATACCGACATAAAATTCTTGGCTTAACAAAGCTTGGTTTTAACTCAAATTGAGTATAATAATTGTATTTTGACTTTTGCTAACGGTAAATGGGATTATAAGAAACGGTCAATGCATTTTTTAATGCATGGAAGTGCAAACGAGCATGTACTCCCCCTTATGGTAAGTGGCCACTGCCACCCATCTATAGACAGATAAGATCAGTCTTACTGGAGGTTAGTCACACACGTTGCTACCTCTGAGGACTTGGTTGGAATGCATTGGATATCATGTTTCCCTTACCACACTTTTCAGACCAGAACATGGCAGTGTACTAACACTGTTATTATTAGCCAGACAAGTCTACCAGGTAGCGAAACCAGTGAAATTCACCCGGGGAGTTACCACCGCCACACCTATTTCTATCGTGAAGCATTTCTTGCGTTTCAATAGAAGGATGTGGTTGCCATACTTTTTATATGAGGTGACCATCCTAGTCCTCGGGAGTACGAACGCACCTGTGATTGACTTCAGATAGAATCTATGTTCTATATGAAGTTGGTTACAGATATACATGGGCAGCAGTGACCATTTACCATCATGCACTGGACTGCATGCTCCTTTGCTACTCTAGTCAAATAAAAAAAAGTTTTTTTTCCATCTTCAAAAAGTAGCTTTTAATAGGCTTTAAATTTCAACCCAGGAGGAAAGCATAATGAATAAAACAATGGTTCTTCTATTTTCGACCTGCACCCCTTGTCGACGCCCTTAATGAGTAACACAAAATTATCCGTCCCTATGAAAAGAAATTTTGTTCTATGCAACAATAATCATGTAACACTATTGACATTCTCTATACACACAACCTTTATATTTCATTTGTAAAGAAATGCAACTGTTCAACTGTATTCAAGTTTCCATAGAAAGGCATTTTTACGGTCTCGTGGTTACATTTCGCGTGTCAGTTATCATTACGAGGTACATTTGTACTTAATTTAATTATGGCGCTTTTTAATGGACTCTAGCTTACAGCTCGTTCCGCTGTTTATGTGGTTACCCTGATTTGTGTGATAAAACAACACGATTTGGTAGTGGCCTTGTAATACATATCCTGTTTAGTGAGCGGTTACTAATTTGGCCGGTTAATATTATTTTTCCTAATGTGTTTCGTGTTTCGGTTGGTCTTTTTATTTAAGGGAATAAAAATATGAAACTTATATTGGAGAATAGCGAACGATGACAAGTGGTCAGTACTGTGACATCAGTGGCTAGTTACATATAGAGTAGATTGTGCCTTTACAGTTAAGAGTTACATCACTAATGCGTTGCTACTCTTAATGACCGTTCATGGACCATGGATATGACCACCTCAAATGTATCTGCCGGCACCCTCACCCTTGGAAACGTGAAAATATTTCATATTACTTACGGCCTTGCGTTAAAAATAGGCGAGGTGGTCATATCACATTTCAAAATTGACAATAGCACCTTTCAGACAGTATCTACTTATATACCTATTTCTTTAAGTATAAATAAAAAAATCTCCTCCTTCTCTTTTTGCAATCAGTTTCACTTTCTGAAAAACCATGGTAACAAGTATGTTAAGATACGAATGCACAATTTTTTAATACCCAACACTCAATTACGTGAAATTATGACCATATTCATTGTTCAGAGAGATATGAAACGCAATAGAGTGATTAACTGACCGAAAGCAACCAAAGTGGAAGCGATTGTTTATTGAATTTCCTCATTATATATCCGGTTTAACACTAATGAATAATGCATCTGTTCGGAAAATTTACCATTTACACAACATTTAATTGGATTTTGTGAATAAATAATTTAAATTGGACGATTCTTATATAAAATGTACGATTCAGATATTCGTTTATTATACATACAAAATTATATTGTCTGTGTAGTATTTCAATTAAAAAATCGTAGTCTTATTCGATCTGAGTTACAACAATATTTAAATATGTTACTTTAGTATGTATCTTCTACACACAAACACACACACACACACACTCACATACACATACACACACGCACACACGCGCACGCATGCTCACATGCACACATTTGTACTATTCCTCACTAATATTGTTATGTTTTAATAACATATAAAATTGTAAAAATTGTTATGTAATTAAAATATCTGTAAATAGTTGTACCAAAATATTATGGAAGAGCGAGGTCCTCCAACACGAGCGATTAAATGCTCAAAGGAGGCCTCAACCACTACTTGTTTGTACCCAATTTGTAGAAATAAAAATATTTTTGATTTTAGTTTTTTTTTTTTGATCTTCTAAGTCGTTTGTTATTTAAGCAATCGTTGACTACTTTTTCGCCTTAAGAAGATAAATATAGGCATTAATAAATAAAAACATAAAAAAAGAAATTTCAACACTTTAATGCGTCATAAAAAATTTCGCAAATGGAATGGTTTACGTCCACTGGAAATGAAACTCATTTGGCGACGGAATTAAAAGGCATCTCGGTTCTCATTCCCCAAATGCATCTGTTCCGTAAATTTATAAGAGTGTAAGTAATTGTGGCGCCGGCTCGCGCCGTATCGAGCATTCTGCCAATTTCTACACTCTTAAGCTTAAAGAGATAGGCTGATGATGATAGCGATGTGCTGGTTCGAAAAAAAATGAATCTCCTCGGACTCGGATCATTCGAGTATAGATCCATGAATTTAGTGGTAATATTTTTTGTGATTGCCACACACTTATATTTGAGGCGACCACCATAGTCGTCGGGAGTAGCAACGCATCTGTGATTGACTTCAGATTGAATCTAAATTCTATATAAAGTTGCTTACAGATGTCCATGGGTGGCAGTGACTACTTGCCATCGGGTGCACTGCATGCTCGTTTGCTACTTCAGTCAGATAAAAAAAAAAATAGATACAGATCTCATCTTTTTATCCGTATACTTTTTCGACGGTTTGAGTATGTATGTTTGAATGAATCTACATTTTTCAATACTTTCAAGAGCAGATATTAAATAATCTGTATTTTCCATCCTTGAAATGCATCTGTTACGTTAATATAAGAGTATGAGTTACGGCGCCAAGCCGAGTCGGTATCGGCCTTCTTGCCAATTTCTGTGCTTCTATTCCCTAGCGATTGCCCTATATACAATATTACGGGGGCCTTTTGTTGAGGCCATAAATATACTTTTTTTTATCCGACTGAAGTAGCAAACGAGCGTTCAGTCCACCTGATAGTAAGTAGTCACTGCCGCCCATGGTTATCTGTAATCAACTGCATATAGAACATGGGTTCCAACTGAAGTCAATCACAGATGCGTTGCTACTGCCGAGGACTATGATGGTCGCCTCATGTGAAAGTGTGCCGGGTGTACTTGTACGAAATATCCGTTCGAGATTAAAATTCCAAGATTATATTTGTGTCAGAATGTTTGCGATGATTTCCAATTTTAATATCTTGACAATTAATATGAATATGTTTATGCTAAACATGAATATGTTTGAATACTAGGTATAAAAAGTGAACATAGGTAGTTGTACACGAGATTGCATTTTAGAGCTGTAAGATTTTATGATTGTAATTGATACATTGTAACTTAGTAAGTTAAGACATTTATCGTATGCTCTAAAGTTACAGCAGCAAATAATTACATTTCCAAGTCTACATTTACAACGGTAATGTTTGAACTGCCACGTTCGGATCTAAAGACTGTTTGGTAAATTTATTTAAATATACGTAAGGTACCTTATGGGGGTGTAAAGTCAGGTGATAGCGTTGGTTGGTGGCGTGATAGGTTGGGCGTTGCCTGTCAGCCTTATTACATTACTAGATTATTCCCACAGTTTTGTCCGTTTACTAACAAGGTAATGAGTAACTCATTACAGTAGGATAAATATACTATAGATGTTAAAATCTAGGTTTTTTATCTGAATGAAGTAGCAAACGAGCATACAGTCCACCTGATGGTAAGTGGTCACTGCCGCCCATGGACATTTTGTAAGCAAGTTCATATAAAACATGGGTTTTATCTGAAGTCAATAACAGATGCGTTGCTACTTCCGATGACTATGATGGTCGCCTCATATAAAAGTGTGCCGGCAACCACACCCTTCCATCAAAACGCAAGAAATGCTGTACGCTGGAAATACGTGTGGTGATGGTACTTCCCCGGTCGAACTACACTCTACCCCCTTCGAGGTCCTAAAACAAAAAGTGTGCCAACATTCAAAAATGAAATACGATCAGTATTTTTGCATGAAAGACATGCATCCTTACAAATATTCGCACTTATAATATTAATAAGTTTGTCAAAGTTTCTAGTTTAAAATCTACCTATGTATATTTTAAAAATGAGAAAAATATTCTATACGTTTGTGCCCATGAGCAAAATGTAGCCAACCTTGGGCATTGATCTCATGTATCCGTCTACCGTTTTGATCGTTGGTCTGTTGTAAAACATTATATCTACATTATTTAAAGTAACAAATCCCATACTAATTGTATGCGGATTAGATAAACCGCATCAGCCGAAAATAACAGCCGTAATATGTACAAATTTTATCCGTAATTACAAGCATGGTTCAAAAGTAATGGATTTTGTAAACAGAATAGGAAACTGCGGAATTATTGGACCCGAATATAAATCTATAGTTGAACTAAGCTGCAGATTTTTTGTTTATTAAATATTCCCCCTTGTGTAATTTATCGGAATTGTTGCCAAGTTATGATTTATAGTTAGCCGGTTTGCCGCAAAAGCAATTTTCACCCACTTCGGAAATATTGCCGATCTAAAACTCACTTAGGACCAAATTTGTCGAGCGGCGATATATGAAGCTGTTTGGAGAGGTGGAGCCGTAAAAATTGGAATAGAATTTAAAATACAGGTACACTTTTAACATATATAACGTACTTCTGCTATTGCAGCAACGTTTGCTCTACATCTTTCTAACTTAGCCAAGAATATATTCTGTATAATTTGTTTTTATAATATTTCTAGGGAGTCAATAAGGGTCGATAGGAGAGGGCAGTAATAAACCGAGACTATAATTTGTTTAACAGACAATGCAAAACTTTTTATCAACTGCTACGCTTTGTATTATCCGCTGGTGATGGCCTTGTTATAATTATGTTAAATCAAGTATTATTTAAAAGCAAAAACCTTTACGTATCGGTTTGCCCTTTGTTGTACAGTAAAATTAAGTAGAATCAGTATTGTTACGTAAATATACTTATTCCATTAGGTAAAGATAGACAGGAGTCGTTCCTGTCTAACTTGTTTGCAGTGATATCTATGGAAGACGACCCGCGACCATCGTGGCGGAGCCGTTACCATGCCGGTCTGACGCGCAATAGGTCCCGGGTTCGATTCCCGGCCAGACGAGTGAGTTTAGATTCCTGTTCTGGGGCTGGGTGATTGTGTATTCATCTTGTGTGTCCGTGGTACCCACGACACGGTAGAAAATCCTACTGTGGGGCTATGAGCGTAGAAAGCGTGTTCTTTTAAAGACTGTAACAGTTTAGTTCCAGGTGGAGTGTATGTACAGTTGCTTTTATTATAAGATTGAAGTAGTAAACAGGCATATATATAGTCTACTTAATGTTAAACGGTCACTATTGCCCATGCACATCGGTAAGCAACTTCATACAGAAATAAGGTTCTATCTGAAGTCAATCACAGAATAACAATATGATAGTAACCTCAATGCCGTCTTTACCATAAGGGTACTCGGGGCCAGTGCCCAGGGTCACCATCTTCAGAGAGCCCCGAAGGGCCGACAAACTTTCTCGCAAATAATATCAAAATATTATGGTCAGGCGCATTACATTTTTCTCGTTGCACGAACGTCGATCGTCATCAGATTTATTGAAATCAATACATTTATATGAACAATTTGAATGATTCGATCACCATTAAAACTTACCATTTAAGTACTCATCTTAACGTCTATTTTCAAGTTACCTATTTGATTTTTTTATTCGGTAATTTGAAAGTTTACAAAATAAGTTATAATATCATGCCGCCATAATTAAATGTCGACTTTGTCTATGGTTGGGGGAATTCTCGGATGATGTACTTTCTTAAAATTCCAAAAGGGCCCCATATTCTTGTATGCACAAGGCCCCAGCATAGTCTAAGCCGCCCCGGAGTAACCTCGTATAAATATGAGTTGGCAGTCACAGCCTTCCATGAACCACCTTGCATACTCGCTACTTGTATAACAAAAATATAATAAAGGAACACTCAGATAAAGTGGTTTTAATTCGGAACAACTTAAGTACCGACTGACTTCCGTTTATTAAAATTCGACTCGTAAGTTTGAAACTTCGGCGCCCGAGTGAGATTTACCAAAAAAGTAGGTACCAACTAAAAGCCTGGTTTACGATTTGGACTTAAACAAGGAATTTTACGACGAAACTTTAAGGTAGCAGTAATAATTACATTTCAAATGCGTAGTTAAACACAAAATCTACAAAATTATATGACAATCATAGACGTTCTAACATAGGTAACATGCTTGCATCTCATCATTTGTGTCTCACATTATATTAGGCCAGTCATTTTCTATTAAATCTGCTAAAGCTGTGTTACGGTAACCGTTTTTCATTATCAATTATTAAGAGATTGGGGGTACAACCCATTAGTGTCCCACTGCTGTGCACGGGTTTTCTCTCAGAATGAGAGAGTTTTAGGCCACAGTCCACCGCGCTGGCCAAGAGCGAATTGGCAAACTCCACCCACCTTCGAGAATATTTTTTTATAAAGAATTCTCGGGGGTGTAGGTTTCACGATGTTTTCCTTCACCGAAAAGCAGTGATAATTAATTTCTAATTCGCACATAACTCAGTGGTGCGTATCTGGGTTTGAACCTCGGACCTCCCGACTGAGATAGCAAGTATCAACCTTTAGGCTATCATTGCTCTTAAATAAGAGATTGAGTGTCTATATTTTTAGTAACAAAACTATAATGTTAATGTAATCATTAACATTACAATATAACAAATCTAAATGAAAATGAATATGACTTCAAAAGTCATACTTTTACTATTTACGTGTTGACAGCTAGGTACTACTTAGCTCAGGTTATTTGCAGTTGAATATTAGAAAAGAAATGGAGGAAGAAGTTTAAGAATAAAATAGTGTTCTGATTGCGGAACTCGGATAAAAGGCACGAATAAAAAGTCGACAGCAGTCTCTTCACTTTGTCTCGGATTATCTGCGAGTCCCCTGAGCACACCCTTTGTGGCGTTCAACCTGCGGGGGTAATTATTAAGCGTATGAACGATACACTTGAGTGCTAAATATTGTAAGTCTCTGGCAAATTATACCTTCGGCTGACATCCTTTTTAAGCGTTTTGTATACGAAGGGTAAAGGTTTTTTTGTAAGCTTTCACTGATTGTTCGTCGGTCACAGGACTCTATCTCTTGAACCGTAAAAGATGTTGATGTAAGTGTTCCACAAAATATGTCTTACTATGTGTAATATATTGCAGTAATAAATAATATAATGACACAGACCTTTCCTAATTTTACATGCAATAAATTGGTATTGGTTGTACCTATTAAAGTGGCAGCCACTTCGAATTTTCTCAATGTGTTTCGTTACCGTAAAATGTAAAGTAAAATCTATAGACCATTTTCGATGCTTTCATCTCGCCTATTATTTGGCCACAACAGACAGACAGCTTCATCTGACAAGCACGGACGTACGTCACTTGGGACGTACCTTTTCGATCGTTAACGGACCAAATTTCGAATCTCAACGGTTTAAGAAAATTCGCTAGTGTTGTGTGTCATCCAGCTGTTTCAACGGTAGACCTGTACAACCACATCATCCCGAGCTCGTGATAACGAAGGTGGAGATCATCGAGGCTGTAGCAGACCAAGGTACGTGCCAGGCTTGTCTCTTGTATGTTGTGGCCTGTAAAGGAACATCGAGTTTAGATATTCCTCGTTCTAACTTCGGTCAGTCCCAGAAGTGAGATTAAAGCCGTCCCACCCCTTGGTGGACGCGTATCCTAAACCTTTATGGTGGCGAATCCCGTGACTCCACTTTATCTAATTGTCTAATTATACTACTTAATACGTGATATTTTTGGTTCGATCGGTAGTATGTACTTCTATAGACTGCCATTATAACAAATATGAAATTATAAACTGTTAGGCGTCGGTTCGTTTCTCTTCATAAATGGCACATCAGCCTATTCAAACTTGGGAAATTTTCCGCCATGCTGATTCCATATAGTCCAAGCGAGTGCAGTGGTCAACCCTTTAGACATATTCAAGCGTATCAATATCAGATCTAATTCATAGACATTGCAATAAAACATGTAAAGCCTCTTTCCATCCATTTTCGAAAACTAACACACACGTTCATTTTCAAATATACTCATAAAGTAGTAATATTACGTACCTATCTAAACGTGAAAATTCCAAATTAACAGTTTCATAATACAAATCATGAACACGAATCAATAAAACGTTTAATGGATGTTATCACAAAATGCCGCTTCGTTTAGTAGAAATACACTAGACATTGAATTCACTTTAGAAATTCATTAAAAAGTAGGTATTCAATACGAGTAGGCACTACAGAAGAGTCGGCTGATTGCGGAAGCGTTATGAAATACGTGGATAGAGCCTCAACATTCGATTGCTCGAAATCGCTATTACGCTTTATGTTGTCTCATTTTAACTGTAATGTGTACAATTTTGTAAAAAATGATCTATTTAAAGTTGATAGAACCAGAGTAGTTCGACCGGGGAAGTACCACCGCCACACCCATTTCTAGCGTGAAGCATTTCTTGCGTTTCGATAGAAGAGTGTGGTTGCTGGCACACTTTCACATGAGGCGACCATCATAGTCCTCGGGAGTAGAAACGCATCTGTGATTGATAGATGAAACCTATGTTCTGTATGAAGTTGATTACAGATGTCCATGGGCGGCAGTGACCACTTACCATCAGGTGGACTGCATTTTCGTTTATTACTTCAGTCAGAAAAAAATATATAATACAATATTTATATTTCGGTATTGTTAACTTTATTCAATTTGGATAATGCGGAAACAGAAAAACTCATTGCTGATATACATCCAAATTCAGATATTACTTTATTTGTACCGACTTATGGATATTTGTATACAATAGAAGAACCGTGTCGACCAACGTACCTCTTGTACCCTTTTACAAGAGTTACTTTGATCGACATCGAGTTACGGAGATACTCAACCATATTTTTTTTTATACTTTAACCTAACGATAAGGCAGACGGGCTACCTGATGGAAAGTAGTCACCGTCGCCTGTGGACATTCGCAACACCAGAGGAGTCGCCAATGCATCGCTGGTTTATTTGCAAGGTGAATTTTTCGAGTATCCGGGTGACCGACTAGAGAATATATTTATTCGAAGAGGACGAATTCGACTTTGATTAAAGCTAAAGCTTTGCATAGTTGGATTTTAAAAATCCTTGGGCGGGAATAGAATTTTCTCACAGAGCTAGTGTCGCTTATAAGATGAAACGCTGAAAGTAATGATAAATAAAAATCCTAAAAATAAATAAAACATATTTTTGTAAAAAAGTAAATAAAGTAAAAGAAAATAAAAAGAAATTATAAATAAAACAAAGAGTCCATATCACTGCCTCTTGGGAGAGTCCCAAGAACGCTGGCGGCGTTACCTCTTTGTATGGCCAAACTGATTCTTTGGCCAAAATACGCACCAGCCCTTGGGTCTCCTGAAGCGTCAAAAAAAAAATCCTTAAATCTTCAAAGCTTTACATTTCACCATCCACATCTGATAAACTTCTTACAATTTATCTATTGCGATTACTAACGCGTAATTTTAAGTGTTTGATTAGGTAAAATACCGTTTTTAATTGAACGGCGTAGGTAAGAAGAATTTGCCGAAATCGTAAGTATAATCAGCATTACATTGCTATAAGTAAATACCTCCTTATCTTTACTAAGCATCACTTTCATCATTGGCGGTACGTGTGAATTTGAGACGGAATTTAATTAATTTCAGCGTTTCGGCTCGCCTATTCGTCCTCCCGAGTGGAACCCATAAAACCTAATGGACTTTCGCTGTCTAGCGGTAATTTTGTATGCTCGGGACCCTGCAATCTTGCTAGCATTCACAAATATATATCCATCCGTGACTGCGAAATTATGAAAGTTGAATTTTAAAAGTTGGAATTCTAAGTTTTGTCTGCGTGAAAATATTTTAGTTCAAATTAAGTAATATTGTCACGAGAAAGACGCTGTACCGTACATCATTTCTTTATATTAAAAATGCGAACTTTATTACAGTGATTGTTTATAAAACTATGTGATGGTTTTGTTTAAAGGTACATGCTTATTGGGTACAACCCATCATTGTCCCACTGCTAGGCACGGGTCTCCTCTCAGAATGAGAGAATTTTAGGCCATAGTCCACCGCGTTGGCCAAGTGCGAATTGGTGACCACATACTTATTGCTTGTTCCTAATTTCCTGGATTGAACCCAAGTAGGGTTTAACTTTGGTACATCACCCTTGTTTCTGCCTCATAACAATAGTGTTAATCGCTTCTTTATTTTGATTCGGAGAGTAGTAACGAAGAGTCAATTACACGAGTCGGTCTAACTAGGACCTCAGTGGTATTTGGGCGACCTCAAATAGAAATCCCTCAAATACATTTAGAGCGGTAGGTGCCACTTTTCTTCAAGTATACTGCAAACTTATTTAACCACTAAAATAAAACCTAATAAAGTTATTTCACAAACAAAATAAAATTTTACTTTAATATTCAGTACGACTTGAAGAACAGTTTTTTAAGCTGAATAAAACATATTATTAAACGATTTAAATCTAATATAAACGAGGTAATCAGACGATTAAGTTTCTGTATAATATGATTGCCGTCGAAAAGAACTTATAAATTCTTAGAGTCCGTTTAGTAGACATTAAAAAATGAATTGTTCAAACCCAGTTCAACTTAAGAAAGCTCAATTCAAATCGGAAGGCGATGTTTTAAGAATCAGCCAATCTGTTTCAGTGGGTTTGACGAATAAACGACAAACTTTGCACGTAGCTTCAAACTTTTGTCGATTGCGTAATTTATATTCAAAATAGACAGCAAAACGACTTAGGATCCCAAAACGCAGCAAAGGGAAAATTTGGCTCAATGCTACCTTACCCGGGGGAGAGCTAGTGAGAAACGTCTTATGAAATTTAGATTGGGTTGCGGTAAGGATCCCAAATGGCGATGATACTGCTAAAGAAAACATATTGAACTGCCAAAGAGTCAGTTGGAGATGCTTACATACATTCCACATTTGGAATATGGTTTTCTTGACTGAAATAAAAATTCTTCAGGGTTTTACATTTTTTTATATGAAATGTTTTTCTCTACTTAGGTTTAGGATTTTCATATGATAGTGTTGCGGCGCATTGCTCATTACATAATTTAATCATATAAATGGGTAAAATAAAAACTATATTCATCATATAAAATATAATTATCTACTTCAAATATTATATAAACTCCAACTGCTAAACGTAAGAAAAAAAATATTCGTATAAAATTTGATAAATCTCATCCGTTTTAATTCTGCGTCTTTTTTTCTTCTTGTGATTTGAATTTCATTCAAAGAAAATGTATACTTTTGGAGTGCCCTCTTAGATTTTATTCGATAAAATAAAAAACTGACAACTAATATCCAGTAATTAAAAATAGCAGTTCGATACAATTGTGCCTTTTCACTGCATAAAGCGTTAGGTACAAATGGAATTAAACAACGACTGAGTGCACAAACTCGAACTGATACGTAGAATATACTTTCCAACATCCGTAAAACACAAACAACTTTGTTCGTTAGTCGGGTCTATTCACGCGATTTTTCTAGACTTCGGTCTATTGCGCACTGTGATGGTTTAGATAAAGAGACTATTCGAGCAATTATCTTTAACTGTAAGCTACTAATAACTAAATAACCAATAAGCTTATTTAATAGAATTAAAAATACGATCAACTAATATCCAGTAATTAAAAATAGAACTGTTCGATATAATTGTACCTTTTCATTGTATAAAGCGTTAGGTAAAAATGGAATTAATCAACAACTGAGTGCACAGATTCGAACTGATACGTAGAAGAATATACTTTCCAACATCCGTAAAACACAAACAACTTTGTTCGTTAGTCGGGTCTATTCACGCGATTTTTCTAGATTTCGGTCTATTGCGCACTGTGATGGTTTAGATAAAGAGACTATTCGACCAACTATCTTTAATTATAAGCTACTAATAACTAAATTTAGATTATTAGTAAACATTTTTTTTTTCAAGTATGTTTTTTGGATTTGTAATTGGATTTGTTGACATTATCTTTTATATTTTTAAACTCATCATTTTTATTTTTAACATGAATTATTGTTTTCGCCTGTGTTTGACATGATAAATAATGTGAATACCATAATTAATTAATTATTGATAACTTTAAATTTTATAGATTGTCATATGTATCAATGTAGAATTTTATGATGAAACTTTTTGCATGCCTTCACAGGCGGAACTTGGCGGACCTAAATAATTTTACAATTACTGTACACCTACATCATGTACCATGTTCTTGCGAAATAAAATATTTGTATTTGTATTTGTATTTAAATACCAAATAAGCTTATTTAATAGAAAAAAGAAGTTATTATCATGCATGTACACTGAATAGTAAATAAAAGAAACACGCCTTTTACACTCATAACCACACACTAGGATTTTCTCCTGTGTCATGGGTACCATGGACACACAAGACGAATACAAAAACACCCAGACCCAGAACATGAATCTAAGCTCATCATTAGATATTTATCGCGGTGTAGCTGTAGCGCACAGAAAAAGTATAAAACAACTGAATTTTAAATCACATTCTCCAAAATAATATATCTTGTTCATATTATTTAAACAATATATCTACTGAGGAACTGACATTCATAGTTAGATTAATGTATATTATTATTTACGACCCATTAGAGCTATTGTAACATTAAGTGTCTAATATCTACTACACTGCGACTGTTACATTAATTTATAGTTTACACCTTTACACTTAACGTATTAAAATCACAAACTTTTAATAAGTTTAAAAGAAACCGAAAGGTATGTAATTTTCTGTAAGCACACGAGTAAGAAATTTCCTGATGATATCAATGATACTCATCATCGCATAAGGGCTGCTGCGTTTTTGTATCGACTAAAGGACAGTCCCGGACGGCTATTTAAAATCAATAATGTTGTTAACACGCATGTCACGTGAAGTAAATATTGGCAAAATCACCATTGGGTGGGTCGATAGATGAGTAGATACATAGCGGATTTAGCCTTATTTTAAGTACAGCTGCACATTTGTTGATAGTGTTTTTCTATTATAGATGAGACTTAAAATCCTTGTGCGTCTGTTTCCTATGTTTAAAACTCAAATAAGTACTGTAAATGTAATAATAAACATCTCCGTATAAAAAATAAGGTTTAAGACAATAAATCTTTGCTACTGACGCGATTACAAAATAAAACGTGTTACTTCGCGTGATGTTTGGCAGTTTTGATTCCGGATACCTTCCTTATGTGACTTTTGTATGGTTACCGCGTTAATAAATAGCGTGAAATGTAGTTAAAAACTTTGAATTGATCTGCTAAACTCATTCATGGGAACTAAACATTGTAAAAGTTTGATAGCACGCGATGGTAGGTGTTGCTGGTTTATGATTTCACTTTCACCCAATACTCATAAACACGTTTGTGCAATAAACCACCAATTGTATGTAGATGTCTTTTATATTGTTTGGTACATAACAAAAAAGAGCTTGAAAAAAGTATTGTATATGATAATTACTTTGGGTGGTCCGGAATACCCTATCACAATGATTCAATGCGGCGTAAGGAAAGTTCAGGTTAGTAAACAATTAGGTGTGGATTAGCAAAACCGCCCATGAGGACTCTGAAGGACTTCTACAAAATAATAACAACAGGAACCGACGGATTCGAATCTTTCGAAACTTTAATACAAAATTATTAATGGTCACTCGTTCTTTTTTCGATTACTTAGAACCGGTTTAGTTTGTCCGGGGAGGAATCACCGCGACTCATATTTCTAGCGACCAAAAACTCCTGCGTTTCAGATGAGTTTTGTTGGTCCACACATCTCTCCATCATCCACATACATTACTCTGACTGTCTTACATTAGAGACGATCATCTAAGTTCTAACAAGTTATTTGAACTCGATCATATAGATCCACTGTTCTACAAAGATTTGGTTACAGGTTAACATGGGTGAGCGTCCCCGCTTATGAAGTCTAATTACAAAGTGTGCTACTATCTAATTAAAAAATAAAATTCGTTAAACGTGGCATGTATAAAAACGATAATACTCAAACATTACCGTATGACCATAACATAAATAACAAATAACGTACAAGCGTGGCGTTGCGTGCCCAATCTCTCTACGCACTCGCTACGTCATAGCTCGTAATCTTACGTTCCACGCTTTGATAAGCGGTTGTGCGTTACGTTTACGGCTGTTTTTTACGTCCGAACCGTGCATGGCTCTAATAATATATCGCGAAATATGTAATCACCATGAGCTTATGATTTGATGCTTGTTTTGGTATTTTTTCTTGTAAATATTGTGTCATTAAGGTATTGCATAGCTTTTATAGCGGGATTTGAGCGCGGCAACTTAATCAAGAAATTCCGTAACGAAAAAGCCTAACACCCCCACTCCGCCTACCATGTAGCGCGACCGACCGTTCGCTTAACCTGTATGTATATGGTACGACAGTACGAAGCTCGCACTGATCGAGACAAGTTGCTCGGAAATCGGACGAATTACATATTCGTATAATACATAGCAGCTGCTTGTCAGAAAGTATATCAAAGAAAAAACTTGAATTAATATCAAAGAAAAAAGGTCCCCGAGTGCCGCACGTTTTTTAGATTAGTCCCGCAGCGTCGTCTCTTTTGGTCATGTTCACAACGGTAATGAGTGTCTTATGTATTAACCTAGGTCATAAACTATGTGTGTGTCAAATTTCAGCGAAATCCGAAAATTAGTTTTTACGTGAAAGACTAACAAACACTCATAAATCCTCCTAAATTTTCATTGAACCTGATTAGGATTTGACTAGATAGGTACTAATATTTAGCTACACGTGCATGTATCTGTATGTGCTGAGCATCAACATGGGCTTTGAAGCTTTAGAAAATGGTATAAAATTGTATGCGCTCAAATTTTAACTTAACCATTGCAATAAAACTGTTTATATAATCAAGAGTACAAAAACAAAGTAGTAAACCAAATTTTATAAACATAAATATCGCTTCATAAAATTACCGGATACAAATTTAGATATTATGCACCGTGTATAGAGTTATGTTCATGCGATAAATTTCCCCTACAGCATGCATTAAACTTGATCGCGAAGGCAAGGTTGAATGTAATTAGGCTTCAGCTCCTTGAAAATTACAGGGGGTGCAAATTTATGTTCGTAACCGCTACTGCGTTTTTCATACCTGCGTGTTTATCTCGAAGCCCGCCTCGTAAACTCATTTAGATGCAATCGCAGTTGCCTTACCCGTTCTATTAGGTAAGCACGCAAAGTTTATAAACATGGTTAATACTGTTGATTTGAAGGAAATAAAATTAGATTTTTCTGTAATAAAGATGTATGTTTTATCCGGTTGAAGTAACTAAAGAGCATCCTCAAGTTAACTACTTGATGGTAAGAGGTTTCTGCTGCCCGTGGAAATCTGTAAGCAACTTTGAACAGGAGTTTTAGCTGAAGTCAAAAAGATGCATTGCTACGCTTGAGGACTAAGATGTTCGCTTTATATAATAGTGATTCGTCAACCACTCTCTTCCACCGTAACGAAAGAAAGAACTGCCTTACACTAGAAATAGGTTTGTCTGTGGTATCTCCCCATTCTAACTACCCTGGTTCTACCATCTGGTAGATAATCTACATATTAACTAGTTGACCCGGCGAACTTCACTCCGCTTACAACTCAAAATCTAAAATTACTAGTGTTTTTCAACTACATTATATATATTATTTTACATACAAATCTTCCTCTTGAATCATTCTATCTATTAAAATCCGTAGAGTAGTTATAAAGATCTAAGCATACATAGGGACAGACGACTTTCTTTATACTATGTAGTGATACGTGAAGCAAAAACTTGTGATCCGTTTTTAACAAACTTGCTGCGGACGAAAGAGTATGAAATTACGCACGCATTCTTCAAATAATGCATAAAACATACAATAAATATACTGAAAACACATTACACACACTACCGTGCATTTGACACTAACACATATATAATAAAAGAAATAAATCATTCAATCCCTAACTATTAAAACACATAACGTCAAATACGACCGGTGTCTTTGTCAAAATAGCTTTAATTGATTTTAAATGCAGCTTAGTCAATTAAACCTCTTTTTACACAGGCAGTCCCATATTGAGGAAAATGAAAACCTTTCGGCGGTTTTCCCGGAAAATTGGAAAATGTCGGTTTCTTAAAATCTTGAATAACTTCGGTGTTTCTAAACCGATTTCCATTTTCTTTCTTTCATTTGATAGGAAATTTCGTCACGCAACTTTTTCCCTTGGACATGGGTATACAGTGATGCTTAACTCTTTGAGTTATGGGGTGGAAACCACCACCACTCCTCAAGTTTTTTTAGATAATTTGAGACAACTCGGCTTCTGCCGATTCGATTCTTATGAAACTTGGAATATGTATTATATATCTATGCTTATATAGGTTGACGAAAAATTTTACCTTCAACTCTTCGATACTGATGATGCAGGGTTACAGCTATCCTAAACTATAACATTAGCTATTTGGTGCTGACATATATGTAATAAGACTACTAAGCAGAGACATGTGATGATAAATTTGACCTTCAACTTCTCAATCCTGATGATGCAGGGGTGCCTCAGGCCTAAACCATAGGGGTTGACCATTTGGTGCTTATGGGTATGTAATAACAATACTAAGCAAAGGCATATTATAAAAAAATTGACCTTCAACTCCTCAACCCTGATGATGCAGGGTGCTGTAAGCCCAAGCCGTAGGTGATGGCCATTTGGTGCTTACGGATATATAATAAGATAGCAGGGCAAAGATGTACGATGACAAATTTGACCTTCAACTCCTCAACCCTAATAATGCTGGGGTCCTTCAAGCCTAAACCATAGGCGTTGGCCTTATGGTGCTTACGTATATGTAATGAGATTACTAGGCAAAGATATAACATGATAGTTTTGACCTTCAACTCTTCAGCCAGTTTACTCAGAAAAAAAGTTGTTTTATTCGGTTAGGTTAGGTTCGAACAGATTTTTCCAATTCAGAATCTAAGGGAGGGGGCGCGGTAGCGCCCCCGACCGGTTGTGTCAAAGAAGTCTATTTTTAGATGATGACGTCACCACATAATTTTATTCATCCGAAAATCGGACGAATAATTAATTTTATTCATCCGGTTAGCGGACGACTAGCAACAGCCATAACTGATTTTATCGTGACTGAAAAGCGTGAAAAAAAAATTTTTAAACAAAAAATACAACCGACTTCCATGCTTTACTTTTATGTGGCATGGAAGTCGGTTGTATTTTTTGTTTAAAAATTTTTTTTTGAGAAACATTCGTGCTACTATGGACAATATCAAGTTTAGTTTTTGAGTTAAATTATGGTCGAATTTCGACCATTGCGACGAGTGACTAGTTGTAATGGATGGATCAAATGGACGTACGTACTCTATCGTATATTTAAATAATAAGCATTCAGTATTTGTAAGGTAACAAATTAAATATAGTTTTGCTTATGTACAACTAAACCACTATTTACTAAGTAACGGCAGCCATTTTTTCATTGCATCAGGAAATTGTTTCGAATCACGCACCCTAAGTGAAGGTAACATAAAGGTTCTCACAAGGTTTGAATCATGTAATAACCCTTTGAAAACTTACCTTTTTAGGGTTTCATATTTAAAGGGTTAAAACGGGACTCTATTACTAAGCCTCTAGTGTACTAACTCTGTCTGACTAGAAAAGATAGACACGGTTAATTTTCATAAGTTTAACATTTTACGCACTCTATATTTCTAAGGTCGGTGTAATAAGAAATTCTAAAAAAAAAATCATTAAAGTTTCAAAGGACAAATTTACTAAAAATAGCTTGACAATTTGTTATGTTTTATAATTGTTAATTAAATTGATTAATTTGAAATCACTATTATTATAATTATCACATTACCACAGCCTTCGTTTTCAGAATGAAATGGGCTTTCCACCATAATTTATCATGTCCTGATTGATAAAGATAACATCCTAAAGATTTGATGATTTAATTTATAAGATGAACAATTTTCAGGTATGTAAGTTTTCTCAAAAATTTTCTAAAGGCTAAACAAATCTAAGTCTTAAAGCGGAATTCAGAAAATTTATTGGTCAATATTAATTCCAGCAGTTTTCGTCTTTGCAGCTACAAACCGATATATACATTAAGATTTCTACACCTGTGTTCTAGGTTCCTATCCGATCTGAGATTTTGAAAGTTGTTTAAAACGAGAAACATGTGGGTATATTTCCTTCTTTTCTTCTGTTTCATAACTTTTTAAAGTCTTTTGTATTCTGTCCAAATGCTTCATACATTTTACATTTTATGAGGTATTATTTTATGAAGAAAATGTTTGAAATATTAAGAATTACTCATTATAGCTATTGTCACAATTACTATATATAACCGCTTTTTGTTAGTTTGATGTAACCAATAGATAATTATAGCACTTAGGAACGTTATGTGATAACGGATTTACACGTTTCATAACTTCCCGTTACTAATAATTATAACTTTGAAATTTACAGTCAAAGTTATGCAAGGATGCCGCAACCCCACTATAGGGTAACATGATTAAAACTAAGGAACATTTTATCTGACAAGTTTGAATCAAACTAGGGACATCAAATTTAAAACAAAAGTACCTAGACCTGTATTTTATAATATAGAAGTAGTAAACAAGCATGAAGTCCACCTGACGAAAAAAGACCTCACATAATGTTAGTTTTACCTGAGGGTAGCCACAGATGCGTTTCCACCCTTATGGAATAAGTAGTAAGCATAATTCTGAATTTCTTACCACACTCTTCGAAACAGAACACGTCAGAGCTTCCTCAGATATAGGTGTGTCGGTAGGACCTCTGAAGTAAGCCTACTTAAAAAGTTTTCCTTTTTGTAGTTTATGTTTAACTAGGCGACGAGTTTCAATAATAAATAAAAAAAACGGCACTCAGGGACTGCCGCGGTAAAGCTATTGCATAGCATTTTTTATCAACTTATGCAATTACAATTATTTATTTATATATGCAGTATTTTATTTCTTTGATATAAATTCAAGAATTTTTCTTTGAAATATATGTACTTTCTCAAAAACAGGTGCTTACATATTCGTCCGACTTTCGAGCAGCTCGTCTCGATTCGTGCGAGCTTCATACTGTCGTACCATTTACATACACGTGAGGCGGAGTGGAGAGTGTTAGGCCTTTTTCGTTATGGAATTTCTTGATTCGGTCACCGCGCTGAAAGCCCGCGAGAAAAGCTATGCAATTGTTTAAAAAAATATACGACGAATTGTTAACCTCTTTCCTTTGGGAAGTCCGTTAAAAATACGAAACACGTCTTTAATCAAGAAATTATTAAAGAATGTTTATCCGCAATTTGAAATACATTCGATCAAGAAATCGCATTGTCCTATACAAACTTTGTCCCCTTTTTTCACAGCCTTAGGCGGCGAATTTCCAAAAAATTTTTCTTACTGTTCACTTACCTCATAAAAGGGGGGTTCCTTTTATGAGGTACCAAAGATCAAGTTTCTGGGTGCAGTAGTATCGGCTGTGCGTTGATATGTCAATATTTCAGTCAGTTATCCCTTTTACATAGATGTAGATGCCGGTTCACTACCAAGTTCTAACATCTTTAGACATACTCGTAGTTATGACAATATAATATCTCAATGTTGGTAAAATTTCTGACTTTCTTTTTTGTTATATTTAGAAAATTAATTATGTGTAATAATAGAGTAAAATTATGAAATCGTGTAAGAATTGTTTTACAAGGACGATAAATTAAAATTGACATGCAAATTCGGAATACGAGCAATGAAGATAAGAAGGCTCTTTATATTATTCCGTTGACATCTGGAGCACTAAGAAACAAACAATATGACAACAGTCATTTTTGGATATTATGATTAGCCTTGTTATTACATATAATATATGTACTAAAGCCAAAAACTAACGTACATTTTTTCCATTAGTTCATTGCGAAGCTATACCATTTTACTCCTTTTTTATTGGCTGCATGTCGTCATAAAAAGATATTTTGTTACTACACAACTATGTTACCAGCTCAACGCCGACAAAAGTGTCAACCGTTTTATGGCGTAAATTACAGACTTTATTTCTTATTAACTTTGTTGGAGATACTTTTAAGAATTCTTAAAAGCTCCTGGCAGAATTTATGGCAAGAAAATATGTATTTTAACAAGCTGAATGAAAATTACAGCTTTGCATTTACATGGCGTGTTACATTTAATTTACTTTATTCTCTTTTATTTTTATAATATTATTATAATGAAGTTCATTAATTAGAGGAAAGTTTTCAGATTCTAAGTTTATTTTTTGTAAGCCCTTTGGTTTAGATTTCAACCAATTGAAATATAGAATTAATCGCTCGGATTAAAAACGAGTTTCCTTAGCAATTATAAAAATACTGTGCTTTTCAATGAAAATCTTTATATAATATTCTCTACTAATTTTATAAGTTTGTCTTTAGGAGCTCTACGTTATTTTAAATTAAATGTAAAAAAATATTTTTATGAAAAATTATTTGAAGGGTATATTTTTATTTATACTTTTAAAGGATTTAAGCTCTACCAATTTATGTAGAATGGCATAAAGTACATATATAAATGGTAATTATTAAGCCTAAAGTCTAAAAGAAAAGTAAGCCTGATGTTGCTCATTTTAGCATAGAACTCTATATCTCTAATAAAAAAGGAACAACAAATCAGATATTTCAATCAAAGTTTGCATCATAGAATCAGCAATGTCAAACGATTTTACGCACCATTTCAGTAGCGTTTTGGATACAGCGCGATAAAAGTGGGAAGTTCGTAGATACTATTTCACGATTTAGAAAAATTCGGCTCAAGATCCGGACAAATCGGATTTGCGTTCAATTTTCCTAGACTTTCGAGAGCTCCCGAATTCTGTTGAGCAAAACTTGACCCAAATACAAAGCAAAGAAATTCCTCAATTCGTTGTGTCCTTTCTCGGACGTCGTAGAATTTAAATTTACGATACTTTACAGTACGTGATCGATGTTTACATTATTCAATTTATTTAAATAAAAAAGAATATGTTGGTTGTTAACCAACATATTCTTTTTTTTGTATATCTGATTGAAGTAGCAAACGAGCATGCAGTCCACATGATTTTAAGTGGTTAATGTTGCCCATGGACATCTGGCAGCAACTTCATATGGAACATGGGTTCTATCTGAAGTCAGTCACAGATGCGTTGTTGGGTCGCAAGGACATAAGGCATCACATAATTTCTTTAAATTGAGAAAACTTTAAGCGCTCTCAAATTTCAGAAGTGTTACGTAATCCGCAAAAATTTACAGAGCAATACTTGAGATATATTTAGAATTGCAGACTCGTACAGACAGGAAGGAAAGTCTCACAGGTGGATATCACCCGTCGTTGGAGCGACGGTTCCGTAGCGTTCCTCCAGCCTGCAGGCGGGGACCACCCTCCCACGCACATTAGTTACCTTTACAGCGAACATTTATTACGTTCCCAGGCACCGACGCGCTCGAGCCGGTAAATATGCTTAATTAAAATTACCACACGCAGCCCTAGAGGATCCACGTACACACGAAGACGTATTGCGTAGAGAGATAAAAGTTTCATCTGCACGTAGTTACGTATATTCATGCCACAAACGTGATGTATTATTTTTTTCCGAAGTATTAAATCAGTTGTAATAAATGCTGTATTTTCATAAACTTCCGTATATAATATATATTTCCGCATATTTTTCAAGGTGGTAGAACCAGTGTAGTTCGATCGGGGAAGTATCACCGCCACACCTATTTCTAGCGTGAAGCATTCCTTACGTTCAATAGAAGGATGTGGTTGCCGGCACACTTTCACATGAGGCGACCGTCATAAGCCTCGGGAGTAGCAACGCATCTGTGATTAACTTCAAATAGACCATGTTCTCTATAAATTAGCTAACAGATGTCCGTGGGCGGCAGTGACCACTTACCATCAGGTGCACTGCATGCTCGTATGCTACTTCAGTCAGATAAAAAAAAATTAAGAAATACTGATATAATTACTTTGATCGATATTATATGATAATTCATACCTATGTTCATGAAATAAGAAAAATCTTTTCATTATTTATGTATACGTAATAAATCATTTAATGGAGTGATTCAGAACACGGTTAAGTTTTACGCGTTAAAGGTATAAGTTTAGCATAGGAATAGGAAAAGTTACGTAACTTCTACTTTTAAATGCTTAAGTTATGAGAATTTTAATTATGTACGATTACATATCTTTACAGAACTTCATATACAAAAATAAGTGGGACGTTTGCGGTAGAATTTTTTTAAAATCGCCGCAGTCTTATTTACATCATACTTCGTACTAATCATACTAATATTAAAAAGGCAAAAGTTTGTGAGTGTGTACGTTTGTTACTTCTTCACGTCTAAACAGCTGGAGCGATTTTCATAAAATTTGGTAGCGAGTTAGTTGACACTCTGGAGTTAGCTCCTAACTAATATAGGCTACTTTTTACTGTGGGAAAATATCTTATTCCAACGGGACAATCGATTTTTGTTAACGCGGGCGAAGCTGCGAGATTCAACTAGTATTAAATATAGTGTAAATATTAAATAAACAGCTTGAAAATGCATCGCTGTGTACCTAATGCAACGCGTTGATGCGAATTCCGAAGTCGGATGTTAGTGTCGTAGTTTCCCCGGAACTCGTGTGAATGTTCTCAACAGTGATATAGGAGTCGCAGGGGATTACACGTCGTGAGGCAAGTTCAACAGTTTGGTGCTGCTCCTAATTGCAGACTAATGCTTAATTTGGAACTAACAGTGAGGTTTGAACTAGGTGCGGTGAGCAAACTTACGACTATTCTACGTACTATAATATATTAATTAATGTTTTCGGGCTTTATTAATTTTACAAATGATTTTTTGAGTTATTAAAAATTAAGTGTGTAAGAATATCAGAGACAACTTATTTGTTATGTAACTTAGAAAGTGCTAACTTTCAGTTTTCAAGCAAATGTAGTAAAACTTTTCATACTTAAAAGTGAAACAATGTCTCAGTGATAGCAACACATGTGAGGACTAAAACTAAAATTAGGATTATTATTTATTATCTGGCCGTAAAAATACTATTACTATATCATACTATAATATTTGCTATTTTGAAAATATTTAAGTAGTAAAGGAACATGCAGACTACCTGATGGTAAGTGGCAACTGACGTCTGTGGACAACTTCAATTTCATACAGAACAGATCTATCTGAAGTCATCATAGATGCGTTGCTACGCCTGACATCTAACATGGTCGCCACGTCTATTGCTAGCTGGTAACCATAACCCTCGAGCAAAACGCAGGAATCGCTCAAACTATATAACCTTACAAATCGCAGTAATAGTATATTTCGGTATACTTATATTGAAAATTTTGGAGAATACGGTTTTTTTCAGTATTACCTTTAATGGATAAAGCGCACTCGATTAGTTCCATTTTGTTGCTATAGTTTTTTTTTTTTTTTTTTATACGTAAACCTAACGATAAGGCAGACGGGCTACCTGATGGAAAGTAGTCACCGTCGCCTATGGACACTTGCAACACCAGAGGAGTCGCCAATGCATCGCCGGCTTTGAAGGAGAGCTCTTTTCGCACCTTTTTTGAAGAGCCCCATGTCATAACGCCCCGGGAATACCTCAGAAGGAAGCTCGTTCCACATCTTGCACGTCCGTGGCAGAAACGAGCGTGCAAACCGAACCGTGGAGGACCGCCACGGGTCCAGTTGATGTGGATGGAACCTCATCCTTCGGCGAGTGGTGCGGTGGAGGAAAGGTGACGTAGGCACCAGGTCAAAAAGTTCCTCGGAGCACTCACCATTATAAAGCCGGTAGAACACGCAGAGGGAGCCTATGTCCCTCCGTAGACTCAAGGGTTCTAACCGTTCGGTGATCCGTGGGTCGTTGACGATTCGGATCGCGCGTTTCTGGACGGAGTCAAATGGGTTAAGTTGGTATTGGGGCGCCCCTGCCCAGAGATGCGAGCAGTACTCCATGTGGGGTCTCACTTGTGCTTTATAAAGCAGGAGGAGATGCCCCGCAGTGAAGTACCGCTTGGCCCTGTTCAGAACGCCCAACTTTTTGGATGCCAACTTGGCTTTGCCTTCCAAATGACTCCGAAACTGCACATCACACGAGATGTCAACGCCCAGGATCCCCACGCTTTTTTCAACGGTGAGAGAGGTCCCTTGGAACTTTGGCGCCATGACAAATGGGGCTTTTTTAGCGGTAAACGCGCAGACTTGTGTCTTCGTGGGGTTGAACTCAACTAAGTTAAGTCGACCCCATTCTGAGACCCGCTCCAGAGAGTGCTCGATTTCAGACACAAGTCGGATTCTGCTTTCCTGCACGAGTATCCGAGAGGTGTTTGCACGGCCTGTGTACAAAGCGTCCCCTGTGCTGTCATCCGCATAGCAATGCATGCTACCGATTTGTTGCAACATATCATTGATATGCAGAATGAACAGCGTGGGGGAAATAACAGACCCTTGAGGGACACCAGCATTGATGGACTTCGTGTCCGAGCAGCAACCATCAACCACGACCTTGATTTGCCGCTCAGACAAGAAACTGGTAATCCAGTTACACAGCCTCTCGGGAAGACCGTATGATGGAAGTTTCGCGAGAAGGGCCCTATGCCAAACCCGGTCAAAGGCCTTCGCAATATCAAGGCTTACAGCCAACGCCTCTCCATTGCTCTCAATGGCTTGTGCCCATCGGTGAGTAAGGTACACCAGAAGATCACCAGCTGACCGGCCCTGGCGAAAACCATATTGGTGATCGCTGATCAGCTGGTGCTCTTCGAGGTACTTGAGCAACTGTGAGTTAACAACTCGTTCCATTACCTTTGAGAGCAGGGAGGTTATTGCGATAGGCCTGTAGTTGGCCGGGTCGCTGCGTTCACCCTTTTTTGGGATCGGGTGAACGAGGGCTACCTTCCACGAAGACGGTACTTCTCCCGCCGCGTAGGAAAGCCAGAATAGGCGCGTTAAGATGGGAGTCAGCTCGGGAGCGCACGTCCTTAACACCAATGCGGGGATTTCATCTGGCCCGCTCGACTTTTTGACATCGAGGGACAATAGAGCACGCCTTACAGCCTTTTGTGTAAACCGTATATTAGGCATGGAGCTCTCACACCGCGGGATGGTAGGCGGTGTGGCCCCGATAGTAGGTATAGAACGGAAGAAAATTTATGCATTTTCCTTCTAAAGAAGGACAAACTTAAGTAATTAGAATAAAAGTACTAAACGTTTCATTAGTACATGAGCTTTAGGTAGGATAGCATCAGGTAATTAATTAACCCGGCGTCGTCTGCTGATTATTGATTTCTTGCTATTAATTAGCAGCGGCTCGGCCGTAAACTCAGGTGGATAAAGGTTGATTTATGCTCCCTCCTGAACTCGTCCTATGCAAATTATTTACACCCTCCTCGCATAATTGTTGTCGCAAACTGGATTAATTGCTTAAGATCAATACAATTCAATAGGTGTCCTAATTAATGATACTGGTGTACAATCTTACAATTTTATCTATATATAAAAAATAATTTGTATGTATGTCCTTATATAATCGCATTTGATCATGAGATGATCTTTAGCAAAGTTGTTATGCATGAGTCCACGAAAGATTCTGTTTTTTTTTGCTGACGTAGTAACGCGCGCAGGTTGGTTAAATAAAAATAAGGTAGGCATAGATGCAGTGCCATTCAGTTAATTAAAAATTGAGGAACAATTTACTTGCCTAATATTTTTTAATATTTGTGATAATTGCCAAGTTTCTCTCAAAGAACGAATTACCTTAAGCTTTCTAATCTTTCGCAAGCATGTGAGGTGACCAGGATTTTCGAAAATTTTTGGTAAAAGACATGTTTTTCTAATGTTACAATATGTAACTACTTTATGTCATATCAAACGTATAATATGTATAAGTCCCAATTCCACTTCAATAGAAGTTCGATATATTCGTATAATCCGCTTTTTATAAAACATAGCGAACGCCAGCTTGATAACACATTTATAACGTATCGACTCCCAAATTATATCGAAACATTATTAAAATATTCGATCGCAAAGAATCCTACATCTCATGAATATGTATCACTGGCTACATTATTGACCTAGTATGTTATACATTTGTGAGGACGCTGATCACGTCATAACTTGACCGAGGTCGAGTATAATTTGCAAATACAATTTATCAAGTGCTTAATCTAAATAAATCTACCTTTCCACGGCTTAGCGATATAGCTGACTTTGGATATATGGAATGAACGACCTTCGTATGGTATTTTATGATAGGCTATGTACTTAAATCTAGCTTGAAGTATGCGTTACGATGGAAGGGTTTGGTTGCCGGCACACTTTAGTGAGTCGACCATCTTAGTCATCGGGAGTTGCAATCTGTGATTGACTTCAGATAGACACCATGTTTTATATGAAGTTTCTTACATGTTCCAAGGGTGGCAGTGACCACAATTACATTAATACAAAATAAATTAATTGTTATACTTATAAACATATATTTTTAAATCTATTTGAAGTAGCAAACGAGCATGCAGTCCACTTGATAGTAAGTGGTCACTGCCGTACATGGACATCTATAAACAACGTGGGTTCTATCTGGAGTCAAACACAGATGCGTTGCTAATCCCGAGGACTAAGATGGTCCCCTCATATAGAAGTGTGCCGTCAACTACCCCATTCCAACGAAAAGCAAAACTGTTTTACGCTAGAAATAGGTGTGGCAGTGGTACTTCCCCGATCGAACTACACTGATTCGACCACCTTCATGTAATATAATACCATAAAGTATTTGTTGAAAAGAGCATTTTATGTATCAGATTACTTATACACTACAAGCATATCCGAAGCGGAGCTCGTACACAACCGCTGTATACCACTTCTATCGGAAATTAGGTTATAAAAATCTCATTGATATGTATCGTACAAGGTACGGCATGTAGGGCTCTCAAGTAGCAACTTTTAAAGCAATATATCGCAGATATTTTTAATTTTAAAGTCGTTGAGATTTACGTTGTCCCTAATTGGTCGGTTGTTAACCCATTATTGTCGCAATTCTAGGCAAGGGTTTTTTTTCGGGATGAGAGGGTTTTAGGCCAAAGCTGATCGCGCTGGCCAAGTGCGCATTGGTAAACTTCACACACCTTTGCGGATTTAAGAAAAAACTCATGCGTGACGCCTTTTCCGTAAAGCTAGTAATTAATTTCTAACTGCTCTCTCTTTAAAGAAAATGAATTCTAGTTTACTATTCAAAACATACTTAATAAATTGCAAGATTTATACAATATACGTAAAATATAAAATATAAACATTTCGTCTTATCGTATCTAGATGCAGTAACAATGACATATTTATGTAATGGAAATAGCACACAAGATTCACGTGATACTATTTGATACTCAGCTTCTGTTCCGTAGTAAATCAGGAGTCCCTGTGGGCTAAGTTACAATCCTTTGTATATGGATCCTTCGCGCACCTTATTAGTTTTTCGTACACTTTACTTTGTTTAAAACAAAAAAAATACATGGCAGTGTCGTTGCAATGTAATAAAGGGATTTACACTTTCAAAGATCACAAATGATGATCAGCGGTTACATAAGCCACATGAAATCTTATTACCTTATAAATGCTTAAATTTTTGATTTGACTTAGAAGTTACCCTCACCTATTCCTGGCGTTAAGCAGATCTGAGTTTTGGTGAAAGGATGTAAAGGAAGTCGATCTTAGTTCTTATTAATTTTGGCACCCTGTATTACATGGAGTTAATTACAGATGGCCATGGGGGGCAGTGACTACTTATCATCAGATGGACTACATGTTCGTTTGCTACATACTTATAAAAATATTTCGCTATCTTTTTTCAGGTAATATATTGTATATCTGTACTTATTTATCACTACATGGTATAAAACAATGTCGCTTCCCGCTGGCTGTCCCTAAGTATGCTTAGATCTTTAAAAGTACGCTACGGATTTCAATGCACTTTTTTAATAAATGATTTCAAGAGGAAGGTTTTTATGTATAATACACGAATAATATAGTGGAGGAACACTGATAATTTTCGATTTTTACTTTTAAGTGGAACGAAGTTCGCTGGTTCAATTAGTAAATATAAAAAACCTGATGGTAAGGCCGACGGGCTACCTGATAGAATGTCCGTCGTCAATGCATCGCCGGCTATGAAAGAGAGCTCTTTTTGAACCTTTTTGAAGAGGCCCATGTCATAACTTTCCGGAAACACCTGAGGAGAAAGGTTATCCATCTTGCACGTCTGTGGCAAAAACGAGCAAACCGAACGATGGAGTACCGCCACGGATCCAGTTAATATGGATGGATCTTCATCCTTCGATTAGTGGTCATCATCCAATAATGAAGCTGTCGACGTTTTTTCATAAGCGTCATCAATACATAGTAAACGAGGAACATTTTGACCTGGTGCCTACATCAACTTTACCCCGCTGCACGGGGTAAAGTTGATGTAGCTTCATTATTGGATGATTGCAATTAAATGAGAATAATTATAGGTATACAAAGCAAGCACATCCATTAGCTAGAAGTGGAAGTTGTTGGAACTCGTATGAATTCGTAGGATTAACTATCTGCAAATTACTTGGATTTACATTAAATAATCTACGTTTTGTGTTTGAGTCATTTGCTTAACAACTTAAAAAAGGAAATGCTTATATCATTGCACGTAATAAAAATGTCATTAAACGGTCAGTTTTGTTTTGAGAAGTCATACTAGTTGTTTTACTTATTAAAACTTCATTAAATAGAGAAGACTCTTTTTTGTTGCTACTACTGCCTCAACTACTTCAGTTTTATAAAAGCAGTTATATACCTGACGACGACGACGATATGTACCTGTTTTTTTTTTTCGAGGGGGAAACCTTCCAAAGGTACCCGACGCCGTGGGAGCGACGCAGGGTTATGTGGGATTTTTACCGCACTAAAACCCCCCGGTGGCCGTCCTCGGCGCTGAAAAGGAGGACTCCGGGATCTCAAAACGACTTCAACCGGAATCCTCCGAGCGCGCTGCCCCATCGGGCTCCTCCCAGATGGGCGGCTGGGCCCACCGCTCCGTCTAGTCTTTACGACGATATGCGACCACACATACCGCCGTCCTTCCCGGGATTGCCTGACCGAACGGTTCGAGCTCCCACTCTAGCCGTCTGCAACCCCGGAAGCCCCTTTTAGTCGCCTCTTACGACAGGCAGGGGATACCGTAGCCCTATTCTGACCCCGAGGCTACAGGGACGATATCCAATGTACCTACTGATTTGTTAGATGTAGATGTTAGACATACGTTACATACCAACTTAGAGGTTTCAACAGATCTGAAGCAGGGGTCGGATAGAAATTTACTCTATTTGCGTTTACTTATAAATGTTTAAACGGCTAGCCATCACTTCGCTGTGAAATGTTACGCAGGCTTATCTTCAGGTTTCTATTTATGAAATGATCGAGCAGAAATAAGTATCAGAATTTTCCTTTTATTTTTATCTGCCCTATGCAATGTAGCATACATTGCATCTTATCGAGAAGATTTGAATCGTAGTACAGTATCAAATCAAGATGCTACGACGCTATAACAACTCGGTTTTCTTATCAACATCTCCACAGAAAAGAATAATACTATTAAGTCAAACTTTATTGCGATTCATACCGTATGAATAAAAAATAAAACTCTATACCTACTTCAAGATGCACATGTTCCTTGAAATCTCTTTTTTAATTTTTTTAAAAGTAGTCAAATATAGTTCTAACTTTTTTATAGGTTTGAAGTAGCAAACAAACATGCAGTCCAGGTAAGTGGTCACTGACACCTATGGAAAACAAGTGTATGCAACTTAAAGAACAGGGGTTCAATCTCAAGCACTCATCTATGATTGATGAGTAGATATTCTCGAGAACTAAGATGGTCGCCTCATGTAAAAGTATGACGTATTAAGTGAACGAACCTTTGCCTTACATTTCCGCTGCTAAAATTTGCATAGTGGCATTTATTTTAATTGCTTCATATATCGAAACAATAGCGAAAGTGCAGAGAGCTTTTAACGTTATAAAATAAAGCAATCAGGTGGGGAAGCGGCGCGGTCTCCGATATTACGGAAATGGCGATTTCGCGTGCCTCCGTGCCACAAGTTCTACTGCCAACGAGTAATGGAAAGCGAGATAAGTGAGAACATTTCGAAACGTAAATGTATCAAACCTATATAGGTACACATATTTGGGTATTTGTTATAAAAAATGAAATGTCTTTATTTTGTATGGCGCTTACAAATTGTCAGTTACACATTTTTTTTACACTACCACCGGATCGGAACACGACCTCAACTAAGAAGATCCGGCAGGTATCTCAGCGGGATTGTCTTTTTTGTTATGTTGTATTGTTTTTTTTACATTGTAATGAAAGTTAGCTCCAGTATCGTGTGTATCAGTGTTGATATAGAAATTAGATTTTAAAAAATATCATTATCAAACTCAACTGTTGATATGTATATTACCACCTCTAGTTAGGGAGTTAGTAAAATTATATCAAGTCTTTGTTTCGCCACACAAAGTTATGAATCTCTCCACCCTCTCTCTACGTATTTCATAACTTATCAACAATTTAATAGTTAATAAGTGTTCATAACCTACTTATAAAATCGTTATACGATATTGAGTATTTATAACCTATTAACAACTGCTTTGGTTTTATTATCATACTGCTTGTCAGATATAAATATTACTGATATTCCCAACGGTGAATTTTTAGTGCTGTGATAATTCGTATTACACCTAAGGATTTTATTCTACTCTCATTTTCAGTAACCGACTTAGGTAGTAAGCCGGACCTAAAATATTGAATTGTTTTTATATGGTACATATATATAAGATTATTGTCCCAATGCTGGGCACGGGTCTTCTCTCATAATGAGAGAGTTTTAGGCCATACCCCACCGCGCTGGTCAAGTGGGAATTGGTGGACTTCACACACCTACGAGAACTTTTTTGAAAGAACTCTCGGGTGCGTAGGTTTGTTTTAATTCACCGAAAAGCAGTAATAAATAATTTCTAATACGCACGTAAATCGGTGGTGCGTGCCTGGGTTTGAACCTCGGACCTTCCGATCGAGAGGGCAAGTTTCATCCATTAAGTTATCAATGCTCTAACTGCTCTCATAATGGGCTGTACACCACTTATAAGATTATCAACGTTTAATATTTTCAATACTTGCGGTTTATCCCTCGGTGGTATGACAATTCGTTAATACGAAGGGAACTTATTCGATATGCCTCCTTAAGAGGTAGGCCGGCGCTGAAATATTGAATTCCCTTAACTTTGATTCGGTGCTGATACTTGAAAAAAGGTCCGATAAAATGTGTTTAAGATGTTATGAGAAATTGCTTTTCCATGCGAGACTTTTTAACACGCTTCTTAATTTAATTTTACATGTATTTTCTGCTTCAATGAACATGATAACTTAGATCTAGATGAAGATAATGGTCTGCACGTTTTATAAACAGATGATAATAAAATACTCTTATAAATATTGGCATTTTGTTTCTCACAAACAAAGGTAAACTTGTATTTACAGATGCTAGCTTTAGATACATATATAAATAGTGACTGATTTTTGAAACAGTTAAACATTTAAAACGTGTAAAAAGTAAACATCTAAATCATTTATATCTTACTACCATAAAATCCGCAAAGTGTTAACATAAATGTCCTAGCCACGCCAAGAAGTAACTGGAACGAACTCAAAAGTAAAATTTAGTAATAATATATGCCATACACATTGCACATTGTTTTGGCAAGTAGCACCGCGGTATGCAGTCGCCATAGAAGGAGAGAAGAACTATTTGAATAATGAACAATTTAAACACCCACACGCAAGAATCTTGCGTCCTCGTGCTTAGGAACTTTCTCATGAAGCGTTTCGCCATGAGATTAGATCACAACTATGTTATTAATGCTAATAGTTTAATAAGTAGCAGAAATTCCAATATGTTAAGTATATCAATGGATTATTGGTAAAATCTGCATAATACATAATTCTTATCATATACTTAAAAGAGTTTTTTATACCCTATGTTTATTAATTAATTATACTTTATATTTAAAGTATAAATAATTAATGAGTAGTTAGTTGACCCGGGGAACTTAGTTCCGCCTAAAAGTCAAAAATCTAAAATTATCAGTGTTTTTTACCATATCATACCTGTATTATATATAAAAACCTTCCTCTATCGATTAAAAAAGTGCGTTAAAATCCGTAGCGTAATTGTAAAGATCTAAGTATACATAGGGACAGACAACGAGAAGCGACTTTGTTTTATACTATGTTGTAATAATTAGAATAATGGAAAAAAGGTATGACAATTATTTGTAAAAAAATAACTACCTATTATTGCAGAAACCATTTGTGTAGCAAAAACTATTTCGAAGCCTTATTAACATGCAGCACACATTTATAGACTAGTTTAGGACTCAGGTTCAAAAACAACAAATAATATTCGGGGATAATTGCGAGTGACCTAAACATTTAATCGATTTGTACTTGACTGTGTTATAGTCACCTAAATAATGAGTATAAAGAATATATCTTCTTTTTTGGAGAAAAAAGTTGACAGAAGCAGTAAATACTAGTGTATATTAATTACAATAGATGATGGAACGATAACCAATGAAAAAATATTAATAATATCAATTTACTTGTAAGCAACCACATCACATAGAAAACGATTTCAAGCTTGTCGGGCAAAATAAAAAAATCGTAATAAATTATGATCGAAACGTTCGGTAGAAAATGCCCTAAAAAGCAAAGGGTGTACATTCCAAGCGTTGGCTAGCCTGTTCGGTGCATGTAGCGAGCCAAGTGGGACATCATGAAGGCCCCTATCAACGAATGATTTAAAACAAAGCATATTCAGGTAGGTAAGGTTAAAGTACATAATATATTATTAAAATTTATTGCTTAAGATGTCAGTTTTATGGCATCTATGAATTCTTGGGTAGCAATGAATATGCAAAGGTATTCTTAAACTTTGAAATAGCAAAGCATACTGTGCAATTGATGGTAAGTTATCAATCCCGCCAATAATCTCTCAGCATCACAAATCACCGATTGCCAAAGTAATTTATTTGGATAGTACTAGTGAACTATTTATAAGCTCATCTAAAATCATAGAAATAATTATTAGGATAGCTCCAGAAGTATGGAAAGACTTTAATATTCCTTTTCAACTTCCTTTTTGCAAAATATTAACTTGAGGAACAGATACCACTGTAAATAAAATCCTCTGAATGGAAAAACTATATGTATTTCACTTTAACAATAATTAAAAATATTGGCTAATTGCACAGTTATAATTTTGCGTTTTGTTTTATTAGCGAGTGAACATTCGAACTATCAACCGTCAATTGTTTTTTCTCGAATGTTCCATTTACAACTTTAGTCTTTTTTTCTATACTGCCAATGGCCAATGGCTATCGATACATTGTTCACTTTTTTTTTTTTATTTGACTGAAGTAGCAAACGAGCATGCAGTCCACCTGATGGTAAGTGGTCACTGCCGTCCATGAACATCTGTGATCAACTTCATACAGAACATGGGTTCCATCTGAAGTCAATCACAGATGCGTTGCTACTCCCGAGGAGTATGATGGTCGCCTCATGTGAAAGTGTGCCGGCAACCACACCCTTCTATCGAAACGCAAGAAATGCTTCACGCTAGAAATAGGTGTGGCGGTGGTACTTCCCCGGTCGAACTATACTGGTTCTACCACCTTGAAAACTTCACTTATTATAAAATAATAAAAATATTCATTACATTAGACTTATATGTAAATGGCAACAAATACTATAGGCTAACATAATTTGTAAAGTACCAGTTTGACAGTTCTGAGTGAAGACCAGTGCCCAGCAGTGGGGCGATAAGGGGTTGAGGAAGAGTTTAACCGGGAAAGTACGCAATAGGCGTATTTCCAGCGTGAAGCAGTTGATCTATTCAGTCAGAGAGGTGTGGATACCAATTGACTTAAATTTGAGTAATTGAGTTCAGGTGAATCTCGTATTCTATGTGGAGTTCTGCCGTTGCCATGGAAACTGCAGTAGGTATTTGCAAAATGATAGTTTTGAAATGAATTGGTTCAACTGTTTTTTAACCGACTTCCCAAAGGAAAGAGGTTATCTATTCGTCACGTATATTTATTTTTTTTTTTTTTTTTTTTTTTTTTTATGTATGTTCGGGCGAAATGGCTAGAAATCGTCGACCTACCGACACGATTCATACGACATTGTATGCGGCTAGTTTCACAGGCAGTCCCATATTGAGGAAAATGAAAACCTTCCGGCGGTTTTCCCGGAAAATTGGAAAATGTCGGATTCTTAAAATCTTGAATAACTTGGGTGTTTCTAAACCGATTTCCATTTTCTTTCTTTCATTTGATAGGAAATTTCGTCACGCAACTTTTTCTCTTGGACATGGGTATGCTGTGATGCTTAACTCTTTGAGTTATGGGGTGGAAACCACCACCACTCCTCAAGTTTTTTAGATAATTTGAGATAACTCGGCTTCTGCTGATTCGATTCTTATGAAACTTGGAATATGTATTATATATCTATGCTTATATAGGTTGACGAAAAATTTGACCTTCAACTCTTCGATCCTGATGATGCAGGGTTACAGCTATCCTAAACTATAACATTAGCTATTTGGTGCTTACATATATGTAACAAGACTACTAAGCAGAGACATGTGATGAAAATTTGACCTTCAACTCCTCAATCCTGATGATGCAGGGGTGCCTCAAGCCTAAACCATAGGGGTTGACCATTTGGTGCTTATGGGTATGTTATAACAATACTAAGCAAAGACATATTATAAAAAAATGACCTTCAACTCCTCAACCCTGATGATGCAGGGTGCTGTAAGCCCAAGCCGTAGGTGATGGCCATTTAGTGCTTACGGATATATAATAAGATAGCAAGGCAAAGATGTACGATGACAAATTTGACCTTCAACTCCTCAACCCTGATGATGCAGGGGTACTGCAGGCTTAAACCATAAACGTTAGACATTTGTTGCTCACGGATTTGTAATAACATTGCTAAGCAAAGGTATACGACGAAAAATTGGACCTTCAACTCCTCAATCCTGATGATGCAGGGGTATTGAATGCCTAAGCCATAAAACTTAGCTATTTCAATCTTACGCATTCAAAATGATATTTAAAAAAATGTAAGGTAAAACATTAGAAAAATGGTTGTATACGGTGGAAAATTGGACCTTCAACTCCTCAATCCTGATGATGCTGGGGTGCTTCAAGCTTAAACTATAGGCGTTAGCTACATGATCGCTACGTATATCTGATAAGATTACTAAGCAAAGATATAAGATGAAAAATTTGACCTTCAACTCCTCAACTCTGATGATGCAGGGGTACTTCAGGCTTAAACTATAGGCGTTGGCCATTTGATGCTTATGGGTATGTAATATATTTACAAAGCGAAGACGTATGATAAAAAAGTTGACCTTCAACTCCTCAACCCTGATGATGCAGGGTACTGTAAGCCCAAGCCATAGAAGTTGGGGATCTGTTGCTTACGTGCATGCGATGAGATTACATAGAAAAGATATGACATGATAATTTTGACCTTCAACTCTTCGGCCCTAATGATGCAGGGTTACTTCAGGCTTAAACCATAGGCGTTGGCCATTTGATACTTATGGATATGTAATATATTTACAAAGCAAAGACGTATGATAAGAAAATTGACCTTCAACTCCTCAACCCTGATGATGCAGGGTACTGCAAGTTTAAACCATAAGCATCGGCCATATGGTGCTTACGTATATGTAATGAGATTACTAAGCAAAGATATGACATGATAATTTTGACCTTCAACTCCTCAACCCTGATAATGCTGGGGTCCTTCAAGTTTAAACCGTAGGCATCGGCCATATTGTGCTTACGTATACATAATGTTGTTGTTCACAATACCAACAATGAGTTTCGGAGAGGATATAATTATGATCAAAAATTCCACTTTGAATACAATTACCTGAAAGATGCAAGAGTACTACCAACCTTTTTATATTGGATGGGTTATTTTTATCAGTATCAGTTGAATTATACTCTTAGTTATAAGGTTTATATTACTTTTTCTACTTTAAATATTGATAATTATAGGTCTATTCTTTAAATAAATGTTTACTCAGAAAAAGTTGTTTTATTCGGTTAGGTTAGGTTCGAACAGATTTTTCCAATTCAGAATCTAAGGGAGGGGGCGCGGTAGCGCCCCCGACCGGTTGTGTCAAAGAAGTCTATTTTTATATGATGACGTCAGCACATAATTTTATTCATCCGAAAATCGGACGAATAATTAATTTTATTCATCCGGTTAGCGGACGACTAGCAACAGCCATAACTGATTTTATCGTGACTGAAAAGCGTGAAAAAAAAAATTTTAAACAAAAAATACAACCGACTTCCATGCCACATAAAAGTAAAAAATAATTTAAATACATGTTGGTTTAGAGCAAACACAGTTCTTAGTACATAGTCCTGAAGTCGGCGCTCATATAAGATACATGTAGTTTCGTCATGATCCAGCAAAATATGGTAAGCGCCGACTTCGGGACTATGTACTAAGAACTGTGTTTGCTCTAAACCAACATGTATTTAAATTATTTTTTACTTTTATGTGGCATGGAAGTCGGTTGTATTTTTTGTTTAAAATTTTTTTTTTTTCCAAATGTCTTCTTCACCGTATCAATATTGCTATCAATCAATATTAAATTTGATATTATAATCAGATTCATTTTTGTAAAAAAGATGTACCTAAATACATCGTTTGAATCTTAATTCAGAAAATAATACTTTCTACTAAGAATGTATTCGAAGTTCAAACTGGAATCTTGATTGTTTCAAAATTATCAATTTAACAATTTAAATTGTGTTCTTGAAGATTTTTAAAAGTCAGGCGCAGAACAAGGAGTTACAAGAGCCGTAACTCGTTATTTCTTTTTTAGCCCCAGTTTAAACTGGAAACAAGAGTTGAAAACAAAACTCGGTATGATGCTTGCAAAAACACTTACTGCAAAGAAAATTGTATTTAATTTATGATGTTATAATATATACTTTACAAATAGTTGTCTAGTGCATTTCCTTGATACAATGACGCACATTTTGTATATTTTTTATATGGTAGTAGTGCAGCTTGCTTGAATATTTGTTTAGTAAAGTTAAGGTAGCAAACAAGCACATACATATATTATACATATGGTGTACTTGACTGTAAGTGGCCACTACTGCCCATTGGCATCTGCAACCAAATTTCACATTCGAGTAGAACAAAGATTCTATCTGAAGTCAATTTTAGATGCATTTCCATTCCTAAGGACATATAAGTCCTCGTATTTAGGTCAGCGGGCAACCGCACTCTTGAAACGAAATCCTGTCACTGCTTCTGTCTCACTTTAGAAGTACCTACCTTCCCAGTAGGTAAAGTAACTAAATTAGACGTAAAAAGACTGCAGCCATATATACCCTATATGTCAATAGTCTTCAGTTACTATATCACTTTGTAGAAAAAGGACACGAAAACAATGTCGTACTACTCTACGTAAAATTATGAACGATGTATTTTTCCTACTATTTAAATTGTTAAAAAAACTCCTGTAAACTCTACCTGTATCTTTAAAACACAATCGTTAGAAGATCACATATTAAACAAGTATAATACTATTATGTCGACCCGCGTGGCGGAGCGGATACCATACCGGTCAGACGTGCAAGGGGCACCGGGTTCGATTTCCGGCCAGATAGGTATCTAAATGATGAGTTTAGATTCTTGTTCTGACTATGAGTCTGGGTGTTTGTGTATTCGTCTGGTGTGTGTCCATGGTACCCACGACACAGGAGAAAATGCTAGCGTGGGGCTATGAGTGTAGAAAGGGTGTGTGTGTTTATTATATGAAATATATATTTTTTAAATTACCATATTAGTGTATAAATTTGTGACACAATTATGTTAAAAGAAATAGAAAAAATCACGCGTTCACTTAAAATAATTACTAAAATACTCGTATCTTTTAATATTTGAAGTGTCTTACAAGTAAACCACTTATTATGACTCTATAGGAGTATTTTATTACACAAAGTGTTTTACGATCATCAATAAATTGCTGTGTTCCCTCATCCCAGTATTGTATCTTGCTCCTTGTTTCGCTTAGTTAGCTGAGAATATCTCGGCGTATATGTAAGGGGCGTGTAAGGAAACTTTGGTATGTGTTCATTAAATTACGCTACTAGTGGTACGGCGTAAATCAAAGAAGATAATATATGAATGGATAATTGATAAAATATCCCACAATTAAAAAAAAATGTGTGTGTGTACTAGCGAGTGTACGCTAGTACACACACACATTTTTTTTTAGAAGAAGTGAAACTACTTTATAACGTTATTTTTCAAAAAATAATTTACTATATGCAACTTTACAGAAATTGGTTAAATAAAGTTAAATTGGATAAAGTTTAATAAAAGGCTTTTATTAAACTTTATCTGATAATCTAATCTATAATAATCTATCTAATATCACGCGTGGTAGGGATTAGAAAAAGATGGCGCGTAACGGAAAAAAAGATGGCCCGTAACAGAAAAAGATGGCGCGTAACGAAAAAAAAAGATGACGCGTAACGAAAAAAAAGATGGCGCGTAACGGAAAAAAAAAGATGGCGCGTAACGAAAAAAGATGGCGCGTAACGAAAAAATGTTACACTAAATTTTTTTCCAACCCCGATAAAGAAGTTTCACTTCAAAAATGACAAAACTACTCAAGGCTTCTCATAATACACTTACAATTTATTGATACTTCTGCTATATACTTCTACTATATATCACATTTATTCATAGCATCACTTCTTTTCTTCTGGTGGATGTCGGAAGAGGTGACTAAGGGACAATATGGTGACTATTGGCAAAGGACCTTTGGGGAAGGCGTGTGTCTAGTAGTAAACTTCAAAGGGCGGAATACTATAGAACTAAGCTTAGTAAATATAATTTACGATAAATGGTACTTGGTATTCATTTAAAAACTATGAAAATTTTCAGTCTCTATAAGTACTTCTCGTGATGAGAGTGTATAATTTTGCCGCTCCTAACACATACCAGTACACTAAGGTGCTGTTTTATATTGTTTCCGGTAATATTCAATAATAAAACATATTTTATTGTATATTTTCTTTAAAATCAGACTTAAATAATATTTGTACGCCATTTATGGCAGAATAAGCGAAAATTGTTGACTATGAACATCAATGTAATTACACCTTATTCGACAAATAAAGATTATTTGTATTTGTATTTTTTCTCTATTACTAGAGATTAATTAAGCTATTACGAAGGTTGTGCCAAACGCACCGCCCTAATATCTCAATAGTTCTTTCTTCGGCGTATGGAATGTAAAAGGAATGGCGGATGATTCAATTACTTCTATTTCAAAAATCATTCAGAAAATGTGTTAAATAAAGACTTATATCTAAAAAATACTTTGTAGATAATAGTAATATTTGCAACCTTTTTTTACAATAAATTCTTCAGAATATGTCTGATAACTCTGAAGAATTGTTTTCAAAATTAGGCAATAATTCTAACAGGAATGCAATTTATAAAAGAGAATTGTGTTTTTTGTACCATTTAAAACCCAAAAACGACTTTAAGAATTATCATAATTTTGAATTTATTTGATTAGCCTTCAACTGGAATTGCAAAATAACTAATATAATATCTTAACAAATCAAAAATATGTAAAATAATTTTTATCCAAAAATAAAATTTGTACAGATAACATGACAATGACGAGCATAACAGAAACAATAAAAACAAAAATTAAATTTGCTGGCTAATTCAGGTAGCACGGTCTTTTTATTGCAAAACTTTTTAATTGCTATTACAGCTGGTAAAATAAATTATTATATTTAACATTTGACGGATCGTGAAACAATGAAACAATACATTATTACTGCATGATTGCTAAATCACATTTATTCGTTTTAAAGCTGTACGAAGTCCGCTGGATTAATTAATCGTGTGTATAGCATAAAATAGTTGTCAAGAAACGAATGCTTAATTACATAGGTCCACAAACAATGTCCGTTAAAATTGAGATTAAAAGGAGTCGTGCATTTAAAAACGTGAAATAAAAATCTGATTTGTGAGTTGACATAAAAATAAAGTCTAAACATTGAGCTCCGCGGTTGTTTTGTCGACGGTGTTTGTTTTACAAAGTTTTAATTGGGCAAACAATTTACCGTTAACGAACCTCCGGGAAGGGTTCGTTTAAAAACGAGCGATAGATCTTTACAACAGAAACGAAAAGATGACATTTCAATATCACCTTTTCATATCAGTTTTGTGAGCCTTTTCATAACACTTCGTAATTTGGGTGAAAACTAAGTAAAAACAACTTGTTTCAATGTGATGTTACGTTGATGAGAGCAGTGATAGCCCAATGGTTAAAACTTGCCCTCTCAATCGGGAGGTCCGAGGTTCAAACCCAGGCGCACCACTGATTTATGTGCGTATTATAGATTAATTATCACTGCTTTTCGGTGAAGAAAAACATCGTGAGGAAACCTACACACCCGAATTCTTTAAAAAAATAAAGTTCTTGGAGGTGTGTGATGTCCACCAATTCGCACTTGGCCAGCACGGTGGACTATGGCCTAAACTCTCTCATTCACGTTTAAAGAATCTTTATTCTCATAAAAGATTTACATCACTTACATGAGAAAAATACTTAATTAGAAATAACAAAAATGCATTCGCCGATTCATACAAAAAATAATAAAAATAATAAATTAAAAAAAAATATATAATAATAATAATACCCATCCAACGCATTCAGTCTTTTAATAGTGCGTGGTTTGATTCCTAGAGAAGACCCGTGCCCAGCAGTGGGACAATAATGGGTTGACGACGACGACGATGTTACGTTGCAAATTGAATTACTGGTGTCAGTTGGTTTGCGTATAAACTCATAGTTTTGTAATTGTTAACATGAATGGCAATGAAAATGTAGGTAAATAGACCAAATAACGTACGCCTATTTGTAAATATTTAGTTATACATAACTGTTAAAATAATAAGAATTCGTAATGGGTTAATTGATGATATACTCTAAATTAATAATTAATTTCCTCCTCCTCCTTGGGTCGTTCACTCATTGCTGAGTATCGTGATGCCCCTCCTCAGTTTTTTCCCTTATGAGCTTCTGCCATTTCTGGCGGTCACTGGCACAATGTAATGCTCGGGTGATACTGGTATCTAGCTGTTCGGATACCTGATCCGACCATCTTTTCGGGCTTCGCCCCGAAATATTAATTTAAGCATAGTTAATTTTTAGTATTCGGATAGTGGTTAATACTTTTCGTGATTTATTTAATTGAGGTTATACACCTATATACGAAGGTTGAAGATAATGTAATACACTTATTGCATTTTAGAGCGAATCACTTAAACTGGTCTAATCTAAAAGGTGTTAAAAACAGAAGAATAGAACATAAATATCGTAATATTTTGCTTCAACTTAAGATGTAATTTGTTTAACTTTTTCAAGGTGGTAGAGCCAGTGTAGTTCGCCCGAGGAAGTACCACCGCCACACCTATTTCTAGCGTGAAGCATTTCTTGCGTTTCGATAGACGGGTGTGGTTGCCGGCACACTTTCACATGAGGCGACCATCATAGTCCTCGGGAGTAGCAAAGCATCTGTGATTGACTTCAGATGAAACCCATGTTCTGTATGAATTTGATTACAGATGTCCATGGGCGACAGTGACCACTTACCACCAGGTGGCCTGCATGCTCGTTTGCTACTTCAGTCAAATAAAAAAAAACTACTTTCATAGACTTTTCTTTTACCAAGCACATAAGAAATTAAAACAACGCAACCAATTTTGACGTTCCTCATTTGAAGAATTATAAGGGAAATAATATTTAATCTATTTTAGTGGTCTGTAAAGCTTGCAATACGCTGAAAATGTTGCTATTTTGCACATTTATGATTATTGCCTCCGTTATCCCTGCGGTAATGTTTTCATTACTTTTTCACAAAAGCGCGCGGATCGCTACATGAAGAATGGGAAAATGTTTCAAAATGTACTTGGTAAGAATAAAATCTTCGAATAGCGTTATCTTTATAAAAATATAGCAATTATAATTGTACAAGTCGAATAAAAATATATTGTTTACCTTAGCTTTCTTTAAAAAATCAACTTTTACCTAATAGGAATATTCCTACAACCAAAAAAACGAGTAGACAATTCTACTAGGAGTAGTCCCGCAATTTCACTAAAACGTTAGGTAAATAAACAGTAACATTGCTAGTTTTGTACATTTGTACCCGCATAGCGATTGCTTACCTGTGTAAACTATGCATAAAGTCTCCAAGAATTTTTCGGAGGCAGTTCCGTTGGCTTTGACAATATGTGGAATGCTTTAATTTCATTTAGTAGGCGCTGTAAAATTGTGACTTTTTCTGTGTCCTAAGTACTCATTTGCCTTTAACTTTGGAAAACACAGCTATCATTATACCAATGAGTTGTCAGATGCTTCCTACACTGCTCTCATGTATCCTATCTTGTATCCGAAAGACAAGTACGAAATACGTTCGGTAATAGACCCTTCAACCCTCGGAACGCCACGCCTTACGCCAGACAAGACAATATAGCTGTTTATCTTAAAATTATTACTACTACAAGGTTTATTTTCGAAGCGCAAAACTTAAATTAACTCTGAAATGTTCAGACTGTAATGCGTACCTCATCGCCCCGATCTATATCTATTACATGCGCGAGTTCAAAGAGCGGGCATGTCCAGTCCGTTGCTACGCCGTAGCTCTCGGCGCTGTAGTCGGATCATCTGACGCTACGAGTGACGTAAGAGCCGCACCCCCGCCCCGCCCCGCACGTGCGTCACCCGCCCCGGCTATCGACACGCAAATTGGTCGCCAAAAACAACATCGATTTAATGCTGAAATGATGAACGTAAGGAATGTTTATTTTTGTAAGACGACGCTCGAGCACGGATAAAAATGGAAACTAAAGAAAGCACGTTTTATAGCGCGATTATGATGTGACTGTGTGTTTGGAGTTTATTTGAACGATTTATTGATTTTGTGGTTTCGCAGAATGATCAATGGAACGTTTATATAGGTGTGCTTTTCTTCGATTGAAGGTGGCAGAGTTATTTGGGATTTGGCTCGAGGTGCACCACCGCTACAAGGATTTTTGTCTTCTAACAGGGATATGCTACCGCGTAATGGTTTGAAGGGTGTGTAAGTGAGATACAATTATAAAAGTCGTTCGAATTTTACAGATATCAATGATGTCCTGGCGGTAGTAGGTCCTTCTAATGGTATACCACACTTGCTTAAAATTGTACATGACAAAAATAAATTTCATGGAAATTGCTTACATATTAAAAAAGAAAACTTATTTGGTAAAGTTTAATAATTTCATGTTAGATCGTCTAGGCTTTGGTTAAATAAACATCTTTGTCCAAAACATTATTGAACACAGATATAAAAAAACTTATTGTATATACATTTTTTCACACATTTTAGACCATTTTAAGTGACTTTCTGATTCGTTTTATTTGCTTTATTCCCGGAAGCTTAAGCGTTTATCTCTTTTTCATATTGTAGTGTTGGATTTTAACTGGCATCGCCACCAGTCAATTTCGCTATTGTTCTACTAGATGGATAAATGCAGCAATATTTTCACGAATAAATTGTTTGTTTGTAAAATGCGAAGAATTAAACCCCAAAAGTGGGAAATGAGAGAGAAAACGTTTACAGCCAAGAAAGTAGTATGGTGTATTGATATTTAAAGTCAATAAATATGTAATTAAGTATTTTAGTAATAATTATAATAATAGCAATTATTATAACTTAGACAGAGTTTACTAAGTAATTATGATAATATTTTTAATATGTCCATCTAAGATAAAGCCCTTGAAACACTCGGAACCCTTATCAATTCTTTTATCTTAATTAATCTTGTCTGAAATGTTCTAAAACTTGAAAACTCTGCAAATATATAATAACAAACAAGCATTGATTTTTGGCAGGATCGCTTGACCCTGATTTTAAGTGATTACTTTTTCATAAGTCTGCTATCCCTGAGGACTAATTTAAATAACCTAATGTAGGCACATCTTACCACACAAATCAAACCAGAACAAAGTAATGGCAAAAAATAGATACGGCGGTGTAGCGATCGTTAGCACCACACAAAAATATTAAATAAAAGCTTTATTGTTACGCTGATCATACAAGCATTTACCTTAAAAATTATACGTAAATAATAACTATGTTTATGTATATATGCTTAATGCACTTTTCAGTTGTATGTAGCTAAATTCTACCGTTCTTAATGACAATGAAATTGTTACAAATAGTGTAAAATAAAAGTTTATTTCAGACTGCAAAGGGAGGCTAAGGCGCTGAGTCTGTAGCGTGATTTCCAAATTCATTGGGCGATTTTCGATTTGGCACACGTTCGAATGCTTGCGGCGAGCACTATCGTGTTATATGCCGTCCTGACTCACGCCCCTTGTTCTCGGTGGAACTGGGATTTTAGGTATATCGTGCGCGCTAACCATAATTACTGTGCTAAGGTTGCATTTGTAAGAGCAGTGATAGCCTAATGGTTGGAACTTGCCCTCCCGATTGGGAGGTTCGAGATTCAAAACCCAGGCACGCACTGGGTTTTGAACCTGATTTTTCTTAAATTATGTGCGTATTAGAAGTTAATTATCACTGCTTTCGGTCAAGAAAAACATCGTGAGGAAACCTACACACCCGAGAGTTCTTAAAAAAAATAGTTCTTGGAGGTGTGTGAAGTCAACCAATTCGCACTTGGCCAGCGCGGTGGACTCTCTAAATTCTCTCATTCTGAGAGAAGACCCGTGCCCAACAGTAGGACAATAATGGGTTGACGAGAGTGTTGCATTTATTTGCATTGAATATCACTACCAATTCGCACTTGGCCAGCGCGGTGGACTATGGCCTAAACTCTCTCATTCTGGGAGAAGACCCGTGCCCAGCAGTGGGCCAATAATGGGTTGATGCGGGTTGATGCGAATATCACTAAAAATCACTAAAATCAATATAATCAATATTGATTTTAGTGATTGTGTGTGTAAAAATCTAACATTTCAAATTAAGAAATATGGGGTTTACATTTCTACAATACTGAACCCTTCATACTATCCTTACATCTAAACTGTGAAATTTGTATTAGATAAAGTGCTATGCCAATTTTTGATCACCAAATGAATGTTGTGATATTACACTTGGCTCACATGGCACATATTGAATTGTGCTGGCAACGGCGTACTTCCTGACTTACATATACTTGTATGAAACCATATTGATTTGCTCTTAACGAAAATTTATCGCCTATCAATTTTATCTGCTCTTGAAGATGAATTTAGTAATTAATAATATCTCGCAAAGTATTTTAAATCCATGTTGTAACATACACGCTTTCTACACTCATAGCCCCACACTAGGATTTTCTCCTGTGTCGGGGGTACCTTGGATATACACAAGACGAATACACAAACACCCAGACCCAGAATATAAATCTAAACTCATCATTTAGATACCTGTCTTGATGGGAATCGAACCCGCGACCCCTTGCGGGTCAGACTGGTATGGTAACCGCTATGCCACGCGGGTCGTCAACATAGATTGATACTTTAGACTATGGCATAGTAGTCAATATATCGCTCGGTTTCGGTCCCAATATGTAATAAAAATTACGACATAACACACTAACTCTTTAGATATACTTATTTTATCCCTGTAAATATCGCTCGTTATATAATAAATTGAGGTGTAGCGTTGAGCGTTTAGTTTCCCAGACAGGAAAAATATTTCGATATCTCTCATGCATCGCTATTGCCTCCGTGAAAGGAACGGTCCACGCGATATTTCAAAGTGCATGCAATCGACCGTCAAAAGGATCCTCTTTTCAAACCCATCTTGAATAGTGATCAATGCAATGATTTAATGTTTTATTTTTTATAATCTCTATATATTAATACGTGAAGTAAAAACTTGTGGTGCATTTTTAAGTAACTTGCCGCGGATGGAGGAGTATGAAATTTTGTACGGTTGTAGTGGACTTAGAGTGCAGAATGGTAATGTTTTTTTTTTTCAACAATGCATATAGCATACATAAAATCAACGAAAAACACATTACACACACTACCGTGCATTTGTAACAAACACATAAATAATTAACGAAATTAAACACACAGAACGTCGAAAATGTCAATGCTTTGTCACTTAAACTTCTTTTTACGTTTCGGGTGTATTAAAATAACTTAAAAATTAATAAAAATTGAATTTAGGAAATACTACGTACAATATCAAATTTAGTTTTTGAGTTGAGTTACGGTCGAATTTCGACCGTTGCGACGGGTGACTAGTTTACACCAGTAAAGAGAAAAATCACGATTCTCAGCATCGAGGGATCACCCGAATGAAGAGTAATAATACTATGTACTTATGTATATGATCAATAAATAAAATTTTAATAAGTGTATTGTAATATTTCGAAATAACATTTTGGGATACCAAATAGTTTTAAAAATTCGTGTCTGTAATTTTGACGAGATTTTAACTTTAAAAGAACGACATAGGTTTCTGTATTGGAAATAGTAACTGTACATTACTAGACTAGACCTATTTACATAAAAAATGGAAGCCTACGAATCTGCCCGCAAGGCATCGTTCGTATTACTTTCAAGTATGTTTGTGTCAGTTATTTTCCCCTCACACCTAGCTGTATAAATTCATCTTACGTCTCCGTGTAAATTAATTGACATGACGTGATATAAAGTATGTCAGCTGTTCCCGGGATCTCGGTGTTTAGCTAAATGGCTACTTTTATGATAGTTGTCCTACTTTTTTGACAGGTTATAAGAAAATAAACCAAACTTCAGCTTACAAAAACATTGTCGACGTTTAAAATATCACGGTTCTAGAAAATGATTCGAACTTTTTCAACACGTTTCATTGCGTTTTATAAATAACGCGGTGTTTTCCTGAAATGATTTTCCGTCCGCGACTCACGTCACACTACGAAATGGAAATTCAAATTCACGACCTACAGCACACTCGTGCAATTAAGGTAGGCTTTAAATGACTTTAGCACAGCGATAATGAGACACAGTGTTAGTTATAAGAACTTCGTATACGTTGTTCATTTCACCGCATTATGTTTTAAATAAAATGTTATTATTAAAATGCATCTATGTTAATGTTATGAAATGAAATGAAATGTCTTTATTTTTTGCATAGGCCTTCGGGGGCGCTTACAAATTGTCAGTTACATTTATATATATTTTTTCACACTACCACCGGATCGGAACACGACCTCAACTGAGAAGATCCGGCAAGAAACTCAGTGGGTTTGTCTTTTTTTTTTTTATTTGCCATCTTGTTTTTACATGGGTAACAAAAGTTAGCTCCAGTGTGAGTTATGAAATATATATCAAATATATCCTTGAATACTCCAGCACGTAGCCTTTATATAGGTTTATGAAGAAAGATCTCATACTATGGCTAACCTATATCTAGTGTTCTAACCGTTTTAGTGCCTCTGACAAGGTTTAATGACTTAACGGTTAACGGTAACTCACACAGTTACATCAAAGTAGATCTCAGCTATCATGCTGAGATCTACTTTGATGTAACTGTGTGAAAATACATGAGATTTTTTTTATCTAACTGAAGTAGCAAGCGAGCATGCAGTCAACCTGATGGTAAGTGGTCACTGCCGGTTATGGACATCTGTAATCAACTTCATACAGAACATGGATTCTATATGAAGTCAATCACAGATGCGTTGCTACTCTCGAGGACTATGATGTTCGCCTCATATAAAAGTGTGCCGTAGTAGTAGATTTAGGCAGTAGCGATGACCCATCCAATTTCGAACACACGCCTTGCTACTTAATATTATAGATCGTTTGCGATCTGCACAAGCCGCGGGGCTGAACACGCTTCTCAATCTTATTCTGAATGAAGATAAAATATGTATCAGATATTTAAATATAGCTGAAACCGCAGGCAATATAGAAAATGAATATGCCTATATCTATACGGATATAAACTGTTACCGTCCCTACGTGATTTGATCATTAATTGAAGGGGAATTTGAAAGAAAGAATGGAACCCTTAATTGTTAGACTCCGTAGGGACTCCCGTCATCCCTCTTTCTACCTTTGAAGGCCATGTTAAATGCTACTGAGATTTGGTTTAAAGGGCGTAGTTAAGTAGATATATTTATTTGAGATGTTCTTACTTAGCTCAAATAGGAATAATTGTTGCTGTGGTTAATTTCAGACGTACTCGTATATAGGTTGTACTTATTATTAAGTGGACGGGATGCTTGTCTGCTATATCTTTATTAGGTATAGTTTAGAAAATATTGTACAAAACAATAAAAGTTCCTACTTGCATGCGCCATATCTACTTAGTGCGGTAAAATTCGCACATAACCATTCGTCGCTCAAGGCTTACGAAAACATGTTCAAAACTATTGTTCTCTTCGCTTTGTATTGATGTTCGAGCTGAGTTTCTCTAGCTGTTCATCTTGTTCGACAAAAAATACCAAGCAGCAAGAGCACAAATGTCATTTATCATTTTCCTATACATACACAATCAAACCCCTGAGCTCCCTTATTCCTAGCGATTTTGTTATCCCGCAACATTATAACGTCGTTCTCTTTTTCCTACTATTGTATTTTAAAACTCTACATTTTCCCGCTGCACTTAAATTCAACCATGAGATTTTATTGTCGTCGCGCCTAAAGATATTTTACTTCTAAAATGTGTTCGCAACAGATTTTATCTAACAATATAGATAGTATCTAGATAGTTTGTGTCGCATGCTGCTAGGTTATTCCTGCGGTTTCGCCTGCTTCGGTCCCGTCTACAATGATATTGGTATTCTACATATGTGATAATCTAGGTCATAAAATATGTGTGTGTTTTTAAGCGAAATCCGCTTTTGCCTTTTTTAAAGGAGTAATAACCAAACATACATCCTCACAAACTTTCTCATTTATAATTTTTATAGGATTAAGAGCAGTGATAGTGTAATGGTTGAAACTTGCAAACTCGATCGGGAGGTCCGAGGTTCAAACCCAGGCACGCACCACTGATTTTTATAAAATTATGCGCATATTTGAAATTAATTATCACTGCTTTTCAGTGAAGGAAAACATGGTGAGGAAACCTACACGCCCGAGAGTTATTAAAAAAAGTTCTCGGAGGTGTTTGAAGTACACCAATTCGCACTTGGCCAGCGCGGTGGACTATGGCCTATAACTCTGTCATTCTGAGAGAAGACCCGTGCCCAGCAGTGGGACAACAATGGGTTGACGAAATAGGATTAATAGGATTATGCCATAGTTTACGTATGCCCATGATGATGACCCCCGATTGTTTTACAGGGATGATAAATGTGTCGGATATTGGCAAATGTAAACACCCGATAAAAGCATTTTAATGTGTAAAGTGCTATTTAAAAACACACGAAAACTGGCATTACAATCTTCATCTATCACCAAAGACAAGCTCGTATATCTTTCCTCGTTTATTACAAGACACTTTCTTTACAGTCATTTTCTTTTAAAAACTTGTTTACATAAAGCTGCGAGTACATTGGTATCTCGTTGAATGTGTGCGACTTTTCAGAGTAGCGTTAAGAAGATTCATATTTGCCCAAATGTATGCTACGACGGACCGCAAATGCATTGTGAAATGAGACTCGAGTTTACATGTGTACCCTCGTATTCGTAACACTGGATTTGTATACAACCAACACATGCATTTTTTTCTTTGCATTGCATTCGAGTCTTTTTGAGGATAGATAAAACTGCTTTAACTCTCGGTGTTTGGGTCTTTTATGTCACTTTTAATTATGGTTGTGAGGAGTGGTAGCCTAATAGTTGAAACTTGCCCTCTCAATCAGGAGGTTCGAGGTTCAAACCCAGGTACGCACCACTGATCAATGTGCGTATTAGAAACTAATTATCACTGCTTTTCGGTGATGGAAAACATCGTGAGGAAACCTATACACCCGAGAGTTCTTTAAAAAAAGTTCTCGGAGGTGTGTGAAATCCACCAATTCGCACTTTGCTAGCCCGGTGGACTATTTTGCCTAAAACACTCTTATTCCGAGAGATGACCCGTGTCCAGCAATGGGACAATAATGAGTTGACGATATTTAACTACGGGGATTGTACCAATTAAGGTGTGCAACTAAAATACCTACTACTTTTACACAGTAAAAAAGATTTCTTCGAAAAATTAAATTAGAAAATTATTTGCCTTACGTTGATCTATAAGGAATGTCATTTCATTATGTACACTTTTAAGTACCTACATATTGGAAGTAACGAACGAAATTGTATTCACTGCCACTTATTCTGAAAGGTGTCTCAACTAAGGCGACAAATATGCTATATTTTAATTTGTTCAAGCACACAAATATATCATCCATCCATCCATCAGCCTTTGAAAGTCCACAGCTGGATATAGGCCTCCCCTAATCTGCGCCACTTCGACCGGTCTTGAGTCATCTGAACCCAGCAAATATATGACTTATATGTGACGTATAAATAACATTTAATGCAAAGGTAAAGCTTATTTTTAGTGTGCAGATTTGTTGTATGTATCTATAATTTTTACTTCATAAGTATTTCAGATTTTAGAGTGCCTACGCATACTGTCAATATACCTTACTGTGTGAATGTCAAAATTATAACTCAGAAGATTATACTACTTATAAAGACAAAAGTTACCTTGCAGTCAAATCTTGAAGACTACAACTTTCAAATACATATATTTGTTTACGTACTGAACAACTAACATTTCGATCGAGAGAAGCGCTATAACGTAAAACTATTCGAAACCCGTGTTGTATCACCGCGTAGTAAAAGCGTTGAACAAAACAAAATGTATGAAAGCGAAGCGAAGTTATAAGAAACTAACAACAGCTTTGTCTGCCTCGTAACTATTGTACGTCTCAGGACTTTACAATTGATAACACTGTAAATACTTTTAAACTAAAACGTGCTACATATATACTCCAATCTGCAAATCGATAAAGTTGTGTTCGTTTATGAGACATACATAGATCCTTATCAAAATGTGTCTACATTACGACTTCAACTTTATGAAGTTCTTTACAAAAATACAACAATAAACTAATATACATATAACAATATATAATACATTAGTTGTTATATATTCATTTATTGTACAAAGAGATTTTGGAAAATTATGCATCAATTAGGTATGAGTAAAGGTCATTTTTAATACATTTCATTTGAGTGAAAGATCTGCACTGTTGTTTCATCTTTTTCAGAACCATCTTTGGTAGAACCGAGTGTAGTTCGACCACCGGTCGAACTTTCCTACCTACTACCACCGGTTCGCCACCAAGTACCACCGCCATACCTATTTCTAGCGTGAAACATTTCTTGTGTTTCGACGGAAGGGTGTGGTTGCCGGCACAATTTCACACGAGGCGACCATCATAGTCCTCGGGAGTAGCAATGCATCTGTGATTGACTTCAGATGAAACCCATGTTCTGTATGAATTTGATTACAGATGTACATGGGCGGCAGTGGCCACTTACAATCAGGTGGACTGCATTCTCGTTTGCTACTTCAGTCAGATAAAAAAAATCTTTAGCATCTAAAAACTTCAAATATGTTTTAGGTACTATTTAAAAATTTAAATAACCATGTTGCTCGCTTTAATTCTCGTATGAAACTCATGTCCAGAGAGACTCCGTGTCGGTGACAGAATGTCTACGGGATGGGCGGTGAACGTACTCGCATGCAATGTGAAGCTATCCCGCGGGAGTTGCTTTGTTACTGCATAATGGTAACTTAAAAGAATTTATTAAAACGCTTATTTACAATAAAGTCTTAAAATGTTCGCAAAGTTGAGAAATAGAAATATATCGTCACTCTTTCACATGAGGCGACCATCATAGTCCTCGGGAGTAGCAACGCATCTGTGATTGACTTCAGATGGAACCCATGTTCTGTATGAAGTTGATTACAGATGTCCATGGGCGGCAGTGACCACTTACCATCAGATGGACTGCATGCTCGTTTACTACTTCAGTCAAATAAAATATATATATATATAGCTCTGAACGTTCTTCGAGTGTTTTAGTAACTGACTCCATTATACTCGTAACTAGTCTTAAATAAGTTCAAGTCTAATTACGTCTAGGAGGAATTAATGGTAAAATATGCAACATCTTTTTCAACTGTATAATAATGATTACAGGTACAGTCCTCCTCCTCTTCCATCAGCCATTTGAGGTCATATGGCCCGTATTAAGCAGTGGATCTAATACAAGTATATGTCAACAGCACGTTGGTGACCTCAACGGTTGTTGATGTTATATGGAAAGTCGCAAGGAACATTTGTAATACTAATTTTATAGGATTGCATTGATACGAAGCGAAAGCAACTTTATAAATTAAAGTAAATGCCGTACAGGAAACACATTTGTGAACGGCTAAAACTTTGTTTTTAGTAATACGTTTTATTAATAACAAATACCGACAATACTGATAATAATAATTATTGTATGAATTACTCGTACGATCGTGTGAAACTGCTATTTGTACGTGTCTTAACATACTTTTTAACATGTTTGCAAATATCAACATCATGCGGACTTTACAAACTTTTTCTAGGAAATTTAACTTAAAGACGTGATATAGACACTCTCTAGCGAGTCTCTGAGGAACGTACACGAGTGGTAGAGGATATTCGCACACCTCCATAACAAGATAATCTTTAAGTCTCTCGAGAAACTTCGCTACTGAACAAAGGACCTGATATACTATAGAGCAATAGCTTAGAACTAGAGCGTTTTTCAATACTAAGTTTTATATACAACAGATGCAAAAGGGCAAAATAGAAGCTATATAAAAAAAGAACAAAGGACCTGATATACTATAGAGCAATAGCTTAGAACTAGAGAGTTTTTCAATACCAAGTTTTATATACAACAAATGCAAAAAGGCAAAGTATAAGATTTTAAAAAGAGCTAGTTTTTATAATTTATTATTTCAAGAGCAAAGATAACCACAAACAGATCTCCCCTAAAACCACATACGACCTTCGGCTAAAACATTTCAACATGATATCGCTCTATAATCGTCGCATATTACTAGATGTTATGTTTATAAAAAAAGCTCTTGTCTGTCGATAAAGCTTGCAGTGAATTAACTTCTGAGATCAATCTTAATGTACCTTATAGATACCCACGACATCCTATTAAGAACATATTTTATATAACAGCTTGCAGAACAAACGTCCTTAAACATTCTCCTTAGCCACGAATATGTTCTGAATACAACCGGCTCTCTGATGTCATAAACGATGTGGATATATTTCATGATTCAGTTGAAAACCTAAAAAATAAGCTTACCGCATATTTCTGCAAATGAATCTCATTTTATTATTATTACTTTATTATTCAATACCGTGTTTTTTTCTTATATTCCTTTTTTTACATATTTTCCATACTATTTGATTTTATCTTTACATAGCATATCCAAGGGTTAATAATGTTACGTGATGTTAAAACAGTGATATTGGAGAATGATGTACGCACCTATAACTGGTATACATACCAGTTCATTTATTTAGATATAAGTTATTTTGTAATTTTGTATGTAATGCTGTTGGTGAGTCTGTAATAAATAAATAAATAACATGCAATTTTAAAACTGTGATGTTAGACCTTGCTCATAGAAGAGAAGATATCGTAGAAGTACAAAATATTGATATAGAAATATTGTATGTATTCTACTTTAAACGAAGGGGTAGGTGAAACATACTCATTTGACACTTTCGAACGTAGTCCTCAGGAGTCTGTATTCGATCTCAAATAGAACAATAATATACTCATGTATATTTATGAATATTATCATTCTTAAACAAGGGTAGATATAATTCCACTATATCATTTCATTTTATTTTGTAGCTCCTTAATGCACATTTTTTCACAGAAAACTCATAATTAATCATGTCTTCTTTAAGATAATAACGTACAAGGGGTTAAAAATGTTAATTAAAATGCGTCCTTATAAAAGCGGAAGACTTGAAGACTAAACTTTATTAAAATTCTTTTTTGTAGCATTTCATCACTTGATATAAAACGCTATCAAAGGAAGGAATTATATTTAATTATAAGTTACATATATAGACAGGGTATCTCTAATGATTTGAATTGCTTTTACTCGAATGCATAAGAAGGAGGGTAATCTATTTGAGGTGTATGTATATCTGTATGTATGTATGTATGTATATATGTATGTAATACAAAATATGTTGGTTATTTTAAGCAGACAGATTTTCGATGTACTTATCTATGTTATTCGAACAAGCGATAACATGTTTATGATATATTTGAATTCCAAATGATATTTGACATAATCTACACTCGTAATATCGGAGAATAAAATTTCACACAGGTTCTTTGCTCTACATTTTTTAGCAACAGTCATTATTTAAAATATCTGCTAACAGACAATTTATAACTAACAAAGGCTTGAAAACGTTAATTAAATGTTAGTTAAAAAAGTACGTTAAACGTTTAGTTTAATTTCATCTAACATTCATGCATTTGAAATAAATTCTAGAATTTAAATTTCGTGTCTTTTTTTTAAGTATATGCGTATTAGATACTGATATAACTAAGTAGTGGTTATCATCATTACATAGTATGAAACAAAGTTGCTTTCGGCTGTCCCTATGTATGCTTTTAAATCTTTAAAACTACGCTGCGGATTTTAATGCAGTGTTTTTTTAATAAATAGAGTGATTCAAGAGGAAGGTTAGTATGTATAATAAATGCATAATATAGTGGAGGAACACTGATATTTTTTGATTTTTGACCTTTTAGGCGGAACGAAGTTCGCCGCGTCATTGAGCTTTACAATAAAGGAAGCTATCGTGGGTACAGCACCTACACATATAAGAGTTCATTAAAAAAAGTTCTCAAGGGTATGCGCGGTGGACTATGACCTAAAACTCTCTCATTCTAAGTGAAGTCCCGTGCCCAACAGTGGGACAATAAGGGTTGAGGTATGCATTAGTGTCGACAGTGGACAATATATGTAGGTTATGTTTAACTTTAAACGAGAATCCTCGTTCTCCTTGAATCTCTTTTTACAGACTGTTTCCCCAACTTGCATCTCGGTAAAAATGCAAAAAATCTTACCTCGATGATGGTTTTTTTAATTAATATTTTGCTTCACGTTTAACGGTCTTTAGAATTTGTAAAACATTACATAAAATTACTCCTTTTATTTTTCAAACGTTCAGCTTCTCGCTGAGACAACTTATTTTACACACATGATGATTGAAACTACGCAAAAACAAAACAATATAATATATTCCCGGATATATTATATGATATTTTATATAATTTCATAGATTTCCACTGAAAATCTAAGCTTTTTCAGATTGCGTCAGAACTCGCGTAATGTTTTTCAAACCTGTGTTTATGCCCATTTTTTTGGCACACGCTACAGCCCAACTGGCTCGACGGATTGTGGCATATGACATATCACAGGAAACGAACTCTAATTTTGAAGTACGACGTCTGTGATCAGGGAAAAAGGGGATAGCAAGGGCACTTTTTACAATCGTAGCAATATGGATATCAAATGAATGAGGCACATACCAAAAAAAATTAAATAAATTATTATAAAAACAAACCCAAGTAATCCTTTTTAGTAGTAGGTATTGCTTTCTCGTGTGGTCCATGCTTCCTTCTCCATCAAAAGAGCATTGTTTATTTATGTGAATTAGCTACACAAGAACAAGCTTTGTACGAAGTGGAGGGAGCATTATGCGCATTCCCGCTTCCGAGCAAACTATCTCGTATTCTAAAAAGAAAAATCATATTAGCTCTGTTGGTTTATATCATCACGGATACAACTTTGCACATGCTTCCCTCTTTGTTTGGGAAAACGATACGTGTTGTAGCATTTATTGCGAGGGTAACAAATATTTGTCAATAATATGAAGATTGTGCGCGACATTGAATATAAATGGACTTTAATAACATACATACCAGGACCTGTAGGTATGAATAGATATTGTGAGAATATCATTATTATTTTCCACTATCAGGACCCCGCAGCTTCGCCCACGTTAAAATAAATCGATGATGATTGTCTCGTGGGAATGAGATATTTTCCCACAGTAAAAAGTAGCCTATATGTTAATCCAGAGTGTCAGCTAACTCCCTACCTTTACGAAAATCGCTCCAGCCGTTTAGACCTCAAGAAGTAACAAACATACACACTCAAAAACTTTCGCCTTTATAATATTAGTATGATATGATGATTAATAAGCTGATTGGCTCTCATAAGACCAGATATTTTGATAGAGTATACAATGTGTAAGTCAAGAATTTTGAATGAAGAATGTTGAATTTTTATTAGCATACTCGCTATAACAGTAAATTCGAAATCACATAAAAATCACGTAATATAAAAAATATTTTGAGGATCCAAATTGTATATTCCCTTAATGAAGTTTCTGATATGATTATAAATTCTTCACATGGATAATAAATAAATAATATTGAGTAACTTATGAACACGTAAGAATTCAATTCGGTAAGAATGTTAAATAATGCGCCAAAGTTAGTAACTCCAATTTAACTCGAATAGTATTTAGATTTAACTAAAATTTACTATTGTTTCAAAATTTACAATTGACTCTCCATTTGGCTCGAAAGTGGCATGTACCGAACGACGCAGGTGTCATTAGCAGAAAGGTTCAACTGTAATGTAAATTATGTTCCATTTCCTGTCCCTGATTGAAGTCTGCAGGCACGCCCGCCCACAAAGGCTAACTAACGCTTCATTGTAACGTAATAGCTATTTATTTCTCCAACTATTATTCTATTATTGTATTCGATACAAAACGTAACCGCTAGTAATTTACGGGTAATTTGATGGCAATTTGCTAATATTAGTCATTTGATATTTTACTTTGTACGAATATTTTTTATATGAATTTATTTTGCCTCATTACTTAATACTCTCGAAATTATTCGAGCAATGTGTGTGGTCGCCGAGACGTGGTCCTTCACTGTAGGCCTCATTCGGAGGCTCAGGGTCGCTCAGCGTGCTATGGAGAGGGTTATGCTCCGAATTTCGCTACGAGACATGATTTGCAACGATGACATCCATAGACGAACAAAGCTTACCGACATAGCTCTCAAGCTGAAGTGGCAATGGGGACAATGACCGATAGGGAAGGAAGGTTTCCTCGAGTGGCGACGTTTAGGCAGTTTAGGCAAACGGAGCATAGGTCGCCCCCCCCTCCCCCCACCAAGTGGACCGATGACCTGAGGAAGACAGCGGGAAACCGATGGATTCAGAAGGCACAGGACCGGTTGGAGTGGCGTCATTTAGGGGAGGCCTACGTCTAGCACTGGACCTCAAAGGGCTGATGGATGGATGGATAGACTTAATACTCCTAATTTGCAACATGATAAAACTTTTTTTGTTTTAATATTAATTTAGAAGATTAACGATATAAATGAAGGTCCAAAAATTGGCTACCACGTGTCAAAGTGACAAAAACAATAAAAATACATATCCAAACTCAGATCGTTCGATTTAACCTAAACCCTAAATCCGGGTACCTTTGCCTTATTTGCTAAACTAACACATTGGTAATTGTGCTGAACGATTCAACGATACAATTAATACTTTATATTGAAATATCCACAGATAGCAAGACCACATCCGACCGCTTAGTCGCACAATTAGAAAACCATTGCAGCGAATTTCGTTCATTATTCCCGCAGCAGGTGATTTTCCGGTCCTCAATGGTTGAAATTGGCCCTCCAGTAGAATTGCACACAGCAATTGCAGTTTCGAGCGATTAAACCGTCGACACACAGCATAAGCCTGACATAATAGGCATTTGTATCGCCACTGGCGAGGATATTGTGATCAATTAACAATTTTCTCGCTAACGAAAAAAAATACAAATTGATATAAAGGGCATATGAAATTGAAATGCACCGCAAGTAGTTTTATAATCATTCTTATAAAGTGTATTACTTACGCAATAATTAAATATTAGAAAAAAATAGAACTTTATTAAGGGTGTATTAGATTGGCGGTCGCGTGATAAAAATCTGTTGAACTCTGAACGATTAAGGGTCGAGTTATTCCAGTAAGAGTCCTGAATAAATAGACTCTGAAATTTGTTAAAAAGAAAACAAAAAATATGCACCAGTTTAAAGAAAAATATCATTTACCGAACAATCAATTTTCCATTTATATCCAATGTTCCATATTATCCAATTTGATTATATATACGCTTATGGTACGTTACGTTCGAATGTTAATCGATAGCAGCTTTTAAACCTTGTCACAGGAATTATGGTTAAAAAAACAAGTATTCTCTAGAGCAATGGGACATATATCTAGACATTTTTTTATTTTATTTATCTACCTGATTATCTTTGTTCATACCAAGTACTCTTTGGAACCATTGAATCAATGTAGAATGCTGTAACGTGGGGCAAAAAGTTTCTGCGGTCAAAAGACTTTACAAGAAGCAATACGCTACTACGGTCGAAGGGACAACTGTATTACATTATGGCAAAGGTATACTATAATATAATCGTTTCACGCATGCAGTGAGACTCATTCTACCCATGCACCTGCATATGGTGTATGTTGTACACGTCATGTCGAATGCGTCCATGAATTTACAACCTCTGAAAATCTGAGAGCAATATCATACATCATTCTTTAATGAAAAACCAATCACTGATTTCAACGAAATTTTACTTTGTGTACATTTTTCAATTTCAATCCATTGGTTTAATTAAGGTCGCAGTATTTTCGAATTGGAAATTAATTGTTTTTATTTGAATAACTATTTTGTTTTGTTCGGGAAATACAAATAAGAATCAATGTTTTTATATTCGTGAATGTTATTATAAATTCTCTTATTCATTTTTTTAAACAATAATTTTACCCATAAATTGACGCCATTAACAATCCATTGCTAAATGACTATTGGGAACGGGACTTCTCTTAGGTTAAAATCGGTTTATAATGTAGGTACAATCCTTGCCACACACACCGTTGTGACCTTTTTACCTTTACTATCAGTGATTTCTCATAACATTGAAGCAAACCTGCATACAATCCACTCGACTGTCGCTTATGGATATCATACCATCAAGCCCACTCAGTTTCTTGCCGGATCTTCTCAGTTGAGGTCGTGTTGGGATCCGGTGCTAGTGTAAAAAAACTATTTTGTAACTGAAGTATGTGTACTGACAATTCGTAAGTACCTCCATAGGCCTATGCATAATAAAGACATTTCATTTTATATAGACCAGGAGATCCATCTCCACAAATTACAGATCTATCGTTGCTCCCGAAGACTGAAATGGTCACATCATATGAAGGTGAGTTGACATTTGCGCCCTTTTATAAAAGAACTCCTTTAAGCGAGAATTACGTATCATGGCGATACTCACTCAATTTTGAACCTTTTCACCCGACTGTATCAGAAAGAGAGTAATGTTTTTCGAACGTATGTATTTAATATGTGTGTATGTTTGTATGTAAAAACCGAAAAATCGTAAAATTAACTAAATTATTACAAAAAACGATTGACAAAAAGCGATTGATTCGTTTTAAGCAGACATTTTTTTTATTTAATTGAACAATGTTACTTGTTTAAATAGGCAATGTATAATATTAAATTTGTGTGTAGCTTATCTACTCCACTCAAACAGATTCCGAGGTAACATGTAACTGTACCTTAGTATGAAGCAAACGAAGATTTGTGTCACTTATTTGTTTGTGTTGAAACACAAATAAAAAGTTTTGTTTTGTCTACAAAGTAAAATATATCCCAGATATCAGTTCCCCCTTACAAAAGGTTCGGAACGCTTTGACGATGAGACGTAATATTACAAAAGGGATTTCAAGGAAAGAATAAACTGGATTACAGAATAAAGTTCATAATTATGTTTTTTCTTCAAATATTTTTTTGCGTGTAGACTTTACATTTTTAATTATTTTTGTAGTTCGATTTTTTTGTGCGATTCCTAGGAAAATACGGATGTTATACACACTGTGTTAATCATAAAGTGAAGTTGCGTGCGCCGATGTAACATATTATTATTATATTAGGCAATAGAAGTATCTATAATTTCATACATGCATTCAAAGTGGAGTACAACCCATTACTGGCACACTGCTGGGCACGAGTCTTCCCTCAGAGAGTTTTAGGCTATAGTCCACCGCGCTGACCGCTGCGAATTGGTAGCATTCATACTACTTGCATATAATTATTCGTTTTTACGTCTTCGGTTTTTAATTTATTTTTATGTAAAATTAAAATCAGTCTCAATCCTAACTGCATAAATCAACAACACCATATTATTTATGGTGTTGTTGATTTACATCATTTCATTTATGCTTCTGTGATGTACGGTATATTATCATGGTAATATTTTTTTATAAGATTGAAGTAGTTGTTGATTGTTTCATGCAGGCCACCTGATAGTAAATGTCAGTTCCACTCATGGACATCTGTAAGCATCGTCAGATTCAGGTACAGATTCGTTGCCACTCCATAGAAGTAAGATGGTCGCCTTATGTAAAATTTTGCCGGCAACCACACCCTATGATCGAAACACAAGAACTGCTTCACGCTAGAAATAATTTATGGTGGTATCTCCTCAATTTAACTAAAGTGTTTCTACGACCTGGAAAATCCATTATTATCTATTTACTTTCTCTATAGAGTACAAATTGATACATAGGAATTTAGTCCCATACTCTGTCTAGAAAGCCTCAAATATATACAATGCTTGTGTTATCAATTGATATGGGCTTATCTCAGAAAATACTCCCTGATGGTTCTGTATACATCTCAAAAACCTATCCAATCGGAATACTTTACGTTAAATTATTTCCCCGCATTGCTTAGTATTGACTGGATCTATATTCTAAACGCTACGCAAAGATCCGCCTTTATGTAAATAGGTTTCACATCTAACGCATCCACTCTTTCCTATAGCACTCAGTTTAAAGCCTCGAAAAGATGTACAGTCATACTAAATATAACACAACTATGTACTCATGCTATACGGAGAGAGCGTTTAGTAAGTGAGCTCTACTACGCTCTACATTTGAGCTTTTTTTTCAAAGAATACTTTAAAACCTTTGAGAGCAATGGTGTTGCATTTACAGTAAGTCACATCGTACTATATAGAAATAAAAAACACTTTTAGGTAGTGGGTTTTACAAGGCCCCAATTTTTTTAATAATAAATAATTTAACTTTTAAAAACTGACAAAAATATAGGCACATGTTTGTACATTGTACATTTTACATTGTACATTGTTTCAAGGTGGTAGAACCAGTGTAGTACGACCGGGGAAGTACCACCGCTACACCTATTTCTAGTGTGAAGCATTTCTTGCGTTTCGATGGAAGGGTGTGGTTGCCGGCAAACTTTCACATGAGGCGATCATCATAGTCCTCGGGATTAGCAACGCATCTGTAATTGACTTCAGATTGAACCCATGTATGTAGTTGATTACAGATGTCTATGGGCGGCAGTGACCACTTACCATCAGGTGGACTGCATGCTCGTTTGCTACTTCAGTCTAATAAAAAAATAGTAGTAATATTATTTTTACACATGCCTCTGACCATAAGCGCTTACATGAACGAATGCTCTTGAGCCCACCTGTCTGATGATGCTCAGTTTAAACGAATCTCTATTTAACGTAAAACCATAGTAAGACTTTTATTAATATTTTAAAGCAGCGCTATTACACGGACATATTACGCGTGCAATTTTTAGGAAAACATATTCATTAAAAATATTGACGTTCATTAGTGTGGCATACAGATGGATTTGAATGGTTGGAATCGTTACTTAAGCAAGAAGCGTTTTTCAACTCTATGCTTCGTTGTTTTTCTCTGTCTGCCTCTTTCTCTTATATAGGTACGCGTGAGCATGTGTTTACTGCTATCGAGATTTGAGTAGACGAGCACCGTTCGCGGCCAATTGTGTAACGTCAATACAGAATACATTAATATTTTGTTAAAACTTCTTTAATTTTATTTTTAAACTTACGATGGTTCTGTTGACACGTTAAAAATAGAGAAATTCAATTTTGATGGGAGTCTTAATGGACTAATTACGCGTTAATACGCGTACTTATGACTATTTGTATGAATAGCAGACAGTATAAAGTCTGCTCTGTTGGTAACTGAACACTGCTGTCTATAACACTGTACACTATAACGTGAAACGTTCAGCAACAGAAAAAATCGAGGTATAATTGTAACAAAAACAAAATGTAGCTATGTAGCCATTGTTCATATTAATAAATTTACAGGAAGTACATCAATATATGACGCGGCTATTTGCCTTCCTCGCCATGTAAGTCTAAATGGCTTTCGGAGTGTGACTAATTACACATGTAAAGACTCACACGATCAGAATAATTAACCTTTTAGAAGGCCACGGCGAATGTCGCGACAGTTGGAGAGTCGCCAGTATAATAATAGATAAGTACTTTAATACAGTGATCCGGGAAATAGATTAATAGGGCAACATAAAGTATTAAAAATTTCATTACACCCAATCCAGTTACGAGAACTTCTATCCATCAACCTTTCGAAGAGTACCTTAGGCTTCTTCTAGTAAGACTTTTCAAAATGTCATCACATATTTCATGCGTTTTGGTGACGTACTGTTGACGTTGACAACGCTGTTGTCAATCTCCTGATTTTACTCCATAGATGTGTTCTACAAAATCCATGGAAAAGAAAGGAAAGATACTCTACGCAACTTAGATGTACGTCTGAAATGTTTAACTTTCTATTTATCACTGCATCTGTCTATATATTAATACGTGAAGCAAAACTTGTGATCCGTTTTTAAGATACTTGCCGCAGACGGAGTATGAAATTACGCACGGTTGTTTTTGATGTAGAGAATGATTACGCAATGATAATATTTTTTTAAATAATGCATAAAACGTACATAAAATCAACTCAAAACACATTACACACACTACCTTGCACTTGACATAAACACATAACGTCAAAAATGTTAGATGTCTTTGTCAAAATACCCGCTATTGCTTTCAAATGCAGCTTAGTTAATTAAACCTCTTTTTACCTTTAACGGGTGAGTTCTAAATAACTTGAAAATTATTACATTTTTTGAGTTTGAGAAATACTCGTGCTACTTTGGAGCACTAAACTTCATATTGATGAAGTTTAGTTTTTTAATTTAAATTTAAGCCGAATTTCGACCGATGCAACGGGTGACTAGTTAATATTAAATTAGGTTAGGAACGTTTCTACCACGATGCTCCAATACAGATTAATGTACATAGTACAGCTGCGGTGTTAAAGTTACGCGATTGTTATTTGATGAACAATCTAACTATTTAAGAATGCTTTAATGGTGAAAAAAAATAGTTAGAAAGCTCGTATGAACCTATTAAAATGTTCTTGAAAAGACAAGCGCGAAGTTTACTAATCCTTATGATGGACTTCTTTCTATGCTCAATTACTATGTGGTGAAACTCGTACCCAACAGACCGATAGTAACGACAACAATATTCAACCATGTCCTTATAATAAAAATAGTATACCATCTTGTTCAGTGATGATCATGAAACTAATGAATTTTATTCAGTAAAGTCTTAAACAAAACCTTTTATATTAAAATGCTTTTAAGTGCTAAGAATAAATAACTAGGAAAAACTATAAATAACGTACGTAAGATATATTTAATCCAAAGTTAACAATATCAAATTATCAACATAGAAATTGAAAATTTAGTGACGGTCATCATTTGATCATAAGGTAAGTAGAATAAGAAAGTCCGCCCACTTATTTCACACGAATAACATATAAAACACAAATTTGCATGCCTCTTTAAAATTAGCAATGCTCATTAAAATAAATACTACAGCTCGAATACGACGCAATTCACATCAAGTTATTAATACGAGTGTAATAAGACATAGTAATATATTCTCATGATTTTACGTGTTTTTGGTAAGATCATGAGTTATTAATATAAAATAAAACAAATGATATTAACACGAAAGATTAAGTGCAATTTTATGCCATTGCTATTATAGAAATGAGCGCCAAATTATATTTAGGATTTAACCCTAGCATAATAATTTATGTTTCTATCTCGCGTCCTTAGGCAGTGGCGTAGCATGAGGATGAGGGGGGGGGGGGGTCTGCCCCGGGCAGAACTTTTTAGGGGGCGGCACTTTTTAGGACCTTTTTCTAAAAAATCTACGCTACGCCACTGTTCTTACGTGATACATAGAACATGTGTAAGTTGAAAATATATAATTTAAAATAACACAATTCGATTTTACCAACAACTTGAAAAGAAAGTTTAAGATCAAAATTATTGATAATCGATTTAAGGTAATATTGCATTAATTTCAATTGCTATGTTGCATGCCGTAACGTTTATTGACCATTAAATCGCGTAAATACATATATGCGTTTACGATTCTGTTCGGAAGCCAGTTAATAATTTACTCCCAGCCAGATACAAAACATAAATTCCAAAAATAGATTAGTCTTACCTTTATAACATTATCGAGGAATATCCGATCCGTCCGTGAATTAAGATCGCCGTCCACCAACACAATATTGTTCACTAAATAAATAAATCCCACAACACACCAATTGATTCAACTATAAAATTCAAAAGTCAATCTCTCGTACATTAATATATCCTATCTACTCCTTTAAGACGACGAGGCACTTTAAACTAATTTAATTTTTAAACGATACTATCGATAAAGACAAGCACTAGATTATCCAATTTCATTACAACCTACATTGATCAATAATGATATATAAACCTTCAGTTCAGCCCGTTAATCGTAGTTATTGCAATCGATATCTGAAACAAAAAGAAAACTTATATTAATTAATTGCTTACGTTACTGCACCGGAAATGATTGTCATTAAAAAATGTTTTCCACTGTTTCAATGTTCCAATGATTCGTATTCATTAAATATGATGAATTTTTGTACATATTTACCGGGGGTAGACCCAATATAGTTCGACCAGAAATGTACCACCGCCACACTTATTTCTAGCTAGCAGATGTAGTTACCGACTCTTTTTCGTATGAGGCGATCATCTCAGTCCTCGTGAATAGCACAGCATATGTGAGTGTCCATGGCCGGCAGTGAACATTCGTCATCAGATGGACTGTATGTTCGGTACCTTTATCGGACCATTCCTGTATTTCCGCGATCAGAATAGGGCTACGGCATCCCCTGCCTGTCGTAAGAGGCGACTAAAAGGGGCTTCCGGGGTTGCAGGCGGCTAGAGTGGGAGCTCGAACCGTTCGGTCAGGCGATCCCGGGAAGGACGGCGGTATATGTGGTCGCATACCGTCGTAAAGACTAGACAGAGCGGTGGGCCCAGCCGCCCATCTGGGAGGAGCCCGATAGGGCAACGCGGTCAGAGGATTCCGGTTGCGGTCGGACCGAGTTCCCGGAGTCCTCTTTATAGCGCCGAGGACGGCCACCGGGGTTTTAGTGCGGTAAAAATCCCATATAACCCTGCGTCGCTCCTACGGCGTCGGGTACCTTTTGAAGGTTTCCCCCTCGAATACAAAAAAAAAACCTTTATTGGATAAAATCTAACGGATATCTATATACATGTTGCCAAATTCAGGTAGCACTCCAATTTCCTAAATGGATGCTTACGATTTTACGTTATTACCAACTCTAAACCAACAAACTCCCATGGCGACGCACGTATGATCTGATGTAGAGGCACTTACAAACGAACGTGACTACTGCAGTTTGGTTAACAATAGTTCATTATGTCATAATTAAGGATACGTTTTGTTGCTGTATAATTTTTCGATTCGTAATAAATAAGGTGGCAATCGACACTTTTGCAAAATTGTGTATTTTGAGGTAATTGTTATGAGAGAAGTGTTATTTATACGTGGGTAGAATTATTTTTATTTGAATTCAGTAAAGTTTATTTGTAAGAACGGAATTCAGCATTATTAATTAATGAATTGAATTGAATTGAATTGAATAAATTTCTTTCATATTGTTATGTAGTATGACATGTAATTAATAGACCATATAATCTTATTATGCTTAATAAATAAGCATTATTTTATATTTACACAACTTTGTTTTTAATGGTTACTCGGAAATTCTAAGTAGGTTATTCGTTGAAAAAATATCCCATGATTCTGCGAACTAATACGTAACTAGTTCGTAAAAATAGACAAATAAGCAGACAAAGTATTTCAAATTGATAATTAGTCTTTTATTTATTAATTAGAATTACTATAATTATGAGCTGTTTGCAGCCTCTTGCAAAACCTCTTTGAATCTCCTCCGTTCATTAATGTTTTAGTGCTTTGGCAATTAAAAATACATTTAGAATAAAAGTTATTTACAATCAACATTCTTAAATTTCAATAATTTTATAAATTTCATATTTTTCATCTATATCAGCTTTTCAATACAGGAATATGATAATTATCATAATCTTGATATGCATTTAATACTTGCAGTAGGTATGTTACTTTTATAATAACGTACCTATTTTCTTCAAGAAATGTTATACTTTTAGAATTTCCATGTTTAAGAGCAATTGAATTGACAATCTGATTCAAATACATGTAATACTGGAAATAATAAATAATATTGTAACGTCTTATAAGCATTTATGTTATGTCTTTGAAAACACATGTAAACATATTTTATTTGCACTTGACATTTTAATAAAAAATACTTTTTTATGCAGCTATGTTCCTCATTAAAAACATTTCACAGTTTCCACAGATATTTGTTTCACATTTTTCAATATATTTTAGGTTCCGTACCTGCAGAAGATTTTTCTTCAGTAGAAGAAAGAGTAGCAGAATCTTGTAATGCAAAGTGTGGATTCATCATTCACTTTCAACTTATCTCTTTTAACAAAATGAAGTAGCTCTTAAGATAAGTAATCCTAGTTCTGATGATTATACTTTCTATAACCCGTTAGTCATAAAAAATGTTTAAAATATATTCTCGTGAAACGAGATGACATCAAAGTCTTATTCGTAAGTCACGTAACTAGAGTAGCAAAGAGAATATTTCAGAGAACTCACCACGCTATTAGTGCCCTACAAGTCCGTACTAAGTTCTTAAACCGCGCAAAGTAATACGATTAAAACATGACTATAACTTGCCATGACTTCTTAACGTGCGGTTAAAAGGAAAAGTTAACATGGAAATTCTCATAAAAACTTGTTAGCGGTTAGCGGTCACACATTCAAGGATCCATTACCTTTAATAGCGTTTAATTTGATGCAGTTTTTAAAATGGCGGCGCTATCATAATTTTATTATAAAGTGGGAACTGCTGCCTATTGAAATCATAATGAAATCGAATTAGAAACCTATTGAGGTTATTCACAGATGCGTTGCTCCCATGAAGACTAGATCGGCATTCCAACGAAAAATCCGTCTTCCTTTATTTTTTTATCTGACTGAAGTAGCAAACGAGCATGCAGTCCACCTGATGGTTAGTGGTCACTGCCGCCCATGGACATCGGTGAGCAACTTCAAACAGTACATGGGTTTTATCTGAAGTCAATCACAGATCCGTTGCCACTCCTGAAGTCTATGATGGTTGCCTCATATAAAAGTGTGGCGACAACCACACCAGAACCAATGCCAAAACAGAACCCAAAAAAGAACGTCAAGACAAGAATGGATGCGGCATTAATGCCTCTTTAACCCATCCACAAAGGGTTCTATTAGTAGTCATTCGAAATACCCTAAAATTCGGAATTCTTGAATTAAAGTAGAGATACATTTTAATACTTAACGGGTTCTCACTATATGCGGTTTTTGAATCCTCTTCGAATTCTTTTTGACGATATTTCGACCCAGTTGTATGGATCGTGGTCACGGCGAAACTGCGGTGGCGGTGAGAAACCGCTGACAAGCACTAGTGATAGATTAACCTATCTATCCTACGTCTAGTTCGTTTTTCTTTTTTATAAATTAGTCTAAAATCATATAAAGTAGAGATAAATAAAACGTATCATGACGGCACGACGTATAAACCTTTAACTGGTATCAAAGGGTGAAAAATATCCAGGCTCGCAGGCTCTCAAGCATTTTTCCACAAAATTGAAGTGCGCTTAGAGTCCTCTGTTTTCTCAACTAGAGTGGCAGTTGTTTGGCATGCTTTAAATGCTTTCATTTCATATGTCGCTTTGAAATATTTTTAAAGTTTTCTTATTCTATTTCTCTGTCGGGTTTCTGTTCCCTGTTTGTTTTGCCAGTGCACGTACGTTGTGTTATAATCTATTTTGTTTAGTGTCACTTTTAGCTCTTAAATTCCGCTTAGGTTTTAAATACCTAGTGTTTGAAAATAAAGTACCTATATTATAATACTTAACGGGTACTCGCGATATGCGGTTTATGGATTCTTATAGAATTCTTTTTGCCGATATTTCGACCCAGTTGCATGGATCGTGGTCACGGCCAAACTGCGGTAGCGGGGAGAAACCGTTGACAAACACTAGTGGTAAATTAACCTATCTACCCTACGTCTAGTTTGTTTTTCTTTTTTAGGTTCCATATCACGACACACTACAATAACTGTATTCTTACGCACCACACTTTGCGCTATTTGCGATTTACATAAACTAGAATTCTATAAGAATTCATAAACCGCAGATCGTGAGTACCCGTTAAGTATTATAATGTATCAATTCCGCGATAATACTAGTTTAAAATCATAAAGTACCTATACTTTGTCGCATTATTAGCTTCTATCATCATATCAGTTACTATATCATTCTACAACTTACGCAATCCTACAAAAATCGATTTTCGAGATGTCACCTCTATTTTTTAGACTGCACAGAATTAATTATTAGACTAGGTTACAAGTTTGCAACACTGATAGCGTAACCGTCCGTCCCTGTAGTTCCGGGATCAGAATAGGGCTACGGTATCCCCTACCTGTCGTAAGAGGCGACTAAAAGAAGCTTCCAGGGTTGCGGGCGACTAGAGTAGGAGCTTGAACCGTCCAGCCAGGCGATCCCGGGAAGGACGGTGGTTTGTGTGGCGCATACCGTCGTAAACACTAGACGGAGCAGTACGGCCCAGCCGCCCATCTTGGTGGAGAGCGATGGGGCAACGCGTTCAAAGGATTCCGGTTGCGTTCCTTTGGAGATCCGGAGTCCTCTTTGTAGCGCCGAGGACGGTCACCGGGGGGGTTTTAGTGCGGTAAAAATCCCACATAACCCTGTGTCGTTCCCACGGCGTTGGGAACCTTTTGAAGGTTTCCCCCTGGAGAACAAAAAAAAAATGGTAGTGTAACCGTCACAGGTGATAGTGACCAAAGTTGCCTGCATATCATATCATACTGGGATCTTTACGGTTAAATGTTAATAAATGGATAACTTTAGGTTCGATAACATTTTTTTACTGTTTTTCTTCTGTTATATCATACCAATTAAATGATTTTGTAAATTTTATATATGATCTTTCTTTCTATCCGTGATGTTGCCGTCATAAATATGACACAAATTTTACCAAGATATACGTTTATAAAAGAAATTTAATATAGATCGCTATCGGGAAGGAAGGCTTCCAAAATATTTGCATTAGAATTGAATTGCTTTAAATCAACATAAGAGACAATAAAATGCTAAAAATACGGTGTTAAAAGAAAGTGAGGAGAGTCATTTAAAAAAACTGTATTGAATATAATAGACATATAATAGACTATATTGGTAAATGGAGGACATCGCAATATCTCTAGACTTAAATTTTGGTTGTTTGACTATTAGAAGATTACTTCAGATCACATTAGATAAGTATTGTAGGTATCTAATATTATAGGTATAATTTTATTGTATTTCTTTGTATTTATCAAAAAGCACCGATAGCCAGAAAACAGTGAATGAACAAAATAACAAAGATTTAATATATATTTTTTTTACTATTACATTTAAATAACAATCAATATTTACGTAACAATGTTATTTCATTCTCTGAGGAGGTGTTCATTTCAGCTTTCTAATTATAGTGTCGTAGCTACGCGATCTGATATAGTATTACGACTCGTCTTATGGAAGAATCCATGTAATTTTGTTTGCTATCTTTCATGCCACGGGATATACAAGAGTAAAATACTGATATCTCAGTTAAAGTACTTGTGAACTATGAAGAACACAAGCCCATGTAACGTCTCACAAATGTTAAATAACATAATAAACTTTCATGAATTATAACAAGCTGCAGGACATTGGTTGGGACCTGGGTTAGACATTTTCAGTTGGACTAGTTGTTTCATCCAGCTCTGTGGGAAGCCTTGAGAGCAATTATACGACAGAGGAAATTGCATCTCTTGGGATAGCTGAAAATTGCCAGAACCTCGCAACTCTGCAATTAAAATGACAATGCGGCCTGCCTATTACTTTCCGTAAAAGTGTAGTTAATTTTGTAAAGGTGGAAGGAAGGTGGAAGATGGAGGAAAATGCACATGTAATGGAATTTTGTATTAGGAGAGACTATTTATCATACACCCAAATATAAATATATCGTCGTGTTTAAGGCGTGGCATGTTTCTACTTACAGTAATAAGGCAAAAGGGCTGGCTACTTTGTATTACAATGTTCATAAGTACCTATCTGTTTCCTAGAAAATGTATGTAGAATTAAAAAGATATAAAATATGAATACTCACTTATCATTCAATGTTTTAATACGCTTTATACGATACTGAGAAGCTAAGAGTGGCTTTACAGCTCCTTATTTCAATTTACTATTAAGTATTTCAAATTTGTAAAGACAAAAGTATAAAGACAAGTTATAGGTAGATAAGTAAACAAAATTCCAGACCAAATCTGACTTATTATCAGGTAAGATCGCAATCGAAAGCATACTATACGAATAACCGAATGTAATTCAAAAATATTATGCAGAATATGTATTATTTAATCAAATAAGGAGCTTAGTCAATCAAAATTTTCGTAAGCGTATTTTGTGTGATCTTAATATTTTCGCGTTGTTGGTATATCTAAGTGCGTATCTAACACATTTCGTGCTATTATGAATGAAACTTTGAATTACATTTCACAGTATCATGTTTAACATTTATTGTAATTGCAATATTATATTATCTGAAACGTAATGACTATTTTAAACACAACTACTAGAATCGTTGCCCACACGCGGCTAGACAATACCACATTTCGTGTCTACAACACAGTCAACTCATTTAAATGTTTTCTAACAATATATTTGTAATATTTCTAAAATATTCGCTTACTGGTATAAAAGATGCGCGCGGTCGGCATTTGGCATGTGGCCAGTACTATTGGTCTTTTCTCTCATGACAATTTCTATGGGCTAAAACGCAATAGATTCTTTGAGATTATGTGTGAAAACACGTGATTTGGCTAATATTTGCTCATTTATCCTTTTTTAAATTTACTTCTTACGATGAAAACTTTTCCAATTTGTATTATTTAATACGTGCGATGTTTTCGAAAAACCTTAATTTATAATATTTACGTGGTATTTTTAATCATGCATCTTATATCTTACCAGTTATTAAAACCACTGTTGCTTTATATCTCTACCGGAAGAACCGGGATCACTATTTCGACCGAACGTACGAACATCGAAGGAGGTTCGGACGCGTATACTAGCGGTACTCGAAACTGCAGCGGGATGAATGAGAGTTGCATGTGTGCGAGCGGCCCGCCACGGGGAGGGTACTGTAGAGGCGCAGCGACGCGAATCTGCCTCCTGCCGGTTTCGCGAGCGCAGCGGATCCGCGATGCACGAGAGCGAGGCGAGTGGGCGAGGGCGACCCGCGCCGGCCGCCTGCTGCGAGCGACTGCCGCCCGGGCCGCGCCGCCGCGCCGCCACGCACCGCCTGCACCGGCACCACGCACCGAGCGCTGCACGCCACGCTGCCGCTGCCCGGCCACCTGCGAGCGCTGCAGGCTCACGCACCGCGCGAATATCGATGTTTTTTTGTGAGGAAGCGTGACGTGCCGAGGGCCGCTGCGGGGCGGACACGCACCGCGCGGGGGGAGCCGGTCCTGCGCGCTGCGTCACGCATCTGTCTCGGCGGTTCCTTGCGTGCTCCGCAGCCCGCCATCTGCAGAGACGCGCTCGCAGCCGGCAGCGCGCGCCGCCCGCCCGCTACCCGTGTCACATTGCGACGATGTTGATGCCCTCGTTACCTTTCACTTCTGACACCAACCCCCTAATTCAAGTATTGTACATTCAATTAAAACACATCACAATGTTTGAATGAAGCATATTCAAAAGTTTCACGAACTTCGAATATGTTACTCTCCGTTACGTATATTTGTTTGGTTCTTTTGTCCTTTCACTGATAAAAATGACCGGGCGGGGAATAATTTAAATACTTTAAATTCGTATCTTAGTTTATAGTGGTAGATTAAACTCTGACACCACGGTGAACATTTCTAGAAATGTGTGTCATAAATTATAAAGATGAAAATATAATCGACTTAAACGAGCTTTTGCGTTAATTAATTAGACGTAAAGCAGGAGCTTACCGCTGGTTATTATCATCAAGTATAAACATTACACAGGACATCACAGGACGGTAGCTCAACGAAAAAGTGGAACTATTAAAAGAAGTATCAAACTCGAATCTTATGATTAGCTTCGTAGTAGACATATGGTAGACCGGGTTCGGTTGAAACAGGGGATGGCTGAAAAAATTCAAATATTATCGAAACTATGCAAGGTAGGTGAGAGGTATAAAGGAAGAAGGCACGCAGCCGACAAGTCCTAGCACGATTCTTAGTGTTATGTCACCTTTTACGCCGTGATAACGATTACAGAGGTGACTATCTAATATTTTATCCAAAAGTATTTGTGGTGAACTTCTTCGTAAAATATTATAAATGTTGATATTTATCGTATTCCAAAGTTTGTTTATGTAATCGTTACAATTTATAAATTAAGCCTACTAAGGCCTTTTGTTTTTGTGTAAGCTGTGTTATCTTGCGGTAATGACAGTTTTATTACTAAAATAGGGGATGGGGACGGTTGAAACATCAATTATATATTATTTTTGTGTTGCATAAGTGCCTAGTAAACGCATCAAAAAGACCTCTAGAGGTGAAGGCGACTTATTTTATCACACAAACTCTATGCCTATGAGGATGATATTCAAGGGCTATGTAAACGCATAAGTGCCTAGTAAACGCATCAAAAAGACCTCTAGAGGTGAAGGCGACTTATTTTATCACACAAACTCTATGCCTATGAGGATGTTATTCAAGGGCTATTTTCAAACGAATTGCAGAAAAGTATGGCGGTAACTAAATCTCTCTTTTGAAATACAAAACGAAAGAGGGATACAGGAAATGAAGACCATTATTAGATGGAAAATATTAGCATGGGATAAATAGCTCATAACAGACTGTTTAATGAAGGTCAAGCTGCAATTAGCGAAGTACATACATGATACATTGAGCTGATATGCCTATATATTGTTCTCTTCACAAAATAGGTAAAAAATTTGGCTTTTGAACTTGCCATAAATCACAATTTAAACGCGCCTTTCACTTGGCTGGAAAATATAATGGCTGAAGAGGAATGGTGTCATTCTTTCATGAATCGTAATACTTTGTAGCTTGAGCATCGCGTACAGATTTCGCGTGCGATTATATTATTCGAGGACCAACGCCACACCTTTTTCTAGCGTGAAACATTTCCTGCGTCTCGATGGAAGAGTGAGGTTACCCGGCATACATTTATATGAGTCGACCATCATAGTCCTCGGGAGTAGCAACGCATCTGTGATTGACTTCAGATAGAACTCATGTTCTACTTGTAAGTTGCTTACATCGTCCATGGGCGGCAGTGACCACTTACCATCAGGTAGACTCGTAGATCGTTTGCTATTTCAATCAGATAAAAAAATGTACGTTTGCTACTTAAATATCAAACAAAATAAACAGAATTTTAAAAATAATTATGCCTATTTTAGAAATAATTAACGGTCGTAAAAGGTTCATAGATAGAAGTACCAAGGCCACACCTAATTCTAAAGTCATACATATAGTTAAAAGTGTAATAAACTCAGAAATGGCAATGCATCTATTAATAATTTCAGATAGAACTCCTAGTCTAGGGTTTGGCTACTTTTTCCATGGGCTACAATAATCCTACCATAATTCCTGCATTATCGGACGCTACTGCAATTCTATAAAAATACAGAGAAATTGCACCTCATTACGAGCTAGCGTCATATTAAATGTTCCCGCATCACAATTATCGAGGAAGTTAGCAATACTTCCATACAATACCACGTAGCATAACGTAGCACTTGAACAGTTAAACCGTTAGGGAAACTGTCGAGTTATCGAGTGCCTCTATAGAGTTCATCCAACCATTACGCGTAGAGGATACATATCGCTTGAAGAACATGCACTAATATTCATCTGAGATGTATGATAAAATACTCGTAAATACTGGCAATAATACATTAAACTAGCTGACCCGACAAACGTTGTTTTGCCATATAAAAAAATAAGGGTGGACAACCCTTAAGGGGTATGAAAAATAGATGTTGGCCGATTCTCATAGATACCGGATAAGCACAAAAATTACATCAAAATCGGTCAAGCCGTTTCGGAGGAGTATGGCAACAAAAACTGTGGCATGAGAATTTTATATATTAGATTAATAACAGATATTCGTCCAGATCCCAGCAGTGCATTGACGACTCTGATGTTGTAAATATCCATAGGTGATGGTTACTGTTTATTAGGTAATGTGTATGTATTTCTTCGTTAAGTTCATCTATAAAAAAAACTTTATTTTTATGTAATGTCACCGATTTTAGATACTCATTCTCCATTGATTGCTGAGATCAGAGGGTATATAACTTTTTAGAGCTATCTTAAAAGGTTATCTTAAAGTTATTCCCGCAACTGGAGCTTTTTACGTGAAAGAGTAACAAATTGAAATACATCCATACAAACTTTCGGCTATACCTAATATTAGTATGATATATGAAAATAGTGTGTATTTTCAGTTTTTACCGTTACTGTAGATAGGAATAAATGTTTAATTTGATTTTAAGTTATCTCAGAAATCTAAAACCAATTCCGACTTCCCAGTGAACTGTGCGTTGATACGAGTGAATGAGAACCTATTTCAAGGTAATATCCGACTCACTTATACATAAGTGCGGCGACCATATTAGTCCTTGGGCAGCAACGACATGAAAGTTATTGAAGACATAGAATCCCTGTTTTATATCAAGGTCATATCTATGGGTGGCAGTAACCATTAACCATATAAAACGTGCGGCATTCGGGGACTGCCGCAGTAAAACTATTGTATAACATTTCTTTACAACTTATGCAATTATTTATTTATTTATGCAGTGTTTTTTCTTTGATATTAATTCAAGTTTTTTTCTTTGATACTATTTACTTTCTCACGAACAGCTGTTTACACATTAGTCTGATTTCCGAGCAGCTCGTCTCGATCCGTTTGAGCTTCGTACTGTTGTATATACATACACGGTAAGCAAACGCTCGGCCGCGTTACATGATAGGCGGAGTGAGGGGTGTTACGTTTTTTCGTTACGGAATTTCTTGATTCAGTCGCCACGCTCAAAGCCCACGATAAAAGCCATGCAATAGCTTGAAATCTGTTTATTTTTATTCTATTTTTTAATTCGGCGCAAAATCCTTTAAAGTGCGTTACTTATAACGTGAATTATTTAGCCGGATGACCCACATAACAATTCCATACCAAGTATTGAAAATAATGATGCCTATGCAACGAACGATCAATGAAAAACGGCTGTAAGTGAAATCGCACGCTCGTATTCTCGTATAAACACCCTTCGGATGGGGGTGCTCCCCCTCTGTCGTGTACGACTTAGGTTTAATTGAGTTATCGAAGCAGATAGCGCCTGATTTTCGTTTTGTAGTTAGTGCTGCGTGCTTTTAATTTGTCGTGCCATTTAAAACTTATGATAAAGTTATGATGTCTATTGGAAAATTATGTAGTTTTGTTGATGATTTATAATAGAGAAAACATGAAAAAGGTATTGTTGTGTATAAGATACAGCAATATTTTTTTATAAATAGCTGAGATCACGAAGAACCCGATGGGTAGTCATGTCTGATGACAGATAAAAAGTTATATAGTTGTCTTCTTGTTCTTTATTTACTTGATTTATACTTAATTCTTGTAGAGTTAGATGGTATAATAAAACCTTACATCATCAATAGACATTTTGATTAGAGACCAACCTTTATCTTCAAGACAATCTCAAACTCAATATTGTTTTCCTTTACGTTTTTCAATTCTATCACGATCTTACTTGTTTCCTAATAAATCAAATAAAAGTCCTGTACTTATATACTAAATATTTTAGGTTTATAATTAATACAAACTATGCATGTAGTACCAAACGTTGTGTGATAAGCGAATTAACTTTTGATTCCGATTGCGAAAAGAGGATTACTTCATCCTTCTTAGATATCATTTAAAGATACGTAATTCGAATTTATTATATTGATTCGCGATGTTCAAAAATATATCGATAAAAAACCTAAGGTACAAAATTTCGATTCCATCACTCCAATGGATTCTACACGCCGTAATATAACAAATAAGCACGCATCTCATCATGCATCACAGAAGGGAAGTATTTACATATATGTACATACCATGTACTTGCGCTATGACTGCGTGATAGTGAAGTACCTTACGCATATTCGCATTCGCAAGAATCGTGCAAATGTTTTGCGAATATTGAATTGCAATGCCTTGCAAAATAAAGTTGCCAATCTATACACATTTAAGTTAAACTGCAGTTTGCCCACCCAAGAAAAAAAAAAGATTGCCAAATCTCCTAACCTCATTCTCCGTCCCCTCCATCAAAAACCGAAAATAAATCTGATGGCGTCCATGTAGACATCAAATTTTCAAGTTTGAAGGTGATAGAAACAGTGTAGTTCGACCAGGGAAGTACCACCGCCACACCTATTTCTAGCGTGAAGCATTTCTTACGCTTCGATGGAAGGGTGTGGTTGCCGGCACACTTATAAATGAGTTACCATCTTAGTCCTCGGTAGTCGCATCTGTGATTGACTTCAGATAGAACCCATGTTCTGTATGAAGTTGCTTGCAGATGTCCATGAGCAGCAGGGGCCACTTATCAGGTGGACTGCATGCTCGTTTGCTACTTCAGTCAGATAAAAAAAAAACTCGAATGGCGAATTCGCATATTCGCATTCGAATTCACGAATGTTCAAATAATAACACTCGTTACATCACTACTACGTGATAAAAAGCCAGCAACCGCGAGAGGAAGAAGCCAATAACGAAACAAGACAAGATTTATGACACGGGAAGCTAATCTTTACAATGTATTCCATGTTAAAACGAGTTGTGCCGTACTATGTTCATTTTTTGTGGAAATATAACTTCTACTTTGCATGTAAATAATAATATTTTTAGGGCCGAGTCGTAGTTGACCGGCAGTGGTTTTTAATACGATTTGCGGAAACAGGGTCCCTAATTCTCCGCTATTCTTTTGTTTTTAGAAAATAATGTACGGGTCTAATTTGACGACCCGCGTGGCGGAGCGGGAGCGGTTACCATACCTGTCTGACGCGCATTGGGTCCCGGGTTCTATTCCCAGCCAGACAGGTATCTGAATGGTGACTTAAGATTCATGTTATGGGTTTGGGTGCTTCTGTATTCGTCTTGTGTGTGTCCATGGTACCCACGACAAAGGAGAAAATCCTAGCGTGAGGCTATGAGTGTAGATAGCGTGTTTTTTTTTAATTCAATTATTTTTTATTCTGCTTATAAAATAGTCCGAAAATAACCTAAAATATCTGAACATTACATTCTATAGATCCCTCTCACATACTCTAGATAAATAGGTATTTTGTGACAAAAAATGTAAGAAAAAACAAATGTGTTATTGCAATTTGCGAAAGAATATCTTTCCAGAACTTCCGCGTGTGTTATTGACTTACTAATGGAACCTACTTAAATATAATGTTGTTCCGTATACACCAAATTACACCTATCTGGGATAGTAAAGCCTCGTATGCTGTTGATAAATTCATTACAATGTTGTAGGTACACGCTATAAGTTGGAACATAATGTTTTATCTGAGAGATTCTTGGCTTATTCCAAATAAGTAATCCGAAGGAAAATAGTAGGCAATAAAAGGGCATAATCCTATTCTGCCGCAATATTATACAACGGCTATCCACGCTGGCATAATAAATAAACGTTCCCTCCCGGGAATTACATACGCAATGAGAAGTTTCGCAAACAAATCCACACTACCCATATAATTTGATGACGAACCGCATGGCGGTCACCATATTCATCTTAATCGCATTGGGTTCCGGATTCAATCCCTGGCTAGAGAAATATTTGAATGACATTTTCATTTTTTTGTGTCTGTCTATTTATGTTATTCGTGAGCGTTGACGGCACCCAAGACGAAGAGACACCTAGAGTTTTCTCCATACTAGGTAGTGAGTGGAGTAGGTAAGCGTTATAAGCTTAAAGTTTAGCCAACTTATCAGCTATTATTTAACAAAGTCAGTACTGGCGGATGGTAGAATTATTAAGTAGCTAAATAATCTAAGAGGTTCTTAAACTACCTAACTAACATAAAACTATACAATGAGTGAGAAAAGTGCAAAGTTACTCAAAGTAGTAGAAATGAATAGGGACTCCTCGAATTTCATAATCACCCATGTTTCAGCTTACAACGGTTACCCATTTCACTCCCGAATGCGCCCCACGTTAACCTTGCTAATAACCATTTCTATAAATCTTATTTCCATCGATAGTGGTAAGTATAATAAAAACAACAATGCAACTGGTAATTTTCAAGTTCCCTGTTGTACAAAACAAATATAGTGCACACCTCTATAGGTACCATTAAGCACTTGATATCAATTTCGTCGACATTCATTCAAAAATGTCTGTTAACCACGCGATCTTTACGAAGATATTATAGAAATTCAAATTTATTGCATAAAAAAATCTTCGATGCTCGCGTAGTTCTAGGTTGTATGTATGCTTTCAATGTTATTTGAAGGTAGCAGTACCTATAAATGTAGAACAGAGCCAACATAGTAGTACATGGTCAAGTTAAACAATCAAGATTTCTATTTAACTTGGAAACAGGACGAGATACCGTTGAAAGTGGAAACTAACTAGACTGTGTGAGTATCATTTGACAATCAAAACTAACAACTGAAAGTTTCTCCAAAGTTACCGGCGATAAGTTAGTTTTGCAGCTCAGAGAAGTACTGTATTAAAATAATCAACACCAAGAAAACACCAAAAATAGAAAAGAATTACTATTTACTTCAAATTGTCTTATTATATTAGTAATTTACGAATTTGTTAAAGAAGGAATAAACGAATAAAGGATTTACATATGTGTCTTCGACGATGTTATTGAAGTTTTCTTTTCTTGTACTTAATTCTCATTTCAAATTTAATAGCATGTCCGCTCAGTAGGCACTTGTTGAACCATGGGCAATGGAGGTCCCTTGAATCTTAACGTTAATTGAACAACTCTCTCAGCTTCTCTAACGCCGCTTAATCGAGCACCTCCTATTGTGGCGAAATGACCAGGAACTGTGGCCTCTCCAGCGAACAGCAATATTGGCGGGACTGGTTCACTAGGTCCTGGCAATGGACAGGCTAAAGCACGCTGTGCTGTCCCATCTTCACAATGCGCGTCATAAGAATAAGCACCACAAAAGAATGGATCCGATGTCCAATGTGATCTGAGTATGCTCACGGGATAAGGTATACATAAATTTCCTGTAACACTTCGTAAGAGATCTGTTATACCCTCTGCTACATCTCTATCACAAAGCCCTTCCATTACCATTGCTTCTTGGCCAACTACCCACACACACATAACATGTTTACTGGTTGGTACCGTTTCTACAGCAGTTATACCGCGAGTCCAGTCACGTCTACTACTGAGGTCATTACAACCAAATTTGAAATCCAAATCGCCTTTATGCCAAAACCAAAATGGACGACAGTATTCTACGTATATTTTATTACAGTAACCAAAGCCTAAACATCGCATGGCATCCATTTTGGAAGCTGGTAACGCTGGGCAAAACAATTTGTCCGAGTTATAAGATAATACGCCTAAGGAAACGGTTATTATAACATAATCAGCTGGAAATTCATCACCATCGGTTGTGCAAACAGTTGCACGGTAGCCAGACTTTTGTGACGTCCCCCAATAGATACAATTCACAGGTTTACAATAGCGTATACATCCTTCCGGTATTTGACGCAACAAGGGAGCTAATACTCCAACCAATCCTAAAGGAACGCGTACTTCTCCGCCTGGCATATTCATGAAACATCCCAAGTGATCAGCACAAAGCATCGCCGTGTCATCCCCGCATCGCGCACTCAGCATGTGAGTGAGGCCGAACATAACTCTAGCCGCGTCATGTTGTTGCTCCTCCGGATATTCGTGCAATTCTTGTTGAATTCTAAGACTCATAAAATTAATCAACGAACCTTGTTGCTTATTCCCCCCAAGGCAATATATCTTCGCAGCTTCTTCTTCAATTTGCCGGAATTTATGATAAGCGCTTATTGTTGGTGGAAATGACATTTTGCCACCAACAGCTCTGTTAAAGAGTCCAATGGGAGACTCAACCCCAGGTATTCCAGGACGTGGTGGATTCTCTGACGCAGATATTGTGTAAACTGGATGAGTTGCTCCGTTCTCCGGTCTCCAATGTGCTCCAAGTTCAGCAACGATATCTCCTATCCAGCACGAATGAATGCGCCCTCCAGGTCTGTGGTCGATAGAATACAATTAACCGTAGGTGTAATACAAACATATAAACAGTTAATAAATATTCAGAAGAAATAATGTCTTAGATTTTTTTTTATCTAACTGAAGTAGCAGACGAGTATGCGTCCTGATGGTAAGTGGTTACTGCCGCCCATAGACATATGTAAGCAACTACATACAGAACATGGGTTATATCTGAAGTCAATTACAGGTGCGTTGCTACTTTGATGGACTATGTAGCCTCATAAAAAAGTGTGCCGGCAACTACACCCTTCCATCGAAACGCAAGAAATGCTTCACGCTAGAACTAGTGTGGCGGTGGTACTTCCCCGGTTCAACACTACGCTTCTACACTGGTTCTACCACCTTTCAACGTAGAATACGTTATGTATGAAATGTTAACTCAGAAAATGTATCAAACCTTTCATAGGCTTCCAGTACAACGAGATTGTTGATGCCTCGTTGGGCCAGCCTCGCAGCGGCGGAGAGGCCTGCCATCCCGGCGCCCACGATCACCACACGTGGCTCGGGGAGACATTTATCTGGGTCAAAAGGTTCAATAGCGCATATTCCTCTATCTTGTAAGTCTGGACCACAATCGAATAATGGAGGGCATTTATCTGACATCCTAAAATAAAATATGAAGAAAAAAATCATTGAGATTGGTCGCACGGAAAAAAGCTCTACAGTAACAGCGAGAATGGGCAAATTACTAAAACAAAATCAGTAATCTTTATGACTATCGATTTCTGACGATTAAATAAAAATCACTTTTAGAGAATTATTAAACAAATACTCTATTCAATCGCTACAATGAATTACATAGATTAGTTTATAGTCTTATTATGTGTTTAGACTAGTTTATATGCGATAAAAATAAAGAACTATCATTATAAGGTACTATAACTATCATCTTAATTAAAATAATATTTACCACAAAAAATTAAGGAGAGTTTATAAGATAAAAGGGCTTACCATCTTTTAGGTGAATTTGGCCATATTTTTGTACTATATTTTATGATATTACTGATAATTTTCATAACTACAGAAATATTAAATAATGGATAGAAATTCTGGTAAACTGACAAATAACTTGTAACTGTCATTTTCCCCGCATTCACAGAATAAGTTTAATAGATTTTACATACAGATGACAGACTCTTCTCTTATTTTCTTTCCCATTATTATTTTATATTTGCCCCATAATAATCTGTTATTATGGGGCAAATATACAAAATTTATGCGTCTTAATAGTTATCAGATGTTCTGACATCTGATAACTATTAAGACGCATAAATTTTGTATACTATTTTATTCTGTCAGCTCACTCATTCCTAAGAAAATCAAATGGAATCTAAAAATACCCCAGTTTAGTTTATTTTAAATGCCATCAATAGCGACATCACGCGAGTTTGTAGGAAATAAGATAAACGTAATGACGGAGAAACTATATCACCTGTACCAGATGAATAAGAGAGAGAGAACGGAAGAGATGAAACATATAATTCAATTCTCGGCCTGTGTGATTAAATGATATTTTTATGAGATTTAATATGTCAGCGCGACACCACGTATTTATGAAAAACACGTCGCCGATAATAATTATTTTAGTTAGTTTAAAGATCGAAAATTGTTTGTTTATTGAATTATTAACATTTAATGATTTTTAGAAATGTAATTTAGTTTACCCTCCATAAATTTGCTATTGTCACACCACCAAACATTGTTATAAAAAAAAAGATTTCTTGTTTAACCGTCGAAGCGATCGGACCTCGTCAATTGTGAATAAATCGAAGAAGTTTACTCCTGTGTTTTACTTGAAATCTTCAAGTATGAATAATAATGAAAACTCCAGGCCTTCCTGAAGTCACATTTCACGCTATCACTTCGTTAAATATATAGAAATCCATAAACAACTGGTGTTACCTTAAACCAATCACGGATGCGGTGCAACTTTTGAATTCCAAAATACTCGCCACATATGTCAATCAGTCGGCATCTACAATCTTCCACCGAAACGCAAAACACCTATATACTATTAATCAAATGTGACATTGGTACCATTTACTTACAATGACCATTGATCAAAACTAAATAACAACTAAAAAAATCATCTTTCATGATTAAAGGTGCAACGTGAAACTAAAATAATACTAACAGGTTGTAAAATTTTATTACTAGTGAATTAGCCTCATAATTTTTCAAGACATCATTCACAAGTACCTGTAGGTATCTACAGGTACTTGTGAATACATAATCTAAATACGAGTATGTGTTTGTATACATATTACTACGCACAAATTAAGAGGTATTTGTGCATGTTTATTCCACAGACGCACATATAATATTCTTTGAGATACGCGACTTTGCAAAACGTTACCGTACGAAACGCAATATTTCGAAACTTGAAGACGCACCAAATTTTTTTAGCGCACAAGTTTGCACAAATATAAGCTCTCTATTCATGCGCAATTTTTAACTCTCCGATAATTCGTTTAGAATTTTCCTGATGGAACAACGCTACCCCTGCAGGAATCCTTTTTTTCCGTTTATTTCCAAAACGACAAAGTGCACATTTTTTTATTTAACGCACATTTACAGCAGATTGAGCACTAATTATATGTCCCACTCATATCACTCTAGGTGCTACTTTCCTGCTGGGGTAACGCTCACTTTATAACTTGCGAGGAATTTTCCCACTAACAGTCTGGAATTCCCCAATGCATCAGATTTGTGGTTGCCTTCGATATAATAGGTATTAGCATTTAAAAAATGTTTAAATTTGATTGTGAATTACAGTTCACCATACGCCAATTAATTCTGTGGCAGTCATACGCAAGATTGTCGTCAACCCATTACTGGCCAATGCTTGTCACGGGTCTTCTCAGAATGAGAGAGTTTTAGGCCAAAGTCTACTGCGCTGGCCAAGTACGAATTGATAGACTTCATACACCACTGAGAGCTTTTTTTAAAGCATTCTCAGAGATGCAAGTTTCCTCTCGATGTTTTCTTTCCGTAAAGCAGTTACCTATAATTAATTTCGTTCCGTCGTGCCTGTGGATTTGACCCTCGGGCCGCCCGATCGACAGGACAGCGCGCGGAACGCAAGATTAAAGTTACGAATATCATATTTGCTCTAAATAGGTATAGGTTATCAAATAACTAAATAAACATAGACATTAAACTATAATTTCAGTAATTTAATTTTTACCTAAACCCAGAATTATGAAGGGTACGTCCGAATGTTTTGACAACATACATTTTTCATTATTTGTTCGTGGTCGCAATAGATAAGGAGCTTGGCAGATAGACATATACCCCCTATCTCCTGAGTAAGTTAAATTCAGGAGATGACATGTACTCGTAGCGTCAAGGGCCAGCGCTCAATGAGCGCGGTACAGCATGTTATTTTTTGCTACGAATATAGGTAGGTAACTTAAAAGTACAAAATGAAATTTGGAATGATAAATTTATGGTATGCCTTAAGAGATATTTAGCCATATTTGAGGTATTTAAAAGTTAAAAGGCTTAAATAAAACTACAATCACTTATAGTAACTTATATACTGAGTAATTCAATTTCTTATAAAGCTGAAGTAAGCTTAGTTTTTGCCGAGTTACATTGTACAATGTACGTAAAAAGATCACAGATTATAACTCAATTAACATGGCTATAAATATACAGTCTTTTGAAACACACACTAATAATATTTAAGCATTTCATAACTTGAAGCATTCTGACCAGAAACGGTCTAACGTATGGTAGAAATGTCGACTGACACCTCGTAAGGAATGACTTTCGTCGGCGTAACTCTGAAAAAGAAAAAAAATGTAGTTAGTAAAGATTTTACACGAATGAATAAATAAATTTATTAATTTCCTGGCAAATTTTATAGGCCTGAAATACTAAAGGTACATACAATACCGTCAGAACGGAGTATCTTCCACACACAAAAAGGGTCGTTCCATGTGTCTGGCCATCTGCCATACAGATATTAAGAGTAAAGCAGAGCTTGGAGCGGCGCACAGCAACAGCTGTGCTCTGCTTTAAGGCTAAGAAAGCAACGCATCTGTCAGAAACCTTAGTCGAAAATCTAATCTTATATCTGTGACCCCTGTAAAAATGGATATAAGCCTGATCTTTCCTAAAATTTACCGTAGGATTTTTTTCAGGATGTAGATGATTGCAGAACGCAGGAGGAGATATCAATTTTTACAACAGTTAATTATGCATATAAAGTAATTTGGCAAAAATGAGGCTTTCACCTGTTTTTAACGGCTACAGTAATAGAACTGTTATCAGGTGTAATAGAACTGTTATCAAGTGTCCACAAGAAGCAGTGGCCGATTATTATTTGCTGCTACCATATTATTAATAAAAAAATAAGGTTTCATCAGTATATACTTCGTGCTTACCATTTGCTCGAAAGGTATATCCGCATGCTGCATCTCCTTAGCCAATTGCAAACTGTGTTGGAAGTGGACGTTATCATCTCCAGTACCATGAACCAGAAGATAAATTCGATCCCGGAGGTATTCGACCAAGGCCATCAGATCTGACCGCTTGTATCCTTCCGGATTGTTTTGAGGTGTATCCATGTACCGCTCAGTGTATATCGTGTCTGGAAGTAAATGGAAGGAATACTGAGCATCCAAACTGTTATCACTAGAATCTACGACGTATCGAATCACTATCTCAAGGCACTGCAGATTCGGTATCGATGTAGATCTATTTCTACCGTGAAGCATTTCTTGCGTTTCGATAGAAGGGTGTGGTTGCCGACACACTTTCACATGAGGCGACCATCATAGTCCTCAGGAGTAGCAACGCATCTGTGATTGACTTCAGATGGAACCCATATTCTGTATGAAGTTGATTACAGATGTCCATGAGCGGCAGTGACCACTTACCATCAGGTGGACTGCATGCTCGTTTGCTACTTTAGTCAAATAAAAAAAAAAAAGATCAGTGCATTAATCCAAAAGATTAATTTTAATACTTGTTCGATTCCTGGGCATTATTTTACTTGTATTTGTCTGCGTCAGTTACAAATATACAGGAAATGGGAACTTATGTGGTGATCATGTGTCTAGAATGTGATTTACTTGGTATTTATTACAATAATCTTCCTATCTATGTACCTACGTCTGTCGACATAAAGCACGCTTATATACACGATTATTATTTCCATTATACATAATAATAACTTACCGATTGTTAAACCTATTTTTTAAATGTATTTATTAAGAGTACTCTTATTGTGATTCCGGTAACAGTGACATTGTATTGCAGATGTTTACGAATACATTGTAATATATTTTTGTTTACTTAAATTATTAAAATTCTTTAAAATCTTTTATTTTATATATTACAACTAAAGGCTGCGTATGTTACAGTGTAATACAATAATTGACAAACCGCGTGGCGCAGAGGTTACCATACCGGTGTAACGCACAATGGGTTCAGTTTTGATTCCCGGCCAGCCAGATATTTATTTATTTAATTTTTGAAACACCCTAAGCTAAGGGTTACAAGGGTAAACTTAATGCCTAATGGCATTCTCTGCCAGTCAACCCTGGGCGATAGCGATAATTTGTGGTAGGTATATAAAAAGTAAATATAATCTATTAATTGATAAAATAATCATACAATATTAATATATTAATATATACTTATATAAATAAAGTTATGCTGTGGAATATTGACTTTTAAAATTCTGGAAGAACGAAGACCACTGTCGTGAGAAGAGCAGTGGAACTGAAAATTTTCCTTTAGGTAGGACGGAGAAGCTGGATCGTGTAAAATAGAATACAGAACCAAGAGAATCCTAGAATTACGCCTTTGACGAATAGTTAACCATTTAAGCTGACGTCTATAATTAGAAATATGATCATATTTACGAAGGTTGAAAATAAAACGGATACAATTATTAAGAAGGCGCTCTAGCTTATTGAGAAGTTCATCCGTTAAATCTGGATAGCATACATCCGCATAATCAATAATGGATAGAACGAGACTGTGTATTAAGGTAATTTTAGTCTTGGATGGTAGAAAAATTTTGAGACGATAGAGTGTTTGCAAAGTGCCGTTCACCCTTCGGCTTACCTCGGTTATTTGAAAATGCCAGGTCAAACTACTATCTATGAAGAGACCGAGATTCTTCACAGTGTTGCAGAGAGGAATTGTAGTATTGCCATAAACTCTTAAATCACTTTATCTATTAAAAAACTGCATTAAAATCCGTAGCATATTTTTAAAGATCGAAGCATACATAGGGTCAGACAGCGGGAAGCGACTTTGTTTTATACTATGTAATAATGTATATCGTTACACAAATTACCATAATAAAGCCAAGACGTGACCGGCGCGACGGCAGCGGCACACGCTATCGTGTGCGAGTTGTCCTTAGCTAACATCATGGTACTCGCGAAACCCCCATAACTCCAGCCCCATACTCCAATACGTTTCTCGTCAATGAACGGGTACATTTGGGTCAGCCGTCTAAAAACAAACGTCTGATAATCAACATCTGTTTTTATATTTTTCCTTATGTATAATAATTTTATTAATTTTCAAATAACAATATGAATATATTAAATAACTTATTTTATAACTATATGTATATATAAAAGAATAACTTAAAAGGTAAAGAAAAAACAAATTGCTAAATTAAATATAAAATGCTGCATCCAAATTACTGTCCCTAGGATGAGTTCCCAGAACGCTGGCAACATTACCTCGTTGAATAGCAAGGCTAATTCAACGAGGTAATGCAAATTTTTTCCTTATGTGATTTGACTTATTATGACGATTTTTCCTTAAAATGTAGGTATGCTTATAAATAGAGTATAATTAGTATATCAGATACCAAACAAAAAAGGAAACATGTCGTGGTTTTGTGGCGGTTTTAGTTGTTCTTATAGTTATGATTATTATGGTCAATTTCAAATTGGTTACAGATTTGCATATCGCTTAGTTCAGATGTATTGCGTAGTCTTCTAATGCATTAAATGACCAATAGAGCGAAGAAAATTGCCTGAGATAGTTTTACGGACACAAGTGACCATATAAGAGTTTTGTCTGGTTATCCTACGTACAGACCCCCTTTTATTTTCGAGGGGGAAACTTTCAAAAAGTACCCGACGTCGTGGTAGCGACGCGGGTTATGTGCGATTCTTACCGCACTAAAACCCCCCCGGTGGCCGACCTCGACGCTGCAGTGCGTACAGACCCCTAAAAACTAAAACTGATTGAAATTAATTACTTGATAGCTTCCAAGGTATCAGTGATCTCCACAGTGCCCAGAGCGGTGTTTAAAGCGTGCATGGCTTCCACACCCATTGCCCCCGATCCTCTTACGTCGATGGCAGCTACTATGATACTCCGATTCGTAGTTAAGTACCAGGCATCGTATTCTGCAACAATTGCAGCTTATTAGAATTTTAAAACATAGGTATTCATTAAATATGTTCTCAGCAGTTGGATATATGAAGGGTCGCTAAGGAGAATTTATATGAAAGGATAGGTTATGGGTTTAAAGGTAATGGATTTCAGAAGAACTTTTGAAAATGGTCATGGTCGAAATTTCCTTGTGATAGCATCGTCCAAGGTGGACAAAATTTAGTTTACATGCTTAACGAATAGTTAAGCCTTACTTTTTTAGTTAGTATCAAACAGCAATAAATATACATAGTATAAGCATCACGTACATAGAGAAATATTAAAAATATACTTCTGCTTGCCACGTTACCTTTACCTAAATCGTAGCTGTCCTTTACCCTCGTTGTGCCAGGACCGGCGTACACTTTAACAATCATTGGATACTTCTTCCCTGACTCCATGTCCGGTGGTAGAAGAAGTTGGGTGTGTGCTCTGTTATCTTCTTCTAACGTTATCACATTGAATAGCGCCATTGGCAGCTTGTACTGACTAAGCCGTTCATATAAAGCTGCATTGTCTGTTATCAACTTAAACGTATCTTTCTGTGAACAAAAAATGACACTGAATGTGTAAATGATTTCCAAAAATAACACCGTAATTAGTAATGTTATTTAATGTTAAATGATCGTATCCATTTTTTATAGCAACAGATACTCTCTGAGTTTAGTAGCACTTTAATTGCAAATTCAAATGTATCTCATATAGACGCGCAGTTTATTAGTTAAACAAAATCCGTGTTTGAGAAAAGAGATAGGAAATAGATTGCTCTTACGAATCCTATGGATAGTTTTATGACTCAATGCATTAAAAATTACCTGGGTGTCATACAAATATGATTTTGGCGGGGAGTTAGTGGAGCTACATGAAATTATACCATAACTAGCTTTCTTCGAGAAAACTCCATTTGCATTATGACATGAAGGTTTTTGACAGGAAATACATCGAGCTTTTTCATTCGATGTCACCCACAACTGCCTCAGCCAAGGTTCTGTTCCGGGTGCCACGACGTAATAAACGGAGTCCGTAGCTTCATTCCATCCCACAATCTCAGTCACGGTTGAATTCCCAGGACTCAAATCGTCTATGGCGTAGGAATCTACATCAATTCTTGCTGCGTGCATGAACCGTTGATCCTCATAATGCAGAGGCTGAATCATTACGAACTTCGTGCCATTAGCACCGAAAATAGGTTCTCGAATGTCAATCCATCCGTTGGATTCCGTATGCTCATTCAGTATACCACATTTATCTTTTTGCAGGTCACAGTTAAACAGTACACTAATACTCTGTCTTCTGTTTAACCAGAGAACGAAGAGGTTTTGGTCGGACGCCCAGTTCACTCTTCCCAAAATGTGGTCCAAGCCGATCAAATCGACCGGCGCAGGGATATTCCACGGCTCGCTTTTCTCATCATCCAGCTTGAATACACGGAGACCCACGACAGGATTTGTCCGACCTGCCTGACAAATAAAAATAATGTTAAGTAATTTAGCATTTGTGAATCAAGCAGTCTACGATATCTGAATAGAACAGTCAAAGTATCCATACATATTTATTGGTGTATGGACGTGTAGTTTTTTTTGTAATCCAATAAATTGATGTATTTTTGGACATGTCGATTGATGTGATGATATGATTTATTCTACATTTTACTTTATTGTAATCCATCCATCCTTTGGAAGTCTCCTGCTGGACATAGGCCTCTGAATCCAGCGGATACCCGCCGTCTTCTTTAGGTCATCAGTCCACCTGGTTGGGGGGCGGTCAGGTGGACTGATGACCATATCTTTTATTGTAACTTAAATTTCTATAATATAATTATTTACACGGTCAATTAACATGTAGATAAAGCAATTACAGACAAACTTGACAGTGTGTTTTTCGTTTTAATTTTAGAAAACTCTTTCACTCGATACCTATATCATGAGGTTCATATAAAGTAATACGTTTGTCATTTTAAGTCATACGTTTGTCAGTCCGCCATATATAAGATTTTGAATGGCGTCATTAGCTTGCATGTGTGTGATCCAATCCAAACATGTTTAAAAAAATCTGCGCTAGGTTTTGAAATTAAGTGGTTAAAAATTCACTCGCTAGATTTGACCCTCGAACTCACATGGTAAGTTAATTAAGAAGCTTGTAAAATATATATTTGTAAAGTGAAAGTAAATACCTACGGTAGGAACTTGTTTAACAAGAGAGTGCATAATAAGGCAAATATATTCAATTATGTCGGTATTGTCTTGTTTGAATACCGTATTATTAAAGCAGGGAGTGGGCGGACATCTGTTCTAATTAACGGGCACTCATGTCCATGCTTGAGTGGTGACGTTGTTTTATTTAATAAATCCAGTCACTTAAGACAATTGAAGATAATTTCTGCATAGGATTTGTTTAATTTTCTTCGTATATGCGTTCCACTAATGTTCGAATTACATCACTATAGTATAAGCCGCAAATATATTTGGAAAATGTTGGAAACTGCTGCTTGCTGTAAAATCTTTTATATTTATGTGCACAAATCATTCTTAAAGTTATAGGTAATATCAGTTCGGCACGCATATCTAACATTTCGGACTTTTGTAGATACTAATAACGAAAACCTTGCTTTAATCGTAAAGGAAAATATCATGAAGAGTGATGTACAGATTACGTCTAATAGTTGTTTCAAAAAACGTCTCAAATGTAACTGAAGTCAAGGTGGCGAACTATGACCTAATTTCTTCTTATTTTGAGATATAGGATTACAACTAGAATAGTAAATAATAATCCATACTAACCTTAGGATACTTGAAATGCACCATTTCGGGGTAAACATTTTCAGGGTCGGATGCATTTCCGTAGAAGGGATACACGGCTGACTCTACATTGGTGTCATTAAACGAAGCAACTGCCAGGTAAGTGCCGCTCGGTGAAAACCACATTGCTTCCGCGCTGTTTAATACTTCCTCTGTAAAAATAAACTGCCAATTAATCGACCAAAAAACTGTAATAACATGATATTGCACGTTACATATAATGTTTAATGTAGCGATCACAGCGGCTTAATCATACTAATATTATAAATGCGAATGTTTGTGAGTGTGTATGTTTGTTACTTCTTCACGTCTAGATGGCTAGAGCGATTTTCATAAAATTTCGAAGAGAGTTAGCTGACGCTCAGGATTAACATATAGCCTTCTTTTTTATACTAATATTATAAATACGAATGTTTGTGAGTGTGTATGTTTGTTACTTTTTAACGCCTACATGGCTAGAGCGATTTTCATAAAACTTGGTGGGGAATCAGCCGACACTTAGGATTAACATATAGACTACTTTTTACTGCGGGAAAATATTTTATTCCCATGGGACAATCGATAAATCGTTTTTTATAACGCGGGTTAAGCTGCGGGGTTTAGCTAGTAGATCATATGTTAACTAGGAAGTAACCAACGTCAGGCGAAATGTGGAGTTTATTGGATGACTCTTTTTGAAACATTTTATCCTTGTTCCATACTTGAATGCACCGATTGTCGTCTTTTTTGAACAACTGGTGTTAAATGGTCACTGATATCCATGAACATCTATGTATAACAAGTCCCAGATAGAATTTCATTTACATTAGAGGTTGCGGTCATTGAACCTTGTAGAAACCTTATGTGCGGCTTATAAGCAGTCAACAAATGTTGCTCACATTCTCACAATCATTGAAACAGCGGGCAAAACAAACCCAGCAAACCCAGGCACGCACCACTGATTCATGTGCGTATTATAAATTAATTATCACTGTTTTTCGGTGAAGGAAAACATCGTGAGGAAACCTACACACCCGAGAGTTCTTTAAAAAAAAAAGTTCTCGGAGGTGTGTAAAGTCCACCAATTCGCACTTGGCCAGCGCGGTGGACTATGGCCTAAACTCTCTCATACTGAGAGAAGACCCGTGCCCAGCAGTGGGACAATAATGGGTTGACGACGACGACACACATAGTAATGTGTACATGGCAGTTCAGGTATTTTTTCTATGTGGTTTAATTATGTTATTTTGCATGATGCAATTAGTATTGCTTTACTGCTTATCGAATTCTGTTTCCGTGTATTATGTAATAATTACTTAAATTTATGTTTACACGAGTAATTTATAACTTTGAATGTAACAGTGAGTGTCAGAAATAATCATGTTTTTAAATGTAAGTTTATAATTATTAACCGACTTCCCAAAGGAATTATCTATTCGTCACATATATATATATTTTTTTTTTGTAATGAAATATTGTAATTGGTTCAAGAACATTCATATGTTCTTGAACCAATTATAATATTTTAAATTAACATATTTGCACAACCAAGACAAATAGATCTCAATACTAAAGTATAGTAAACTAACACAATAGTATTGGTTGAAAATAATGTACAGTTTCTACACATTAAACCAGTCGGGGAGCTGGCCCAAATCTCCGACGTCTACCTGCCAACACTCTTTCTTTCTGTATGTGTTCGAAACCATCCGAAATTGAAAAAAAAACTGGCACTTTGAATTTGAAAAATGGAAAATTTGATTACGTCGCCGTCGCCACATTAGGTACCTATGTCGCAAGTTATAGAAAACGTAAGCGTGCCTGTACATTGAATGTATGGCTAAAAATTTAAACGTTTGTTTTGAGGAAACTTCATAAATGAGTACCAGACTAAGAGTACTGAGGTTTATGGTCAGCAGTGGTAACTTATCATCAAGTTTGTTAGTCAACTTTGCTCGATTGCTATTTCTATAACAAATATACAAAAAAATACAACGCCTAATGGAATATATGTTACATTTATTTCCCGCATGTCGTCACACGCAACACTTTCCTCAACACACATGCCATCTTCTACGCTTCGTTAGTATTCATGAAGATCGATATAGATCTAGTAATGCGTAGTTATTTAGATGGGGAAATTGTAACGACTAGATATTTTATGTCAATATTTTCTTTTAGAAAAAAAAGTCGCTTGGCTGGACGGTTCGAGCTCCCGACCTCTTACCGCCCGCAACCCCGAAAGCCCATTTTAGTCGCCTCTTACGACAGGCAGGGGATACCGTAGCCCTATTCTGATCCTGGAACTACAGGGATATCAGTAATCCTACCTGATAAACACAAACGCTTTGGTACTTTTTAGGACGATGTCGGAAAAGTCTCAGTTGTTTCTTCCGCTTAGGAAACCCATTGAACCAGCATACACTAGCATTCAACACTCATATAAAATCATTACGTTATTCTGTATTACCTGTAATGTGGTACAATCTAAAAATGTTAAAATTTGATAGACATAGGTGATGGTTTAAATTAATATGCTTACCTTCATAAATCCAATCTGGGGCGCCGTAGTACATTTCTCCCGGAACACCGGCGGTAGTGAGGGGCCTCACGATATCCGGATGAGCTGCGTCCGGCACGTAGTACACATTGTTGTCCTGTACGTAGGCCAGTTTGTGACCGCTGTCCCATATGACCACTTGCAATGGTCCTTGACCTATGCGAGATATTGACCTAAAACCATCAAAAAATGTTAAAAAATCCACAAAACCGACAATATTTATAGATAAAAACTATTTCATCTGAATTTTAAGCTGGTCGAAGTAGAAGATTAGTGTATTACATCTGTGATCTGGTTTCAAGGGTAGCTATAATACGGAAATATCTAATGTAGTGCAATATGAATGAAAAGTTGATAATTTATAATGACTTCAGATGTAAGTTTCCGCTTTTATTGGTTAACGTTATCCGAATGTCAATAAAACATTTTACATCTTTCCTTTTGTGTTATAATAACTGACTTAACCTTGTACTGAATTAAGTTCTATACAAAGTTGAGGAAACCACAAAGCCAAGAGATCACTAAAGAATTCGTTTAAGTAAAACGTCATTAGAGTTTGGAAATTCTCGACAATTTCAAAGTTCCTACAATCAATGATTGGAAAAAAAGTATTATTTTTTTAACTTTTGTCTAAGCCTTTTTTGGGGAATTAAAAATAGAATTAATTACTAGCTACGTGCTTTATTTATTTCTGTCAATCATACACAGCAGATTAACTTTGTAGCAGTTAAATCTTATGTTTATAAAATGAACCTAGTTATTATTCATAGTATTTCTTAATAACTTTACTATTATTTAGTTTTTTTTTATAAGACTGAAGTAGTAAACGAGCATGCAGTCCATCAGATGGTGGTCACTGCTGTCCAATGATATCTGGAAGCCACTTCATATACAATAATTAGGTATGGTTTCTATCTGAACACAATCACATACATTGCTAGTCTCGAGGACAATGATGATCGCCTCATATAAAAGTGTACCAGCAACCATTATTTAATCATAAAACATTCTTAGAAAATAGTATTTTAAATAATCAACTATTATTTATTAGACGTCGAATAAAAGATCGTCTTCTTTAATTGTTTGAAAATAAAATGATTCAAACAATTTCGACACCCTTATTTTGTCTCGAGTCTCGACTTGAAAGCCCCGGGACTTGAGACTAAAATTACAAAAAGTCTCGAGACTTCAAGACACGAGATGTCCCGGGACCCAAACACTAAACGTCATATTTGACTTACTTAGTCTCACGGTTATAAACTGCGTACTCAGCTAACGTCGAATAACGATAAACCTGAAAGAAAATATGTCATGAATAGACACGATTTATTGCAATTACTTTTAACCTTACAATTTAAAAGAACCTTCGCTTGAAACGTGATTAATTTAAAACTGAATAATTGAAAATAAGTACTATAAATAAGAAAATTTATTGCAGCTAAAATGATCAAAGGTTCGTTGACTTCTGCGACACGCAAACACACAATTGTATGGATAATAAATATAGTCATACTTAACACATAGTCTGTATTTCTATTGACCTAAATCTAGCGAAAATAGATGGTCAATCTCGAGTAATCTCACTGGCAAATAAGTAAACAGATATTCGAAAGACAAAAAATAGGTGCCAATATAGAGCACGTTTTCGGTATTTTCGAGATTCCCATACCGCATGGCTCTGAGAATGACTTAGACGCCACGAAAAACTCAATTTTATGAAGAAACACCAATGACAATATAGATCTGCCATTCGCTGGAAACATTGTTCTTTTTCAAGGAACTGTAACGCGAATCTCATTTGTCTCCTTATAGATCAATCAACATTGTCTCCATTGCTGTTAAGTATAGGAATGCAAAACGTGTCTCGATATTAATTTCTAGTGCCTCGCAGATATCCTTTTACGATAATGGAGGCATTAAGATATTCGTATGAACGCTTAAATGCATGTAAGCCAAGGAACATTACATTAGAAAACGCATTTCGTTGTTCGTATTCAGTAAAGTAGCATAAGATGCGGATTTTATTTCCTCTGTTTTGCATACTTGACTATTAGAGCAAATCTCGTACGAATGAACAAAATAACAGCATCTATTTAACATTTCAAGTAAACGAGTAGCTTTGCTAAAGAAAAAACTATGAAAAGAGTTATGGGCATAGTATTAATTTAGTTTACATTGAATGACATACTATAGTTATAATTTTTATTTCTAATATTGGACGTAGCAAGCTTACACTAAACACGCCATTGATAAAATTATAAAGAATATTTTGTATATGAAAATAAGTCGGTAGGTACGTCATTGACATGAAATTTCGGAACAGGATATAAGTAGATATTGTACCTATCTTACCACACCCTCTTCACCGGTACGGTTACGTGATTGAAAGTATTAAATTACTTATTAGACAGTATACTACGGATATAACTATATTTTGTAATAGTTAAGGGAAAATACACACCTCAATAATAAATCTACTTGATTTGCAATTAAGGAACGCGTACATACATTGTCGGAACGATACATTGTCGGTTAGCTTAAAAGAAAACATTTCATAATAAAATGTCTCATTGAAATTCTAGTCTACCATTTCTACACAACACTACTCGAAAACTATATCTGACTCGGAAATATACGATACTTTTGGTAAAGGTTAAGGGTGCTTGACATCCCTAATAATAATTATTTAAGGAAATAATTTTATTACATTTCTATTAACATAGTATAAGATACATACCTTCCTCTTATTAGTTGTTAACAATACATATTTCTGGTCATTCGAAAACGTTGATATTGAGTAGGGGTATATGTTGAACTGTAACAATATTAAAAATATCACTTAATTATGACATTGTAGGATCACCACTGTAGGGTGTAGTGGTGTCCTACTGACTCCAGGTGGTGTAGATAAATAAAACTACTGGTTCTTCAGAAGGTTGAGGCTTGAATGGAATGATTTATTAAGGAAGGCACCCTATATTTATATTCCCGGCTACAATTTTGATCGACCAATAATGACTTAAATAATTATACAAACCAATAGAATAAAAGGAATTTTTACCAATAATTCTTAAGTAACTAAGTAAATAATATTATAAATAATGAATAAATAAAAATGTAAATAATAGATAAGGTAGTTACAAGAAATGTTAGAAAGAAATATAAATCTAGGCCGTCTCGCTTGTGCTGCCGGCTTGCTATAAATATAGCGCGGGTTGCTAGCGCGCGCATCCTCGGATCGGCGGCGGCGACGTGTGGACATCTCTCAGCGGCGGCGAGTGCTCCAAGAAAGCGGCGGCGAGTTCCGGCGATGATGCTGCGTGATGAAGATGCTGAAGATATTTTGCCGGCGATGGAGTTGTTTCTTGTTTCGAAAACAAATTATTCAGAACGTCTTTAGATGGTTTCCTCTTCGGAAGAAATCAAAATATCATTGTAACCATAGCCGGGGTAGTTGCATAATAAATGTTATGTTGGTACTTGATGCAAGTCATTGTTACCGTAGCCGGGGGTAGTAAAAATATAAATATTGTGCGGTACTTGCACTGCCGCTACAGTACTCTCCCCCTAGCGAAAGCGTACCAGAGGCTTGACGGCTCGCCCATATCTTGTAGTCTTCAAGATAGATTTTCTTTGACTTGATGTAGGTGTTGATGGGCTGTCTTGCTTCCTCTCTGGTGGGTGACGTGATGGTACCTGTAGGTCTTCCGAAGTATCCTCATTGATAGTATAAGCAGGCTTGAGTCGGTCGATTGAGATAACGGATGATCTGTGGCTGGGTAATTCCAACTTGAAAGTCTTGCTATCTCGCTCTAGGACTTTATACGGTCCGTCGTATGTAGGTTGGAATGGTTTCCTTACACCGTCGTTGCGAATAAAAACTTCTTTGCAGTTACGTAGGTCTTGATGGATGAATATCGGCTTCTTATTTCTGTGCGAAGTTATTTGATGTGATACATTGCGAATCGATTCTTGAAGTCGATTGACGTAATCGGTGTCCATCTCTTGGTTGTTTATTGATGTTGAAGTGAAGAAATCACATGGTAGACGTAGGCTGCATCCGTATGTGAGTTGTGCGGCGCTAATACCAGTATCTGTGCGAGGTGCTGCTCGTAGACCCATTAATACTGTAGGTAACTCATCGATCCACGTTGTATGTTCAGATAGACGAGTTTTGATAGAATTTTTGAGTGATCTGTGCATCCTCTCTAAGATTCCATTGCAAGATGGATGAAACGGCGTTGTCCTAGTCTTCTCAATACCCATTGTTTGAAGTAATTTTTTGAAGAGATTGCTTTCGAAGTTTCTTCCTTGATCGGTTGTAATTATCTTTGGTGAACCGAATCGAGTAATCCAATTTTCGTAGACAATTCTCGAAACAGATTCTGCTGAAGTGTCATCTGTAGGTATTGCTTCAGGCCATCTCGTTGTTCTGTCGATCATCGTAACGAGGTATCGATATCCTTGAGGTGAAGTAGGTAGTGGTCCGACGATATCGATGTGTAGATGTTCGAATCGATCCGATGGTGGAAATGAAGATGGGCTGCTTGATGTATGTCTTTGTACTTTGCATGTTTGACATTGTAGACATTGCTTCGTCCAGTTTCCGACATCAACTTGCATTGAAGGCCAAAAGAATCTTTCTGTAATGAGCTTCTTTGTTGTTCTGATGCCTGGGTGACTAATGTTGTGAAGAGCGTTGAATGCTTCACGACGACATTCTTCAGGTAGGTATGGACGCATAGTAGATGTTGAAGCTTCACAGTAGATAGGTAGATGTGACATCGGTAAAATAACTTGCTTGATAGATAAGTTATTTTGGTTCGATAGTTGCTTGATCGTATCTCTATCTCTGTCTTGCGCTTCTGCTATCTTGCAATAGTTGATTGTCGTTGGACATGATACACTGTCGATCCGTGTGCGACTGAGTGCGTCGGCGACTAAGTTGTCTTTCCCACTGACGTGACGAATATCAGTTGTGAATTCACTGATAAAAATTAGTTGTCTTGCACGACGTGGTGTTTCCGATGTTGAAGGTTTCTTCTGAAGTACATAAGTCAATGGCTTATGGTCGGTGAAAACTATCAGGTTTCTTCCCTCGAAAGTTTTTCTGAAGTGCTTAATAGCCATGTAGATAGCAAGTAGCTCTCGGTCGAATGTACTGTAGTTGCGTTGTGCATCGGAGAATTTCTTCGAAAAATAGCCAAGTGGTTGCCATTTTCCATTAATGTGTTGTTGAAGTACGGCTCCCGCTGAGTTATCAGATGCGTCGCTGAAGATAGCAAGTGTTGCTTCATGTGATGGGTGAGCAAGTAAAGCTGCATTTTGAATCGCGACTTTACAAGCTTCGAATGCCTTCGTGGCGTCATCGTTCCATTCGATTATAGTTCTATCTCTTTTCTTTGTATTATGAAGGTAGGCGTGAAGCGGTGCTTGTATTTCGGATGCATTCGGAATGTGTTCTCTATAGAAATTTAACATTCCAAGAAATCTTCTGAGTTCTTCAATTGTTTGTGGTTTGGCGTAATCGACAATTGCTCGGACTTTTTCTGCAGGCGGTTTGATTCCTTCCTTACTAACGGTGAAACCAAGAAATTGAACTTCTTGTTGTCCAAATATGCATTTTGATGGGTTGATAGTGATTCCATTTTCTTCTAGTCTATGTAGAATAATACGTAGATGCTTCTTATGAGTTTCTTCATCTGAACTTGCAACTAGAAGATCGTCGATGAATGCGAATACGAAATCGAGTCCTTGAAGTACTTCGTGTATGAATCTTTGGAAGGTTTGACCGGCGTTCTTCAATCCAGGTGTCATTCGTGGAAATTCAAATAATCCCATAGGTGTGATTATTGCAGTCTTGTCTATGTCTTCATCGCGTACTTTAATTTGTTGGTAGGCTCTGTTGAGATCGATTGTGGAGAATATCTTCTTGTCCGACAGATGATGAGTGAAGTCCTTGACTCGCGGTATAGGGTAGCGGTCAGGAGTTGTAACAGAGTTGAGTCTTCTGTAGTCTCCACAAACTCGTAGTTCGCCATTCTTCTTAGGTACGACGTGAAGTGGTGATGACCAAGGGCTTTTGCTTGGGCGGCATAATCCTTGTTCTATCATATTCTCAAATTCCCTTCGGACTTGCTCGTAGCGGTGTGGTGCGATTGGACGTGCGCGACAATGAAGTGGTGGGCCGGTTGTTTCAATGAAGTGTTCCACGTTGTGCTTCGGTGTGAGCTTCATTGAAGTTAATCTTGTTATTCCGGGAAATTCAGCTAGTAGCTTATGATATGGCTGTTCGACGTCTATACTTCTTATAGTAGGAAGGTTTGTTGCTTGCACGAACGAGTTACACGAAAGATTGGTCTTCCCATCAATGATCTTGCGATTCTTTATGTCGACAACTAGTTGGTGATGCGTTAGAAAATCAGCACCGATTATAGGTTTACTGACTTTCGCGATGATAAACTTCCATTTGAATGGTCGACGTAGATTTAAATCGAGTTCCATTGTCTTCTCTCCGTATGTTGGAATTTCTGTATTGTTTGCGGCATAGAGTTTGAATTCCAGTGGCTTCATCTTCTGTTGCGGCGGAATAACTGAGATGTTCGCTCCAGTGTCGATTAAAAAATTGAGGTTGCTTCGCTTGTCGGTCACAAATAGACGGTAGGATTTTTCCGTGACGCCAGATCCCGTCGCATCGAGCGTGGAAGTTAGTTTTCCGACTTCGTCTTCATGTTTTCAGTTTTGAATGAGCATGGAGATGTGCATTTTCTTGCTTCATGACCGAAACGACGATGGTAGTAGCAGTAAAGAGAATTTCTTGAGCTTGAACGACTTCGACTTGTAGAACGGCTGCGACGATAGGGTGGTCTTCTATAATGGTGATTTCGCGTGTTGTACTGTTTCAAAGTGGTTTCCTGCGATGCTTTCAGCGCGGCAACTTCGGATGATAGCTTCTTAATTTCTTCTACAAGATTTTTCCTTAAGGCTTCCTCCATAGTGATGGCAAAATAGGTTACACTGATTTCTTGCAGGGATTAATCTTCAAAATTCTTCAGAGCTTCCTCGCTGGTTTGTTGCAGAGCTTCCTCAGTGTTCCAGAATGGGGTTGTAGGTATCCCTCGGTGTTCCGGCTCGGGGTCACCACTGTAGGATCACCACTGTAGGGTGTAGTGGTGTCCTACTGACTCCAGGTGGTGTAGATAAATAAAACTACTGGTTCTTCAGAAGGTTGAGGCTTGAATGGAATGATTTATTAAGGAAGGCACCCTATATTTATATTCCCGGCTACAATTTTGATCGACCAATAATGACTTAAATAATTATACAAACCAATAGAATAAAAGGAATTTTTACCAATAATTCTTAAGTAACTAAGTAAATAATATTATAAATAATGAATAAATAAAAATGTAAATAATAGATAAGGTAGTTACAAGAAATGTTAGAAAGAAATATAAATCTAGGCCGTCTCGCTTGTGCTGCCGGCTTGCTATAAATATAGCGCGGGTTGCTAGCGCGCGCATCCTCGGATCGGCGGCGGCGACGTGTGGACATCTCTCAGCGGCGGCGAGTGCTCCAAGAAAGCGGCGGCGAGTTCCGGCGATGATGCTGCGTGATGAAGATGCTGAAGATATTTTGCCGGCGATGGAGTTGTTTCTTGTTTCGAAAACAAATTATTCAGAACGTCTTTAGATGGTTTCCTCTTCGGAAGAAATCAAAATATCATTGTAACCATAGCCGGGGTAGTTGCATAATAAATGTTATGTTGGTACTTGATGCAAGTCATTGTTACCGTAGCCGGGGGTAGTAAAAATATAAATATTGTGCGGTACTTGCACTGCCGCTACAACATACACATTTGAACATTATAATTCAGATAGTGTGAAAGCTTCTAATAGTAATTAAGACATAAAGATATTACTACTACGTATGTAGAGAATGGATTCAAATAATACCCACCTAAAGATACTAGACATAAAAAAATATCAAAAGCAGCGAGCATTTAAAATCACTATAGACTAAAAGACTAATTTTAGTTCAATAAATTGATTAAAGGAAAAAAGAAAACACGATACTTTAAAGAAAAACGTTATAAAAATAAGTTACCAATTCTTCTTGAGTCAGTAGAGTCTCCGACGTGTCATTCTTGACATTGTACTTCTTGACCCCAGATGGCTGTGCCAAAATGTATTCCGTATCTGAAAAATAGAATATTAATAATGGCACCGCTTAAGGAAGTATGAATAACCGATTTAAAGATTTATTTATCAACCATAATTAATATGCATAACATCAAATTATCTACGGAACTTGGAATTAGGAAATGGCTAGATTTCGCACGTTACACTTACGTTAATTAAATTAACGTAAATAATAGTTGAAGTATTTGAAAATTGAAATTAAAATGAAACTACTTATTACGGAACATATTTGCATGTGATTTACTACCTTAAGTTCGCATGAACTTCGTGTTACCACTATCAACAAAGATACGAGACGAAATATTGATATCTTCCTGTTGAGGTTTTCGAGATTCGTAACCCAATTCAGTAGCAACAAATATACAATTGTAACTTAAACACTCGTATACTGATTATGAGAATTATTAAAAAAAAATTGTTTAACAAATTAAGTACCTAAGTAAAATTACCTGAAACCCATTGTACAAATAACCTTTTGGGAAAGAAATTAACTTGTAGAGGCACCAATTCTTCTAGTGTAAACGTTTTCAGCGCAGGGCGAGGTGACGGAGACGACGCTGTGAGGTCGCCAAGGAAGACAAGCGCAAAGAGCAATAGGTGCCGCGCCTGTAAATAAATTATGTAGTTAATTAAGCTCATCACTGGCGTACGAGTACATACGGTTCGACTTTAATGTTGCGAACACATATGCGATTGACTTAAGATAGATCCCTGTTCTGTATGAAGTTGCTAACTATGATGATTATGATAACTTGACTATGATGCTCGCCTCATATAAAAGTGTGCCGACAACCACACCTTTCCATCGAAACGCAAAAACTGCTTCACGCTAGAAATAGGTGTGGCGGTGGTACTTCCCCGGTCGAACTACACTGGTTCTACCACCTTCAAAACCATTCACCATCAGACAGACTGCATGCTCGTTTGCTACTTCAGTGTGTTTTAAAATACTTGAGATATTATAGTTAGATAGCAACCTGATGGTAAGTGGCCACTCTTGCATCTATCCATCGATCAATGCTTTTAGAACCACTGCTAGACATAGACATCTCTTAATTAGGTATTTGCCAACAAACATAGCGCCTAGAATACATGTTACGACGGCGGTGGGTGTTAAGTCCGTTAGTCGCCTCCTACGACTTAAAAAGAAGCTAGGAAAATGTGTTATTCACAACTGGCACAACGAATATTAAGAGAATGTATTGATCACTTCGAGTAATGAACTCTGACTTAGCTTATCACGAAAAACCATAAAAAAGACTTTAAACATTACACTGTTTTGTTTCGATAATGTCTGCTTATCGATAAGCGTTAATTCATTGTTATGGGCTAATTAATAAACAATGGAGATTGATTAAAAATTACGAATGCTAAAACGAAAAACTCAGCAATTATAATTACTGTAGTTTAAATAAATTCATAACGATAAATACACGTTTCGAAGTCACATAGAAGATAATAGAAGTTGTAGGTAGAAATATATATGACTCGGGGTACAACCCAAATTATTCCCACTACTGGGCTCGGGTCTTCTCTCAGAATGAGAGAGTTTAGGCCATAGTCCACCGCGCTAGCCAAGTGCGTATTGGTGGACTTCACACACCTCCGAGAACTTTTTTTTTAAAGAACTCTCGGGTGTGTAGGTTACTCACGAACTCCTTCACCGAAAAGATCTATGACTTATTAATTATTAAACCCAAAAAGATAATTCATCAAACGGAGTTACTAGTATTTAATTTACCTACAAAATTAGGGCATCGGCAATACCTAGATGAAGATCAAAATAATAGCTAGAATTTGCACTAAAAATAAGAGTATATTAGGTACAATGAAATCAATGTTGTCAGGATATTATTGTTTTTAAGTATGAGGGAATACATAAATGATAAGGGAATATGATAATAAGGAAAACGATCCGCCACGTCCTTAAGGCAATAGGTAAATAAACGTTAGGTATGTGACAATAACGAAGGAAAACAAATAAAAATAAACCCATAGATTCAGTACATTTCTAATCCCTACACACTAAGATAAAGTGGACACTTACTCACTAAACCGGGTTAAGGTCACAACTCACCAGGACAAGTATGGATTTGTAGACTTCACACACATATTTCAAAACTAGCTATACCCACGGCTTCAATCGCTTTTAAAAACATCACTACATAGCATAAAACAAAGTCGCTTCTCGCTGTCTGTCCCTATGTATACTTAGATCTTTAAAACTACGCTACGGATTTCAATGCAGTATTTTTAATAAATAGAGTGATTCAAGATGAAGGTTTTTAAGTATAATACATGAATAATATAGTAGAGGAACACTGATTATTCTAGATTTTCTACTTTTAGGCGGAACGAAGTTCGTCGGATCAGCTTGTTTAAGATAATTTTAAGTTGTAATAACATTTGGTAGAGTAGTGTTTCAATGAAATAAAGACAAAATATAAGGTAAAATATCGATTGTAATATATTTACAGGTGGTAGAACCAGTGTAGTTCGACAGGGGATGGGACCACCCATTTCTAGCGTGAAGCATTTCTTGCGTTTCAATGCAAGGTTGTTGTGGCCGTCACACTTTAATTTGAGGCGACCATCCTAGTCCTCGGCAGTAATAAAGCATCTGTGATTAACTTCGGAGAGCATCTATGTTTTATATGAGGTTGCTTATAGATGTTCACTACTGGCAGTGACCACTTATCATCAGGTGGAGATGTTTGCTGCTTCAAGCAGATAAAAAAATATTTAAAATAATTATCTTTTTTTCTTAGGCACTTTAGTGCGTAAGAAAAAAAACGAACGACAAAAACGAACGAAAATCTAACGACAAGGCAGAAAAGCCACTTGTTGGCAAGTAGTCACCGCCGAATATGGACATTTGCAACACTAGAAAAGTCGACAATGCATCTGATACGATTTAAGCACACAAACAAACACACAGACAAAATTCTAATAAACAAAAGAGAAGTAACGTACTACGCGTAATCTTCGAGCTGTTATTTTTTATAAGTGACTAGATTGATCCCGCGGCTTTGCTCGCTTCGGTCAGGTCTACCACGGTAATCGATGCCCTATGTGTTTATCTCGGTCATAAACTATGTGTATGCCCAATTGTAGCGAAATTTGACAAGCAGTTTTTGTGTGAATGTGTAATAAACACAAATACATCCAGACAAACTCTTGCATTCATAATATTTAAAAATTACAAGAAGATTACACACGTGAAGCGTTTTTTTACGTGAAGGTATTTAAACGTCATTACTCAAAATTTAATCACTCTCTTGTATTCATACATACATAATAAATGTATGGGTAATGCTCAGGCATATAAAAGATTCAAGCCATATTTTGATTCATATGTTTTATTGTTATAAACAATTATATATTCAAGTGCTAAGCATGTGTTCTCATTGTTAAACAATGCACATAAAACATACTTTTTCATATTTTTAGAGCTGCGAGCGTGGAAAGGATTCAGTTTGACTTCTCCATCGGTTAAACACGTGTTAATTATAAACATATAACGACTTTTAATTTTTATAAACAAAATATGTGTCTATAAACTGAATTTAAATTTATATATCAACATAATTGTGACTTATTAGTAAATTAATAGTAATAATAGAAAAGTAAGTAATACTATAAGTTAATACCTTAATTCATTCGCAGATATACTTTTTAATAGTTTTTAAGTTTGAACTGTTTGTGTTAAATTTATGTTTATGCGTTTCATTCATACGATTGAATTATTTTTTGTTTGGCACGTCTCTACCGTGAGTATATTATCTCTCTTCCATAAATTATCATAATAAAGGTAACTTTGCTTTGAATAACAAAATGATTTTAACTAAGCGTAAAATAAGTGTAACTGTTTAAAATACCCACATTGCAGAACCCACGTTATGAAATTTTAAAAAATGTGGCACTACTTTTATGTTTTATAATATGACAGATATTAGATATACTTGTAATTAGTAGATATAGTAGCGTCATTGACATATTTCTTCGTGTTTTTTTTAATTAGAGCCATCATTTAGAATTTTTCTCATTAACAAACTAAATAAGAGGTATAATTCGCAATTTAATATGTGAAAATAGAAAATACTTCACACAAGATAAGTTATAATTTTTATCACAATGACGTAAAAAATTCCATAAATTTTTATTTTATTATTACTTTGTACAATGTATTTCAGTCAGCATACCTTAAAATATTTTTTTGATATCGTGAATAATAATTATACAAAAATCTTAAATAGGTGGGTAATATAATTATAACATTTATCATGATTATGGAATTGAACTGTGATCTATTTCTGTAGTAAAAATGTAAACGAAAAACTTATTAAAAAAATAACACAAAGAATAATAAAATTCAATATTATCACTATCGCTATCGTTTTTGAACAACCTTCACAAATCATATTTAAAACACTGCCATTTATCTCTTTGTTTACAAATAACAGGTACGATCAACAGATGTTCGATTCACTTTTTAGAATAGCAAATTATTCAGTAAAATTAATTCTTTTAATACTCAATAATAAAGGTTGAAAATAGAAACAAATTTTAAATATCATAATATAAACCTATTTGCATTTATTTCCTGCGGTTCTTTAAATTTCCGAACGTTATTTTAATAAGCGTAGAATAAGCAAAAGTTATTCAACCAGATCTTACCATCGTAACTGAACGAGCACAGTGAAGTCACAGTCACCTCCCGTTCAACGAGTTAAGTGGTTCAATCAGATGGCATCACACACAAAAACCGCTCCGTACGGACGCACAAGCAATCTCTTCGCCGCGCGGTCACCGACTAGGCTAAGGCTCACGCTTACGCACGCTGGTTAGAAGACCAAGGAACTTTTTATGTCCTTATTGCAATTGACTCCAGTAAGGATCCATGACAATAGATCGGTTAACTAAGCTCCAAGTCTGTCACCGAATCTTTGAGACGAAAATAGGTACTTATGATAACAATGTAACAACAAAAATAGTTGTCAATAAAATACGTGATAAATAATATGATATTACAAAATAACGAGAGTAAGAGGCAATACACATAAAAATATCTACTAAATAATAATAATATACATAAGAATACCATGATACACTCATGTAGAGCACAATAAAGACGGAAAACGCATTCGTATACTTGTAGTATATGCAGGAATCTGTAAATTAATGACATGGTAATTAATGCAAACATTAAATAAATTAATATTAATATTGTTCTAAATAACACAAGCTCTATAATATGTAGTATCTAGGACGTGCAAAACATATGCAGATTAGTACCGATTTCATATTCATAATATATTATCTAATTATACTCTTACCTGTATGTATTTTGCTAAGCCTTGTTAACATAATATGGAATAATTCCCCATAAACGCATTTGTGTACGGAACCATTTGTATAAAGAAGAAGTATTTGTATAAACAATAATCTCTTAAGTAATCTATTTTGGTAATAACCATAAGGTCATCACCCCTTAATTGTCCCACTACTGGACTCGCGTATTTTCTTATAATCAGACATTTTAAGCCATAGTCAACCGCGCTGGGCAAGTGCGAATACTAAGTACCTACTAATAAATAATCATTTTCAATTGGACTTTATGATTTTTTAATTCGTGGATTAATACTTTGGTGACATTATTACACCGTCGAATAGGTTTCTCTGCGTATAGAGTAGGAAGTAATTGAGAATAAAATAATCGTCTAGTTACTCAGTGTTGCGTTATTATAGTTATAAAATACTTAGGTAATAATTATTATTCTAGGCACCCAAGGAAAATACGGTTATGTATGTAGTAGTAGGTATTTATCCGCTTAGGCCAACCGTTTCAGTTTGGCCTGTTTGGACTGTTTGAAGTGTCAAAAACAACAATATTTAATCTATAAATCTTTATGATGTCTATATTTTTTATTTTTATAGGTGACATTGTAGAAGCTAATACTATATACACTTGCCAATATTTACAAAATCAATTTATATTTTATTTGTCACAAATTATTGTTATTATATTTATTATACATATAACTTGTTTTTCGTCCTTTAATTATTAATAGATGTATTATATACATATGTTTATCACCGGCCTACCTTATTTCTAAAGGCTAATAAGGGGAAATATATAAAACATTAATTGTAAAAAACCGAAGTTATTAATATAAATTATATCTTTATAATCTTAACTAGCATTAATTTACTTGAAATGAACGGTAAGTAAGGTTACTGGCTAACCTTTAATACGTAACATGAATGTAACATATGAAACTACATAAAAACAGGCACTAAAATAGAGTATGAATAAATTATGTATGATTGATTACGAGGCATGCGTTGCGACAATAAACTACAAAGTAGGTATACACGTGAATAAGATAATAATACTAAACTGTATTATAGTTCGCACAAAGCGGCAAAGAACAAGTCGGGCTCGAGCTCGAAGCGTTCCGTACATTGTCTATAAAAATTTCGTTTGTTGTACGGGAGCCCCTCTTAAACATTTATTTTCATTTATTTTCATTTCATCTGTGTCAATTTCAACTATCTAGCTATCATGGTTCATGAGATACAACAGACAGACAAACGGACAGATGGACAGCAAAGTTTTAGTAATAGGGCCTCGTGTTTACTAAAGGTCTAATAATGATCATATCTACTGCCTTGTTCTCCCTTCGATCTGCCGATTTCTTAGTCTGCCGAGTGAAGTAATGAAATATAAAAATACCCTTGAAAAACACAGACTTTTAGATGCAGTCAAAAAATACAAGAAATTTACAAAACTGTAGGAAATGTATAGCTGCATATGTAAATTAGGTTTTCATTAAAAGCAAAAAGATTAATTTGTTTATTTTCTCTAGAATTCCATAATTCTAAAATTATGGAAACATGGAAACTGCACAAGAATTAGCAGAATTACTCCGGTATTTCCATTATATCTAGTGCAATGATAATTTATGACGTGATTGCTCATTAAAATAGGTAATGTCCCCGCATTTACGTATCAGACCATGAAGCAAACAAAGTTAACAGTGACGTAAGAGGTGAGCAGACTAGAGATGAGCGGAATATATCACTGAAATTAAAAGAGTGATATATTAACTTAATACATACATAGGTATATCACTCTAATATATCCATAGCTCATAATTATCGTAACGTGATTTTATATCAGTATATCTGTATGTATATCTGATGATATAATAAGCGGAACAAAAACATATTTCTAGAGTATGGTAAAAATGTTGACGAAATTATGACGTCTGTAAATTCGTTTCATTTAACACATTTGAGTATAACATTGTTAAAGAAAAGCGAAAACTAGCTTAATAGTATCCGTAATTCTTCATATTGTACCATGTCACGCAGATATAATATTAAAATCGTATGAGCCGAAGAGTGATTAACTCTTAGCTGAAGATAATTATATATTTTTTATATCACTCATTCGCGAGCTACACAACTCTAGAGTAGACTAGCGCCATGAAATGCAGTTATGTGATCACGCGTTACACAAGTCTTGAATGCTTACGGTAAATAAAAAGAGAATGACCTACATGTTGAATTTTCAAAGAGTAACGAAGGCTTTATTGAATTACAACAGTCAGTGATAAGAAACCGATCAACACCTTCCATCTTATTCCTTCTTGATTTAATGTTTTGCAACTAATTGGTTTATATACATGTAATTAAAATTAATATTTTTATAGATTTATTTGATTGATTAAGTAACGGATTTTTGTGCAAAGAAGATTCTATCAAGGTCTCAATTCTTAGGAAAAAATAGGTCAAGGTAATTTTATTAATTGAGTATGAAGCCTTGAGGATGCGGTTGACTTGATACTCTTTTTTCCCTTTAAACATAGCACTTTACGACATTATAAATTAACGCTGAAGACTATGACTGAATTGAGGGAAGGAAATCTAATTGATGAGAAAGATGATTTTAATTTATACGTGGTTAATATCAATGACAAACTCAAAATTGCTTAGATGAGCTTGATCATACATATTTTGATATCCTAGAGTTTACACCACAAACTTTGAATATTAATTGAATACGCATAAATGGCAGGAACTATTATATAACCGGAGATCCGCTGATGGAAACTGGTTCATATAGTGTATAATTTATTTTTAGCGTACATTTAATTCACGGCATAGTTTTGTATTTCATAAATTAAAATAAGCAGAGACCCGCAATATCGGCATAATGTAGAGCATTTTTTTGTTATTCAACTTATATCATCGTTTTGGGTTTAATTATCTAATACTTATGTAAGAATATTTATCTTTACTATACATCTACTAAAATAAGTTAAGTTATATATATAGTTTGGTATTGTAGACAGCAGAGTATAATAGTAGATACGTCCTCTTACAAGGCACCCCATTTTGCGAGTGGAAGATTGAAGCGGTACACGGAAATTAATGCGGAAACGTTTATTTGGTGCGTGAGTAATAATATGGATTTATAACTTGTCTGTCCGTACTCCGCATACATTCACGAACCGCTCCGAGCTAGCGTTAAATTCTGAACGTTCGCAAAAACGTTCAAAACGTTATCTAGACCATACGTTTCTCAACCACGACCCAATAGTTACAACATTTTTTCAAATTACTAACGACTTTGTATATTATTTAGTCTCACTGCGACATTTTCATTTAATATTTAGGCAAGTAACTACGCAACATGTATACGTAACATGTTATTGAATTACATTGTAATATAGTCAATTATTACTAAATGTAGTAACGGCGACAAAAACATAACTGTAATTAAACATTTTGTTCTTTTAGAAAAAAAGTCAAATTTTGTGACTTATACCAACTAAAACGGCTTTAGCAGTAGAGACACAGATTTATGAATAATCTGTCTGGAAGAAAACATCATCTTACCTTACACAATAGGCAGGAATCGTTCAATTTTCTGATCAGAATGATTACAACTACCGTCATCTACCCACACACCTGTATACAACAGTTTACACTGCATTTAATTAGCATAATACACAAACCTTGAACGTGCTATGGCAGACAAAATCATTATTTTCTGTACAAAATTTTGACAGCTTGTATTGCGAGGCTACTTAACGGTAGGTGAATAAATACTCGTACATTTCTATTTAATATTTGTGTATAAACCTAAAGTATAAACCTTCACGTTCTGCTTATTTATATCAAGGATTTCGAAACTATTTTGAGCACGAGACCCCTTTTTCAAATATGAACTGTTACCTCATACCCTCATAGTCACAGAAGAAAACCTCTATTTTTAGTTATTTTCCTATTAATACAAAATTCTTATCTATTTAAAAACCTTGCTGTTGTCGGTTCCCAAAGGATTCGATGTCGACCCTTTTGAGAATCTGTGATTTATACGACTCTACCAAAGGTCAACCGATAATCATATATAATTTTTCAATCATACTGCTTATTACAACGTATTTTATACACCAATACAAGTCTGTACGTAATGGTTATTGTATAATCGGTCATCTCCCTTTCACTTTTGTTGACCGCTGGTCTTCTGTGCCGATGTAAACATGGCTTGGTACCTACTGGATTTAAAAAAGAAGTTGACGCGACGTAATATCCATAAACAATATACACCATAAGGTAATAATGTGTTTTAATACTCATTAATATAATTTATGTTCGTGTCTATATTCTACTATATTTGTTTAACCATCTTAACAGGTAGGTATTATGTGTTAATCGCCGAGTGATATATTATTCTTTTGCGTCTCTATTAAACAATATTTATTTATTGTGTTCAAAATATATGTGATTATATTCTTTTCATGACTCATGTCGTAGTATCTACAAACTCACATTACCCTGCAGTTGATACAAGCGGTAGAGCACGGTAATTAGATTCTTCTTATAGCAAGTGCCATGATTTTGCTTCTGCTCTCCGAATGGTACTGAAATGAAACGAAAATGTCTTTATTTTGTATAGCTCTACGGCGGCACTTACAAATTGTCAGTTATGCATTTTTTTACACTACCACTGGATCGGAACACGACCTCAACTGAGAAGATCCGGCAAGAAACTTTGGTTTGACTTTTTTGTTATGTTGTATTTTTTTTTTCAATCATGCTTTTTTTACATTGTAATGAAAGTTAGCTCCAGTACCTTGGTCCAATAACTAGGTTTCAATTGAGAACTTGAGGAATAATAAGTAGAACTAAACTTGCTATCGCTCTAGCAGCTAGCAGGTATAAAAAGCTGCTAGTTAATGCCGATGAATACATAACCAACCTTGCTAATTACCTTCTGTTAGTTACCGGTTCAAAATACGTTATAGGGAAGACGCCGAAAAGTTTAGGCAAGTAGTTGAATACAGCCCACCCTATCTCCCACCAAAATTTTTATTAGGAGAAATCCATTTTTATTCTTTAACAACAGCAAGGAAATATATAAAGTTATTAAATGCCTTTGGGTAAAGACTATAGATTTACATTCGGCGTCAAAATTAAGCCCAACTTCATACAGATCCTGCTGTATATTCCTTTGGGCTCTGATAACCACGTACCAACAAATAGACCACATATCCGTCTACCTCCAATCAATTGTTTAGGTGTATTATAATATTAAAATTGCGATTTTAGGTATAATTCATCAATTCGATGTAGTTCCGGACCAGAATAGGACTACGGTACTCCTGCCTGTCATAAGAGGCGACTAAAAGGGGCTTCCGGCGTTGCGGGCGGTAAGAGTGGGTGCTCGAACCTTCCAGCCAAGCGACAACGGGTAGGACGTCATGCTGTGGTAAACACCAAGAGGCGCAGTGGGTACAAATGCCCTAATGGGGTATCGCGCTCGGAGGAGTCCGGTTGTGTTCCATTGGAGATCCCGGAGTAATCCACGCAGCGCTGAGGACGGCCACCAGGGTAGTGTTTGGTGAGGTAAAAATCTCACATAACCCGGCGTTGCTCTCACGGCGTCGGGTCCCTTTGGAGGGTTTTCTCCTCGATAAAAAGGTATCTATCATCAATAATGTCAACAATCTCTAAAAACAAAAGTTAGTAAACAAAGTCATTACTTAGTCTTTCCCAACTTGCTCGTGATATCCACATCCGACTGTTAGAATGCGGTGCACAAAACACCTTTAAGTAAGAAACAAGTATTACAAGGTTCTAAGTTTATACCTATACTTTTCAATTTGCTCGGCATTCGCCTTCAAATACGTTTTGTATGTAAAGTGCGCTCATTATGTATGTGAGGCATGGGAAATACGCTCAAAAACAGACACAATCGATGGCTCATTCGCGAAACAATAATGAGAACAAAACGAGACCGCTTTCTCACTTCCTTAAACGTACCTATATTACCAATGTCATAAGCGAGATGGTTCTCAACTTTCACTGAAATAACGTCATACAAATATTTGCATATCACTTCATCCTCGTTATACAGTAATATCATAATCATACACATCATTGTATGACACAATCATGTAACGTCTCATACACTCGTAACTTATGATTTAATATAGGGAAATAAAAAACAAACGTATAAAAATTTCGCAAAGCGGAAAAACGTGCTGATAGGAAATTATAATGAAGACTGTAAACATGGAAGATCACTTCATGGTTTAACACCAGGGTCGACGACGATAGATCTATTTCTGCCATATACCTACTGTTACTTATTGAAATTAAGCGTTTTTGTGTTCCATGGAGGGCAACATGGAGGGCGTGGTAAAGGAAATACAAGTAAATTTTAAGGTGGTAGAATCAGGTGGACTGCATGCTGGTTTGCTACTTCAGTCAGATAAAAAAAATCTAAGACATTATTTCTCCTGAATATTTATTAACTGTTTATAAGTAAGCTTGTATTACACCTACGGTTAATTATACCCTATCGATCACAGATCTGGAGGGCGCATTCAGTCGTGGTGAATAGGAGATATCGTTGCTGAACTTGGAGCACATTGGCGACAGATAAAAAATACACTTATTTAGTGTTCCACCTTTTTTTTTCTTTTGTTGTCGAGGGGGAAACCTTCAAAAGGTACCCGACGCCGTGGGAGCGACGCAGGGTTATGTGGGATTTTTACCACAATAAAACCCCCCCGGTGGCCGTTCTCGGCGCTAAAAAGGAGGACTCCGGGATCTCGAAACGACTTCAACTGGAATCCTCCGAGCGTGTTGCCCCATCGGGTTAGTGTTCCACCTTAGTAATATTTTTTATATTATCTCTATAATATGTATAATGAAAACTATATCGACCAACTTATACCAGGTGTGGAATAGAACTAGCGTTACCAAACTAGAGCTGACAGTTCTTGGGAAGTTCCTTTGTTGTATATCTTCATACAAAAAGTATGTCGGACGCAGTCTCATAATTCATAAACACTTCGAATTAAAACGTATTAAATTAATTTTAGAATATAATATGAAATTAAGTTTAAATGATATGAAATTCGGATGTACCGATTTTATAAAAATGTATTTATTTTTCCCTAAGTAAGCGTAGTTTTAATTTATTTTCAAAGCAAATCTGTTAACTTAAAATTTGTTTTAAGAAGAAAACAATTCTCAGTAATCTAATATTGATGAATAGTAGATGATAATAGTCATTCGTTTGTTAACTCCAATAATATAGTGGCGCTTGATATTTTGCTCGTATCGACTGCAGTCAGCAGTAAAAGTAAAAGTAACATTCCAGTTCAAACTTATAAACTTGTTCCAAGGACCTGGTAAATGTAAACTGACGACTGAGATTCTACTTCATTGTTCTGACGCCCAGTATTACATTGTATCATTATATTTTCTCGCCCATATTTATGAACCTGTTAGATCTACATTGATGACGAAAAATCTACTTTATTGTTCTGACTTTATTGTTAATGCTTGGCTTACATTACAATTATAATTGTTTTACTACGTACAAATGTATTAAAATACGCAAAATAACAAGTTTAACCTGAGGCTTTTATTATAAAAGCTGAACACGACCATTCAATCCTTACTGAATCCTTTACTTATTCAATTGTTACTGCCGCCCATAGACGTGTGTAATCATATCCAGATAACATTAAAAGCCCACCTGAGATTCGCCATACATGTGTTTTTACCACTAAAAACTAAGTTGGACGTCATCAATGTCCTTTAACACACCCTTCAAACAGGAACACAAGAGCGAAAAAGTACTGTTTTAAGACAAAAATAGATATGCCAGTGGTGCCTTCAAAATCGAGCCTAAAGCAAGCCCTGTTAATACCCATTGTAAGTAAATTACTCAAATAATTGCAGCAGGAGTCTTACCAAATATAAAAATATCGAGTTTAGGTTAATTTGGAATACCGGAAAGCGGAATCGTGTACAGTGGATCTATAAAATGGAATAAAGTGGGAGAACTTGGGAATATGATGGGTGATTGGTAATTTAATTTCAGGCACGCTACTTAGCAGTAGCGTCGTAACATGACTGAAGAACAGTAGCCTGTTCTTCAGTCATGTTTTTTTTTTTCTTTTAACTACCGAATCCTGCTGGTGTTGATTGTCCAGCATCTTTTAACCTTTTCCCTACTTAGCAATCCTTAGTATTAGTATATATCATTTTTTTTATATAAGACTCATTGATCATTAACTTTCCTTTTGAAAAAACGAGACCTAAAAAAATTCATCCATAAATCTGAACTCAGTCTGATTTCACAATACTCTGAAATGTCGCTGCACTTTTTAGCGAAATTCGAGCAAAAATTGCTCAACGCTGTCGCTCGTAATACCAAGCATATGTCTTGAGACCGACCGGTGAAGGAGAATTGTCCAAGTCTCTCCTTTTTTTTAAGTGGGTAATCCTCATGGATACCCAACCACCCAGGGTGGCAGCTGGATTATGCCGGACTCTTACCGGCTAAACCCCCACTGTTTTCCCCTCGCACCGTACGGCGGGAACACGGGTAAGCTTTCATCCAAGTCTTTTCCACTCCAAGTCTCTCCTAAGTATAAGTCAATATATTCATTAGTATTCATCGTCGAATACTGACATTAAAAAAGGATTGCAGTCAAACAAAATAATCTTATTAATAGGTATATATTTCGTACGTAAGTTATATTGTGCTTATAACTTTAAACTTGTTTTTAATATATGAGTTTATTTCTCATTATATATGCCTAATTTAGGATCTTTCTTCCGGCATTTTGATGCACTTTTGCCAGTAACGGTTCATCGTATCGTATCGGTGCATGTTCACGCCTACAAGACTATGAGCTTCGTCAGGGTAAGACTGAAACAAAAAAGACACGTGAGATTATACATAGCCGTTATGGTATTTCGATTAAAATTAGTTGCAACCTATAATACAGCAGCAGCACCAGAAAGCATGAAATTGTAAAAAAAAAACAATCAAAAATCTTTCGTTTCAGTACTTTCTTTATAATATGTAACTTGTAAAAACATAATTACGTAACCTGATAATAAATCTTACCTAAAATTGAATACAGATGCATAGCTGTCCTGAGGACTAATTTAACTCCTCGGCTAAGTATGTTTCATTTAAAGCACCCGCCAAACCAGAATTTAGCGGTGGTTAACGTTGTTGTAATATGCGGGACTAAATGTGCGGTGGTACCCCTTGAGCTGTACCACAGAGGTTGCTACCAACTTGGAACTTCCTCTCTATACTTTTTAATTCAATATTCTTATCTCCATAGAGAAACTTATCTCAATACATCCATCCATCAGATTTTGCCTTCCCTAATTTACGCCACTCCAACCGGTCCTGTGCCCCTTGAATCAAACGGTTTCCCGCTGTCTTCTTCAGGTAATTGGCCCACCTGGTGGAGGGCGACATGTACTCCTTTTGCCCAAACGTGGTTGCCACTCGAGGACCTTTCTTGGCCGTGTGTTATCGGACCTTCGAGCTATTGCTAACTTCTACCTAAATTTTCCATCAAACATACCATCTGTTGGAATGGAATATCCCGTTCTTGCAACGCCGTGTACAGCTTAGCGGCGTTCTGATAGTGCACGTTGTCGTCAGCGTTCCCGTGCATGATGTAGAAGTCGTGGCCGCGGAGCTTCTCCACCAGCAGCGTGACGTCACCCGCCTCGTAGCCCGCCAGGTTGTCTTCGGGCGTCGGCAGACCCATGTAGCGCTCCGTGTACATTGTATCTATATGTTGAGAATTATTATACTTTAGTATATCGTAGTCATAAAAAATTTTAAAAAAATATTTTGCCACCCCGTACTACGTAAATATCCGGTTACAAGTTGAATTTGCCTCTTATAAATATGGCGATAATAATAAGACTTATATAATACGAAACAACTGTTATTATATATTGATTTTGCTGGCTTCTGAAATACGCATGGGTCTGATATATTATTATTCTAATTTAGAAAATAAGGCATAATTAAATTATCAATTTACGATGAATCTTTGTCATCAAAAATATTATTAAGGTAGTTAGTAAGTACATACAGTAGTGAAAGGGCGACAATATCTTATCAAAGTATCGTTTTATCATATTATTTAATGTCTATTTTTATCTTAAGATAAGCTCACGGGCAAAAGGGCGCGAAATGAGGTGAGAAAAGTTTTAAATAGAAATACTTTTAGAAATTCAGAAAATAAATCTTGGTTATTATTTTGCCGACTTATTCGTCATCGAAATCATTCTGTCGTCCTTTTTTATGCCGATCTTTATTTCGTTTACGAAGGGGAAATCTTCAAAAGGTACCCGATGCCGTGGGAACCACACGGGTGATGTGGGATTCTTACTGCGCTAAATCGTCCCGGTGGCCATCCTCAAAACCTTTTGTTGTATTATTTATTATGTTATTTTTATGCCGACCTATTCGTATACGGAGCGGCAAATTTTACTATCAGCCAGGGGACCTCAAACTCTAGGTCGCAGATTTTTGCCGACCCCTATAAATGGGGCGGCAAACTCTCAACCAGGGGAAGCCTATACCAGCGTATAATACCCACTGTAGTAGAGCCAGGAGGTGACGGGCGCGGTGGAGATGCCGCAGCTGAAGAGCCGCTCGTCGTCGTGCACCAGCGTGAGCAGCGTGGCGTACCCGCCGTAGCTGTGGCCCCAGATGCCCACGCGGGACGCGTCGATGAACTGGTAGCGGTCTAGCACTTGTCTACATGGAAATAAAAGATGATTATTGAAATTACAAAGGCAACTTTTTTTTATCTGATTGAAGTAGCAAACGAGCATGCTGTCCACCTGATGGTAAGTGCTCACTGCTGCCCATAGACACCTGTAAGCAACTTCAAATAGAACATGGGTTCTATCTGAAGTCAATCACAAACGCGTTGCTAATCCCGAGGACTAGGATGGTCGCCTCATATAAGTGTGCCGACGACCACACCGTTCCATCGAAACGCAAAAACTGCTTCACGTTAGAAATAGGTGTGGCGGTGGTACTTCCCCGGTCGAACTACGCTGGTTCTACCACCTGTAAAATGCAAATGTATCGAAAATTCTCGAACAGGGAGTTCTCGAGACATTTGGAAGACTAAAAACGTTTGGTTAATTATGATGGTGGAATTAGTCACGGAATAATCTTTAGCTTTGGTGCTTTGGTTTTTTCTACTTATTTTTAAACAAGATATAAGTCATTACAGCCATAGATTTATATCCGATAGCTCTAGATCTTAACCTGAAAATTAGTCTTAACTTCGAATTTACACGGAAGACGTTAAGAGCTTGAAAGATACATTTTAAAAACATAGTAGAGAAGCTTAAAGTCTAGAATTAAAAAAGGGTAAATATTCATAATCGAAATAGTAACAGACATAAAAAAATAAGTAAATTATTATCTGATGTATCAATAGCAGACATCATATGGAATTTCAATTAACAGTTTGTAGATTGCAGTCTCAATGACACGTATCGTATTACGTGACCACAACAATTAGGCGCATGAAACAAAAGCATACATTACGTACCCCGCACCTCACTTGACTCCCCGGGCATACTCCACTATGGCGTATGTTTAATAATGTTAAATAATAGAATTAATGAAGTACTTATACTATTTGACATTGACATTTATTGATGTAATTATGTGTATTTATGTGACATTGTTATTGTAATTCTATTAGCAAATATTTAATATAGTTGTAATTTGCAAAATATAATGCTAAATTTAAGACCTATGTACTACACTATGTTCTGGCAAATAAAGTGAATTTGAATTTGAATTTGAATGATATTCCTACGTACGCTGGGTAATTGGTAATAGAATATACTTCGTATCGGATGGGGATTCCCTAATTATAATGACGCGCCTATAACGCGCCTTATTATTTTGGTCGAGTAGAAAATCCTTTTTTTTATCACTTCATAATATATTATAGTAAAAAACTTACTTCAATATAACCGAATGATCTTCGACCTCGACAGTACCGAGCGCGTTGTTGAGCGAGTACAATATTTCCTGACCGTTGAGCCCTGAGCCGCGGCCGTCAGCCAACATGTACACCGTATTGCGGCTAGTAGTCAGATATGAGTGGTAACCTGTGAATAGTTTTTGGATAGTAAACATCTGTCAAAAACACTTTATTTTATTAATTGGTCCCGGTCTTAAATAGTATCCCTCGCTCTCTTCCGTTGGTATGAGGAAACTAAGAGATAAAATCCAGGGTATGCAGGAGGGCGACAGCTTTATCTTTTCTAACATTAATACCAAGTGGGGCCACAACGCATGTCAGGCGTGGCGACAAACTGTAAGAACACCCATTAGGCTTACCTGAAGGGAGTTTTTGCCTTTGCCGAACCTCAAAAGATTCTCTTTACTTGAACCTCAAAAAGTGGATGGATGACATATCTTACACTACAGAGTTATTCTATAAAGGTGTCTTTAGTTACCACCGACGCTAATAATATAAAACTAACATTTTTATAGTACACGCAAATACAGTAGCAGTGTGATTTTGAAAAAAATCTTGTTCAATTATATACGACATCGTTTAAAAACAGGTTGAGGCTATAATGTATAAAACTGATAAAACTTTATTACTCTTAAGCTCAAAAGCCGGAGTCCACACTAGTACACCATGGCGTACTTTAAGTTATTTTCATTCCGCAAAGAGGACCGGACACAAAAGCTTTTTTTATATTATTTTTTTGGTCTCAATGGCTACCCATTTAAAACCAAAAAAAGGAATAGAAAATCTTTAATTAAAACTAGAAACTCACCAACAGTGAACGTGTCGAATACGGTGTTCGTGTTCGGACCGGAGTACACATAGTACACCAACGGGTACTTCGTGTTAGTATCGTTGACGTCGAGGCCGGGGGGAAGGAACAGTCGCACGGGGGCGGGGTACCCGTTCTGGAGGGGCACTGTTGTAATGATGCTCCCGGGACGACTCTTGCCGACCAGACGCTCGCGGACGATCGCGTTGTCTTCCCACAGGTAGAGCACTTGACGGTTCTATAAAGTTTTAAAGGAAAAAAAAAATGTTACTATTTTTATGACAATTTATTGCTGTACTCTGGTTTGAAAAATAAGACAACCGCACAAATGGCGGATATGTTTCATTATGTTATTACACTTCTTGGAACCCTACTTTTAAGAACCGGTAACAATTACGCTTTTTGTTATCTTTATTTCTTTTTACAATGTTTGCTGTTTAATTTGCAAAATAGTTTTTCTGTAATTTATTTCATAACTAGCTGAGTCGGCGAACTTCGTTCCGCCTAAAAGTCAAAAATCTAAAATTATCAGTATTCCTCTACTACATTATGCTTTTATTTATATATAAAAACCTTCCTACATTTACCTTACAGCACACGGTCGTACCTTCTAAGCATACATAGAGACAAACAGCAGAAAGCAACTTTGTTTTATAATATGCAGTGATTTGTACCGTGTACTAATTTATTGTTCTGATTATTGTTCTCTACCTATGTTTTATGTTTGTCTGGAAGAAATTTCTGTTTAAGTAATTGTATTTCAACATTGTAATTTATTTCCCTTTTTTGAATACAATAAACTTTATTATTAACTATACTCACAATAGGATCATAGATATACGTCGCAGACGGCTCGTCAGGCGAGGAGCAAGTAATAGAGAGATAGGATCCGGAGCGGCTGGCGGTGGCCACCGCCCAGGTGCAGGGCCCGCCGTTGGGCAGCACGATGTCGCAGGAGAGGCAGCCGGCGCGCGCGCCCGCCACGTGCACCTGCGAGCGCCACGGGCTGCCCGTCACCGTGCGCGTGTAGAAACTGGAATGGGGGATCTGAGTTATAGGTCCGGTAACAGTTACGGCGTAAGGCGTTGTGGGCCTCCGCTTACGGCCTCGCGGTACAAAATGCTTCGCGCCTCACAGACACATTGTTCCTAAGACTTGAAGTAGATTTGGCAACCTTTTTTTTGGTCGGCAAATAGCAGATCGACTTTAATGTATATACATTTGGTGATCTTTTTTTGGTCGTCAAATTCAATTTTAATAAGAGGGTCTTGCGAATTGTAGCTTGCCCACATTAAGTTTAGCCAGCGCGATAGATTGCGGATTAAAACTCTCTCATTCTCATTGTCAGAAAAGATCCGTACCCATCAGGAGGACAATAATGGGTTAACGATATATGTCCAGAAAATGTGATGTTATAACATTTAGAAAATTGCGAACATTTTAAGGAGTTATCCGACGAACAATGAAAGAAATCTGTTATATTCTTGCTATGTGGGAATACCGACATATGATTATTCCCGTGATTCACATGAAAAAGACAGAGAATGAACGAACACCGTATCATGTATCAAATACACCCAAATACCCATGTAATTTATATTTGCAAAAAAAAAACTACTTACTACAACACATTGGCCTCGTCCATTCCAACGTAATTGTTAACAGTGAACGCGCCGGGAGTGATGGAGCTTGAGACGATCTGCCCGTTCAGACGCATGCTGATGTACAGGTGTTGCCAGATGTTCCCGTCGGCCTGCGGTAGCGACCAGCGCTGGGAGACGAAGAAGTCGCCCTTCGAGCTGAAACGGGGTAACGCGATCGGCACCCAGCCGTTAGGTTGTTGACGGTGCTCTTCCTGAAAAAATGGGAAATTATCATCAAAATATGATTGATTAGTTAGGCTATTAGGTTTATTTGACCTTAAGAAGCTATAAGTCGATGTGCACTTTACTTTACGAAATTTACCTATCTTCATTGTTTACTCATAAGTACCTAATTAGAATTTAATGTGAAAAAATCTGTAAATAGGACAAAGTGAATATCTTCAACTAGCTAGAGCAAACTCACCAAGTTAATTTAATATTTATTAATGTATTTGTACCATCGTGTTTACTCTCGTTGATTTAAAGTAATCAACTCAATAACTTGATTTATGAACATTGATCAGAATTTCACTAACAATCAAAAATAGGTTAAGTATAAACACGTTAGGTCAACGACAAAGCAATTTTACTCCATAAGTGTATACAGGCAATTAAAAAAATGGAAATATTGGTTAACACCAAACACATACCTCACATATTTCAGTCTCTACGTTACAAATCCTCAACACCGTGTAGTTCTGTCGCCTATTGAGCCAGTGGGCCGCGACCTCGTTGGCCGTGGGCCACAGCACGCCGCCCAGGATGTGGTCGCCGGTCACCGCGGAGGGCGCCTCCAGCGTGAGGAAGTCGGTGTCGTTGGCCGTCACCAGCGCCGTCAGGTTCACCACGCGTAGATGCACCGTGGGGTTCGTGCGGCCCACCTTCAAGACAATTTATTCAAATGATTAAATCTATTTCATTAAATATATGATTTTAGACTAGTATTATCGCGGAATTGATACATCTTAATAATCAACGGATACTCACGATATGCGGTTTTTGAATTCTTTTTGCCGATTTTTAATAAATCTATTTCATTAATCTATCTAATCATTCATTTAATCTAATTCATTTGGAAATTGATACTTTCAATCTTACCAATAATAAAAAGACGAAAGTTTATGATGATGTATGGACTTTCGTTACTGATTCACGATCACAAATCCGATCAATAGAATCGGATTTGTATTAAATTTGGCATTTATGTCCTGAATTTTAACATCTAGTATAGTAAACATGATTAAAGAGGGCGGAGTTGTGGAAAACTATAATCAAATCGCTTCAAGATCTCACATGTAGCTTTAAATTTATCATACATAGCGCCTAAAGGGTTATAATACATCTTTTATTATTTTTTTCATTATTAAATAGCTTTGTCACATCTCTATGCACCAGAGTTTTTCATTTTTTTGTATCAATTTATGCAGGTTTATTCTTTATAGCAAACATTATAATATACTTGACGTTTCTTGACCTTGACTTGACGGTTTCATACAGTTTAAAAATATAAGAAGTGGTAATGATTTTAAAATATTTATGTAGGAGATTTACTTTGGTTGTTCAATGATTAAATATGTACCTTAGGGTACTTGAGGTGGAACAATTCAGGATACACATCGTCAGGGTTAGACTTCTCGACGTAGTAGTAATAGGAGTACGTTTCCACTTCCGTGTCGTTGAAGCTCGCGAACGCCAGGTACGAGCCATCCGTCGAGAACCATGTCGCTTGACCAGTGTACATTACGTCCTCTGTGAATGATACATTCCACTTTTTATTATAGCCTTTACAGTTAAGTATATAGTCCTAATCAGGGCCCGATTTAAGACGGGGCATCTGCCGCGGAGCCTATCAAAACAGGTCCTCACACTAGTGACATCGGAAAAAACTTTCAAATTTCAGCTAGTAAACTTTCAGTAACTACGCCCTCTTTAATGTACAGCGACTCTCTACACCAGGGGTGGCGAACCATTGGCACGTTTGGGCCGTTTTAGGCACGGCACGTCATATTCTGCTGCCATTACCTGGCACATGGTACGTTTATGGCCTTATTTCTTAAGAAAAATTAAAAATAAAAAATATTTCTAAAGAAAAAATGGCACGTAATTACATAAAGGTTCGCCACCACTGTTTTACAATATGGCTTGTAGGTAGATGTACAACCACATACCATCAAAAAATAGGAAATTAGTAACGGTATTGCCGCTTTGACATAACAGTTGCAAACTTGCTGTTGAACCAAATTAAAAGTAAGTTATATTATATACCTAATATAGACAGTTTTCGCAGAATATTTAAAAGTGATAGAAGATTTGTTATCAAAGTCATACCCACCTTCATATACCCAATCAGTGTGTCCATTATAAATAACACCGGGGATCCCGTCATCTGTTAGTTGGATGGCCTCGTCGGAGTCCTCCGGGAGGTAGTACACGTTGTTGTCCAACACATACGCCAGAGAGTGGCCACCGCCGAAAATACATAACTGGAGACGTTGGTGATTCGCTATAAGCTTAATTGACCTATTAAAAATACCTTATATTAATTAAACACCCTTCGGGCTTTACGGATGCTCATTCGTTGAAATCTTTGAGATTAGCAATTTCCAACTACAATCTACTTTAAAATTAGCGAAACATTCTCTGGCACATTGCTCCACTGATAATATTATAGAACGTACCCAAACCACGTGACCATTGTAAGGGGGAAGTGGATACAGCAATACCCCGAACTTACGCGATAGGTGGGACTAAGTAATAACCGCGTAAGTCGGATTCGCGTATGTCGGGGAACAAGAAACACGTAGCACAAAATAAATTGTAGTTGTGCGGTTCCGTCCATTCAAACATTTGTATTATTAAGCAATAGCGTGGGATAAATGTGTATGTAATCGATAAAAAAGAGATTGTGTGACGCTCAAACAAAAGACGAATCGAAAAAATTTTAAAACCGCGTAACTCCGAGTTCACGTAAGTCGGGGTGGCGTAAGTCGACGTATTACTGTATTCAAAATACCACGCCTGGTCGCGAATATTTAATTTATATTTTGTTTTAATGTTATTAAAGTAAAAGTAAGTCTTTTAATTTTAATCTACCAAAGAAGAAATCCCACTAATCAACACTAAGTCTAATTTGATATCTATCTTTTTTTTTTGTTTTCGAGGGGGAAACCTTCAAAAGGTACCCGACGCCGTGGGAGCGACGCAGGGTTATGTGGGATTTTTACCGCACTTAAACCCCCCCGGTGGCCGTCCTCGGGGCTGAAAAGGAGGACTCCGGGATCTCGAAACGACTTCAACCGGAATCCTCCGAGCGCGTTGCCCCATCGGGCTCCTCCCAGATGGGCGGCTGGGCCCACCGCTCCGTCTAGTCTTTACGACGCGACCACACATACCGCCGTCCTTCCCGGGATTGCCTGACCGAATGGTTCGAGCTCCCACTCTAGCCGTCTGCAACCCCGGAAGCCCCTTTTAGTCTCCTCTTACGACAGGCAGGGGATGCCGTAGCCCTATTCTGATCCCGGAACTACAGGGCGTAACTAAACGACACTGGTCGTCACTGGTCACTAACCGATATTAAATATATAACAAAATTTAATGTTAAGGGGTATACAGACTACACTTATGATGAATAACTTTTCTATAATTCTAAAAAAATAATGCGACTTGCTCAGCAGTGGGGCAAAACAGAAAATCAGGTACACATCAATGGATTATATAAAGTTATGATAAATAACTTTAATGTTATGCTTTTAAAAATTAACGCACAGATAATATAGATCAAATAATTAATCCAATTAAGCGCTATATAGACTTATAGCCCCACACAAAGATTTTCTCTCGAGTCGTGGATGAAATACCATAAAGATAAATGCAAAACACCTAGACCTATGTCTGAGTCTTGTTCTGGAACAAGAACCTAAATTCATCTCGTCTAGATGGGGATCGAATCCGAAACCTACTGCGTATTAGTCCGGAATTGTAACCGTTCTGCCACGAGGATCATGAAAAAAAGCATACTTTTTACGAGCCAAATCTCTTCCAGCAGATTATCTCCCTTGCTTACCTGGTTGCAATTTCGTAGAGAGCGAATTTAGCAGTTGTAGAGTAGCGGTATACCTGAAAAAACAAATATCTAAGTCTCCTTCAGATCGGTAAAACCCTCAAAACACGTTTAAGAATTGTCGATTTACAATACCTACTTATTGTAAAGATTACGAATTTTTACATGAAAAAGTAAGATTAAAGATATGTATGTTTATCGATAATTTTATTATGAATTTAAACAACCGTAATAATGATAAAACTAATAACTGGGCTGAATTTGATATTGAAGAGATAATATTATATTGTCATTGAGAAGTAATAAAAACGCGTGTATGTGTACGCACGCACTAAATAATGTAAGGAGGTGCTTCAATTATACCAAACAAGCAGCCCAACTGAAATTAGTGGTCACTGCCGCCCACCGACATCTGTTAGCGAATTCATAAAGAACAGAGGTTATTCTGCCGACTTAGGATAGTGCCCTTATATAAAAGTGAGCCGGAAATAACTCTTCCACCGAAACGCAAATTCACGGTAGAAATGCGTGTGGTGGTGGTACTTACCTGGTGGAACTAAACCTTTTCTACCTTGAAATAATTAATAAAGCAATATTAAGTATTACGGTAAAAACATCATGTTATCTCCAGCGCCAACTTTCTTCTGGGCTGCTTGGGTTACAATTCATTAGAGGTACGTCGAGATCATCATCAGCTAATCACAGCATTGAAATTTTTCCATGGTAGGATAGATGATCCAGACGTCAGCGACGAGTTGTGTGGACTTTTTGCGCCTATTAGCTACTTCTAATCGCGCAAACAAACTCTTCGCTGCACTCGCGACGCACTCGGTTGCGAGAGCGAACTCGCCTATTCACCACGTTATTACCAAATTTAATGCTCTTCTGGATGCATACCCTGAGTGTGCAGATGAATGGCAGGAAATATTGTCAGTACCTATGCATGAGGTTCTGCGAGCGAGAAGCATAACTGGTAGTGTCTATATTTAATGTAATTGGTGTAACCGTTCTAATTATAGTAAAACAATAAATAATAAAAGACGCGCCTAAATAATTTCAAAAATATTATGTAGGTACTGAGGTATGCTAATAACTTACTTGTTCAACTTCACTCGGTGCTAGGATATAACGTCTGTCCGCAGATAGTATAGGATTAGTGGTATTCAGTTCGGCCTGAAAATGAAGTATTGAATTTAAAAAATACAATAAAAATTAAAAATAACATTCAATATTATTTTCAATAAATAAAAAATGACTGCTATAGAAATGAAAAAATGGATACTGTTACATACATTTTAATATTAATAAAATGTATGTAACAGTATCCATTTTTTCAACAAAATAAAACTATTGTTATCTCGGATATTTATAATTATTATACATAGATACAATTTCGCAACGATATGTCATATAAGAACACAAATAAATATTCATCTACACACTTGGCGTGGGCGTAGTGACCCATTGCCCACAGCCTCGCACTTAAAGGCGTCGCAAGGCCTCTTTAGAGAAGGCAGAGGCATTTTCAAAGGAACCATCCAATGGAGTCATGCAAAGGGGCCCCGCTGATAGGAGTTTGCCCACTTCTACTTGGTCCGCTCTACGACACTTCATATTACCCCACATTTTCCCCGGTATTCAGTCGTCTACGTAAAAACAGTACAATGTGTGCTAATATAGGGCCTTATATTTAAAAAAAATGCAACAAAAATAAACAGCTACGTACCATAAGCTCACCAGAAACGAGAACCCTTCTAGTAAGGGTAGGGACATCGAACACATAGATACCAGGCTCACCCGCTACAGTAAATGTGAACTCCGTATCTGAAACCCCCGTCATAATTTAGTATTGAAAACAAGTTTGTGTGACTTGTTATCCCCATTTAAAAAATAATGATATATTGAAAAAAATATCTTCTTTTGCACAACTGATTGTTAAGTTGTATTCTCTCTTTTTTTAAATACTATATTTTCATAAAAAGCATATTAACAGACTAATTAAAGAATAAATATTAAAAATATTTTACCCGATATCCATGTGCCGAGAAAACCTCTTTGCGCGAACTGTCCACTTACAAATTCTTCTAAAGTAAAAGGATTCTGGGCAGATGCTGCCGCTATAAGCGCCAACCATATGCACCATGATAACGCCTACGCAAGCATTAAGAATATCAAAAGCATGAAAATAACCCTTAGACATGTAGAATATGTACATAATACTTAACTACGTTCATATATATTTCAATACTTATATAGTACCTATGTAACATGTAAGAAGTCTGTGCTAGATGTTCTAACATTACATCAGTTAAGTAGTATTTTATTTAAATTACGCCTAAGAATTACTGATCTCATTATATCACGCAAGTTATCATAATCCTTTCAACGAAGTACTGCGGGTAGGTCAGACTTAACGTAATTATGAAAAGTAGATAGGTATACCTATAGAATAACTAGTTGACCCGGCACACGTTGTTTTGGCATATAAAAATTTAAAAAAATGTTAAGGGTGGACAACCCTCATCACTTAGAGGTATGAAAAATAGATGTTAGCCGATTCTCAGACGTACTCAATATGCTCAAAAAATTTCATGAGAATCGGTCAAGCCGTTTCGGAGGAATACGGAAACTAACATTGTGACATGAGAATTTTATATATTAAAAGAATCAATGCTGTGTAGTCCAACAGATACGTTGTCACTAAAAATCTGTAACGATCTTTAATATTACTATACACCTACAAGGCCAATTATGGAATTACATTTACAGAGTAACATCTCTTAGATCTTGTCATGTATAATTATGCCTTAATAATTGCTACGTACAGACCAAAATAAAGAATAAGCTCAGATGCTTTAAAATTGATATTTAGGTAAATAATATTTTAATATAACATTGTACTTACCATATTTATATAACTTATTTATATATGCAGCGGTTGACGTTACAATCCGCCAACACAACTGCCTCAACACTACAATCACAAATAATCCTTATCCTTGCGATAAATAGATATCTCTAGATAAAGATAAGTCTTAAATTTTAAGACCATTTTAATAGGGCGATAACGATTAGAATTCCTTTATTTCATAAATTTTAGTGATTGACTGTTTTCTTATATTTTAAAGATAATTATTACGTATAGGTTACGTATACATAAATATGTATATGAAATGCAGTAATGAAGTAAATATAAATAATACAACAATCTCAAAATTAATAATTCATTTTCTACAAAACAAACTATTCTTATGAGGTACAGCGGTACATTTTGGCTATTAGATGGACACAGTAAGTGTCCATCTAATAGCCAAAATGTAGGTTAATCAGTAGCGTTACTAAAGGATGGCAAGTCGGCAAAATTCATGGGCACCCAGGCATAAGGGGCCCCCGGTCTATTTTCACTTCTATTTTTTCAATTAAACAGTAAGCAAATACAATATTTAAGAGGATTCATAAATTATAAATAATGTAAAAATAAACAACCATTATACCTGGGAAATGTTTATTGGACATCAAATTATTTCAATTATTACATTTATCAGACCATTTTCATATAAGAATCACATTGTGAAATTCTGAAATGACTTGCTTATTTTTAAAGTTTTTGTTTTCTACACTTTTATTTATAATATAAATCAATACGTGGATTTTGTATCTTTAACATTTTTTGTAATTCCTGTTTGAATTATCAATCTCGTCAAATCCTGTACCACATGATTCTCATGGAACAAAGAGCCTTCTCCATGTTTTCAATTTGATGCTCTCCAGCTAGTCCATTTCCATACTCTATACTACTGTATATTTTTCATAATTATTCTGAAACACCATCTTCACAATATGACGTCATCACGTTCAACTCTCGCCAAAGTCACTTCATATCATGACACAAATCTACAACTGCCTTTTTGATGTGACAGCCATTTCAACAATGACCAAATGGTTAACCAATCATTGTCAGCATCATCTGTCGTCCACTGCGGAGTGTCAGCATCGTCCCCTCGATGGACAGCGGCTGCATTACTCCAACGATGAATTAAATCATAGGATTTCCTCCAAGCCTGCCTTTCTATAACATTTTGTATAACATAAATTCATATATTCTTCTCTCATGTCGCTCTTCCCTAGAATCTTGAGAATGTCGTCGTAAACCTAACTAACAGCAAAATACAACTAAACAATTCTTCAGAAGAATGAATATTACTTGTGACAAAAATGGTATGGATTCTGAACCTGAAAAAAATGTCGGGATCCCGACGGAATATTAGCATTGAATGAGTTGTCAATGATGAAAATGAGTTTTATGTAATTATGTATGTAGCATGATGTGTTACTTATGTAAAATTAAGTGTGTTATGTTTGTAGTGTGCACGTGTGTATGAATGGACATGGGACGGACCATGCTAATGTCTGCGATGGGTGCGACGCAGCTCCTGCAAACGGCGCTCGTGCTCAGCCATATGCTGTCTTCTTTGCTCCTCTTTGACTGCAATCTAAAAAAAATAATTGACACCTATTAGTTTTATTAAACTTTCTTCATTTACTAAAATCATATGAAATCTTTATGCAAGTGCATATATTACTATTATAATTTTAGAAAAGCTATGTACAATTTTTTATATTGATAATATAATTACAATAGGACTTTTTTTCTTTACCGTCTCCGCAGACAATGGAAGCCAGTATATACATGGAGTGGCTTTTGTCTTTCGAAACAGATCATCTAAGAGTTTTGCTGGAGCCTCCTCTTCTTTTTTCTTAAATTTCTTTGCTGTAAATTAATAACAATTAGTTAAGTAAAAAAAAATCATCTGAAAAATCTTTATGAATCTTACATAAAGTTCTGTGCCTAATTAATATTATGAATAATATATTACCTGGCTCTGGGCTTCTTTCAGGAGTGCGGTGGCGCCTCTTGTCTTGTAGACGTTCATCTCTGTTCAGTTTATCCTTTTCTTTGCCCTTTTCATTTTTACCAACATCCCATTCACGCATTGCCATTTTTCTCTCCCATGGTTTCTCCTTAAATAAGAACAACATATATGGACAAATATTCAAGCAAGCAAATCTAATAGAAATAATGGTAGATATGCATAAACATGATTCGATTAACCATTTGCCTGCTAATATAGACTAATTGTATGCATCACTGTTCTCTATAAAACATTGAGTTGAAAGACTGATCTATCCTGTACTCACTAACTAGTGAGTATAGGATAGTAAATGATAAGTACAGGAAGTAATGAGTACTAAAACATTTTAATAACAATCTAATATGTCACAAGAACCAATATACCAAACCAAATTTTTACAATAGCTTTATATCTATTAGAGACACCACGGCTATTAAAGGTAGAATAAATATCGTCAGTGAAAAGGAAATAATGCCAAAATAGCATTTGTGGGAAATTAGGTTTGAAGTTTTTTTTTCACAAATAATCATGTCACCTTTTTTTGGTGGAATATTATTGTTGGGACTTTATAATATTCAACATGATCCCACCAAAAATAAAGGTCACATTTCCCTCAAATACGGGAGGTGGCACCACTGACTCACCTATTTTTAGCGTGAAGCAGTTCTTGCGTTTCAATGGAAGGGTATGGATGCCAGCTCACATTTATATGAGGCAACCATCTTAGTAATCAAAAGTAGCAATGCATCTGTGAGTAAATTTAGATAAAACCCTTGTGGTTTATGAAGTAATACTCACAGATGTCCATGGGCTTCAGTTTCCACTTACCATCGTGTGGACTGCATGCTTGTTTGTTCATCTCATAAAAAATTAGTAAAATGTATGTTACTTACCAGCTCACCTCGTTCTCTCTTCATGTCCTGCTCCCGAAGCCAATCCTCTACAGTACCAGGAATGGTGGAAGTCTGAGCACTGTCTGTCTCCTCATTAGCCTTTGCTTTGTCAAAATCATCTCTTGTTGAAAAGTCTACATGCAAAGTCTTCGGATTAGACACAGGCCATGTAACTCCATGTAAAGCATGTCTTGTTTCCACTGCTTGACTAAAAAAAATAATAGCATTATTTGTACAATTAATTTATATCCAAGCTCACTTCTAAAGTCTATGAAACCAGTAGTGTACAGTTTACCCTACTGTAGACATTATCATAATAAAGCAATTGTTGCCTTTTGGTGCAAGTATATGGTTGCCAGCTATCTATATGTGATGTGACCATTTCAATTATCGAGAGTAGCAATTCATCTGCATGTGATTGGCTTCAGAAAAAATAATCTTATCTTCATACAATTTGTTAAAGATGTTTATGTACGTCACTGATCACTAACCACCAAATAAAAACTAACTTTTGAACCCGATGCAAAAAACGGCATGTTGTATCAATTTACAATATATACAATCCAATCAGATATAGTTATTAATAAATAGGGCATTATTGTGTAAAAACTATTTTGAATAATGAAACTTACTCTTCTGTTTCATACTGAACGAAGCATTTAGATTTGATCCGATCAATCCAAAATCCACTCTCAACAATTCTTCCAGTTCTTTGAAGCAAATTTTTTAACTGTGGTAATGTGAAAGGTCTTACTAAATTAGTTATGAACAAGATGTTTGACTGCTTGTGTCTCGGTGGACTCGGTGGTCTTGCTATAATACTGTCATTGTCTTTAACTATAGATATTTTTCTATTAGACGAAAGATTTGCCTCCCTTATTTTAATATTTTCCTTATCTCTATCGTCATTTTCTTTTTTAATTACTTCTACACTTTCAGTATTGTCAATGACAATTTTAGGCAGAACTGGCCTTTCAAGTTTTTCAGTTACTTCTACTTTCCTATAATGCTTTTTCTCCTCAATGACTTCGTCAAATTCTGCTGGTTTTACATCTGGTATAATATCCTTCAAAACGTCTGTGGAGATTGTTATAGATTTTTGTGTAGTGATTCTACTAGGACGAGAGCCCCATCTTCTCTTCCTATTTGAATGAGATGTTGCTTGTCCATTGTGTACAGTTCCCTCTGGATTGGTTGGAGTTGTTTCTGAAGTAGTTTGTTTTTCCTCAATGTCTTTTGGTCCTTCCGGTTGCTTCTCTGTCTCTTTTGTAATTGAACTTACTATTTCCTTTTCGGGACTTTTAGTGCTCTCTACAACATTTGTTTTATTAGTAGTAACTTCCTTCACTCCTGCAGTATCTTTGCTCTCAGAATTAATGTTTTCTGTTTTGTCACCTGTAATACTTACCTCACTTTTGTCCATTTCTGTTCCACTTTCTTCCCCCTTAGATGGTTTTGGTGAATCTGGTGCGGTGTCCTCTGCTTGAGAGTCATTCATCCCAACATCAGACGGTTCACATCTGCTTTCATCAGCATGTATCTCCAATATTTCCGACTTTTCTCCAGACATACTCCGTTTCCGAGTACTACTCTCTTTCTCAGACAGACTATTTTGACTATCTTCTGTTTCAGATTTAGGCGAAGCAACAGTTGTATCAGCGTCAGAAGGTTTATCTTGTGACTCTGTTTTGCTTTCATCGTTCTTTGTTTCTTGGGTTGTTGGTGTTTCTGTTGTGGTGCTGGCACCTGTGTCACTTTGAGACTCCTGAGAAGGTTTAGTTTCCTCAGTGGTTGTAGACATTGGAGTATCGTCCGAAGTTACTTCTTGCTTCTGTGAACTTTGGCTTTCGTCTGACGCCTTCTCCTCCTGTTCTTTTTCGTTTTCTGGTTCATCCCCTTGACTATCTTGGTTCTTTTCAGGCTCAGACTCCTCCTTAGATTCGGTTGTCGAACGTTTAGAACGATGTCTGGTTTTTTTACGTTCGTCTGTTGGCTCCCCACTCGCAGACCGCGAATGTTTTCGTTTGCTACGCGGGGATCTATCGACCCGTTCGGGTGTAGAAGGCGGCCTGGTTAAACATATTTTTAATTTTTGAATCTCACCCACATCTCCCTCAGCCGCTTTAACCTGCCACACTTGATCGTTTGTTTCTTCTGGACTGTTTTCCTTCGCGGATGTTTGGGGCGGGTTTTCTTCGGCTACATTTTCGGGTACCGTTGGTTGCGCCGGCTTAGATTCATCTGCTGATTCGTTTTCAGAAGACGTAGATTGTTTTCTGCGCCTTGTTTTAGCCCTCTTCACCTTTTCAGGTTTATCTTTTTTCTCAGGAGACGCTTTCGTTGGTTTCTTACTAGCCGTACGTTCACTCTTACGACGCATCGTCACCTAAAAAATGTTTAGCACAATGTAAATACAAAATTAACTACGACGAAAATGTCTAAATATTTATATATCAATACTCAATTTACCAGTAAAATTAGAAAACAAGATTATCACATTAAATTCCACGCGCGTTTATAAATTTGGTTAGCTAAAAACTAACGAGAAGCGGCCATCTTGAAAGACTTGAAATGAATAATTAAAGATTTTTAATATGGCCGCCAATGTATACAAATATAATCTGTGGTTCAAGCTTCGTGACATCATTATTCATCTATGAGCACAAAATACTGTAAATTTTCTACATAGGTATTATTACATAAACAAATTTAATAAAATGAAACATCTTTCGCGTTGAGTAATTAAACGATTGTCTCTTTTTCGGTAATACGAAATTTTATAATATCGAAATAGAAAAATCCGCTGTAATAAAATATATTCCTAGTATAATAAATATATTCCCACACACATAAAGATATCCCCATAATAAATAAAAATAAATAGTAAAAATAGTGTAACTAAATATAAAGATATATTCAAATATGTCTCTGCTGTATTTATTTTTACAATGCAATATCTTTTTAAATCTGTATATCAAAATGACGTTCGCTTGCTTCTGTCAAAATTAAAAGATGATCTCCGCTTCGATAAATTCATCAATTTCCGAATTGATTCGTAATTTATTGTGATCTTAAAGTATTAAAGGTAAATAAAATTTGGTATAAGTTATAAAAAGCCGAAGTAACTTTTCTGTTGTGCTTAGTAATCGTTAAAGCATTTCTTTTGTTTCAGATATTATGGGCCTTTTATGTCATACTTATGGTTTGGAGGTCTATTTATGTGTAACTAAACGTGCGTTAGTGGCTAGAGACTGATAATGAGTTATATTTAACGATCATCAATCACATTATAAGAATGGGTAATCAGAACAGTTGTTGTTGTTACCAAAGTCCATCGCCCATTAGAAAAGACATCGTAAAGTTAGAAGACTATCTTCCGGAGGGTGAAGTGAGTTCGAATAACATACAACACATTAGCGAACGGGAACCCGACGATGGCGACATTGATCCGTCTCAAGATCCTATCGCAGGTACCATATTCATGGAAAGATCCAAAGCATCCATTGAAAACGGTATAACCAGAAAACGTAGTCAACACCAAATAGCTGATAACAAGCTGAAGAAAAGCAGTTCCTGTTCTACAATTTATTTAGACGATAGTACAGTGTCCCAACCTAACTTAAAAAATACTGTGAAGTGTGTTGCCTTGGCTATATACTACCATATAAAAAATAGAACTTCAGAACGCAGGATAGACATATTCGATGAGAAACTCCACCCTCTTGTGAAAGAAGGCGTCAGCGATGATTACGACAGGTATAATCCGGAACACAAGCAGATTTACAAGTTTGTAAGAACTTTATTTAATGCTGCTCAACTTACAGCAGAGTGTGCTATTATAACACTGGTATACTTAGAAAGACTTCTAATATGTGCTGAACTTGATATAGCTCCTTCTAACTGGAGGAGAATAGTTTTGGGTGCAATTTTACTGGCCAGTAAAGTTTGGGACGACCAAGCTGTCTGGAATGTAGACTACTGTCAGATATTGAAAGATATTACTGTCGAAGATATGAACGAGTTGGAGAGGCAATTTTTAGAAATGTTACAGTTCAACATTAATGTACCGTCGAGTGTTTATGCAAAATATTACTTTGACTTGCGTACCTTAGCTGAGGCAAACGACTTAGCATTCCCCAGTGAGCCTCTTAGTAAAGAACGGGCACAAAAACTTGAGGCAATGTCTAGGGTTATGGAGGATAAAATATCTGCTGAAATTGTCAAAAATGGAATCAAAAAGTGGTCAAGCTTGGACAATGTCAATTCGGGTGCTGGTATAAGGCGTAGTGTGGCCATATTGTCTTAATTAATAGTTGGCTCGAGCCAAATCGTGAATCCAAGCAGGAATGGCAAAAGTAATATTTGATAATTTTCCAATTGTATTTAGAAATTTGCACCAAATTAATTTGTAATTATTGGTACTACGCTTAAATGTTTTTATTCATTTGACTTGATAGTCCAATACCCTGTAATGATGTAACAGAGAACCAGGGACTTTTTCCATGATCATAAAATATGCAGTTTTCACTAAAGAAATAATATAATGGAGTGCATTATTTATTATTGAGGATGCTCAATTCAAGGCTACTCAGTTTTGGTAACAGTTTATAATGATGTATTGTTAAACTGAAAGACTTGTAAATGTGGTCCAATATTTTTTTGTATTCTACCTGTAATAACTAATTTGCGACTTAAATCTATTTCGAAATTGGCTTCAGTTTATTTTTACTTATTTTACTCGTAAGAAGCACTAATATTAATAGGTTGCTTCCAACTGCGCTTTTAGAGTATGATAAAATTAGTCCTCTAGAATGTGTAACTGCATTTTGACTGAAATAAGGATCTTGTGATTGTGGTATGAATGTTTAGTCAACAAATATAATTTTTTTAATTATTTTACTAAGTTTAATGCATTTAGGATTCTGACATAGTGTGTATATGAAATTATGCCAAATTATTTTGTAATCAAAACTAAGTATTATGAGAAATTGTTTTGTCAAAATTATTTCAATATAAGATACAAGAATGATTTCCAGTTTATTGGCAATACAATTTTATTTTGTTATTGATGTATAAAACAAGAGGAATTGATTGTATTTGATAATTTAACTATTTAGATTGTGATTAAGTTATACAATCCATACTTTATGTATCTTTAATGTAATTAAGCAAGAATAAACATTTTATATGAGACTTTCTATGCTGTATTTTATTCTATTTGAAATAACATAATAATATGAGTTAAACAATGTGTTGTTATTTTCCAAACCTTTTGTATAAACCAAATTTATAGACAACCCCACATTAATAAATCATTTATATATATGTATATCAATAAATCAATTTTATACAAAGGGGTAGGAAAAACAGTATGCATATTTAATATAGAGCCAAACCAGGGAACATTTAATATAATAAAAATCAATAGGTGTTTTCTAAAGGATTTAATATAACTAATTTTAGTTATTAGGCAAATTTACATAGTATATTTTTTATTATTAAAACAATCTATTATAAGGGTTTAAGATCTTTCAAATAAGCACTATAGTTTTCAAATATATCTACAACTTCACTCTTCTTATTTGTCTTTTCATCATATTCTGGTCCAACAGACCATAATGTTTCTAGATCGTAAGTCTGTCGAGCTTTGTCAGAGAAAATGTGCAGAGCTATATTTCCTGAAAGATGAAAAATAACAATACATATATAGCATAATATCTAGTGATTGTGGTATGAATGTTTAGTCAACAAATATAATACATTATATTTATATTGCATACTGACACTAACAATTACACAGGAAGGAAAATACAAATTCTGATGATTTTGTAAGACCATGACCTTTTCTTAGAAATCTTCAGTAACATTAAGTTATGACTACATAGTATAAAACAAAGTCACTTCACACTGTCTGTCCCTGTGTTTGCTTAGATCTTTAAAACTACGCTACCAATTTTAATGCAGTTTTCTTTAATAGATAGTGTGAATCAAAGGGAAGGTTTTTATGGTATTTATAATATAGTGGCGGGGCACTGGTGATTTTAGATTTTCTGACTTTTAGGCAGAACAAAGTTCGCCGAGTTAGCTAGTTATAAAAGCATAAGAAAATAACTATACCTAGATCTAATGCCATCCACTCATCTGATTCTTTGCCTTCAATTCTTGGTATGGCATCTGTTTTGGAGCATTTTCTTTTATAGACTTTTCTAACAAATTCAGCCAATGCCAAAATATGCCTTTTGCTACGACCACTTACAACACAAATGTATTCAACATAATTGATATCTCTAGAAACTGCAGCTACAAATATGTCCTTCGAATTCTCCCTTTGAAGTAAACTAACCATATCTTCTATTTCAAAAACACCATTTTTACCTCCTAAAAAAAGAAAACAGGGTTAAGTTCTTTGAATGTTAGGTACTATGTTATTTTGTGAGGTTGTGAAGCTTGCTCAACTGTTACTTTTGAATGGCTTATCGGTGTTTTAAAGCAATTAATGCAGTTTGATCACTGCCCTATCTTCACAACCCCTTCTCAAATCCGCTTTTAATCAGTGTGATAAGGAATGGAAAAAGAGTTGAAGTTTTATTACCAAATGTGGCTGCCATTATAGTTTCGACACATAACTTAAAAGTAATGCTAATATTTGCAGACGGGTACAGAAAGCATGCTGATTTAACTCTAAGTTACAGTCCTTCAGTTAAAAACAGATTCCAAACAATACTTCGATCTTTGATCATACATAAATAAATAAGAGTTATTAAGTATATTCATGTACTCTTATGCTTACTATTTAGATTAATTCCTTCGAATTCATCGCTTACAATGGAATATTTTTCTTCCTCGTAAATCTCATCAGCTGTATGCTCGATAACAGGCGAATTAGCTTCCGTTATCACTTGATATTTGCTACCTATTGCGGGGGAAGTAGAACTGTTTGGCTTTGAAGTGTATCTTGGATTTCTTATGCAAACTCCACAATGTATTTGCCGTGAATATAGAACATCATTGCTTCCTAATATTCTAGGTTTGTATAGACAACGTAATACTATGTTTCGTAACATGGTTTTATACAGCTATATTTATTAGTAAACAATTTAAATAGGTAATACAAAATTCATGAAATAAAAACTACATACACTTCAACCAAATTTATTAAACGTCATAATGACATATGACATTAGACAATTTTGATTTTTGACCATGAATTGATATGACATGAGTGGATGTGACATGTTGTGTTAGACAAAGGATTGTAATGGATCGAGTTGAGAATATAGTGATAAATACAAAGTTTATAGTTTATGTTTAAAAAATAGTGCATAGTATTTATTTCAGGCCGGGTCTAGAATCATGCCACCTCGATCGGATTTTTGACTATGTGGGAACGCTAGACGGGGTCAAGGCGACCCTAATATATTTTTTGCCGGAAATAATAAATATTTTTTTTTACACCCCACACATCGTCTTAATTACATCCCTTAGTGAAAATATTTAATATATAAAATTCTTTTGTCACAGTTTTAGAAATTATACTCCTCCGAAACGGCTTGACAGCTATTGATAAATTTTTATATGTGCATTCAGTAGGTATGAGAATAGGTCCGTCCCTGTAGCCTCGGGGTCAGAATAGGGCTACGGTATCCCCTGCCTGTCGTAAGAGGCGACTAAAAGGGGCTTCCGGGGTTGCAGACGGCTAGAGTGGGAGCTCGAACCGTTCGGTCAGGCAATCCCGGGAAGGACGTCGTATGTGTGGTCGCATACCGTCGTAAAGACTAGACGGAGCGGTGGGCCCAGCCGCCCATCTGGGAGGAGCCCGATGGGGCAGCGCGCTCGGAGGATTCCGGTATAAGTCGTTTCGAGATCCCGGAGTCCTCCTTTTCAGCGCCGAGGACGGCCACCGGGGGGGTTTTAGTGCGGTAAAACTCCCACATAACCCTGCGTCGCTCCCACGACGTCGGGTACCTTTGGAAGGTTCCCCCTCGAAAACAAAAAAAAAGGTATGAGAATAGGTCAACAACTATTTTTTACACCCCTAAGTATTATTAGGGTGGTTCACCCCATTTTTTTATATTTTAGACTAATTTTTTTTGGATAAATTTTATGGTGTGAAATTAAAAAATACATTTAGTCCTAAATTTTTACTCTCCTGCCACCAACCTTTATTTTTTAATAGCATTTTATATTCTATAAACCACATTGGATAGTTGATCATTGGGGTCCCGTTGTGTGAAATTCTTCCACTTGGGAGCAGCATAATAGCAAGTCAGTAGGTCTGAGAAGAGTTTTACCCTAAATTGGCCAGTCGGCCGCATCGATTGATCGCGCGTGCATCCGCTACCTTTGACTTGCATCGAAACGCACTGGCGTCGCCGCCCTGCTATTTCTTTCCGTATTTCGCGTTCTGAAGTGAACGTAACGAAATGTAGCGAATGTAGCGTAACGGTACAATGTAATGTGTTGTCGTCCGCACTTCACATTGTTATAATATTGTAGAAAATAATAAGTCTCTCATTTGACTTATAATTGGAGAGGGTATGTGAGGTGGGGATGACAACATGGCAGCGCCGGACTTCGGTGAGAGCGGCATTCTGATTCGAACCCTCAACGAGGACACACGATTATAGTGGCAATATATATTATAAACTTTGCTAGTGCTGATTAATATTAAGTATAAATTAGAAATACTGTTACTGTTACTTTGTATATGTAGTGTACTTATACCAATTAAACTAAGATAGAACTACCGTCCACGGAGTTTTCTTTATATCAGAAGTGTTGGCAACGGAACCACGCAATGCCGAAAAACCGTAAGCGCAGGTCATATTCTTCTTCGTCAAGTTCTAGCAGCTCGACATCATCGAGTTCAAGCACGGACAATGGTCGAAAAAGGAAATCAAAGCGTGCTCGACGCAGGATAAAAACTGTAAGTCAGAACATTATTTTATCGTCTGTAATACCCGAATTTGATCCGCTAGTAGACGATATACAAATGTGGGTAAATGTTGTTGATGCAAACGCAAAAACTTTTGGATGGAAAAATCATGTTATAAAATTTCAAGCATTACAAAAATTACGTAACACCGCAAAAACCTGGTACGATTCATTGCAAAAGAATAATACTAGATGGACTGCGTGGAAATGGAAAGATTGGCGTAGAGAACTGTTAGACACGTTTGAAACAAAGCGCAATATGTTTTCAATGCTTACTGAAATGATGCAGATGAAACCTAATCAAGGACAATCACTATATGAATTTTATTTTCAACAAAAAAGTAGGATAGATAGATTACGTCTAGCATTTTCGGAACAGGATATCATTTCAATTATTGTAGGATCGATTGGTGATAAAAATATTAGTACAGCTGCAGATGCTGGCAGTTTTCGATACTGCGAGGAATTGGCTTCATTTTTACATAATAAAACTTTTAATTCAACTGACGCGATAGTACATTCGAAAAATAATACAAATTTTGTAAACAAACAGCATCCTTCTCGGTTTTCTAACAGCAATAACATTGATAGTAAAAAGAGTGATTTAAATAATACAGATTCGGGTTTAACGGAAGCTTCTACTTCGAAAATTAGATGTTTTTCCTGTGGAGAAGTAGGTCATAAAAGAAACCAATGTAAACAAAAAGACATTTTGAAATGCAATTATTGTGGTAAATCTGGTCATTTGGAGATAGTTTGTCGATCGAAAAGTAAAACAAAAGTCGAGAAGGAAGCTGAAGTTAAGGTTATAAATACAACGAATGTTAAAGAGAAGTATTTTAAGGACATTACTTTAAATAATCAGAAATGTCAGGCTTTTATAGATATGGGTAGTGATTGTTCGTTAATTACGTCAGAAATTGTATGTAAATTAGATTTAACTTCATTTTCGTTAAAGCCTCCTGTTACGTTAACTGGTTTTACGAAGGAGTCTTGTACGATAGTAACCAATGCAGTAACAGCTCTTCTTAAAGTAGATAGTGTAGAAATGAATACTACATTTTATATAACTGATTCTTTAATAGGCTGCAAGATTTTGATAGGTCGTAATTTTACAGAATGCAGAAATATAATGTATACAAGAATAGGGGATACCTTGCTTTTTAAATCGGTTTTAGAAGAACAAGTTTTATCAATAGAATCAGGTATGTTTCATTGTAATTCTAAAGAGTATATTTCGGTACTACATAATATTTTTTCCAAATACCCGCAGACTATATCCGACGATTTAAATACTTTAGGCAAAACTTCTTGCATTGAATTAGATATTGAATTGACTACAAATAAGCCTGTTTCACGTAGACCGTATCGAATGGCTGAGTCTGAAAAGAAGGCAACGAGAGAAATTGTAGAAGAGTTGTTAAGAAATGGTATTATTCGCGAAAGTAATTCACCATATGCCAGTCCTGTTATTTTAGTAGGTAAGCCTAATGGACAAAAGCGATTGTGTATTGATTATCGCGATCTAAATAAAATTACGATTAAAGAAAAATATCCTATGCCTTTAGTTGAAGATTTGATTGATAGATTAAATAATTGTAAATATTATACGTCTTTGGATTTAAAAAGTGGGTATTATCAGATTCCCGTACTATACCTAAAACGGCATTTATTACCGCAGATGGTCATTTTGAATTTGTCAGGATGCCGTTTGGTCTCTGTAATGGACCATCTGTGTTTCAAAAATTAATGAACAACGTGTTGGGTAAACTTAGATTTGATCGCGTAATATGTTATATGGATGACTTGCTTATTGCAACAGAATCTATAGAAGAAAATATAGAATGTTTAGAAGCAGTTTTAAAGATATTGCAAGATAATGGATTAACTATTAATTTAGAAAAATGTAGTTTTTTTGAGTCGTCTGTATCATTTTTAGGGTATGAAATTTCTTTAGAAGGTATTCGACCGGGACAAAAGAAGTTAGAAGCAATAAAAGGTTACCCAACACCCAAAAACGTTCATCACGTGAGACAATTTTTAGGTCTAATTAATTATTTCAGAAAATTTATAAAAAATTGTGCTGTTTTAAGTAAACCACTTACAAAGTTATTAAAAAAGGATTCCACATGGGAATGGGGGTCAAAGCAAATAGAAGCCTTCGAAATATTAAAGAAAGAACTGATGCTTTCGTCACTCTCAATTTTTGATCCTAATCTGCCAGTCATTTTATATACCGATGCTAGCCGTGATGGAATTGGGTGTATATTAGTACAGGTTACAGAAAGTGGGGAAAAACCGGTGCATTTTTATAGCAGACAAACTAGTGAAGAAGAAAAAAAATATCACTCATTTGAATTAGAATTTCTAGCAATTACTGAAGGCTTAGATAAATTTAGGCACTACCTGTTGGGAATTGTATTCAAAATTATTACCGACTGTAATGCTGTTAAATATTCTATACAAAAACAAGCAGTCAATCCCCGTACAGCCCGATGGGTTTTTCTTACCCAAGAATTTACTTTTGACATTGCACATAGATCTGGGTCACAAATGCAGCATGTCGATGCTCTCAGTAGGAATCCCGTGCAAAAGACTCCATGTGAATCTAATGAAACTGTAATGACTATAACTGAATCAGATTGGTTATTATCTGTACAGCTCCAAGATGGTAGCATAGCTGGTATTAAAACTGTATTAGAGTCAGGTGAAGCCGAAGCGAACAAAAACATATTTAATGAATATGAATTATTAGGTAATAAGGTTTATCGTAGGACAGAGTTTGGAAGACGTTGGTTGGTACCGAAACAATGTATCTGGCAAATTATAAAAATTAATCACGATGATGTTGGTCATTTCGCGCTAGACAAAACATTAGAGAGAATAAGAGATAAATACTGGTTTCCACATATGAGAAGAATTGTAAAAAAAAATATTAATAATTGTATAAATTGCATATATTACAAAAATATTCATGGAAGAAAGCCAGGTAAATTGTTTCCGATACCAAAATATGCGAGACCCTTTCACACATTGCATTTAGATCATTTGGGGCCGTTTGTTAAAACCACTCAAAAGAATACTCACCTTCTTGTCGTAGTTGATTCATTTACAAAATTTGTTTTTATCTGTCCAGTTAGAAATACCAAGAGTAAAGTAGTAGTTAATGAGTTAGATAAAATTTTTAAAGTATTTGGTAACCCTAAAAGATTGATATGTGATGCAGGGACCGCTTTCACTTCAAATTTGTTTGAGACCTTTTGTAAAGAAAGAAATATAAGGCAGCATGTAATTGCCACTGCTATGCCGCGCTCCAATGGCCAAGTAGAACGATACAACCAGACTATCCTCGAAGCACTCCGTAGCCTAGGAGCAGACACTGAGTGCAACAAATGGGACTTACATATTGCAAATATCCAACAAGGTATTAATTCAACCATAAATAAGACTACGTCTGCAGTCCCAAGTGAAGTATTTTTTGGTTACCGTCTGCGCATGAATACAGACAAAATAGATGAAGATCTGGAAAACATTACTGACGTTACAGCATTAAGAAGTAAAGTTGATTTGAAAATAAAAGAAAATGCAGAAAAACAAAAACAAGCATTCGATCAGAAGAGGAAAGAGGCGCCAATCTACAACGTGGGAGACTTGGTCGTGGTAAAAGTCCCTAGTCAGTTTAACGATGGACAAAGCAAAAAACTAATGCCTCTTTTCAAAGGACCTTTTCAGATTACAGAAAAGTTAGGTCACGATCGATACAAAATCAAGGATATGCGAGGTGCAGAGCGATCTTCTAAAAACTATGAAGGGATCACTTGTGTGGAAAACATGAAACCTTGGATTAAAATTGCAGATATGGGTATTGATGAATAGGCAAAGTGGACGGCCGGATGTTGTCATCAGTATAAATACAGGTATCACTATGACCTTATTCTTATTTATTTTTGAAGTATGGTTGTTTAGTGCAAGTGCCTCGAACAGTGAAACATTCACGGATGTCTAAAAGGGATTAACTTGATAATGCATACAGTAGAGTTGGCCTAAGGCATCGTCTACTGTAGCTGGTATATCAAGCTGAAATGCTGGCCGTCGATGGAATAGCATACCTCGTGACATTAAATGAATGTAGCACTTATTAGAGTTTGCTTAAGCCTTGTCATTACCAGCCGTCGATGGAATGGTGAATACATATTTGCAAAAACTAAAGAGTCATACTTTCAAGTTTGTTGGCCGCCGATTGAATAATAGACTTGATTGTTATGGCTTAGGTACAATTAGTATATACTTAGACATATATATATTTTCTAATACATGTTTCTTGTTCTCAGCAATTGCACCAGACTAAAACACATTCGAGGACAAATGTGTATGCAGGAGGGCCGGATGTTGTCGTCCGCACTTCACATTGTTATAATATTGTAGAAAATAATAAGTCTCTCATTTGACTTATAATTGGAGAGGGTATGTGAGGTGGGGATGACAACATGGCAGCGCCGGACTTCGGTGAGAGCGGCATTCTGATTCGAACCCTCAACGAGGACACACGATTATAGTGGCAATATATATTATAAACTTTGCTAGTGCTGATTAATATTAAGTATAAATTAGAAATACTGTTACTGTTACTTTGTATATGTAGTGTACTTATACCAATTAAACTAAGATAGAACTACCGTCCACGGAGTTTTCTTTATAAATGTAAGACTACAATGAAGTTTAACCTACAATGTAACGTAACGTAACACCGTAATTTAACGTTACAAAGTATCTTAACTTTACAATGTAACCTAACGTAACACCATAACGCAACGTTACAATGTAACGCAACGTAACACCGTAACGTAACGTTTCAATTACAACAAAACACAGCAACGCCATAATACGTAACGTAAAACCGTAACGTGACGCCACTCACCGTGCGCCAGCGGCAGTCGCAGCAGCGCGACCGAATTCCCTCTTTCTTCCCGAACTTCGTTCATAACTGCTGTCCCGCTATCTTTTTTTCCCAATTATCTGTTTATTGTTTTTTTTTTCAAAATGTATTTAAAACATTGCAGTCGGCAGAACTTCCTATTACGTTGCTCCCAAGCGGAGGAATTTTGTAAAACAGGGCCCTATTAAGGATCTACCGGTATTATTTTTCGCCCCGTAAACAGCACGGAGTAGGGATAAGAGTGTTCTCCAGTCCCTCTTGCAATAAACTGTATCTTACTTCATATTGTTTTCGGGAAAATTTCGGCCAATAATATTGTTTGTATTGTACGTCAGTCGCAGTGACGTTTACAGTCATTAATTTAGCATTTTCGTGTAATTCTCAATCTACTTAATTATATACAGGATCGTCGTTTTAGTTCAACCATTTATAACTCAAGAACGTCTGGATTAATTTTTATCCTTGTTGTGTGTTTGCATTTATAGTCGTCAGGAATAGGGTAACGTGTGTTAAAATAAAATAAAATAAAATAAAAGATAAATCTAAATAATATATTTCTGAACTGATTTCATTTTATTTATTTATTAAGGAATTTCATTACGAACCCTTCTATTTCGGACTTGGGTGTGGTGGATTATTTAACTCTGAATTATGAGGTGGAAACCACAATCACTCCTACTGTTTTTTAGATAATTTAGGTTAACTCAGCTTCTGCCGATCCAATTCTCAACAAACTTACAATTCAGATCACAAATCTAGAACGTAATGATATTTTGAAAAAATTAACCTTCGACTCCTCGCCGCTGATGATGCAGACGTATTTGAACCTTAAACCATAGTAATAGGATTAAAGGCAATCTAATCTTTCTTTGGCGAAACGAAGTTCGCCGGGTCAGCTATAATTTAATTTATTTAGTTTCAATAGGTTTATTATTGCTTGCTAAATTCATTCAGTTTCAGTGGACTGTAGAAGAATGCATGACAAATACATCCTTTAAACCTAATTTATGAATTATACCAAAAAATAACATATTTAAATAATCGGACATATAATTGAGTATTAACGTATCATGCTATGTCATTTTTCTAAGAATCCCTTCGGTTATCGAGTGACGCATTGCATGCATCTGTCTGTAGTGTTCATAACATGCTCCAATGATTTGTATGATAATTCACGATACTGCATAGAATTAGAAAAGTTTCAATGGCATTTGCCTACCCGCACCACGGAACCAAACGTACTTATTTAATACAATAATAAGTCTATGTTTATTTTTAACAGAACTTACTGCATCGTTAAAACCGTTTAACAAAGTTCAACAGAAATATTATTATGTATAATTTACTTGTTTCTAAAATTTATTGCAGGGTAGATAATAAATAAGAAGTCTATCAAATTCAATACCGAAAGAAATTTTACACTCCATGGCAAAAGCGCAAAGGCACAAAAATTTACTACAAAAGAATCGTTTAATATGAATGTACTACAGGTAGGTTTATCAGTTCGTGCTAACATTTACTATCTTATCATTAAAATCAATGGACGTGTGAGCAGTATAGTATGACTTGCTTTGTCCACTCATTTGTTTGAAACACATTGGACATTCATATGTTTTGCAACAATAATTAATCCTCTGTTAATATATATTTTTTGTTTTAAATCGGATCTTCTTCGTTTCTACTTGTGTGAGTGTAAATAAAAACGAAAAAAGTATGTTAAGTGATAAATAAAGAGATAAAGCATGGTAACGTTTGATAACAAAAATGCCGTTCTCTGAATCGAAATAGCGAAATAAAAACATGGTAGTATGTGAATTGGATAACGAAGTGTCCGGAGAAGTATTAGGATGGAAACTTCCCGCTTGGCAGGCTCTGTTACTCCACCGAGTATTGCCCTCTTGCGGAGGACTGGTCATATATATAACGGTGATATGTTTTGACTTAGCCGTTATTTATGGTCATTATCAGAGTGGCGCAGACGGGTGAGTATCTCAATTATTGACTTTGTATTTTGTAGAACAGTTCATCTATCACAATAGTAAATATTACTTAAAAATCCGTTTTAGGTTTGTGGTCTATAAAAGATACACTTGTCCAGGGATAATGGAACAATTACCTAAATATCTTAGACAATAACTTATTTTGGGTTTCACTTCTAAGTTACAAAATGAATGCAGTTGGTAACAAAGTACCAATATTTATATGACCCATACCTTTTTTGGTTTCGATAAGGAACCACGAGTGAGTGCGACGCCAGGTTATTTGAGTTTTTTTTAACAAATAAACCCCCCCCAGTAACCGTCCTCAGCGTTGCGAAGAGAACTTCAATGGAACGCAACCGAAGTCCTCTAAGTGAGTTGCCTCTTCGGGCGCAGCCTAGGTTGTTCTCGAGGGGAAAACCTTCAGGGTTACAGGCAGGGTTATGTGGGATTTTTACCGCACCAAAACCCCCCTGGTGGCTGTCCTCGGCGCTATAAAGATGAATCCAGGATCTCCAAAGGAACGCAACCGGCATGCTCTTAAGCACTTTGCCCCATCAGGCTCCTCCCAGATGGGCGGCTGGGCCCACCCCACCGTCTAGGCTTTACGACGGTATGCGACCATACATCCGCCGTCCTTCCCGGGATCGTCTGACCGAACGGTTCGAGCTCCCACTCTAGCCGCCCGCAATCCCGGAAGCCCCTTTTAGTCGCCTCTTACGACAGGCAGGGGATGTCGTAGCCCTATTCTGATCCCGGAACTACAGAGACGAACATAACAGGCCTACATCAAAGTTTAATTATATACGTATATCTACACCTACATATTTTGTAACAGTTTATTTACTATGAGATTTATATACTGTATATCGGTACAATTTATATGTAATGCTTTTTTGCAAAGAGTCCTGATGGTTAGTGTTCACTTTCGCCCATGGATACCTGTTGGTAACTTCATACTAGAACATCAGCATAGGTTTTAGGTTTTATTTAAAGTCAATCACAGATGCGTTCCTACTCCCGAAGATAGATGGTTGCTTCTTATAAGAGTTAGCTGGCGACTGCAAGCTTCCACCGAAACGCATGAAATGCTTCATGCTGGACATAACTGATATAGATACCTCATACTCAAGTGAGTACAAAAAGTTTTTTTCTTTCTTGGCAGATTAACAGCTTTCTGTACAATATTGATGGTGTTGCCAGCAATAATATGCATGATATTTACGTTCGCCAGTCCACCTCCTGGATTGCAAACAGACCTCACTGCCTTTACAGTAGAAGTAGAGCGAAGTGATATAAAATGGATATTCATGCAAATCGCCAACACGATTTTCTTTCCTATCGCTGCGATTGGCAGGTTAGTTCAATGAAGAAATTAAATATACATTATTTAGGCGTGGCGCATATACCTATAGTATTTTTAATCAAATAACTATTTAATTGAAATGACAAAATATGTGCTAGGCCTTACTTAAATTTATATTGACATAGAAAAAATCAGGTTTCTGGAAGTTTTTTTTTTAAATAATACACTTATTTAATTTACATTTAAACTATAGTCCTAAATAAGCCACATTATTTCGTTAACATTGGACTAGTTAAAATTAACCCTTAATCATTTTCTTTCTAAGCTCTTTACATTCGCAAAAAGTTATGAATATTACTTTACAGTGTAAAACTAATGTAATCTCTTGAAATTTTCAGATATTGTTACTTAATCTTCTGGTGGATAGAGGCAGTTTTTGCGTCTCGTGCGGATGACCAGGAACGTGTTGATGAGGCGATAACGAACGCCCGGGCACCGTCACCACTAGAACTGTATCTATTCTTACAGTCATTCATTCACTCGGCTCCAAACACTATTGTAAATTTACTAGACATGATGGCGGGATATTCCAATCCGGACTATGAGAAAAGTAATTATAGATAAGCATACTTTACAATTTAACATGTAGCATTCATATGCTCCATGTAGACCACTGGGACTTTTACCCCGAACTCTGTATATTTCATAATTTACAGGGTTCCAGGTATCCTTTGGACATATAAAATAATTGAGATTTTTTATGGTATGTTACATTTGTTCATAATAGCTTTGTGTTACTTTTCAGTGGTTTTACAGGCGGTGTCTTTAGTTGCGTCGTCGTTACGAATGGCAAGCACAGCTACTATGTACAGAAGATTTGAAAGAGAAAAAATATGCGGACGCAGATACCCGTGGAACACCAATGTAGCCGAAGATGAGGATAACGAGAATAATGAAAATGTTGAAAACAACAAGGAAACGAACAACGAAGAACCTCTATACGAACCAGTTCTCAAAAGACGATCTACTTCTTCACAAATATCTTCCGACAGTAGACAGTTCGTCAACAGTGATTTAATACAATTTTCGCCAAGAAGTTCAGAAAAATATCCCTACACATTTGATAACATTGATTCCGACACAGATTCCAGCTCTGATTATCTGCCGCCAGTGACTCGACGGGATCTAGATTCAATTGACGAAGAAGACGAAAACGGAAAACCTTTAACAATAATAGATAGAGTCGCACCTCGACGACGTGATACTCAATATACCATACAACAAGTAGACATACCACCTCCGCCTCTTATGCCGGCACCTCGACCAGGCTCTTTAGCGGTATGGGCGGAAAAAATGGTGGAGAATGCAGAATCCATTCCTACTTGGTTGTCTGCTCCCCCAAGGCGGAAACACTGGGAGGTAATTCCAGACGAACCCGACATTCCGCGAAGGGTTCCCAGATCCCGGATTCGAGGTCTTGAACCCCAGGATATAACAGCCGCCTTAGTCCAATTTCTAGGATGGTACTCATTTTTTGTAGCCCGATTGCTCTCTATTGCAGCATTTATTGATTTCTTTCCTTACTTAGCAATAATACTACTATTCTGCCATTACCAGATAATGTTACTTTTCTTGATAGTTCCACAAGCTAGTACAGTGAGAAGAGCGTTCTATTTATTCTTAGCATTTATATATTTATTTTGTCTGATGGAGTTCAAGATTCGTTTCCGTCATGTCCGCGTGTGGCATGTGTTTTGGATTATAGTGTGTACTGTTGAGATTATTGTATTCATCGGTTTATGGTCAAGTATTGATAATAACTTGCATAATTGGTGGAAGCAGTACGTCGTTCTGTTGACATTTGGAAGTCTTTTGTTTAGTTATATGTTATTGCTTGTGTACTTTGTGATGTTGCAACCTCGAGAAAAAGTTGTAAAATTAAAGAAAAAATATATAAAAAACATTGATATTAAAAATACTATTGTATAGCCACCACTTTTTTATTGTTCAGTAAATAAGATCTATCATTATTGAGCACTGTTATTTCGTTATTTAATAATAATATTTGAGTATAAGTAATTTGATATCTTTTTAATACCATACATCACCTCTCTAGATTAGCCTTCTCTCTTATAGCTGCAAGACAACTAGGCAAATATATAGACGTATATTACTAGAAAAAATATACTTATAACGTAACTATTTTCTGACGTCACATAGGAATGGTGACGACACTGTTGATGTAAGTTTGTAATGTAGATTGTTAGTCTGAGTCAGAGTTTTAAATCCTCGCACTACGATTTTTTCGAAGTTATTTGTGTATTAGAAATTATTCAACATTTGCTACTACTACAACAAACTAAAAGTAATGAAAATAGTGCAAGTAAACTTGACCAACGTGGTTCATTTGATCCTCGTGGCGGTAAGTGGTCACTTTCACCCATAGACATCTATAAGCAACTCGATGTACTTATACCAAATGCGTTGCTACTTACTACGATCAAAAAGATAGCCTCATTGAGTGAGCATCCCCACCCATTTACCGAAACACAACTGTTTTATGCTAGAAATAGGCTTGGTAATACTGCCAACTGTATATATGTGTGCTGTATATATGTAACTGTATATATGTATACTGTATGTAACTGTATACTGTATGATTTGACCGAGGAAGGGCAACTACTATACAGGAGTTGCCCTACTATACAGTAGTTGCCCTACAGTACTGTCTCTAAAACTCTCCAGTAAAAGAGGTTTAGAGTAGTTAGGCAGTAATTGGTTGACGAAAGGTGGATGGTCTTCCACTACATAGATTTGATAGATTCTATCTTTTGAGGTCATCTTACGTCTGGACGACGTGAATCAACTGAGCTGAAAGTATTTCTTGAAATGTGGCTAAAGAAAGATATAAATTTAACAATGTTCACGAGTGGTAAAGATTTTGTGCGTTGTTTGTTTACGTCCTCGAAAAGAACCTGCTGCAAGTATTGCACAAGAATTTCTTTTCAAACATGTCTAGAAGAGTGAAGCCCATACGATTTGTTTTACACTTCTTGAATTAGGGAGTCCCCATATTCATTCTTGGTATGCATATGTCTCCTCCAGTACAAATACTGATTCAAGTACTAGTCCGAAACTATAGTACATATTAAAATAACCTAACATCACTTTATACTCTTACAGCCCCACACTAGGATTTTCTCTTGTGTCGTAAATGCGAATATACAAGCACCCTGCCCCACAGTAAAAATCAAAATTCATCATTCAGATACCTGCCTAGCTGGGAATCGAACCCAAAACTCACTGCGCGTCAGACGGGTATGGTGAACGTTCCGCCACGCGGGTGGTCAAATAGATGGTCGTATTTGTAAAACTTCATGCACGACGTACCGTGAACACGTAAGAAATTATTTTACTCCACGTAACACATTGATTGTATTACCAATCATTACTAAGAACTGAAATTTCATTGTTCCGCGGGTAACTCAGGTATGAAGTGAATAGCCACTTTATCGTGCTATAGTCGGTAGAACGTAAACAGGGTATTTCCCTACGTCATCATCAGAAGTCAAGTCGATGGAAATCATAGTCATTGAAGCTTATATGAGTAATTCTTTGACCAGGACTATGTCTTTTTTTATCTAACTGAAGTAGCAAACGAGCATGCAGTCCACCTGATGGTAAGTGGCCACTGCCGCCCATGGACATCTGTAATCGACTTCATACAGAACATGGGTCCCATCTGAAATCAATCACATATGCGGTGGTACTCCCGAGGACTATGATGGTCGCCTCATGTGAAAGTGTGCCGGCAACCACACCCCTCCATCGAAATGCAAGAAATGCTTCACGCTAGAAATAGGTGTGGCGGTGGTACGTCCCCGGTCAAACTGCACTGGTTCTAGCACCTTGAAAATGTCTGTTATTTACATCTATTACATTGAATCGTATTACTTCTACCATAAATGCTTACATTTAGTAAGCCTCAGCGATTGGACATTGATAAACACAAGGACTCCCATAGCAGACACCGTAAGAGGTGTATGCCGTAATACACCAATAGCAACAAACATAATGCTTTGTTACTTCAAAGAAAATGTTACGTGTTTCCTCTAGCGGGTGATTGAAGTGTTCCTTTTGGTCGTTAATGCAGCTGCATATTCTTTGGTTTTTTGCTTTTATTTCGATACATTAAAGAGATAATAAAAAAAAACAATTGTTTCAGAAATTTGCGATAATCCGCCCTTGGTTTTGATAAGATATAAATGAGCATGACTTATTTGACAATATTTAATGCAGAGAAAATTCGAGTTTTCGCTTTCTCCATTTAAATATTTATTTACATACAGATATTGTTTGCGACAAACAGTCTTTGAGAAATGAAATACAAAACGTTAATAATTACGACCTCTACATAATTAAAACATCTCGTAGACGCGGAATATACGCTACGAGTTTACAGAGCTTATTATTCAAGAACATCCAATAATGAAGTTCATATTATATCTATAGCCATCGATATGCGCTGGTTGAAGGGTTAAGGAACATTTGGCAAACTAAATGATTTCATGACGAAACGTTAAGCTTTTGAAAATTAATTTTACCTCGTAAAATCTTATATGAATAAACATAATGCTTTTAAAAATAAATTATAATTTTAGCCGTAGGTACACTTTATTTAAATAAATACAGTCTTTCAGGCATCGTGACGGAACAGATTAACATAAATAAAAAAAAACATACACCGGAACATCCCATTACTCATTTTTGCCAGTTGGTTAATAAATACCCACTTTATAAAAATACATCACATTTAGTCAAAATAATAGAGCTTAAAATAAATAGAGCCGGCACAAGACAATATAAATAATACATTGTCTTTTCAATATAACATACCATTCACACAATAATAAAAAAAATCTTAAATGTATCAATATATAATATACACGCAAAAATACACCAAAATGAATATTATGGTACAGCTGTAAAATGTTGTCGACCCCTGGCCCAGTGGATCATGTCAGGTCAGCAGCCGCTATACGAACCTCTTTGTATCGGACGCCTCACAGCCGCCATTCATTACGACTCGAGATCACAATTTTTTGCTACTCGGATTATTAGTATCAAGATAGAGATCATCGATCAACTCATCCACTCGCCACGTTACTCGAACAAACGTTTGTAGGTACTTAATTAGATTTATACGGCAATTATTTGATAGTAATAATTACAATTGATCTTTTCTCATAATAGAACTACATTTGTTGTAACATGTAATATTCCTATACATATTAGTGAAAGTGAAAATCAATTGAATTGATTATTTAGTTCCAATATATATTTTAAAGTAGAATATAAAAGGAAGCAAACAAACAAGGCTTTAATACCTATATAATAATTATTAAATGAGGATTTGAACTGTAAAGAACAACAAAAAGATTACACGATAGGGTTTCTGTTTACGATATCAACTAAGAACTGTCTCTAACGCAAACTTAGGTTTAACATAATTAAAAGTGATCAAATTGCATTGGAGCAGCGTGGTGGAGATTGCTTCAGGGCACGAAAAGTTGTGGAGAGATCTATGTTCAGCAGAAGGATATATTGTTGTTTTTATACCGCTGTTAAGTATTGAACCCTAATTAAATTCTGCAAAATTGGTGCCTAATGAATTACTCCGTTAACTTATAACTCATGATTTGTTTCAATAACTTAGAATATATTGTATCATTTCGATATAGGTTGATGACCCGCGTGGCTTCACGGGTTCGATTCCCAGCCAGACAGGCATCTTAATGATGAGTTTAAATTTTTGTTCTGGGTCTGGGTGTTTGTGTATTCGTCTTTGTGTGTGTCCATTGCACCCACGACACAGGAGAAAACCCTACTGTGGGGCTATGAGTGTAGAAAGCGTTTTAATTTTTTTAAGGTATAGTATATTTTCTCTCACTCAGGATACAAAACTTCAGCACATTACAAATATGTATATGTCTACTGTGACTTCAGTGGGTGTGCGGTACGATTGATGATTATTTTTTGCTAATTTACCGTGCGCTCGATGGAAGTCCGGAGATGAGTGGCCGTAATTACGATCAGACGCCATTGCAATTCTTGTACAAAACGTGTACGTGTTGTTATTATCTCAGATGAAATTGAATAATCACAACGGGCACTTTGTGGTCGTTCGTCGTAAGGTCTAGATATTTATCTATCAGATATTTTATGTTGGGCATTTTAAAATAATCGTATAATACCTACAGGGTGGTACTATGCCCAGCTACAGTTAAGCAGAAATGTTAAAAAATGTTTTAATTATAAAGAAAGTACGGCGACAATTGCACTTTACAAACATCAGTTTAAAAGTGAACGTGAAACTTATTTCTGACCCATTACTGCGTAAAAAGCTTCTCTCAGAATTAAAGGGGTTTAAGCCATCCACCACGTTGGCTACGAGTGAATTGCAAGAATAACATAATCGTTATTATTTCTATAACATAACTTCAAAACATCAGAGGTACCTGCTTGATTTACTTCCGACCCCCAGATTGTCGGGCCAAATTTCAAACAAATTAATTTGAAATTAACTAAGTATTACAAACACGTAATAATAAATTACACTTTCGAGATAGATTATCTAGTCTTGCTAATTAAATAATACTGTTGTTACGTATTCCAGCTAGGAATTGAAAACGGGATATACCTAATGACAGCAGAGATACCTGTTATCAATTACATTAAAGTTCAACGGTTTCAATTTGATCCGAACCGCGTTTGGTATGTGCTGTATCGAAACTCGTTTTTATCTGAAGATAAAATGTATGGATGTGCATAATGGAATTCAATGCAGAAAGTATGGAAGGTACATAAATTAGTGGTTGGTTGTCGGGCTGGGCCAAGGCCCTCGCCTGTCGGACGCTCGTAATCCGACACCTCTTGTACTCAATCTTCTCTACTAATTTGCGGGCCGCCACACAGGGCTGTGCTTACACACAATTACGCATATTACCGGCCTCACTTAATTGATTCGGTTTTATGGTTTATTACGACAAATTGCGCAAAAATGACGAACAACATCGTAACTCAATACAGTAGCAATTTTGTTGCTATTGCTGGAACAAGTAGACAAAAAAGAAATTCAAGAGATCCAAATACATGAAGATGTTCGCGCATTTAATTTTCTCTCCGCTTGTAGAAGTGCTTAACATAATAAAATGCCTACCACTCTAACAATTAGACATAGCAATTAAGTACGCCTTTAATAGAAATTTATGCACAATTATAAATGTATTTTACACGCTCTTTCGGATAGGCGCTTGTTAGTTTCTCCCCGAAGATGTAATTACGTTTCTACTTTAAGATAGCTATCAACGCCAGTAAGAAATGTTTTCAAGATAGCTTCTCTAGATAAACATTCGTATTTAAAAGTATTCGAGCGATATTCGAACGTAATTGCAAGTCAAACACATAGGGATGACGGGTGATGTTGTAGTGCCAATAATGTTTACAGGTGGGCAAACAAGTTCGTTAGAGACGGGGAATGCGATATCGCGTGTCGATAGCCCTGGCTCATCCCGACTTCGAGTAAAGAGGCGGAACCATACAACGGGCCGCGTTGTGCCAACCCAGCGATAAATCGAATTTCGCCGAGGACAGAGTCGCTGTCCGCCGAGATGGACGCGCGCGATACTCCAAAGATACTCTGGAAGGAATCTAGCACCAGACTCGAACTACGACAATATCTTTAGCCTCAACGTCGACTCCGAAAATTATTTGCTTCCTATTGAATCTAAAACATAGTATCTCAGATAGGCGTACTTTATTGAACCAGCAATGGTGTACTTGAATTGTGGGATCTAAATTATCACGAATACCAATTACCGTCGCCTTTAAACTTTACCGCTCAGTTGTCTATTATCGCAACAATACGCTCGCCTCGGAACCTCCGACGCCCTTAGCAAACTACAAGCCCGTTAAATGGTTCCCATAAATCCAATATAATAGAAACTATATTAAATTGTATCTATGCACCCTAGTAATGGAATATTCAATAAAATTGGAGAACTTACCTCTTCCGAAGTCCGACAATGGAGGATTGTTAAGGTAACGGGACTAGCGTTGCAAAATGTGTTCCAATTTTCTATTGTGCTAAATATACGAAGATAAATTATTGTTATTGAATTACATGATTAAGCCTTTGAGAAATGCATGGACGAGTGGCGCCTGCATAAATATATCGGTCACGCTTATTGACCAATGCATCTCTGTTTATTAATAAAACATCTTGACTTCTTATTTCGGGAAGCTTTGATTACGATGCGAGTACCTTCTAATGTAACAATATATGTTCCTCAATATATCGATTTGAAATATTCAATAAAATATCTAATAATAGAATTAAAAAATGACAATAAGTTCAGTCATTCAGGATAAGTGGCACAATTTTAACTTTCTAACAATACACACTGTATTGTCAATATATTAAAGCTACAGTAATAAGAACTATATCATTGGAAAGAAATATTAACTAAAGCTAACACTAATTGTGCGCATCCCTATGAGGTAAGTAAATGAATATGCGGTAAATGAACGCATTCCGTAGTGAAATACTTAAATAATTTCAAAACAATATTTTATTTTTCTTACAGTTTATTCCATATTCATCTTTAGTTACAAATATAATTTTGTGTGTTTAGAGTTTATAAACTAACTAGTCAGAAAGTTCAGTCGAATTATATCTTATCACTTGATACTTATCTTCAACGAAATAGAGATCACAAAGGTCAATCTGATAAAACTAGTTTCAACAAATATAAAAACTAATATGTTGTGTAATATAAAAATTCAGATATGTAGCTAAATGTAAATCACAAACTTAAGTTTGTAAGTGTGCTTTACTCTGTGTCAATTTTGCAGGATAAAAGCGTTCTTATATTTTTTAATTACATTTTTTTTATGAAGGTTTACATTACATACGCAAAAGAACTTCTAGTGCCTTGGCACTATTAGCTCTTTTGCGTTTTCATTGTTTTGTTCAAAAAAACTTATACCTACTGTTAAAATTTCGTTTCAAAAATATACCAGTGTACTCACTTACCCACAGCCCCATAAGCCTGAATGACTCTACGCCGTTAGAAATTAAGTATTTTAAACGACATCGAATTCAGTTGTCCAATAATTTTTTACCCGACTGTGTGAATATCTAATTTCATTTCATGTAAATATATAGGTGTTATCTACAAGTATTAAAACATATTGGATGTGATATCAAAACCTTTTGGTCTAATTCTAAAATTTTGTCAACACTCGCACTATAGGTACAAAAAGCACTCGTTAAATAATTGATTCTCAACGGTGATTAACACAGGAAGGCACGGGCTCACAATAAAATAAAAGACTTACGATTTATCGATTCATATATCATCATTTTTACGTGTGTCCGTTGGCTCTAGAGCAAAAAAAATAAGTTTTACCTTACGATATTTTACTTATTTATTATTATTTTAACATATTCAAGAAGGTTATTATTAAATATAAATTTTATACAACAGTAATTAGGGACCATCCATCAATTACGTCACAGGAATTTTATGTTTTTTTTGACCCCTCATCCCCCTTGTCAAAGCTGATCACATCTGTGAGACCCTCTCGCTAGTATGATGTCACATATTTTGCCATACTACACATATAAATTTTATATTAAAAACAGTAATTCTAAAACTACATGACACAATACTAAATTTTGTATTTCACCCGCTTTTCAAATAAGTACAACGATGTTACAAAATAACAATACTATATTATTAATCGCATATATCTGGTCTAAGTTGAAGTTACGACTTTTGTCTGTGATACTGATTTGATAGTACACGACGCAAATTTTCACTTACACGAGTTAATTTATTAAGAGAGCAGTAAAGATAAATATCATTACAAGTACGTTTATGCGCACAAAGTTCAAGAATGTTAATCAATAAACACATCTACTGGTCCTCATGTGGCTATTCCCGATAAGGGTATCTCCGAGTGACTTGAGTACGTTCACGCTCCCTCGCGTTCCGAGTTCCGAGCGCCTCCATTTCTCCGCAAGGTATCTACGAATGAAATGATAAGGTAATGACTTTCTAGATTGACTCATGCACGTCTCGAACGCATGTAAACAACTACGTACATAAACAAATACACAAACAATCCAAGTTCTATGAACTGTAGACAAGGAGATACTAAATTTATGTCACGAGTTATCTGGAATGAATTTTGTAACGGCATACGTTTTCCGGCACCGTACGGTTCGCAAGATGTTATCGGCTTATATTTATTGCTTTAAAAATCTCACAGGTCAAAATACGGTAAGGTGACAAAAACAGCAAATGCATCGCACCTTATATTAAAGGAATTTTATTACTTGGAAACAAATTTTATTGCAAACTCTAAGCAAAACAGTCGCTCCATCTTCCCGTATAATACATTTACCCACTTTTTCATTAATTAGCAGCAATTTGACTTTTAGTAATCTTTCTTTAATAACTAAAAAAAATATCCCTACATATATAATTTCATGTTATTGACTAAAGTAGGTGATCACATAATAGCAACTTAGATACTGAGATTTATTTACAGACATGCAAAGAATGATAGATAATTATGTCCCACTGCTAGGTGTTGGTATTTCTCCATAAGTTCGTTATTTGTTTATTTGGTTCGAGTTCATAATTTATAACTTAATTAAATACGTCTCGTGAGGATTTCATGCCGTGCTTTATCAATGATAACACGGAGCTAGTAATACGTATAAATCACAAATAAAAGATCTTTATGAAAATTATCAGCTGGTTTTAATACTCATAGTAGACCCAGGTCAAGAAAGAGGTAACAATCATATTGTAACCGTTACATGTAAATGTGAGAAATCTTTCAAAGCGTGGAATCCTAGCAGTGTGGGAAGCTCAGAAAATTCTGTTAAGCACAGCATGCTCGTTGCCTTATCCTTAATGTATAATGTGCCCAAGAATATGTGTGACGGGGAGCCTCACCTTGTAAGCATACGACGTGCTTGTAACATTAATGGGAAACGCTTTGTAATATCTAATTAGATAGGTACTTTAAGTGATTAGAAGAATCTTATAAATATTTTGTTACAAATGAACACATTACGCGAACTTTACAATTGAAATATTTTTACTGTTCAACGCCGTGTAGGTTCAAAGTGGGTGTCTAGGCGTTAATAATAAGCAATAATTTAACGCAGCTATGTAATTTCGTGTACGTCAATGAATTCTTCGTGTGTGGTCAGACAGTGGATTGATTTATTGTCTCTATAACTTTGTAATGTCTCTCAAGAATGGATTAGTTAATCTTTCATCGTCATCATTTGCGTCATAGTGCCAAAACAGTTGGTACAATACGATGTTTGTATCTTAGCTTAAGTTTATAAATAACGCCGTAACCAGTAAATCTAATTCCTCTTTGACAGTATCATAAACAAGAAAAAAGTATTTTTTACAGATGATAGATGGGCAATGTGTGGTTTAGACCTAACCTAAGCAGAGAATTTAATTACTTTGTCGCCTCATACAGCTACACTGATCGTCAAAGATATGTATAGTGCAACCGTGACGCCGACTCACTGACTCATTAGGCAACTCATTATCATTATCATAGACTTAAGAAGTAGCATTCTATCTATGATCGACTTCCGGTAGAAACACTTTTTACATGGAACTTTTTGTAAGTTTTCAAGGTGGTTGAACCAGTGTAGTTCGACCGGGGAAGTACCACCGCCACAACTATTTCTAGCGTGAAGAAATGCTTCACGTTTGCGTTTCGATGGGTGTGGTTGCCGGCACACTTGCACATGAAGCGACCATTATAGTCCTCGGGAGTATCAACGCATCTGTGATTGACTTCAGATGGAACCCATGTTCGGTGTGTAGTTGGTTACAGATGTCCTTGAGCGGGAGTGACCATTTACCATCAGGTAGACTTGCTTGCGTTTGCTACTTCAATTAGATAAAAAAAAGAAGTCGAAAAGACGGCAGGTGCGATTTACCATCCGGTTATCATCCAAGTACGTACTGCTTACTCTATAAGTACTCATTGTCTGGTTAAAAAAACCTTAAGCATGCACCTAGGGTAGGTCTATAATATCGTTTTTAAACAAAATACATAATCTTATTTTTTATCTACGCTTGTAAAATGTTACATGACCTCTTTTTTGTCAAAGAGCACTTGTTTTTGATTTTACCACGATAGACGGATCTGATTACCTAAACTCGTAATCCGTTTCATCTGTTTGAATCATGAATTTTATATATACAAGTAATAATATTCTTATATCTAACTAGCTGACCCGGCGAACTTCGTTAAAGATACGATACGAACCGACTAAAGATAAAAAATCTAAAATTATCAGTGTTCCTCCACTTATTATGCATTTATTATACATAAAATCCTTCCTCTTGAATCACTCTATCTATTAAAGAAAACTGCATTAAAATCCGCAGCGTAGTTTTTTAAGATTTAAGCATACATAGGGACAGACAGCGGGAAGCAACTATGTTTTATACTATGTATTGATACACACAGTATAGAGTATACGGCGCGGTTAAAATGGCTTTAAATTGAATGGCTGACGGAGAAAATACATATTTATATTTTGAAAAGGCCGTGTTTGTCCTGTCAATCAATGAACGCGTGTGTATTCGTATTAAAATTGTAAATTGTATTAAATAAATCGTGCATTTAAAGATTTTTTTTATTTTAATCGTTAACATCGACTCTGTTGGCAGCTTTTAAATTTTAACTAGTTTATCAAATATATTTTCTGAAACGATCTGTACCTAAAGAAAAAAAAATTGAGTTAAGTTCCTGTACATGAATAGGGTGGCTATAATACCGTAAAATACCATAGAATATATTTTATTACTTTACTTTGCAAACTAGTTACTTATTTATTATCAAATCTAGAAAATTATAGGCAGTTCCGCAAATTTTCAAGTAAGTAATACTCACACGTACTTAACCCAAGACACGACAGGAGCATTACATCATGACTGCATTTTAATATTTCAGTAAGGTCCACAACGTTTAGGGTTACCAATTTTATTATATTATAGTAGGTATATGTTATACCATAGGTATCTATATATTAATACGTGAAGCAAAAACTTGTGATACGTTATTGAGATTCTTGCCGCAGACGGAGGAGTATGATATTGCGCAAAGATTGAGGTAGAGAAGGATTACGCAATGCAAATATTTTTTTCAAATAATGCATAAAACATACATAAAATCCACTAAAAACACATTACACACACTACTTTGCATTTGAAACAAACACGTACATAATAAACGAAATAAAACATTTATTATTTTACTATGAAACCACATAACGTCAAAATGTCAGACGTCTTTGTCAAAATACCCGATATTGCTTTTAAATGCAGCTTAGCTAATTAAACCTCTTTTTACCTTTAACGGGTGGGTTCAAAATAAGTTGAAAATTATTACAATTTAATTGAACGAGTCACCCGTCGCAACGGTCGAAATTCGAACGTAATTTTAATTAAAAAGTAAATTTCATTTTGTTCAAAGAAGCACGAATATTTTTGAAATTCAAATATGCATTCTACGTCCTAAATTTGTATATATATGTCGGATTCGGTTATTTTGAATCGAAGCGGAAAGGCGCGTCGAGCGGTGCTAACTTCACATCGTCGCGTCTTGGCAGAGTCGTGAAGTCAGCCGAGGGTGGCAGACACATTATTGTGAACGTCACTCAAAAGCGACAACACGGAACTGTCTCTCCGTTTCGGTCTTTTATAAAATTAATTACTATTGAGAGTATTCGGTGCTGTATTTGTGATAAAAGTCTTTGTAATAATTATATCAAGAGAATTAACACCAATATTTGTTATTTTGCACGAGACCCATAGTCGCCCACACCATGTATGAAGACGTTGATGTCGCATATAAAACAAATGCCGACATATATATATATTTTTTATATTATATAAAAAGCTTTTTTCTTCAAAAAATGTGGCAACCCTAACTAAGTTATAACATATGTACTTTTTGTTCACCATACTTCAAAGGTGGCCTATGAGTCTCATAGCATAATGGTTAAGCAAGACGCTACTAGCAGCTATTCTGGAGAATACAAAGGCTTGACCGGCGCGAGAGAATAACACGGCGTGACACGGGACGAACAGACTACGACCATGCGTGACGACCACGACCTCCCTTTCCAACTAACATAAACGGGGGACCTTATTTATTCAAAACGCGAGTGCTTAAAGTACATTAAAAATCATTATAAAAGAAAGAGGACCGTATGTAGTACTACTTGTTATAGTATGTTGAGAGAGAAATAAATGTGTACTATATATTTCCTAAAGAGCTATATTTTCTTGTAAAAAATATTATTTATCTTCCAACAAAAAAATGGCAACCCTATGTAAGTTAGATATTACGTCTAGTCCACCATACTACAAAGGTGGCCTATTACCATCAGGGTATAATGGTTAAGCACGACGCTACTAGTAGCTATTGTGGGGAATACAAAGGCTTGACCGGCGCGAGAGAATGACACGGCGTGACACGGGACCAGAAAGACTGCGAGCATGCGTGTCGACTCCGACCTACATTCCAGCTAACATAAACCGGGAAACTTATTTATTCAAAAGGCGGATGCTACGGAATCTAATTATCATAGCAATTGATGCTGCAATGCTGATTCTTATCTTATTTTGCCTTTAGGGCACTTTGTGCTTTGATGTTTTCGCTGTTATTATTAACAATTATTTATTTAACTTATTGAAATGACTATAGATAATGTAAAAATTGCGACCTTCTCTTTAGGCCTTTTTCCATTTTTTTAAGAACTAAAATATCATCAAATACTAGTATTGTATAAATGAATTAGGACATGAGACTTACACTTTTACTAACCATGACTTTATAACCCAAAAATTAATTAAAAAACAATTGAATACAACGTTTCACTAAATCCCTATAGATTTACTTCGAAGGTTGTAAAATTAAATATTACTGGACATTAACCTATAAGGCGAAAAAATAGGTTAATAATATCGTCTCATTAGTATTGAAGTATTGTTAGAAAGTTCTCAAAGGAATCTAGAAATCTGCATTTGCATCGCAACGCCAACTCATACATTGTTTGTCAGGCATAAATTTATGTGCTCAATCTATCTTATCAAATATTCATCATTAACTTAATTGCAAGGTACAAGATGGATAATATGAAAGGATTGATTAAGCCTGCCGAATTTCCAATGCAACTTTGGAGCACATTAAAAATCGTCTTAAAACGTTTATCTATATCAAAATTATCATTCCATACATATATATAAGTAAATAAGATGAAATTATCTGTGTGTGTAAAGTGTACATCGCATATACTTACTCGTATTTGAATCGAGAATAATAATTGGTTATGATAATAATTTCTTTCAAGATTTCTGTTGTGCAAAATCTTCTTTTAAATTCTCAATTTTTTTTGTAGAATATCCCTTTCTATTGGCATAATTGACAAATTATTTAGTCGTTCTTGTAACATAGTTGTTCGTAATTCGAGAAAAGGTAATGCGCCCGACAATAATATTTTGATATTAAATGTGAGAGAAATTGTCTGTCCTTCGGGGCCCTCTGAAGATGGGGCCTTGGGTACTGCCCCCAAGTGCCCTTATGGTAAAGACGGCATTTTCTATAGATCAACGCTCATATGATCCATTTTAGGCAGGAATCTTGACCCAGTTGGAATAAGCTACAAATGTTCATAACCTACACGTGACAATGCACGACGCACTGTCACGGGTTATAACTTTCATCACACACATATGTGTAATACAACCACTAATACATTTACTTACCATACTTCAACTGATAATTTGAATGTAACTTTCAACAGACTATTTGATGAATAAACTGTGAGCTCGTAAAAAAGGAAACTTAAGTTAGAGCAGTAGCATAGAGAGAAACGCATCGAGTCCGTGGAAACCTTCATGTTTTGCATACCAACTATCAAGCAAGCGACTCCACGCAGTTAATCGTGTCTCAATCAATAATCTTGATTTGATTAATTGGAAAGCAGTCACGCACCCGCGAGTTCCACCCGCGTACTCGATTAGACTAACTGTATCTTTTACTGGTAACTAATCAACATCAATTCTATTTATCTTAATCGACGTTATCCTAGATGTCTCCCTGCCAATGCAAGGTTCAGTTCGATTTGTTTCATTGCTTATATTTATTGGTATTGCTTATAACAAGGCTAATGAATGGAAACTTTTCATGATAGAGTTACATATTGTGAATAAATAATCGGTTAGGAAAGGAATCTAAAAGAGATTTTACAATAGAGGTAGATAGATTGGAGATCCCATTATTGTCCAACTATGGTATACCTACATATACATATATACAAGGTTGCGGGTGATGCTACTTAGTCCTTCGTCATTACAGCTATCCATGGGCGACTGTGGCTACTTACCGTCAAGTTTATTGAATGCTTGTTTGCTACTTGTATGTTATATAAAAAAGTTTATTCTAACATAAAATCACCAAAGAAGCTTAGACCCTTATTTTTACCATTATTCGTTATAATTGTGTGTGAGAGTTGTCTTTTTTGTCTTATTTGTCGACCTCACAATGAGAATGTTTAGGCAATAGTCCACCACGCTCTCCAAATTTAATAGACATCTTAAATGTGGTAACAATATACCTACACTCTACAACGGCAGAGCAAACCTAATACTCTCAGTATTAATGAAAGTATTATGAATGATATTATTAATTATAATGAAAGTATTCCAAGCAAATAAACACGATAATTAACTTATTACTAATACTTCGCTTTCGGCTAATCGGCAAAACCGTTATGTGACTACACATAACTTATTATTAATCTTGAGGATTTAGTATATCGGATTTATGTAGGGTTACCATGCGACCGGGTAGAGGTCACGAATTTTTATACAATTTTTTTCTACTTCATCCTACCCTAAATCAATTTAAGCACACACTAAAATTTTACCTATTTCATTAATACAGATACAGATTAACATCTTTAAATATCTATCCAGAGTATTCTTGATGAAAATCTTCAAATAAATAACTATGTCCAACGTCGTCAAAAATCATAGACAACACACACTTAATTACATGAGTAGGTTGTTAAACGTTCCATCTTAATAAGGCGGGACACAATCTTTATCTAGCTTCTGCGTAAGCGAAGACCATGTTTGTACAACGGAATATTGTTTACAGGGAAACTAAATAAGATCGATAGATATTGTCACTCACTAACTATGTACATTCATAAATCTTATAACTAATTAGTATGTAGTCACTTACTTAAGTACCTATTAAGTACGCCGCTCGATTGTAAATGAGCGTTGTGGACTTATTAGCTGTTCTATACTTTAATGTATTCGGGGCTAGTTAGTCCGTGTGGATACCTTCTTATGGGGTCAACACAAAGCTTACAGAATGGAAGACTTACTTTATTTCCACATTGCTACAAAAAGATAAAAATATTTTGTACAGAATTATACATATATTGTACACTTTACATTGAGGATTTTACTATTTATGTTAATGTCATATATACCATGATTATGATGGAGCCCTGTAGTATATTATAAAAAAATGTTTTTTATGCATTTAGTTTTATAAAATAGTAATTTGGCCTCATGGATGACAAAGTGAAAGAATAACATGCTTAAGACGATGACGCGTTTTCTATGTGTCCAGTTCAAAAACTATTTGTGTAGGAAATTTAAAAAAAACCGAGAAGGTTTTGCATGTAAAAGTAACATTCCCTTAATCTATCTCTTTATAATATTAGTTACATAAACAAAAAATAAATCCGCATGAAATTTAAAATATGTAGCTAAATAATTATTTAAAAGAGCTTACATCGAGCTGATATCCTAGAAGATGACTACGCATTATCAACACTCGTTTTATCTATTCTCCTGCATACTGACTGAAGCGCCTACATATAAATCAGTATGAGTGATTGTCCAAACACTGCATTGTACGTATCTACGTGATGAAATGCATTTCGTGAACTTTTATCGTTTTCACGGTTCACCTTATGTACCGTAATATTTAAATTGGGATCATCGCTGAATGGCTAAGCGACGTTAGTATTCAAGAAAGCAAGCAAATGACTGGATTGTTAAAGTAAATGTGTGAATAGTTTTTATGGACGGCGCCGGCGCAACTGGCATAAGGGCTAAAGTAGTCTTAAATAGTGTACCCAATAATTAAACTCGGTTTATAGGTTTCACACATTGTCTAGTTCTGCTATACTTTCTAGCGATGGCAATCTACGTTTATGAATGAATAAATGTCATACATGTCATACATGCATAATAGGTTATTCAAAGTTACTGATATTTTCCACACGTTCTTATTTCTACTTATAGTAATGTCGATGCAATCATTTGATTGAATTGTGGTAATGTGGTCATGCAGCTATGTGATAAATAACAGATTTTTTTTATTGGGACTGGTAAATCCTTCGGGTTTCATGTCATTTACTCTAATTTGCCGCGACTACCGGTAATGAGGAACTGATAAAGTATGCAGTAAGAAAAACTTAGCGTGCTTCCACTATTTATTTTGTTAATTTTTTTTAAATTTATAATCAGCGTTTCTCGATTATTATCAGTTCTTGTTTAGATATAAAATTCTAATAGCATAGTAATTAATGGTTGTCTTAAAACAATCGTCTTTAAAATTAAAATATGGGAAACAGCGAGCACACTGCGAGTTCACGGTAAAGAACGCTAGCGTTACAGTGCCCCTAGCTTTCTCCTGATTAGACATTGACTGAATTTAAATACATTTATTTTCAAGTAACGACCTAGTATTCATTCTCAATAACAGTAACATAAGCCCTTGTTGGTTTAAACTACGGCCATCTGCTCACAATGATAAATGTTGTTTATTAATATTATCTCTACATTCATAATTTAATTTGTGAACTGAGTTGAGACGATACGTACCTAATAAAGTCGCATATTTTTAAGAAATATGACACCCCTTATTTTAGTATAACACATTACACAAACCAAAAGCTGCATAATCTCAGATTTTCAGCATTTTAGTCAGCACAAATGTCGTACGTATCTGCATAAGATATGAACTCAACATTTATCAAAACTGAACGTTCAATCCAATATCCATGTTCTCAATTACCCTGTTGGACACGCTGCCTAGGTCTGCGCTTTGACACAAATACCCCACATAACTCGTCTTTATGACGATAAATACTAAATAACAAATCGTTTGCAACCATTGACAGCCACCTTAATGGGTACCGGCGTTCGTATCTGCGACGGTGGTAACCATTTAAACAATTTACGACCACTTTAATTGTAAGATACACCTATATACCTATCTTAAATTAGTTGTAACGAATTCTAAGTTACTATCTTGAGTTGCCTACAATCACCTGATGAATTGTATTGTACTCGTTGAGGCTAACTTCCTTCGGCGTCGCCATTACCTCTAAGCCTATTCAATTAATTTGTGATTCAAACTACGTTCTCTACAATACGTTGTAATTAGAGAATCGATTTTTCATACTGTTTGTATTGTTATTATCGGAAGTAAATCAATAAATCAGGGAGGCTTGTGCTTAATTGTAAGTTACGAAACATATTCATCAGCTATTCAATAAATAATTTTGTTTAGGCTATTAATTTAAAAGTAAAATAATGTTGGCAGTTAAACCGTCAGTGCTGATTGATTCTATTGATTACTATCACGTAAGGATGGTGATTTAAAGTTCACGATTTTTGTCACTTTGCCAATGTAGGCAAAGTACAGGTTATGGAAAATCCTGATCCTTTATAGGTCACTAGACAAACTAAGAAAAATAGCAGACTTTGATTAGGATAATCAGTCAACTTGATGAAAGGGCCTAACGCAAGTGTTTTTATGAGAAATATGGCTTTTAATGTAAAGTTGAAAACAATGTTATTTGTTTTTTTAAGTAAATAAAAAAAAGATGAATTTTTATTATTTTAATCTGAATATTTTTTCTGTCACGAACTGCATTGTTTTCATTTTTACTGTAATACAGAAGTTTTAAATACACATGTAAAGTGTCTTTGATCAACCTCGTGTAATATTGGTAGGTTTTCGTTAACCTATTTTAATCCATCCAAACGAATGTAGAACCGAAGTCTATCTTAGTCTACCTCAATACGTAGAGCAGTGATAGTCTAATGGTTAAAACTTGCCCTCTCGATCGGGAGGTCCGAGGTTCAAACCCAGGCACGCACCACTGATTTATGTGCGTATTATACATTAATTATCACTGCTTTTCGGTGAAGGAAAACATCGTGAGGAAACCTTCACACCCGAGAGTTCTTTAAAAAAAAAAAGTTCTCGGAGGTGTGTGAAGTCCACCAATTCGCACTTGGCCAGCGCCGTGGACTATGGCCTAAACTCTCTCATCCCGAGAGAAGACCCGTGCCCAGCAGTGGGACAGTAATGGGTTGACGACGAATACGTAGAGCAAAAACTTTAAGATACTTGCAATAGACGGAGGGGTATGTAATTACGCACGGTTATAGTTGATGTAGAAAAGGATTCGTCTCGTCAACTCATTATTGTCCCACTGTTGGGCACGGGTATTCTCTCAGAATGAGATAGTTTTAGGCCATAGTCCACCGCGCTAGCCAAGTGCGAATTGGTGCGAATTGGTAGAAAATGATTACGCTACGCTAATTTTTTTTCAAATAATGCATAAAACATACATGAAATCAACTAAAAACACATTACACACACTACCTTGCATTTGACATAAACACATACGTATTTGACATAAACGATGAATAATGATAATAATGATAGGTATATGAAAACACGTAACATCAAAAATGTCAGATGTCTTTTTCAAAATACCCGGTATTGCTTTTAAATGTAGATTAGTTATTTAAACCTCTTTTTAACCTTTAACGGGTGCATTCAAAATAACTCGAAAATTAGAACAATTTATTTAAATTTGAAATATATTCGTGCGACTTTACAATATGAAGTTATAGTTTTTTAATTTAAATTACGTTCGAATTTCGACCATTGTGACGGGTGACTAGTTGTTTTTAAAGCCAACCTAAACGCCACTTGCTCTCAAATCTCCGGTATGTGCGGATATCCGATAATTTCAATCTGTTAGTAGGTATCCCGCTTATATGACACGAGTACGTTGACTCGCAGTAACTACATTTGGAACTGGTGTTTCCTTGTTCGAGACAATTTATTCAAATTCGATTTACTACAACATTACTACACGCTACCCGTTATATGATGCTGCCAACAACCTAATACGCTTTAACTGTTTAATTAGGATGATTTATTTTTACAATCAATTTCTGTCGCCGCCTAGTATTTCTAGAATATTTTTACAAAACTAGAACCAATCTCAGTGTATAACAGAAATTGAATCATAAATATTTAAAGCTCATTCGGTTTAAAATTCAATTAAAAAGTACTCTAGTAAAAGATATATTTCTTATTTCTGTAAATATGTATGTTATTTCTGTAAATGTCTTGTAATTGATTTATTTTCAAGACGAATGTTTACAACATGTGGGTCACAGAAAAAAGTTTTTTTTGAAAATTGGTAAAATTTTCACAAAAACTCCAGTATTAATATTAGATAAAGCGACTACTGTTAATTTAAATGCAGTAAATCGCATTTACAAGAGTATAATGCAGCATTTAGTTTTAATTAATAAATAAATCAATTTACCGAACATATTTCTTTTTGAAATTTATGCAGAGATTTAAAAAAAAACACCAAAACACGATTGTCTCAATTTATTGTTTAACAAATACCTACCTATTTTTTTATTGCAATGTACTATTTGTAGTTGTGATGTGGATCTGGATACTCATAAGTTTTGGGAATTATTTGTATAATATTATATTGTTATATTGATGTAATTTATCACATTATTCAAATTCAATGTAAAATATTTCTGTGTGAATGTAAGCATTCAGCCTAACAAGCGCACAGTCAGGCTAATTATAATCATTGATATAACGAACCTTTGGTTTAAATTGGTTGTGCATAAATAATATACTTATTATAATATATTATTGTTAGAGAACAACTCACACTAAAACACTTTCGAAAATTGTTATCTATAGGTTACATGGTTTTATGACATTTTTGAAATGTAAGAGGGCTGGTACGACTACGGTATCACTTGCCTGTCGGAAGAGGCGACTAAAAGAGACTTCCGGGCGTTTAAAGTAGGAGCTCGAACTGTCCAGCTAAGCGACTCCGGGAAGGACGGCGTTATATGGGGTAGCATGCCGCTAGGGATTGCAATCCGGAAAACCGGATCCGGTAATCCGGCGGATCCGGTACAAATTTACACTAACCGGATCCGGTACCAGTTCACCACCGGATCCGGACCTCCACCGGATCCGGTGATTGTATATTTTAACAAAGATTTCACATTACAAAAATAATTACCGTTAGAAATCGATCCTTTTTTTACACTGTTTTAACCGTTCGATTAATGCCGCCGGATCCGGTCGGATCCCGCCGGATTGAGAAAAAAACGACCGGATCCGGCCGGATTGAAAATGAGACCGGATTGCAATCCCTACATGCCGCCGTAAAGAACAGAAGGTGTGGTGTGGTGGTGTGGTGTGGTAAGTGTCTTCACTCTCCAGGGAAGAGCCAAAACAGAGCATCGCGTTTGGAGAACTCCGGTTGTGTACCGTTGGATATCCCGACGACCTCCACGCAGCGCTGGTGACCGCAATCGGAGGGGTTTTAGTGAGGTAAAAATCCCACGTCGTTCCCACGGCGATGGATAGCTTTTTGAGGTTTCCCCTTCTTAAAAAGGAGGTAAAGTGGTGGTGCGGCCAGCGTCAAACTACTTAAAATTCTAGTCTACCATAACTTACTGTAGAATAGAACACTTAATTACTTGGACACTCTTTAATAATTGTTCCGTAAAACAAGGTTTGTTTCCCTACACGTAGATACGGTTAGGTATGTGTAGTTTTAAATATGAAAAATAGATACAATATTTAGCAAATTAGAAAAGTGTTACAGGGTCGCATATTTAAATAAATATCGAGGGCTTACGTACCGAATGCTCGGATGTTTACATTTATAGTACCTTAACGTATTCTAGTCATTCAGTTCTAACCACTCCAATTACTTTCTAAGAACAAAAGCAATTTAAACTGAATTTAAAATTGATTGATAGACGAGAATAAATAAAAGTTTAGTATCGAGTGAAATATAGTAGGTACCTATGCCTAGTTTTATGGTGTAATATCGTTTTTATAATTTGTGATTCAATGCATACCAAATTATTTTTTATGATTCGAATAGGAATAGGTACTCTTTTTCAAATTACCTTACTTTTTGTAGTGAAGATGGTACAAGCCTTCGACTGTTTTACACATGAGAGCCAATCGCATCACCTGTTTTGACATGAATAGCTTGAAATGTCTAATAAGCAAGATAAATTGATAGGAGACAGTTATTCCTCAGGAGTAACCATGGATCTGTGGCCAACTCGGGGAACTTCAAACATATCACACGTTGATTATAGATGCATGTGATTAGGTACTTACTGAGATACTTTTAATAAATGAATCTATTAAATATTGTTGACAATAGTACAATGTTTATTGGCTAAAAGTAACGGGACTCATTCCATGTTTTTTTTTTATCCGACTGAAGTAGCAATCGAGCATGCAGTTCACATAATGGTAAGTGGTCACTGCAGCCCATGGACATATGTAATCAACTCCATACAGAACATGGGTTCCATCTGAAGTCAATCACAGATCCAGTGTAGTTCGCCCAGGGAAGTACTACCGCCACATCCTACCACCTACACCGTCTATTCCTAGCGTGAAGCAGTTTTTACGTTTTGATTAAAGGGGGTGGTTGCCGGCACACTTTTATATGAGGCGACCATCATAGTCCTCGGGAGTAGCGACGCATGTGTGATTGGCCTCAGATAGAACCCCATGTTCCGTATGGAGTTGATTACAGATGTCCATGGTTGGCAGTGACCATTTACCATCAGGTGGACTGCATGCTCGTTTGCTACTTCAATCTTATAAAAGAAAGTAATGTGTGTGCCATATTATAGCGAAATCAGAATCAGAGAGACAGAGTAACAAACTCACATATTTACATCCTGACAAGCTACTCATAAACTTTCACAATTACAATACTATTAAGATTTACAATGTTGCAAATGTATGCAGTTCATGCTCGCTTACTCTTTTTCTAAAAAAAAATTCTGCAAATCAGCTTTATTATTTTTATATAAAAATGCGTGTCGCCTTGTTTATTTGTATTAGGTGTGAATTAGCTAATATTTAACATTATGTAAATGGTGAAAGGTTTACCGACACTGTTATTACAATAAATAGATAGAGTTAAGCTTTTATTGGCCATAAAACGAGGTTGACGTTGCGACAAAGTGTCCATGCACATACGTTACCTAGCATTTGTAATATGTACCTACATATAAATTTATCAGTATAGCAATATCTATCTGCTGTATTTAGGAATTAAAAGATATGGCATACACCGGACAAGAAAGTTGTCTATAAACCCAAATCGTACAAACAACAAGACCAATATAGATTCATTATTTAAAATCAAATAACGCTTAATATATCATATCATATTTATTACCTATAATTAGTACTTATATATAAAAAATTATATTTATAGTACAACAAGTTCCATCAACTTTTATAAATCCCCATAATAACCTCGGACAAATCCGTAAACAAAGGTTAGTCAAAATAACTCCTTAAAGTGTATACTTAGCACATACAATTTGTATGCAACTTCAATGCTATTGACGTTTATTTCCAACTCGCTTGTAGTCATTAAGTAGCTCTTAGTGATCGCGGAGTAAGCGAACATTGAGTCTTAACCAACATCTCAAAGCTTATTCATATCAGCTTTATACAAACTACCCGATAGTAAAACTTGTTAGCTTCATTTACGTACTACTCTGTATATTATTGATATTTCACACGTTCAAAAACAATATTATGTATACGGAAAGTTGTTAAACAAGTACAGTTATCTTTTCCGCTGCCTCTGCTGTAAAAACCTCTGATATTAAAATGTTTTGTAAATTGTGATTTCATTGGGACATTATGTAAAAGTTGATTCTACTCACCGTATGCTTCAGAGAAGAGTATATTAGAGCACTGCATCTATTAGGCAGAAATATGTAATGATTGTGACAGCAATCAACCGAAAGTGTTGTACCATTAAATTAAACATCGAAGGGTGAATCGCGGACAATATTGGAGGGAGCGGGAGGCGTGAGCGACGGGCGCGGTATCGCGTATTGCCCGGAGGCGGGAGCATCACACGAAGGATGCCCACTCTAATACATGCTGATACCGTAGAGAGACGCATCCCGCGCCGCTCACGGACGCTACTTCACTCGCGGGAAAGCACGCAGTTTCAGCGGTGAAAGCGGTATTCAGTGGTAATATGTGCACCAGTCTCACTCGCCTCTGGATTTGTCGGACCCTTCAAGCGAATCGCTGTGTATGTGGTGTATTAACTTGATAAAACTTATGAAAAACAGTTCGATTTGAATTACTTGCAGTGTAGTTGATTATTTTGATTATAATGTAGAGACGAAATTTATTTTAAAACGTATTGTGGTTCGAAGACTACTGAAGTGGAGTTTACATGTTTAAAATGTGTTTTTGAAACTGCATCAACGATGAATATAAGGAAGAAAAATCACGTTCAACCGTCGGAGAAACCAAAGAGGCGGCAGGTAGTCTAATGATACGCTGTGTACAGATTTTTGTATATTTTTTAACCAATATTAGTAACAGTATTATATTGCATCATAAAATAGATAGATAGTATTGAGTTTTAATATATAATATACATATTTTTTACTCATACAGTCCCTAACTTAAGTGTTTACAATATTTTACGCCAACATGTTTTCCCAAACCACCTGTTTGATTCATAGAAGCCAGGTTATAGAGTTTAACTATATTAAATATTCAAAAAGCTTTTTAAAAATATTAATCATATATTTTTTTAATATGCGAGTATAATAGTTTTAAAATTAAGTTTATAAGTGCAATAAAATAAAATTCACTTCTGCTTTCATGTTATGGATTAATTATGGTATGGTTTATTTTTCGTTGAAGTATCAATTACATATTGTACATATTATTTCTCATTCCGCTCTCTCATTCCGAGAGAAGACCCGTGCCCAGCAGTGGGACAGTAATGGGTTGACGACGACGACATATTATTTATGGTAAGCTTAACGCTTTTAAAAATAATAATGTGATGAAAAATTCTTGACGGTTTACATACATAGGTACTTAAAACACATTTAAAACCTAACTCAAGTTTATTTATGTATACTTATTAAAACTAGAAATAAAGTAAAATCCAAGCAATAAAAGTGAGGTTTGCAAGTTTACAGCTTCAAACGTAATATGTAAGAAGCCCCTAAAATACGTTTGAACTAATGACATTTAACTAAAAATAATCATAAAACTTTACGTTAATCTTAATTAATTAAATAAAAGCCCAAACATATCCTGTAAAAAGGTTTAAATCTTATTTACTTTTGAAGCCGTAATTTAATAACACGTTTTTGTACTCTGTTGTGTATTACATTTTCTAGTTCAAAATATTAATGTACGATAACAAAAGAGACAAAATTATCTGGCTTTTTTAATTTATTTCAAGGGCCTGGAAGAAATCTTTCGAAATCAGTCTTGCAGAAAGTCAATGTTGCACGTCTCGAGTTAACATCTATATAATGCATAATAATAACATAACATACATGTCATGTTGAAAGGAAACGATGGTGAAATTCTTACCACAGAGCAGTCATTTTGTCACAACAAACCACATTTATTGCTCAGTATTCCGCACCAAGCACGAGTGGCATAGCTTTGTAGCTTTGGCCATAACTAGTACACAAAAATAATATAAACACTTCTAAAATACAGTAATGACACCAAAAAATAATAAGTGATTATTATTTTATTCCGAATATATGTATGATATACGCAAAAGAAGCCTTTCGGTCTTAACACTGAATATATATTTGTTTAAACAAAATATATATTGTTGTTGTCGTAGTTTATTATATATCGTCAACCCGTTATCGTCCCACTGCTGGACACGGGTCTTCTCTCGGCATGAGAGAGTTTTAGGCCATAGTCCACCGCGCTGGCCAAGTGCGAATTGGCGTACTTTATTATTAGTTTAGTATTAAATAATAATAATAGAAAATAGTAGTTAGCAATGTGAATAAGTAGTTTCTTTTCTTTGAACTTATACTAGTTGACCCGGCAAATTTCGAATTTCGAAAATTATCAGTGTTCCTCCACTATGCTATGCATGTATTAAACATAAAAACTTTCACTTTGAATCACTCTATCTATTAAAAAATTGCACTAAAATCCGTTTTAACTATCTAGCATACATAGGGAAAGACAGCGGGAAGCGACTTTGTTTTATACTATGTAGTGAAGTAGATTTTGTAAACGTCGGCTACGTTTACTAAATCCAAATATTCCAAATTAATAAATTACTACTCAGTAATTTAAAATCTTTCCTAGAACAGGATATACTATAAAATATTTTTTAAAAAGGGCTTCGAGATATATCCGACAACTTAATATTTAAATTCGATATGTACCTGATCAAATTGACGCGTCTTAACTGCGACGAGCTCTATGTCATTTTAATTGGATTACAGATTTACAGATTATATGGTTCTCACAGTGAAATTCTCTGCGACAACCTTAAAATAAGTGAGATAATAAGCTTTCGTTAAAGATATCACTTTTTGAATTGATAAGTTAACACTCATAAGTCATGAAAAAATATACGGGGAATTGGTCTTATTACATACAACTCTGCAATCCATTTGCCTTTTAAGTCGAAAATACTTAAATGAAACTCAAAAAACTATATAATTCAGATTGTAAGTTTATTACATAGAAAAAGGATCTAAAATTCGAAGTGTATAATGAAATTGTTCAATATCAACGAGCTATATTAGCGGAGCGCAAAAGAATGTAAGTCTATGATTGTGTCCTTTGATAATAGAAAGCGGCAGTAGTAATTAAAAAAGAGATTAAACAGTTTTTCATAGGGCTATTGAGCGAACATTATCAAGATTTTCATGCAAAATACCGTTTCATATTGGTTTGCGCTGACACTTTCTAGGATTTATTGATGTTTGATATAATTATATTACGATTCAGAACAACTTATTACTGTCAAATAATAAGCGAAACAAAAAAATAAGTTTAGTGATAACTGGGGAACGATATTTTTCTTTCCCATGTCTGATTATTGAATCAGACATGGGAATACGCATAATATAACTATATTATAATTATTGAATTATAATATAGTTATATAATACGCATAATATAACTATATTATAATTATTGAATTATAATATAGTTATATTATGTGTATTAGAAATTAATTATCTCTACTTCTTGGTCAAGGAAAACTTCGTGGGGACACCTACACACCCGAGTTCTTAAAAAAAGATCTCGGAGGTGTTTAAAGTCCACCAATTCGCACTTGGCCAGCGCGGTGGGCCATTGCCTAAACTAGAGAAGACCTGTGCCCAGCAGTGGGATAATAATGGGTTGACGAGAGTTGAATGAGTTTAGTAATCAATTATTTTATTCTTGAATGTTTTCGATCTTGCTAAATCAAAGAGCTTATTGTTTTTTTAAAAACACTCGTACTATCTCTATCTACACAATACCTTTGATGTTCAAACTTACCTGTTATCCTAAATTGATTAGATTGGCAAAAAGTTTGGCACAATATTCTCCAATCGGTACGACTATCAAGAGGTATAATTCCAGATTGGACTAAATACTGTTCAAAAGTTGTATTTCAACGTTCATCTTTATATTTTTCAAACCTTTAATTTAGATCTGTAGTTTGAATCGAAATGTTTGCACATTAACTTAACTACAGTTGTTTTTTTTTACATGCACCGTTCTCAATAGATTTTTTACTTCCTGCGTAAAAAATATATCCTATAATTTTAAAGTATCTCTTTATCATTTTTATTATCCGCTTTTGTGTAATAGATCTCTTAAGATCAGCTTACCCGTTTCTAAAAGGTCGTTTTATACAGACAGTTTAAGTATACGAAAATGAATCGGTTTGTTTGTTTTGGTGTGGCGTAGATAGATTTATTGTACAATGGGCTAATACGACAAGTTATAAATTAATAAAATTTTGTACGCTCACACACATACACACACACACTAAAATTTCCTGTATCGTATTACATATACGTACATTTGTAGACATTTCTTTGCGTGTGCTCATAACATCATGAGCACACACAAATAGTGTCTACAAATATGAACACAATACCAACAACTAGAAATTACATCAAACCTGAGACTTACTGCGTGAACGATATGTGATCATCACTGCGTAATACTTCATTATGACTTACGTTTTTTTGTGTAAGAAGTAAAGAATAATCCAGTGGTTGCAAATTGTCCTTTCGATGTTTGGACTCGAATCCTAGACAGGTTAATATGTTTTTATTTTTTTATTTTTGGGCGTTTTATAAATTACCCAATGATTATTTGGTTTAGCGATGATAAAAACATAGTGGAAAAACGTACACCATTTCAAAATAAGCTTGCCAAGCTGTATGAAGTCTACCAAACCTCCAAACCTCACTTGGCCAGCGTGGTCGACTATGACTTTTCCTCTCGATCAGAGAGGATTAGCACCCAATAAAGTAGGAGAGTAAAGTAAGAAGGTAAATAACGAAATACAACGCACTGTGTACTTGTAGTGTTTCTGTAATTCGTATACAATAATGAATGTACCGAATGTGATTGATACATGCGATTATTATTTATTACAAATCCTAATGATGTCTTCATTAACGAATTGTTACGTACGTAATGTTCGTTTTGTAATAATTAATAGGTTTGTCAATATCTGATACTAAGGTCGTAAGGTCCCCTAATTTATAGCCGAGTGGTTCATCTTTAGGTGGGTGTATTAAAAATAGATGTACTATCTATTAAATAATGTTCATCGATTTGTAAACTTATATTTGTTGTTTTTATGTTAGAGCACCAATGTTTATCAAATGCCTAATAAAACTGTTTATCTCTAGCTTGAAAATACACTTGTAATGAAGCAATAATAATATATCGAAGGACAGTGTATACATACAATCCTATCACATTTATTGGACCTCAAAGGACAATACCACTCGGTTCAATGTTTATTTATTTTTATTGTAGTAACTATTATTACTATATATATTTTTAGTAAGTCTACCATATCTATATATTAATACGTGAATCAAAACTTGTGAAGCATTTTTAAGTAATATGCCGCGGACGGATTAGTATGAAACTTTGCACGGTTATAGTGGACGTAGAGAAGGAGTGCAGAATGTTAACATTTTTTTCAAATAATACGGATGTATTGGCTTACTAGCTTTAGATCTGGCCTAAGTGCTTGTATTTACTTGCTTTGTGAAACTATGGGACAAGTTACGCAGAAAGCGTGGGGTGCACGGTAAACGAACCCCAGAAATGATTTGTGACAGTGATTCCATAATCTTTTTCTTTTTTTTTATCTGGCTGAAATAGCAAACGAGCATACTGTCCACCTGATTGTGGTCACTGCCGCCCATGGACATCTGTAATCAACTTCATACAAAATATGGGGTCCATCTGAAGTTAATCACAGGTGTGTTGCTACTCCCGAGGACTATGATGGTATCCATGTAGGGTTTCGTCACATTTATTTTAAAATGCTATTGCAAAGCTATAGATAGAATATGCTAATAAAAAATTACAGCCACATGCATGTTCAATGATATCAACTTTCTTAACCACATAAAATTACAACCTTGTATTCAGCAAGGTTGTATTTCGTTTACTCTGGAATTGTCATTATAAGTGTATGTTTGTAAACAAGAATTGAAAGGAAATTAAACGTTTGTACGACATGATATGAATACAATAAAGATGACGAAAGAAAGTAGTTTATGGAAGGATTTACGAAGATATGACCGTCGATATTTATTAAAGTTATTGAATACAACTTTATTTATTATATACACTCCTTTCAAAGATATTTAACGAGAAAATGTTTCATATGTATAAAATGTCATGAAATGCTTAAGGAAATTACTTATTCATCTATGGCACTAAGATTAAGTTATATTGTTGTACTGAAAAGTACTTTATATCTGTTTATAAAGTAGTAAGAGATAATAAAGATAGTTTATTGTACGGTACTTAATCTGACATTTAATTTGATAACATAATATGTTATATAAGCAGGAAAGTCGGTGAGATACACTTCAAGGATTTATTTCATACAAATTTAAAAACTTCGTTTATTGCATTAAATTGCTCCTCGAAACAGGTATCTAAGAAAATAGGACCTTTACTTTCTATTATATAAGGAATTTACTCATTAAACGAGAACAAAAGCTGCCCCCGCTGTTAATAAATCTTCAACCAACATTTTCATTAAATATAAAAGATTTTTAAAATTGCTTCTGTGCATAAATATCGTCTGAAAGTATTTGAGGGGGAGCTAAGTTGCTCAACCTCCACTTAATAACAAGCCTATAATAATACGTGAAGCAAAAACTTGTGATTCGTTTTAAAGATACTTGTCGCAGACGGAGGAGTATGAAATTACGCACGGTTTTAGTTTATGTAGGGAAAGATTGCGCAATGCTAATATTTTTTCAAAATTATGCATAACACATATATAAAATCAACTACAAACACATTACACACTCTACCTTGCATTTGACACAATCACATGCATAATAATTATTAAAATAGAACATTGAATGTCTAACTATGAAAACACGTAACGACAAAAATGTCAGTTGTCAAAGTACCCGCTATTGCTTTTAATGCAGCTTACCTAATTGAACCTCTCATTAGCTTTGATGGGTGCATTCAAAATAACTTGAAAATTATTATTATTACAATTTATTTGAATTTGAGAAATATTCGTACTACTTTAGACAATATGAAGTCTAGTTTTTTAATTTAAATTACGGTCGAATTTCGATCGTTGCGACGGGTGAATAGTATACGCATACTACATCCGCTACAGTCGTCTAATGCATATCTTATTAATAGATCCGCACTGTCGTCTTATGCAAATCTTATCCAAATCTATTTAATGATTTTAACCTGATAATAGATTTTATGTTTATGCATGCACATATTAGTAAATATATAACCTTTGAAGGATTTAAATAATCAATTCATTCGGTACGGATAACTTATCCCTTGCCTCTTTTAACTCTTCTGTACCGGTTTCAAAGGACAAAAAAACTGCATAATAAATCAGTCCGAAATGTTTTAGTAATGCAAGGCCTTTGTCTGAAGTAGTTGAAGTGACAAGAACTATTTAATTCAGTTTTGAGTGTAGGTGTGTTGCTACTGACAATCAAATTTATAAAAACTGGTTACAACAAATAAGTTGAAATGTTACTCGTATTACCTACATACATATTTTATCTTTCGTGACAACAATTTGCTCAGCCGCAATGATATTTAACAATGTGCTATAAAAGTACCGAAATTCCGGTCAATCGATGTCGTGTTAAACGGTATTTTTTACGCTGGAGTCCTAAACAAATAATAAGTAATGCTTTCTACACTTGCCATAATACCTCCATCCATCCATCCATGGCTTGACTTCTTTTTGTCAGCAAAGTCTACCTACAAACTTTGAAAGAACAAACATTATAAACATAAGTTCCTCCTATTTCTGATTTTTTTAACCTCCTAAAAGATAAAAGCTCTTTGATGTAATAAGAATGACATAGGTCTTTCTATTTCTGAAATCCATGTCATTGATGGTCTTATGTACATTTCTTTAGTTTTTAAGAGGGTAGCTCCTCTTCTCATCAGAATCTGCCACTGCTCGTTACCGTTGTTGTAGACACGCATAAAGATCGCGACACACATAAGTATCTATATTAACAACAACCTCCAAAACAAACTTACATCCTAAAACAGAAATCTAAGTTCACCATCCAGATGTCTAACTAGCCGTGAATCAATGATCCTTCTGTTTTAGACCGGTATGTTGACCACCGGATAAAATAATATTTGATAACTAGCTTTTACCCGCGGCTTTGCCCGCACGGTCAAAGGGAATTAACATTAGAATTTGATAGCGTGATTCAGAAATTGCAAATGAATTTTACTAACGCCATCTATTAACAACGTCTGGAACTACTAAATATGTATTAAATAACAAATCATCGATATTCTCATGGGTTTGAGAGAGAGAGAGAGCTAAAAAGTAGCCTACGTCACTCTCCACCCTCCTAACAATCTTCCAGCATATAAACCATATCAGATAATAGCTATGTGGCGACGTGAAAGAGGAACAAACAAACACACGTTGACATTTATAATATTGGTATAGTAATTATAGTATAGTATGGATATCGCATAATGAAGGTGTGTCTAAAATTTATTTATTTGAATAGATTTTAAAACATAGAATAAATAAATAAAATTTATTGCAATAGACAAATGTGTTCAGTATCTAATTTATGGCATATGGAGGTAATGAAATACGTCGCCACGTGAATAATTAATTAATTTATTGTCGTGAGGGTTTTGAGATTTGATCACCGGCCATTAGCTGATTCAAATTCAAATACAATTTAGGTTATGATCAAATAGCACCCTAATTTTATGTGAATATTAGAATAATAGAATAATTTATGGTTTCTGTATAGATATATCGTAATATCATTAAGAGGCAAGATGCAAAATATCATATATATAACTTTCTATGCTGTTTAGATTTTTTTCACTCCTTTCTTAGTTTATAGAAGCAAAATTCAACGGTCATATGTATTATATTTTTTTTTAAGATTAGAAACATAAACATGTACATTTGAAATACAAATATATATACCTATATAACATAAATCTTATGAAATAAACTCTTGCTTTGCTCTAAAAATAGAGAAACGACAGTTAATATTTATTTTTTACAACTATGGCATTTGTATTAATTTGTATGTTTTCGTATTTGCGAATAAACAATTTCGGACGCTATATTTTTCAATAAATATTACGTTTTTGTCTCTTTACATACATACATATTTTATCTTTAAATTAATTTGTACATCAAAAATATCTACAGAAAATCAGGATACAAAAGGTATTGTCAGAAAATGTAACGTTTCAATAGAATAAAGGGCATTCATAGGGCTACGACAGCATGTCAGGAGCCAATATCAAACTGCTTCTTTATCTTTATTATATAGCTGTGTAATTAAACTTTTATAAAGTATTTATCTTACGTTTATATTAAGTAACGATCATATAGATCATTCTTACTTACAACATTTAACCTTTAAATATGTACATACATACCTACTAGCAATTTTGCATGGCTTGGTACAGGGGAAACTAGCTATTCATCTTAACTTTTCCTTCTTTGTAAGAATATTAAATAACATATTATTAGGTTAGCACAAATTTAACCCTAATTAACGTTTCGTGGGCAAACAGATCTAGACTTAGATCTGGACTTAGGTGTAGATCTTAATTGATAAAGTAAAGCACGCTTAGGAGTTAACGAGTGACTACCGACAAATTTTATAGATTTTTCTGTACGAAAATACGTTAGAACATCGCTCCCTGTAATCATCCATTGACCACTTTCAGGATGTATCGGATGGTTTGAAACATCTGACACAGGTGACCACTAACCCTGTTCCTATTGACATTGATAAAATATTGTAGGGAACGTTTCAAACCTATCCCGTTTTTATTAGAAGAATCCGCGCCTACTGGGACATAAAAAATATTACAGTCATAACTACTCTAGCGATTCTGTCCTTTTCTTGTCAACACATAGAATCCTCGATATATTCGATGTTATCGATACAAGTTATCCCTAATAAATCATTTCTAATAATAAATCTTAACAAAAAAACATAAAAACCAGTCGGAGTTTTAAAGGTTAACGTAGTATTTTTTGCTGCAATTAATTAGTAAAAAACCAACAGCTAAGCAATACCTCCTTAAGTTTTTTTAAACATAAGTCACATTAGTGGTACTTATATTAAACAAGAGACATTTACAAACAAGTGACTACAAAAATGTATATATTTTGCAGTGACTTGTGTAATAATATATAGATTAATATAAAATGAGCATATGATCCATTCGATTCAATAATTGGGGATAATGTAAAATAATGGTTATATAGTTTTTTAAGTTGAATAATTGAACCGGTAAACCACCGCTACACCGAATTACAAAAGAATTATATATTTGCGTTTCTGTGAATGAAATGAATGAATGCCAGCTAAGTTACATATGGGGCGACAATTTTAATACCCATGAATCAAAATCATATGTGAAGTGAAACCCCATTCTATAGGTATGGTTGGTGAGAGGTCTCTGTGGGCAACAGCGACCTCTTACCCTCAAATTAACTACATGTTCGGTTAATACTTCAATCTTATAAAAAGGTTATTATCAACTGTAGGTAAATGTATACAGATTTATGATACATACGCAACATGCAATTAATTACTGATTTCTTTATATTTGTGACCAAAAATCTAAAGGTAGTTATCTGAAATCAAACTTTCAAACCTACAAGAATGTACTTACTCCATAACTTATTGCAATAAATCTGTACCACGTTTTTCAGATAACATCTGACTTGGTGTGTAATATAAATTATTGCCATATATTATTCAAAGTAAAGGTAATATAAATAATAAACGATCGGGTTTTGTCGTTTATGTAGATGCTTTTGTCAATGCTCGCGGGGTAATAAAATTTTGTATGTATTATAGCTTTAAAATAGAATTGTTTGCTATAAAATGTTTAGTATTGTCAAAAAAGTTAAGACTCAACCACATGAAACGACGTCGGCGTCGCATCGTGGAACGATGCGACGTAGGTGTCGTCAGTTTTTACGATGCATAACGAAAATAGGTTGCTTTTAAGTAGTGCTAAATCTTAGGCCTCAGAATCTTTTATTAAAAGCGAAACACGTGCTTAATTCAAAGTAAAAAAATACTAAGGTCCATATTTTTTTTCCATTTTGCGTCACGACTCCAACTAAAACATTAGTCGCATATTTCACATCGTTTCATTTCATTTCGTGTCGTAAGGTCGTGTAGTCTCAATTGACGTTACAACTCCTTACGATGCGACATGGTATCGTAAGTATTTTTATTTTAGCCATAACTCTTAAAGTATTTTGGAAATATTTCCTGTCAATTGTGTGTATTTGTTGTAGATAATCAATATAATTAGCCATTGGTTATCAATAAACCCACTGGGCACAAAAGGTCTTTGTAATTTAACTTCTTAGAGATTCTCATTCGTAATGGCGATAGCGTAGGACGCGACAACGGATAATGAAAACGAATAACTTGAATAACTGTTATCATTTATCTAACGCGAGTCTGTTTATTATTTGCTTTATTTATTGATCGCTTTTCGGTTGGTGCACGTTTAGCCTAGGGACTTTTAGATTTCACAAAACGTCTTACAATTAGTTATTAACTAGATTGTTTAAAATAATATAATTACTAGTTACAACGAAAATCAGATTAAGTGGGTGAATTTAAAATATAATCTATAAAATAATACAAACTAGGTGAATGCCGCAGTTTCGCCCGCGTTAAAAAATCGATGTATTGTTCCGTGGGAATAAAATATTTTCCCACAGTTAAAAGTAGCCTATATGTTAATCCAGAGTGTGAGCTAACTCCCTACCAAATTTCATGAAAATCGCTCCAGTCCTTTGGACGTGAAAATGTAACAAACATACACACTTACAAACTTTCGCCTTTATAATATGAGTAATATGAATAGTATAGTAGGTATAATATGATAGATTTTAGTATAAGTTCTTTGTCTTCACTTACCTCGTAATAATGGTTTCGACACATTTTTTAAATTTCGATTTTAATTTCGGTAACGCAATTTCTGACGCTAATTGTATTTGAATCATAACGTTACGACATATTTGCCGGCAATTTTGTTCAATAAGATATTCGGAACGTTTTCGCCCAAATTTATTAAACCTTATATGGCTGTTTTCAGGAAAGATGTCAATCATAATAAAGAGGGACAGCGAATTTATTGACAGATCTTATCGCGAACCATAATTTTACATTGTATAGAGTCCTCTTTGTGTCATAGTGTGTGTATAGAGTCCACAAATATCGAACCTGTTATAGCACAATAACAGATCGACTTTCCACTGGAAATCCAAAATTCGAATCACAGGCAATATCAAGTCGAGACGTACACGTACCTAAGTGTAGGACATTTATTGAAGTTCCTCAACACAGCTTACGAGGTACTTATTAATTACTTATTATTATTAAGTACTTATTAATTAGTAGAAATCATAATTTAACGCAATGTAACGTGTACTCATTTAGTAGTGCGTGGATGGGGCCTGCTACAAATAAATAATGGAAAACATGGAATTCGAGCTAAAATAAAAAAATACTACTTTATAACTAACTTATTTCTGTCAATTAGCATATCATAAGATGTGAATGAGAAAAATAGTGGTCTTCGACCATCATTTTTGCACCACCTGACACTACTGTCGACCACTGATACTCATTATAATACTGTTGCGGATTTCCTAACAATGATTCAGTAGATTCAGTGCATCAATAGTTCTAACTGGTCTTCAAAAAGCACAGTAGAATTTGTTTCTTTTTGACGACGCGCGTGGCGCAGCAGTTACCGTACCGGCCTGACACGCAGTGGGTCCCGGGTTCGTTTCCCGGGCAGACAGGTATCTGAATGATGAGTTCAGATTCTTGTTCTGGGTCTGAGTGTTTGTGTATTCGTCTTTGTGTGTGTCCATGGCATCCACGACACAGGAGAAAATAAATCTACTGTGGGGCTATGAGTGTAGAGAGCGTTTAAAGCATTTTCAAAGAAATAATACCTTATCATTTTATCAAAGACTCATTTGTGCCAAATGACACTAAGGAACTTCGTTCATGACGGGGTTCCCCCAACCCCGGGTTTATTAGTTTAATTTATAATCCGCACTATGTGAGCATGATGACTATAGCCTCTAACCAATTTACCAGAAAATTGAAGCCCAACAAAAGAAGTTTTGGGTGGACGATGAAAATGATTTGAGTACCGTATTTTATCTGTTCATAACACGGTCTCGTGGGCGGTCATCTCATAAATATAGACACAAGTAGGAAATACAAATCGAGGTACTTGAATACATGATACATACCGCAATTCTAAGAAGGGATTATTGATACATTAAGTGGTTATCAAAAAACTGTGATAACCAACTATTGGAAGTCTGCCAATTTTCCTTTTTGTAAGTAGGTACGTTGATGGGGAACACGTGTTTATGGCACGGTATTTTTTGCTGTTTTCCTTAAGATAAAGTTAGAAGTTAGCAACCAGAATATCTAATGCTTTAAAAGATATGGAAAACATATTGTGAGTAAAATGAAAACAATGAAACTTCTTCTATTTTTTACAAGCTGTGATCACTGACTACTTTCGACTTATCGATATTAGGTACTAGCAGGCCGTGATAGACTAGTTGTGGGAATTTCGAAATGTGTTAGAGATACGAATCGATGGCATCTCTCAATTTTTGAAGTATAAGAAATTAATATTTCCCGACTTTAACAGTGAAAATTATCTTGAGAGAGCCTGAGCGCCTCGTGTTAAGATGAGTTGTGGCACCGAAGATGGGGTAAAATCATATAATTGAAACTGTAGGCTAATTCAGCTATTTTTGTTAAATTGACGTCATACACAACAAGACATCATTACACACACACGCTCTCTACACTCATAGCCCCACAGTAAGATTTTCTCCTGTGTCGTGGGTACCATGGACACACACAAGACGAACACAAAAACACCCAGACCCAGAACGGGAATCTAAACTCATCATTCAGATACCTGTTTGGCCGGGAATCGAACCCGGGACCCATTGCGCGTCAGACCGGTATGGTAACCGCTGCGCCACGCGGGTCGTCACAAGATAGTACAGGATTAATTCAATCGTTCAAAGCAATTTCATAAGCCTATTTACCTTAGAGGCTATTGTGCGTTTAGGTAGCTCCAATTCTGAGTTCAACTGAATTAAAATTTTTGTTCGCTACTATTACTACTTTGAATGCCAAAGTTTGGAGGGCAGGAAGCTGTTTTTGCAAATATCTATGTACTTTCATTCCTCAAATTTAGTTCTAATGGTATAATGTTATTGTCTTATTTATATATCATTTACGTGCCACGGTGGATTAAGTCATCCAAAAAAGAAAATGGCCAAATTAAGCTTAAGTTTTACACCATCCCCGATATTACCCAAACTCACCCAACTAGTTCTAACTTTACCCGTAGGAGAAATATAAATCAAATGTTTTTAATGTTATACCACTTACTTTAAGTACTATTTATAAAATTTCTCGTATTGTACCCAATAACATTTTATTTTTATTGACAAATACGATAACATTTCTAAGAAATCCCAAAATAATGACTCGGAAGGCGATAAGCTGGTTACGTTGATTAGCATATTTTTGAATTGCAGTTTGTTAACATTTTCTTAAAATATTTTAAAAAATAGCAAGCTGACCTATTGAACCAACATATCATATCAACGAAACTTTATAGTACAATAATATAAGGAACATTCATAATCGTTGACTAACGTGACCATACGTCTCTTTTGATCGGGACCGTCCCGTTTCTTGGTTCTTCGTCCCGGAGTCCCCGAATAAATGCATAGACACAAAATTAAACCGTTTTTGTTAAATTGAAATTCGTTTTTTCGAACTAAATCGAAATCGATTATTAGGGTGAATTTATGAAATTTTTCGTTGAGATTTTCTGACTACTTTTCGTTGAGAAATCTGAATACTTTCATTTATGAATGACCCATATTAATTGACAATTGACATAATCCGATGTCCTGAGATGATTTGGGTCTAAAAATTAATGGTCAACTTAGTTATGACGCAACTTTGTAATTCATCAATGAAAGCCGACAATGTGTTCTTGCCCTAAGTGGTCGTATATACCCCATGAATGAGTTCATCAACGTAAAATATGTAAATTAGTGATAAGTTACCGTTATTTGCGTTTTGTTTTAAATGCATTGTAAATACAAACTCTCCTGTTAACCGAGTTTTCGAAAGGATATAGGTACACAATTCGTCATGAACTTAATGTTTTTTTGGATATACGTAATGGGTAAAAACGTGAACTATTTCTTAACCTACGACGCAGCAGATTGGCCGATGTCTTTCTCTGTCTGTGGAACCATGAATTTGGTGGCACAGAATGCTACGTGTATTTAAGATGGTAGACCAGTGTAGTTCGACCGGGGAAGTACCACCGCCACACCTATTTCTAGCGTGAAGCATTTCTTGCGTTTTGATGGAAGGGTGTGGTTGCCGGCACACTTTTATATGAGGCGACCATCATAGTCCTAGGCAGTAGCAACGCATGTGTGTTTGACTTCAGATAGAACCCATGTTCTATATGAAGTTGCTTACAGATGTCCATGGGCTGCAGTGACCACTTACCATTAGGTAGACTGCATGCTCGTTTGCTACCTCGAACAGATAAATAAAAAACATGAGAAAAGATGTGAAAAATAAATTACAAAATATTGTGTTAGGAAATCACTTAAAACTACAATTAGGTATGTCCAGAAAACGTTTGTAGTAGATAGATAAGTATCTTAAAACCACAATATAAATATCATACAGTACTCTAACTCTGCCGTGTCCTTGAATTTTATACCTACGGAGGCGTTGGGCGAAAGATTGCGTTAGGGCTGCCTGCCTATAGTATTTTAATAACATCAACCAGTATGAATACTTTCTTTCTGGTTGTTTGACAGTAATTATTATATATTTTTATTAGCTTTTTATTAGCTTCACCTGTATGTTTGTTTGTAACCGACTTCTTTGGGCGCGATTTTGACCCACTTTAAACGGCCAGATTTCGTTCAAACTTTGTAGATTTATTGAGGACCGATGACAATACACTAATTTGATAAAATTATTCCATGTTTTATTTTGACTAAAAAGTAGAAAATAAATAATAGTTAAAAAAAAACTAAAAAGCACGCTTTTTATAGAAAACCGAACTAAAAAATAGAAAATAAATTTAAATGAATTTAAATTAAGAAAATAGTGTTAAAAATTTCAATGAATATAAATTAATAATAGTGTGAATAAAAAAAAATATTTTAAAAAAAGCTATTATTAATTTATATTCATAAAAATTTTTAACACTATTTTCTTAATTTAAATTCATTTAAATTTATTTTCTATTTTTTAGTTCGGTTTTCTATAAAAAGCGTGTTTTTTTTAGTTTTTTTAAACTATTATTTATTTTTTAAACAAATATATTTCATGTGAATTGTATAGGAAGTGTTGAATACATGTAATGTTTTTTAATTAGTCGATTTAGGTTATAAAAAAAACTATTTTTTTAATATGTGAGACTTTTAATAACAAATCATTATTTTACTAATAATAATTACAAATTTGACACTGAAAAATATTTGCGCCTCGACTGAGACGTACGAAAAGCTTTATTATTAAATTTAGTAGTATAAAAAATTCGCATTCGGATAAAAAGCATAATAAAAAATAATTTTGGGAAATATTGACATGGTGGAGAAAAAGGAATATCTTTCATTTGGTTATAAATACCTGCAGCTACTTTACAATTTATGTGTGTTGTTTTAAATGAAGTTCGAAATATTTCCTCCAATTTTTCTACATATTGCACAAAATCATCCCTGGGTATTATTAAAAAACTTTGTAAATTATTTTTGCAGTAGTCTCGGTAGCTTAAATACCGACTCTCTTCGCTGAAATTATGGCTTCTTTGATCGGGCTTTATATATGATTTCAAGGCTTGACAATCATCTTTCTCCAAACAACGTTTTAGGAGATATCCACAAATATAAAAAAGAGCTTTTTTTCAGGCAAGTCTGTCATCCCTGTAGCTCCGGGATCAGAATAGGACTATGACATCCCCTGCCTGTCGTAAAAGGCGACTAAAAGGGGTTTCCGTGTTTGCAGATTGAGAGCTCGAACCGTTCGGTCAGGCAATCCCGGGAAGGACGGCGGTATGTGTGGTCGCATACCATCGTAAAGACTAGACGAAGTGGTGGGCCCAAACGCCCGTCTGGGAGGAGCCCGATGGGGCAACGCGCTCGGAGGATTCCGGTTGAAGTCGTTTCGAGATCCCGGCGTCCTCCTTTTTAGCGCCGAGGACGGCCACCGGGGGGGTTTTAGTGCGGTAAAAATCACACATAACCCTGCGTCGCTCCCACGGCGTCGGGTACCTTTTGAAAGTTTCCCCCTCGACAACAAAAAAAAAGGTTTAAAAATGTAATTATAAATTTAAAATGATTTATTTATTTTAGGTAGTTATTTATTTATCGAACAATATTCTATTTTTTGCAAAAATATCACTTACCTATAACTATGTACTTTATTGAAAAGAGATACACTTCGCCAATGGCATGTAGGACACACATACTTACCTATGTCACTTCCCTTTATCATAATATCCTTTAATTATTTATGGATCCAGGTATTACATTCGATAGAAAAGCTAAAAACCAATTTATTACCAAAAGAAACTAAGAAAGAAGGTAGTTCTAGTACATTAAAAAACATTATAATTGTCTTACCTTTCGTAGTTTCAAGGCAATTTAAAAAATGTTATCTTTGGATGTGTTCATGTAGAATTCAAACAACCAAAAACAGCACAATAATTATAGTCTACAATTCTTCTTCGCCATATTATTAGTAAAATAAAAAAATCACTGCTCAAAAAACCGTTACACCGTCCGCTCGTCTCTACGGCACATTCGGGTCTGTTTGTAGACCGAACGCAAACCGAAATCGAGGCGAGTAGGTATAACTTGCGTTTCGTGCGCTTCTAAGGAGTTAGACTACTGTATGATATTTATATTGTGTTAAAACTTAGTTCACATATATCTTTCTTACTTTCATAGATAAGATTGGAACAAGATAACAGATTAAACTTACATGTAAATTTAGGTAAGCACCATGGTGCGCGATCGTGAATTGAATGGGTGACCGCTAGTAGTTAAATTTCATGAGCGCTTCCGTGCTTCGGTTCGAATATTAAATCGCCGGTTCCATTTGTTATCACTGGATATCAATCATTAATCCTTTTTGGTTATATTATAAGCGATTTAAAAAACACTACACAGGTTGGACCTCTCCCCATATCGCAGCATAGTGGGGTGCATAGCATTTTAAACGTAATAAGTTGCTATCGAGTATATAGTATTGTATGGTAAGTTTTTAACTGCCCCATTGACCCGACGATCTTCGTACCGCCCAAAAGTCAAAAATCTAAAATTATCAGTGTTTCTCTACTATATTATACAGATATTACACAAAAAAACCTTCCTCATGAACCATCCTATTTAAAAAAAACTGCAATAAAATCCGTAGCGTAATTTTAAAGATCTAAGTATACATAGAGACAGACAGCGGGAAGCGACTTTGTTTTATACTATGTAGTGATGGTATGGTAGGTAGCTTTAATTACCCATGTGTAATTAGCCCCTGATAATAGTTTCACTAGAGCTTAGCCAGGCGTTGCTAAGACGACTATAAGGTAACCGTTAAATAACGTCGTCCTTGCCATTATCTTTAAACTAGAACACAGCAGATTTTAAGATAGTTGTTAGGCAAAATATGAGTTGTTAGGCAAAATATGAGTTGTTAGGCAAAATATGAGTTGTTAGGCAAAATATGAGTGGCGATAGTGCGTCTTATGTCAAACTACGAAGATTTAGGTTATGCCAACATAGAGAGTGTGCCCTTTTTTTTGTTTTCGAGGGGGAAACCTTCCAAAGGTACCCGACACCGGGGGAGCGACGCAGAGAAATTTCAATGGAATTTGGCAGTGGAATTTCATGGGCGGTAGTAACCACTTACCATCAGGTGGACTGCATGCTCGTTTGCAGCTTCAATCTTATAAAAAAAGTAATGCGTGTGCCATATTATAGCGAAATCAGAGTGTGCCCTGGGATATCGTTTTAAAGTTATATCCTAATGGTGGCATACAAAATAATGAAGCTACCACGATTTATGGATCAATTAGCAGAGAGCGATACACATGTGCACATAAGTTTTGAAGTAAGGCTTTATAAAATTAATACACATAATTTCAAGAAATCTTTGCTTGCATGTTTTTGCTACCTATTCGATGATTGTTACTTTGATATGATATGATGTTCCGTATCTTTGCAGATCCCGTACCTTTTATTGACACTAAACACTCAAAATATTAGCGTAATTTACCTTCTAATTTAATATAGGTACTCACATCTATAATAGAAATCAGTACTCTAAACCTCTTTAGACCCGAATAAAACAAGAGGTAAAAATAAATAATACTTTTAAATCAATTGTAGATACATTAAAATAATGAAATTAAAAATGTATTGAATGAACTAGTCTAAAGCTTTGTGAGGGAAAAGCCTTGTGAAGATCGCAGCGGGATAGAGTTAATTATCGGTTAGCAATTAGTGCTAAATCTATTCCCTTCTCTAGGTAATTACTAATCCAAGGAAAACTATTAATTACACTGTTACCCTCTAGAAAATCTACGGCTATACTATCCCATATTATTATTTATTTATTACTGTCACCCTTGCATTTTCCCTTTAATTGAAGGTCATAAGGTCGAATTTTTAGAACATTAATAATTGTTGCAGTAAAGGCATAGAGCAGTCACCATGTTGTAATTATGAGGAGTTTTACGACTCTTGGGATAAAATCAGATAATCTGTCCTTATCTCCAAGATCTTTATTATCCAATACACTACTACCGTAACGCATATGACTACAACGGTACAACCTAAAACATTTACAATCCCCTATTTTTCAAATGCAGACTGGTAGATTTTTTTTTATCTGATCCAATTAGCAAACGAGCATTCAGTCTACCTGATGGTAAGTGGTCACTACCGCCCATAGACATCTGTAAGCAACTTCAAATAGAACATGGATTTTGTGTGAAGTCAATCAGAGATGCGTTACTACTCCCGAGGACTATGATGGTCGCCTCATATAAAAGTGTGCCGGCAACCATACCCTTCCATCGAAACGCAAGAACTGCTTCTCGCTGGAAATAGCTGGGGCGGTGGTATTTCCCTGGTCGAACCAATCGGTTCTACCACCTGCCAGTAATTTTGTTAATATAAACTTGCCTTCAGCGTTCATCTGACTGGCCGCAGTTGATCATAGACTACGTACATCATGTGGTTTGCGATACTTCATAGCTATGAGGGATTTTATTGGAAAAAAAAAATTAAAAAGTAGCTACAATTTTTTTCTTCTACTCTGAATTGCCACACCGATCCATGAGGCATGATCCATAATCCATAGCTAAAGCTACCTCTTTTAAGGACCTCTCAGAAATATGATTCTTTATGATGCTTATAGGTAAAGGATTTAGGCCTTGACCGCTAACGCGAGAATCCGCTGCTCTATACGTTATTTATATAGATTATTATAACCATGTCGCGGCAGTCTGGGCCGCCACGCCTCCCCTAGTGTCTATGTCCGGTGTCAGTACATTAGTTCGTTATCACTTCATTCACTTTTTTGATAACGCTTCTGCACGGTGCGTCAACAGGTAGGTAGGTACATGTCCTATTAAACATTTTTCTTTCAAAATATTTTTGCTCCATTAAACAGATGATCATAACTAAACAATTAATCAGTCAACATGACGTCATATATTTCCGGCAAGTCATTTAAGTTTAATAGTAATGCTTAAATAGTAAGAAACTAAATAAAGATAACTAATCGGTTTATGGCGCAATTATAATTAAAAATAAGCAATATTTAATTTTAGAGCAATTAGAGAGAAAAGGGTAATTATAACAATGTAGAATGACTCTTCAAAATATAATGATCACAATCGTTTTAAAGTATAGGTTCTTTGTACGTTATTTCAATTTAGTATGGATTGATTTTACTACAACGTCATTGTAATAGAGTCGAACCAGTTATAACAACATTTTTTGAACGTAAAAGTATAGAAATGTGGATACTTTCAAAAATCATACCTACCTAGTTTTAAGTACATAAATTATTTATTTATATCTGCGCAATAATTCGATGTACTCTATTATACCGCTTTTGCGTAGGTTTATGTCTCGATTTTCTATATATTCTTAAGCCAAAAAATTAACCTGTACGTAGGTACCTACTCCCTGAAACAGAACAATCCTTTACCAATCAAGTTATATTAGGTTTATAAATCAAATCAGCCATTTTCAAATGTAGTCTAGACATATATACAAAATAATTTAAAAAGAGATTTGTTTTAATATAACAAGGTCTCGCGAGTAATTTTTTTTATTACGCAATTACAATTCAATTGCAATTCATTCTAATTATTTTTTTATGCAGATATATTTGTTGTTAAGAGTAATGTAATATACCCATTGCGCTATATATAGAAATAATTGCTGTGCAGACCCCAAAAATATCCTCCTGTCCTGCCTGCGATGACACATATGAACAGTTATGACGTCCCACGCCGAACATCAATTACGTGGGTGCAGAAGTACTTAGAACTGTGTATTTGTAATACAAAACGTACATGCAGTCCAACTGACTTTGTTAATTACTGAGATTAAACAGGTAAACTTGAAGTAGCGCAACATGCTAGTGTGCTTCGCAAAGTCCCAAATTTGATACCGGCTAAAACGAAAACTAAAATAAGACGTTCAAATGATACGTAGGAACAATCATACGTACATAAATTTGTATAAATGAAAAACTTCCTGGACATTATGGAAAAGCAGCTTATTTGGGATTCGTCTAGGAACATTATGTTTAAGTATGCCTATATTCATAAGTTCCTACTCTAAGGCATGTGGCCCAGATGTTACTTTAACATATATGGCAGCTACGTAGAGCAGTTTTTGTTATATCGATCAAATAGGTAGTTTAGTCAAGCTGTAAGCTTATGTGATTTCATGACGGTTAAGCAGTTTCGGACAACCGATGGGGTAGAAGAGTCCTCGAATGGAGACCACGTCTGGTCAAAAGGAGTGCAGGCCGCCCCCCGACCAGGTGGACTGATGACCTGAAGAAGACGGCGGGTAACCGCTGGATTCAGATGGCCCAAGACCGGTCGAAGTGGCGCAGATTAGGGGAGGCCTATGTCCAGCAGTGGACTTTCAAGGACTGATGGATGGATGGATGGAAGCAGTTTAGTCGTTGTTAACTTGCAATCAATCAAAACTTTATCGTTTTGATGTACTTGTTTTTAAATTTCGCCTATTCACCGTTCGTCAATAAATAGTCTCGATTGTTTAGTCGAGACAATACACGATCGGTCAACAGTTCTACTACAATTTAAGTAACTGCGATCGATGTATTTCTTTAATTTTCACTTGAGCAACATACATCTCTTATGCCTTATACAAATCTACATAGGTACTATCCCCTTATAATTTAACATACAACTAAATAGGTATTCAATTGTAAGATATTGGATACGATAGGCCAAAGGCAAAATTTATTTATCAGCTATAGATATCCCCACTCAGTAAGAGAGTAAAACTATTAGTTGAAAATATGATCACAGTTGGATGTTTCTGCTCTGCACCACATCCTGTGTCCAAATCAAAAATTACTTACAGTGTAGGAGCACACCCACGAGCGCCATTGCATGTTTATGACAGTTGCTAGTTCAATATACTATTTTATCCGTGGTCAATTTGATATTTGTTGAAAACAAGATCTCGTAAATTTTAACAAAAGCGTGCCATTGATTTCAAATAATTTTAGCTGCAATAACTTTATTTATTTATTTATTTTTCTACTTTTTGCTGAGAAAACTTTAAAAAAATTGAGATGAAACGTAACTGAGGACACCCCATGTATATTTTCTTTGCACAAAGTAATGAAGAAACAAGATTGGCCCATATTGATAGTAAAAATTTATAAATCTGATCTGATATTGAGTTGATTAAATTGAATTATTAAATAATTAATTATTTTGTACTATTAAAAAAATAAAGATGTGCTCTTTATGGAAATTTCGACTAATAAATAAAAAACAAAACATCTTTTACTCGTAGCGTTGATCCAGAATTGTTAATTAGTTACATTAAATGTATAAAACCTGTGCATATTTCTGTACCCCTTATAAAAACAACTACAAGACAGAAATTAGGCTATAAATAGGACGGGCATAAGTCGTAATGTTTGCCATTGACCACAATTTTTTGGTTAAGTTTGATAGTCAAAAATGATCACAGGGTTTGGTTTGACGCAGTTTTTTTCTCGCAATTACAACTCTATTTTGACTTGTCGTAGCAGAGATGATGTATTATGTACTTTCTATTGTAAGAGTGGTACTCCAAATGTTGTTTCATTTTACAATAACCTACCCAGTTTAGGTTAATGATTGAGAAATTCAATCTCTTTATTCGAAGCTGCATATCTTTTGATTTTAAATAACTAAAATAGCTCAATTTATTATTGCCAATAGGTATTAACTTGTACGATTATTTATTTAATATGTCAAAACATTCCTATCTGATTGCTGTTAAAGTTCTAAGTAAAGACCGAGAAATAGCTTCCATTATTGAACATATTTTTTAATCTTATACCTACAGTTTATATTACAGTGGCATCTACTTCTTGTATTAAATACCGTAAGAAACAATACAGTATAAGTCATAACATGATACACTTATAATAATAGCTCACTACTTATTTTATCTGTTCATTTTTATCGTGTCATACCATATGAAGTATCTTGCTGATTTGCTGCAACCGGAAAAAATAATGTAGTCTTTGTAAATCATTACAAGATATGAGTTTATCGGTGGATCAATTAATAAACGGACGAGGTGGTCCGGCCGTGCGCCGTAAACAATCGGACGACAGATCGGCGTTCCTAAATTAATGGCTTTCGTTGGGTGGAATACACTCCAAGTCATATTTATTTGCATTGAACTCAGAAGAACTGTGGGTGAGATGGGCGGGCGGCGTGCTCTTCGATAGCGGGGTCACGTTCCGAGATAAAACACGAGATAACACCAACGTCTTCACTACTCGATTGTTTTTATGTCGGACGGCAAGACGTATGAGTATTACTCGTATTTGGAGTTTTTACACTCGTAGCTTGCTCTCACCAGATCTATAAATGATTCGTTTACACGTAAGCATGGTAATAAATGACGACAGCGTACATAGATCACGCGCTAATAAGTAATAGGTACTTTGGTCTCTAACTATTAGGTACTTTGAGTAAGTGTTTACATATATTATGATAAGGTTGTTAAGACATTGCATTTATAACGTTGACATTTTGTTTATTTTATTACATTTAAATTAATATTTACCCGATAATATTCAATTTTGCCAATACGTTGATACATGCTTATAATGCGGTCGGCCATTAGATATGACATCTACTAATGACGCCATACATTATTATATTACCAATAACGCCATTGATATAAAACGAGCGTATTTATATTAATTCTTACGTAGGTGAATAAATTTCTAGAATATAATTGAGAAAAACTACGTTTTTTTCAATTTAAAACTATTTTACAGTAATCATTAACCCTAAAACCCGCGGAGCTGTGCTTAACTGAAGATAATGTTTAAAGTTGATATTAATGACCTTTAGAATAGGATTTAAAAATAATAACATTACAATACGAATTTTATTAATATAAAAATTAAAAGCGATCTTCCTCGCAAATGTTATGAGCAAATTATGTTCGAAAAAAATTAGCGAGACCGCCAACGAAATCCATTAAACCAAATGAAATAACGCATATTGGGCTTCTGTCTGAAACAAACTTGGTTTGGTCGTAAATTACACCATACAAAATATGAGGGTTTACAACTATTTTTACCACGTATATATCAATTTTCTAATATTTAATTATATATGTAATTAAATGGGTTATTTAATAGAAAATATTAAATTATATTTATTTTTACTCCTATTTTTCAACAGTAAACTAAGTCCTTAGAAATATTAACAAAATCCACGTTTGTTGATACTAGCTTTTTGAAAAAATTACATAAAATATGTACCTATGTCCGTACAATGTATGCGTTGTACAGATATATTTTATGTCATTTTATGTTTTTTTTAAGCGTTTTCTTCACTTCAACTTCCTCAACATTTACCTTGTATTAAATTTTTATATTATTTATAAAAGTTCAATTAAAACAATTAAAATAAATCTTGATTGAATGAATCCTAGAACCCTGCATTTAAATTTTTGAGAATATACATATCCAAACAATTGTTTCCGAATATTTTATTCAAAAATAAATTTGTTAAAAAAAAACTCGGGAAAGTTTGTATTAGAATAAAAGGCGTTTAAAATGGTAGTGTCGGCTCTGGTTCATGCGCTTGGTACCAGTCAACCACCCCTCGACTATTTCGGACAGCGACAAGGGACAGCTGTACACGCACCGGTTCCGGTGTGAAATGGAAGAGCCGTTGTAATTACGACATAAAAGTTCTTAATCGGCGGAGTAAGTAGCCACCTCTTAAAGGAAAACTACTATCGCTGTTTATCACTACCAATAGTACAACATTGTAGCGTAGTCTTGGACTAGAAGACGTTACTTTTGGATTTAGCAGATTATAATTAAAAAGGTCTAAGTTATTCCGCTTGTTACTTTTAACTGACTGAAGTAGCAAACGAGCATGCAGTTCACCTGATGACTTACCATCAGGTGAACTGCATGCTCGTCACTGCCACCTATGGACATCTGTAATCAACTTCATACAGAACATGGGTGCCATCCGAAGTCTATCACAGATGCGTTGCTACTCCCGTGGACTAAGGTGGTCGCCTCATGTGAAAGTGTGTCGACAACCACACCGTTTCAACGAAACGCAAAAACTGCTTCACGCTAGAAATAGGGGTGGTAGTTATACTTCCCCGGTCGAACTGCACTGGTTCTACCACCTTCAAAAACTTCAGCCGCTTCTTCTTCCGCTTCGGTCACGTCTACCAACATACAGTCACGGTAACAAGTAACCTATATGTAAATCTAGGTCATAAACTATGTGTGTACGAAATTTAAGCGAAATCCGACCGGTAGCTTTTTCGTTAGAGTTACAAACAAACAAACACACTCACAAACTTTCGCATTTAAATTATTAATAAGATTTAAAAAAGGGACTTCAATTCTAATCAAGTCTAATCTGATTACTACCTAAAGTGTTGGAACTCCCATACCATTGTTTGATATAATTATAAGTTCACTTATCTTACACATATAAATTATAATATATGGTGGTAGATTATTTCCCTGAGTTCTTTAAGCATTTAAGCCGAGAATATTTCATCCATATTGTATGTTAATATGGGAATAATTTAACGAAAAGCCAGTTTCACCAGGATTGTGGGTACGGCCAACAATACGGCGCGAAATGTAGAGGCGCAAACAATACAGTATTGATTTATAGGAATAAAATGTTCGTGCATTTAAATTTCTAAGGCTCGTATAAATTTTGTATGTTTCTACGCCGATGTCACTACCCACGGCCTTAAACTTAACAACCAAGATCTAAGATCTATATCTTACATTATGAGTATATTTTAAAAGCTCATTTTCGCTTGTTCAAACATTTTACCTACCATAAAAAGCATAATTCAGCAATTAATCATATAGATATGAGTGTAAGGTTACGAGAAATGCGGTATCGTTGAACACAACATCCGAAGATTAAGCTTAAAATTATTTTACTTTAACGTCAACGCAATTTATTCGAAGATCAAATATGATTCCATAAAAAATAATGTTCAAACCAATAAAAATTAAATTTGAAAACATAATAAATTGCGGGTTATCATAGATATTTATCAAAATATATTAAGTAATGTTTGATTTAAACAATGATAGATTAGTAGATTGAAAATCGGCCTCTCAATCGGGAAGGCCTAGATTAGAATCCCAGCAACCATCCATCCAGACAGACGTCAAATATCAGATTTTTCAATTTTATGCTAACTAGACTACGGCCTAAATTAATTTCAAAATCTAGTAATATCATACCTTAACTATCTGTAAGAAAATATGTGATTGTGAATGTTAAATAAACATGTTTTTAAAATAATATTCATTTTACTTTAAAACAATTCTTAACACTATCTATTTCCCTATTTTTAAAATAATGAAATTGAATTCATCAAGTAGTTGTATACAGAAGGATATACAGCCAACATTAATCATCGCATTCCCCGGAGACATCGACGCGGAGGTGACCATATCGTAAATTACTTGTAGGTATTTATTATACACACGCACCAAACATTTTACTTGTTGATGAAACGAATTCCGATATGAAATATGTTAAACGTTAAACAACTTTCGTACCATCTCTTGTAAGGTATAATTTATTGGCAAATAGTATTTGATCAATTTTATCCCGTATAAATAGTAAAAACATTCAATAATTTACGGCTTGTAGCAGTTGTAGCAAGATATCGTAATCGGACGCCCGAGGAAACGACCGCTGTCTATCTTTACTTGTACACCTATTAATTATCTTAAAGAGCAAAGGTACACGTTTCGAGACAATAGGAATGATTGAAAACTGTTAACAATGATTTGTCGAACTCACGAGTTGCCTGTGGCAGTTGACACTGATGGCAGTAATATTTAACAGAACTATAAACCATGCTAGTTCCAACAGAAAGCTATGTTAGATTGGCATTAAGATGTATTTTTTGATACACTCCTACTTTTTATAGAGGATTTTACAGCTTTCTACAAAATTTCGTTTGTCAAATAAACATTTGAAGATTTAAAGAACCAGTCGTATCCCATTGCGTTTGTTTGATGGATCGCTTAGCTAATTAGGTATCCTCCTTTTGACCTCTTCGCACGGACGCAGCGTGGTAAGATTTACTACCTATTTTCACTAGGCGTCAGGTTATTTGCTTTAAATCTATTATCAAAGGAGCGGGCGAACATCCCTTGTTTTCAATCTGAAGTGTACGAAAAATATATATCGTGGGAATTTTTATCACAGCTCCCAATTAATGTCAGCGTCCGTCGAATGGGGCTCCATAAAATGCGCATGTCATTGCATTCTCGAACCGTAAATGGAAAAGTCTTGGATTCTACGTTTTTCTCTCACTACTCCGAACGAGAACTGAGACAGGTTATTCGCAGTATAAAACAGTCACATATTATTTGTTGCGTTTGTGTAATAAAAATCACATGAATAGGTTGGCGACAAAAACATGAATAGGGTTTTAAGTTATTTTTAAGTCAACCTAGGATTCTCTGTTATATACATGTACATATATACCTACAGTAAATTGTTATACATGCAGAGATAATAAACTTGAAATCCTTATTTATATATTAAACAATCATTTGACTGCATCAAAATGCAAACAATTGGTACTGATTTTAGTTTATAAAAATTAATAAAATATGATAAAGTCCTAAAAATAACAAATACTTAAGTGGAACTGACTAATGTACGTACATAATAAAATATATCATTATCAATAAAAGGCCGATAATGAGATAAATTACGAGCACCACTTTGTTAATATTGATTAAAAAACATTTGTACCCCCTACCGATCCCAGGACTATTATTTAATATTGTCTTAAACCTTTTTAAAATTATTTATGAGATATATTATTTTCCGATAAGTTATTTATGTATGTAAAACATGTCTTGCTATAATATTAGATAGTCAATTGTGTTAATTTAGAATATTCTCAGCAATTGTTCACGATACAGTAGGTACTAGGCTATAACCTTAAAGTTAAACAAACTATTTCAAAGACAAATTAAACCGTTTAGCTTGATTAATCTCCTAAGCTTTCCTCTTAATTACGATGATGAAGTCTTAACCTTTAAATCGTCACTTAAGTCATACTATAGGTACTAAACGTTAAGATTTGTTGTCGATTTAATTATACTTACGTTAATTATCTATGCAATTCTTGAGAGATTCATTTCTATGATAAATAGCGACATTTATTTGGATTCAAACATTAATGCAGTTTTATTTCTCGTTGTATCTCATTAATAAAAGTACAATTTATATGAAATATCAAAATAAGTATAGTTTACTTAATACGTATTTCCTAACACCTTAAGGTAGAAGAATTCTTCATGGTTCGAGAAGAGTGAAACTACCGACTATTTTTATCTCCTTTACCTTTACGTCTCTCTTTTGACTGATTATTTCCACGGATGAAAGGGGCCACCTCCACCTCCTGGCTACTTATTCTAAATTTACAAAAACAAAGATATTAGTAAAATCTCTTGTTAGTTCCTGATCAAATTTCTAATTAGAATCCCGTCCACCACCCACCGGAATACGAGTAATTTGTACGTGAATCACACAATTTGTACGAATCATATTGTACATTCGTACAATTTAGCTTCGCGTTGGCGGGAAAACTCTGACGTTTGTTCTGTATCCGGCAGCTGGGAAACAAAAGTTTTAGGAAAAAGATAAAACGCCTAAGGAAATGATACAATGTCTACATAGAAATTTGATTTTGGCTTATAAAGATCATTATGTTTCCTACAATCCTCTCTTTGCGTCTCTCTTTACAATAGCTTCCGTAATTTTACGTAGAATTATTTATATAGGATTTATGTGAAAAGCATATTTGCAAGGAAAAACATGGCTTATAGCCTAACTCCCTTTAAATTATTTTTTCATTAAAATCATTTAAATATAGGATAATGGGAAGTCTTTTAAATATGGGATAATGTTAGGAACTTTAACTCGCAAGGATAGAGTATACCTACTCTAGGATAGAGGAATGAAAATGAAACAATACACATGAACTACAATGTGTTACAATTATTTATTATATATCATATTGAAATGGATACAACATAAATAAAACGAAGTAACTACCTACATAAAATTTTGCGTAACTATAATAAAATACTTCAACATACATAATATCATCGTATTCAACCATAATTTACTTAATGCTTATTGTTTTATTTATATAGATACAACAAAAAAAGTAAATAAAATTAGATACCATAAACTAGACGAAATAAAAACTAAACTTATAAATAAATAACAGAAAGGAACTTATTATTATAAATAAAACAAGCCATCTAAAATTGCCGTGTGAGGCATGGTTCCCAAAACACTGGCGGCATTACCTTGCTGTACAGCTAGACTTAATCTTTGTGCAAAGTAGCCGCCAGCCTTTTGGTCCCCAGAAGCTAGAACAAGTCTGGTAGACATATCTGACATGAATTTTTTCATGGCAGATGACCATGGACCCATGGTCTCTATTGCAAGCGCCGCAAACAAATAATTGTCTAATAAATTACTATATTTGCGGCGCTTCAAAATCTGGGCATGGTCGGCTGCAGCCCCAGCGCTCACAGAGGTGTTAATTGTGTGCGATGGGGCTAACGTGTCGACACAGGTCGCGTCCCATACCAGGGGTCGTCCGAGACTCCACGGTACTAAGGTGATCCCATCGGGCCTCTTGCCATCGTCTCTAAACATACCAGCAGGTTCTAAAGTCGCAGGTATAGAGACGGTAGCAAGAGCCCGACGAATCAAATTATTAAGAGTCCCGTGACGATAAAGCCTGCCAGCAGGACAAGCCATGTCGACCAAACCTGTCCACCTCCTGCCCACACGGACAAAAATGAGACTCGCAAATCTTGGCACCGAGCCGGAGACCTATAGAAATTCGCAACGTTATAGGATCTAGCACGGTGCCAATATTCACAGAAGGGAGTGCGTGTAACCAATTACCTGATTCGCTTTGAGCTACAGCTAATAAACGAGCCCTATCAGTGTTGTCCGAGCATCCTTCAAGAAGGCAGGCATACACAGATTTAAGTGATGGTGTGTCCCAGGTTGATTGTTTTGTCTTATCTGTATTTAATAATTCTTCGTTCGGAAAGATAGCACTCCAGGCTCCCTCAGCCTCTGACATGTACGTCACCCGAACATCATCCAAATTAGTTTTAAGGATCTCGGAGATGAGGGTGATTGTACTATGACAAGAGGCTAAAAAAGCCGGAAGTGCTAAACTTTCCGTCGTTCGGACTCCAATGCCACCAAATCTAATCGGAAGTGTTGCCTGCATCCAGGAACGCTCATCAAATTTTAAATTTAGAATTTTCGATAAGCAGTTTTGTAATAACGTATCTAAAATATGAGTGACCGACGAAAATTTCCAAAAAGGACAACAACGTAATAAATACAAGAAAATGCTTATATTTTCTAGTAATTTTCTAGTAACTGCCACACCTATCAATATAATTGTGAAAGTATTTTAAACCCGGTATCTATTTTGCGTAGGATAATCTTATCGAAAATAATCGCTTTCAGTGCATCAGTCATGGAAAACGGTTTTCGTAGTGGGTGCTTTCCCGATGTATCGTGCAAAAATAGCCACTATCGACGGCGTTAAGTGCTAGACGACAGTCGGATAAACACAGCGGTTGGCTCAAGGGCGCTCGCGGTCTGTAGCCGAGCCGACCCACGCTGTACCGCTGTTTACTAAAGATGGATGAAAGCATGAATTAAAAAAAAATGTGTGCGTGTACTAGCGTACACTCGTAAGAAGTGAAACTTCTTTATGACGTTATTTTTCAAAAAATAATTTACTATATGCAACTTTACAGAAATTGGTTAAATAAAGTTAAATTAGATAAAGTTTAATAAAAGGCTTTTATTAAACTTTATCTAATAATCTAATCTATGATAATCTATCTAATATCACGCGTGGTCGTGGTCGTATCAGAAAAAGGTGGCGCGTAACAGAAAAAGATGGCGCGTAACGAAAAAATTTTACACTAAATTTTTTTCCAACCCCGATAAAGAAGTTTCACTTCAACCAACCCCGATAAAGAAGTTTCACTTCAAAAAAACTATAATTGTGGAGAAGTATACTCGTTTTAACTAAATATTTGAAAGTAGCGCAAATTTTGGATGATTTTAATATCGAAAACTAAGTTTTTCTGCAACAATATTACGTACAGAATTTTATTAAAACGTACAGAGAGAAGGTAGTATGTACTACCGCTAATGATCTACTTGGAACACCCTTGATAAATGTGTTTTTCATCCCGCACCATTGCTTTTTACTATACGCCTAAACCATGCAGCTTTAAGCACTGAAGTGATTATGTTATTCTAGTCCATATCACCGTTAATACGTTTCAAAGCATAAATAAATTATCTTGAAATTTTGAGAACGATTTATTCTATTTTATGCATTTATAAAATACTAGCAGACCAGGGGAACTTCGTTCCGCTTAAAAATCAGAAATCTAAAACTATCGGTGTTCCTCCACTGTATTGTGCATATATTATATATAAAGACCTTCCTCTTGAATCACTCTATCTAATAAAAGAACTGCATTGAAATCCGTAGTGTAGTTTTAAAGATATAAGGGTACATAGAGACAGACAGCGGGAAGCGACTTTGTTTTATACTATGTAGTGATAGTGAAGGAAGACATACGAGTACCTGAGCCAATCGTTTTTTTTTTAATACTATCCTACCTCCGGCGTATATTGCCGCAGACTGTATTTACAACTTAGTCCTCAGGGGTCCTCAGGCCCAGACTAGACAGGTAAGACTTTGATCGTATCTGGGGACGCTTACATGTCCATGGGTAGTATTAACCATTTATGAATGTATACTCGTTTGCATTTTAATATAAAGGGTCACCCGTTGCATCGGTCGAAATTCGACCGTAATTTAAATTAAAAAACCAAACTTCATGATGTCCAAAGTAGCACGAATATTTCTCAAATTCAAATAAATTGTTATAATTTTCAAGTTATTTTGAACGTACTCGTTAAGGGTAAAATAGGTTTAAATAGCTAAGCTGCATTTAAATCAACATTTGACATTTTGTGTCAAATGCGTGATGTGTTTTAGTTTATTTTATGTACTTAAAAACACGCTTTCTACACTCATAGCCCCACACTAGGATTTTCTCCTGTGTCGTGGGTACCATGGACACACACAAGACGAATACAACAAACACCCAGACCCAGAACATGAATCTAAACTCATCATTCAGATACCTGTCTGGCCGGGAATCGAACCCGGGACCCATTGCGCGTCAGACCAGTATGGTAACCGCTACGCCACGCGGGTCGTCAATGTTGTATGTATTATTTAAAAAAATATTAACATTGCGTAATCTTTCTCTACATCAACTATAACCGTGCATAATTTCATACTCCTCCGTCCTCGGTAAGTATCTTAAAAACGGATCACAATTTATTCCGTCTCTACTTAAAGGACCCTCTGTCTTAAGTACTTACATTATTACCTAACCTAAAAGCATCTTATAGTGACCATATTAATATTAAAAATCTTTAACGTTTTACGTAAAGATTGACTTGGCTTGTAATTAGCTTGACTTGACTTAAGTAGAGACTGAATAAATTAATAACCGCTATTTATTGCTAAAAATAAAAAAAAAAAACAAAATTACATTGCTTAACATCTTTCCAATGACTAGTTACAGTAATTAATTTGATTTAACTATAATATTTTCTGAAGAAACAAATACCGGAGCAGAAATATAAGATAAAAATTAAATGAAATATAACTTAGATAAAACCTAATATGTGGAAAACTCAATTCCATTAGTGGAAATCTCTCACGGGTAATCCTAGTAGGTAAGGGATGTTGGCAATAATCTCAGCACGTAATATATAAACTCTCAGATACTATGGTATAAATACGAGCACTTAAATATTAATAACATGTTTTTAAACGCTTTTACGTTCTTAATCTTCTTTGGACGTGTGGTGTTGGTCTTGAATTTAGCACTCTCTCTTCACGTTCATACCGTATTAGGCGACTAAGGGACATTAATCCAGGAGATGGGCAGCAGTATCTCCATGTGAATTTTTACACCTACTGCCGTCACCAGCACGTTTGCCAGGCACTGTGAGTATCGGCAAAATCCCCAAAATTAAAGGTGCAACCATTTACAGGAGGCCTATGTCCAGAAGTGGACCTCAAAGGGCTGACGGATGGAAGTATGGTATGTTCTTTGGTGTACAATCGATGTCTTTAGTAGTGACAGATACTAGTATATCCTCGTATAATATTCTGAATATAGACGAAGACAACTAACAGTTACTCGTATACATTCGTATTTCAATTTTTCGTTTGTTTTTTGATATGATTTTGCTAAGATGTGACTACTAGGCATCAAATAATTGAAATCCCTTAAAAATTCCTAAGTACCACTTATTTCTTATGCTTTCTACAAAAATTCTATTTCATAGAAAATAGCATGCTTTTTAATTCAAAGTATTACTTAACTACGGCCCTACCGCCAACGCATCTGACGGTGCGCGCCCGTTCGGTCGCGGGAGACAGGGCGCACGCCAACGACACACCGAGGCACCTCTCCTCCCGCGACCCCTCCTGGTTACAGAGGGCAGAAAACACCACCCCTGCAGCCCCCTCGAATGCATCCAGAGCGGGTCCACAGTCAATCCCACTCGCAGCGTCCCCACCCTGGAATCTCTGTTGTCTTCACCGTGGTGCTCCAAGCAACGATTACTAAGCCCCTCACCACGACGAGGTGGAGATAGATCCCTTCGAGAGGTATATTTACAAATCCTATACTTATTATTTGTTTCCTTAATTGTTACCTTAATTAATCATCAAACTAACGGTACGGAGATGTCCGCGAGTAAAGCCGCGCGCAGACATTCGTTTTGAATATGAGAACGTCATAAATAAGAAGCCGTGAGTCACGACTCTTTTTATGCCATAATTCTTGACTGATTGCATCTGCTGATTGATTGATGATGGCATATACATAGAGACGTAAAGTATTTTTGTACGTGAACCGGAATAGTTCGCGCACTTGCTTACGTACATTCATGTTTAATTCAAAATACTAATTTAAGACTTTCGTATCTATTCATGAATGAAATAGTTCTATTTAGTCACTACAACTGAGCAACCGTTTAGAAATATTGTGCAGTTATGTTATTAGAGCTAATTAGATAGTCAACACTTAAAAAAGTGTCCAAAGTTTGACCAGCCGCTCTTGACCATCGCGGTGAACTATGGCATTTCTGATTTCATTCTGAATAGAGAGTCGTGGCTAAGTAATGAGACAATAATGATTTGTAGACGAGACCGCAGATGGCGAAGCAATTAACTGATAGTGGCAGTTACCTTATAGTCGTTAATGTTACCTATGTACATACATATAAGTGATCAGTTGCAGGAGAAGATTTACTTAAGTTGCTACCTTCCTGCTAATGTCAAGTTAGAAAATACACTTATGTCATATTAACATTTAAATATCAATATTCCTAAAACATATTAACCGTGCTTAATGAAAATTAATAAATTTTAAATTGTTATCCTAAACGAATACCTAAAACACTATTAAGAAAAAAAAAAGTTACTTGACAAAACCACAATTACTCAAATAATTAGGTAATAGGCCTACAGTATTATAAGAACAGGATCCCACTTATTCACGATCCACCCCTGATCAGTTGGCAGGCAATTATATCAACCATAGATACATATTTATTCCCTTGGATACGTAATATGTATTAGCATCTCTCGCCAGCCCATTATTGTCTCACTGCTGGACACGGGTCTTCTCTCAGAATGAGAGAGTTTTAGGCCGTAGTCACTGGCCAAGTACGAATTGAAGAACTTTCGAGTGTGTAGGTTTCCTCACGATGTTTTCCTTCACCGAAAAGCAGTGATAATTAATTTCTAATACTATACTCATATTATAATAGTATGCCAACTTCTATACTTCTCCATATATAATCTACATAGAAAACGACTATCTAATCATTTGCTATCAGCTCGTTTGCTAAAACAAAAAGATATCCATGTACACGTTATTACACGATTTTAACAATATATTTAAGTGTCACGTTCTAACCATCAGTCAAAAACAGCTTATAGGTACGGTGGATCTATTGAATAAATTGATTTCAGCTCAGGACCTAAATTGAATGATTTTAAAAAGGATTGTTACACACTAATTACATTCATAGGGAATTGAGTCGCCGCCACGTTCCTCAAACAACGAAAACTTTTTAACGCATAAAAGTTGGATATTAAATAATTATGCTATAAATATTTAGACAAATATTATATAATATCGTAAAAATATCTGAAAAAATACTTACTATACATATGTATATAGTATTTTTTAAATTTTCACTTATTTTTTTTTCGTTTTTCATACGGATAGCTACAATTTGCAAATTTATACGTAGGTACCTTTACAAATGTCGATTTAAATATCAGTCATTTTGAATCGTCGGTATCTTTTGATAAACCTTTATTGCATAGCATTAAAAGTTAAATTGTTACTAATTCCAATTAATTGTATGTGAGCAATTCATGGAACTCCAGAGTTCTTTAGTACCTGACTGAAGATTTGCGCAACGAATAAAATGTACATTGAATGCGAATTACAGAGACTAATTAAAGGTCCACGGCTGTAAAGGATACCGTATTATTTCTTGGTTTAGAGAGGAAATTTTACGTGTCTGTTACGGAATATTATTTTAAACTTGTTATTGAGATTTTTGTTATAGAGATTTTCTAGATTCGCAACTTATATATTAATACTGGTGCTACCGAAAACTCTGTGAAAAAAGCAATAGTATAGATATATATTAATGATCTCACTGATCTCTTTGACCTAAGGGTGTCTATACACGAATTGATTATTCGTTGTTCGTTACCATCGACAGCGATCGACTTCAATCGATTGGTGTGGTAGCTTTTGGATGTTCAACCAATATCAGTCAATAAATCAAAGATCAACTACCAAGCGATGATTGAATATCGTATATCAATTTTAGTTTACAGTAGTCATGGTCAATCCAATGTAGTTATCGTCCCACTCCAGTTTACAGTAGTCATTGTCAATCAAATGTAGTTATCGTCTCACTCCAGTTTACAGTAGTCATTGTCAATCAAATGTAGTTATCGTCTTACTCCAGGGTAGGGATTTTCCTTCAAAATGAGAGTCTACCAATAGGGCCAAGTGCAAATTGTTAGACGCAATAGTAGTTACTTTCAAATAATTTATATACATGTATACCTATTGCTTTTATGGAAATAAAAGTGTTGACCGTACTTTCGGTTTGTTTTATTTATACTCAATTGCAAAATCAACATGATCTAGCCTAACCCTAATAGAACTGGGTCTGGTAAGATTTAACTATTGTACGTAAGCGAAATGAGAGCCCCTTTACAATACTCTCTATCATCGTTAACTCCTAGAGCATTGTTTGTTCTAATCTAAAGCCGACACGTTTGATATATCTGGTTCTTGCGCCTGCGCATCCTCAAATTTACACATATGCAGAATAGCTAACCTTACATAGGATATAGGATATAGGTTTGTTGATGTTACTTAACTTTTCTTGGATTAAATTATTAGTTAAATATTTTGTTTCAGGTCTATGCCAAATTGCAAATAACCTTGATAGATTTTTAAAAAACGTCAATCCTTGCGACTTTTTTAAAAGATTGAAGTAGTAAACGAGCTTGCAGTCCACCTGATAGTGATCGCTGCCATCCATGAACATCAATAAGCTGCTTAATATGAACAAAAGTTCCATTTGAAGGCAATCATAGATGCGTTTCTATTGTTAAGGACTAAGAGTGTCGCCTCATATAAAATTGAGCAACCACATCTCTCAACCAAAAAGCAAGAACTGCTTCGCGGTAAAAATATGTAGGCGTGGCGGTTGTACCTACTTACCGGTCGTAAAAATATGTTCTACCACTTCTTATATTCTATCACGTTACATAAAGGCTGTATTTATACATTTACAATATGTTTAGGAAATAAAGTTAGAAAGATTTTATTAGCTTGTGAGATGGACGAGCGTAAAGAATAAAAAACGAAGATACTACAACGAATGAGAAGAAAAAACCAAGTGGTTCTATGAAAATCAGGTCAGCACAGCTCTACTGTACTCAATAGGTTTTATAGGTGCATAAATGTGTATGGAATTACGTAAGCAACAATATGCAATTGAATTATAGATCGTATTACATTAAATAAATTCATTAAATATCAAACTAAAACATAAAACTGCGCTATTGTACATCAAAGACCGTTTTAACCTTCGCGGAAGATTTATTAAAAACAAACACTTATGCTATACGAAATTAGGGGTTTACGGGTTGATGGTATAATAAAAAGTGTTCATTTTGACACCAATCTGGTGTTTATTATTTGGGACAAATGTGACCCGCCGGGTGTAACCCGACACCGTGCCGTATGTCGACCGACACCACTCGCCTTGTTTGATCTACTGAGAGCTTTTTAAACTTTTTATGTCATAGTTTAGTGCGTTTTAGGCGCCTTTATTGCTGAGTAAACATCTCATACAGGATTATCGCTCGCGGCAGACGCTTTCGTCTTATGGAACTTTTTCGTTTCCACACGTCGAGCTTACGCAGCTATTTCTGTAGCTTTGATAAGCGCCATGAATATTTCTTAAAACTTAAACTATTGAAAGCGCCAATAATATAATGCAAACAGAACGTACGCCCCACGTATAAATAGAAGCTTTTTAAATGTAATCAACACCGTTGAAAGATATATTGTGATAAGGTAAATAAAAAAATAAATTAGGGCCCTTCCTATTCGTGTATATTTCAGCCTTTAATGTGTGTATTTCTTGATATTTTGTTGATGTTACAGAACGACTTTTGTTTTGTTAAACAGCAGAGCTCGGCCGGTGGAGTGGCTGATGTTCAGACTATCAGACACTTTAGGAAAATAGACAGACCAATGTTGTAGGCACTGGTATATATCATGCAATAAGTAGATAGTTGCACCAATAAGTAGGTACATATTTGTTTTAAAAAAATACTAGTATATCTGTTGCTAAGCGTTGTTTTTAATTAATTAGAAACAGTAATAAGCGTATAAATAATTTTATATATGAGCATTTCAAAGTAAATTTATTAATTTCCCACTAATAACACACGAGGCTAAGATCTCGAAACCCCATTCATTGTTTGTTGTCGACAATAATAATTTATGGTAACTTGCTCTATCTTGCTTACAGTAGGCCGACGTTAAGCGGTCGGATTTTTAAATAAACATTTTTAATGATCGAGCCGCGCCTGCGCTGACCAGGTGTACGCAGACGGTGCGCCCGCGCATCCCGCCCTCTCCCTCGATCTACCTACTTCTTTTGTTTCTATTCATAGAATTTCCTGACACGACCTGGAACAATAATCAATTTGTGCTTCTCAGGAAACGTTTAATAAAATATCTCGATTCGATTTGAACGTAAACAGTCACGTCGTAACTCATCGTCCGATGATGACTAATCAGCTGTGTAACTACGCACTCACTGAAATAGTTATTGAATGACCCTGAATATTTACGTACATACTACAAACTTTTAAACTTAAAAGGTTATCTGGAAAATATTTTTGGAAAATATATTTTGTTTGGCTATAAAGTTACGAGGAAGAAAAACATACCTACCTATGTCTTAAAAACATATATAAAATATTATAGACAAATTCAGTTATTATAGACTAGCTGTTGCCCGCGACTTCGTCCGCGTTTCCGTTGTTTTTCGTAAAAAAAAAGTAGCCTATGTCCTTCCTCACGGTTCAGTGGTTTTGATGTAACAGACAGATTAACTTTCGTATTTTAGTAGGGAAATATAATATGTCATATCTACAATACTGTTGAAAAATATCGCAATACGGAACCGCACAATATTATTGTTAATAGCTTTGCCCGCGACTCCGCCAGCGAGTAACTCCTTGTGTGTTATTGAGTTAATGTATTGGTAATATTGTTTAGATCACGTTCACATGAGGCTTAAGAACCTTTTTTATTTTTGTTTTCGAGGGGGAAACCTTCAAAAGGTACCCGACGCCGTGGGAGCGACGCAGAGTTATGTGGAATTTTTACCGCACTAAAACCCCCCCGGTGGCCCCGTCTTCGGTGCTATAAAGAGGACTCGGGCTCCTCCCAGATGGGCGGATGGGCCCACCACCCAATCTAGTCTTTACGGCGGTATGCGACCACACATATCGCCACCTTCCCGGTATCCTGGCTGGACGGTTCAAGCTCCCACTCTAGCCGCCCTCAACCCCGGAAGCCCCTTTTAGTCGCCTCTTACGACAGGCAGGGATACCGTAGCCCTATTCCGATCCTGCCGAAGGCTTAAGTACTTATATAACGAAAATACTTCAATGCAAAGCTTCCGGGTAAACTATGTTGAATGTTGATCCATCCGGCACGTGAACGTAAAGATTTTTGGAACTACTGACCCGGGAAAGAGCGACGTACAACTGACCATGCGAGAAACAACTGACACCGAGATCTACTCCAGCAACACGAAAAGTCTGCCCTTGAGCCTTATTAATTGTCATTGCATAACACACCGATACTGGGAATTGCGTTCTTTTAAATGGAATGGAAAATTATTAGGTACTAAGGGAATTCTGGGAATAAAGACGGTTTCTCCTGCACCGCAACCTGTTAAAATTTGAGCCTCGATAATATTTTGTTGCAACCGGGTTACTTTTAGCCGAGTTCCATTGCAAAGTTGTGGTGGTCTTAAATTTCGGAGCAGAATAATCGGAATGCCAATTTTTAAACAAATTTCATGAGAAGGAAGTCCGGGCATATTTAAAGAATTTAAAAATTCTATCGGGTAGTTAGTGGCGTCTTGTTCATCGACCATTCTATTTATTGAACTATAAACTTTGCTTTCCCCTTGTATATTCGACAGTATTTTATTATTAATCTCAAATGCCTGGTCATTGCGAGGAGTTAAGATGGATCTTTCGCATAGCCAAGAATTGTCCCTATTTAATATATTTGTTACGTCACCGTGACACTGTTCACTGTTCACTGTTCACTGTTCACTGTTCACTGTTCACTGTTCACTGTTCACTGTTCACTGTTCACTGTTCACTGTTCATTTTTCATTTTTCATTTTTCATTTTTCATTTTTCATTTTCTTTTTCATTTTTCATTTTTCATTTTTCATTTTTCATTTTTCATTTTTCATTTTTCATTTTTCATTTTTCATTTTTCATTTTTCATTTTTCATTTATCATTTTTCATTTTTCATTTTTCATTTTTCATTTTTCATTTTTCATTTTTCATTTTTCATTTTTCATTTTTCATTTTTCATTTTTCATTTTTCATTTTTCATTTTTCATTTTTCATTTTTCATTTTTCATTTTTCATTTTTCATTTTTCATTTTTCATTTTTCATTTTTCATTTTTCATTTTTCATTTTTCATTTTTCATTTTTCATTTTTCATTTTTCATTTTTCATTTTTCATTTTTCATTTTTCATTTTTCATTTTTCATTTTCATGTTCATTTTCGTACAGATAGATGACTGAGTTATAAACGTAAGAGTAGACAAATATAATCAGAAAGCTTTGAACTGCTAAGCTATCGGGAGTTACACGTGTTATTGTGAGTCAACCATAAAAGATGGACATATGCTGTCGTAGGATATTTTTTAGATAATTTTAAGGAAAATATTTCCCTCATACATGATTTCTGTGTAGCTTTAACCATTAAGGTTGCACACGCGACAGAAGCTTAAAAAAGTAACTTCTCCCGTTTTCCCAACATTTCCTTTTACTGCTCTGCTCCTATTGATTGTAGCGGGATGAAAAGTATACTATAACCAGCCCAGGAGTATAAAGAATAATCGTACCAAGTTTCGTTAAAATCCACTGAGTAGTTTTTGTTTCTATAACGGTTATACAGACAGACAGACAGACAGACAGACAGACAGACAGACAGACAGACAGACAGACAGACAGACAGACAGACAGACAGACAAAAATTTTACTGATAGCATTTTTGGCATCAGTATCGATCCCTAATCACGCCCTGATAGTTATTTTGGAAAAATATTTCATGTACAGAATTGACCTCTCTACAACTTTATTATAAGTATAGATTTCGCCGCATTACGTCCTTAATGTAACAAGCCATGAAAATGTCACAACTTTAAGTAGATATTTGTTACATATTAATGTGAGAAGCTTTATTTTTTTTCCTGGAAATGCATCAACTATTCAATATCACCGCAAGAGTGATCTTGGATAGTACGTTAACGTTAATCAGCGATGTATAGTCGGTAGGTAACTGTTGTATATCACCATTCGTAGAGATTGCAATAAAAGACAATCGAATCGTTGTAACTATAAAATGGTATACAATAATATACCTACAACAATCAAAACTAAAACCAATGTTATGGGAGATGATGTCTAAAGTAGTTTAGAATAGCATTACCGTAATATGATTATAATATATTTTGATGGTAACTTAATAACTCGCATTTGTCTTTTTTATTGGGCATTATGGGTGTCTAGTAGGTAAATAACCATTGTTTCAAATTTCACTTTAACTATTCATCTTAACACGACAGAACTTTTTGTGCTGGATTTCATAAAAAGTATATTGTGAAAGATATATTGTGATAAGGTAAATAAAAAAATAAATTAGGGCCCTTCCTATTCGTGTATATTTCAGCCTTTAATGTGTGTATTTCTTGATATTTTGTTGATGTTACAGAACGACTTTTGTTTTGTTAAACAGCAGAGCTCGGCCGGTGGAGTGGCTGATGTTCAGACTATCAGACACTTTAGGAAAATAGACAGACCAATGTTGTAGGCACTGGTATATATCATGCAATAAGTAGATAGTTGCACCAATAAGTAGGTACATATTTGTTTTAAAAAAATACTAGTATATCTGTTGCTAAGCGTTGTTTTTAATTAATTAGAAACAATAATAAGCGTATAAATAATTTTATATATGAGCATTTCAAAGTAAATTTATTAATTTCCCACTAATAACACACGAGGCTAAGATCTCGAAACCCCATTCATTGTTTGTTGTCGACAATAATAATTTATGGTAACTTGCTCTATCTTGCTTACAGTAGGCCGACGTTAAGCGGTCGGATTTTTAAATAAACATTTTTAATGATCGAGCCGCGCCTGCGCTGACCAGGTGTACGCAGACGGTGCGCCCGCGCATCCCGCCCTCTCCCTCGATCTACCTACTTCTTTTGTTTCTATTCATAGAATTTCCTGACACGACCTGGAACAATAATCAATTTGTGCTTCTCAGGAAACGTTTAATAAAATATCTCGATTCGATTTGAACGTAAACAGTCACGTCGTAACTCATCGTCCGATGATGACTAATCAGCTGTGTAACTACGCACTCACTGAAATAGTTATTGAATGACCCTGAATATTTACGTACATACTACAAACTTTTAAACTTAGAAGGTTATCTGGAAAATATTTTTGGAAAATATATTTTGTTTGGCTATAAAGTTACGAGGAAGAAAAACATACCTACCTATGTCTTAAAAACATATATAAAATATTATAGACAAATTCAGTTATTATAGACTAGCTGTTGCCCGCGACTTCGTCCGCGTTTCCGTTGTTTTTCGTAAAAAAAAAGTAGCCTATGTCCTTCCTCACGGTTCAGTGGTTTTGATGTAACAGACAGATTAACTTTCGTATTTTAGTAGGGAAATATAATATGTCATATCTACAATACTGTTGAAAAATATCGCAATACGGAACCGCACAATATTATTGTTAATAGCTTTGCCCGCGACTCCGCCAGCGAGTAACTCCTTGTGTGTTATTGAGTTAATGTATTGGTAATATTGTTTAGATCACGTTCACATGAGGCTTAAGAACCTTTTTTATTTTTGTTTTCGAGGGGGAAACCTTCAAAAGGTACCCGACGCCGTGGGAGCGACGCAGAGTTATGTGGAATTTTTACCGCACTAAAACCCCCCCGGTGGCCCCGTCTTCGGTGCTATAAAGAGGACTCGGGCTCCTCCCAGATGGGCGGATGGGCCCACCACCCAATCTAGTCTTTACGGCGGTATGCGACCACACATATCGCCACCTTCCCGGTATCCTGGCTGGACGGTTCAAGCTCCCACTCTAGCCGCCCTCAACCCCGGAAGCCCCTTTTAGTCGCCTCTTACGACAGGCAGGGATACCGTAGCCCTATTCCGATCCTGCCGAAGGCTTAAGTACTTATATAACGAAAATACTTCAATGCAAAGCTTCCGGGTAAACTATGTTGAATGTTGATCCATCCGGCACGTGAACGTAAAGATTTTTGGAACTACTGACCCGGGAAAGAGCGACGTACAACTGACCATGCGAGAAACAACTGACACCGAGATCTACTCCAGCAACACGAAAAGTCTGCCCTTGAGCCTTATTAATTGTCATTGCATAACACACCGATACTGGGAATTGCGTTCTTTTAAATGGAATGGAAAATTATTAGGTACTAAGGGAATTCTGGGAATAAAGACGGTTTCTCCTGCACCGCAACCTGTTAAAATTTGAGCCTCGATAATATTTTGTTGCAACCGGGTTACTTTTAGCCGAGTTCCATTGCAAAGTTGTGGTGGTCTTAAATTTCGGAGCAGAATAATCGGAATGCCAATTTTTAAACAAATTTCATGAGAAGGAAGTCCGGGCATATTTAAAGAATTTAAAAATTCTATCGGGTAGTTAGTGGCGTCTTGTTCATCGACCATTCTATTTATTGAACTATAAACTTTGCTTTCCCCTTGTATATTCGACAGTATTTTATTATTAATCTCAAATGCCTGGTCATTGCGAGGAGTTAAGATGGATCTTTCGCATAGCCAAGAATTGTCCCTATTTAATATATTTGTTACGTCACCGTGACACTGTTCACTGTTTACTGTTCACTGTTCACTGTTCACTGTTCACTGTTCACTGTTCACTGTTCACTGTTCACTGTTCACTGTTCACTGTTCACTGTTCACTGTTCACTGTTCACTGTTCACTGTTCACTGTTCACTGTTCACTGTTCACTGTTCACTGTTCACTGTTCACTGTTCACTGTTCACTGTTCACTGTTCACTGTTCACTGTTCACTGTTCACTGTTCACTGTTCACTGTTCACTGTTCATTTTTCATTTTTCATTTTTCATTTTTCATTTTTCATTTTTCATTTTTCATTTTTCATTTTTCATTTTTCATTTTTCATTTTTCATTTTTCATTTTTCATTTTTCATTTTTCATTTTTCATTTTTCATTTTTCATTTTTCATTTTTCATTTTTCATTTTTCATTTTTCATTTTTCATTTTTCATTTTTCATTTTTCATTTTTCATTTTTCATTTTTCATTTTTCATTTTTCATTTTTCATTTTTCATTTTTCATTTTTCATTTTTCATTTTTCATTTTTCATTTTTCATTTTTCATTTTTCATTTTTCATTTTTCATTTTTCATTTTCATGTTCATTTTCGTACAGATAGATGACTGAGTTATAAACGTAAGAGTAGACAAATATAATCAGAAAGCTTTGAACTGCTAAGCTATCGGGAGTTACACGTGTTATTGTGAGTCAACCATAAAAGATGGACATATGCTGTCGTAGGATATTTTTTAGATAATTTTAAGGAAAATATTTCCCTCATACATGATTTCTGTGTAGCTTTAACCATTAAGGTTGCACACGCGACAGAAGCTTAAAAAAGTAACTTCTCCCGTTTTCCCAACATTTCCTTTTACTGCTCTGCTCCTATTGATTGTAGCGGGATGAAAAGTATACTATAACCAGCCCAGGAGTATAAAGAATAATCGTACCAAGTTTCGTTAAAATCCACTGAGTAGTTTTTGTTTCTATAACGGTTATACAGACAGACAGACAGACAGACAGACAGACAGACAGACAGACAGACAGACAGACAGACAGACAGACAAAAATTTTACTGATAGCATTTTTGGCATCAGTATCGATCCCTAATCACGCCCTGATAGTTATTTTGGAAAAATATTTCATGTACAGAATTGACCTCTCTACAACTTTATTATAAGTATAGATTTCGCCGCATTACGTCCTTAATGTAACAAGCCATGAAAATGTCACAACTTTAAGTAGATATTTGTTACATATTAATGTGAGAAGCTTTATTTTTTTTCCTGGAAATGCATCAACTATTCAATATCACCGCAATAGTGATCTTGGATAGTACGTTAACGTTAATCAGCGATGTATAGTCGGTAGGTAACTGTTGTATATCACCATTCGTAGAGATTGCAATAAAAGACAATCGAATCGTTGTAACTATAAAATGGTATACAATAATATACCTACAACAATCAAAACTAAAACCAATGTTATGGGAGATGATGTCTAAAGTAGTTTAGAATAGCATTACCGTAATATGATTATAATATATTTTGATGGTAACTTAATAACTCGCATTTGTCTTTTTTATTGGGCATTATGGGTGTCTAGTAGGTAAATAACCATTGTTTCAAATTTCACTTTAACTATTCATCTTAACACGACAGAACTTTTTGTGCTGGATTTCATAAAAAGTAGATACAAACATAAATTAAATAACAATTTTATCATTTTTAAAGTATTCATTCGGATTACGTGTAAGTAAAAAAAATATTCGTAGGTATTAAAATTTCATGTTACGCAAAAGATTATATACTTGGAAAAGGTTAATAATTATAGATTATTTCGTACCTACTTAAGTATATACACAATTACTGATCAAAATAACTTCGCTTGGAAAATTGCTATACAATAGAAATAGATATATTCAATCAGAGAAATCTGGTTGGAAAAGTACATGTACAAATGAAATAGTTGGTATTTTGTAGAACACACATGGGAAAATAATTGAAATGTAGAAAATTCTAACAGTCTTATTATAAATTCAAGCATTTAAGTCTGAATACCTTGTCCCTATTTAATAGCTGCAAAAGCGTTTTAATGCGACTATCAAGGAACGTGAAATTCTCTCACGAACACAGAGCTGTAATTAAACATATTTGTAAAAAGTACATTAACATCTTATTTATCAAAATTTTAGTTTTGAAGCTCTGTTGACCATTCACCTCGGTATAAAAAAAATAAGAGCCTTAGGTTCGTTATGTCATCGTCCCTGTAGTTCCGGGATTAGAATAGGGCTACGGTATCTCCTGCCTGTCGTAAGAGGCGACTTAAAGGGGCTTCCGGGGTTGCGAGTTGCTAGAGTGGGAGCTCGAACCGATCGATCAGGCGACCCCGTGAAGGACGGCGGTATGTGTGATCGCATACCGTCGCCGTCGTAAAGACCAGAAGGATCGGTGGGCCCAGCCGCCTATCTGTGAGGAGCCCGATTGGGCAACTCGACACCGGTTGCGTTCCTTTAGAGATCTCGAAGTCCTCTTTGCGCCGAGGACGGCCACCGGTTGGGTTTTAGTGCGGTAAAAATCCCACATAACCCTGTCACTCCCACGGCGTCGGATACTTTTTGAAGGTTTCTCCCTCGAGAAAAAAAAGAAAAAAAAATTTGCGTTATGTCATAAATCGTATGTACTGAAAATGTTATTAAATAGAACAAATTGCTTTATCTATAATATTTAAAACGATCCGCTTAACTAGCCAACAAGACTACAACTTTATAAGAAAAATATTCCATTATTTGTATACCTATACGTGCCAACGTTTATTTATATTTCTGTCTAGATACTTACGACAAATGTTTATAGGTATGGAATTCAACAGCTTGCAATAAACTACATCGTGACATGAAAAACCATGCTTTTTGTTTAAAACAAGCTATTTTATTACTTGGTTACGTGTGGGTGTAATAGAAACATTCGTGTCAATTTACACTACATTTTATTTGGAATTTGAACACTTTTATACCACTTGTTAGCTTTTTACTGGATGATAAACGATAAAAGTCCTGTCAGAAAACGTGTATCGAACCATAACAATAGCTTCTGATCGCAATTCTGTTTAAAATTTACAACATTCTGACTACTTACCTACATATTTGGTATTATAAATGTCTGTGGATGAAAGGGAATCTAAGTACATTTCATAATTAACGCCGTTTAGTTCTATAGTTCGTAAAGTATTAATTAACTTGGACAAGTGAGGGTAGCACCTACCTACCTTTTCTTTACGCAACGCTGTGCGGGTAGGCGTAGATTAGGTCGTGCAATCGGAATGCATAAAAGTGGATCGACTGATGTCTAAATCAGTGTCGTAATTATTTCCATCCCGTAATACGCCCACAAGTGAGCGCTACCGTGACTGATATAGGATAGGCCACCCTACCTATATATATTAATGACAGTTTTTTTTTTATTTTTATTTGACTGAAGTAGCAAACGAGCATGCAGTCCACCTGATGGTAAGTGGTCACTGCCGCCCATGAACATCTGTAATCAACTTCATACCGAACATGGGTTCCATCTGAAGTCAATCACAGATGCGTTGCTCCTCCCGAGGACTATGATGGTCGCCTCATGTGAAAGTGTGCCGGCAACCACACCCTTCTATCGAAACGCAAGAAATGCTTCACGCTAGAAATAGGTGTGGCGGTGGTACTTCCCCGTTGGAACTACACTGGTTCTACCACCTTGTATTTATCTAATAGAGATAGAAAATGGGCACCCCGCGTTCAACCACCCTGATGGTATTCACTGTCGCCTGATATATAACATCTGTAACTGAAGGCAATGAAAATTAGACCGGTGGGACAGAAGCCCACACGTCTAAGACTGACATTCTACGGCTGAATACTAAGTTTCTATACCCAATTTTATCCCTTCGCCTCACATCTGCGAATAAGGAATAGATGTAGTAATATTGTTACCACATTAGAACTACGACGAGTTGTATGATGAAAAAAAACTACTGACGTCAAAAATAAAAAGAATTTTCGAAGAACCTGAATTCTGTTGTAATATCAACTGTGTAAGTGTACAAGTAACATTAATTAACAATGTTACAATAGCCGGTTCAAACAATAACGCCACAAATAAAAATCTATCGTTTTGCCCATCTCTGCTCAATAAATCTGACTGGATGTAAAAAAAAGTACATTACTAGAAGGATGATCGAGTTGTTTCACAAGCAAACATGAGGCGTCTTTGTTGACCCTGCTGGCGGTCGTGTTGTTCTGGATTGATCACATTTCACCGCAACTACAATGAAACGCCTCGTTAACAAGCGCCGTTAGATGAATGCTCATTGATTGTGCAACTGCAATCTAAGAATATGGATATAGTTACACGGACACTAAATATCCGGCAATAAATTCAAATTATTGTGGTCATAATGCAGCTTTGCAGCTGACTTATCTCATTTTCAGTAGATTATTTAAGCGTTACAAGTCTGTGTTACATGGTAATTATTTTTATCTTGGGCCAACGGGCTGCTAGAGACAGAAAAAAAACGCTTTCTACACTCATAGCCGCACAGTACGATTTTCTCCTGTATCGTGGGTGCCATGCATACACACAAAGACGAAAACAAACACCCAGACCCAGAACAAGAATCCAAACTCATCATTTAGATACCTGTCCGGCCGGGAATCGAACCCCAACCCACCGCGCGTCCGGTATGGTAACTATACCGCTACGCGGGTCGCCATGATGGGTTGTATTTCTTGTATTTTTGTCATTGAATAGGTAATTTGCAAGGAAAAATCATTAAACATCTTGTAAATCCCTCTGCACTAATGGAAAAATAGGTTAAATTATTGTTTCGACAATGAATGGTTACAATTTTACAATAATTGTTTTATCGCAGAAAAACATTGAATTTTAAATGTAAAATGTGACTGTATCTATTGTACAGATTGTAATTTATGTGACGAAAATACAATTAGATTATACAATTATGTAACTGATCGCCATTACCAATCTTGCACCTATTACCTATTTAACATATTATTGATAAAAAATATGAATTACTGTAAAACAATGGGGTGATGATAATTAAAGACACATAAATTAAACGTAAGCTTAAAGGCGGTATATAATACATATTACCTTACAACCCACTTTTATCCACTTCACATATCGAGTGATACCAGTTTCGGGAACTCTTTGATACATTTAGATTTCTCGCTACAGGACAACAGATCTCTTTGTCCGGGGGAATATTAAAGGGTTTCAATTCTTGCTTTATTTGAGGTAAGATTGTAACGCCCCTTTGTCTGGGTGACTTGTTATTGATACTTGGTAGCGAGTAACAGCTGTATAAATCCATATGAATGATAGAGTATCAATTGAATTTAACTGTAAATTTACTTAAAAAGTATAATGCTAATATAGCTATCCCACATGCTAGTAGTTGTTATCCCTATAATCTAAACACTAAACATTTTAAGACGTGAGATTGTACATCTTTTAGTGTAGGTTAGTGCAGTTTTTATAGTAAATCATTTGTATTGTATGAAGCCTGTATATAATCATAAAATAAAACTTTCGAAAAAAACGATTACTTATTCATATGTTTATTACGAATGTAATTTATTTTATTTATATTTAGCTCGAGATTGAACAATATCTACGGGAACTTTTATTAGATTGCATCTCATTTCCGATGCTGAAACTTATCTCTCATACCTATCTACAACAACCGCGGATTGCGTGTGAGAACAGTTGAGGATTAAATTAATAACGTGTTTTACACATAAGTTTATCCTTATATCTTATACTTATTTACAACATATACAACACTCACACCTGGACAGGAAATATAGCCCTTAATACATCATTTAGCTGTATCAATATTGCCAGATATCAAACTCTGAGCGTAAATTGACTCTATAATGGTATCCACTTTATTATGTTTATATTTAACACAAATTAATTATGGATCATTACTTGTATTACATCAATTTATGTTGGTACTTTTATTATTATATTATGGTAAGGTTAGTCTATGTGTTGTCGTTAGGGATTTAATTGACTAGGCGCGCAAAATCAATTTTCATCTGAAAACGTAAACTTCACAGATCCAATTACATTTCATTTCAAACGCGAATCTGCTAAATGGAAAATTCGGCACGCTATATGATGTTGACCAAATACTAAATAAGCACAATAGTGCTAACATTTACGATTTTAAAGAACTACTTCATAATATTGATATCAACTCTTTTCGTCGTAAAGTTTCGTAGGATATATATTTTTGTCTCTCTGTTTTTTCTTGGCCTTGTTCTAGTTAATCCTGATAAAGGCTGTAACCAGTAACTTGACAAAAAAAATGCCCCGGAAGATTTTTTAAAATATTAAAACTACGAAATTAAATAGCCACTAAATGATTTTTAGAACAAAGAAAAATGATGTTCATCGATAATACTATAAACTGAACTTAAGAGGAAATGTCGCACAAAGTTTCACACTAGTCATAAGTTTTGGATATTTATCTTCTTTAAAAATACGGTAGCTTATAGGTTTCTTACAAAATACAACCGGTGTACGACACCGTATTTTTAAAGAAGATAAATGTCCAAAGCCACCTATGGACTTACTTTAAAAAGAGCAAACATCCGCGTTACATTCTTCTTATTCTATCATAAATAACCTGTAAAACGGACGTAAACTGTGAATTTATATCAACAACTCAGTCATATATATAAATGATATTATTGATTTATTGTAACCTCAAGCAGCATCGGAGTGCGGCCCGCTCACGATAAGGTGTCCAAAATAACTGCGTCGAGCATCTTCGACGTTCCTGAGATAACACACGCACCACAACCGTACTGCATTTGTATTGTTATACGGAAAAGTTCATTTAAGTAACGGATTCATTGATTACGACCCATGTAGGTATACTTTATACTAGAATTGGGTTTATTTGTATAATTAATATCAATATACATGAATACCAATGTAGCCGTACAAATGAAGGGCCTAAACGTAAAGAGGAACGCAGAGTAGAGTTGCTCGAGAAAAAGTGATTTTTCCATAGAAAATAGATGGATGGATTTAGTAATTATAACATAGTTCGGTATAAAATGTATACCGAACTATGATCTTACCTCGTTAGGTAAAAATTTAAGAACTATATGATTTATAAATTAAAATTTTTGACTAATAAATCATTAAAATTAAGAACAATACAGTGTATTTTCTAGAATCAAACGTAACTGGTTATGTACAAAAATTTAGTTTCTATTAACTTTTTGACTGCTTATAGTTAGGCACATAGGTTCATTCATAACTAATAGATAGATTTAAAGTTCCACAATGCTCTCTTGAGGAAATAATATCCCGAGAGCAGTGTGCTATTTGGAATTATAATTGTACCTACCGAGATATCATTCCAATAAAATTATTATTAACTTTGAATTCTTTATAAACGCTGTAAAGAGTAAGCTCGAACTCTATTATGATAGAAACATGTACTTAATGTATAGCTATTTACCTATTGTTGGCACACTCTTATCTATATGGTAATTAATAGGTTACCTCTCAGCACGCGTATGTTAATTATCATTAAAATGTATTCTAATTTACGGTAAGACTACTGTTTAAGCACTATTTGATATGAGAAACGAGTAGCGGGAAGTCCTAGAATAATTATTTCTCGGTCTTATACATCATAATGAAGTGTACGCAGCACACAAGCTGATTATCATCAACACGAGGGTTTTGTTTTTTTAGCTTTCAACACAAAAACTGATTAAATATATCATTAAAGCCATTAAGATCTACTGTTTTAGGTAGTAAATCTCCCTTACCTCGTGTATGTAAAACCTACAATGAACTATCCACAAACTCGCATATTGATTTGTTCTCACTCAAACTTCATCAATTTCGTACTCAAATCCTTAAAATAATATATAACTCTCCACAAGCCTAAGATTGTATAACAAATATTATTATTGACTCTGTTGTTTTGTATACTCGAACGGATCACTGAAAAATTGTTTTGTTACTGATTGATATGTATATGCATTGCATGCAGTGTTTACCTATAAGTGATTGTGCATTTAGTTTTTAATATTGTGTATGTTGTGCCAAGTATGTAATGATGTAACAATTGTTGGTAAACCAAATAAATAAATAAAAATAAAAAATAAATTAAATATACCAAAAATCACTCATATCACTCACATAATCGGGAATATCACTCACAGCAGGTCCACGCGAAAATTTACTATTCTTTACCATATTGTGGTGATATATACTTATATCCACATGAAAAATCATATTTACTTTTTTGTGACAAATTTCATCAGATTGTTTAGGTATCATGTCTGATAGAAAATTTAACTCAAAAATGTTTTCTTTTTAGCCTCATCGTGAAAAACTGAAGTTAACGAGAGTCGCGCGAGAAGAAGCTAGGCCGAAGGAATCTACACAAAAACCAGCAAGTAACTACTTTCTTCACTAAATTACAAGAATTTTACGTTTAATTCTCAATTATACTGAATGATTTGTAGGACATTATACATGATGTCATAACTGTAATTTGTTAGATAAATTGGGACTACTTAATATATTGTAAGTACTAATCTATTTCCACGGCTCAATTTTGTTAAAGCATTTATTTAATTTTTGCAGTCAACTTCATAAGTGGGAGTTGTGAAAGGTCATCATGTGGAGAAGAAGCGGCTTGCGTTCAACACAACGCCACCGGACACTACTGCGTGTGTACCTCGAACGCAGAACCTCCCAAAGACGGGGCCACTTGTCCTCGAAGTACAGGTACATTATTCACCTATGTACATGATTAAACAATTAATAATGTCTTGTCTAGATACTAACTCGTTTAAGAAAGTAGTTTCTATGTTGAAGAACGGGAAGTTTTCTCTGAAATCTTACTTTAATGATTCTTGTCTATTCTTCAATCTTGTCACGTAAAGGTGTGATTACTTTCAAATTCCTCCTTGCATATAAGTAGTACTATATAAGTAGTATATATTTTTATTTATTTATTTTTTATAAATGTATTTTACAAGATTACAGCTCGCACGAACGCCTTGCAAACTCTAGAAGAATATAATTATACGATATACAAAGAAATTAAAAATTAAGCATTATTAACCACAATATTTCTTAAAATTTATATCTAATATAAGGTATGATTTAGTTGAAAATTAAGTAAGATTGTACATTATATATTTGCAGTACCGCTTACACCAAAGGCGATCCACAACGTGCGGCCGCCGCTCACGCCAAAAGAAATTCACAACGTGCGGTCGCCACCGACTTCGATAGGATCCGCCGATACACTGTTACCGCCCACCGCACAAGTATGAACATCTCAGTACTTTCTTTTGAAACTTTTCATCTTTTATTACATAATTTATTTACTCTAACTAGATTGACAAACTTCCAATACTAAGCACTCACAAATGTGCTTAATGATCTTAAGACTTTTCACAAACTTCCAATACTAAGCACTTACAACTGTGCTAATTATCTTAAGACTTCTCCAGAATATGGAATTTTCGGACATTATTTACTTGGTAATTAAATGTTATAATGATTTAGGTAATATAAAATAACTGTAATTGTAGGTATTAAATGTCATTCAGCCATTAATAACTTTACAAAAAGGCGGTTATATCAGTGTTCTAGTTCTACGAGACTGCCGCCCCTGGATATCTGTAAACGACTCGTGATAAGATCTAAATCTTCAAATAAGATTAGTGGTTGCCCAGACTAGCCAAACGTTGCTACCCCTGAGGACTAAACTGTAACTCTTCAGATAAGTAGATAGCTGTCTCCCATAGAAAGGCTTCTTTTTTATTTCATTGAAGTAGCAAACGAGCGTCCGTATTATCCGGACATCTGTTAGCAACTTCATATAGAACGTGGGTTCTATTTGAAGTCAATCACAGATGTGTTGCTACTCCCGAGGACGTGTGTACTACGATGTTCGCCTCATATAAAAGTGTGCCGGCAACCACATCCTTCTATCAAAACACAAGAAACGCTTCACGCTAGAAATAGGAAAATAGGAATACTGTTAAAAGGTAGATAGGTATTTTGACGGTGGCACAGCCAAAGTAAAGTTACAAATGATTCTACAAATTTTAGCCGAAGCAAAAAATCCGAACCACAGAGTTATTAGTTATATACCCAAATACATATACGCATGAAAAACAATTACATTCGTAAAAGTCGTAAGAGCTTTTACTTTCTTTGATGAGTCTGATGAATGTATTGATTTTATGTAAGTACTACGCAAAGCGTGGGACGATGGTTGGGATTAAAAATAAAATCAGTGTTTTTCCATACTGATAAATATTCATGATAGATCGGCACTGATAACAACACAGATAGGCTGATGTCACCCAAAATAGAGATGGGCCTATTCGTTGTTATTTCATACATTTTTTTATCGAAATTGTATGCAAAAAGACCACAAGATATTTTAACAAAAAGTAATTTATTATATATAATTATGTACACAAATACCTACTTATATTTTTAAGTCAAGTAGATAGTTTAACTACGAACGTAAACCCTTATATAAAAATCTATCATTATTAATACTTTTGATACGAAACTGAAAATAATACGTTCGTTAAGAAACCGCTGTGTGTTTTGAACTCTTATCTTACAAAACCTCACATCTTATTACTTGCGTCAGTAAAGTTAAAATATATTTTTTTGTAAACTTGTGTTCTTCATAAAAAAAATACTTATAAACTAGGTAGAAATCTTAGTGATTTAACACCAAAGATACCACCATCACCCTTATGCCTAATAACAACCATGTCAAAATCCTGTGAAATTGAAGGGTGCTAAGTATGAGAGGCATACTTACTTGTCTGAGGCCTTCAATTATTTCCAAATCTTCAGGGGTCGCAGTGTACCTGTTAAAGCTCTCTGGCTAATTATACCTAGGCTTCGATTACAAATGTCCAGGAGCCGTAAAAATGCTCGTTTGTTACTTCAATAATATAAAAAATCTATATTTGTAAATAAATTGTAATCTAACGTGTATAATTTTTTTATAGGTACCAAATGAGAGAGTCGTTAGTAGTGAAATTTATGCAGAAGCAACGGCAGGGAGTGATACAGCTGTAGTAGGAAATGGAGGTGGAGAAAATGCCCAAATTATGTTGAGCATAGCATTATTGGGCAGTGTTTTTATATTAGTATTGGTCTCAGTTGCTATATTCTACATCAAAAAAAGAATTTGCGTCGTCGATGGAAAAGTCAAACCGGTAAGTAAATACAAGATTATTCTTAAAGACGTTTTCAATATAGTTTTAGGTAAAGGTTCATTCACATTTCCACAGGGTCCGATATTCATAGCATAATGATTAATTTATTTAATTAAACGTTCAGCCTTTATCGTCCATACACCAAATATGTACACATTTTATATTCAAAATTAGTAAAACCTAAAACGTTGTTTGGTTAACAAACCTCTTATCATTTGTTTTACAAACAAGCATGTTACGACGGCATGCAGTCTCTCCTCTATTGACAATTGGCATACGAAAGGCGCATCCTCTGTAAATTAAATGAGATGCAATGCAATCCATGATGTCATTGACTGGCGGGGTCATGCAAATCCATGAGCAAATCACATTTAGTAACCGGGTTTAATGTTTAAAAATCTATTGTGCAAAATAAACACAATAATAACGTCGTTTTTATCACTACATCCACACATCTAACTACATTTTAACTATATCCTAAATAATGAAAAATAATAATAGATTTCATGTCGTTCAGTAATCGGTTTTTATTTAAGTGCATATGAGTTAAAACGAATATCTGAAGGGTATTGAGGAAATGTTTATTTCTTACTTTTCTTAAAATTGATAACAAACTCATGTGGCCAATATCAATGCCTATTAAGTCTAAGAAAATATTTTTAGAAGCGGTCAGACATAACGCGATCATTCGTTTCCTTTACGTCCAACCCAATATTTTGGAATGTTTCAAGCCAGGCGTACATTTTCGTGAAAGGGATCACTTTAGAATTAGTCGCACACAGTTCTGTCTCTGGAGTCTATATCATTAAAAAAAGATTTAGTTTTTACCCGATTGCGTCAAAATAATGTTTTTTCATTTATCACATAGTACATTAATTTGGTACCATTTCGGGACTGTCATGCACAGGCAGAAAATACCATCAGCAGCCTTCCCACTGCCACAATGCATGTTTCATGTGCTTCTGGGTCGTTTGCTTAGTATGCGTTATGTTTATAGCGCGTACGACCTGGAGAACCTCTGCTTGCTGAACGGTATATAACGAACCCGCAGTACGGCGTGTGTGGAGCGGACACGGTGGGGACACCGGGGACACTGCCAGGTTCTGCTAACCACAACGTTGACGCCAACGAGCCCCAAGTCACCCTATTAGACAGAAACGCATTGACTTTCCTTGAGGAAGTCGGGGAAGGATGTTTCGGGAAAGTTTATAAAGGTTGGTTAAATTATATTCTGTTAATATTATAAATTCAATTTCATTTTTAATATTATAAATTCAAAAGTTTGTAAGGATGTATGTATCTCTGTTAAATCTTTCATGCAATTACTTATCAGATATCGCTTAAATTCGGCTCACACATAGTAACAATCACTCATTACCTTGCTAGATGTGACCGAAGCGGGCGGAGCCGCGAAATTAGAATTGGGAATAAAATTATGTAAATTTTATTATAAATACACATTATTTAAATTACACTAACATGTTTATTGTATTCAATTTGTAGGAAATCTCGCAGAAAAAAAAACTCGAAACTGGAAATGACTACGTACACATAATTTGCTTAAAACCGAGTTAAAGAAATCATAAAATCAATTTATTGTCACAAAGTTTATTTAGGAAATTAACTTAAACTGAACTGAAAAAAATCTATATTTAAACTGGTATGTTTACTTTTGACAGGGGTTTTACGAAACACCACAGGAGAGCAGGTGGTCGCTATCAAAGTGTTGAAAGAAAGCGCCGGACGTAGCGCCGAGGAGGATTTCGTGAGGGAAGTCTCCATCATGTCAGCTTTCCGGCATCCAAATATTTTAGCTCTCATTGGAGTCGTGTATAGAGGTAATTATATAATTTCTTTCCATTTTAGTTTGACCACTGCCACGTACAATAGTTATTATTACCAACTGTGTGCAAAGTAACCCTAAACTCTACGTAGAATGTCCCTTGCTCAAATAGGTACGTAATAGGTTATACGAACATTTATAGAAATGAGAAAAATGTACACTATCGACTACTTCTTCAGTTAGTGTTTACAAATTTCCCATTTTTCAAATTTGTTTCATGTAATCAATTTATTGATCAGTCCTTTATAGTTCATCAAGTTTTGTGAGTTAACTAATCGGACCAAAAGTGGATCAGCTGATTTACATGTAAAACCTAGGCTATATTTTTTTAACATTTTCATTAATGTTCGTAATATTACTAAAACAACTTACATTGATTTTTCTGTATTATCCCAGAACAGATACAATGAAACCTATCGCTCCTAGCCCGTCTGACTTAGAGTTGAGGGAAAACCCGTGTATAGATTTAATGATTCTGGCTACAATAAAATGAAAAATTTAATCTGGCTCACTTTGTTGTTTTATTAACCGACTTCTAACTTATGCAATGTGTGTGTTGCAATTGACCGAAGTAGAGTGGATTCTTTTTTTCCTAATGGAATTACAATATAATAAACTTTATTGCTGAGAAAGAAACTACAATGAATATTAAATAAACAGTTACGATATTTTTAATAAATTATGTTAGATAAAAATTAAAAAATATATTTGCTGATCGCGCAATTTATTTTAGGGCAAAGGCCTAACTCTCTCCAATGAGACCTGTCCCAATGACTCTTCTCCAGTATGGCTTCACTATCTTCTTAATTTCGTCTTCCCATATATAATAAACATATATATTTAATTTTGTCTACCTCTACTTCTTTTCACTTTCTAATGTAACGGGTCTAAATTATTCTCATTTATTCTTATTATTTGCAGACGATATCAGCGCGAGTCCGTGGATGGTGTTCGAATACATGGAATGGGGGGATTTAGCAGGCGTACTGCGAGGTTCACGAGGTGGAGGGAAGCCTGGGCCGACACTGGACGAACCTGCATTGCTACGAGTAGCATTGCAAGTTGCACGGGGGATGCAGTATCTTGCATCACGGCACTTTGTTCACCGAGATCTTGCTGCCAGAAATTGTCTTGTCGGAGCCCAATTGGCTGTTAAAATTGCTGATTTTGGTATGTCACGTGACGTATACACATGTGACTATTACAAGATGGGAGGTGAACGACCAATGCCAGTTCGCTGGATGCCCCCCGAAAGTATCGTCTACGCCCGTTTTACCCATGAATCAGATGTTTGGTCGTACGGCGTAGTACTGTGGGAAATTTACAGTCGAGGAAAACAACCGTTTTATGGCTGCAACAACGACGGGGCTACAAAACGTATCTTGCAAGGTATCTTACTGGTACCACCTGAGGATTGTCCTCGTTTCGCATGTGAATTAATGCGAGCATGTTGGGCAACCGATCCGAGAGACAGAATCGGCTTCGACGAAATATGTAGAAAGTTGGAAGCGGCTGAATCTGCCGATGTACCCTGTACGCAAACTCGACTACCACGACCACCGCCGCCTCCACAAGATTCAACAGGTTACTTGATTCCAAAGATACCACCATGCGTTGACTACTTGAAACCAATCCCAGATCCAGACCCAGATTCCGATTTCAGTTACGACGAAATTGAAGAGGAGTACACTTGACGACCAGCGTTGGCGTCGGCTTCGCAATACGTGCCACGCTCTTCGCCTTCGACGTCCGCGTGCAAAACGGCATTTACATTCCTGTCACGGAGTAGCACAGACCAATTTGAGTGTTAAAATAAATGTATCGTTTTAAGGACTAAGTAAGTATATGGAAAAAGATCTAGAATCCCACTATAAAATACTCAGTTACTTAGTGTGATATTTTCATAATAAGATTATGTATTGTAATTAATGCGTAGGTAATTATTTGTTAAGTATCGAACTATTTGTTACCTACTTATTGTACCTAACTCAAAATAATGTGTAATTGAGTATGTTTAAAGATAATAATTATCTTTCGTGCCATAAATTATTGTACCAAATATCGAAATTGTTACAAATTACAGGAAAATTTATACATGTTACATTTACATAATTATAAGAAAACAATCAGACATACTCATGTTTTATATATACTGCCATACCTATAAGTAATAAATCTCTTTCTTGGTACGTCTGGTACTTGTATTGGGTATTTGCAGTATTTGTATAAATACAATGTAGCGTTAATAATTAAATTGACTTCGGTATTAAATTTAAAAATAAACTTGTATTATGTGTATAAGACTTCCAAGTTAACATAAAACAAATATTTATATAAATTTTATATAAGACGTCAAGTAACCACAACCGACTAGTTCATATCTAAGTTTTATATAATAACTGTGGACTGAGGTAGAGTTTATAATAAATTAGTTAATATGTACCTACCTCAACCGTTGTGTCTGACTGTAATATATTACATGTAATTTTAATTAATAACAATAAACATAAACCAACTCACATATGCTGGAACATGAAATAAATAAAGTGTTTCTTATTATAGCTTTAATTTTTTTTTTATATTCACGAATGAAATATTAAACCAACCTACTGTGCAAAAAACTAAAATTGTAATTTAATAATTGGCGGTCGTCGGATTGCACATAAATTCTATAAATAATTATACATACATACATTTTAGACAAAATCATGGACATAGCTCTTTATAAATAGGTATATTAATGTAAATGTATTATATCTACGAGTGCAAACAGTAACCAGCAATATGGAAAAATAAATGATAGCTTAAACATGAGAAAACGTTCCATCACGTTTCCTATAGGCTTTTCACTTGGTGCGTGTTTCCTTTAGTTCTTCTTTTCTCTATGTTAGAAGTGACAAAGAGCCTACAACAAGCTGCTGTCTTCCAAAACTTACTTTAACTTATTTCCGTGCCCCTCTATTATTATACAAAATATATTCAAAAAATAATATCAAAACCTTGACGACTGATTGTGAGCAATTCGGACAAGATGCATCAGCATTAGGTCACCCAAATACAATTGATCTATGCAAAAGGTTAACCGTAGAATGTAATTAATGAATGTCAATAACATTGAAAATTTGAAATTTTGAACGTTTTGCCTTTATGAAATAACTATAAATTAATTAATGTTGTGTACAAACGTAGATAATAAAGTTTATTGTTACAAGTGTTGGTGTAATGAAATGTATGGGACATTAATTACATGAATCAATTCAATATGTAGTTTTAATTATTGTTTCTAAACTACTTAATTTGGATCCAACAAGCTTTAGTCCGTAAATTACTAAACGGATTCACCGTTAAACGTAGATAGTCGGGTTCATTTAATTAAAATTGAACATTAAGTTTTTTATGTGCGTACGTTGAAATATTTTACATCCACATACAAACTACGTAATTTTCATAATATTCTATTTCAAATTCAATAACTAAGCAAAATTTATTTTAAAAAATCCATCATTTACCTAAGGAAACAGGCAAATAGCAAACAGATAACATGATGGTAAGTTAATTTCCATTGCCGCAATGGGACATTTAATAAATCAACTCCAAATAAGAAATTTTAATATTACTTTTAAAGACTAAGTGGAATTAATTTGAAAAAGGTTATCTGCCTTACCAAACATCAGTAATTTAATATTCGAAAACGATAAATGAGATTTTTAGAAATAATTTAGTTGGCAATTTGGCAATAAACGTCCATTCGTAAATCGTATTTGCGCGCTCTTTTCAAATTTCAGTTTTAAGTTCACAGCATCCGGGCAGTAAAAATAATATAGAATGTTCAGCCAAGTAAGACAATATTACATACTATAAATAGACAATATCGCATAACGTAATATTTCAATACTGATATATAATCCCATTAATATTAAAATAAACATAGTTTTCTCTATTATATTAAATGACATTTATAATAAAAAAATAAATTCTATTTATTATTCCATTAAACATTTTATTCATGAAGTTATAACGATACGACATAGCGCTGCATACTACATATTAACTATGAATATCCTATTTATATAATTGCCAAGTACAATTTACAAAAATATACAAGTAAATTGCACCTATCGATCTTGTATACAAATATTAAACTAGGCTAATAAGCATGATGCCAAATAAAAAAGGAATTTCGAAAAAAAGTCAATTGTCGTCAATATTTCTATTTAATCTGTGGTTGTCATTCTCCACTATTTCCGTCAAGCCGTCAATGCCATCGTTTCTGTCAAAGCTTCTGTTCGCATTCGTTCATCTCGAATGTAAAATTTTCGGCGTTTTGTATTGTGACTGCAAATTGACGTGTTCAAAATGTAAATAAGCTTTAGCAAAAAAATAAATAATTTGTGAATTCGTCCGGTTTACATTTAAAACAGCTAAAATGCCTCCAGTGAATTCTAAGAATAAGAAGAATGGCGCCGAATACGAGGTGAGTGTTTATTTAGAACAAGCTTTTGCATTATTTATTTAAAGCTTTCTATTTGTGAAGAAAAATCTTAATTTTCTGTACATTCGTCACTTTATAATTTTGTAGATTTGCCACTTTAAAATACGCTTTACTATTTCGGGGAACCAAGATAACAATCATCTGATGATAATGGGGAAACCCACCCCTTTTAAACATAAACTTTTAAAAATAAACCATTTTAAATAAACTTACTATATTTGACCACTATAAATTGAGATTCATATATACGTATATTTGGCTTACTTGTTGCTTTTTAATTTATTTGCTAAGTGGATGAGAATATGTGCATTGATGGCCCATTTGTAATTATACTTCAATGTGAATTGAAAAGCGACTTATTACTATTAGAATAATAGATGTACGCGATGTTACGTGCAATAATTAATAATTATTTGAAAATAATATGTATATCTCAATTGCACAGAGTTAACTTTGTAGGCATTTTTATATTATTAAGAATCCATAAAATAAATATTTTTTTAAAGTATTGACTAAATTGACTTAAGTGTATTTTATAAAAGAAGCTTAGTTACTACTTTGTTCCAACTTTATTATGGATGCTTTGTTTATTATTTATTGCATGTAACAGTACAAAACTTGAGGAAATCAATAATGTAAAATGTAATATAATATAAATAATCTTAAATTTCATAGGATTTATAATAAAAGTTAGGAGATCAAATATAACTCAAGTAGATTAATGTTGCTCATCATATGTAAATTCAATTATAGAATGACTTCAAAATCAATTAGACATATTTGTTACAATTTTGTGTAAACATCATTAACAGTTCCATATAATGTTATTAACCCATTACTGGCATACTGCTTGGGATCATGACATAATAAGTAAATTTAAGGCTAATACATAGGTGGAACAATATGAAAGGACTTTAACATGTGTTGATATCTTTACAGTGTATTTATCAGTTGTTAATTTTTTTCAAAATACAATACAGGGTGTAAATGACAGCGTACCGAAAACTTAAATGGTAGATTTGTGACACTAAATGAACTAAAAATAACTCATCAATTTTCCTCGGAAATTATTGGTTCCCGAGTTGGTCATTTTTGAGCGCGCAATGTACATCGAACAACCCGCGTACCGATCGCCGATCGCTTATTGTATTATAAGTAGTTATTCCCCGCACGCATCTAACAACAAATCGCTTATTCTATTTTATTAACTTAGTACCTACCTAGACTAAGACCCGTGCCGATTGCGCAATACTCGAGCTGCGGTGCGTGTACCTAAGCGCGGATTTAGACGCACAGCTTCCAAAACATTACCCACCACACGTGCTCTCAACATTCTTCCGGCACCTTCCTGCTGCGGTACAATCGGCTGATTATCCAACACTCGTTGGTACGCCCGAGTAATCACACGACTGTCCGTTGGATGGCGAGCATCAGGGTACCTCTGGATGTACAGATGCAGAGCTTGCTGTGCATTCCCACGTGCTTCACCATAACACATTAGCATTTCCCCGTATTCACGAGCACTGAACTGCATTTTGCAAAAACTAAATAACAATAAAAACACTAAAAACACAAAACTAAAGCAATAACAAGTAATAATAAATAACAGTTCACACACGACACGACTATCACGAAACCGAAATTTGCAGAGCATCCGTCTTCCGCAAGCGAAAATCACGAACTGTGACAATTTTTCAAATTTTAAATAATATCCGAACTATCAAAGAAAACCGCCAATACGCCGCTCCGTGACGAGTTACTACTAAGCGAGTGCATTACACAGATTCAATTAAATTCAGATATGACACAACCTTTAACTTAAAACTGACAAATCAATTACTTTTACTTGTCCACTCGTTGTTTTGTAATTTTAATAAAATATCAAATTAGGTACATTATAAACATTATTCATGTTAGTTCAAATTAGACTGGTTTACTTCAAGATTCTAAATACTTTAAATAAATAAAAGCAAATTAAAATTTCATAAAATAACAACATACAACATAAAAAAAAAACGAAAGTATAAAAAGCTATTATAATATCAATCAATAACTATTGATATTCTTATCACAGAAACTAACTCATCATCTCGAGTACATGACCTACGGAGAACAAGTACTTTATTAGCCACATTGAGTTATCTTTTTATTGTTTATTCTGTGTGCGGCGTTAATCCCGCCTTTCGGCAAAGGACTGAAGAGCCGCACCGCGCTGTATGTGTGAGTGTACTGTGTATGTGGAATAGAATTTTGCATGATACTTATGTACCTACATCATTTCTTTAATGATGTTTCCCTTATGTTTGCTTCTGAAACAAATACGTTAAAATGTTAATCATTATTTGTGATTTATTTTTATTTGCCCTAAATAAATGAAGAAGTTTTCAATCATTAGGTACACAAAAATAAACAAAAGAATAGGTATTTAGTATTTTTCCGAATAATGTTTTCAGTTATTATTTGCGTTAAAATGTTTGAATTAGGTATTGAATGTTTTTTGGAAACTTGGTTCCTAAATTGGTGGAAGTCGGTGCGGCGGAGCGCGGGGCGGCCCGCCGCACGGCCTCAGCCGCGCGGCGTCATTGACCGGACGTCGAACAGCTGATAGCGCATTCATTATACATTGCTAGTTTTCGTGAAAAACACTATAATGAGTGTTTTTCTTTTAAATTCATGTTGCATTATGCAGTAGTATTGAAATACTACCAAAATTTGTAAAAAAAAGTGCATAAAAAAATGGAAAATCCGAGGAAAATCCGATGAAAAATTCCAACGCCATAAGCACCAGAATCGTGTCAGGAATCCATATTTTTAATATTCGGTACGCTGTCATTTACACCCTGTATAATATAAGTAAATTTTGATTCAAATTACAACCTTTACTAAGACTCACAAGAGTGACTAGAGACTACTAGATAGTTATTGTTTATAATATAATGATATACACTATATATTAATATAGTTCAAACAAATAGCCATTAGTATAAGGCCATTAGACAATGTGCATGCATATTTACATAACATTAACTGTTCGGTTGTTAAACAGTGGACACAAGGTTAAATAAAACATTAAACCTCATTACCCATGTCATCCTCTCCTTTCATAGCTAAACCATTGATAATATATGAATTTATATTAATACATTGTGACTATGACTATATATAAAATTATTATCTATTACAGATTCTCTACTATATGTTTGTTCACAAAAATGAAATAGTTATAGTACAACTGTTTATAGAATTCTATAAAACTTAAAATATAAAATATATTAAAAGATTTAGTATATAAGGATGTCTTGTTTTGTATTATTACCAGCTGATTCAACTCATATTTTACTTCCATACAAACATATTTCTAAATTTTATCTTCATGCAATTTGAGTATTTTTTTTAAATCATTGCATTAAGCATTTTTATAAGGGTTGTGATTATTAGTATTATATTAGTATACATAACGGACAGCGGTATGTGTGGTTGCACGACAGCGTAAAGATCAAAAAGAGCGGTGGGCGCAGCCGCTCACTTGGGAGGAGTCCGGTTTGGAGATCCTGAAGTCCTCTTTGTAGCACTGAGTGTAGCCACCCGGTTTAATGTAAAAATCTTAATAGCCGTGCGTCGCTCCCACGGCGTCGGTACCCGAACCCGTCTTTTAAAGGTTTCCCCCCTCCAGAAAAACAAAAACAACAGATTAGTTCTGTTAAATTATAAAAGATTTTTAAGATTACATATCGCCTCTTTACAAAATCAATGTGTTGTTTTGAAAACTATAATTTTTAGTGGAGGCCAATTGTTGAGTTTCACAAAATAAGATTCTTTAAAATTAATGGACTTACACAGACCTAATACAACAATTATAAATATTACCTAATTGCTTACCGGCAAATTTAAAAAAAAATATGATAATTATGAAATTTAACAAAAAAGGTCAATTTGTACTCGCCACATTGCCACTTGCCATAAGCTTAAGATACTTAAAATACCATACAAATCTGGTAGTCCCATCTATAAGTGTTATATCAAGTTATCTAAAAATACAATTTATTTTTCAGAACATTGCAAGTAATAAATGTACAATACTAGATTTTGAAAGATACATCCAAGAGAACAAAACACTACTACTGAACGATCCACTCAGAGACATTCTCCTGTACCCGTCGGATGATGTTTCGGTAAGTGCATTTGTTTTCAATTATATATACTTAATTTTTATGTCTTGAATACGTAATGTAGTATCAAATTTACATAAAATTGGTTCCTTCACCAAAATAAGTTTGATGTAGGAGTAGAATTATTATTTAAATTCAACAACATGTTAGAGGAAAATACTAGTATTGCCTATTTACTTTGACTATTCTATAACTGTAATTATGTTTTTAATTATTATATGTATTATTATCCTCAAAACCATGTATTTCTCTGTACAGAATGTGGTTACTACATTTTTAAATGGAAAAAAATACATTTATTTTAAGGAATAATGCTAGTAAATTAAATGTATCAGCCATTTCATTAATATTATGTTAAAATGGTTCTGCTCTGTAAATGTTGTGTATCTAGCTCTTGTTTCTTTATATTTCTTTGTTTTTTATAATATTAGAGTGTGGTACTCCCTCGGCGCTGGAGAACAGTCACGACAGCTGTTCCAGATGTACGGACAGCAGCATCATGCCCGTTGCTGACCAGACAAGCTTTGCTCAGTTATGCATCTAGCTGGAATCTCGTACATTACAAGTACAGTGGATACTCTGGAACTTGTCACAATTTGCCGAGGTGGGTATTTGACTGTTTCTCTTGCTGTTCATTATAATCACAATGGGTATAATAACGCTTTCTACTTTCAATTTTTTCTGTGCCTACACATACAAAGACTAATACACAAACACCCAAACCGAAAAGAGAAATCTTAATTAATCACTTAGATGTCTGTCGGATCGGGAATCGAACCCGGAATCCATTGCGTGTCAGACCAGTGTAGTGACTGCTACACCACTCGGGTTGTAAACTTTTATGATTACGTCACCAGTATTTTACGGTTGGATTGATTGGAACGAAGAACGTAGCTTGTAGTAAACGTTTATAATTGAGGATTTTTTTAAGCCATTAAAAGCATAAAAATGTAAAATTATATATGTTTTTTAGGTCATTATTTTTATATTGAGTACATACGTATTATATTATACCTTTAATTTGAATGGCATAAGGTACTGCAGTTGTATTAATAATTGCATTGCTAACAACAAAATGAATAACGAAATGTTTTCAATGTTTGAAATGAGAATCAAATTAGCTCATTAACAGCGTTAACATACTTTTCACGGTCCGTGGAGTAAAGCGTTTAACACTGATACAGATTCTGAAGGCTAACTTATCTCATTCATATGTTTTTGTTTCATTAGCGTGTTTTTAACTTAACAGGAAAGTACAATGTATGCAGGCCGCATACTGTAAAATATAATTCAATATAATTTGCTTATAATTATTGTAATACGAAAGTTTGTTTGGGTGGGTGAATGTTTATTACTCTTTCACGCAAAAATTGCTCAATGGATTTGTATGAAATTAAGTACACAGATTGTTTATAGTCTGGTATATTTCATTTTTTCACACGATAATCTTTTCTGTGGCAAACTAGTTCCACGCGAGTGGAGCCGCAAGTAAAAGCTAATTAAAAAATAATTTTAAATTGTAAATTGTGAAAATGATAATATATTTATTGCCCTACAGTAAACATAGTATTTAAATATTAAATAAAACATAATATCGATGCTGGGGTACAATAATAACACCACAATAACGCTAACTTTACAGGAGAGTCGGTAAACAATTAAACAATAATATTAATAGTTTTGTTTTTAACTTTTTAATATAAAGGTACGTTAAATATATTAATGCAGTATTGTTATTAAATATGCAGTGTAGTTAAACCACCAAGTTTTCAATTCTAGGCCTTTATTGGATAGAATTGCCACTAAAATAAAATTGATGAATTTTGAATTGTGAGGTTATTCATGCAAAGCAGTTATATGCACGAAAGCGTTGAATCATTGATAATCTATACTTTTTAGTTTAAAATTAAATATTGTTATCAAAAACGCCGGAAGTTTAGTATTATGTGAAGGGCCTACCCATTATTGTTAGTCAGTAACGTGACTTAGTGATAACGAATAACTAAGTAGCGACTGAAATAGGACTGCGTAATCGTACTCTATTCTACATATATGAGACATCATATTATTATGACTGTAATAAATAATATATAAATGTAAATACAGTTCCATATGTCTACGGTATAACACAGTATCTATTTGTCCTAGTATCACATAAAACCGATGGGTATTATCATATCCGTACGTACTACATCCTATATACCTATATAATTATATGTAACGCTTTATAAATGATACGCCTGAAGTCGATCACAGATGTTTTGCTATTCTCGAGGACTATCATGGTCTTCTCAAATAAAATAAGCCTGCAACCGTAATGTACGAACTGCTTCACGCTAGAAATACGCTTGTCAGTGGTACTTCTCCATTTGAACCAAACAAACACACACATATACACACGTACATAAATGTATTTCGCTTCTATTTAACTTGTCCTTAGCAACGCATTGATCGGTTGCAAATCGGTTGCATAGTCGATGCAAATAACAGTGCGCAATATCGACTTGGTACTTGTATTAGGTTTCTGACTGTTTTCTAATTTTGTTACCTAAAAAGTATTAGTATTAAAAAGTAACCTCTTGTTTCCCTTGACCTTTTAGTTATATACGCAAGATCCGTGCGAGTTCATGCACACTCGGTTTGCATAGACAAATAGCAAAGGTCAAATGTCGTGTCTAGGGATTATAACTATTATTATATAAATTAATCTTAGCGAGCTTGTAGATTAATAAAATTTTCAAATGTTGGAATTCTGGTTTGACACCAACACCACCTCTGGGTCGATTCTTGCCTTATATCACCAACTTTTTAATTATTTCCTTTCTTTTCGGTGGTAGCCTCATATAGCAAAACAGCAGTAATCACTTAATATTACGCGGATTAAATGTTATATTGTTATAAACATTAAAATTAAATAGAACAAGGTGTCGGTACACTTTAAGGGTGGAACACTGGTTAGACTGAACGTACCAATACACAAATTTCTTCTTACTAGCAGTTTTTAACGCTTATATATGTTCTACTTTGGAGGATGTTTTAAGGTAGCCTTATCAGTTATCTGATTCCAACTTAAATCCAACTTAGTCCTCAGTAGCAGTTCCAACACATCTGTGGGTAACATTAGTTAAGACTCGAATCTTTCTAGACTGATTTCAGCTAGTAGAACCGGTGTAGTTCGACCGGGGAGGAACCACCGCCACACCTATTGTATTTCTAGCGTGAAGCATGTCTTGCGTTTCGATGGAAGGGTGTGGTTTCCAGCATACTTTTATATGAGGCGACCATCTCAGTCCTCGGAAGTAGCAACGCATCTGTGATTGACTTCAGATAGAACCTATGTTCTATATGAAGTTGCTTACAGATGTCAATGGGCGGCAGTGACCACTTACCATCAGGTTCACTGCATGCTCGTTTGCTACTTTTAATCATATAAAAATATATTTAATGCTAAGACGATCTTGTATGATTTGGAATGTTTCTCTACTAGGCCGATATACAACAAGCTACCCGAAGAAGTATACGACATCGACGCTGAAATCGAAAACGATGAAGCTCAAGCCGCCAAAGTGGACATCGGTACGAAGGAGGGCTACCTGCTCAAAGGGCCCGAAATTGGCTCAGATAGAATATTTAGCAATCTCGCATCTAAATCTTTTAAGAAACGATACTGCTCAATGGTTAAGGAAGCCGATGGAACGTACATACTGGAAGTATATAAGGATGATAAGAAAACTGACACGAAGCTCACTATTGTTATGGATTTCTGCTCAGATGTTGTTAAGGTAAGCCATTTTCTGTTAATTGCATTAGTTTTAACTGATTACTGTGACATTTTCGAGCACGTATCTCCTCAGTATATACATAGGTAGCTTTCATAACAGAGCAAAATAGTTTTTTTTTTATTATTATTCAAATTTAAAAAAACCTTGTTTTGTTATTTGTCTTGTTATTCTCGATTAAAAAAAACGTACCTGACAAAACTACTCATAGGACGTGATGGTCCAAACAGCTAGACAAATGAAAATTAGCAGACTCTCCATACCTTTAGAAACATTACGAGGACTCTCAGACATGTAAGTTTCTTTGCATGATTTTATTCAGAATTTATACAACTATCACTATACGATACATTTGTAACAAGGCGAACGATTGTTGACAAATTGCGTATTACAAAACATACTTCGGGAATATACTGATAGACGCAACAATAACTTCATTGTACCTACTTATGTTGAAACTACACATATATAGGTTATTATCCTGGTTATCTAATCAGTATATGCTCTTCTTATAAATACACGCTTTTATCTAAGGGACACCAAGTTTTAGTGGCTCCAATATTTAGGGCAAAGTTTCTCGGTAAATAATATTTTACTGTAAACAGTATCTAATTTAGTAAATTGACACGTTAATGTTTCATGTCATCTCATTTTTAAATATAATCGAAATAATTATGTAAATACAGGAGCATGAAACATTGCTGTCTTGTTTATGGAGTTTACATCACGTGCTATCGTTTAGTCTTTGGGAATATCAATACATCTATGGCAGGTTAATCTTATGGAGAGTTGATTACATAATTCCTGGGCAGCACATGCCAGATTGATGGATCAGATAGTTAGATGGATTGGTTTTGAGGGATCAGATATTTTTCTTTACGACTTATGTATTATAAAAAAAACTAGGTGTTTAAGAGTATTCGTCGTTGACGCATAATGGTCCCACAGTTAAGCATCAGTTTTGTTTAAGAATTATGGGGATTAGACCTAAGCTCACAGCGCGGGCTAAGTGCGAACTGGTATGTGTAAGTTTCCTCTACATGTTTCATCCTAAAGAAAGTGATTAATAATTTCTCTAGTAATACCTCGAATTGAAAGGCTTCAGGCTTTTATTAAAGCTGCTTATATTACAGCTTATTCTAAATATTTAAAATAGATAATTATATTTTGTTTGTCACTAGAACGCAAAACGTGGAAGGTTCTGTTTTGAGTTGCGCATGTCCGGCAACAAGGGGTACACGTTTTCGGCAGACAATGAAGACGAAATGAATGATTGGATCAATGCATTTAAAGCGGCACTGAAGAAAACCCAAGACCAGGAAATTCATCAGAATGACGAAGTGTTAGATAAAGGTGGGCTGCGCGCACGTTTAGTAATTGCTTTTATGTCTAAAAAATAAAATGTTAATCGCGATATCCTAGTATAATAATTTTCTTAACGTCAACATTTTAATGTAATAGCAATCTCTTATTGCTATTACATAAAAATATTTACCGTTACCATGATTTAAACAGTACAGTTGGGAACCATGCATTAGAAAAAAATATTTTATTTATATCTATAATTACTATTTTTGTTCTTTGTTTATGTTAGTAAGTTTAAAGTCATAAAATACATTTTGCGTTCTACTATTTACTGCGATTGTGATTCCACACACTTATATATAAAACACAGACGGATATTTTTTGTATAGATTCAGATATTTCTCTAACCGCCGAACCCCCGCCCCCCACGTACGGGACGCTGAAGGGCTTGGAGCAGAGCATGAACCCGCTGCTGATGCGGTACTCCCGCGAGACGGACATGTCCATAGCGGCGGCGAGGAGCGAATGCCGGTTCAATATCTTCAGTCTGCCGTACAAGCGGCCGCCATCGCCCGAACCACAGTTAGAACCGTTCAAGTAAGTTTATATTCGAGATGGTTATAATTACGATTAGTACATAGTTGGATATTTAATTCGCATACATTGTATACATGCAACAAATTTATTTAAAATATTTATTATTATATATTTTTTTGGGAAATAAGGAATGTGGGGACTGACACAGCAAAGTGTGTGTCGCTCGTTGGAAGCAAATAACAAAACTATTGAGTCCCTACGGTGTGTAGGTGTTCTGTATGGCTCGTGTAGGGAATATATAAAAAAAGTCCGTATATCAATTCACGATATTTAATTTGATATATTGCGTATGTGCACGTGTTCACAATACGACCGCTAACTAGAGACTAACTTAGCATGCTTTGTTATTTGCCAACAAGCGACACGCACTTTGCCGTGTCCGTCCCCACAAGCAATTTTAAAAGAATAAGGAAATAGTGATTCGAAGGCAATTGCCAAAATTAATTAACTTTAATTGTCATTAAGAATCAACCTGAACTTTGATGAACATGTCACTAATGAAATAAAAAAAAATCGCATTTTTCAGGGAACATTTTGGCCAAAGAATTTTGCTCAAATGCGAAAGCTTAAAGTTTAGGTTACAAGCGCCAATAGATGGCGACAAGGAGCTATTGTGCCAAGTGGAGCCCTACTTCACGTGTCTAGCACTTTACGACGCGCGGAGTGGCAGAAAGCTCACTGAGAACTTCCATTTTGACCTCAACCACGCCGCAGTGAAGGATCTAGTCAAGGAAACAGAGTGCACAAAGTCATTAGTTGAAAACTTCAGCTGCGATGTTAAGTTAGACGTTAAACAGATATCCGATGAATGGTTTCGATCAAAGAGACAGGTAGGAAGACACTATAATTTTTTATGTATGTATTTTTATTGCATGAAATCTTATACAATGCGCATTGTTTAAAGTGCATACTTTAAATATTAAACAGATATTTTTATTTTATTTCATGACGTAAACAAAATAATGAGTTGAGAAAGGAAAATTATTACCTACAAATTAATTATATCATATATTTAATAAAAAAAAACACGTTACATATATTTTTTTATTACATACGGCACATAGACAAGTAAATTTATCAATTAATGTTCGTCATAAACATTTCCATCACAGGTTGTATTGTCAGTGAACAATCCACACCCTGACTTATTTTTAGTAGTAAGGATTGATAAGATACTCCAAGGGCACGTTAGTCAAGTGCTAGAGCCCTATCTGAAGGCAACAAAGGACCCGCGTTTAGGACTGAAAGTTCACAAAACGGTTCAAGCGTATGCTAACCGCGTGGGTAACTACAGAATGCCCTTTGCATGGGCAGCGAAGCCATTGTTCAAGTAAGTAATTTAACTATAAAGAGCCCTGTGGTGGCCAAGTCTTATATTTGCCGTTGGGAAAACACGTTTATAAACAAAGGTATGTATTGTGTAAAAATATTTAGTCATCCATCTACTACTTCACAAGTATTGCGAATATAAAAAGGTTTAAGAACTAGTATGGTTCAACCGGTAAGGTGCAACAGTGGAGCAGTTCTGATGGGATAGTATGGATGCTAGCTGACTTAAATAAAAGGCGATAATCTTCAGGTAGAACCTCTATTCTTCGTGTAATATTTACAGAATTTCATGGGCGGTAGTAACCACTTACCATCAGGTGGACTGCATGTTCGTTTGCTGTCTCAATGACAAGCAAACGATGACATTTTATATGTAAATATCACTAGTACTGAAATTATATAAAATGAGTGGTGTTAAATATAATAAAGGCAACCGTTGATAACCTCTCTCCTGTGAATAAGACCTTGTCCTAATTATTTCACCAAGTTATTTTTATTTACAGATTATACAGCAACGATTTGGATGCAACTCCAGAATTCCCCGCCATATATCGTCAAGAACCAAATAAGATGTCAGATGATGATTTACTCAAGATTTTGTCAGATTTTCGAAAACCGGACAAATTGGCCAAATTGACTGTGATACCGGGATGGCTTAGCGTGAATATTCAACAAAGCAATGAACAAATACCAAGTACGCTATTTTGTACATATTTTTATATAATATTCATTTTCATATATCTTATTTTTTTATGTAATAAAAATCCCAATTATTCATACCACAATTTTAACATTAAAATAGCATAAAAGTACTTTCAGACCTTTACAAAATTTCTGAAATCCAGTATGTAAATATACATTAGTAGTTATGTTCTTTTTTAGTATACAATATTTCTATTTCTCTCTTTACTCTTTAACTTAATTTCTGGACTTGATTTCTTTTATTATATTACCCAGTGTATTATAACATTAATCGTAATCATACATTACAGATTGTATGACAAGCGCATACGCAGCACTCAAGCCTTTCCCACTCCCCCCTTCATCCCCTCTCACGCTGGAACTGGCGACGCTGAACGTCGAGGCCGAACAACCGTACGCCGCGTACGTTCACCACTTGTACGTGCGGCCAGTGTCCTTGAACTTTGAGTCGCAGAAAATGTTCGCCAGAGCCCGAAATATTGCCTGTTCGATTGAGTTAAGGGACTGTGATAGTGGGGATAATAAGCCTATGCAGGTAATTTGATTTAATAAAGTATTTTTATCCGAAATGTTGAAATTACTGGAATAACACCACAACTGTGACCTTATTTGTGGCTACGATATCCATACGACAATCGCCACTTACCATTAAATGGGACTGCATTCTCGTTTACTACTTTTCATATCTTTAAAAATACGTTATAACCTTTCCCTAAGTTTCTAAAATCCCTTTTTGGTAACAAATACTAAATTTGCAAATGTAAACACATATTCACGTGTTGAGATTAATGTTAAACCATAAAAACTAATAGTAAATTACTTTGGTTCATAGTATGATTCACACAATTGCATAATTATTTATTCTTCACACAATAAATTATATTGTTTTCTAGGCGATATACGGACGCACTGGGATGACGACGCAGTACCGTTGCTCGGTCCTACACCACAACGCGAATCCGACGTGGTGCGACGAGGCTAAGATTCGCCTGCCAGCCACAATCACGTCTCATCATCATTTGCTGTTCACCTTTCACCATATTTCATGCGATCTTGCCAAGAAGAATGATACCAATGTTGAGACTTGTATAGGGTAGGTTTCAGGATTTCTAACTTTCCAATCTTATGTATCTTTCAAGCAAGTTATTATTTTTTGCAGGTACTCTTAATCGCTCACAAATTAATTTTATTGATAATTTATGTCCATTCGATCTTAAGATATTATTATTCTTTTCAGTTATGCTTGGGTGCCTTTATTGAAGAATGATAAATTGGTTGACGAGATAGTGAGCTTGCCCATAGCCACGCATTTGCCGTCTGGATACCTATCGATCCAACCACTTGGACTTGGAAAAGGAGTAAGTCGAACTGTTTGTATCCATCCATCAGCCCTTTGATGTCCACTGCTAGACATAGGCCTCCTATAAATGGCGTCACTCCAACCGGTCCTGTGCCTTCTGAATCCAACGGTTTCCCGCTGCCTTCTTCAGGTTTCGGTCCACCTGGTAGTATAGATTGAAGAACTGATTGTATAGCACCCTTTATTACAATCAGATAATTTTGCGTTTTGATTCGATTTTACGTTTTGTCAGTTCACTTTCGTATGAGGCGACAATCTTATTCCTCAGGGAAAGTTACGCATCAGTTATTGACTTCACATAGAAGCCCCTTTCTATATGAAATTGCTTAAAGATGTCCATGGACGACAGTAACTGCACAATATAGGGTGAACGACAATCTCGTTTGCTATTTCAATTTGAATAAAAACACATTTTGACTTAAACCTATAGATCCAGGCAAAAATCTAAACTCACCATCTCTTATATTCACTAGAATATTGCAATATTATCATAATTTATCTGTGTACAGAATTCCGGTCCAGAAGTAGTGTGGGTGGAGGGCGAGAAACAGCTGTTCCGTTGCCAGCTGGTGTTAGACTCGACGGTGGCCACTCGCGACGTGCACCTCCACAACTTATTCAGCCAGATCGAGCGGCTGTTGAAGGCGGACTCGCCGGCCACGTCTCCGTCTCCGCCGCCGTGGAACGACGTCTGCAACGCGATGAAGGCCGCTCACGCTATCAACTTGAGCTCCCTTGTGGCTTTCCTGCCGACGATACTCAATCAGCTATTTGAGTTGATGGTCAGTTCTATAACATTACTTTATAATTTGATTCTAATATACATATTCAGTTCTTGACTTTTTCATTAATTATATTGTATTGTATTCTTTCTTCTCTTGATGCGCTGAACAAGACAGAAGCTCATATTATCGAATTCGATAAATAATTATATATTTCGTATTTCTCACACTTAACATTAAGTGCAGGTCTACGTCTTCTGACTTCTATTTATTTATCCCCCTTCCACCTCAGCAGTTGTCGAGTTTAGATGTGTGTTCAGTAATTTAATTTAATTATTATATTCTAAATTTATTTAGTTGATACTTGCCAATACAGTTATTAATTACATTGCAATAGAGTTCAAATTACAGGATTACAGGATTAATTACAATATTTTTATGTTCGTTAACACATTTTTTTTTACTATACATATATACATACCTGATTTACGTATATACTATACTTAATTATTATTACTTGTACATACAATTAAGTGTTATAATATAATCTTAAGTATCTAAACTCGACCACGATGCGTGCCGTGGTAGCCTGTAATTAAGAAAGCATTTGATTTAAGCCTAATCTAGTTTTTAGTTGTAAGTGTGTAAAAATTAAAGGCTAAATAACTTATTATTGCAGACTTTTGAGAAAGGATATACAGTTGATATTGGTCATCAAATCGTCAAGTTAATTGTGCACTTTGTTCATCTAATACATGACTATGGACGAAAGGACTTACTGGATAGTTATGTGAAGGTAACCCACTATATTTTATAATTGTTTCGTTAATGGCTTGGTGCATGATACCAGAACCTACCGATTTTAATTGAATATCCTTGAGCATTGAACCAAGCCATAAGCTAAGATATTAATCGCCTGTACAATTAGTCGAGTAAATAATCTCTATGTATCCCTGTAACCTCTTCTATGCTGTGCTGAGTTGAAATCGCAATGCAAAACTTTTGTTCAGGAAAAAAACATTATCGACATATAATACGATACCCATCTATATATTTTGAAGCAGTGCATTAATGTTATTTTTCAGTATGTATTCAACTGCGTGGAGTTCAAGCTACATACAGTACTGACGGCGCCACTTTATCGCTTTGTTGACCCCAATCAGCAAGACTTCTTATTGGGACACAAATTTATGCAATATTCCAGTTTCTTCTTCGATATCGTCATTAAGAGCATGGCCCAATACTTAATCAATACTGGTAGAATTAAAGTAAGTTAAAAAAAATGTGACAATATTATTATTTAAAAAAAGTGACGTGATAACCTTTTTCTTTTAGGAAGTCGGTTAAAAAGAACGTTTTCTTAGAAAATACTCGTATGTTACAAATTAAATGAAAATATTGAATTTATTTATGAAATCAGTTTTATTTTAATACATGTGATTTTTTTTCTAGATGTCTCGCCATGAAAGATTCCACTCTGATCTCTTAGAAAATATTGACAGACTAGTCACGATTGTGGAGCCGTCCTATATATTACAACAGCCAATCCAAACTTACGTTTTTAACAAAAATCTTGCCTTGTTCTTGAAAGTAAGTCTACATATTAACAGTATATTAAAATTATATAAATTGTTATATATAGTTATTGCAGGTGGTAGAACCAGTGTAGTTCGACCGGAGAAGTACCAACGCCACACCTATTTCTAGCGCGAAGCATTTTTTTGCGTTTCGACGGAAGGGTGTGGTTGCCGGCACACTTATATATGAGGCGACCATCATAGTCCTCAGGAATGGCAACGCATCTGTAATTGACTTCAGATACAACCCATGTTCTATTTGAAGTTGCCTGTAAGCAACTTGGGCGGCAGTGACCACTTACCATCTGGTGGACTGCATGCTCGTTCGCCACTTCAATCAAATAAAAAAAATACTACAAATTATCTCGATAATACTTTCTGAGTTCTTTTTTCATATTTATTTTCTATATGCTAGATGTTTTTTTTCTTTTCCAGTCATGCCTATCATTCATGGACCGAGGATTCATCTTCCGTCAAATCAAAAAATATCTGGAAAAATTCAAAACATGCGATCCAAAAGTATTATTCGATTTCAAGTTCACATTCCTACAGACAATCTGTTCCCACGAACATTTCGTATCATTCAATCTTCCTCTTCAAGCGAATAAATTAAATAGAGACAGTGATGAAGGTTGGTATTGTTATTATCACTTTGTATTATTTATAAAGTCTGTTTATCTTTTTTCTCACACCACAAAAACTTATTTTTTGTCGTAAAAAAATAGATGATTTCAAGGAAATAACTGAAACCGTAGATAGTAACAACGTTCTTATGAATGGATTTGGGTAGTATCCAAAATATCTGATCCATACGAAAGACACTTACGAGGCGGAGCAGTGAATGCGTCTATATAATAATATTTGGTTGTTTTTCTCCTTTGTTGACAGTTTTTATCGTCTTATTGTATGCTAATTATTTTTTTCATTAGATCCAGCCAAATTGAAGCTTACGGAAGATTTCATAATGAGGCATTTTCTTGCTGGCACCTTGCTGAAGCAGGTATGCCTTTTTATTTACAATGAAATATAAATAATTTCGTGATGTACTAGTCGTTGAACTTGACACAAAAATACGTGTTGTTAGTCGGTAACCTTAAGATATAATTTTATGTATATCCACATAAACAGTTACTCAATCATTGTTTGAATGCTTCTTTTATAAAAATTTACACAATAATATTTTTTTATTATATTGAACAATTAATAATAATTGAGATAAAGCCAAGGTTCGGTTAGTGGGATAAAAAACGTTATAATGTAAAACTATCGTAACAAGGGATTAGGTATTAAGTTACTTTCAAATCATAAACATTGATGATGGTGAAATTAACTACTTATATTCATGGACATTTGTTTGAAGGTGGTAAAACTCTTTGGGGTTTGAATCCGCCATCACTGTCACTACTATTCGTCATAAAGCAAACTTATATGAACCGCTTCTATAATCTGGTTTGACTGGCGTTGTAGAAGAAACATACTTATTCTAGGTTTTTCAGCTTAGTCTCCAGAGATGGTGACTATTACGACTGACCTTGACAATGGTTTATTACAGATGTTCTATGTCAAGTATAAAAATTACGAATGATAAAATAAAAACTTGATCAAAAGATTAAGTAATGAACTACAAAACTTGACATTGGCAAAATGGTCATAAGACCGAGAAGCCATTGCAAAACAAAAAACAAAAAAGTAATGAAGTTGACGTTAAAACCACAGTAGACGTTAAAACGACGAGGCTGCTAGGTTTTCGCGCTACTGAAGCACCGCAATAACCCCATAGCGGCCTCGTCGATGCGATGTTTGTGTGAGTATGCCGTTTTCGAGCGTTTGTAGGCAGTTTCCCTACTGGCCTAATATGTGTACTGTGTTAAACCCGCAGGTGGAGCAGTCCCTCCGCGAGGCGCCGCAGAAGCGCCGCAGCGCGCTGGGCGCCGTGCGCGCGCTGCTCACCAAGCACGAGCACGACGACCGCTACCGCACGCGGCAGGCGCGCGCGCGCCTCGCGCACTTGTACGCGCCCTGGCTTACTATTGTACTGGGTAACTTGTTTTTGAAGCTATACTTATTTAGGCGCGTTATGAGAAATGATGAGAGTGAAACTTTAGGATTCGTCACACAGAAGTCACAGTATGGAGTTGAAATGAGAATGAAAATGCTATGCAATAGCTTTACCGCGGCAGTCCCCGAATGCTGCACGTTCTCTTTTTTTTGAAGTTATACTTCTTTAGGCGCGTTATACAAAATGATGAGGTGCAATTTTAAGATTCGTTACACAGAAGTCACAATATGAAGTTGAAATGAAAATGAGAATGGAAATGCCATGCTCCATAATTCAGTAAAGAACTATGGAGGTTATAATATTGGTGAAAGGAATGACTGTTGCAAGCAGCAATTATATTATATTATACTAGCTGTCCCGACAAACGTTGTTTTGCCATATAAAAAATTTTAAAAAAATGTTAAGGGTGGACAACCCTTAAGGGGTATGAAAAATAGATGTTGGCCGATTCTCAGACCTACTGAATAAGCATATAAAATTTGGCAAAAATCGGTCAAGCCGGTTCGGAGGAGTTTGGCAACAAAAACTGTGACACGAGAATTTTATATATTAGATTTCTAAGATAATATTACATTTATAATTGTAAGGAACTTATGGTGCTGAATGCTATGAGACTGCAAATTAAGTGGTTAGACGATTGAAAATAAAATAATTACAATTATATCCTTTTTGATAATGAGGATATCTACACGGCTAAAATAATTATTAAGAAAGAGAAATAAACTATATACTGTAGCAAGTCAGATATCGATAATTTCTCCCCACGTCTTCAACAATGAAAATAATACATTAATCTGTCCGAAGAAGTTAATTCTGGGTGAAGACTCTCGAATGTCATATTCTGGCATTTTTAAGTATGAATGTTAAAACATTTACATGTACTTCTTGCGAGATAGAAATGGCAAAACAAGCATGGATTCCACCTATTGCTAAATGGTCACTGCCGCCAATTGACATCTGTAAGTAACTTAATTTAAAACGAGAATTATATCTTAAGTCAGACATGCTACCCTGCTACTTCCGCTTACTAATTAACCAATCTTTAAAAAATCTGATAATCGCACTGTTATTAATTATTAAAATACGTCCCTTTTTTAATTGTTTAATAATATTAATCTTACAGACAACGCTCACAGATTAGTGACAAAAAGCCTAGCTAGCCCGGTGATGGAAAATGGACACGACAATGTCGATGGCGACGCGTCTAGCAATCCCGTACTAAATAGCACCCAAAAGGAAGTAGTCTCAGCTAACAGCACGCCTCGAAGGAACCGGCTCACGTTACATTTTGACCACACTCCAGTGAGAAACTCCGCTCACTTCAAGGATCCGCCGACTATTAGTACTCAAATGTATGGTAAAGGTGAGTGCTGCGATATTATTGTCTTTATATGGTTGAGGTGTTAACGTCTTGAGTGATTGTTTAATAATTACACTAGATTTGAGGATATTCAAGCATGTAATAATGTTATTTGTAATATTTAATATAAATAAAACTGAATATTACGTCTTGGATTATTTTTATTTTCGTTTTTTTTATAGAGCAGTTTATAAATGTAGTGTACAAGAAAAAAATGTAGAGATTGACCTATTTGATTTATTTTAATACAGATATCAGTTAAACCTAATTCTCCACTTTTAATGAAATCGCACTTTTATAAACCTCTCTTTCGATCATTAACGTGATGTAGGTGATGATGTGAAAGAAATACAGGAAATGTATCTTCTTAAAAAATATATAATTACTGTAATTTTAATTATACGGCTAAAAAACAGTTTGGTTAGAATTATGTTATCTATGTGAATATTATAGAAATGTTACATGCTTGAAACCTATTGAGGGTACTCTTCAATTTATAATTTAATATTGTTGTGGCGTCTGTGGTTGTTACAGCGATATTGTATGTTTGTAGATAACACAAATAACATATCACAGAGCTCTCTAGAGTCAGTGTCGACCATGTCAGGTGGAGACTCGTTGCCCAGGAACTCTACAAGATTGGATCTCAGTGAAATAGGCGATCAAGTGAACAGGTAATGTTATAATTCGTAATAAAACAGAAGTAAAAAAATAAAATAACGATTTAATTTTTCATTTTTTAATATAACCTGTGAGAGAAAAATATTCTTGTTTTTATGTAAATATTATATTTTTAATATTGTGCGAAGCAGACATTATTCCTTTTTGCCTATTACATTTTCATTGCCTATTACAATCTGTTTATAAATAATTACTTTTCTATTATCCGTAATCCGTAAAGAAAAAAACTCTAACACCCTCCACTCCGCCTACCATGTAGCGCGGCCGAGCGTTCCCTTATCGTGTATGTATATGGTACCACAGTACAAAGCTCGCTCGGTTCGACACGAGCTGCTCGGAAATCGGACGAATATTAAGTTGTTTCTGAGAAAGTATATAGTATCAAAAAAAAATGAATTAATATAATAGAAAGAAATACTGTATAAATAAATAAATAATTATAATTGCATAAGTTGGTAACAAATGCTATGCAATAATAGCTTTATCGCGACAGTCCCCGAGTGCCGCACCTTCTTTTTTATATAGTAGAATGTCAGCTAAATTCTAATATCTGTCCTTGGACGACCAGGTTCGGAGTGATGTCAGCGGAGGAGGTCCGTGACGTACTACTGTGCTTCCTGTTCGTGCTGAAGTACCTCGACGAGGAGCGACTGGTGGAGTGGTGGCGGACGCACTCGCGCGCCCAGCAACAAGCCTTCTTTAATGTTCTAGAGTTAGTTATCAAAACTGTTTTAATAATACTATCTGATCATACATTGGGTTTATATAGTTAGGTTAGTTGTTAGAAAGCCTAATTTACTTTGTCAATACTATGATGATAGTCGGAGTTGAATGTGCATCAATCAATGCTTCAACATAGTCTTAGCATTGACTATCCGCATTTTGAACTCCAAAATTTGCATTTTTTTATAACTACACAATAACTCTTCTTGCATGATGTGATCACCTGTAATTGTAAGAACAGTTAAACAGTATCATCTAAGTTTCATATTATTTTTGATTGCTAAGCTGTATCCTATGTTGGTGGTCAGATTAAATAAATTTTAATAATTAAAAAATGTATTGATATTTACAATAATATGATGATTGACTGTTTAGTTTTTGTAAAAAACTCTTATGGCAAATGGTAAATAATAGAAGGAAGGAATTTCTATCATAAATAATAGAAGGTTAGAATACGTGTAATTTCAAAAATGATTATACCAATGATATAACTATTTTTCAGTTTCCCTTCGTTAAAACGATTCTTAAAGATTGTATAAAAATGCTTAACATTATTTCCAGGATATGCGCCGAACAATTCCAGTACATCGGAAGAAAGAAAATTTTGACTGAACGAGTTCCTACACCTGAGTGTAATGGAAAACAAAAACCAGTCAAAGCAAGAACATTGCCGGCTAGGATGAGCCCACCTGACTTCTCGAAAGAACCACCTATCATTGTAGAAAAGAATAATACAGTTAACAGAGAAAACCTAGTACAGACTACGGTTACAACAGGTAATTAATAATTCTTTTACGTGTCTTTGTGTATGACTTTTTAAGGCTATTTTATGTGCTAAAATTTTATATTTACTGATTGTAAGGCAATTTACACGAGCTAAATACATTTTTTTTATCTGACTGAAGTAGCAAACGAGCATGGACTGCATGCTCGTTTGCATTGCCTGATGGTAAGTGGTCACTGCCGCCCATGGACATCTACAAATAACTTCATGCAGAACACGGGTTCCATCTGACGTCAATCACAGATGCGTTGAACCCGAGGACTACGATGGTCGCCTCATGTGAAAGTGTGCCGGCATCCACACCCTTCTATCGAAACGCAAGAAATGCTTCACGCTCGAAATAGGTGTGGCGGTGGTACTTCTCCGGTCGAACTACACTGGTTCTACCACCTTGAACATATACAAAAGAAACGAAGTAAAGATAAGTTTAACATACTTAATTTTAATTTTAGATTATTCTGCGCTATTTAATAAAGATAATTATTTATTTATAGAATTAGAAGCAATAGAACACGCAGTACTATCCGCGGGATGTCTGGCGACAGAAGTTGGTCTAATCATCATAGACCGTGCTTGTTTGTTTATGAAGAACGTGGGTGCCGCTGAAGGAATAGCCGCAAAGCCATATGTGAGGCTACTTCAGTTGCCTCAAAGTGAAACCTTGTACAAGCATCTGTTTGCAGCGCTCAGAGCATACATAAATCAGTTCTCGGAAACTTTGTTTGAAGGTGATGTTTATTTGTAAATTAATTTTGAATTATAAATATTAAGTATAAACATTCACTTTGTCAATTAATAGCATGAGAGAATTAAATCTCAATAAGAAATCTAAACAACCGGCCAAGTGCGAGTCGGACTTGCTCATTGAGGTTCCTTACCATTATTTTTAAAAACGGGAAAAAAATCTGGTTTGTTGTATTGTATGTAAGCCCCCTTAACTTTTTATTTTATTCTGTTTTTGTAATATAATTGTTATAGTGGCAACAGAAATACATGATCTGTGACAATGTTCGTTGTCTAACTATCATGGTTCATGATATACAGCCTGATTACAGGCAGACAGCAGAGTTTTAATAATAGAGTAGCGTTTTTACCCCTTCGGTAGAAAAACCCTAAAAATATATTTTGAGCAATATATTATTAAAGGTGGTTTATTGAATTTCATAGTAAAAAAAATCGTATATGTTTCATTTGTTTATAAAAATAGTAGTAGTGCCAGAAGTAAAATAAATCTTAAATTTTAAGAATTTTAACAATTTAGTGTTGGATAGTACATTTTAATAGGTATCGCATATTAATGTCGAAACTGACTGACTGATTGTTTCGTTATGTTACGATTCATGTTGTTATGTCGAAATATTGGCAATTCTTAAACCGCATATTATAAGTATTTTAAAATGTAAAATTTCACAATGACCTTAGTCTAAAATCACATACGATTAATAAATTTGTGTACTAAAATGTAATAACTAAAAAAACGATTAAAGCGTGACTTAATACCAGGTGGCAGCACCCTATGCGCGGGCATAGTGAGCTCGGTGGTGAAGCTGTGCGCGGCGCGCGCGGCGTGGCTGCGGCGCGAGGCGGCCGCCGCGCTCTACCTGCTCATGCGCGCCAACTTCCAGCACGCCGCCGCGGGGAACCTCACGCGCGTGCATCTGCAGGTACTGTGGCCACCGTAGTTACCGTTGCTGTGAGGCGTTACACAGATTTCGAGTGCATCTACAGGTACTGTACCGACAAAAGTCGACTGCTTAATTTCCTGCACCGGCTAGTCGATTAAGTAATTGAATTTGTGAACTAATTAACCTATCATACTTAAAGGAGTACAACTGAGTTATACGATACGCGATTCACTCTACTCATTAGTATATTGAGTTGATTAATCATTGTTCACAACTGTTTAAGCTAGAATATTAGAATTTTCCTTATACTTTAAAAGTCACTTGGTTCGTATTAGAAATTACATAATACCTATTACATAAGTCTATTCCCGTGGCTCCGCTAACTTTGACCACTTTTACAGCGGTAAACGATACTCATGGCCTATGTGTTAACTATCTAATATTTTGAGTAAAAAGTGATAAACACTCATATTTCCTCACAATTGTTATATTTTTACTAAAATAAAAATATGTCTCGGTGTACATCACACTTTCAATTCTGTTTTAGGTCATCATAGCAGTTTCCAAACTTCTGGATAGCTCCACCGCGCTGAACTGCAAACGGTTTCAAGAGTCCCTATCAGTTATCAACTGTTTTGCAACCGGCGACAAAGCCATGAAAGGAACGGGTCTGTGCTTATGTTGCTTCTTTATTTCTTTACTATTTATGTTTAAAAACACGTCTATTAGTACCTTCTGTTTTGTTTTTTAATATTAAATAATCCTTATGGTTGAAACGAAATCTACCTCAGGAGAAACCTCTTTGTCATTGAGAAAAATCTTTGAATGTTTTTAATATTATTTTTAAAAATTCCTTTTGAATGAAATTAATGACAAAATGTTACTTTTTATTTTATGTATAGTTTATTATTCAACCTTATTACCGTCAAAGGGCAATAAAATGCTAGTCGCTACATAAAATATATGGTGGAAAGTAGTTAACATGAATTTTAAACATTTCTGTTCTATAGGTTTATCAAGTGAAGTAGCCGAGCTAATGCGACGTGTACGAACAGTAGTGGGAGCAAGAGCGCGTCTAGCTGGCGTTGGTGGGTCAACAGGGGCAGGTAGGAGCATTGTTTTAAAACAAATTATAGAAAAAAGTAACTAAATAATTTAATATGTTTACAAATTTGGACTGTTAGATGAATATTTTCATTCAAATTCGTTTCGTTAAATTTGACTAGACAAAAAAATCTCTTTTTCATTATGCTTAGAAAAATATTTGTGTATGAATGAAATATTAGTTTTTATTCTACACCACAATTTGGCAAAACTAAGAAAAAATCTAAATTTACCGTTAGATTAAATCAGGAAAAGCCTTAAATTTGTTGGTGAACAAAAAGGGTCAGGGGCTTAAGGTTTGCCGACTCCTGTCATATATAAGAAACTAGGTTATTTCCGCGGTTTCGTCCGCTTTGGTCACGTCTACATCAATAATAAGTAACCTTACAGGACAACCTAATGCGTTAGTTTAAGTTACATATATATTATTAAACAATACTAATTAATTTCAAATACGCACATAATTTTAGAAAAATCAGTGGTGCGTGCCTTAAACCTCAGACCTCCCGATCGAGAGCGCAAGTTCAACCCCTAGGCTATCATGGCTTGCACTTCGCATTTCGCATACAATATAAATAACATAGTCGGTTCCGCAGCGGGCAGCGTGCAGCTGGCGGAGCTGCAGCACGCGCTGGCGGCGTCGTGCCGCGCCACGCCGCGCCTGCGCCACGCCTGGCTCGCCACGCTCGCCGACCACAACGCGCGCCAGGGGGACCACGACGAGGTTCTTGCTACCTTTTTAATAATACGCCTTTTATTTTTTTTTTTGTTCTCGAGGGGGAACCTTCAAAAGGTACCCGACGCCGTGGGAGCGACGCGGGGTTATGTGGGATTTTTACCGCACTAAAACCCCCCCGGTGGCCGTCCTCGGCGCTATAAAGAAGACTCCGGGTACTCGGTCCGACCGCAACCGGAATCCTCTGAGCGCGTTGCCCCATCGGGCTCCTCCCAGATGGGCGGCTGGGCCCACCGATCCGTCTTGTCTTTACGACGGTATGCGACCACATATACCGCCGTCCTTCCCGGGATCGCCTGACCGAACGGTTGGAGCTCCCACTCTAGCCGCCCGCAACCCCGGAAGCCCCTTTTAGTCGCCTCTTACCTTTTAGTCGCAGGGGATGCCGTAGCCCTATTCTGATCCCGGAACTACAGGGACGTTTAATAATACGCCTTGGGCCCTGTCTATTCGGTAGTGGTAGTGAAGGTCGATTATTAACCGAAGCCGATCAGCTGTTGCTAATATTTTCGAAGCCACGATTCGACTGTTACCACAATCTACAGCCGGAGCTGAGGTTGGAGGTTTAAAAGGTATTAAAATAGTTCCAAATTGAGTAAAATTGAATATATGTATAGAAAGGTTAATGTTGATTGTATATAAACAACTTTTACAGCTATAATACACAACTGTAGGTGGTAGAACCAGTGTAGTTCGACCGGGGAAGTACCACCGTCACACCTAATTCTAGCGTGAAGCATTTCTTGCGTTTTGATGGAAGGGTGTGGTTGCCGGCACACTTTTATATGAGGCGACCATCATAGTCCTCGGGAGTAGCAACGCATCTATGATTGACTTCAGATGGAACCCATGTTCTGTATGAAGTTTATTACAGATGTCCATGGGCGGCAGTGACCACTTACCATCAGGTGGACTGAAAGCTCGTTTGCTACTTCAGTCAGATAGAAAAAAGGCCTACGGAGCACTTAAAAAATTGTCTGTTACATTTTTTTTCGTACACTACCACCGGATCGGAATACGACCTCAACTGAGAAGATGCAGCAAGAAACTCAGCGGGTTTTTTTTGTTATTTATTTATATATTTTTTTAATAAGTATAATTACAATCATATTTTTTCCATGGTAATGAAAGTTAGCTCCAGTGTGTTGCCGTCGTTGTGTTTTTAGTTACCCGCTTTGAGATTTTGGCTATTGGGAAGAAAGGTAGTGAAGGTAGCTTTTTAACTGAAGCCGAAGCCGATTATTCGGATGTTACCACAATCTTCAGCCGGCGCTAAGGTCGAAGGTTTAAAAAGTATTAAAAACAGTTCCAAATTGGCTATATTGTAATATTTATTTTTTTCAAAAACTTTTGTATATAATTAATGCTGATTGTTTATAAACACTAGAAGTTGTTGCAATAATTACCTAGCAACTTGTCAAAACTGATAACATTTGCAAATAACGTGAATTTTAAACACAAGTGGCGAAACAAACCCATTAATGATTGTGTGCTATAGCATATCCATCGCGGTATCGCCTATTTGTTCAATTTCGATGGTTAAAAAACTTCAGCTTCAACAAAAACGTCGACCCATTTTGGCCGAAGCAGAAGGTTTTACCAAAAATGAGTTTTCGGTCGATGGTGATCCAACCGAACCTACGGTTGGATTACTATTTAAATTAAATTTTGTATCCTTTATAGACCAAGTACCTTACCTATGATTTAAAGACTTGATATTAAATCATTACTTATCAGTTACATGTTATTTTAAACTAACAATATATATTTGTTTACAGGCAATGTGTTGCCAACTTCATATCGCCGCTCTCATTGCGGAATATTTAAAACAACGCGGTACACAAGACTGGGGCGCCGAAGCGTTCGGAAATATCTCCTTGAACATTCTCAAAGATGAAACAGGACTGAAAATCGATGAAGGTAAGGAAAAATCATTTTGTTACTTACTTTAATTTATTTCATAAATACCACAGCATATATATCACATAATTATTTAACATCGCTAATATAAACTTATGGTGCATGAACAGAAATTCTTGTAAAGAAATCACACTTGTGTATGTTATGTATTCTTTTTCATCACTAGATTACTAATGTTATCAATATGTCAAGGATAAAAGGTTCTACTTCGGTAATAATGTATGAATTGAACTTATGATAATGTTAAAGTGTGTAAATGTCTTCTAATCGGGTATCTACATTTAGAGTATTAGGTTTTAACTAGAAGCTCGAAACGTTTTGACACCCTTAGAAGCGCGGATGTATTAGGTAAAAAATATGTGTATTGCATTTACGTTGTTGAAGTCCCGTACACATAATATAATCATATTTCATGAAAAGTCATATAACTCACGATTATACGCATAATAACATATTAACCAGAGTAGGAAGAACATCGAAGTGGGTCAAATTTGGGACGCCCGAACTTCTAGTGTTAATACTGCGAAGTAAATAGACAAAGTAACCAAATAAACTTCTAATACAACATACTATAGTGTGTTAGGGCCGGCGCACATATGACGAAGCGCAGCGCAGAGTATTTTTCATTGTCAAATTATTATCGTTATTGTCCCTTTAGAAATAATATCCAGAATTAAATACCAGCAATTTATTTCTGAGGAATGGAAGCGACCACATGCGAAAGGTAGCGCGCAGGAGCGCGACCGCGCGCGCTTGGGCGCTACTCCGCGAGCATCCGCTTTCGCAGTAATTTGCGCGGATTTCGGCTAGTGTGTAATTCGTTTAGAAAATTTCGCGGGCATGCGCTGCGCTGCGCTCCGTCAGATGTGCGCCGGCCCTTATGAAATACTTCACGATAGACTAAAACAAGCGCGCCATAATAAAACTAATATTAATAGTTATGCTGTTTACTTCACAAAACATGATATATTTTAATACAATGTTGTCTTTCATTAGGAGTGTACTTGATTAACTGGTCTAAGTTTGTAAATATCCGTGCACTTTTAAGACGTAGGAACTAATTGACAGTCTTTTTCGTAATTATACGACACAATATACTTTGTTATCTCCTTGAAAGTGTCGAGAGGACACAATGCGTTGCAACCGGGTACTTCCATGAGACGTGGTTCCGCCGAGTCGTCGTCCCAGTAATAGATCTGTCAACAAAAATCTATGTTAATTTCACGTTTCTGATGCGTTGTCAATAGAATGAATATAAGTTTATAGGTTTAATGAATTTGTTCTCAAAAAGACACATTGTCACTTACATGAGAACAATCATAAAAGTTTTTCAATTTGTCGTTCGTTACAATTATAGTTACAATATAAAAATAGATTAATAGATAAGATAAGATTATGCAATTTGTTCAAAAAAAGTAAACTCACGAACCCAAAGTATTACAAAAGAAAAATCTTTGCTGTGAATAAGAAAATATTATAAAGGCGACGTTTAAAAAAGACAATTTTATATGATAATTCGAAGTATAAAAATGAAATAACAATCATCAACGATCTTAAAATAAATCGCTTAAGCGCTAAACACTAGTTTATGGTAATTTAATGCAAATATATTTAAATGGTTATTTGTGTAAACAAGCGTACAACACATTACGCTTGATTAGCAATATTAATGTTACAATAATTTATAACAATAATATTTTAATGGTTATTTATGTAATCAAGCGTAACTTTTTAATAGTTATGTATATAATTAAGTGTAATGGTACGTTAAGACTACGATAGAATTTCCGATATTAATGTCAGACATTCATGCCTGTACTGTTTACACTTGTACGGAGTTTTTGTGTCGGAGTAGTGTCTATTTGTAAGATTACGGGAATTGTGTCCGAACTACAATAGTTCTAGTGATGCTTGGCTAGCAAGAATAAACATAGTGCAACCGCGATTGTTGCTATTGTGATAAAAATCGCAAAAGACGAAAACGCAAAAGACATATTTGGGTACACCAGTGTATTAAAAAAATGGAAGAGTTAGCTTTTCTACGCTGCTTGTTTTCTTACTCTATTTTTATAATTACTAAACTACCAGAGCTGGAAAACATTCCTATGCTGGTAGCTCTTCTTCGAAAGTTGTAAGGTTCTTTGTTTTTTATTTTTATTTTATTGAAATAGCAAATGTGCAACCTGTCGGCCTGATGGTAAGTGCTTAATGCCGCTCAGGGATAGCCAAAGCAATTACATAAAACAGCGATTCTGTCTGAAGTCAATCACAGATACGTTGCAACCTCAAAGACGATGGTCGCCTGATCTATGAAAGTGAGCCAGCACCGCCACACCCTTCGACCGAAACGGAAAATCTGCTTCGAACTAGAAAAAGCTTGGTCTATCACACGGGAGTCCTAAGGTTGGAAAACCGAGTGGGCAATGTCTTAAAACTCTAATTTCTGAGAGAAAACTCCTGTTCTGCAGTGAAACAATAATGGGTTGACACTGCGAATATATTTTGATGTTTTCGATGGTTTTTTAATGTAAATTGAGTTTTTAATTTTACATCCTACATCCTACATTTCGCGTGATTTGTTGGTTGTTATAATTAAATCGTTGTTAATGGACATTATTGTTGGCGTACTAAACCGTAGCTGTCCAATCCAATGAGGATTGACTTAGAAGTGCATCAAGTATTATCTGTAGTAAGTGATTATCTGTAAGCCCTAAACTAACCTTAAACCCGAACCGCTGTCTATGTGTCAGAGCGCCTTGCTCCTTATTCCCTGACAACGGTTGTTGCACAAGAGACATAAGGGCTGTTATATACGACACCGCAATGAGAGCGGCTTCACACAACAGTCGCTGTTGTGGCCAATCTTAATATAACGTTTACGTAAGGAGATAAAAATGACGTAAAAATAATATGGCTGTGGTCAGAAAGTCACTCTAATACAGGATTACGAAAAGCAAACCCTAAACTAACCTTAAACCCGAACCGCTATCCATGTGCCAGAGCGCTTTGCTCCTTATTCCCCGGCGTCGGTTGCTTCTCGTGCAGCTCGATGAGCAGCGCGCCGGCGGTGCTACGAACGCCGAGAGCAACGCCGCCACTAACACCGGCGTGCCGATGCGGACTATCACTGACGGGTTGGGTTGTGATAACGTGTTGGATAGCGCTTTTTTGATTATCTGTAAACCCTAAGCTAACCTTAAACCCGAACCGCTATCCATGTGCCAGAGCGCTTTGCTCCTTATTCCCCGGCGTCGGTTGCTTCTCGTGCAGCTCGAGGAGCAGCGCGCCGGCGGTGCTACGAACGCCGAGAGCAACGCCGCCACTAACACCGGCGTGCCGATGCGGACTATCACTGACGGGCTTTGTTGTGATAACATGTTGGATAGCGGTTTTTTGATTATCTGTAAACCCTAAGCTAACCTTAAACCCGAACCGTTGCCCGTGAGCCAGAGCCCCCTGCTCCTTTTTCCCCGGCGTCGGTTGTCGTTCGTGCAGCTTGAAGAGCAGCGCGGCGCCGGTGCTACGAACGCCGCTACTTACATCGGCGTGCCGATGCGGACTATCACTGACGGGCTGGGTTGTGATAACGTGATGGATAGCGCTTTTTTATTATCTGTAAACCCTAAACTAACCTTAAACCCGAACCGTTGCCCGTGCGCCAGAGCCCCCTGCTCCTTTTTCCCCGGCGTGGGTTGCCGCTCATGTAGTTCGAAGAGCAGCGCGGCGCCGGGGTCGGGCAGCCGCGGCGGCGGCGCCACGCACGCCGCGAGCAGCGCCGCCACCGACACCGGCGTGCCGATGCGGACTATCACTGACGGGCTGGGCTGTGGTAACGTGCTGGATATCGCTTCTTTGATTATCTGCTGGAGTAGCGCGCCTGGGAACAAAACGTTTTAATTTATCTTATCTTATTCGGCATCGATATTATAAATGCGGAAGTTTGTTACTCTTGCACTGAAATAGAGCCAGCCGGACTTCGTTGAAATTTGGCACACGCATAGTTTATGAACTGAATTAACACATATTCACTACCAGGGTAGACGTGACCGCAGTGGACATAGCTGCAAGAATAACCTACCCTTAAACTAGTTGTTTCTAAATAAACTTATAAATTATAATACCATGATAAATGCCTTGTGACGTGCCTTTTATCTACTGCACGATAGATCGGTTCAGGATGATATAAATTAAAATTATAAACTTAGATACATTTATTTGGCATAGGGAGATCTCCCGCCAGGCTAGGTGATCATGCCTGGGGAGCGGCCGTGCTCCGACAGTTGATGTTCGGAACTTGTATACATGCGGAGTATTGAGAATACTTTGATAGCGTGTTTCAGAATACTAGTAGCGCCATCCCTTGATGAGTAGCGGGAGGTTGCCACAATTTATATTTGAGATAACCACTCATATACATATTTAGCAGTTTACGTTGTTTTGTTATGTAAATTAAAACAATTGTTCAGCCATTTCGAATCATAAAGTAAGGAATAAATCGATTTTCGTTGTGATATGATTCATTATACAAGTCTGCCCACCTGGAACTAGAAATATGTGCTTGGCTATTCAAAATAACTTCACTGCCACACCTATTTCCAGCGTGAAGCGTTTCTTGCGTTTCGATGGAAGGGTGTGGTTGCTGGTACACTTTTATATGAAGCGACCATCATAGTCCTCGGGAGTAGCAACGCATCTGTGATAGACTTCAAATAGAACCCATGTTCTGTATGAAGTTGATTACAGATGTCCATGAGCGGCAGTGACTACTTAACATCAAGTGAACTGAATGCTCGTTTGCTACTTCAGTCAGATATAAAAAAACAGATGTCATACAAACCACCGCTAAGTTTGCGTAGTAGATTATTATGAAACATCACTGTGTACTCCAGCCTTGCGACGTCCATCAGCTTCCGTTTGACATGTTTTGCCCATTTTGGATTCGCTACTTTAATATCGTCCTGAAAAATAGAGGGAATTCATATTTTCTTATAGGGTATTTCTAGTGATTTTTGATTGTTTAATTTGTTTTTCATAGACATCTCTATTCAAACGCCCATTGATATTTTAATTATATAAGAAGTTGAATGAAAATCAACAGTAAAATCGATTTTATTATTTGAATTCTTAAGATATATTTTATAGCTGAAATCTTATCAGCATGTAATTGTAATTTCTACTACATTTTATTATAACGGCCTCAGATTTATTTTTAATTAAATATACAGTTCGGTCAGGCTTATAAGTAAATTAATAATAATTACCTGTATTATAAATAAATTATTCAAATAATATGCCTCTTGCGGTGTACTAAAGTTTGTACTGGTCATTTGTGCTATTTTGTGGAAGAGGTCTCTATATGGTAGTAATAAGCCTTCCTCTGTGAACGCCTTCAAAATTCTATGCTTCTCTTGGTTGTACCGAGGACAGTTTTCTTCATACAATAACTACAATCATAAATTAATAATTTTCTTCATACAATAACTACAATCATAAATTAATAATTTTCTTCACACAATAACTACAATCATAAATTAATAATTTTCTTCATACAATAACTACAATCATAAATTAATAATTTTCTTCATACAATAACTACAATCATAAAGTTTCCCAATTAAATGAATAAAATAAAAAATACGCCTGTATATAATACACGTTAATAAAACTAAGCTTGACTTGAATCTTCCTTGGATTTTTTGTTACAAACTACACTATTTTCCTTTATTGCATAAAAAACTTGCTAAAACAAGGACAAAGGCGAAAAGGTCATTGTTATGATAATTGCTTATTATATATGGAATACATTTACAAAAATAAATATTCGGTGTTTTATTGGTGGTATTCTTAATTCAAAAAAATCTTGATTCATTTTTTTTTTAATGTTTGCCGATTTTTAACCGACTTCCCAAGGGAAACAAGTTATCTTTCGTCATTAAATATATTAACATATGTGTCTGAAATTTTAATTGTCCTAATTTTAGAAACAATTTCTTGAATTAAAGCTACCTTTTATTGTTGCAGACTTTATAGCCCCAACATGCTTTAGGTTTCTAAACCTTTTAACATAATACTAGTACAAGAAATGCTCACATAATCGTTTTCCCGTGGTGGATAGGTGTAGCCCACTGGCTGCCAGTTGATGGTCTCGTTCCATGTTTGTTCTGGCGTCGGAGGCCAAAGTCCAGCCGCTATTAGCAAAGCGGTCATTTTGCTGAGGTCGGTGTCAGATGTTATTACGATGCTCTTTTCTGTTAATTAAAATATAATTATGTTACATTGACCTAATTACTTAGCAACTTTAAACTCGATCAAAATACGTAAAATCAAATAACTATACCTTCTTCGTAATAAGGCCCCAAGAAATCATTATATCGCTTCCTAAGTAATGCGCCCATTTCGTAAGTCAACATCTTTCCTTCCTGAAACGTGAATAGTAACATCCATTAACCATTTCTAAACGGACGATAATGTGACATCTCAAACGCACGTCCGTTAACTGAATGCCTTTAGTGATGTAACTGAATGTCATCATTTGACATTCGCTAATGCGAATATTCCATATGAACATTCGCGAATGCGAATGCGAATGTTGGATATTTTTAGTTCTAGGTAAATGGTACCAGAGGATAAATATTTAGCGACGTTTTTTTATGGGCCTTCAAACTGCAGTTCAACTTAAATTTGGCAGATATAGCGATCTTTTTTGCGATGCAATTTTATATTCGCAAAACATTCGCATCAATTCTTGCGAATGCGAATATCTAAAAACATGCGAATATTCGCGAATGCCAATGCGAATATTCGTTACATCACTAATGCCTTTCTATCAGTCCAGTGACGCGATGTAGGCGATATATCATTATTAGCGGCCGACAATCTGAGCTGCTGACACCTCGTTCCTGTTTAAACCTGCGACCTTCTAGCGTCGCTCCCTCCCGCATGCGGACAAGGAAGTACGCAACGTCTGTCGCGTACCTGATCTGTGATCCTTTAAAAATTGAACTTGATAAGCGGATGCGGGCATGAAAACAGATGTACATATATACAAGTATCAGAGGCTCTCAATATCAGAGGAGCTCCCAAACTCATTCCGTCTATCGCCTAACACATTGAAAATCAATTATTTGTAGCGCCCCATTTTCTTTCATAACCCAACGACCCCTTTTGTCACATCAGCGCCCCACATTTTTTTCTGATTTGTTCCTGCCCCCCTCTAGGCCTCCAGCGCCCACAAGGGGACGTTATCGCCCACTTTGAGAAAGACTGGCGTAGACTATATTATAATCCGTTGGCCGTCTTCAGAAAAAAAAACCTAACCCTCGTGAGGGTTAAGTTTTCGAAAACGGTAAAATCGATGTTCCATTATATTAAACCACTTCGCTAAACATTAAGTTTTAGTGAGCTTCAATCAAAATAAGCAAACTTTTATTTAAACTTAAAACCTTTATTTTACCATCTTAGGGGTTGATTATGTGAAAGTGGTATAATAATTAATTCATTAGATTAAACCATGATGCCAAATACTTAGTTACATTGAGTTAGCATCAAACTTAGTAGAGTTCAGGATTAAATGTCAACTCCTATTTAATCCTCTTAAGGGATGATTTTCCAAAAACGGTAAATTCTATATTTAAAAATATCAAACCACAAGGGTGAGTGAACTTGAATCAAAATAAGTGAATTTTCATACAAACTTAAAATCCTTTATTTTGCCACCTTCTGGTTTGATTATGCAAAAGCTGTATAATAAACAGTCCACTAGATTAAACCATAAAGTCAAATGCTAAGTTACATTGGGTACAAACGGTAAAATCTATATTTCAAAATATAAAACTACAAGGCTCAATACTAAGTTTCCTTGAGCTGACATCAAAATTATCGATCTTTCATACAAACTTTCAGCCCATATTTTACCCCTTAAATTTCTATTTTTCGAAAATGTTGAAACCCGTTTTCATTTACCTATATCAAACCAGAAAGCCAAATACCAAGTTTCATTAAGGTAGCATTAAAATTGGCGGACTTTCATACAAACGTTCCTCCCAACTTTTAACCCCTTAGGGGTTGAATTTCAAAAATTCTTAGTGCTCATTTACATCATAAAACGTATAAAATTTCTAATTTCTAGGTACAGTAGTTTCGGTTGTGCGTTGATAATTATGTCAATAGTTATATCACTATTTCCTTTTCTATATATAGATTTGCTATTATTATCAGTTATATCATTTACTATTAAAGCCACCTAATATATTAGATGTTATTTACTAAAAACACGTCTCAATAAGCTTTCCCCTCTATCCGAAATTTTTATAAAGGTTACGCTTACGGATATATTTTAATTTCGGATATCAGATTTTTCGGTTACGGTTACGGAGATCCGTATCGTCCCTGAACATGACCCCCGCAAATAAAAAAAACAATTACTGTATAAGAATATCCTATTAATATGCCGTATAATTTTACACATAAAATGATGTTAACTCATTCATTTCCCCGGTACACTACTAAAGAGGTATCGCGTATAATAAAACTCCATTCTTGTTTTGTAAAGCAGACAAGCGTTTCGTTACGGCTATCGGATACCCAATTTGATGAATCGAGGAACTACGCTAAAAGGGTCTTTTGTTAACTGGACGTTTCTCATGATTCACATGCAAAGCAGATTGATAAATCAGAGTAATATTTAGTCAACTAATATCCTTTGCATTTATTGCATTATAATTATATTCAATAGTAGTCTACATGATACGAGTACTTTCAATGAGCACGGTCAACAAGTTGAATGAATGTAAAACATTAATAGTTCCGTATCATAGACAATTGTTCGTATATAAATAGTAAATATGAAGCCTGCTAAAGGGGCAACCTCTTAAAGATTTCCTCTAGTTAGAGTCGAGTGCAAGGATATAAATAGTTTGAAGGGGCATGCAAGTAGTACTCACGTTAGTTAATGCCCCTGCGCCGTAAGGAGCGAAGACGTGGTCGGGTGGGGGAGCCCCCAGCATCGCCAGCTCACGTTCGCTGGGCGTACGCTCGCCGTGTGACATCAACTGGGGAAACACTGTCAGCTTCACACTTAGGATAGATAGATCGAGTATAGCATTACGACCATTGCAATTATTTTTTTCTTAAGGGCGTTCAAGTATTACGTAACGCATTTTTTTAATATTTCAGCCAACCTCCCCCTCCTCCCCATGTAACGCACGGTAACAATTTGCTGCACCCCTATCTTCTGCCCTGAACTTTGGCAGCAAGTCGCTATGGCCGTATTTTACTTAAATTAAGGTCTATACTTAAATTAAAACAAACACGTTACCTAGTGCGTTGTTCTAACTCCTCTTCCTTTGCTGCAACGTATCGTAACGTTTGACAAGACTCCCCAAATTGCGTTACCTAACACTTGAACGCTCCCTTACTGCGCTTTCTCGTCTCTCGTCAACCCATTATTGTCCCACTGCTGGGCACGGGTCTTCTCTCAGAATAAGAGAATTTAGGTCATAGTCCTGCCGCACTGGCCACGTGAGATTTGGTGGACTTCACACACCTCCGAGAACTTCTTTTTTTTAAAGAACTCTCGGATGTGTAGGTTTTTCACGATATTTTTTTTTTCATCGCAAAGCAGTGATAATTAATTTCTAATACGCACATAATTTTAGAAAAATCGGTGGTGCGTGCCTGGGTTTGATCCACGGGCCTTCTAAACGAGAGAGCAAGGTGTCAACCATTAGGCTATCATTGCTCTAGTTTCAACCATTAGGCTATCACTGCTCTTACTGCGCTGCTGTAATATAATTGTATAGAGGATAGCTTACATGAAGCGTACCAAAATATCCTGAGTAATGCATTCAAGGTACACTTCTGATACAATTTCTGTCCTTAGTAGGAACAATTATTGTTTACGTTTCGCACATACATTGCCATTTGCATTATACTTTTTCGTTTTCTTGCATTGTACATCAATTTGAAGGTGGTAAACCAGTGTAGTTCGACCAGGGAAGTACCACCGCCATACCTATTTCTAGCATGAAGCATTTCTTGCGTTTCGATGGAAGGGCGTGGTTGCCGGCACACTTTCACATGAGGCGACCATCATAGTCCTCGTGAGTTGTGATTGACTTCAGATGGAGCTCATGTTCTGCATGAAGTTGATTACAGACGTCCATGGGCGGCAGTGGCCATTTACCATCAGGGGGACTGCATTCTCGTTTGCTACTTCGGTTAGATAAAAAAATAATGTGCAATGAAGGGCGAAGATGTAAACAACGTTTGTTTTGAGAAAACGTAAAAAACTCATACTAAGCGTATTGTTTTATTGGAATTTGGTCAAAAGTCCATGGTTAGCATTTATTGTATATGCTGAAGTATCGCCCTTTAGCTGTATTCATCAGTTACATATGTATTAATGGTTTATGACTGCATTTATTTTATTATGCCGTTTATTTTTTTTTCATTTTTCTAATTTTGGCTATTGAACTTTTCCACCGTTTATAATCCAAAAGTTAGAATAAATCACATAGTAAGTACCTTTTTTGAAATAAAAATATGTTTACTAAAATTAAACGTGAGGATGAAATTAGACTTACCACGTGCACCTGCCGTAGAATGGTGACTTCAACGGTGGTGTCCTTCGTCAGGATCACAGCTACGAGGGCTGGTATCATAGATTACAAAGAATATATCATTAAAAAATAGTATTGTTTTTAATATTCAACTATATTTTTATTATAGTTTATGTTTCATCACCAGCACTAATTGTCGAATAAGGTAATTGAATATTTTAATCATAAAACTTCAATAAAATCAATTAATGTTTTATCGGATAAGCCAAATAAAGTTATTTCTTTATAAGTATGAACAAGAAAATGTTATGAAAACAGGAAACCCGACTGTTAAACCAAATTTTGCGTTTTTAATCATTTATTTAATTTAACACGTTGGGACTTAACGTAGTCATTACAGTCATTACAATACGTCAAGTCTTTCAAGCTGTAGCTCACAACAAAAAATGGACATACATGTATATAATATACGCTCGAAAAACTTTATCTCTTCTCACACAGTCGGGTAGTAAAAGTTTAACTGAGAGAAAAAATGAGAACTCCGTATACAAACGAAATTATAGTTTTAAGTCTTCATTAATCAAGTCACTTATCTCATTTTATCCGTCGACATATAGAACACGGCATAATTTATGTTTGTGTCCACGAGCTGTTAGTCGCGGTACTTACCAGATCTACGGTTTCCTAACTAGCAGTATAATCTCGCGACTTCACCCGCTTTATCCACGACTACAGTAATGAGTATTCTGTCTTAATATTAATAGGTACTTAAACAAGTGTGAACTCCAAACGAGAGTTTTCGCTTTAAGAAGTGACAAACACAAATACATCCTCACAAACTTTTACATTTATAATATGTAATCATTAAATAATAAGATATAAGAATAAATATATTTAAAAAAGTTTACGGCACACCTGTTTCTATTTTGAAGCAGTTCATATGTTTTGTTAAAAGGATGTAGATTCCGGATGAGTTTTTTTTTATCAGACTGATAGCAAACGAGCATGCAGTCCCCCTGATGGTAAACTGGTCTGGTCACTGGTCACTGCCGCCCATGGAAGTCTGTCTCGAAACGCAAACGCTTCACGAAATGCTTCACTTTAGAAATAGGTGTGGCGATGGTACTTCCCCGGTCGAACTACACTGGTTCTACCACCTTGAAAGTGAATTTGAGGCGACCATCTTAGCCCTCAAGAGTAGCTATGCATTTGCAAATGACTTTAGATAGAACCTCGGTTTTGAGTACAGTTGGTTGAAAATGTCAATCGGCGGCATTTTGTGCTTGTTTGCTACTTCGAATGTGTTTAAAAGTGAACTTTTACGTGGATTATTTTTACGTTAGTTAAATAGCAAACTAAGCATGTTAAGTAGCTAGTCATGTAAGCCGTTACACAGGCCTGTGTTGTTTTTTTTTTCACGAACATAACATAATTATGCTTTTCTCCTGCATGTCCCCTTATAAGATTAGTGAGAAAGATTGGTCGTAGGTACGTATCACATAGCGTTGCTACAACGCTATAATTTTAACCTGAGGGCAAATTTAACAGTAGGTACTCCACAGAGAAATGCTAATAATATTGCGCGTGGCAATTCGTGCTATAAGTGGCTATTCAGTGTCCTTCGTCATATCCATAGGTCCTTCTCATAGTCTTTAATGTAATATCTCTATACATAAGTGTTTCGCTACGACTCTTGGAAGTTGAATAGATGCATATTAGTGTAGAAGTGGTGCAACTACAGTCGAACCCCAAAAACTTCTACAACACTAGCATTAATAGATATAAAAGTTATAAATACATACATATAGCTTTGTAGAAGTATTGTCGATTCCTATGCCTGGATCATTAATCAATCAACACGGCCGAAGCTAGTGTGAATCGTTACTACGCTAATGTTCCTAAAGTGCCTTGCACATTGCACCGGCGCTGCATCGGCGCAGTCGCATACGCACCGGCGATGAGTGAGACGCCCACCAACACGCCGAGGCAACAGCAGGTGTGTTCGGTGCGCATGCTCGGCTCCACGTCTGCCACTTCCGCCGCGTTGGTCGGCTCCTCCTCGCGACCGCCCTCTTTCCTGCACAAACTATACCCATGTAATTGCAACTAGTTATAACACCACATGATTGGGCTGATAGCTTTAATTAGGCAGCTTCTGATTCGATCAATCAATCCACAATACAATTCAATCTATTCAAACGTACCGTTATTGGTCTCGAAAATAATCACTTCTTTGTTCTTACGAAACACTTGTCTTCGCTAGATCATTCACCACACTGGATCGAAATACTTGGCATATAATAATTACTATTTTTATGAGGTTAAACTATTTGACTCTAGATCGAACACTACGATTGGTCATTGGTGTCGTATGTTCTAACAGCATGTAGTTCGAAAATAAATTGGCCATATCAGTTGGTTAATTCAAACACGTTCTTTTAATAAAGAGGATCTGTATATGTCCCCCAAGCATGACATAAACGATAGCTACAAAATGACAACTAGTGGTCTAGTATCCTGACTATAACTCACATTTTCCTCCGCCGGGTCGGCAGCTCTACATTGTAGTCCGATCTCGAAACGCGTGTCAGTCACTTAGCGTGGTGCATGACGACGACTTAGGTAAACGACATTTGTGTAAAATTAGCGAGCGTGTTTTTTTCGTACTCGGTTCAGATTGGCATCGGGGTCTCAGTAGAAGCGTGACAGGAAGTGTACGACGCGCGAAGCGATATCCCACTGAGAGCCACACGGGATGCTCAGTAGATTCACGGTCGCAGCGACCTGCCCGCTCAGATGATTGACTTTGTCCAATCGATTGTGCTACGGTATCTATCTACACAAGCGCACGGGCACAGTCTGCGGCCGCTATTTGTATGGGTATACCGAGTCCCGGTGACGCCCTTGTCTACGTCAATTTCAATGGATGTTCAGATTTTATCACGTCAACGAGCAATATACAATTGTGATTATATAAAAACGCTTGTAACAATGATGTGCGGTATATGTACCAAATATACATGTATGTTAAATCCATTTATCGAAAGCCTACAAGCCTGTGTGAATTTGTTATCCTTTTTATATTTTTATGTCTCTGATAATAGCAGATAAATTAGAACAGTTTTTGTAGAATTTCGCTCACTTGTCAATAGTTTGTATACAAACTACGATCTGTGGAGTACTTTTTATTCTTTCAAATTTACATTTTTACGACCTTGAAAGATTATGGTTAACATAATGTTTTGCGATAGAAACTTGATGATACCACTTTCATAGGTTTTATCTAAAGAATGTTTCCTCGGGTAATTAACTCCATAACATAGGCGATAATGACGGCATAAACAAATTCTAGGACACACATGTTTTTACTTACTTTACGCATATTATGCTTGTTAAGTGCACCATCGTGTTTATGAATAAATCAGCTGTCAGAGCATCACTGAAACTGAATAAATCGCAAACACCACCGCGAGGTTCATCTCGTTTACAGATATGAAAGATATGATGGCTCTCTGTAAACAAATGTCATATTTATTGTAATTGTGTAAGCAAGAGCAATCACGTTATCCCACTTAATCCCCTCGAGGACAGAAGGCAGACGGTGACACGCTTCAATGACGATAGATTGAAACGTTTACATCTGTTAAATGTCTGTTTACGTTACATATCTCCTTTGATTATTATCGCTATAGTATCACGTTCACATGAAAATAATTGTAATATTAAGAGTCTCTGTGTAATTTGGACTTCGGAAAGTCAGTCACAAAATAATTGTCAAAATGCAAATCGAACTTCCACGGAAGACTCCTTGCCAACAAATTTTCCTTCTTTTTTTTGTATTTTATTTTTTGTTCTTGTAACAGCTATTACACACCTGTGTTGTAAATTTTTTGTGTGCCTAGAATGGCCCACAAAAAAAAAAGAAAAAAAATACAGAAAAATTGATAACCTCCTCCTTTTTTTAAACTCGGTTAAAAATTAAAGCTTCCTTTACAAAAAAAAAACCGCAATTTTTGATAGGAAGCTCTTATTTTTTATTAGTTTATAACAAACGCTAAAAATGAGTTGACAGTAAAAATCCACTCTGATTTTTTTAAATATGCTATTACTTTCAAGATATTCGTATATAGGGTCACGTTTTTCGCATAGTGATAGAAATAGAAAATCAAAAATACTACACTCCACAAGTGTAGTATTTTTGATTTTCTATTTTTTATTATTTTTATCTGACTGAAGTAGCAAACAAGCATGCAGTCCACTTGATAGTAAGTGTTTACTGCCGCCCATGGTCATCTGTAATCAACTACATACGAAACATGGCTTCCATCTTAAGTCAATCACAGATGCGTTGCTACTCCCGAGGACTATGATGGTCGCCTCATGTGAAAGTGTGCCGGCAACCACACCCTTCTAGCGAAACGCAAGAAATACTTCACGCTAGAAATACGTGTGGCGGTGGTACTTCCCCGGTCGAACTACACTGGTTCTACCACCTTAAAATTTGGTCATCATTAGTTATTCATTTTATACAGATGATGTTTTATTTGCTTCACCAGGTGTAATGTGCTATATTAGTAGAGGTAAATGAAATAAGTAGAAAATTTTAAAATTCACAGCCACTTTATTTCTACACTGTTCACTATTTCAGTTATTGGAATGTATGCATAATCTCATGCAGTCTTGATTAATTTACAGGTACTTACAATAAAATTATAGCGTATGTTCTCTTTTCCTATGTATAAAAACAACGTTCAACAACAGGGTAATATAACTATTATAAAGTTGTACTATATTAGAGGTATTTTTTACTGGCTACGCGGGAACTTCGCACTCTCTGTCAAATTCCTTCCGCGGTAATACATAGTCTTGAGTGAGTTTTACGAAAGTCTCGTAGTCGCATAAGGGATGGCCTCCGCAGCCTGCAACCGGTAGAATCATGCCTGGTCCACCAGCTTCAGGAGAATACACCACCTGGATGTGACATAAAATTTATCATAAACAAAGAAAAAATCTTCTACATACCTATATGTTTACCGTTTTAATTTATATTTTTGTCGTATCACAGTTCACTGAGTTTTGCTAGAAAATCGAATTCTTACTTTTTATGTGTAAAATAGACTTAGAATCAATCAATGTGACTGCCTTGCAAATAGTGAATTTCACGGTCGGTTAAGATTATTTGATTAGATTGCCTGATTAGATTACGGTAACTAGTACATCTCAGACGCAATTATTAAAAATAAACAATTTTATTTGAATTTTACATAAATAAACCTGGTGCGAGATGCCATATAAAATTTAAGCGTATGAAAAAATGTGCGTTTCAAGAAAAGGGGACAGAATTATGCTCGATATTTTGTTTTTATCTTTTAGTTTACTCTTATCTATAGGTACGGATTTAAAAAAAAAATAATGTTTTTGGTTCTCTTACCGTTATTCCATACTTTCCATCTGTTCTTCTCCGCCTGAGCTCCAACATGGCCGTAGATCCATACTTGGGTTGATGGGGGATGAACGCCTTAGCCGCTGCCAGGAAGCCAGCCAAGTTGTTCTCGTGAGCGGAGTACAGGCGAACCTTGGGCTGCCAGTCTAGATTGCCGGCAATCGCTGCGTCCGTCGCGTTCAGTATATCGGCTAACAGTACCCCTGTACAATGACGATACGTTCATTGTTACATAATGATCCTTGGATATTATCGTGTATTTCAGAGGCCAAATATTTACGACTCAAAATTAAAGAAATATTGCAACAGTATGAAAACAAGTGTGAGGCATATATGACACAATTTAACAATATAACATGAAAAACCAGAAGAACATTCCATTATATAAAAGTAACATCTAATCGCTACGTAATTGTGGTTTGAATCAATATTAACTGTGAGTATTGCAATTGCACTGTACTGCTGTATGTAATTTTCTCTGTTAATACCATTATTTGGTACTTGTTAAATGTATTAACATCAGTGGTATGTCCAAGATATATTGGTCAAACACGATTTAATATTATGTACTGATATACTAATTTATTTTGTGTACAAGAATGTACTGTCAATTTATTAATCCAAATGTACATACAAAGTCCTTTTTCATTATCTTACCAGAAGCTAGTCTTATTAAATCACTATTGTAGAACTGAATCGCGAATTCTATTTTGGTTACTTCTTTTATTTTTTCCATTACTTCCTCTGCCCATTCCGGAGGCTTTACGCCAACGTTTTCCTAAAAAAGGATAAAATTTTCAATTACCAAATTATTTATATATTCATACCCATGTACATTTACTTTTTTAATTCTCAAAGCAAAATTACCAAGGTTTGAAATAAGTTGTCCAAATAAAAAACATCTTCTGTAGTCGTAATGTTCGCCTCTGTCTTTGCACTCAAATATTTAAATAAACTTTCATATGGCTTTATCCATTTCTTTACTTCGGGAAAATCGTACGCCTCATTTCTCAATTTCATATATAGAGGACAATAATACCAGTACAACAACTGAAACAATCATAAAAAATGTCAATTAGTATCAACATCATCAAAGAAAAAATAATAAAAAAAGATCACGCAACGACAACCAGTTCAACATTTTTAATATATGAGATAATTATGTATTAATTCTTATCAAAGTAGTGTAATGGTGGCAATACTTAATGCCCTAATGTAAATGCCGTTTAATATGGGCTATGAATACCTGCTGATAATGGTTATTTTGTTATTGCTTATACAAATAGGCACATATTCTCGAAGTTGTTCACATTATTATTATTATTGTATGTTATAATTATATATAATAAACTGATAATTTATTGAAAATTTGTATGATTTAAGATTAGCATCTGATTTAAAATTTCAGACACTCGTCGCATTAGTAATTGTCTTATAATATGATAGCTGGTTCACATCATTTCAATGGTCGGACATTGCGCATGAAAGAGTTGTATTGAACGTCTAGGAGCTGAAAAGGCTATGATATAGAAATACTTGGCGGATAGTGTGATCGATAAAACGTTATATTGTGGATTGAATTAAGTAGATTAGCCTGCTTAAATTTAAGCAAATATCATCAACTAGTTGACTCGGCGCACTTCGGTCTGCCTAAAAGCCAAAAATTTAAAATTATCATAAGCTCGTATTATACATAAAAACTTTCCTCTTGAACTAATCTATCTATTAAGAAAAACTGCATTAAAATCCGTAGCGTAGTTTTAAAGATCTAAGCATACATAGGGACAGACAGCGCGACTTTGGTTTGTACTATGTATCAATTATATCATCAAAACTTACGTCATCCTCTTCTGGAGGTAAGGTACTGTAAGGTACCGGCTGCCAGTTGAGCGAGGGGTTCCATCTTTGTGCTGGCGGTGGTTGGTAGAGGGCACTCAAGGCTGTCAGAGCTGTCATTTTAGTGCGAGCGTAATCCGTTGTACGAACGTTTATCTCATCAGGTAGGTACAGGCGTGACAGAAAGTTGTTGTTGTCGTAGTGCCATCTTAAAAACTCTCCCACACGAAAGCCCCGCTGTTTTCCAGTCTAATGTACACGAAACAATGAGTCTTAAATAAAATTGTTCCATCTATATCGCTCGACTCAGGCAAACCTTTGATAATCATGATTACAGATACCAGTTTCTATCGTGCATTATGCATCGTAAAATGTATTGGTTGGAGCTAAAATATTATTATTGTGACTTTTCACAATATATAATGACCTTAAACTTAAAACAAAATACCAAATGATCCATCCATATGAATAACATTCATATATGAATGTTATTCATATATAAATGGAGATGTCTGATAATCTAAAATAGTGGTCGATTCAGTTACATTAAGAAAATTCTTAAATTTTAAATGTAGAGTACATATGAAAGTTGAGGAAAGGAGAGATTAATGCAACAAAAGACTTACATTTGTCAAGGCTTTCTGTCCAAAAGGGAAAAATATGTCACTAGTAAGGTGCTCAGAAGGGAGTTTGTCCAGCTCTTCAGGATCTGGGGTCCTATCTCCGTGACGGAACATCTAAAAAAATATAAATGTTATGTATCAATCTATACATTAACTATGTACACAGCTCAAATAAGCTTTTGATACACGTAAAGCAGATGTTAGTCTTTCTCTAATTAAATTGTTTAAATGTGAATATTTGCTACTGATTCCTACACCTGATGTGACAATATATTTGTAAAAGCTATTAATCTATATATTGATAATGTAATTTACTATAATTAAAGATAAAAATAAAAAGGGGAATTTATTTTAATAATTATTATTAGGCATCTCGTTTGTGCAGACTACTCAGATTTGTTTAAATAAATCATCATGGCTAATTACATATTGATATAGTATACATATGTTTTTAATAAAATAAGACTACTTAAGTATAGAATGTGTAAGTACCAAATTGTCTAGTTAATTTTAGATAAAAGATAGTTCAGGAAAAATCCCGAGAATACTTGTAGAAAATACACCGTTTGTCCCAACGATTCATACAGGAAATTAAAGCACGTACGAGAAGCGTGACCGCATCACTCAATGTTTAACTTCGTTCATCTCAGCGGACGTACCCCAAAGGAGAGGATCAGATCTGTGTTGTCTAGCCCGTTGTCCGTTGGCTCCACCTTGTTCGGCACCATCGCCACTGCGGCGGGAGGGAGGCCCAGAAACTGTTTCTGCCCCCACGCAACCCCCACCAACGTCATAACCAGCACAAACATCAACCCCATTTTATAGTACGCCGTCTCAAACCGAGCAATGATTTATATCGACATTATGTTCGCGCGTTCACGAGTCGATTTCGACTGCAACACGCGAAGTCTCTGCTCTATTTATATGGAGATAGGCACATTTAGAGGGCCGGGAGTACACCACTGTTGTGCGAATTAATTGCAAAGTATACTCTATGAGCGCATTCTGTAGCATGTTAAAATTCCATTTTGTAAATTGAATACCTTTAAATACATAATATCAAATGTCAACAATAGAATAGATTTTTATGCGATCTACGATCGTCAAAGCCTGTTTTGAAATAGGTACTTTTAAACACTACTGCTAATTTCAATCGCTCTTTGCAAATAACTGTTTGATATTACAGGTTTGTTTAAATATTGTTGCTAATGTTTGATATTATAGTTTGTTTAAATATTGTATTCTTTAAATTATTTTTAATCAGGATTTTTTCTTCGGACATTTTATAGTGGATATTGTCGGAATAAATTCTAGGACAATCATGATTTTACGCATATTATGCCTGTTAAGTGCATCATCGTGTTTATGAAAAAAAAAATACAAACGACTTCTATACTACAAAAAATAAATAAATAGTACCTAAGTACATAAACTCGAAGTCTGCGATCATTCTAATATATTTCAATGGATCACGACAAGGAAATATAAACACCGAGTTTAAGTCTAGGGTCCTAGTCATAAAACAATGTGCCAAGTGCGAGTCAAGCTTTAATACAAAAAGTTCTGATCCAACTTATTTTTTGAACTTATTTATTTTAGGTAATTATCATAGTAGCCACATATTTAGGTACATGCAATTTAAAATTAATTGTGTTTAACTATTACGTCTCAATAGAAATCCGAAGCTTTTATGCGGTAGGATTTACTTCCACTTGGTCCCATTTTCTCCAAGTTCAAACCTTACGATGGGTTCCCAGGGAAATCGAAAATTTATTTAGATCAATTTCAGATAGCTAAAGTTCCACTAATCCTATTTTCTTGGAATGCACTAGCATTAACAAACAAAATTAAGTATTTTCTACATTAACATACTTAACTTAAATCTTTGTACTGTCCCTAATGATTTGTCCATCCACTGTAAGTAGTTAGCCACTCGAATAAACGATCTGACTTAGTTTAGCGGAACCTCGCCGCCGCGATGTTGTAGTACAATTTTAAAGAGCAAATGTTATTATTTCTATAATCATAATACAAGTATAATTTGTTAGAACTTGGTGGCTCGTCTATCAATATTATTTTTGCCTTTCTTAATGTTTTCTCAATTAAGTATCTTTATAGCGTCGGGGTCTTTTTAATTTTTAAATTTTACTTTATTACCATTACGGTACTGGACCCAAAAAAGGAAGACGAACCTTTTTTGGGTTTTGTTGCCACTTTTATGTCAACCGTACCGTAGCTAAATACGCTAAAATACAAGTACCTTCGCAAAAAGTACAAAAATTGTAAGTTTTATATATACACATATTTTCTCTTTGAAGTTTCTTGTATAGCTTTTACTTCAATAATCTGATCACTATCATGTTGATATCCCATTCCTAATGACGTTTCTTCATTTTCTCTTCTTGCTCTCCGGTAACCTTAGTTAAATTTTCGGGAAAGAAATCAAGATGGTTGTCCACAACGTGAACTTTAAGGCCCACCAAACAATCAAGTCTAAAATTGCTTAAGACGTGCTAATTTCGCAGTAAGAAGGCTTACTCATTGCTCAAATTCTTTGATACAACTTCCTTAAACGATATCCAAGTCTCTTTATCCTTTGTACACATTATTGCTTCGAAGTCGGAATTGGACATTACAGTTCACGAACATTAGGCTTCAAGAACATATCCCTTCTTTTACTTTAGTTTCCGATAAATAATGATTTTTCTCTCTTTCTTTCTTAAATATATAAAATTCGTGCTACCTTTAGGAAAAGCCCTTAAATTGTTTTATGTCCAATTTAATAGATACTAGTCACCCGTCACAACGGTCGAAATTCGACCGTAATTTAAATTAAAAACTAAACTTCATATTATCCAAAGTAACACGAATATTTCTCAAATTCAAATAAATTGTCATAATTTTCAAGTTATTTTGAACGCACCTGTTAAAGGTTAAAAGAGGTTTATTTAAATATCTAAACTTCATTTAAAAGCAATAGCAATTTGACAAAGACATCTGACATTTTTGACGTTATGCGTTTTCATAGATAAGACATTGACTGTTCTATTTCGTTTATTATGTATGTGTTTGTGTCAAATGCATGGTAGTGTGTGTATCTTTAGTTTATTTCATGTATGTTTTATGCACTATTCGAAAAAATATTAACATTGCGTTATCCTTCTCTACATCAACTATAACCGTACGTAATTTCATATTCCTCCGTCTGCGGCAAGTATCTTAAAAACGAACCACAAGTTTTTGCTTCACGTATTAATATATAGATATAGTGTTGTATTTTGAATTGTATTTGTGTTGTATTAATATATATATAATGTATGAAGAATCTTTTTAAGGTGTACTAAAGTTGTAAGCAGAATATTCCTTTTGGTATAATAGCAGACTATAAATATATGTATTATGTTTAAGAGATAGAGCTCTATGACTGGAGGACAGACGATAAAAACTTAGTAATAGATTTACTCATAAAAAATAATTTGAGTTTGCTCATTACTAACTTCTTTATATAGATGTGTATTTTGGTTTCACACACATGTATAATCTATTTACATAAATAGGAACTTGAACTCGAAGTTTTGCACCATGTTTCTTTTTATAGGGAGGGGCACTGGAAAAGATTTTTGGAAATGCACCCCTCAGGTGATGAAAGGGGGTGGAAAGCTTGTATGAAAATTCGCCAATTTCGATGATAATTTAATGAAACTTGGTATTTGACGTTTATGCAATATATTGGTGACTGTTGACAAAAAAGGGGAGAGGGGCAGGCGGAGGTATGTGCAGTAGTGGATCTCAAAAGTCTATTGCACCCTGCAACTCTTAGAGTGGGGTTCACAGACCCCTGGGGGTCCGTGACGTATGTGTTAGAGCTCCGCGGTAACTCATTAAAACATTGATATACTTATTAGGAAATTATTGACCCACGATGCAGTATTGAGCGACAGGCCAGCGGGTTCAGTTCTAATTCATAGGTAAAGCCACAAGTTTCTATTAGCGCTTATTTTATACTTCTGAAATCATCTTTGACAGGGGTCCCTGGAGTTATTAAAGTCTAAAAAGAGGTCCGTAATTTCAAAAAGTTTAGGAAACTCTGGTCTAATGGATCGATCATAATTATTAAGGTTTACGCAAATGAAGTCACGGGTACTGCTAGTGTAAGCAGGGGTAAGGGTAAATGAAGCAAGTAGAAAATCATTAATTCACAGCCGTTTTATATATTTACTGTTTATTAATTTATTTATTGAAATATATGCATAACCTCATGCAGTCTTGATAAATTTACAGGTACTCACAGTAAAATTATGAACTTTTGTTCTATTTACCTATCTATAAAAACAATATACAACAAATATAACTATGTTGTGCCATATCAGAGGTATTCTTTGCTGGCTACTTGGAAATTCCGCATGCTTGGTTATACTCCTCTCGCGGTAAAACATGGTCCTGGGTGAGATTAACAAAAGTATCGTAGTCACAAAAGGGATGATCGCCGCAGCCTTCAATAGGTAGAAACATCCCTGGCCCACCAGCTGCAGGAGAATACACCACCTGGATCAAACACATAATTAAATATAAAAAATGTATCAATTATTTTTGTTAAAACATTTCAAAACTAAAGCATACGGAAGTGCCGTCTAAATTTATATTTTTGTATCACAGTTCGATAAGTATTAGTAGGAAAGAAAGAATACGATAACTACGACATCATCAGATGCAATCACTAAAAAATAAACAATGATAAGTATTTGTATTTTGGGTACATAGGCTTAGTGCGATGTACAAAACTTAACTACGAGTATATTATAATCAATGGTGTTTTTGACAAAAAGGGGAACTAAATATGCGATTTTTTTCTCTAATAAATCAGACCACCCAATCCAGTGATGCGACTCGTGTCGGGTTTTTAGTCGAGTGTATGCAATCGAGTTACCGAGTCATCTCGGTTCACCGAGTTGATTTTTTTGTTGCCAATAAATGTCCTTGGGCTACTCTATTTTTTATCTATACATTGCCGGCCGTTTTTACAAATCAAAATGATACTCCAAGTATTAGAGTTTATTAATAATCGTGTTACTATAAAATCTCACACGAATTACAAACTCGAGTGGAATTTCACTCTACTCAAAAACTCGAGTGGTGGTAAACTACTCGAGTGACACGAGCAACGAAATTCTATTCAATTCGCATTGCTAACTCAATCTATATTACGAGAATGAAGACAGAACCGTTTTGAAAAAGTTGTTTGATAGTTGTCTTACCGCAATTCCATACTGTCCATCTCTTTTTCTCCGTCTAAGCTCCAACATGGCCGTAGAGCCGTACTGGGGCTGATGAGGGATGAACGCCTTAGCTGCTGCTAAGAGACCCGCCAAGTTGTTCTCGTGAGCCGAGTACACTCGAACCTTGGGTTGCCAGTCTATATCACCCGCAATCGCTGCGTCCGTGGCGTTCAGTATGTCGGCTAAGAGTACCCCTGTACAATGTCGATACATTAATTACATTATGATCCTTCGCGATTATCGTCTATTTCAACGGCGAAATATTTTGATTCTAATTAAAGTAAAACAATGCACAATTTGTATTATTATTAACCATGAATATTGCGATTGCACTTCACTACTCTATGTAAGTTATTCTGTACCATTAATATAATTAATGAAATTTGGGTGTATTATTTTTGTTTGACACCAAATCGATCCCTTGAGTTTGAGTCATAAAAGCCAAGGGCAGATTTCATATATTTATCCGCCTAGGCCGTTTGCTGCATTACCTAAATACATCCTTTTTTTGTCATCAACTTACCTGAAGCTAATCGTATTAATTCACTGTTATAGAATTGAACAGCAAATTCAATTTTGGTTACTTCTTTTATTTTTGCCGAAACTTCTTCGACCCATTTTGGAGGACTTACGCCGACGTTTTTCTGAAAATGTATTAAATTGACATTTGAAAATATTACAATAGTTAAGTCATTAAATTTAAATTTATATTTTACCAACAAACTTACCAAGGTTTGAAGTAAGTTATTTAATAGATAAACATCTTCTGTTGTCGTAATGTTCGCCCCTGTCTTTATACTTAAATATTTAAAAAAACTTTGATGTGGTTTTATCAATTTCTTTACTTCGGGCAAATTGTACGCTTCATTTCTTAATTTAATATACAGAGGACAATAATACCAGTACAACAACTGAAAAAATATCAATTAGTATAAACATGATCAAATAAAAAAATATTAAACTAAAAAACAAAACGGCAACCGGTTCAACAGTTTTACTACATGAGATATAAGTTCTTATCAAAATAATGTCGAGCTGGAATATAATACCTAATGATAATGTTTTTTTTCTTGATGCTTGTACAAATAGGCACATGTAATGAAAAAAATGTTTAATAGAATTAAAGTTTATAGGCATCCTTGATAAATATCATATGAGATTAAAAAAATATATCTTTAGATCCGACCAGTACTTCCAGAGTTTAGTGCGTTCAAAACAAACAAACAAACTCTTGCGCTTTATAATATTAGTATAAATTAATCCATGAGCCGAAGATAGGGAATCAACTAGTTATTTTGATTTTTTTTACATTGATCTGAAATGGTGCATACTACACTATAGACCCCATTTTCAGATTAAACGGAAAGCAATACTTACCGTATAGAGAGATCGTTTAAACCGTGTTTTGTAGGTTGAATAAATTAGATTAGCCGGCTCTTTAACTGTAAACAAGTGTAATTAGAACTTACGTCATCATATTCAGGGGGTAAATTGCTGATAGGTATAGGCTGCCAGTTGAGCGAGGGGTTCCATCTTTGTGCTGACAGTGGTTGGTATAAGGCACTCATGGCTGTCAAAGCAGTCATTTTAGTGCGATCGTAATCCGTAGTCCGCACTTTTATCTCGTCAGGGATGTACAGGCGTGAGAGAAACTTGTCGTAGTGCCATCTTAAAAACTCTCCCGCACGATAACCCCGTTGTTTTCCAATCTAATGGAAACAAGACGAGTAGTTTGACAAAATATTTCATGTATTTGAGTGAGGCATGCGTTTTATTATCATAATTGTTATAGAATCCAGTATTTCCGTAGATTTTATATAAAAATATTAGATACAACTAAATTACGTGGTATATGATATATTTTAAATACAAAAGAGCAGTGATATCCTAATGGTTGAAACTTGCCCTCTCAATCGGGAGGTCCGAGGTTCAAACCCAGGCACGCACCACTGATTTATGTGCGTATTATACATTATAGGGGGTTTTACATTCCCTATAAGGGGTATAAAAAATGCTAAGATCGCGGCGGGAGTGAATCGAGGCGTATGAACGTGTTAACCGTATCGATCGCAATCGACGACTCTCTGAAAAGGCGCGGGCGGCGGCGCGCGAGCGACAGCCGTTAGGATGCGCGCGCAACTCGGCCGACGGCAACGTCGCATGAGACCTTGAAACGCAACGGTCGAGCTAAGGGGGCTTATACACCCTACATCCTCCCCCTTTTGATCCAACCAAGTGTCCTCACGGTGGATCAAACTACAAAAACCTACGAGGCATAATACGTTTGGGAACGACAGGTATCGGAACCTCCGTGCCTTCTGTTCCCTCCCGTGAGTGATCCTTCACGGCCACGAATAATCTTGGACACTTCAGGGTCCAAAAGCTGATCCTCACGCAGAGGCGTAGCTTCCCAACGTGGTGCTTCGACTACGACAGTGCATACACTGCAAGTATCGCGAGTGTCCTCTTCACACTGAGGACGACTGAGCGAATCAGCCACCACATTAGCTTTTCCAGGAGTATAATCCACCTGCAAATCAAATGCCTGTAATTTCATAGCCCATCGCACGAGCCTTCCGGCGGGCGATTTTAAGGTAAGTAACCATTTCAGGGGCTGGTGATCACTAGCAACATGGACAGGATGCCCATCAATATAACCACGAAACTTTTCAACGGCCCACACGACTGCAAGCGCCTCGCGCTCAGTGGTGGAATAGTTTCTTTCCGCTGAAGTTAATAAACGACTAGCGTAAGCGATTGGTTGTTCGTTGCGCGGTGAGTCCCCTTGCATCAGAACTGCTCCCAGAGCATAATTACTTGCATCAGTTCGGAGAATGAAAGGTCTACTATAATTCGGCTGAATAAGTATTGGAGGCGAGGTGAGTAACCTTTTTAATTCGTTAAAAGCATTAATCTGATCTTCTCCCCAAAGCCAAGACTGATCTTTCTTTGTAAGCATAGTCAGGGGCTGAGCAACTTGAGAGAAGTTAGGCACGAACTTGCGAAACCATGAGCAAGTCTGCAAAAATGATTTAAGATGTTTTAGCGTGGTCGGCTCTTTCATATTAATTATAGCGTCGATCTTGTCGGGGTCTGGTGCCACTCCTTTCGGTGTAATGATATGCCCCAAGTATTTGACGCTTTCTCTTGCAAATACGCATTTGGCACGATTAGCGCGGAGGTTGAAGACGCGTAACCTGTCGAAAACGGCACGCAGATCATCCAGATGTTGCGCGAAGGTCTCTGAAATTATAATCAAATCGTCTATATAACCTAATACTGTGACACCCTGAAGAGACGATCCCGAACGAAAACGATCGATGAGACGCTGAAAGGTAGCAGGCGCGTTGCACAGGCCAAATGGCATACGCTTGAACCTGTGAACTCCGAACGGAGAGACGAACGCAGTTTTGTCTCTATCCTCGGCTCTGACAGACACCTGCCAATATCCGGCTTGAAGGTCGATGGTACTCATATAGCAACTCTTGCCTGTATACTGCAACAAGTCATCAATGACGGGCAGTGGATAGGAGTCTACCTTCGTAACCGTGTTTAACTTCCGATAATCCACGCAAAACCTGAAAGTCCCATCCTTTTTGGGTACTAAAAGAGCTGGTGCTGCCCAGGGAGACTCGCACTCTTCAATGATATCCTCACGCAGCATTTTATTTAGTTCCATCTCCATAATGCTCTTCTTGGCCGGCGTGAGGCGGTATGGCGGCATCGCAATGGGGGACGCATCTCCTGTGTCAATACGGTGTTCTGCGAACTGTGTAGGCGCTCCCCCTTGTCTGAAGATGTCTTCATACTCATTGAGGATCGAAGCGAGGTCTTCCTTCTCACTGGGTGACAGCATCGAACCTTCGTCTGAACGTAAGATATCCGTAGCGGCGCATCCTACCAAGTTCCGAGAGGTCTCACATTTTAAGGGGTAAATGACCCGAGGCCGATCAGCTGTGCACCATATATTTTTCAAAAAATTCAAAATTAAACCAGCTTTCCTAATAAAATCAATACCTAGTAAGGTCTCATTACCACTAGAGTCAGGTAGAGTGACGAATGTAAGGGGTATAAGCGTACCTTTAAGTTTAACTTTAACACCAACAAGTTGAACATTTACATCCCGTACGAGGCCGTCGGCGAGCTTAATGGACATGAAACTTGAACGCATCGGACATTTTAATTTATGTAAAAGATCGCGTAAAGTTGAGCCCGCAATACTTTGTTTAGCTGCCGTATCTAACAAACCCGTACCATGATACCCGAATATTTCGATTTCGAGAATGGGTCGACCTTTGAAACGAGAAACGAAAGGTAACGCAATCGCGGCATTTTCCTGCGACATCGATTCACCCACACTGTCACATTGTAATAACTTACAATTATTACGACTACTCGGTTTTACATTATTTTGTAAACTATTTGCGAAACAGTTTCTACGATAATACTTTTTTACAAATTTACAATTATTTCTGAATGAATTATAATTACCACCCGATGTATTACAATCAGATACCATGGGTTCTTTACAATTATTATTATTGTTCTTCGTCAAAGAATGATATCGACGTGAACGCGATGCTATATGACTAGAAAATGAATTATTAACGAAATTAATTTCAGAAATATTCTTTGACGAGGAATTATTATGAGAATACGACAATTGTTTAGTCGGCAACTTATTATTATTATTTCTACGCGAAACAATATTGTACGAACAAAACGAGTGCTTTACTGCACAGTTTTTACAATTCGCGCGCGTCTTTCCTTTCGCACCACAACCGTAACAAAATATAGATTCACCACCACTCGCGATTTTTAGTTTTCCGCACTCGCTACGTGTATGACCGCGACTTTTACAATAAACACAAAACAGTTTACCTTTATTGTCCTCGGTTACCGTAATAGGAGTCACAGGAGCAGGCGCCCTTCGGCGCACGGGTGGTGAAGTGACGGTCGCAGGCGTGCTCGATGGACATCGCTGGCTCGAACTGGTCGTAACGGACGAGTCGGGCGCGGTCGACACACCGGGCATCGCACGAGCGGTGGGCGATTCGACGCTGGGCACGTAACACGGAGTACGCGCGTTAGGCGCGAAAACACGACGAGCGGGACGCGACGCACCGTTGGCGTCGCTTGGGCACATTGACGGCGTCGCGGCTTCGATGTGGGATTCTTCGATCTGTCTCCCTTTATCAATTAAGTCGTCCACGCTGTGCACTGAGTCCCTCGTGAGACGTTCACGTAGAACGGGCTTTAATAACCCGTATATCATATCTAGTTGTATAGTTTCCTCTAGATTATATGGCAACTTGGCCATTAAGGCACGAAGTCGAGCAACAAAAACTTCGGACCTCTCGTTGCCTTGCTCGTTAGCGAAGATGTCGCGGAATAACTTATACGCCGGTCTTAAGACTCCATACATGGATCGAAGACGTTTAAGGGCGCAGTCCCACGAATTAATGGACGATCTCACTTCTCTATACCACACGGCGGCTTCTCCTTCCAACAACATTGGGAGGCCTCGTAGGGCGTGGTCGTCATTAATATTAGTACATTCTTTGTACATTTCTATAGAGTCGATGAACGCCTCCAACACCTCCGGGTCACGTGACAAACCATTGAAACGCGCGGTGCAGTTCGCGAAGTTTCCAGAACGTGACACGGCGCTGGGCGAGGGCTGCGACAATTGCGATGGCGGGAACACTCTGTCGTTGACGGGACTCCTATCCAATAGGCTTTGCACGAGCTGGCGGTTTGACTCCGCCTGAGCTCTGGCGAATGCTTCCAGAAACGACGAAAGCTGTCTTCCAGACAATGGCGCCTCCTCCTCGGCGTCCGAGACTTCGACACGCTCGCGATCAGCACTTAAGCTAACACGACGACGGGGCATTTTTATTGTCCCAGTATACACTTTCGTAATTAAACACGATAACTGTACAAAACGTGGATTCGGCACACTTCCGACGAAAGGTGGCCGCTACGTGGGCGCCAATTATAGGGGGTTTTACATTCCCTATAAGGGGTATAAAAAATGCTAAGATCGCGGCGGGAGTGAATCGAGGCGCATGAACGTGTTAACCGTATCGATCGCAATCGACGACTCTCTGAAAAGGCGCGGGCGGCGGCGCGCGAGCGACAGCCGTTAGGATGCGCGCGCAACTCGGCCGACGGCAACGTCGCATGAGACCTTGAAACGCAACGGTCGAGCTAAGGGGGCTTATACACCCTACAACATTAATTATCACTGCTTTTCGGTGAAGGAAAACATCGTACACACCCGAGAGTTCTTTACAAAAAAAAATGTTCTCGGAGGTGTGTGAAGTCCACAGTGGGAGTGGGAGGGGAGTGCCCAACAGTGGGACAATAATGGGTTGACGACACAAATACAAATGAACTGACCGAAATGTTCCTCATATATATACAAATGATGAATTCGAAAAAAGACGATTTTTTTATTTATTTTTCAGAATGCTACAACCTCAGTGGAAAATAGTCGTATCGGGGTTAAAAAAAGAATTTTTGAGCTTCAAGTTTCTCATTATAATAAGTTTTATTAAAATGCTATGTATTTCGTGTTATTTTAAGGAGCTAGGTGATGAAAAAAGTATATCTTGTTTATTCAGCTCTATTTTATTTAGTTTTTTTTATTTTAGAAACTATATTGAGACATTTTTTTATTATTGATATGGATTTGAATAAAACAGGCTAAAATGGTAATTTATGGTTTTTCTAAACATCAATGGCTAAACTTTATGGGACAGCTGATGTTCGGAATGCCTTTAAAAGTTGAACATATCGCCAAAAAACAATGCAGACTGCAAGGTTTTTCTAAGACACCGTTTATAAGTATGTTGCAAACGGCCAAACATTAATTAAGGGACAAACATCAAGGGACATATACGTCTCTTCTTGAAATGGTGTAGACGACTTACCTATTATTATTTTTTTGCCAAAATTTATAAGATTATAATCTTAGAACTTCATAATGTTTTTTTGTACCTCAATACGACCAATTTTTACCGAGATACAGTATTTTGAAATTACTAGAATTTCGTATTTTTTTTTTGCATCAGTCAGCTTATCGTTTTGTTATAATATATTTAATTTTCATTGTTGTATGATTAAAAATGTTTAATCTGATAAAATATGAAAATTGAAAAACGGTTATATATAAAATTTTCATTATAATAAGTTTCTATTTGTCTCATATCCTATACTAGCTGACCCGTCGAACTTCGTTCCGCCTAAAAGTCACTAATCTAAAATTATTAGTGTCTCTTCACTATATACATAAAAACTTTTCTCTTTAATCACTCTATCTATTAAAAACAACAGCATTAAAATCCATAGCGTATTTTTAAAGATCTAAGCATACGTAGTTCAGACAGCGGGAAGCGACTTTGTTTTATGTAGCGATAGTGATACGAAATGAAGATTAATGCAAAAAAACTTACATTTGTTAGAGCTTTCTTTCCAAATGGGAAGAAAATGTCACTACTAAATTGCTCAGAAGGCAGCGTCTCCAGCTCCTCAGGGTCTGGCGTCCTGTCTCCGTGGCGAAATATCTAAAAGAAAATTATCAGTGATAATAATTAATCTACGACTATGTATGTGGAAAATAATAAATTAGTGTAGTCATAATCAAGAGCTATTGATGCACGCTAAGTAGTTGTTAGTTATACTTTAATCAAAAGTTTTTTTTTTACTACTGATCCTTACACCTGATATAGATTTGTATTATATTTAAACAATGGCGTGTAAAGTTATATAGTTATAGTTCTTACATTTCCTGGATTTTAGCTACGCTTGAGTGACCTTTAGTACATAGTTCGTTAAACTAATGTAATAATTCATGTTTTTGGCATTCTTTTGAATTCTACGTAAATATTATAACAAAGGACGATACTCGAGTATTATTTATTTGTGTTTTTTGCTTTGTTAATATGTATCTCAAACCTGTTAACCGAAAATATTTGGGATAATAAAAAAATATAAAAATGTTTATAGTTATGAAAATGTTTGATGGAATCAAAATAGTTATAACTAAGTCTGACTGAATCTGATTGGTCTTAACCCGATTCAGAATTAGTGTGACTAGTCTTAGACTTAGTCTTATTCATTTTAATGAGCAGCATAGCTACTAGCTTAATAAGACTTACTGAAATAATGACTATATAGGTACCAGATGTGTCTGGTAGATTTTGGATAAAAGATATTTTAGGATATATTCCAAAAATAATTCAAACACACGCGAAATGTAGCAAAACAACCCAACAGTTCGTACGGGAATTAAAATCACATACGAGAACCATGACCGCAACATCAATTCAAATGTTTAAATTCGTTCATCTCAGCGGACGTACCACAAAGGAGAGGATCAGATCTGTGTTGTCCATCCTGCTATCCGCTCGCTCCAACTTGTTCGGCACGATTGCCACTACGGCAGGAGGAAGGCTCAACGAATCTGTATGCCCCAACACAACCTCCACTAACGTCAGAACCAGCACATACACGAACCCCATTGTATTGTATGCAGTCATAATCCGAGCGATGATTTATATCGACATTACGTTCATGCGTTCGCGAGTCGATTTCGACTGCAACATGCGAAGTTGCTGCTCTATTTATATGGAGACATGCACATTTACAGGGCCGGGAGTACACCACTGTTGTGTGAAATAATCGCAAAGTATTCTGGAATAGTAGGTATGGCTAAATAGCATTTTGTTATTTTTTTAATAAGTACATATTCCTGCTTGAATTTATAAAGCAACACAAAAATGCTGATTTTGCAGGAGTTCAAAATTCAAAATCAAACAATTCCTTTTGTTATTATTGTTTTAATAAATGAAGCAGAAAGAATAAAAATATATTTAAAAGCCACTAAACACAATATAATTAGAGCGCTTAGTTGTAAAATTTTAATACAATTATACAATGACGACTTAAAAATGAGATATAATTATCGTCTCTGTATGTACAATACTACACATTCGTGCTCTTTTTCTACCAAAACTTCTTCTTCTTCGACCCAAAAATCCACCTTCGATAAAATCTTCGGCTTCGGTCAAAATGGGCCGATTTTTGGACGAAAGTTTCTAGTAAGTACCAAAATTGAACAAACTGGAACGAATTTACGACACCGCGCTGAGAAATAGTGATGCGCTGGAGTAAGCACACGCTCGGGTAATAAACTTGCTTTGCAACTTTTGTTTGAAATTCACAATTGTAGGAGATACGTTCTAAGGCACAAGAAAAAAATATTTCAAATTAATTTAAATCAATTTAATGGCACTTCAATTATCAATTTCACGTTCTGCCGTGAGATTAAATATTATTGTAATTTTTACTTCTTTTGCCGCTTTTAAAGGAATTATACAAATGTAATTGATATCCAGATGTGGTATTTTTGCCTTTTTAAAAGAGGCCTTCTTTTCATACATGAATTAATTCTTATGAAGAAATCATATAGCTCATTTTCGTCCGTGAACCTTTACACACGATTTTTCAAGTTCATTTTCAGTGCATGTTTAAGGTTTTCTTTAATAAACTGCGGATTTAACATTTCTTACAAGTCGATTTTAGTTAAATCTCTCTCGTGAGATTCAAGTAAATCTTAACTCGAACTTGATGAATTTTATAGAGAATCCAGTCAGTCTTAGTCAGAAAGAGGATACTGATTTTCGAGCACATATTTGTATGTATGTCTGTATTTTCATTTCTTTGCCTTTCATGTATTTTCATTAGCTTGACGGAGTGTGAATGTGACGTGTCGTTTTAATTTAAAGATTTACAATGGTTATATGACTTAAAAAAAAATGGCATCAGTAAATAAAAAAGGGGGGAGTAATTTTAAAATGTCACGACAATATGTGTATAAAATGAAAGCTTCAAGTAAACCATTCTAAAAATAATGTATACGTTTAAGTTATAATACTTTTATGTTACTATTTTGACGATATATTATTATAAAAAACTAACTGCTTAAAAACAAGAACTGTAAATGAAGGGAATGAAAGTTTTTTTAAACAGTCGGAGTTTTATATTTTTATCAATGGTAGGTACTTGTTACGTATACCGATATACTTATTAAATCCGCGAATAAATATTTTTTTATCCGGGAATATAGGAAGGTTACAATGAGTACATGCAATGTAGGCACTTTCCCTTTCTTGGAACGTAAATTGGTTCTCGTTCCGTAACCATTTGTATCCATACAACGACGTATCGAACGACATTATTGTATGAATAAAGTTACTAACCGATTAGGAGGCAGCGGCGTGTCGGCTATATTAAGAAAAACGCGTGAATTAAGTATAAACATGTAATATTTGAGAAATACGTAAGTTTTATTGAAGAACATATAAAGTTAAATATTACTCGGTTTTTAAATAAATGTACATTAGCTCAGGTTCTTATGAAAGTGCTAATGTTAGGTGCTACCTATGCTTCAATCTTAACGAAATATTTATTTCGTTAAGATTGAAGTCGTAAATTTTAACAAAAAGTTTTTAAAGAGAAACGATGAAATTGAAGTTATATTACGGGAACATTGTCTAAATTTTAGAACTGCTAGATCTTTTCCATTTTCTTTACCGAGGAAACCTTCAAATGGTACCCGTCGTCGTTGCAGCGATGCTGACTTATGTGGTACTTTTACTCACCAATATACTCCGTTTTCGGTGCTACGAAGAGTTGCCGAGCTCCGCTCAGGGCATGAGGATCCACCACACCATCTCGTGTTTACCATATAGGTAATACTCCTACTAGAATCTCCTTGAAGTGGTGAAGCTTAATAACCCTTTAAATTTCTTACACCCGAACGATAGTTCTCAATTCCTCAGATTCCTCACATTAATAGATATTACTTGCTGATCTACGTAATGTTGTGTTGCCATATAAAAATTCTAAAATAATGTTAAGGGTGGACAACCCTTATCACTAAGGGGTATAAAAAATAAATGCTGGCCGATTCTCTGACCTACTCAATATGCTCACAAAATTTCATGAGAATCTGAAGAGCCGTTTCGGAGGAGTACGGGAACGAACATTGTGACACGAGAATTTTACATATTCGATTTTCAACGAAGGTGAAACTGCGGAGCACGGCTAGTATAAGTAAATTTAAAATATGTCGGTAAAACATTTAGAATATTTTATAATCACTTTCAGAATGTTTTAAGATAAAAGAAATATTATTGTGGACAGAAAGTCTTCTTTATTTATAGATTGTCTTCTCTCGTCACAATTAAAAAAAATGTAGCGCCAGGTTTGGAACATTCACGTTACGAATAACGCTGTTCAGAAGTCCTTATTCACGGTTTCTACATTCGCATTTCCAGTATTTGGGGGTGTTACGGACGACGGCGTCAATACATAAAATAAGTTAGAATAAGATAGGCATGTATTGTTATCCCACTCTAAATATACGCAATGTCAATAGATGTAAGAAAGAGACAGCGCTATAGGAAAGAAAGAGATGCAGAGTGGTGCCGTGTGCAAAAGTGGCTCGCACGTGATTGGTGGAGAGGCCGGTACCGCTGACTACCATACCCTGCTAATGTAAGAATCTTAATAGTACTTAAGCACGCCTAATGCATTGTTGATCATGTTGGGTACTTGGCATACATCAATAAATAAGATTGAAGAGCGAAATACGAAGTTTTTATTGAGACGCTACAATCTACACTACAATTTGGTCCTTCGAGCCGGATTCTGAAGATACGGCACTCCACGACGGATTCAAAAGCGAATCTGTACTGCGGGCGATTCAGAAGCGAATCCACTCTACGGCAGATTCAGAGGCGAATCTGCGCTACTTGAGTAAGGACTGCAGCGCGTCGGATTGGATACGCCGGTCGCTATGAACACGAGAAGCCGTGTTCGCTCCGAATCTGGATACAGCGAGCCGGAGTTACCAGTAGGCACTAAGAGTGTGCTTGCACCGTCACTGCACCGCATTTATGAAGACTCGCCGCAATCGCCGTCAACTGTAGCAGGAAGTATTCCCCAAGGGAGAAGATTGGAGTACTCTCCGCCACGAGCAGCGAGAGAGACCGCGCCAGAGGCGTCAATAGGGACGTCCATTATGGGGCCGCCTGCACAACCAGCTAGCACTCCAATGAGACGTGAAACCGCTTCACCAATACGAAGACCTACGTCACCGGCGTTGAGCATTCACACTAACACGTCGAGAAAAAGCGCTGATGCAAGAATGAAGATGGCGCAATACGAGGCAGAAAAGGAACTCGCGGAGCTAGAAGAAAAGCGACTGCGCATCAGAGAGAAGCTCATCAAGGCACGACTAGCCGCCGAAGTGACAGCGATAGAAGCCGAATCAGAGTACAAATCCAGCATATGCAGTGAAAGAGTACGGGACTGGGTCGATAGAAGCATAGAAGAACAACGACCATCAGCACCGAAATTCAGGGAAGAGCCACAAGAGGCTCACCCCCCCGTTAAAGAGCAACGGGGGGAGAACGCCAAGTACCAGGGCATTCAACGACTAGCCGACGCATTGGAAAAAATGATTACGTCTAGGCCGCTGCCGCGTCAGACAGCAGAACTACCCATCTTTACGGGAGCCGTCGCAGAGTGGCTACCATACAAAGCCGCTATGGAAGATTCTACGAGACTCTTCAAATTCTCTCCGACGGAAAATCTTCTGCGTCTACGAAACAGCCTACGAGGGGAAGCACGAGAAACTGTACTTTCGCAGTTATTCACCGCCTCCAGTCCAGAAGTAATTATGCGAACGCTAGAAATGAAGTATGGAAGGCCAGAATTTATAATTGATCGAGCAATGGAAGAACTCAAGAAGCTCCCTAAGCTAGGAAGTGCGAGTACTGATCTATACGAGTTCGCAGTCAAGATTCAGAACATAGTCTACACAATCAAGAGTATAGACAGAAGAGGCTACCTACAGAGTCCGCTTCTTGTTTGAGACGTCATGGACAAATTGAGTCCGCATCTCGTCAGCAAATGGGCGGAGTACGCAGCCAATAATGAAGCTCGTATTATAGAAGAAAACGAAATGATCGTCCTCTCAGAGTTCTTGATGGCCGAAGCGGATCTGATGATCAGATATACCCACACAACCAGACGAGGTGTTCCAGTACCAGTCAAAAAAGAAGTGGCTCCAAAACGGGCAGCTACTAGAGGCGTATACACTGCAGAAGGCATCACATATGAAGATGAAAGAAGATGCTTTATGTGCCAGTCCGAGGGACATTACACTCCCGATTGCGCCAAACTCAAGGCACTCGACACCAACGATCGCTGGAAATGGGCCAAGGATAACAGAATGTGTTTCAAATGTATGAAACGGAAGCACAACCGATTCTCCTGCAAAGCTAAAGCCTGCGGAGTTCACGGATGTACCTACCGACATCATGCGCTTCTACACAAGGAAAAGGCAACGGAATCGGCTCCTACGGTCAGCACTCTGAACGAATGCAAAACAGCCGACTCAACCACACTAGTAATGAGCGTTACAGCAAAGAAGACATCTGCGGTATTGCTCAAGACCTGCAAGGTGAAGCTCAGCGGTCCACGGGGGGAGATAATTACGTACGCCCTCTTGGACGAAGGGTCCACGGTGACACTAATAGATGAAGTATTAGCAAACCAACTCACCGATGGCGGATCGAAGCAGCCTTTGAACATAAGAGGTATCAACGAGCAAAAAAGAATAGAGAGCAAGGCGATCGAGATCCAAGTGAGAGGTCTAAGAGAACAAGAAACATACACCGTCACAGCCCGCACCGTACGAGGGCTACAGTTACATCAACAACGTATACCGCATAATTTAGAGCGGTATCCGTACCTGCGCAGTATACGAGAGAAGATCTGCACAGGAGAAGCCAAGCCTCGCATACTAATAGGGGCTGACAACTGGCACTTAATAGTATCGCGACAGCTACGCGCTGGCAAGGAAACAGAACCTGCCGCATCTTGGACAAAGCTGGGTTGGGTGTTGCATGGATCGGCACCAGGAAGAGCGATTTATCAAGACCAAGCAGCCGTACTTCACATCTCCACAAGTGACACACAATTACAAAAGCTCGTCGAATATTATTTCGACGTAGATTCCCTTGGTGTGTCGACCAAAGAGAGGGTTAACAAGTACGAGAAGAGGGCCAACGATATTTTCGAAACAACTGCCAAAAGGAAGGAGGGTTATTTCGAAGTAGGCCTTCCTTGGAAGACCGACAACACCACACTCCCCGATAGCTACGAGTCAGCTTTAAGAAGACTACACACGTTAGAGAAGAGGATGACTAAGGAGCCCGCCTTTAAGGAAGTATATACGGCTCAAGTCACGAACCTTGTACAGAAGGGCTACGCGACCGAGTGCGATGGCAGCGAAATGAATAGCAATCGCAAATGGTTCTTACCTCACTTCGCCGTCACGAACCACAACAAGCCAGGGAAAGTGAGAATGGTCTTAGACGCAGCGGCCAAGGTAAAAGGAGTCTGCCTTAACGACTTCCTGCTAGAAGGGCCAGACTTACTGACTTCACTCACAAGAATACTGTTCGGGTTCAGAGAAAAAAGAATTGCCGTAACCGCAGACATCGAAGAAATGTTTCTCAGGATTAAAATAAGACCTGAGGACCAGCCAGCACAAATGTTTTTATGGCAGGACAAGCCCACCGATCCCCCAAGAAAAATGAAGATGGTATCAATGATATTCGGAGCAAGCAGCTCACCGTACCTCGCTCATAGCGTGAGGAATCGTAACGCCACAGACTTTGAGCAAGAATTCCCAGAGGCAGCTTTAGCAATTAAGGAGCGTCACTATATGGATGATTACTTAGACAGCTTCCGATCAGAAGACGAAGCTATTAAGATGGTCAAAGAAGTAATGTACATCCATCAGCGTTCCGACTTCAACTTGAGGGGGTGGAACTCAAACAATAAGAAGGTTCTCGCTAGCATTCCAGAAGAAAAGAGATCCCAGAACGTCGACGTACAGCTAGTGGCACATCAGAAGGAGAAAACGTTAGGACTTCGATGGGACCCAGACTCCGACACTCTTACATTTAACACGGACATTAAGAGAGTTCCCGATGAAGTCAGGTTGCGACTAAGAGCTCCTACTAAGCGTGAAACCTTAAGCGCAGTTATGTCAGTGTACGATCCGCTGGGGCTCATCAGTCAGTACACCATCGTCGGCAAGATAATATTGCAACAATTATGGTTTAAGAAGGTGGACTGGGACCAAGAACTACCGCAAGAGGAAGCCTATCTTTTCGACGAATGGATAAAACGACTCCCAGATGTCTCAGCGCTAGCTATACCAAGGTGCTACAGTATGGACTTAACGCCGCAAGCCCATATAGAGCTTCATATTTTCGTCGACGCGAGCGAACAGGAGTATGCAACGGTGGCCTATTGGAGGATCGTATACAAAGACTTAACAGAAACCATCCAAGTAATGGCCAAGGCAAAGGTAGCTCCGCTAAAGATGCTCACCATTCCAAGACTGGAGCTTCAAGCGGCGTTGATTGGGGCGCGACTCGGAAACACGATAATAAAGGAACATACCTGGAAGCCCAGACGAGTCACCTATTGGAGTGATTCTAGAACAGTTCTGTGTTGGATAAGAAACGAGAAAAATAAATACACTCCATTTGTCGCACACCGCCTAGCAGAGATCGCCGAACTCACACAAGCGGCTGACTGGCGGTGGGTGCCTACCACGCTCAACGTGGCAGACGACGCCACCAGATTTCAGAGCAATAAGATCGACAGTCACGATAGGTGGTTCACGGGGCCCCCATTCCTTAGGGCACCGGCAAACCAGTGGCCACAGGAGAGCGAGGATAACGACACCGAGGAGGTGGCATGATACGCCTATTCAGAAGATGACACTTACCCAGAGGACTCACTGCCCGATATCCGAAGGTTCTCCAGTTACTTAAAATTAATAAGAACTACTGCGCAAACACAACTCTTCATTGAGAAGCTGAAAGCCAAAAGGAAAAATAATATACATCTAGAAGTCGCACACCTGAGAGCGGCTGAACGACGTTGGCTTCAGAGAGCGCAGAGAGACTCCTTTAAAGAAGAGTTAATAAGGCTAAAACAGAATCAGCCGCTACCACGACGTAGTAGGTTAAAGAAGTTGGACGCCGTATTAGACGACGACATAATAAAGGCGAGAGGCAGAATAGGTGCTCTAAATAGTACAACGCACTCGAATCAGCCAGCGATACTCGACGGACGGCACCCGTTCACTCGTCTGCTCAACGAGAATTATCATCGCCGGGCGGGTCACGCGAATAACGAACGAGTCGTCAATGAACTCCGACAGCAATACATGATTCTACATCTGAGGCCTACAGTCAAGAAGATAGCTAGAGAATGTCAGTATTGCCGCGTATACAAGGCGGCTCCAAAAACGCCACCGAAGGGAGACCTGCCTAAAGTGAGGCTGGAACCGGGTCACCGCGCCTTCACCTACTGTGGTGTCGATTACTTTGGACCTATGATGGTGACCATCGGACGAAGACATGAAAAAAGGTGGTGTGCATTATTCACTTGCCTTACAACGAGGGTAATTCACTTAGAAATCGTCCAATCACTCTCCACGGACTCTGCTATTATGGCGCTAAGAAGGATGGCCGCCAGTAGAGGCTGGCCACGCGTCATATACTCTGACAACGCCACCAACTTCAGGGGAGCAGACGTTGAATTAAGAAATGTTTACGAGTCCTGGATTACGGTGCTACGAGATTTCAGTCTGCAATATAACACCGACTGGCGTTTTATACCGCCAGGCGCGCCGCACATGGGGGGAGCTTGGGAGCGCTTAGTGCGTTCCGTAAAAGTAGCACTTAGCACTACGCTTAAAGAAAAGGCGCCCAAAGAAGAGGTACTGCAGACATTAATCACTGAGGCAGAATACAGCGTGAATGCACGACCACTCACGCACGTCTCCGTAGAACCCGACGATGAAGAAGCCCTGACGCCAAATCACTTCCTTATCGGCTCATCTACAGGACTACCACGGACGGGGCCTTGCACCGAGGCGGACCGCAGCACCTGGCGAAGAGCGCAAGCGCTAGCGGACCAGTTCTGGCAGCGATGGCTTCGAGAGTACTTGCCAACACTCATCCCGCGGGGGCAAGCGAGCACTGTAGTTCCGCAACTTCGAGAAGGCGATCTCGTCATGGTGGTCGACAGCACGCTGCCCCGCAACACTTGGCCGAGAGGAGTCATCGAGCGAGTGCACCCGGGATCAGACGGCATCATCCGGTCTGCAGATGTCCGCACTCAAGGAGGCGTATACAAGAGACCTGCGACTAAGCTCGTCGTTCTACGGATGAAAGAGGCTACGACGTGTCTGCGCCGGGGGGAGAATGTTACGGACGACGGCGTCAATACATAAAATAAGTTAGAATAAGATAGGCATGTATTGTTATCCCACTCTAAATATACGCAATGTCAATAGATGTAAGAAAGAGACAGCGCTATAGGAAAGAAAGAGATGCAGAGTGGTGCCGTGTGCAAAAGTGGCTCGCACGTGATTGGTGGAGAGGCCGGTACCGCTGACTATCATACCCTGCTAATGTAAGAATCTTAATAGTACTTAAGCACGCCTAATGCATTGTTGATCATGTTGGGTACTTGGCATACATCAATAAATAAGATTGAAGAGCGAAATACGAAGTTTTTATTGAGACGCTACAATCTACACTCTACAGGGGGGTTCAAAAACATTGACTATATGCTTCATTTTCGGATTCATTTGGTACAAATGAGAAGATTCGGCGCCTATTCGAAGATTCTATTTGCATGTCAGCTTTTTTTGAGTAATGCTAGTCGTTCACAGGTTCTGTATTCAGGGCATATAAGTGAAACAAAACATCTGCAAATAAAGAGTTTTGACTTTATTGAAATTTGCATATGTTCTTTGCCCTATTGGAATTTGGGAGTGGAGGTTGGAGATCTAGAAATTTCGTAACTAATCCTGTTTATGTGTTGTTCTGTTATATGTAGATATAACAAACCTATATCAATCTACACCTTGTAGTTCCCTCAAGTGGGTCACAATTGCTTTTTAGCATGTAAAAATTTTAGACCTCAGTCCAGGTTCTCTACCAATAACCAATTTATAAAACAAGGCGAAAAACCTAGTGCCAAGCCCAAGTGCTTGCAATATAGTCTTGGTGTTCCAAAATGGGAAGCTGAAGTTCATAAAATTCGCGTATTTAGACTTGACTTTTTACTCAAATATAATACAATTTTTTTGAGCATTGATAACCTAATTGTTCAACCATTGCGATCAGGTGGTCCGAAGTTCAAATCCCAGTCATGCACCACTGACTTTGTCCAAAAATATATATGCGTATAAGAAATTAATTATCATTGCTTCACAGCGAAGGAAAAAATCTTGACAAAACCTTGACACCTGAAAGTTCTTAAAAAATGTTTTGAAACATGCGTGATTTCTCTTCGCATTTGGACAGCGCAGTGGACTATGACCTAAAACTCTCCCATTCTGGGAGAAGATCCATGCCCAGTAGTGGGTCAATAATGGGTTGGCGATCATATCATTAGTAGTGTAGAGTCTGCAAAGTTGTTATTTAACAAGATTATGTCAATAGAAGTTATCTTGTTAACTCTTGTAAGTTGATTGTTGGTCAAGGTAACGTCTCCACGTTGCCTTGACCTTGACACTGAGTAAAAGTATTATGGGTTTCCTCTTCCTTTAAAAGGCTCAAAAGATAAATTCTAAAGAATATTTTGATATCTTAATAATGTGTTAAGCTGCAAATACTTAAATTTTAGGGCGTTTGACTTGTTCAAATGTTTACGTCAGTTGTAAGAAGACACGGTATATGTTTTTTTTATGGTTTTACGGTGCCAGCAGTTCCACCAGCGTTTAAAAACGTGTTACTTGACCAACTTAACTAAATTGTATACCTTGAACAATAAAAAACGTATGTTTTTTTACAATGAGAATTACAAACATTATTTTATCATTAACTCCTACTTTTACATGCGTAGGGACTCTTGATGTTTTGTCGGAGATATAAAACCATGTCAGCAACATCTCAGCAATAGAATTAGCAGAGCCGAATATTAATAGCCGAAAGATTCGATTAAGAAAAAAAAAGTTGCTAATAGATCTTTTAAATAAAGGGAATTTGGCAGTATTCGTTGTACAGTACTCAGTTGTCGTTCAACACGTAGGTATCGGAATATGTCATCCCAGTATTTCCGGGATCAGAACAGGGCTGTGGTAGCCCCTGCCTGCATCGCCGTAAAGTCCAGACGGTGCGGAAACCCCGCCGCTCCCCTGTGAGGAGTCCGATGGGGAAACGCGCTTAGAGGACTTCAGGTGCGTTCCTTTCGAGATCGCGGAGTCCTCTTCACCACGCCGAATACGGCCACCGGGGGAGTTTTAGCGCTGTAAGAGAGGTCGCTCTCACGGCGTTAGGCATCTTTTCTCCTCCCCTTCCCCTCCCATTTGAAAACAAAAAAAGGGATCGGAATATGTATTAATAGATGTTGTTAGTAAGATGTACGTTTTTATTAATATAAATATGGGTACTCCAAATTTTATCTTAATTAGATAAAAGTCTATAATAAGGTTGCACTGAACCCTAAAAATGGTATATATGTTCTTACATGGTACAGATAAGCATACGATAGAGCTGAAAAAATGACTAGGTTTTTTGTACGTCGGTCAAATACTAGTTTTATTTGTTAAATTAAAGGTCAGAGAATTCGGTTAGACGGATACCTACCTATTTAGTCTTAAACGATCTTATAAGTTGAGGAAAATCAATATGGTTTTTTTAAACCTAAAACAAACAGGAACATTGAATGATATGGCTTTAGAATTTAAATAAGTAAAATATGTTTCACCGTTTATTTTTAGGCAATCGTACATCACATTAATGTTATGTTAGTCCCGCAGAAACGAATTGTGTTTCATATAATAAAATACAAACACAGCAATAGGACTTAATATGATACTTTTTTTATTACGTTATTATGTTTATTAGCTACACGTACAAACAAACTTTCCCGATTGTTCATTTCATATTGTTGACTTTATGAGAAATATGTCTTTTAATACGTAAACTTAAAATACAATTAATTATTATATGCTTTGGTAATGGATGGACACCCAGAGATCATCAATAGAGAAACTAGGTATTTCTTTACTTACTACCGTACCGTGTAGTACTACGGTAGTAGTGTCCATTTGGTTTCATAACTATTACGCTTTTACGCCAAATTCCATAATCAAATTTGCTCCAAAAACAATTACCAATGCAAAACAAGTGCCAAATATTTAATAACAATAGTTTTACCTACTGAACATATTCGCCACTCAATTATTAACATTAGTACTCAGTACTTTCAGTAATCATAGCAATTGTTATGAATACACGCGATCCACATATAATCAGGAAGATGGATCTTTTTGTTTTAACTCCAAAAAAATGATTAGATGAAATGAATTTTCGTGCATCTTATTTTCTCCTTATTGATAAAGTTATCGTAAAATTCAGATTTTTTGAAGTTCTAATTTTGCTATTATTTTGTTTATAAATAAATAACGATGTTTATAAATAACGATAATAAAATAACGTTTTTTTTTTCATTACAGGCATGACTGACGTGCATTACAACGAGCAAGCGTTCCTCGAGCAGCTTATGATATGCACGGAGTACGTCGATAAGGCTGAAAGATATGAACTGCTGGGGCCTTTGTACCGGCTGATTATTCCAATTTATGAGCGACGCAAGGATTACCAAGCACTCTTGTCCTGTTACCAACACCTCACAAAAGCATACGCGAAAGTTATAGAGGTCACAAATTCCGGGAAACGATTGCTCGGAAGATTTTACCGTGTAGCCTTCTTCGGTAAAGCCCACTTTGGTGATGACGAGGAAGGGGTCGAGTTCATCTATAAGGAACCCAAGCTGACGTCACTGAGCGAGATCTCCGAAAAACTGCAGACGTTCTACGAACAAAAGTTCGGGACAGGATCCGTCAAGATGATAATGGATTCGGCGCCGGTCAGTATATTTAAATTAGAAAACCAGTTGGTAGTATTAAATAAAGCTCAAGATTTTTTGTTGATCAACATTTTTAATAATCATGTCTTCATTTATTTTAGAATGTGTAGATGTAAAGTATTTATAGATTTGTGGTTCATTGTTCCAAGTATGTCTGATTTTCCATATTCACATTTTTAAACAAAATTACTTTGAAAAAAATATATTTATCTCGACATACTGTAAAACACCGACAAAGCAAGATTTTATGATCGTTGATGCTTTGTGAGTTGTAAATTGTTAAGAGCCGTAAAATATTTTTTGTTTATGTGAGTAAGGCAACGTGCAATTATCACGTTCAATTATTATGAACTACGTTAGGTCGGCAGAAATACATACTCGTAGTAATGGCAAATGAATAGTCTTGAAAAACGATAAAAATTTAATTTTTTGTAAAAACAGCCTTGAAACTCAATAACTTCAGTCTTTGATTTACGCCAAATTCATGTCGTTTTTAAAAATAATGATTAGCCTTTACAGCGCGAAATTCAATACTCAGGTAGAATACTATGCAAAACCTTTTCAAAACGTTTTTCTATAAGGAGATGAATCGATTGATCCCCGTCTAAGAAAAACATATATTTTAAAAGATTTTCTATTGAATGTCTAATGTTGCTAAGAGGTAAAAATTATACTTAAACAATGTACGACGAATATTTACGCAAAAAATGGCATATAGTTTTACGTTTTTCCTGCTTAACTAATTACTGGATAATATATTATAATATGATAGCTATTCAATATTCAATACGTACTGCCTAGTATTGTTATAAAATTGAACATTATGGCCACATTTTATTTAATCGTCTTAGTGCGTAAAATTGTTTTAAATATACTATAAACGGAATGTTAATATGTTTCGTATGTAAAATTTATTACAACTATACGTACATTACCATACATAAGTGCTGAAATATTGTTCTATTACTCAGTTTTATGTAAAAAATATGTTTTTCTAATAAATGTGATAATGTTGTATACAATTTAGACATTGACGATACGTGTAAAATTTATAAAAGTAAATTTAAAATAAATATAATTACAGTATAGCTGAAAGTAGGTCGAACCAGTTTGACTCCACTGGGGAATATTACTACCACCTCATCTTTACCTAGCGGGTTTCGGTGGAGGGGCTTGGATGCCGACAGATTTACATTTAGTTGCCATCTTATTTAGCAGTATCAATGCATTTTTCATTGGCTTTTTATAGAGCCTCTCTTCTGTATGAGGTTAATTCCAACTGTTGGCAGCAAAGCTCGCTTACCATAAGATGGACTGCTTGTTTGTTTACCACCTGAGTCTTATAAACAAATTAATTAATAATCATAGTAACAGTTGTATTATTAAATATCTGAACAGATTTAACATATTTTTTCTTCTGATATTTTTACTAAATAAAAAGCCGAGGTCACCAGGAATTAAGGTCGTGACCCGACCTCGATGATATACTTAGTGAATGTAAAAACGTTGCAAAGTAGTTAATTATGCATCTTGTTTATTTTATTGTGCTACAAATAAATGGCATCAATAACAATTCCCATGGTGGTAGAACCAGTGTAGTTCGATCAGGGAGGTATCACCACCTCACCTATTTCTACTGCGAGGCACTTCTTGCGTTTTTCGGTAGAAGGGTGTAGTAGTGTTGTAGGTGTGTTGTAAGCCAGCTCACTTTCAACTGAGGCGACCATCCTTGTCCTCTGGAGTAGCCCATCTTTGATTGATTTCAGTTAAAACTCCTGTTCTATATGAAGTTGCTTACAGATGTTCATGAAAAGCAGTGACCACCCACTATCAGGTGGACTGAACTGTGGATTCATTCAAATAAAAAAGGCAAACATTAGAACTGCCCATAAGAGTGAAAACATACATATACACAGTATACATATCATCATCGTCAACCCATTATTGTCCCATTGCTGAGCACGGGTCTTCTCTCGGAAATGAGAGAATTTTAGGCTATAATAACGACGATATACGAAAAGCGTTCAGAAACGTCGCGAGTTCCATGATATTTATTTACCCAGAAAGTGCTCAAATAATCTTGTAAAAATAAATATATTAAAATTATCACTCCGAAACCAGGTGAACCGCGACGAGTTGGACGTGAAACTCGCGTACATCCAAGTGACGTGGGTGCGGTCGTCGTGCGAGGGAAGCGCTGTGGGCGGCGAGGGCTCGTTCGAGCGCGCTCACAACGTGCGCCGCTTCGTGTTCGAGACGCCCTTCACGCGGGACGGCGCGGCGCGCGGGCCCGTGCACCACCAGCGGCTGAGGCTTACGCATCTTACTGGTGAGATACCTATCAGCAAATAGTCTCAAACAAAAAAATATATAGCGGCCGAATTGAGAACCTTCTCCTTTTTGAAGTAGGTTAAAAAAACAAATAATGTTTTTTTAACAAAAACGATTTAATGTTTTTTTTTTATAGTTAGTAATTTATTTGTAAATGTTATATGTATTAGTTTTTGTTACGTTATATTCTACTTAAATATAAAATATTTTGTCATAATAAATTAAATAAAACAAAAACCTCAGCAAACTTTAACGTCTGTAGTAGCTCTGTTTAATAACAGAAGAGATAGGCGCTACTGTGTTCTATTTTGGAGAGAAAAATAGTTAACAGTAGAGATATGCGCGTTTGTTTTCCGGCCTGAAGGGTTTGGTTTGGCAAGTAAGACAAGGCCATTCCGAATTAGTCTTCAGGTAGCTAGTTATCGACGCATCTGTAGAAATAATAAGGTAATACCAAGGGAAGCAGTTTACACAGCCAGTTTTTCGTAAACCACTCGCGTACTGTTATAGATGTTCTATGTCCCCTTATTTGATGACTCCTCACTTCTATTTTTGCATGCTCAGCCCTTATTCTCCTTCCCCTCCGTTGATGCATCCAGACCAGTTAGTCTCACTTCTACTTCCTAACCATCCGGTCGTGTCGCCACAAATTAAATCTTTTTTTAAAAACCCTGTTTCCCCGAGGCTCGTAACAGTACGTCAATCGAACGTTATAAATTCAATTATACTACTTTTAAAAACCAAAACGTCTAATCGCAAAGTAAATACATTGATAGCTGATTGAAATTTCTTGTTACTGAATACGTATAATAAAATGTATTTTAGAGGAATTGAATGGCAAGGAGTGATATGACGTTATTGCAAAAAGTATTAGCTATTACTGTGATTGATTTCTTCGAATGTAAGCTTTACGTTAACAAGTTTATCTTATTCTCACTACAGTAAGCCTGCTTGTATTACATTACGTTCCGAACCTGAACAGAAATACTTAAATCCAAATATTACTTCGATTGCAGCTGAGAACTGGTTCCCATACGTGAAACGTCGAATCCCAGTGATCGACACGCAAATAGAAGAGAAGAGCCCTATAGAAGTGGCTCTGTCCGAAATGGAGTCGCAAGTGGCTGAGCTCTCAGAAATTGTGAATGCTAAAGCCCCTGATATAAAGAAGCTTCAACTCAGGTATATGAAAGAATATTTTTATTTTATTTATAACTAGTTTAATCCCGCAGCTTCGCCCGTTACCAAAAATCGGTTATCCCGTGGGAACAAAATATTTTCCCACAGTAAAAAGTCTATATGTTAATCCAGAGTATCAGCTAACTCCCTACTAAATTTTATGAAAATCGCTCCAGCCGTTTAGACGTGAAGAAGTAACAAACATACACACACAAACTTTCGCTTTTATATTATACTATACTAATATTATAAAGCTGAAGAGTTTGTTTGTTTGTTTAAACGCGCTAATCTCAGGAACTACTGGTTGGAATTGAAAAATTATTTTCATGTTGATTAAACCATTTATCGCGGAAGGCTTTAGGTTATATAACATCACGCTGCAACTATTAGGAGCGAAGAAATCATGGAAAATGTGAAAAAAAAACAAGGAAAATTATTCATCCTTGAGGGCTTTCGTTGCGTGCGCTGCGAAAACGGTTGTAGATACCAAAAATATATGTATGAAAGAAATATTCCTCTTGAATGACTATGTATATGTCATGTATTTTTTAAGCGCGGGCGAAGCTGCGGGTTGCAGCTAGTATTAGATAAAAGAATATTTTTATTTTATAACTTGTGAATGAGTATGTATCGTATATTTTAATCCCCTTTATTATAAGATATTTTTATTAAATAACCTAAAAGTATGTCAGTAATATTATTTATTGATATATACATTTGCTGTACAATTGAAAACGTTTCTTCGAATATTTTGAATTAATATAAAATTGTTATTAATTTTATTTATATTTAGATTGCAAGGCAGCGTGTGCGTCCAAGTCAACGCAGGTCCGATAGCGTACGCTAATGCGTTCTTAGATCCGACGCTAGCGCCCATGTACCCGGACGAAATGGTCGAGAAACTGAAGACTGTGTTTAAGTAAGTCCATTGATGTTTTAATGTACCAACCCCTTGCACTTAGTTATGGTGTCCTAAGTAAATATAAGGAGGGTCCCGGAACAGACCAAGCCCCCTTCATAACATACACTAGACTAGATTAACGAAAATGTTGAAAATCTAACCAACAAGATATATTTTTCATACAAATCAAAGACCCGAGCTACCCGAGTGTGGTCGCTGTCGAAACATAATTTTCTAAGTATTTTCTCTAACAAGAAATACACTGTTTTCAAGAAACATTTTATTTAAATAATATAAAATATTGTTAAATGCCATCTATATTATTATTGTTCGTAATTACACACCCCCATTTTAATAAACACCATATTTTCTCTTTTCTTCCAGGGATTTCCTCACAATATGCCACTCGGCGTTACAGCTAAACGCAAAGCTAATCAGCTCCGACCAAGTATCATATCAAGAGGCGCTCGAAGCGAACTACTACAAGCTGAGCGACTCGCTGTCCGGCGTCCTCGGCCAACCGCTGCAAGATATCCTCGTGAACGGGAACCTTAGCACTACTGTCACTGGTGTGGAACTAGAATCTAGCAATGCTTGAAGAGTTAGAGTATATACATCTAACATTATTTGTCAACGCGTGTATTTGACTTGATGGTAGGTCGCTTTACCATTTCCTCACAATTTGAGAGACTGCTGTTGTCTGTTGACGTCGGACATTGTCACCCCAGAGAGATTGCCAACGCTTCGCCGGTACTAGAAGACGTATCGTTTATTATTATTTGCAACTGCACAGTTGCTAATACATTGCCGATCTTAAGACTAATCCCAGATATCTCAGAGCCCTATGGACTGCACATACTTCGAAAGTAAACTTATTTCACCTTTAAGGAATACTTGTCTAAGGAATGAAAGTAGAAAGATTTCGAATAATGCTAATGGATCTGTTCAGCGTAAGGACCGATAGTGTAATAATCGAAAAGCTTGTCTTTATAGAGGTAAAATATGTGGGATGGTAGAATCTCTGCGGGTCCAAGTTTTATACCCGATGGTTTGCGGAATTATCTGATTGTATAAAACTCGTAACTCTCTATTTGTCATTTTATATAACAAATGGTAGTTTTAGATATCGGTGGGAAGACGGGAATTATGGAATGAGGGTTAAAGATAAAAGGATTTTTATTTATTATAATATTGCTATTCGAAAAGATTAAATATATGACAACTTATCTCAATTATACCTATGGTTGGATATCTATGTAGTTCTGAAGTTTCGAACTAAAGTAGTAAAACGCCTAGATTTTTTTAAAACTATATAATTTCGGAATATATAAACAAATGTAGGGAAAACAATATAATTATGTTTAAGCTAGTTTGTGTTCTGCGATGGATGATTCCTAATTTTGTACTCAAAAAGTAAAAAAAGTATAAAAATGTTAATTGATATGGCATTTTATGTATAGGCTGTAGAAAGTATAACACGGCTTTTTTAATAACTTATATCACATTTTTATCAATAATATTATGACAATATATTCGACAATTCTCGTGCACAAACAATAATATACAAACAAAAATATATGATTAGACTATTCTCAGGATCTACCTCAAACATTTTGTTCTAAAACAGCCATTTAATAATAATAATTCGATTATATAACCAAAAAACTGTATTCTGGTGTATATTTCTCGTTTCGCATGACACAATAGTAACTAAGGTTTTTGATGCACACTTATACAAAACTGCACTTGATTTTAATGTTAAAATGTAGTAACAGTCAGTTATCCAAAGGCGACGAAACGTCATAATGACTACTGATCTCAATCATCTCAAGGCAATCAATTTAAACATCCGATTTTTAAATCTCAACATCCGAACCAATACCGTAAAGCTAAAAGCAACTTTACATTACCATAGTCAATTATAACCTCCATCCTATTGATAAATTGGTTATAATTCACTCAAAAATAAAACCTGCCAAATGTAGATCTTGTGCACAAACTATGCACATTTCCTTTGTGATATTATACCTTTTATAATGTAGAAACTGTCTATTATTATATACTAAAGTTGATGCTATCGATTAGATACAATTATTAGGAAAATTCTTATTGGAAATAGATTGAGATAGAGAAACAATTTTAATACGATCTTGATTAAATAAAAATTAAGTAATACAGTAAATAAGATATCTCTTCAAAAGCATTCTGAGTACGCAATCCCATTCGAATTCTATGCCATAGGCCGCTGAGGGCTGACTAAATTTGCTTTAACCAAAGATACTATATAAATTACACGGCACCAAACGAAAAACTTACGAGTCATGACTCAATTTTTAATGTACTCACAGCCGCTACTATTCATTCAAAACCAATGCATCAAATAACATAAATTAAGAAAATAAAAATTAAACACTTTTATTAAGTCCCTCTATTTAGAGTCTTTCTCGAGCCATACCTTCCAATTATTTGTATACAGTATTATTGGCTTTGTCTGAACATTTTATGCATATGCTAATTGCCACATTGTACTAACAATGTTGTATGAGTGGGAAAGACTTCACGCTTTAAGACTTGAATCAGCCTTAATTGCTTAAACTTCCTACTACTACATCGAAACAATATACTATTCATTAGTTTTTCTGTATGCTTCAGCCTTAATTACTTAAACTTCCTACTACTACATTGAAACAATATACGATTCATTAAAGTTTTTCTATATGCTCTTAAAATAACCAATTATGTAATTAGCTCCTTCAGTCTCATGGAACATTTGTAGGATTGTATAAGGAAAAGTTGCGAATTCCTTCCTCAACAGTTCCTTCTACATACGATGTGTATTCTTAATAAATTGTATTAAGTCATTAGAAAATATGTAATCTACACATAATTTAATATTAAAGTATACTGTATTAAACTCAAGTAGCTATGCTCAACAATACGTAACATTACAAAATTAATTATTTTGTTCTCTATTTATCAGTATAAAGTTTAATTTATTTTATGTAGACAGTAAGGGTACCTGATTTGATTGTGGATGCTTTTCTCTTTTGTGTCGGTTTGTAGTATTCTTTTATTATCTCTATATTTTCAATACCTTTGAATAAAGTAAGGTTAATGAATTAATATTCTTTTTGTACAATGTTCTGTTTATGATAAAAGATTTATGACCGTTTTATTTATTTGTTAATAGAATTCATAAGTTTTAATTTGTTTGTAAAAGTTAAATATATTTGCCGAAGCAATAATCTCAAATTACTTTATTTATTAGTTTGACTGTTTTTAGACCATGATACTCCATTCATTCCATGCTCTTACCATAATTCTGTAGCTGTGAAGAAATGCACAATTATACTTTATTTATTTACATTACATTAAATTACTTATAAATAATTTACGGACAAGACATTTTTCAGCGATTGTCATTAATACAATAAGGCTTTTTTTTACTTTTGTTACATTTATTTAAAGAAAGTATTACTTCACGTGAAGAAAAAGTTAATCACATTTTATTTGCCTCAAATTATTGTACTGGTACTTAAATTATTCAATTTCTTTAAATTTGTTATTCATATATTATCGTTAAGATAATTTATAATGTATGTATGCCATAAAATAGCATTAAATACACATGTAGTATTATGATATGACGTTTATGCACAAATTATAAAAGGTTTTTATATCTTTTACTGAATTGTAATCTCATTTTGCTGTTTTAATACATTTGTAAAAATACGTGGTGTTTTTATTTTCATGATTTAGCGACTCTATAATTCCGTGGCTATCTAAGCCTAATACTAATTATTCATTGTTACATACATAACATTTCTCATTTGTTTTGTTGGAAAAGCAGAATATTTTTATATAATATGTTTGTCTATTTATTATACAGCCAATCTTTTGCCAATCGAAAATTCGTTCTTATCCGGTTTAGTTTGAGGAGTTGTATTTAAAATAAAATATATTAAAATATTGTATAGATATAAACATATTCATATATATGAATATGTTTGTATCTATACAATATATCTGGTATATACCAGGATACTAATTCACGTTACAACTGTCGCACGCACTATCGCAACGACAGTTGAACTTGAATACTTTCGGATCTGCAACATTACCTTGGTCGTACAGTCCGCCTTAGAACCAAGCCATTCACGATCGAACTTGTCGCATACGACCGTAGTTCGTGCGACCGTCGTAACGTGAATGCCTTACATACATACATACATAACCTTTTTTTTTAAAGTGGGTAATCCTCATGGATACCCAGATAACCCCCACTGTGTTTTCTCCTCGCACCGTACGCCGGGAACACGGGCAAGCTTTCGCAGTCATCCGCGAACCCGCCGGTGTCTGGCCGCTCCTGCAGCCCCTCCCCGCGTGGAGCATAAAGCTCCCCTCCAACAGCAAGGCGCGCCTTACATCCAAGGCCCCATCCGCAGGGCGACGGTCCAACCCCGAGACCACCACCCAGGGGCCGAGAGTATGGCAAGCCGACACCCGCAAGGCACCCCTACACCCACACCCAGCGGCGGATCCGTTCTTTGGTTCCGCCGCAAACCACCAAACGGCCGCAGAGGATACGGAGGACGGCAACGACACACCGCATCTCCTCTTCCACTGCGGCCGCACCGCCAACGCATCTGACGGTGCGCCCCCGTTCGGTCGCGGGAGACAGGGTGCACGGTAACGACACACCGAGAAACCTCTCCTCTCGCAACCCCTCCTGGCTGCAGAGGCCAGAAAACACCGACCTCCACAGCCCCCTCGGATGCGTCCGGAGCGGTGGAGATCCCTTTGAGGGGGTCCATAACATAACCTAACCTAACCCTCGTCGAAATCTCACTGATACTTTTGGAGATTTTCGCGTTTTTTTTCAAGTAGCCAGCAAGAAGTCGGTTAATAGAAATTCAAATATTTCAATCAACACAGTTGTCAAATATCCAGTGTTACCATCTCTCAAAAATTTATCTCCCAAAAACCCATTAAAATCCACACAATTAGTTGAAATTCCCTCTAAAGAAAAAACAAAATTTATAAAATAAATAATTCAATATTTATATAAATTGGTCGTCAATTATTACTAATTATTTGAAAATATTTCCCCTAAAATTAAATAGAACATGATTGGCTAGATTGGATTATCTCAGGAACTATTCAATTACACCTGTGGGGTATTACTTCCGTATTTCTGAATAACGCTATCGAAGCTTTCTTATTACTCTTCATGTATACGATCAATTACGATCTCCAAACAGAGACGGAGCACGGCCGCTCCCCACGCATGAACACCTATCATGGCGGAAAATCACCCTTTGCCAAAGAGATGACTCCAAGCCAAAAAAAAAACGTCCCTTCTCGATGGTGGCTCCTTGCACATTGGATGGACCTTAGTATCACAACATCAGCACCTCATGAAGTGCTTCGCAGCGCATCCGGATAACGCTACCTGCTTTTTTTTATCCTACTTTTTTCTCCCTAAATTTGGGGTGAAAACATCTGAGTCGGGAACACTGCAAATATCTGTCACGGCCAAGGTCATGGCGGACAAGATGTGTAAGAAAGATAAACCATATTCCGCGAGTGAGATAGGTATATACGCCGTTATTGCCATGCAATCTAGTTAGAAAGTTGCATGCAATCTCCAAAAACATTTTTTTTTGTTCTGAATTTCGCTAGACTGGCTGCAAGCAGAAAAGATACGGTACATACGTTTATTTCGCATTTTATTGATACTAGTACTTTTATCACGATAAGTTGATTGGACATAAAAGTCTGGCCATAGATAAATACTAATATACTAGAGTCTGGCACACATTGCAAAATATGTCTAAAGGCCAGACTATACGACATCACTTCAGACAGAAAAGAGAATTATAAAAGTGCCATGACTTTATGTTAAATGCAATAGTCAATACAAAAAGATGATAGAACCTAAGATTATTAAAGAGATAATAAAGTGAAAGGTTCATAATAGCAAAATAGTTATGATTTGAAATTTTATAGTTAGAGCATGTACTGACTGCGATTGGATTTATTTTTATGCAATCTGTGCTTCTTCAAAAATCGATAATGGGCGGTTTCCGATTTTTTTATTATGGTTGCTTGCGATGTCAATTGTCAAATGTCACTCAATTTATTTGTCAGATAAAAGTAGCAAAAACTGCAGGTACTGCAGTACAGTTGTGATATTTTTGTTTGAAAGTGTTTTATTGCTTAAACTTTAATTTGTTTGCGGAGGATATGGAAGACGAATTAGAAGATAGAGTGCTACATCAAACATATCTTTCGTTTATGAAGATATTCTCACGTTTTACTAGCGGCGTTGCGTTTGATACTCCCGTGAGCTATTTATGGAAAATGGTGCGCCTTTATTTACTGCGATCAGAAGTTGTGATATTCACTTTGGTTATAATTATATTCTTCATGTACCTTCAAACCATTGAGCTATGGAGCCGCACGTTGCTGAGCAGGCTGTCTCAAGCCATGAATCCAATGAATGCAGTCCAACGAATGAAACTTCTTGAGGGTTCCGAAGCCGATAAGCAAAGTTGGGAATTGAAAGGTACGCTTAGTGCAGTTTACGCAATCAAAGGACGAAGAATGCATATGGAAGATAAGTTTATTATCAACGAAAATATAAATAACACTGGCATATCTTTATTTGCTATTTTCGATGGTCACGGGGGAGAATTTGCTGCCAACTACGCCAAGGAACACCTGATACAAAATCTTCATAACAAGGTGGTAGAACTCAGTGCATTTAAGGAAGGAAAGGTAATAACCCCACCTAAAGAAACCCCAGAAGAACCTAAGCAAAAAGAGCCAGAAACTAACACAAATGTAGAGCGAAAGACAAGCTTTAAAAAGTCCGCGAGCACTGCAGATGATACATCGAGGAAGGAAATTACTGATCCTCAACTTCTGGCACAACTTACTAAAGCGAGGCCTATAACCAGAGAAGTGAGGGCTGGTGCGAAGCCAGTTAAGAATGTTAACATACCACTAGCAAGTTATGTAGATAAGGGAAAAATCAATTTTGGCAAGCTTTTAACGGATGAGGTCCTGGCCGCTGATAGGCTGTTAGTGGAGGCTGCTAAGCGATCCATGAATGTAGCGGGCACCACCGCCCTGATTGCTGTACTGGAAGACAACTTCCTCATTGTGGCTAATGTTGGAGACTCGAGGGGGGTGATGTGCGATTCACGTGGAAATGCAATTCCTGTTTCATTCGATCATAAGCCACAACAGGTAACTATGCTTTGAATTAATATTTCTTAATCACATTTAACATAAAATATATGGATAGCTGACCCGGCAAACATTGTTTGCCATATAAAAATATAAAAAAATGTTAAGGCTTGGCAACCCTTATATTAGATGTTAGCCGATTCTCAGACCTACTCAATATGCTCACACAATTTCATGAGATTTGGTCAAGCCGCTTTGGAGTACGGGAATGAACATTCCAACATGAGAATTTTATATATTAGTTAAATAAAATAGTCTTCTGAGGCATACAATTATTAATTTTGCACAAATAATATTTAGATTAAGGAATGGGTTCACAAAATGTGGAATGAATCAATTCATCATTACTGTCTATGATAAGTGCTTGATTTTAATTACAAAATTTATAAATGTTGGAATATTATGTATGGACCCTTAATTGTGTAATACTATCTGTACTAACACCAAATATAATTCTTTTAGGAAATTGACTGATTTCATAATGTGGTGATAATTTTATTGTTTTATGCTCTGATTGTATTAAAATCGTGCAAATATAAGTTACATAATTACATGTCACTTAAATAACAAAACTATCTCTTATTTTATATGACTCTTATTTACTAAGAAAATATGAATGCAAATAGACAATGATCTTGATATTAGATAAGAATCTGTAAAGATAAGAAAAGTAACGAGCAAACCTCTTGAGATGACTCCAGGTATAATTTAAACCAAATGCAAAGAAAGAAATACAAACATATAAAACTTATGAAACCACTAGAAATTATCTTTATTTAATCTAAAATGATTTTAACAATACTGAAGTAGCAAATGTGTTATTTCAGTACTGTAACTAACTGTAGTACTGCTGGCTATAGGCATCTTTAATTCACCCCTCTAATCTATAATTTAAATATTTATAAGATCACATTAACTGAGGTGGAGCACAGATGTGATGCTACCTTTTAAGACTAAGCTGGAACGGCTGCTGGGGCCGTTCAAGTTTTATATAAGCAGATTTATTACAATTAACCCCTCCTACCTCTTTTTCAGCAAAAATAAGCAAATCTCTTACATTGTAATTTAAATTTTACCAAACAATGTTTGGGTCGCCATATGTGTAAAAAGTCAATAACTATTGCTTATGTAAACATGATCCCCTCTATCCCCTTCCCACCTCTATGTCAGCAAAAATAAGAAGAGCAACCCCCCTCCCCCCCTATAGTGCTTATACTTATACTTGAATGGGCCCAAGGGGCCATCCATTAATCACGTGATGTTTTTTTGGCATTTTTTGACCCCCAATTGGTGATATGTGGTGAGGTTTAAGACTATCCCTCCCCCCTCCCCCTATATCACGTGTATTTTTTCGTACCTACAAAGACTCTATTTTTTATTTATAAAAAAATACTGGTATAAGTATCATCTAATTTTATTATAGAAATTTAATTACTACTACAATAACGTTCAGAGGTAGACAGAAAGGTTGCAGTTTTATTTTGACTGACATATATTTAATTCGATTTTGTATGCGTTTGACTAAAAGTAAATACATGTATCGCCGCTTTACGGGTGAGTATCGCGCGCTTGCCGAAAAATAAAGTACACGTGATATATTACTTTACCCCCCTCCCCCCTTGTGACATTTCGTGATTTTTTATGGACCCCTCCTCCCCCCTTTCGAGCCTCACATGATTAATGGACAGCCCCCAATGTGTGTAACTTTTACCAAAGTCATCTAATCAGGATGCACCTAAACTTCACTCTGCTGTAATTACGTGGAATACACAAAAATGTTTCCCACATTAAAATGTTAAAGTTTCTGTTTCTTATTACAAAAACTTAGCATGTAGAGAAGGATGTGTAAACAAATATTTTTTGTGCAAGTTACACTGTGATTATAAATATTTTCCAGATTGTGTATGACATCATCAGATATTTTAGGAAATGATAACCACATTCAATTTGTTGGCAGTAGTTGAATAGTAGTAATACACTTGAGAGGATAAATCCGGTATTAGATTAAAGCTATGCATTACAATATGATTTATGGAAGTTACATGATTTATATATAGAAATTATATCTACTTTGAATGACTTGCAACAATGCATATTAAAAATAAAGTTCACTTGTATACTCTTGTAAGAAATGCAGATTCCTATGTCAGATTATCTTGCTTATTCTTTAGGGAATGTCCATTATCTATCAAAAATGTACCTAGTATCAATAAATGTGCAGCTCATAAAATATTCACATAAAACAATAAGTTGTATATGAAATATTGTAACCATAAATTCTATTAAGGCAAACTTTTTTATATTTTTCTAGGTTCGAGAACAAAAGAGAATTGAAGCTGCTGGAGGTTACATTGCTTTTAATGGAGTATGGAGAGTAGCAGGTATTTTGGCAACCTCACGCGCTATGGGCGACTATCCTCTGAAAGACAAAAAATTCGTTATCGCCGACCCAGACATATTAACCTTCAACCTTGATGACCACAAGCCAATGTTCCTCATACTTGCATCAGATGGACTCTGGGACACATTTACAAATGAAGAGGCAATCAAATTTATCAAAGAGAGGTTAGATGAACCTGATTATGGAGCCAAGAGCTTAACTCTGCAAGCCTATTATAGAGGATCAGTAGACAACATTACAGTTTTAATAATAAATTTCCTCAATAATAAAATTGCTGTATCAAGCTCTCAATAAATAAGTGCTGTAATTTCTTAAGCATTGTGTTAAGAGCAATGTGCTGATTGTTGTATTAGAATAATCAATATTCAACTTTGGTTGTACAAGTAACTACAATTTCTGTAACATTTGGATAACTTTTAATGTATTGTACATACAAACATTTTTAAATTTTAACAGTGTGGGAAGATTGATATTACAATAATTCATACTTATAATTTATATGTATCTTCAACTATAATGATGTATGTATTTTAAAATTGAAGGAATATTCAAGCATTTTTCAAAGAAAAAACACAAGTTTTCTGTCTTAAAGTACATTTGAATAGAAATTATTTTGTAGGTATTTTGGAGTTCCCTTAATGTGTAACTGTCGGTGTTAGACATATACTTATAATCTGTAGTTCCAAAATTGTAATAGATGTGTAAATAGATGTCCAAGTAGAAAAAGAGTGACATATATTTTTAAATGTTAATATATCTTAGATATAATGTTTTTGAATCCCAAAGTTTAAGATTTATGGATGGTTGTGATTGTGAAATGGGTTCTTACCTAAAAGGGTTTTTAATTAGTTTATTGTTGATAGCCAAAGACTAATTTGTCTGTGTTAAATGGCATCCTATAATTTGCTCCTCTGTGTAACAAGACATTTAAGGAGTGTTTAATTGTAAATATTATTTCGATTATTTACATATGGTTCTACTTACCAACATGCAATGCTGTGGCGTTACAGGTATTATAGTTTGTTGAATGAGATCTATCACAATTAACAGGTTTTAGTTTAAAAATTTAAAATTTGGATTAAACTACGTCGACCACTTAGTCCAATCAATGTTTGGACTTTTATTCATGAAATACTCATTACTTATCAAGAATGGAATGTTAGATATTATGTTAGATGTTACAATAGTCCCCATGTTAGCAGGGCCATCTTAGGGAATGCTTTGGGTTCTGGGCACACTAGGATTTGGAGCCCCATTATATAGTAACCATTGAAAAAAATAATTAAAAGACGAAGACTATGACATATGACAAAGGACTTTAGTCCCATATAAACAATGCTGAAATATTCAACTTTTACCTAGAATTTTATCATGCATAAATGCCCCAAGTAGCATTTGACGATGATGTTTGCATTTAGAAAAACGAGCTCATTTTAATGGATTCTTATTTTTCTGCGCGAAACTTATTCCGCAGGATATCGTAATTGGATCTTTATATTTAACATTTCGAAGACAACGATGCAAACTAAATCCGAATCAAGACTAATCGGAAAACAAAATCGGTCTTATGCTTCTGGCTCTGTAGGCTTTTATCACTTTTCTTTACATCCTGCTCGCTTAGCATTGTGATTATATAGGGCTAAGTAACACCCGAGTGCCCGAGTAATCAACATTTACTATGTTACCAAGCTAAACACGTCGGTGAATGTAAATTATATTTTTATTTTAAATACTATAAAACATTGCACTTAATCATGTTATAAGTATAATAATACAATATAAAATATCACGGAAGCTAAGACAGTAAGGTCAGTTAGCATATTTAAAAGAAAAAAATATCACAAAATGGAATTTGGTCTAGTAAACGATTACTTCAATTCGGATATTCTGGCGGAAGCTTAAGAAAGTGGTCATATTTTACTAATTTTAGTTTATTACTAAGATAGTAACACTAAAATTTGAAAAACAAATGATGACTTTCTTCTTGTAAGCGATGTATTGAGGGGTCCTAATGTCGGGCGCCCTGTGTACAATGTGTTAACAGAACTGCATGTTAGAGACCCAAATGTAACATAATATTTAGCATAAACTGTTATAATTGATGATATAATTATTTTAGTTTACCTTTGGTGCTAGTCATTTTATCCTACTTCTTCATTTAATAAAGCATCATATTATGCATTATTTTGTGTACAATAAAAATGTGATTTTAGAAAAATCAATTTAGTTGTGATAAACTAAAGTATCATGGGACAAAGTACAGTAATATTTTTGTAAACACGTCTTAAAAAAGTTCTTGTAAATTTAAAACAAATTTTTCGATCTATTTTGTCAGATTACAGGCACTAAGTAAAATTACTAATGTGTGAAAGTTGAAAGTATGTATCAAAAAGGGTCAAACTAAATTAGAGTTGTATGTCTTCATGTAATTGGGGCCAAGTCATACTCCTATTTGATCTTATATTAACAATAATCGTCTGAAGCTGCTATGTATAAATGAAAACATTGGAGCACTTGAAAAAATCCATGGAGCCATATTTTAAGATTTGGTGCCAAATAATAAGTTTTGGCTTTTTGTCGTTGTACAGTTTTGGAATTATCGGCCGTCAAAAAGCACGTTTATTACGATAGCTCTTAATTGTTAAAACTAAATTAAAATAAGTGGATTGTTAAATTAAGTAAATAATTTGTCCCAAAATGTAGTCCTAAAATTTGTGTCTTATTTAAGCATCACCTATTTATACTATGTATTTTTATTATAACGTATTTGTATTTTCTTTTATAGAAAATGTTATCATTGTGTGATAAAATCCAGCTAATTAATTATAATGTCTTTTCTGCGGTGTGCAATTATACAGAGTGCAGGTGAACGAAAAGAAATTCAAAACGGTATTAAATCTTTTAAAGTACCTATTTCTCTTCTTTTTGGAAGCATTAAATATATATTATGTAACAACTGTTTTTGATAAATATAATTTTAACATTTTGTCTCTCGTATACCTTTGCATGTGTATGCCTACATTCAAGTATACCAAAATAAATGGTCTTTTAAAGTACTGTTATTTTATTTAAGTATGTTTTCATTTTCAGTAAAAGTTGTCTGCCAACAATTATACAAGCTAAGTAAAGCCTGCTACAATCATTTAATTTTTAAAACACAATACTTGATTTTATGGCGTTTTCACCTCGCGTGTCTGCCGCAAACCGTGAACTGATAAGGATAATGCCAGTAAAACATAAATTAACACTTCGTTTATGACTGCCTATAAAAAAAAGAACAATTTTATGTTAATCGTAAATAAGTTTCAAAACTTCGAGTAGTGCCATAGGTAAATGAGAATATAGTTATTATTAAAATGTATTTATTACGCAAAACAAGATTATAAAGTTTACACGCTTTTTATTTTATATAAAGGCACTGAAAATATAACTTTTGTAATTTAAAGTACACTTCACATAATAATATACATTTTTTTCAAAGCAACAGCATCTTATAATCTTAACAATTTCGTTAGGAAATCTGTTAAATATCGTAAAGATAATAGACCAATCTTAGTTCTATAATTTTTCCATGCAGGCTTAAACTAACATGTCAACAAAACAGTGAACTGCATAAAAGAGAGTTACGGTATTTCATATTATGCTTATAATGTTCCTATTATAGATTGTTACCTATTATGAGTCTCAAGCCTGAATGGGAGTATAATTAGGTTGAATGGATAAATTTTATTTTTATAATAATATTATACTGACGGAACAGCTGACCCAATAATATTATGAACACACCTTTATTAAAAGTGGTATTTCTCAGTAAGTGAACACGTGTAGCTACCCCTTGCGATACTAAACTAATAAGCGTTATTTTATTACTATACGTATTTCGGCGTACACTTTATTACATATTTCCTAAAGATAATAATTGCAACCAAGCGCATAATGGCTTCCGTTTTCAAAGACTGCCTATATGCTATTGTGCAAACTAGTTCATTAACTAAACTAACTAAAATAAACATAAAACAATAAAATATTTTGTGATGTACTTTTAATATATTAAAGTGATAAAATAACACAGAACTGTATAGACATCTATGACACTCATAGAATTTCAAACTCTTCATCCGAATCATCGAACTGTCGGTCGACATCTTCAAGATCTGGAAGAAAATTGAATCATTTAATCCGTTAACTAATATATTCTGTCGACTAAACAGACATTAATTAATTGGTGGTTAGATAACGAGGAACATGTCCCAGTGTTACAAGTCCTAATAAAAAAACTCATATAGACTACGACTAAGCAACTTTTTGGGCAACAGAATACGTGCTCAAAAAGTTGCTTACGTAAGAAAAATAATCGAAGTATGTCGGCAATGAAAAGGTCGTCAAGAATCTATTATCAGTGGTCTGATTCATAAGTTGATTAATCGTTCAAAAAAGCAAGCGGCTAATTTGAAAATAATGAAAATTCAACAGGCCGCTAAGAGTAGGGTTGCGGACTGCTCTGCCTCTTAGGGCCGGCACTCATATGACGGAGCGCAGCGCAGCGCATTTTTTGCTGTCAAACTATTATCGTCATTGTCCCTTTAGAAATAATATCCAAAATTAAATAACAGCAATTTATTTCTGAGGAGCATGGAAGCGCATGCTCGCGCATCCGCGCGCATTCGCGCGCATCCGCGCGCATTCTCCCAGTAATTAGCGCGAATTTCGGCTAGTGTGTGATTCGTTAAGAAAATTTCGCGGGCATGCGCTGCGCTGCGCTCCGTCATATGTGCGCCGGCCCTTAGGCACATAATATTGTTTTTGTTTTTTTCTCAAAATACCCACCAAACTAACCACTTAATATAAGAGTGACAATATGCTCGTATGTAGGTGGTCAATGTTCAAAGACATCAATTCACATTAAAAAAAACTTTATGCATTAACTGGCCTAGAAAATCAAGCCAAAAATTGTCCCATTGCTTTCACTGCCCTACACTGCCTCCTTACAGATCGGAATAAACTTTATACTTGAACTTCACAATGCTACTGTAAAGCTAAAAGCAGACTGCGGTGGAGATTCCACCAGTGGTATCACAATGGCGCTATAACTTTTTTTATCCGATTGAAGCAGCAAACGAACATGCGGTCCACCCGATTGTAAGTGGTCAGTCCTGCTCATGGACATCTGTAAACAACTTCATATAGAACTGTAGTTCTATCTGAAGAAATCAAAGACACCTTGCGAGCACTAAGATGGTCGCCTCATATAAAAGTGGGCTGGCAACCATATCCTTCAAGCAGATAAAAAAACTGCTTCACGCTAGAAATAAGTACCTCCGGTATCTCCCTGGTAGAATTACACCGGTCCTACCACCGGTGGCGCGTTTCAGAAGACTCATAAAGCCCCAAACGTCCAAAACGTCGTTCCACAAGACGGCCGCGGTCGTTGTGGCCGCGTCGAAAACATCACTCATGACGTCATGACTTACGCCCACGCGACGCTTAAGACGACCCATCTAACAAGGTGGGTCGAAGTGCTCGTTCCAGTAGAGAATACGTCAGGGAAGCTCACAAACTAACGGGAAAACTGCAGTCATGAGCGTGCGCTTTGTGAACGTCTAATGGAACGCACCCTTGGTGAAACCTTTTGAACCAACAATTTAATATAAATAGAACATACCATGAAATAGCGACGTATATTGTAAATCAATGTCATTGGTGCTTGGACCCCAATGTGACGGCCGCTTCTCACAGATTTCAAATAAGGGCTGACTCTCTTTCATTAGATTTTGTTCAATGGTGTTACATAGCTGATCGAAATCACTGCGCGTTCGACAAAGGAAGCACTGTAAATTATGAAAAATATTTCTTAGAATTATTATTTAAAAAAAACGACCTTATAAAGACGACATTCCTGTATAGTGTACATCTTATTCTACGATCCAGCGCTAAAAGTTTTTTAAAATGAAATGGATATGATTTATATAGGCCGATAGGATCATTCAAAAATATTTATTTACAATATTTTACAAAAAACGGACGCAAGTAGTAACCTTTATTGCAACCGTAAGCTGTAACCGTAAATACGTTAAAAGTCGTTGTGTTTTCCTAAATTAAATTAAATTGAGCAATAAAAAAGATTGATAACACATCTTTATTTTGGTTTTCAACAAAACGTATAAATAAGAAAAATGTAGATTATTTTAAACATCGCATGATGATAGCCAAGCTATTTATTTGTAGAGATTGGTCAAGCTATTCCATTTAATCATTTGTAGAGATTGGTTTACTTACTACAGCAACGGATGGATCCATGGCAAGCATTGGTATTCGAGAAGCATATTTACAATGATATGTACAGTCCATTTCTTTCTGTTCATCAGTCATTTTGTTCTGAAAGTGTTACAGTATTTTTATAGATTCAATATTGTTAAATCAATCATCATCTTTAAATCTTAATTCATTACTAAAATGCACAGAACTTCGTAAGACCTTAGGTTCGAGCTGAGTATTGGAACCACCTCTATGCTAACAATTGTAACCGACTTATCAAAGAAGTCATAATTAAATCTCAGTAAGGCCTTAACGATATCTTTACACATGAGGCGTATAGTTGCAAAACCCCCTAAAACATATTTTTTTACAAATAGATTTATTGACAGCAACGGCGAGTATTTCAAATTCTCTTTGGAATAAGTAAAACAGGACCAAGCAAATCCCGCTATAAACGTACAAATTTCCAAAGGCTAACTAGTGTTTAGTAGCAAATACCGCTAAAACGAATTGTTTCTATTTCAAAAGACCCTAAAACCAAATGCACCAATCACAGCTCTTCATTCATTCACTTTTAATATGGCGATTTTTTTGTTCTTGTGGAGTAATTACATGCGATATTATTGTATTTTAGTGGTAAATAATGGATGAATTAAATGCAATTTGTTAAAAAACTGATCCTGATGAGTCTAGGAAACGTCGTGTTAGAAAATTCAAGTGGAAACGAGAGGTAGCATGTGAAGAAAGGTATGTTGAAAGTTTGCTAAAAATGTACGGTCTGTTAGTCTAGGATGATGTTATACAAGCTTGCGATAGCAAGAATGTTAGTGTGTGCCACTATTTTTTCTATAGATATCATTGAGATACATATTTAAATCAATGATAGGTATATTAACATGTGGATAATATCATTTATCTTACATTGATTATATAGTTTTCATTTTTATTTGTTTTTTTCAGGTACAAGGTTATGTATTCCTGTGTAGCCTTGCAATCGTGTTGATTAATAAAAAGATTTAATTTCTATGTATTTTTCTAATTAAAAAAAAGTTATAATGCATTCTTCTTTTTTATTACAACGCTCTTACACTAACTACCATTAATCTATAAAAACTGAAAAATTTAATGCATAATACCATCCAAGTTTGTTTTTATGTTGCTTGCAAAATCCCCTAAAACGTTGCGAGTTTAAATCAAATCCCACTAAAATGAACGATGAGTTTCAAAAGCCACTATGATGTTACAATTTTAACTAATCTTCTTTATTTCTACAACTTAATAGTTCTACTTTTTTCTTTAGTGTTTCTGTATTATTTCTTACGATAAAAATGTTACCAGGTTCAATTACTACTGTGCCATAATAAGCCATAAAGTAAAAAAAATACTTCCTCATATTTTTTCTAGGATTGTTATAGCGGGTTTTGCAACTATACGCCTAACATCAAATTATCATATTAGTTTCACAATGGTAAGCAAAAGACTAATTTTTTGGTTCTTAAAATATTAAAATTTTAACAACCAATAATCTCTAAGAAATCTCGGAAAAGACTTCAAAATAAATTGCCCTTCACAATTATTTGAGGAGTCAGAGTTATCAAAATGTTACCGGAATCAATAATGCAAACGATAAACACGGTCTCGCCATTAATTATCTAGTATTAAGCTTGATAACAGTAGAGCAATTAGCCAATTACGAATGGCATTACTTAGACTATATTAATTAACCTCCAGTAATACGAAATCTACACGTTAATTGCTTGTATTTTAAACGAGTCTCTATTCTTGTTTTACATAATAACTATAACAAATGCAACTATTTGTACAAATATGTTTACAGAAAAAAATATATAATTGAGTTGTCTTAAAGCAAAACTGCCTCTTTGCAGAAACAATTTTAGGCAAAGAGGCGGTTTTACTTTTAGAATATACGTGACGAATAGATAACCGCTTTCCTTTGGGAAGTCGGCTAATAATATTCCAAAAGGGTTACTACAATTCTTACTACCTCTACCAGTCCAGATCTTTGAGTAGTGTGTGGGTCCAAGTATATAACTTCATCGCCTACACAGCCAATCAAATATAAAGCCTGGTTAGGCTTCCCACCAATCACACCAATGGATTGAGGGCACTGGAAGCACATCTGAAAAAGAAACATATTTGAATGAATACAAAATATATTTTTTATATGTTGTTGGTCATATACATACACAGACACACGTTTTCTACACTCACACCCCACACTAAAATTTTCTCCTGTGTCGTGGGTATCATGAATACACACAAGACGAATACACACCCAGACCCAGAATATGAATCTAAACTCATCATTCAGATACCTGTCTGACCGGGAATCGAACCCGGCACCCATTGCGCGTCTGACCGGTATGGTAACCGCTCCACCACGCGGGTTGTCATATAATCATATGATCTCTTAGAAAATATCATGGAAAACATTTAATAGCTTGACCCTAGATTTTTGTTACAGATATGTGGACGCAGCTGTAAACAATGTGTGTAATGTGTGTGGGGCAAATTTGAATTAAGTATAAAGTAAAAATGGGAAACTGAGTGGGGAAAGAGGAAATTTTATGCAAGGTGGGCAAAACTAAATGCAATGAGAAGCAACATTGTCCATGTTGGAGAAATTTAGAGCAAACCACTATGAGTATGTTTTTTTTTCTTTTTTTTTTATCAGACTGAAGTCACAAACGAGCATGCAGTCCACCTGATGGTAAGTGATCACTGCCAGTACTGCCACCCATGGACATCCCAATCAACTTCATACAGAACATGGGTTCCATCTGAAGTCAATCACAGATGCGTTGCTACTCACGAGGTTTATGATGGTAGCCTCATGTGAAAGTGAAAGCTTTTCACACAACCCACAGATTCAAGTATTAATAAAAAATGATAATATTACTTACCTTAAGTCCATCAATATATACAGGATTAATTTCACTAAGCCCAAGCCTGAGAGGCACTATTAATAAAAGTGGCATCCAATCTGATATCAGTACATTGTCTGAGGCACTTGAAGAGTCTCCTTGATCATGCTTAACTATGCATTGTTGCACTGTAATAATGTTAAACTTTATAAATAATCATACCTCTATCTACACTTATTTTTACATATACACAGAATAGGATCCTAGAGCGATCTTAAAATATTACAAAATATCTAATTTGCCTTATAATGTGGTAAATGTGGTATATCTAGCTTTTTCTGATTTTTCCCAGAGATTAAGTATAATAAGTAATAAGCTCTTAATTTTAACCGAAATTTATTTAACTATGCATTAGTATATAATTTTATTGTAAAAAAATATATTTTTCTTAATCTTAATCAACTTTAATTTTAATTATTTAGATCATTTTGGGATTATTAAGCACCATGTTCCTCAATTAAGTCATGTTAATTTAAGTATAAACTCTGTTTTTTAATGTCAATATAAACAAGAAAAATACTTACAAATATCTTCCTTAACAACAGTATTGTCGAGAGCTACGTGAATCACTAATGAACTCCATTTATCATAAACAACTAGCTTTCTGCAAAAAACACTCATCCAGTTAAAGAAACAAATACCACCATATCAATTCTTGTGAATAATTCCACGTCATCATTGTTCAATAAATAAATTATAACTAAAACAAAGACAATAGGATTGTCTGCCTACTCAATAATAATTGACTGAAAAGGGAAATATGTACTCGAGGAATCAAATACACTGATCTGCCGAAATATAATATAGTCAGTGAAAAAAAGACAACATTAAAAAAGGGCACTAAACCTAATAATCTTTGACATCTGTGTTTCTGCATTTTTTTTGTGCGCCAGTATCTGCAATCAGTTCCAGGACTATGAGCAGATTTGTTCATTGCAGATGAAATATTGCGAAAGGTCTACCCAGCGGGAAACACTCCTAAACATTCTGCCATACCCAAATGAGTCTAAGTTTATTATACTACAAAAAAACTATGATAGGGTACAAAAATAAATTTTGCAAACCGCAAAACAATCCATCTGTGACTATGGCACCTCTGCTTGCCATATGGTATGCCTTGTTATGTTTTATTTCAAAGAACCATCTTTCCAATTTTTATATATATGCATGTATATGTTACCTTAAAACCTGTGCAACGGTATTGGGCCCAAACCATTGTCCAACATCCTTGCCTTCACACGCGCCCATTAAAGCTACTTGGTGGATGGAATATGGAGCCTGTTTCCTTTCTTCAAATCTCTGTACAATCTTCAAGTATGTTGGATCTCTACAACAGGGCATAACATTATATTGTGATCTCCACAATCACATTCTACATTAGTATAACACCTATTATAGATGATTTTATTATTATACTTCATTGTTCTCTATAATCATTCAATTCATAATATCCAATTGTTGTTTCTCATATATGTGTGATACTTTCCATAGCAATAAATTCTAATATTTTTAGTTTTATTTAAGTGAATAATATTGGTTAAAAAGGTAATTGATTAGCACATTTATCACAACTTTGTATTGACCGTAAGTTTTAATTGAAGAGAAATACATTAAAATTATACCTTATTTAGATAAACACCCTAAATATGTTTAAACTAAAACTTACATACAAAAAATATCATTTTCAAACCAAATATCAGTGGATGTAATTATGATGAGTTTGAATTTAATTACTTATTACAATATCTAATAATTTACTACAACAATTAAATTATTATATATTGTGATAATTAATTGCATTATTTAATCTATACATACAATGATTGTTCATTAGATATTTATCACTCTGTGGTTTATTTTTATGATCATTAATTTGATTAATATTATTTTAACACTTCTTTAATTGTCTCTTTAAAGGCATATTTATTACCTGCATGTGCTGAGAGCTTTATAAATTAATTATAAATATAAAGAAAACATTTAGAGGCTCATTGTCTTAATCTATTAGTTATGTTAGCATAAAAAGAATGACCCTAACATTATTAGCAAGGTATACCTAGTCTCTGGTGTCCAAACCCAGTCTGCTGACAGGTGGATTCTGACCAATGCCATCCCAAGAACCATTTGCCCACAACGCAGCATACAGCCCCATCCTTTATCTGAAGTGAGCCCTTCATCTCCAATGGGAACAAAGCCTTTCCTATATGTACACCAGATTATCGAGCTTATATCACGTCTTATGCGATCCAAGTCTGGAAATTAGGCATATAAAGTAACAATGTATGTCTAAATTTAAACTATAATTTTTTGACAAAGAAAAACACAAAGGTCCAGAAGAACAACAACAACAAATTATATACAAAATACCTTGTATAGCGCTGTATTTTCGTCCCAAAACCCACACATTTTCTTTTGTCTTAGGAATATCATCAGGTTCAATAGTGTTACCGTCAGCTGATAGGTAACAAATATCAAACATGGCATCCATATTCATTCATAATTTTGTTACTACTGGCAGTAAGACGACCTAAAACGTTAACTTAATATTAAATGTCCGTTACAGATGCACCCGAGAAACGAGATCGAAAGATTTGAAAGTCACGGCGCAGATAGAACAATAGTGAAAATGTTTTGTAAACAATTGTCACTCAACACTTAATATAAAATATACACAGACAATAGCCGAAAACTATTTAACACAAATAACACCTATCTACTTTACCTGAACCTTAATATTTAATTAACTAGATATACTAAATCTATTCTTCAAAATAAATGCAAATAACGCGTTATTGTGAATCTGGCACTTTTGTTTTGAGAATTTGACGTTTGACAATTTTGACATTTTTGTTTTGTTTTTTTTTTTTTTTTTTGTTTTACGCGATGGCTTCTCGGTCTTATGACCATTTTGCCAATGACAAGTTCTGTACGGACAGAAGCGGGGAAATTCAAGTTACAAAAAATAAACATCGATAAATTTGGAAAAGGACAAGGATCAGAGGAGTTCGGTAAGGGATAGATAAATAAGAAAGGAAAATAAATATGAATACTACAGGTTGATATGGTTTGTGGTTAAATATGAAGCCAGGACTGAATATATTTGAGGTTTGTCAAATATTAATAAGGAAGAAATACAAAGCGGAAAAGGAACACCGAGGGAAGTAAGGTTTTGTAATAAGGAAGAACGGTCATATAATGGACAGGAGAAAAATATGTGATTCAAATCTGCCTCATCTGCACCACACGAACACATAGAATCATTAACTATCTTAAGTCTAGCTAGATGTTTAGGAGTACAAACATGACCCAATCGTGAACGTATTAAAATTGATGTTACTGATTTTCCAAGCTTAGCTTTAAAGAACCATGGTTTCGTTGGTAAATTAGGCTGAATTAGTGCATAAAATTTGCCTTTTAATTTAGAACTTTCATACCAAATTTGATTCCATGATTCCTTAAGGTGAACTTTAGGCAAAGCGAGCAAATCATAAGAATAATTCATATATGGATGCATATCTCCACATTCTATAGCATCAGAAGCAATCTCGTCAGCCTTCACATTTCCTTTGATGCCACAATGACTAGGTATCCATGCAAATGACACCTTATTTTGATTTGCAGAACAAGTTAAAAGTAGTTTTCTTATTTCCATAATTGGAGGGTAATTTTTAGCTTTAAGTGGAAATTTTGCTACAGCTTGTAATGAACTTAGAGAATCTGTAAATATGACGGCACTCCTTAACTTCATGAGTAATACATACTCCAAAGCTTTTATTAAACCAAAACACTCGCCAGTAAAAACAGATGATTCGGGTGGTAATTTAATCTTTTGTACAATGCCATACTGTGAATGATACACACCCACCCCAACACATCCAGTATTTGTCTTTTTTGAAGCATCCGTATATATAAAATGCCAACCATTCCACTTACTTAAAAGAATATTATTAAACTGTACATTTATTTCTTTATCATTTCTATTTACATCGATATTAAAATATATATTGGGAGATATGGTTATACACTCATATTCATATTTATATACAGGTAAACTAATTGATTTGTATGTGGGAGATGTTATGGCTTTAAATTTTAAATAACTGTTAACGGTACAGGTTTTGTATTTCCAAAAAGTAGATTTACTAACATTTTGGGTCAACAATTGTAAAGCAGGAAATAAAGGGTGATTATTAAATTGTAACGATTTATATATAAAACTAGCTGAAACCCGCAGCTTCGCCCGCGTTTAAAAAATACATGACATATACCTTTTTTTTCGTTCTTCAAAAGGTACCCGACGCCGCGGGAGCGACGCAGGGTTATGTGGGATTTTTACCGCACTAAAACCCCCCCGGTGGCCTTCCTCGGCGCTAAAAGGAGAACTCCGGGATCTCGAAATTTCAACCGGAATCCTCCGAGTGCGTTGTCCTATCGGGCTCCTCCCAGATAGGCGGCTGGGCCCACCGCTCCGTCTAGTCTTTACGACGATATGCGACCACACATACCTCCGTCCTTCCCGGGATTGCCTGACCGAACGGTTCGAGCTCCCCCACTCTAGCCGTCTGCACCTCCGGAAGCCCCTTTTAGTCACCTCTTACAACAGGCAGGGGATGCCGTAGCCCTATTCTAATCCCGGAACTACAGGGACACATGACATATACCTACGTATCCAATATTATGCCTATTAATTTTTTAACTAAATAACATTTTTTCGGTAGGACTGATAGCAACTTAGCAACTTCGAAGCGGACTCGCGCACGAAGGGTTCCGTACCATTGTTTATAAGCAAAATGGCAAAAAGCCCCATTTGTTTGATTGAAAATTCCTTGAATATTTCAAGCTCTACCTGTTGTTTCTTATTAATATTGTGTAAATAGATAACATTTGTCACATGAAAGCCCCCCCCCCCTCCCTTAAATATTTATTAATACCAGTAGGTACTTGTACACATTGTACAGCATATTGTTACAATTATTAACAGCTCTTATTAATAATCCATGCAAGTCGATGACTTAAGTTATCTTCGTTTCAATTCTACATAGATAGGTACATATGCCAAAATATCTTATATGATGCTCCATCGCAATCTCACATATTTCTGAAGTTATGAATGATGACAATAGTATCAAACTGCAAGTAAACTCCATTGAATGAAAGAAAATACTTCCTCAGTTGGCCGAGAAATCGATGTACATACATAAAAGAAACACCAACCGAATTGCTCCTCCTTCTTTTCGAAGTCAGTTGAGTATATCATTACGTTAAGAAAAAAATATAATATTACCTGTATATAATTAATAGTGATACGTTACAAAGTCCCTATTTTAAACAAATCGTACCAATTGAATCCAACGTAATCGAATTTGAACTCAAAATAATTCACTCACTTTTATATACCTACAAACTTCAGGAATTAGCCCTTGGCGTAACTCAGGATACATCCAGCGACATCTGTTATCCCTTACCTCTTGTGTGTCGCGCGACCGGGTCCCGGTTTCTGTCAGAAATGCACAACAATACACAAAGTAAATCTTTCTAAACACGCTTGAAAGTTGAGAATGCTCGGTCGCAGCAGCATCGTGATGTGTCTGCCTGTGTAGATGTATCTGTAGTTATAATCGTGGATATTGTTTACTTCATGTATAAGTAGTTACCTACCTCGTTATTAGCTGAGGTAAGTAACTACTCCGAAAATAAGTCGAATTAATTATATTTCCTTTGTTTTTTGTAGGTATAAATTTGTTTGTACGAAGTAGATCTATTACAAACAGGTAGATTGTGAATTAAAAAACGGAATATCCATTTCCAAATTAATTTAGTAAAAAGTAGAATTCTTATATTCAAAAGACATTTAAATTACATTTATTTGTATGGATGAAAGCACCTTATGGCCAACTTCTATAGAATATGCAGTAGGTATCCTCGAATCAAGAGCAGTGAAACTTGAAACTTGCCCTCTTAATCGGAAGGTCCAAGGTTCAAACCCAGGCACGCACCACTGTTTTATGTGTGCAGTAGAAGTTAATTATCACTGCTTATCGGTGAAGGAAAACATTGTGAGGAAACCCACACTCCCGAGAATTCGTTAAAAAAAAGTTCTCGGAGGTGTGTGAAGTCCACCAATTCGCACTTGGCCAGCGCGGTGGACTATGGCCTAAAATTTTCTAATTCCAAGAGAAGAGTCACTGCCGTGCACGGGGCAAGGCAGTGTAACAATAATGGGTTAACGATGTATCCTCGAATCATAGGGAGGTAATACAAACCTCCTTAAATATTTGTAATTAAAAAAAAATCTAACTTTTACGGTTAAGGCAGACAATACGCCCTACATCATGAAGGTTGAGGAGTTGAGGGTCAAATTTTTCACTATTTGTTTTTGCTTAAAAACGTTATAACAAATTGGAAAGCAGAAAATGAGTAGCTCTTGCGGCTTAGGCGGGCAGTACCCCTGCATCATGAGGGTTGAGGAGTTGAAGGTAAATTATTTTATCATATTATGTTATTCTAGATACTCAAGGTTCACTCCAAGTTTCATGTAAACCATATCGGCTGAACCTAAGTTATCATTTAATCTGCATAAAGCGGAGGTATTTTTGAAGGTTTTTATGTTTTACCAAAGTACCCTAATTATTTTTCTAAAATAAAAGTAAGCCTAAGTTACGCGCTGTAAAATTAGCTATCTAATAGTGAAAATCCCGATAAAATCCGTCCAGCGGTTTCGGAGATTACCCCAAACAAACAGACAGACAGACAGACAGACAGACAGACAAAAATTTTACTGATTGTTGTTTTGTTATCAGTATCATGTATACTTTCATATGCAATTGATAAAAAGCTGTTATTTTGATATTACAAACAGACACTTCAATTTTATTTATAAGTATAGACGATCTGACAAGTACTGACGTCTTAAACGCAAGGGAGGATCAGTGCATTCAACTTGCAAAGCATTTAATGGACTTGACTTCATGCATCCCGTTATGATTCGAAGACATTTTGATTGAATACAGTCTAATTTTTTCCAACCGGATGAACAGCCGGGCTCTAATAAAAATGTACCATAATCGAGTATGCTTCTAATTAAAGCATTGTATAATAGCTTCAATGAATAAGGATGGGCTCCCCACCAAACGCCAGTAAGACACCTTAAAATATTAATGTTACGTTCACATTTTGCAGTGATGTATTCACAATGTGAAAGCCCGGTAAGCTTGGAATCTAATATTAAACCAAGAAATTTGGTTTCAGATTTTAAAGGAATTTCTTCGTTGTCAATAAGAATTTTTACTAAGGGAATGTTTCGTTTTCTTGAAAAAACTATTGCAGTACTTTTAGGCGCAGATATGTTTAAATTATTTAAAGTTAACCAGGATTTCAATGAACCAAGGGAAGATGTTAGCAAATCACAAGCAACGGGTATCGAAATATTAACTGTATATAAAACAAGATCATCTGCATATTGTAATATTTTTATAGGGTTATGGATTGAATGAATAATGTCATATGTGTAAATATTGTACAATAGTGGACTTAGAACTGACCCTTGTGGTAGTCCTTTCCACACAAGTCTTTCAATGCAAAGGCCATCATTGAGCAATAATTTAATTTTCCTCTCAGTGAGAAGATTCAAAACAAAGTTTGTGAGCAGCTCTGGTAAACCTAAACTATACATTTTATAGCGCAATATAGGCAGCAGAACACTATCGTATGCAGATTGAATATCTAAAAATGTGGCAGCTACTGATTCACTATTCGTAAATGCAAGACGGATATCTGTACAAAAGACAGCGATATTATCTATTGTGCTTTTCCCTTTTCTGAAACCAAATTGAGTGTTAGAAATTAAATTATAATGTTCAATGAACCATTCTAAGCGATTTTTTATTAAATGTTCTGCAATTTTTGTTAAAACGGACGACAATGATATAGGTCTGTATGACGTAGGGAGTTCATGGGGTTTGCCAGGTTTTAATAAAGGAATAACTATTTGTGACTTCCATAATGAAGGAATTGATCCAGAAATCATTAGAGAATTAACTATATCTAAATAATACCTATGCATGGATTCATTAAGATTTACAATAAAGGAATAAGGTATAAGATCTTCACCTGGAGCAGAGTCATTAAGATTAGATAAAACGTCTTTTAATTCAGACAATGTGAATGGAGAATTAAGACCAAGTCGTTCATTGGTTGCTCTATTATCCATATTATATTGTTGAAAACATTCTGATTGTTCCGGAACGTAAGGTGGAGCTAATATATCCATAAATTTGTAAGCAAGATTAGGAGAAAGACGTGTATAACTAGGATCTTTGTAAACTGAACGAAAGCGTTTAATATTTTTCCAAACAACAGAAGTGTGGGTGTCGGGTGAAACCAATGAACAAAAATTTTTCCAACCATTACACTTCTTTTTCTTTAAAAATTTACGTGTGAGAACAATAGTTTCAGATAATGTCTTAAAATTTTCAGGCGTCATGTTACAATTATAATGCTTTTCAGCTTCCTTTCGCTTTTTAACTGCCTTTGTACATTCTTCGTCCCACCATGGCGGTGAAGAAATATGGTGATTTTTTTTACTATTGTTTGCCCCAGGAAATATCTTTTTAGCAGCATCTTGCAATGTGCTTACAAAAGCATCATTGCAGAAAGTTTGATTATTGCAGCTTAATTTAGGAAGTGACATGAACTTTGAGTCAATATAATTCTGGTAATCTGTCAAATTTGTTTTATTTAGTCTGTATCTTGGCCGAATCTGTTTATCTTGTGTAAAGTTATGAATTTGTGAAAGAAAGTTAATTAAAATCGGATAATGATCGCTGCCATATGTAAGAGGGAGTGTATCCCAAGATAATAGAGAGGCAAGGTTAGGCGAACAAATGGATAAATCAACAGCACTTACATTCTCATGAGGCCCAGTACGACGTGTAGGTTTACCCGTATTCAAAATACACAGACTATTGTTATCAATTATTTCTAACATAATTTCACCATAAAGGTTACTTAATGTACTACCCCAAGACTGATGATGACAATTAAAATCACCTAAAATTAACATTGGCTGGGGAAGATACGATATTATTTTTTTAATTTCATCATAAACTATTACAGATGGATGAGCAATGTACACTGTCACATAACATATATTATCAATAGATACAGCAAGAACTGGAATATCAATATTATTAGGAAGAGGGACAGGAGAAATATGTACAGAGTTATTTACAAGGGTGGCAATGCCACCATAGCCATCTGATCTGTCCTTTCGAAGACATGTGTACCCAGGTATCTTAAAAGGAACACCCGGCGATAACCATGTCTCCGAAAGGGAGATAAGTAATGGGTTGTATTTATTTATTAAATAAGCAAGATCACTTTTCTTGCTAATCAAGCTTCTGCAGTTCCACTGCAGGATTTTGGATTTGTGATCCATTACGTGAGGTTATTTGCTTTAATATTTCAACAAGAGTAGCAGCGTTGTTCGGTGAACCTATATTATTTTGTAACAAAAGATTTATAAGAGACATTATAATTTCATTCATATCACACTGTTTTTCATTAACATCATTATTTACATTAACTAAACTGCCGTTACTAGGCAATGGAATGTCATACTCCCTAATTATAGATCTATGGGTTGCCTGGTCATATCCTTTTTGTACTTTCGTAGGAGATCGAGGTTTTAAGAACACTGTTTTTTTATATGAAGTATTGCCATGATGTACTGGAGAATGGTTGGTGTTATTTGACCCATTATGATTCTGATTGACATATTGCTTTTGTGATGTTCTTAGAGCCTCTGAATATGACTTAGATATTTGAGGATGTAATTTCGATGCTTCTGCATATGATATGCAACTTTGAGCCATCGTTAATTTTATCTGTTTCTGTCTTACAAATTCTGGGCAAGACTTATTTGTTGCCAAATGAGTACCACTACATACACAACATACAGCACAATCATCGTCAATATTACATGTACTACCAGTATGGCCCTCACCACACTTAAAACAGCGTGGCTTGGAGCGACACTGTGTCTTGGTGTGACCATATCTACAGCACTGATAGCACTGGATGGTAGGGTATGTGTACAATTCTACAGAAAGAGCATTGTAATATATATATACATTTTTTGGCAAAATTTGACCATCAAAAGTTAAGACTACTGTTTGTGACGGTTTCCACACTGGAGAACCATCAACCATAACTTTATAATTGAGCCGTCTTATCTTTATTATTTCTCCACAACCAAATGGTACTGTAATTGATTCTTTAATTTCATCTGGTGACCATTCAGTAGGTACACCTCTTATTAACCCCATTCTAGTAATAGTGAAGGTTGGTATGAATGCTTTTAAATTATTATTACATAAACCTTCATGATTTAAAAATAGGTTAGCGTCAAGATAATTTGAGAAGGCTAATGAGATCTTATTTCTACCAATCTTTTTAATACTACCATTGACTATGTTTTTAAATGAGTATTTTTTTAATAATCTACCAAATGCTATGGGATGGAAAGTGCTTGGATCATTGGGGGATAAAAGATTACGTTGAACATGAATAACATAAGGTGAAATGTCTGTGTGGAGGAAAGTTTGACGAGATACTGGAGTGGGCTGAGGTAAATCTGAATTTAGTGGAGTTGCTTTATTATCGGAGACAGGTTCATTTTTATTAGCCAGAGATTGATTTTCGTCACTGTCACAATTACAATCATTTTTCGTGTGTGAACTATGACTACTCTTCCTTTTCTTATTACACGTTTTACAAATTTTCTTATGTTTAGGACGTTTGCGGTGACTAATATTTGTAGAAGCGTCTGTATCCATGCTAGAATCATTATTGGATATTGTTACATTATACGCGACCGGAGGAACAGAACCCCCGGGGTCCGGGGGTTCGTCCATAGTGATATTTGTAAAAACTTAAATTATAATGACTTACCGAGGAATATAATATAAGAAAAGAAACTAAATTACTAATAGAAGTGTTTCAAATAGAAAATTATACAAACTCCACTGATCAATGAGAAATAATTAAATTTTACGCTAAGAAATGCTCCCGCCGTTTTCAAGATTTCCCGCGCTTTCCTTTTGTTTTGTTAGCTACTGGCACAATTGACCTACTTTTTAAAAACACAATAAAGTTATCAATCTAAAATCTACTTGTTTTAACCCTTTACCGCATGGATTTTTAGATTTGGCTCAAATTAATTTACATGACTCTACGGTGCCATAGCACGCCCAGAAAGAAAGATTTTTGTTTTTTGATCTTTAGAAATCGAAATAATTGACCCGAAACTCAAAATCTCATATTTGATACATCAAGCAGTCGGGGTACCGATATATACGACGTCATATATGATACAACATGCAGTTATGGTGTTTTCGTATATTATATATATATATTTATAATAACAAGGTATAGTTGATTATTTATATTTATTATTTATATTATATTATTTTAATAGGTAAGTAAGCATGGAATGTACCTACACAGTACGTAACACAAACATCACTATTATTACAGGACTTAACCTAATTCAATAGCGTGGTAATTAAATTGAAAATACAAACTCATCCAATTTTTCTACTTTCATATCGTCAATAATTATAAAACATTCAGTTACTCTGTATGATGTACTTAATGCATGTAGTTTCATATCTGACCGAGCACGGGCACAAACTCAAATGCATGAAGTATCATATTTGAAATAACATAAAGAACGTAACTGCACGGAGTATCATTTCAGATACAAAGTTCTAGACCGGTTTTCGTCAAGAAGGATTTGATATTACATAAATGTCTTTCCGTAGAACTTCTTGGGATCCATTATACTCACTCGAAAAACACAAAAAAAATTTTAGCTAGAGGCGAAAAACAGCAATAATTGAATTTTCAATCCGCAAACCGCACTTACTGTCAGAAATGCCGGTTTGAAATATTCAGTGACAGAAATAATAAGCCACAGACAAGATAAAAGCCTGCATATATATTTTTTTTGTTCGGATACAGTCATAGTGCAGACATCAGCCATCAACACGTTGTACAGTAGGCTTAAAAATTATTTATCTGTAAAAACTTGTAGTGTATCATATTTGATACAGTATGCGGTAAAGGGTTAAATGTTGAATATATTTAAATATATTCATATACTATAAATTTTGAAGATGTAGCAAAATTGATCAATTTACTGTAAGATATCATTGCTTTAGCTGTACATTGAATGGGTAGTAAATGCTTTAAAATAATTGTTTGTATCGAATTATTTTTACTTTTAAACTGAAGGAGTAAGTTATTTAGGCGTTCGTTGTTGTTCAGAGACAGAGTTCAGCCTCAATCAAATAGGTGTTAGAAAAAGTCCTAACGTTTTTACCATCGATCAAACTAGACCATTTATTTTCGTTCGTCGATTAGTGCGTGTAAGCGTCGATACGAAAATTGGGGGTTGATATGAAATTTCGACCATAGGGACTTTAATCGCACCTTTATTCATAATAAAAAGAAATATCTTTAAATTTTTGATTTGCGAGTTTATTAACTAGTCCATCTATTCAACGTCAAAGCGCACCTCTACTAAACGTCATTGTCAGTTGTCACTGTTAATGTCCAACCGACATGCAATATTTCGCTGAATCGCTAAACATTCGAAAATTTGCATATTTTCTATTGCCATAGTTTACAGTTATCCATTTATGAAGACTATTATAATTAGAACTAGATTAAGACGGTTAATGTGGAATGTAATTGTTTTCTTAAATTAAGTCACAATGGAGTCCAGCCCTTTGGATTTTGTTGCTCAGTCGTGTATGGATTTAACTGAAGCTATTGCGGCAGCTACTACTACTGAACGTGATTATTTAATTAATAATCATATAAGAAAAGTGTATGCAGCCGTAAATCCAGTGGAAGATTTTAAGAAAAGTATGTATCCATGTGAAATTGTCCATGAGGAATTGTGAAAAATCATTTTGTTCCATTTGCACAATTGTCAGTTTATGCAAGTACAAAGTTTTGCATAGGTACACATTTGCAAGAAACGTAACTACACAACTACTTTAACCTACGATATAACACAATGATTTTTAGAAAAGTGATTGTCATAGTCCTAGTTTAAAGCAATTTCTTTACTAGAGATTGGAGGATTTTGTATCTTATGTTCTACCGTTACTCATTGAGAGATAACAGGGACATGGGAGGATTAAACAATAATAATGTTACATTAAAGTTTGTGTGGATTTATAATGTACATTCTTTTGTTACTCTATAGATGAAATTTGACAAAGACTATACAACCAGAAGTAACACATAAGATCATTATTACCATTGTAAATATGTTCTTAGCAGGCGAAGCGGGGTAAAGCTAGTGTGAAGATGTTCTACAATTCAGTCCATTTGACATATGCATACTTTATATGAGATGTTATATACCTTTGCTTTAAAATATAGTGCCCCCCACACATCACATTCTTCATCACTTCATCACTTCATTGTCTACCTGCCAACACTCTTTCTTTCTGCATGTGTTCAAACCTATCTGTAATTGCAAAAAAAAAGTGGCACCTGACCATTTAGAGATATCACTTCATAATTATTGTCTTGTTCCATATTTCCAGACAGTGAATGGATAAATGTTTCGGAGCCTCTATCACTGTCACAGCATTGTTCTGATAAGATAGTGGTGCTGGACTTCTGGACCTACTGCTGTATCAACTGCTACCACGTCTTGCCTGAGCTGGCACATCTGGAGAAGCTATACAGTGTGGAAAGTGGATTAGTTGTGGTATGTAACATTTTAATGATTTGAAAAAAAATGTAGTAAAATGGAAATGCTTTTTTCATTTTTATAACCATTGCCTATTATTGTCTCACTGTAGTTTTAGGAGAGTCCACTGTGTTTAGTGCAAATACTTATCACACACCTTTGAGAAATTTCCTTTTAAAGAACTATCTGGTATGTGTTTTTACACAACATTTTCCTTCACTGCACAGGAACTTTAATTTCTAATACATACATCATTTTGAAAAAAATGTGGTGGCTCAGATCTGTCTCCGATCTGAAACGCAGACCCTCAATTGAGAGGCTCAGTTACATATGTTATGCTATTGCTCCTTTCTTATTTGTTACTATTAATCTTGTTTGTGATATAACAATGTAATACTAAATTGTTAAAATTTTACATTATCTCAGGCCTACAAAAATTTGATGTCTTCAGTATATATTTTTTTCAATTTCAGATTGGTGTGCATTGTGCAAAGTTCACCAATGAGAAGGCAACAAAGAATGTGTTGTCAGCTGTACAAAGATACCACATCCATCATCCTGTGATTAATGATTCTGACTGTACCATCTGGGATGCACTTGGCATTCGCTGTTGGCCCACCTTGCTTATATTAGGTATGATATGATGTTAAAGCTTAAAGGAAAGTAAGATTTAATTAAATGTGGTTATTATTGCAGTAATTGTTACTCATATTTAAATGACATGGTATTTTTTATTTTGATTTTTTTTATTAATACACTTGGAGCTATAAAATGTATATGTAACATGCTTATATACAAAAGGAGAGTTTAATTAATACTTTGATGTGACATCTTTCTAGTAATTTATAGATATACTTAGGTTTCTTGTATGTTATCCTTACATTGTCATTGTATGTTATTATCTATAATATAACATGTTTATATTCATTGTGCTGGCAAACCTGTTCTATCAGACTGGTATGAATCATTCAATAGTAGACATTCAACAGCTTTAACATGTGACTGTATGTGTTGCTTGTTTATTGCAAAATGAATCTGTAAATGCCATGAATGGAATTAATTATACAGCACACCAATGGATAATTAAGCTACAAACATTTAACAAGCTAACATTCATAATTTTTGGTGAATAAAATAGTTTTGTTGTCAAACCACAATACTATCTCTGCTTTATTCTCTATTTTGACATAATTCAATATACAATAGAGAAACATTGTTTCAGGTCCAGGCAATAAGCCACTATTTGTTTTAACTGGTGAAGGGCACAAAAATGAGCTAGTTTGGTACGTGAGCAATGCGTTACGCCATTTTGTCAACCGGATTTCAAACAATCCTATACCAGTTGCTCCCATGAAGTACCTAAAATCAAAGGAAAGTGATACATTGAGTTTCCCTGGTAAGGTAAGTGAATTTCATCTGCTTTTAATAGTAGTACAAATCAAAGTAAATTTCCAATGCCTATATGTTTGACTTTGTTATTATTACAAATATTCTATACATTTTCATGTGGTTTTTTTATTAGAGTATAACTAAAGTCTGATTATAGTAGTATTAAATCCATGTTTGCTAACTATACTTTCGACTTCATTCATTAGTAAATTGCACTAAATAAAGTTTATAAACTAAAATCAATTACAGATGTTTTGGCTCTGAAGAAAACAAATTATTTTAAAAATGGTACAGGTATTCACAATATGCGCTTTTAAACTCATTTATCATTGTCGTTAATATCAACATATTTCATCAAAGATGCATAAATACTGGTTACGGGGAATCTAATATTCATTCAGTCGTGAGTATTGGTAAAATCGAATTAACACATTAAAATCGATTAACGATTTTAAAATCTTATTTATTTTCTTTACAATTTTTCTGCACTAGGTAGCGATAAACCCATTCTACCGCGGTCGGACAGAGGAGCCCTTCCTCGCAATTTCGGACACAGGTCACCATCGTATACTGCTCACCGATTGTTCGGGGATTATTCTGCGCATCATCGGCGGCCCGGATCCAGGATTCAAAGATGGCAGTTAGTATTTTCGAGTTATATTTAATTTTTAATTACATTTCTTAGCGAAATATAATATTTTTGTTAGTATAATAACTACAAAAATATACTTTGTAAACTAAACTATAAAAAATATTTTTTATTTAAGACAAATAGCAGATTTCATAATCAAGATTCCATCGATTATTATTATTTTAATCGATTTTGAGGTGATAGGCGATTACACAAACCCAGACCTAGAACAGGAATTAAAGTTCATCATTCAAAATTATGTTTGGCTGGGGATCAAATTTGGAACCCATTAAGTATGGTGTCATTGCCATTATTTTTTCATCACATTGAAGTAGCAAACGAGCACTAATTCCACCTAATGATAGGTGGCCATTGCCGCCCATGGTCATCTGTAAAAACTTCATATCAAACAGGCGTTCTATGGTGAGTCAGTTGTAGATGTATTGTTACTGCCGAGGACTAAGATGGTTGCCAAATAAAAGTGTACTGGTAACCACACTCTTCCACAGAAACACAAGAATTGCTTCCAGCTTTGAATAGGTGTGGCGGTGATACCTCCCCAGTCTAACTGCACTGCTTCTATCACTTGGCCAATTACTGTTACAAATTACTACTACCCACAGATGAAAAATAATGCGTCTCTATAAAAGTGAGCGCTGACCGAGATTCGGGCTCATTTTGCTCGTGGCGTTTAGACGTAACAGTGTTCTTCGTAAAATAAATTCATCTGTAATAAATTGTTTGTAATTATATTATGGTTAATATTAGTATTTATCTATGGTTAATATTAATGTATGTGATATAATTATGTGATATTATATGTGATTTTACTTTTTGAAAAATCTAAAATCCCTTCTGGTCGTTAATACGCTTTCTACACTCATAGCCCCAAAGTAGGATTTTCTCCTGCGTCGTGGGTACCATGGATACACACAAGACGAATACACAAAAACCAGACCCAGAACACGAATCTAAACTTATCATTCAGATACCTGTCTGGCCGGGAATTGAACCCGGGACCCACTGCGCGTTTGGCAACCGCTCCGCCACTCGGGTCGTCTCGTTAATAACATGTAATGTAAGATGCTTAAGGTTCGAGTAAATGAAACGACCGCGATCTTCGAGTATCCATTTAATACTAACTACTCAATACGTTTAATACATTTGATCATACTAATCATATTAGGTACATCGTATAGTACATCACAAACACATCGTATATGATGTTTGCAGAGATAAGCGACGCGCTGTTCAACTCGCCGCAGGGCGTGTGCTGGCTGTCGGGCACGGTGCTGGCCGTGTGCGACACCAACAACCACGCCGTGCGCGCGCTGCACCTCGACGATGGGACCGTGGAGGTGCTCGCCGGTACCGGGGACCAGTCTGCGTTTGGGGACTTGGGTGAGACGTGGCATTGTTTATGACACCTGCTTACTTTGACTGTACTTCACTTACTTTAGTCGTACATAACATTATTATGTCTCTTATTGTATAATGGCCAGTATTGCAAGACACGCTTAAGAAATTAACAATACATTTTATATTATATTACATAAGTATCTCAAAAGAGTAGAAATAATTTGGAAAATATTATAAAAAAAAGTGCTTGTATTTGCGATTCAGTACATACAATAATTACATAGTGAAAGTGATAGTTTAGACAATTTTATCATTTCAAGGAAACCATCCTTTAATAATAGTAGTTATTGGATAAAAATAGAACAAATACGTTCTGCTTCTATCGTTTTCGTGTGCGTCGCAAAGTAACATAGTTTCCGTTGGAAACGGGCAAAAAATACTTTATTTTTTAAAAAATACTTTCGTTATTGTGTGCATCATAATACATTATACCTTAAACTATAATTTTAAATTCCAGGTGGTAAATGTCTCGGCATGCAAGCCCTGTCGTCCCCCTGGGACATCCTGCTGTACAGCACGCCCGACATGGACATGTCCGTGCGGCCCGCGCCGCCCCCGCCGCCGCCCGCTGCGCCAACCGCTCCCCCACCGCCCCCCGGACAAACCAAACCCGATAAGGACAAGGAGGAGAAAAAGGAGGAGGGCAAAGGTAGTTACAAAAACTTTTTTTTTCTTTTATTTATATATATAATAATGAAGTAGCAAATGAGCATGCAGTCATAATTAAAAAAAAAACTAATTTAGGTTAAAGATTTATTCAAAACAGGCCTTGAATTTGAAACGTGGCATGTTAAATCAAATTTTAATACGTTAACAATTTAATTGAATTAATTTTGTTTTTCAGTCGATAAAGACAAGAAGGACGAGAAACGCCGTGTACTTCTTATAGCTTGCGCTGGTTCGCATCAAATTTGGGCGATCTTCCTCGACACTACTATATGGTGGAAATATAAAACATACACTGAAGGTAATATCTTTAAATGAATTCATTGACATTTTACAATCACATAATAGTAAAGAAACAGAACACGCGCTAGCTTTTGTTTACGTAAGCATTGTCTTAAAAAAAAGGACACATCTTAAACCTGTTTGCTTTATAAGGGTAGTAGGAAGTCATTCAAGTTATTATTTATTTCTAACATATATTATAATGAGTTCTCCAAGATGAGTTTTAGGGTAATCTGTATTTTTATTTTATGTAGGATTTTATCTAAAATATTAGATTGAATGAGGGGGTGTAACGGCTGCCAATAACAGATGATTCATTGTCATACTTATAATATTGTTGAAAATAATTATTGATTGTAATGGCACTTAAATGATATCTGTTTTTGTGGCAACCTTTGTTATATGTTATGTGTATAATTATTGATTTTACTTTGGCCATAAATATTATTGGCTATATATTACGAACACTCATAAGATACAATTCACGCAAGTGAACTTAACATACACTTAATATAAATTGCTTAACGTAGATCGATACCAGGCGTGAATAAGTTGATAACTATAAATTCACATTTTTTATTCCCGACTTTGGTATTCAAGATTATGTATACAATGTTGAGCTCCGATTCCGCAACTAATCAAAAATATATGTCGACTTATCAACTTATTCACGCCTGGTACCGAAATATACCGCGACAATAATATCTATACTCGGGGCAAATTCGATCTGAGTAAATGTAACCAAACCATAAAAAACCCTATGTAGGGTTATCACCAACTTGGACGAATTTGTACACAAATGCATTTTATATTCAACCAAAGTAGCATAAAATTTTCGCGAAGTAATTTAATTAAGAAGAGTTAATCAACTCTTCTTAATTAAATTACTAACTAATTATTATTAACTAATAACGACCAACTGCAAGATAATAGTTAAAACCAGTCAAGCAAAATTTATTTACCATTATTGTCATTGTATAATTAATGATGTTACAACCTTAATTCCATGAAGTGGACTATGGTCTAAACTCTCTCATTCTGAGAGAAGACCCGTGTCCAGCAGTGGGCCAATAATGGGTTGATGGGAAGATACGGCTGATAAAACAACAAAAAGTTGCATTCCCCTGGCTGTCAGTGGTTGCCAGGCAACGCTTTGATATTGAACATTCCATATCGAATTTGCCCCGAGTATATTGTAACGAATGTCTTTCACAATAGCTGTGTTGTCCCCGTGCAGGGACGTGCGCGTGCGTGGCGGGCTCGGGCGCGGAGGCGGCGCGCAACTCCGCCTACCCCGCCAGCGCCGCCTTCGCGCAGCCCTCCGGCCTCGCGCTGCGCACCGGTCGGTAACCGGGACATTCTACCACAGTAGACATATTACGCCAGTAGGGAAACTGCCTATAAGCGCTCGAAAACGGCACACTCACACAAACATCGCTTCGACGAGGCCGCTATGGGGTTATCGCGATGCTAGCGCGAAAACCTAATAGCGGCCTCGTCGATGCAATGTTTGTGTGAGTGTGCCGTTTTCGAGCGCTTATAGGCAGTTATCCTACTGGTCTAATATGTCTACTGTGATTCTACTTAACCCTTAGTTACAGCTGATGTAAGAATGGGGGTGCAAGCGTATGCCACTTCAATAAAAAAAGAAGAGGCCTCATCCCCTGTTTTTTTATCGAAGTGGCATACGAGCTTGCAGCCCACCTGATAGTAAGAGGTAGCCGCCAGCCACAGACATCTGTAAGCATCTTCATACAAAACAAGGGTTATATCTAAACTCATTTGCAGATGCGTTGGTACACCCGAAAGTAATAAATAATCGCCTCATATGAATGTAAACCGCTATCCACATTTTCCGAAATGCAAGTACCTCTTCAAGGCTAAAATAGATGTTACAATGAAACCTTCCCGGTCAAACCGTGTTGTACATTTTATCTACATTGTAACCAGGGAACGAAGGGTCGGGAAAAAGTAAGAACGTAGAGATCACACTTCCAAAAATTAATCATCATTTATAACTCTTTTATTTTGCGTAAATTATAGTTATACACTGGTTCTCAAGCTTCCTAGCGTAAGAAAACTTTATGATCTTTATTAGACTCATTTTTAAATTCAGGATAAATATTTTCCCTTTTTATTAACACAGTACTTAGTATGGATTAAATTACATTAATACAATTTACATTTTAGGTTCAGCGCCGGAACTCTTCATAGCCGACTCCGAAAGTTCTTCGATTAGAAAAATGATGCTTAATACGGGACAAGTTCATACCGTGTGCGGGGGAGACCGCAACCCGTTGGTATGTGCATTTGTTAAATTTTACATACCTTCTAAGATATACCATTTAGTCAAGCATCTAATGCAGAATATATTTTAATATTCCAGGACCTTTTCGCCTTTGGAGATGTGGATGACGTTGGGCAAAATGCAAAATTTCAACATCCTCTAGGCGTTGCATTTTGTGATAGCAACAAAACATTGTACGTAGCAGATACGTACAATCATAAAATAAAGAAAGTAGACATCGGTCCGCAGAAAGTCACAACATTATATCCGATTATGCTGGAGAGTACGGAACATGCGAAGTTCAATGAACCGTCCGGGATATCTGTCAGTTCGGATGGAAAGTATCTGTATGTCGCTGATACAAACAATCATAGTATAAAGCAAATAAATCTCGCCAAAAACGTGTGCCAAGAATTCAAGGTCCGCCTTCCAGACCCGAAGTTCATCGAGCCGGATAACCTGATATTCTACAAGAATGACTTATTCATTAATAGAAAATGTGGTCACCTTATCATTTATTTCAATGTCAGCTTGGACTCTGAAACGAGGAACGTGAAGTTTACGGCGGGGGCGCCGCAGAACTGGCACGTTTGTGTCCGTGATGAGAATAATAAGAATGTGACGTTGGACGACTTTGAGTTCATCAATTGTACGTACAAAGGCAACAAGCTGCCCGGCCGCGTGGAGATGAACCTCAAACAGCGCACAGATAAAACCCACTACCGTTTGTACCTGAGCTTCCATACGGCGCTATGTGATAACTCTGTGTGTTTCTCCCACTCCTTCACGATTCGATCGACGATATTAGTTCGCGATTCAGTTAAGATGGTAGAGTCTTACAAAATCACTTGTAAAGTAAATCCGGTTAATCGCGAAACAAAATCTGAAGTTAACAAATCCTAGCATAGCCGAAATAAAAGCAATATGCGAACGTATACACCATGCAAAAAAACGAAATTAGGATAGTAGTCATGTCTTACTCGGCGTTAATTAACTAAAACTTTATTTTTGTTTACATTTTCGTATGATGCTTAACGCTTTAAATCATATTTAACGCAACCTTTCATTTCCACAAATGTCTACAAATGGACAAGAAAATCAAAAATATATCGCTACAATTAAACAGTAATGAATAGCACAAACATACAGATATAACCTCTAATATTAACAAACAAAGAACATTACAAACAACTACAATTACAATATGATAAATATTTCTAAGCAGATCTTACCAATCATATAAATAAATATCTCAGTCGTAATATTTCGTCTATATAGTATACATATAGGGAAGATTGGTCTAGCCTAGGATCAGATGCTCTCTATCAGTCATTTAGATATTAAAAGGTGCAACGAGTGTAGTTCGACCGGGGAGGTACCGCCGTCACACCTATTTCTAACGTGAAGCATTTCTTGCTTTCGATGGAAGGGTGTCCACGGCAGTAGCTGTGTAGTGTGATTGCTTACAGATGTCCATGGGCGGCAGAGACCACTTACCATCAGGTGGACTGCTCGTTTGCTACTTCATTATTATAAAAAAAAAATTTGGACGAAATCGATGCAGACTCCTTTGTAATTTACCAATACCATAATATCTGAATACACTTGCAAATTACAAAAAACAATTGTCTGCGAGTCTTATTATTTCTTTTAAGTGGATGTGACAAACAAAATGTACCTTTAAGTTATTTCGTAGTTAAGCTTTTAACTAAAATGTTAAAATTTATAATTTTATCGAATGTTAGATGAACTAACAATAAATAAAAGATTTTATACTCATACTTTGTTTGTTTAATTGTTTGTAACCTTACATGTATCTTGGAGATGGAGACAGAATTTTCAACAATTTTTCACAATTTCGAACTTACACGTTTCTGGATAATTCTTACTATACAAGTCTAAAGTGAGTAAATCTTCTTCTTCTTCTTCTTTATAAAAATAAATGTTTGTCTGTATGTCCCCCATAAAATCGTAAACGACGTGATGATCTTTAGCAAAGTTGTTATTCACGAGCTCGCGAAGGTTTCTGGTGTATGTTTATTATGCCGTAGCAACGCGCTCAGGGTACAGCTAGTAGATAATAAAAAAACAGTAATGCTGTTTATTATCTATGTAAAAAAAATTGCAATATATAACATTTAAATACAAATAAGTTACTCCTAGTTAACTAGGTTTTCTTCATTCGATTGAAGTAGCAAACGAGCATGCAGTCACCTAATGTTAAGTGGTCACTGCCGCCCATGGACATCTGTTCGCAACTTTATAGAAAACAGAGTTTCTATCTAAAGTCAATCATTAATGATTTGCTACTTCCGAGGACTAAGATGTCGCCTCATATGACAGAAAGCCGGCCACCAATCTCTGTGAGCGCAATCTCTTCATATAGAACATGGGTTCATATAGAAAATGCGTTGCTCCTTCCGAGGACTAGGATAGTGGCCTCATATAAAAGTGTGCCGACAACCACATTTTGCCACAGATACGTTTCTACTAGGGACTAAGTTGGAATGTATCTGCTAAGCCTCACTGGTTCCTTTTATTAATATTTTACATTATTGTAACCTTATGCATAAATTCTTAGCATTAGAATGTACAGATGCCAACTAATTGTATATGTAATGCAGTCATCTGTGTACTAAGGAAGGATTTTATGCTAATTATATGGTACAGCCCACTATATGCGCCTGTCATAATACAGTCATCAAACGTTTTAATAGTCAGAGGAGCGGTTGATGACAGATACAGGTGTACACATCAAAGCTCCACATATAATTGTTAATTACTACTTGTTAACCGTTTCCGCAATATTTGAAGTGGTATACACAAGAGGCATTTAGTTGATGAAGACTTAACAGTATTCTATGAAGTAAGTATTCAAGATAATTATGTTAATGTTCGGTAAAAAATATGATAGATTATTGTTGATGATGAAGATGAATTTGAAATTAGGTCCCCCACACTGGATATTCGGATTTCAAAAAACTAACCTACCTCTTTTTTATGTTATTATTTGCGTATGATAAATGCGTATTTATAAGTGTAACTTTAAAGATGAAGAAAAACATTGTGAAGAATTCAGTCTAAGAGTTCTGCAATAGTTCTTGAAGGTACGCGGAGGCTATTATTTTCTAGCAGTACCTCCTAAACAGTGGAGATGGTAAATATGTTTTACATTTGTACATAAAACTACAATGTTTTTATTAACATTGTATTATTATGAATAAATTTTAAGGATCCGCGAGGTATTCGATCTCCTAGAAAATTGCCCGGGTAAAGAGGGTACCCCTCGAGGCCCGAAATTCCCTACCCACCGCCCTTATGTTGACATTGCATAGCATATGAAAGTCCCTGAGGGTAAGACGTCCCCAGTTTCGTAGCAGTAGGTACACCTATAACAGAAATGGATTACGATGACTATATCCACTATTGCTAAAACATTGCTTTACTGAAGTTCAAAAGGTGAAATATTACTAAAACTGAATACATAAGTTTACTTTTAGTTACTGAATACCTAGTTTAAGATTATCCCATACAATCAAAAGTTACACGCGTGTAACACGCAACCTTATTTCCCATACAAAAAATGTTTCTCAAGAGAAAAGCTTACTTGCAAGAATAGTAATACGATATGATCTATAAACATGAAGAGGTATTTCGAGTACGTAATACCTAAATAAGTAACGTAAAATCTTTAACACGGAAGCTAAAATATATAAATATAGGTAGTAGTGGTGTAACAAATATTCTCATTCGTGAATATTCGCATGTTTCTAGATTCGCAAGAATTAGTGCGAATATTTTTCGAATATTGAATTGCAATTCGAAAAAATGTCGCCAATTTTATCCCAATTGAAAGACGACCTAAAAAGGTCGTCAAATCTAGATCCTTCGCCTCGCTATACCAATAACTAAAACAAAACCAACATTCGCATTCGCGAATATCGGTATGGGTTCATCACTAACAGGACATTCGTTACTTCACTAACAGGTAGATGATCCATACATTTAATAAAAATGGTAGTTGTACATGTCTTTAGATTTGACGTAGATTAAATAACAAGTAGGTACTTAATTTTAAACATATATACCCTTATTAGGATATACCTAATAAGGGTATATATGTTTAGCTTGTTAGCATATGCGACATCATTACATATATACCCATTTTAAAATGTTTGTATGTCTATTTCAGACATACAAGCATTAAAAAAATATTTATTAATTTCTGTGTTTAATCCAAAACTGCTAAATTGAATTCAAGGAGTTATAATATTATTAAATGTCGACACATTTGTTGTTCGTATCTTAGTTAAAATTCAACATTTATAAATGTATTACATTTGAAAGTCAAAATCTTTTTTTAAACCTTGTTTTAAGTTGTTATAATTTTCAATAAATGTATGCCAATTACCTTTATTGAAACGCGGGTGAACCGTGGGGCACAGACAGTAAGTAAAATATGTGCTATTTACAGTGAAAAGTCATATGTATGTATAAGCATATGACTAAGACCCGGGTGGATCTGCCAGTGCCTATTGGCCTTACTGCATATTTATTTGACTCTATCAATATATAATGAAATTAACCGTGTTACTACTGGAAGTAAGATTGGATACAGGCAAACCATATAAAAATTGCTTACAAACATAAAAAGATTAAAGTTTCCGAAGTAATCAGTTTGAAAGGTAACTAGGAACTAAAGCCGTCGTGTCGTACGGAAAATTAAAAAATAATTTAAATGTCAATGATATTAAGAAGAGCAAACATTTCAGACTACATTTTGGTAAGGGAAGTAACCTTGACATCGCAAACCTCCAAACCGCAGTTCTATTTGAAATAACAATTTGCTTAGTCACTACCAGGATATAGTTTGGTTTCTGCACTTTAAAAACGAAGGATTTCAATGTATACATGCCAAAGTTTAAATTTCAGGGATATTCAGTTAACATAAACATATTTACTTAACTTTTCCTTTCATAAAGTAATAGACTACTATGCCATGAAAATCGGCCACTTCCGAAGTCGGCGTGTGTACCTAAATTGAGTGTGAATTCTCGATAAGTAGGTATGTAGGTACTCTGATTTATTGATGCTATTGCTATCTACTACATTTATATAATCTACTTACTTGTTTATCCGATCAACATACCTATAAGCAGATTGTGTAATAATAGTTTGTATTCTATGTATCTACCTACAAGTTTACGTTTTTCTTGTTTATCCAAATCAGGTCCACGATTCTGAAAGGCTGCAAGCAGGTACCTATCATACTCAATTATATTACCTGTTACGGACGACGGCGTCAATACATAAAATAAGTTAGAATAAGTTAGAATAAGATAGGCATGTATTGTTATCCCACTCTAAATATACGCAATGTCAATAGATGTAAGAAAGAGACAGCGCTATAGGAAAGAAAGAGATGCAGAGTGGTGCCGTGTGCAAAAGTGGCTCGCACGTGATTGGTGGAGAGGCCGGTACCGCTGACTACCATACCCTGCTAATGTAAGAATCTTAATAGTACTTAAGCACGCCTAATGCATTGTTGATCATGTTGGGTATTTGGCATACATCAATAAATAAGATTGAAGAGCGAACTACGAAGTTTTTATTGAGACGCTACAATCTACACTCTACAATTTGGTCCTTCGAGCCGGATTCTGAAGATTTGGCACTCCACGACGGATTCAGAAGCGAATCTGTACTGCGGGCGATTCAGAAGCGAATCTACTCTACGGCAGATTCAGAGGCGAATCTGCGCTACTCGAGTAAGGACTGCAGCGCGTCGGATTGGATACGCCGGTCGCTATGAACACGAGAAGCCGTGTTCGCTCCGAATCTGGATACAGCGAGCCGGAGTTACCAGTAGGCACTAAGAGTGTGCTTGCACCGTCACTGCACCGCATTTATGAAGACTCGCCGCAATCGCCGTCAACTGTAGCAGGAAGTATTCCCCAAGGGAGAAGATTGGAGTACTCTCCGCCACGAGCAGCGAGAGAGACCGCGCCAGAGGCGTCAATAGGGACGTCCATTATAGGGCCGCCTGCACAACCAGTTAGCACTCCAATGAGACGTGAAGCCGCATCACCAATACGAAGACCTACGTCACCGGCGTTGAGCATTCACACTAACACGTCGAGAAAAAGCGCTGATGCAAGAATGAAGATGGCGCAATACGAGGCAGAAAAGGAACTCGCGGAGCTAGAAGAAAAGCGACTGCGCATCAGAGAGAAACTCATCAAGGCACGACTAGCCGCCGAAGTGACAGCGATAGAAGCCGAATCAGAGTACAAATCCAGCATATGCAATGAAAGAGTACGGGACTGGGTCGATAGAAGCATAGAAGAACAACGACCATCAGCACCGAAATTCAGGGAAGAGCCACAAGAGGCTCACCCCCCCGTTAAAGAGCAACGGGGGGAGAACGCCAAGTACCAGGGCATTCAACGACTAGCCGACGCATTGGAAAAAATGATTACGTCTAGGCCGCTGCCGCGTCAGACAGCAGAACTACCCATCTTTACGGGAGCCGTCGCAGAGTGGCTACCATATAAAGCCGCTATGGAAGATTCTACGAGACTCTTCAAATTCTCTCCGACGGAAAATCTTCTGCGTCTACGAAACAGCCTACGAGGGGAAGCACGAGAAACTGTACTTTCGCAGTTATTCACCGCCTCCAGTCCAGAAGTAATTATGCGAACGCTAGAAATGAAGTATGGAAGGCCAGAATTTATAATTGATCGAGCAATGGAAGAACTCAAGAAGCTCCCTAAGCTAGGAAGTGCGAGTACTGATCTATACGAGTTCGCAGTCAAGATTCAGAACATAGTCTACACAATCAAGAGTATAGACAGAAGAGGCTACCTACAGAGTCCGCTTCTTGTTCGGGACGTCATGGACAAATTGAGTCCGCATCTCGTCAGCAAATGGGCGGAGTACACAGCCAATAATGAAGCTCGTATTATAGAAGAAAACGAAATGATCGTCCTCTCAGAGTTCTTGATGGCCGAAGCGGATCTGATGATCAGATATACCCACACAACCAGACGAGGTGTTCCAGTACCAGTAAAAAAAGAAGTGGCTCCAAAACGGGCAGCTACTAGAGGCGTATACACTGCAGAAGGCATCACATATGAAGATGAAAGAAGATGCTTTATGTGCCAGTCCGAGGGACATTACACTCCCGATTGCGCCAAACTCAAGGCACTCGACACCAACGATCGCTGGAAATGGGCCAAGGATAATAGAATGTGTTTCAAATGTTTGAAACGGAAGCACAACCGATTCTCCTGCAAAGCTAAAGCCTGCGGAGTTCACGGATGTACCTACCGACATCATGCGCTTCTACACAAGGAAAAGGCAACGGAATCGGCTCCTACGGTCAGCACTCTGAACGAATGCAAAACAGCCGACTCAACCGCACTAGTAATGAGCGTTACAGCAAAGAAGACATCTGCGGTATTGCTCAAGACCTGCAAGGTGAAGCTCAGCGGTCCACGGGGGGAGATAATTACGCACGCCCTCTTGGACGAAGGGTCCACGGTGACACTAATAGATGAAGTATTAGCTAACCAACTCACCGATGGCGGATCGAAGCAGCCTTTGAACATTAGAGGTATCAACGAGCAAAAAAGAATAGAGAGCAAGGCGATCGAGATCCGAGTGAGAGGTCTAAGAGAACAAGAAACATACACCGTCAAAGCCCGCACCGTACGAGGGCTACAGTTACATCAACAACGTATGCCGCATAATTTAGAGCGGTATCCGTACCTGCGCAGTATACGAGAGAAGATCTGCACAGGAGAAGCCAAGCCTCGCATACTAATAGGGGCTGACAACTGGCACTTAATAGTATCGCGACAGCTACGCGCTGGCAAGAAAACAGAACCTGCCGCATCTTGGACAAAGCTGGGTTGGGTGTTGCATGGATCGGCACCAGGAAGAGCGATTTATCAAGACCAAGCAGCCGTACTTCACATCTCCACAAGTGACACACAATTACAAAAGCTCGTCGAATATTATTTCGACGTAGATTCCCTTGGTGTGTCGACCAAAGAGAGGGTTAACAAGTACGAGAAGAGGGCCAACGATATTTTCGAAGCAACTGCCAAAAGGAAGGAGGGTTATTTCGAAGTAGGCCTTCCTTGGAAGACCGACAACACCACACTCCCCGATAGCTACGAGTCAGCTTTAAGAAGACTACACACGTTAGAGAAGAGGATGACTAAGGAGCCCGCCTTTAAGGAAGTATATACGGCTCAAGTCACGAACCTTGTACAGAAGGGCTACGCGACCGAGTGCGATGGCAGCGAAATGAATAGCAATCGCAAATGGTTCTTACCTCACTTCGCCGTCACGAACCACAACAAGCCAGGGAAAGTGAGAATGGTCTTTGACGCAGCGGCCAAGGTGAAAGGAGTCTGCCTTAACGACTTCCTGCTAGAAGGGCCAGACTTATTGACTTCACTCACAAGAATACTGTTCAGGTTCAGAGAAAAAGAATTGCCGTAACCGCAGACATCGAAGAAATGTTTCTCAGGATTAAAATAAGATCTGAGGACCAGCCAGCACAAATGTTTTTATGGCGGGATAAGCCCACCGATCCCCCAAGAAAAATGAAGATGGTATCGATGATATTCGGAGCAAGCAGCTCACCGTACCTCGCTCATAGCGTGAGGAATCGTAACGCCACAGACTTTGAGCAAGAATTCCCAGAGGCAGCTTTAGCAATTAAGGAGCGTCACTATATGGATGATTACTTAGACAGCTTCCAATCAGAAGACGAAGCTATTAAGATGGTCAAAGAAGTAATGTACATCCATCAGCGGGCCGACTTCAACTTGAGGGGGTGGAACTCAAACAATAAGAAGGTTCTTGCTAGCATTCCAGAAGAAAAGAGATCCCAGAACGTCGACGTACAGCTAGTGGCACATCACAAGGAGAAAACGTTAGGACTTCGATGGGACCCAGACTCCGACACTCTTACATTCAACACGGATATTAAGAGAGTTCCCGATGAAGTCAGGCTGCGACTAAGAGCTCCTACTAAGCGCGAAACCTTAAGCGCAGTTATGTCAGTGTACGATCCGCTGGGGCTCATCAGTCAGTACACCATCGTCGGCAAGATAATATTGCAACAATTATGGCTTAAGAAGGTGGACTGGGACCAAGAACTACCGCAAGAGGAAGCCTATCTTTTCGACGAATGGATAAAACGACTCCCAGATGTCTCAGCGCTAGCTATACCAAGGTGCTACAGTATGAACTTAACGCCGCAAGCCCATATAGAGCTTCATATTTTCGTCGACGCGAGTGAACAGGCGTATGCAACGGTGGCCTATTGGAGGATCGTATACAAAGACTTAACAGAAACCATCCAAGTAATGGCCAAGGCAAAGGTAGCTCCGCTAAAGATGCTCACCATTCCAAGACTGGAGCTTCAAGCGGCGTTGATTGGGGCGCGACTCGGAAACACGATAATAAAGGAACATACTTGGAAGCCCAGACGAGTAACCTATTGGAGTGATTCTAGAACAGTTCTGTGTTGGATAAGAAACGAGAAAAAGAAATACACTCCATTTGTCGCACACCGCCTAGCAGAGATCGCCGAACTCACACAAGCGGCTGACTGGCGGTGGGTGCCTAACACGCTCAACGTGGCAGACGACGCCACCAGATTTCAGAGCAATAAGATCGACAGTCACGATAGGTGGTTCACGGGGCCCCCATTCCTTAGGGCACCGGCAAACCAGTGGCCACAGGAGAGCGAGGATAACGAGACCGAGGAAGTGGCATGCTACGCCTATTCAGAAGATGACACTTACCCAGAGGACTCACTGCCCGATATCCGAAGGTTCTCCAGTTACTTAAAATTAATAAGAACTACTGCGCTAACACAACTCTTCATTGAGAAGCTGAAAGCCAAAAGGAAAAATAATATACATCTAGAAGTCGCACACCTGAGAGCGGCTGAACGACGTTGGCTTCAGAGAGCGCAGAGAGACTCCTTTAAAGAAGAGTTAATAAGGCTAAAACAGAATCAGCCGCTACCACGACGTAGTAGATTAAAGAAGTTGGACGCCGTATTAGACGACAACATAATAAAGGCAAGAGGCAGAATAGGTGCTCTAAATAGTACAACGCACTCGAACCAGCCAGCGATACTCGACGGACGGCACCCGTTCACTCGTCTGCTCATCGAGAATTATCATCGCCGGGCGGGTCACGCGAATAACGAACGAGTCGTCAATGAACTCCGACAGCAATACATGATTCTACATCTGAGGCCTACAGTCAAGAAGATAGCTAGAGAATGTCAGTATTGCCGCGTATACAAGGCGGCTCCAAAAACGCCACCGAAGGGAGACCTGCCTAAAGTGAGGCTGGAACCGGGTCACCGCGCCTTCACCTACTGTGGGGTCGATTATTTTGGACCTATGATGGTGACCATCGGACGAAGACATGAAAAAAGGTGGTGTGCATTATTCACTTGCCTTACAACGAGGGCAATTCACTTAGAAATCGTCCAATCACTCTCCACGGACTCTGCTATTATGGCGCTAAGAAGGATGGCCGCCAGGAGAGGCTGGCCACTCGTCATATACTCTGACAACGCCACCAACTTCAGGGGAGCAGACGTTGAATTAAGAAATGTTTATGAGTCCTGGATTACGGTGCTACGAGATTTCAGTCTGCAATATAACACCGACTGGCGTTTTATACCACCGGGCGCGCCGCACATGGGGGGAGCTTGGGAGCGCTTAGTGCGTTCAGTAAAAGTAGCACTTAGCACTACGCTTAAAGAAAAGGCGCCCAAAGAAGAGGTACTGCAGACATTAATCACTGAGGCAGAATACAGCGTGAATGCACGACCACTCACGCACGTCTCCGTAGAACCCGACGATGAAGAAGCCCTGACGCCAAATCACTTCCTTATCGGCTCATCTACAGGACTACCACGGACGGGGCCTTGCACCGAGGCGGACCGCAGCACCTGGCGAAGAGCGCAAGCGCTAGCGGACCAGTTCTGGCAGCGATGGCTTCGAGAGTACTTGCCAACACTCATCCCGCGGGGGCAAGCGAGCACTGTAGTTCCGCAACTTCGAGAAGGCGATCTCGTCATGGTGGTCGACAGCACGCTGCCCCGCAACACTTGGCCGAGAGGAGTCATCGAGCGAGTGCACCCGGGATCAGACGGCATCATCCGGTCTGCAGATGTCCGCACTCAAGGAGGCGTATTTAAGAGACCTGCGACTAAGCTCGTCGTCCTACGGATGAAAGAGGCTACGACGTGTCTGCGCCGGGGGGAGAATGTTACGGACGACGGCGTCAATACATAAAATAAGTTAGAATAAGTTAGAATAAGATAGGCATGTATTGTTATCCCACTCTAAATATACGCAATGTCAATAGATGTAAGAAAGAGACAGCGCTATAGGAAAGAAAGAGATGCAGAGTGGTGCCGTGTGCAAAAGTGGCTCGCACGTGATTGGTGGAGAGGCCGGTACCGCTGACTACCATACCCTGCTAATGTAAGAATCTTAATAGTACTTAAGCACGCCTAATGCATTGTTGATCATGTTGGGTATTTGGCATACATCAATAAATAAGATTGAAGAGCGAACTACGAAGTTTTTATTGAGACGCTACAATCTACACTCTACATTACCTATAATAAAAGCCTTAACGAATGTACTCAAATAATGTTCTGTTTAAGAAGGGATACTACAAAGAACTCAATTTTTAAATTTGATATGTAAATTTTATAATAACTATTCCTTGTTACTTTAAACAAATAGTAGGTACCTATTACTAATATTTGCCACGATTGATTAATTTACATTACATTGATGCTGATCACAAAAAATAACTGACTTACATAGTGTGGCAACGCGACTGTCAGCAGCAGGTAGAATCCATGTTCTAAATGGAGTTGGTTACAAACTTCAATAAACGGCAGTGACCACTTATCACCAAATGGACTGCACGTTCGTTTGTTATTTAAATGTCATGAAATTAACCGATTTTACTGTGTTTTTGTTTTGTATCGGTTTCACGGCCGTATTTCAGAAAACGGAGGTCTGTGGTTAATTAATAATAACTTTTGTTGTGTGACATGGTCAATAGATTAGCGTACCGAAGCAAATAGGAAAAATCATCTCTATTATTTACACAAATTCGTAATGCACCAAAGCATGTGATAAACGCAAAGGTTACCCAACGTTGGTACGTACATAGTCTAATATAAATATGTATTATACATAGTTTATATACTACGGCAGCGCATCCGCTGTGTGACCGTGGTTATTAATAAGAGACGTGCACAACTAAGGTCTCTTATTTGCATTGTAATTGCTAGAAAATTAGATCAACGGCCTCCCTCAGCGCTTTAAACTATAGTGCTTTAAAGCTCAAGGAATTTTGTCGTCAAGCCATTACCTAAGAATTGATTTAGCACGGGGCTCTTTCAAAATAGGTGTTTAGGTCATATTCCACCACGCTGCTAAAATGCGGATTACCAATTTCACACGCCTCTGAGAACTTTTTATAACAACCTTAGGGCGTGTAGGTTTCCTAAGATCTTTTTCTCTACCCTTAAAGTATGATAAGTAATAATAATCAATTTCTATTTAAGTACATAACTTTGAAACATCAGAGATTGGTTCCTCAGACATTGGACTATCACTGCCCTTAATTTTAGTCTTCACAGTATTTAGTTTTCAACAGTTTCGATTGACTAGACGCGAAGCTCAGTCACGTCACGATAATAACTTTAATTGAATGACCTTTGATGTAGCCAGCAATTGTGTTTGAAATCTTTTAAATGTTGCCTGCAGCCTAATATGATGCTTTCGTAATGTTTACTTTAAGTAAAGATATAGGTAGGCACTATCTTTGAATTATGGAACTTATCGTTGTGAAATTTTGGAACAAAATATGGGTAAAAGTATGTGTACCTACATAAAATATTTTACGGGTTACAAATGTTCGGTTTATCCGTAAGTAAAAAAAACAAATAGCTAACAATTTGCAATTTGTAGTTTATATTGTGCTAGTTATAGGTAATCACTATTTCGTTTAGGAGAAAACTATTAATAATGTGTCATTTAGATTCTACTTCAGTTAGAAATTATTTGAAACTTTAGTGATAAATTTGTTTTCAGATGGAATCTGTCTAAGCACTCTACTAACATTACTATTTTATAAAGCGTCTTTACATTTATTAAACTTGCATATTAATTATTCATAGATTTTATCAATAGTTAATATCACCTACCGTTTTTTAAATATTTCGTTGAATTATATTTAAGTACGTATGTATTTCAATTTTTCGCAACAATACCTAACTATTCGGAATGGGTAATTCACAAGTAATGAATGCGAATTGCCTGCCAAATATGTCTCAGCATAGTTTGTATTTATGAGACAACGGTAACAGGATCAAAGTCATATGATCTAAATGAAAGTTCCAAGGATAATCAATACGTATTAAGTAGATCACGTTTTTTGTATATTTATAGCTTATAATGTTGCAAAGCTAAAAATATTGTTGTGATGACCTTCGGCAAACCGCAAGCTAAAGTTGACCGACAACTGATGCCTTTTCTTGGTGGGAGTTCAAACGATGATAATAGTCCGAGATCCACCCAGGTGCGAACGTAAGCAGGCTAAGGTCGCCCCAATAATTACCGCGGCAAGTCGCGTCCCAAAACAATTGCTGCGTGGGTTGACAATTAGATCCTTTAGATCAGCTATTCTCAACCTGCTGCCCGCGGGCCGCCTTTTGATTAGTCCTGCTGAATTTAATTAAGGACATACGTAGCATCAAGTTAGACCTTGAAAAAGGTATATGTAGTTAGATTTGGCGACCTTTTTTGTTGCTCGATAATTTCGAGTAAGTAGGTTACGCAAACTTTTTTTTGACGAATATTTTAACGTTTGTTTTTTGTTACACCCCGGGCGGCATAACTCCAGGCTAACGTCACTGTTTGCGGCCCGGGATCACTCCGCTGTAACATGTTTGTGACCCCTATGATAAAAAGGTTGAGTACCTCTGATCTTTAGATCGTGCGCTAAAACGCTGATTTCTATAATTTCTAACATTTACATCTCATCGCTCATAAACATTATAGGAGAATTGTTGCAATCATAAATCAACTAAAATTCCTATGTAAGCTTAGTGGTCAAGGTGAGGTCATCGCACCCTTGGAGTCATATCAAAAGTTAATTACGTCTCTAAATCTGGATCTATATTAATCGCGGCAATCAACTTAAGCATAATTATGATTGGATACATGTTCACGATCCATCATAAACGCGCATCTCTTGATAGCGACGTATAAATGTTTATGGATCTAAGACTGTATCGAATTGAATCTACCCTTGTAATCGTAAATTATTAATGAATATAAATTAAATAGAATTCTAGATTTACTTATGACTACAGAATGTTTATGATAATCATTTAATGGGGGAGACTTGCGCTTTTTTTAATGCGTAGAGGAAAATGTGCTTAATTACGATGTGACTAATACAACACACATACAACAGTAATATTTTACTTATTTCATAACCATAAAGCTTGTACTGCGTATGCACATAAATGAGGGTATTTTTTCCGTTATGCGTTTGGTATGCAAAGCTCGCAGTTGATCACAGCGCTGGTATTAAATATTACGATGTATTATGTACGTAATCATACGGCTTATTAAACTCTAGAAAAATGAATGTTAGTGAGTGTTGTGGAAATATATAATTGTATTGTTATTTTTAACTTTGAACATGCTTTCACAGTAACTACTTCCATTGTACCTAATAAAATCTTGAATATACATTTTTTAACCTACCACTTTATTGAAATGAACTTGATGTGTAGGTATATATAGTTTAGATGATAATACACTACAATTTGACATTGTGGAGATAATTTGATGATGGAGTCAGATGTTCCTCTTCAAAGGCCACTAGTAAATTCCTCATGTTTGGACTGTTAAGATATGAATCATATCATTTGACGAGTTCAATATTTATATTAGTGTTTTGTGTATTTGAGCAAAAATCTCGAGATTCGTCAAAACAAATGGTTTTGACGAATCTTCCATCAGATAGAAGAATCAATCCCGGTCTGCTTTTTGATTATGTGTAGCTGTAGGTACCTACTCTATATTAACTTACAAATGTTTACGTGCGTTTTCCAGTCCTTCAATTAATAATCGCATATAAAAGTAGTCACAACTTTACTGGTAAATTCCGGAGGACAGGCATCATTCACCAGGTTGGTACTGTTTAGCAATATATTATTATGTTTGAATATACTCTAAATTAGCAATTTTATAACTTTAGTGCAGGAGAAAAGCATGTTTTAAGTTTGTAACTGGTTGTTTTTATCATTGATTAGGAGCCTGTTGGTGGTTAGTGGTTATAAAATAATATATTTACCTAATTCGTAATTTTCAAACAAAGTAGGTATATAAGTAGTACGTAATAATGTTAAAAATAAGCTTGTAAACGTCCTGCCATACTGACAATATAAATTAATCGTTTTAATCTTAGAAATGTGCATATGTGCGCGCGCACCTAATGTTTGAGTAATGCGGCATGATATATGACCCGCGATGAGACAAACGTCTACCACAATATCACGCGTTTTGGTTGCAGAAATTCAAAAAATCGTGTGGCCGCCGTGTTAGTATGCCGCGGTCGCATTAACACGACTTATTGTTTCGAAGCAGCCGTGTATTTTCTCAATTGAACAATAGCTTTCCCATGCAGCGCATACGTCCACACAATGGTTGGCATTTGGCAATTGTTTTAGTATAGTTCATAATATGCATGTTTACTAATGGCGTAAGTGATTCTGCCAGGATTGTAAAAACAGTGTATAAAAGATTAACTTAACTAAAAATAAAGAATCAAGTCATCATTTTTTGTAAGTAACAAACTGACGTTTTTATTCGATGACCATGATAGACATTACGTGGATGTCCTTTGTGTCAAAGGATAAAATTCATATCTGTAATTAGGCGTTAATCCAACCTAAATACAGCTGTCACAAAAGAATTCCTAGCCGTTAAGGCTTCATAAGATAGAACTGATGTTATGATTAAGGTGAAAATATATCATCAATGATCATTTTCATTACATTAAATTTAAGTACTAGATACTATTGAACTACAGCCAATATAATGTACCTACAACAATTTTGTATTTGACATGACTATGTTGTTAATACTAACGTACATTTTAGTCACAAAGAGGAGGGCTAACTTTGCTCGTAAATCTGCGAAATGTCAAATGCGAGAAATATCAGTACAATGTTAGAAGATAAAATGTAATACACTGGTATTGTGCCGGTTCTTATGAAATCGATTTAAAGTAATTATTATTTATAGAAATCCAGCATTTGTTAGTGAGTATTTGTCATTGCGTATCTAATGGAATGCAGTAATTTTATATGAACAACATCCCAATGTTAGTGGGAAGAAATTAGCAGTAGGTATATTTCTATGAATAATCATTCTCGCTTGAGTATATTAATATTTTTTTCGAAGTACCTATAAGTACAGTCATTGGTGAATTCTAGGATTGACATTTTAGAGGTAGCTTGACTTGTTGAAAGTAGATGTTCAAAGAAATTGATGGAGGGAGTTCCGATAAGAAGTATTTACATTATTATTTATTTTTTATCTTCTTATAGAGCGGGACTTCACGTAAGATATAACGGTGTACATTGTTAATAGCGTATGCAGAAAGTAGACAGGATAAAGAGGAATTTTCTTTTTTGTTTTCCTTGTGACATCACAGTATTGCATAAAGCGTGTTTGTAAGACCTTCTACGTCAGTTTTGGGCAGGCGTTGGCACCGCATAGCGTACGATTTACATACAATACTTTAATTAACATGTATATACCTAACTCATAGACCGCCACCACTTGTCACAAACACCGTATTATGTACCTAATAAGTACAAATATTTGCTTAGGTGTAGGGGTGGTTGGTTGAGTTCTCGCCCTGCGTGTTCCTTGAAGATTAAAACACCTTGTACAAATGTACCTTCCGTAGCATAACAATGGAGCACAGAAGCGTTTAACACTGTAATTATTAAATTGAAATTCATGGGACGATGATGCCTAAGGAATCGAAATACGATGGGTTGGCCAACTTTTGTAGGCCTGTCTCATATGTTACTATTATCGTACTATTCTTAATTGTTTGACATATTTAGCTTTCAGTATGACAAATTAACTTATAAGGCGCATCCGAGCTTTAATATCAGGGGTAAACGCAGTAACTGTGATGGTAAAGTTGGTTAGAAATATTAAGAGTAGGTACGAACAGATTAGTTTAATAGCGTTAAGATAATACAGGTCGTATTATCTTTGGGGTATCACTTAAATATAGCTTGAATGGAAGGAATAAGACCTGAACCCTACCTCTGTTTGCAGTATGAAGTTTGTCCTTAACATAGATTAGTGATATATATTTAAATATAGTAGCTGGCATGAATTCTACTTGGGTTTGCGTCAATGGTTTAATTGGTTAGCCGAAAATACGCAAACATAAATCCTTAGAATTCTCGAAAGTCATTTATAAAGTTTTTATTTTAAACACTTCAAAATGCGCTGTGAACAACCGGAGATCCGTTAGCTAGATCCGCGTACATTTCCTGCAATACCACATTAAACATAGCATTGTGATACAAAACACAGATGCAGTGTAAAATAGAAATGCTATGCAAATTTCCTCGTATTTCATATTGAATATTAATATTACTTATATGTAATTTATAAGTTGTTTTATATTTAATAAGTATTTTATTGATAGGACGAATGTAGCAGTGTAACTCAGTAACTTGTCCTTGTAGTTCCGGGATTAGAATAGGGCTACGGTATCCCTTGCCTGTTGTAAGAGGCGACTAAAAGGGGCTTCTGGAGTTGCGGGCGGCTAGAGTGGGAGTTCGAACCATTCGCTCAGGCGATCTCGGGAAGGGTGGGTCAAGCCGATCGTTTGGGACGACCCCGATGGGACAACGCGCTCAGAAGACTTCAGTTGCGTTCCTTTGGAGATTCCGGAGTCCTCTTTGTAGCGCCAGAGACGGTCACTGGAGAGTTTTGGTGCAGCACAATTCCCACATTACCCCGCGTTGCTCACACGGCATTCTAATTTAAAAGCGTAGAATCCAGTATAGTCAGCACGGATAGAGTTTAAAAAGTTAGATACCCTACAAGGGTTGCAAAGGATACACATAAGTTTAATACAACGCGAAATAGAATCATTTGCTTATAACTTAGTCAAGAGTGAAATTTAACACTAAACGTATTTTTATTATTACAACAAAGTACAAGTATGTACTCTATGATTGTAACAAACACCCTATATATCACCTTAAATTTTATAGGTTCCGACAAAATGCAAAATCAGCAATAAATCGTAAATATTATGTGACAATTCTATTTTTACAAGTTCTCTGGCACCATTGTATCGATTCACATTTAACTAATAGATGGCTGAGATGCACGCGCGTTAAATAAGTAGTACTCTATCAAGGATAGGAAGCTACTATAGGTTAGCTTGTAGGTATTTATAAAGCACTCAAACGAACTAACGTCGTGTACCTAATTCATAATTAAAACTTTGTTTCAATGCATACAATAATATGTAGAATAGCACTGAGATGTTGATTGAAAGAAATTTTATAAAAAAACGTGTAATATAAAATATTTTAAGATAGATATACTTATAAAAGAGATGTATAAAAATCTTTCTTTCATTTGTTATAGTAATAAAATTATTCCTATACCTAAAAAGAGAAAGTTTTTTTTATTTTCTTTTTTAAATGCTAAAAACTTTTAAAATATATCGCTCTTAAGAACGGTAGGGATGTATCTAACATTCCGATAAACAATATAAAAATGCAATGCAACTAATAACTTTAAGTTACGTAACTTAAAAGCACATGCAAAGCATAACAATATCTAAAAATATACTCAAGTTACAAATATTCATATTTAATTGTACGTATCAAAAGCTTCGACAATTACATTAGCAATTAAAACCAATTACTATGAATTGAAGGAAAATATCGATTTCCGCCCGCCTTTGAAGTGAAGTGTTTGCGTGAACTTGTAATGTTAATGTTGTTGATATTATTTATTATCTCATTCACATTAAATGGATGGAACATAATATTAACATATACGTTGAGAACACTAAAAATTGTAGTTTATGAGCTTACGTGATTATTATCTATGTCTTATGTGCTTACTAAATTCTGAGCCCTAAATACTGATCTCGTGTAATACGAGTAGGTACAATGTACACACAGAGAGTTAAGTACATAGCCACCCAGACTAATTAGCCTAATTTAAAATATAGTGCCAATGTGACTACATAGGCTTGACTTATTTATTGTTCACAAGCTGTTCAGCAGGATTATAAAAATTTTGCTTTAATATAATTTTTAATATAATTATATTATGTGAAAATGTGAGTCCCGTCATATACAAGATCACAAGCGCAATTGCTTACTTAGAATCCTCGAGAAGATATTAGTATCGTATCACATAGCGGTGCTACGAAGCTATATTACACTACCCCACTTAATAGCACTACAATAAAATACAACGTGAAAATTAAACGTGAACAAATGTGTACGTGAAGAACGAAAGATCGAATCGGAAAGCCTCTATATCGGGTAATCGCTATACCACGGGAGTCTTGGCTTATAAATGATACTTTTTTGAGTCAGTTCAATACTATTAAATCAGTGAAATTCAAACCCTAAATTTTAAAAATTTAATAATAACGTATTTTAAGACAGACGGACGATTTTTGGTTTCTTCTTGTATATAAATATGTACAGATATAGATAACGGCACACCAGGGCGGTTCTCCCTGAACTTACAATCTCTTCCTCGAACCGAGATGACTCTAAACGTCCTTATTACTTCCACATAAATGTATCGATTCATACCGTGTTATTATATTATTATGAGTATTTTTATTTCATTGATGAGTATCGATGTAATATGATTATTTTTATTCAAACTATTTTTTTACTGAAACGAACTGCGGTATGAACACGGAACAGAAAATTAATGTAGCATTTCTTGAGCTTTTTTTGAATCATATCATTTATATAATATTAATATTAATACGTAAAGCAAAAACTTGTGACGCATTTTTAAGTAATATGCCGCGGACGGATTAGTATGAAATTTTGCGCGGTTATAGCGGAAGTAGAGGAGTGCAGAATGTCCATTTTTTTTCATATAATGCATATGTCATACATAAAATCAACTAAAAACCCATTGCACATACTACCGTGCATTTTAATAAACGAAATAGAACGTTCAATGTCTTACTATGAAAACACGTAACGTCAGAAATGTCTGTGTTTTTGTCAAAATACCCAATTTTGTGTTTTTAAATGCGGCTTAGCTAAATAAACCTCTTTCTATATTTAACGGGTGCATTCAAAAGTACTTGAAAATTATTACATTTTATTTAATTTTGAGAAATATTCCTACTACTTTGGACAATATGAAGTTAGGTTTTTAATTTAAATTACGGTTGAATTTCGACCGATGCGAGGGGTGACTAGTTAATATAAATATACAATTCACTGCGTTTAGTACGTCAATAAATTAACATATTTTATATCTATTTTATTACTTTCCTGAAAACTAAAACCGAGTGGAATCGATGATATTATTACAGAATTCTTGCTTTTAATATGTGCAAAAGTCGGTAACCGTTTATGTGATACATTTCGTAAAGTGTTCGTCATTGAAGATTTTTAATATACATTTTCAGTGCATTAGCAAATTACTAATATTTCGAAATGATTCAACCAATTCGCCCAGCTCTATAGGATTTACAGCGAAATTTTTAAGCAGTAATTTAACTTTGTCCTCAAGCTTTTTGAGCTTCCAGAATAAAAATCGAATCTTATCATACATGTTTAATAATATTTTGGTAAAGGGAGATCTCCCGCCAGGCTAGGTGATCATGCCTGGGGAGCGGCCGTGCTCCGACAGTTGATGTTCGGAACTTGTATATATGCAGGATTCTGAGAATGCGTCGATAGCGTGTTTCAGAATACTAGTAGCGCCATCTCTTGATGAGTAGCGGGAGGTCGCCACATCACCCCCTGCTCAGACCGGAGGTCGATACGTTCCGCGAGTCTTCGCTGCAAGTACCGTTGGATCGCCCTCTATCTGCGGTGAGTCGAGATGGGAGGGCGAAGTCAGGTCTTGGGATGCCCTCTATCCAAGGTGAGTCGGGATGTGAGGGTGAAGCGAAGCGTGGAGGCGAGCAATGGCTGCTCAAGCCGTCCGAGATGTCGCGAAGAGCAGCTGGACCAGGCACAGGAAGCGTTTCCGAATGTGCTGCGATGCACCTGATGAGCTGCTAATCTGATGTTGAGATGCTGCGGTCCATCCAGGGTGTGACGTCGCCACCATCGTGAAGGGACGTGTCCTTGTCTGGGGTCACCACTTTGGCAAAGGGAGATCTCCCGCCAAGCTAGGTGATCATGCCTGCGGCCGTGCTCCGACAGTTGATGTTCGGAACTTGTATATATGCAGGATTCTGAGAATGCGTCGATAGCGTGTTTCAGAATACTAGTAGCGCCATCTCTTGATGAGTAGCGGGAGGTCGCCACAATATTATATAAAGTCTTAGTATATTAAACGATCGGTATTTTGATATTTAAACATATTTTTGAAAATTACGTAGCCTATGGTACTTATGACAAGAATATTAGTATAGTACCTAGTAAAAAAATAAATAACTAATGTATCCTCAGTCTTAATGGCTGCGAGCTGATTAGTCTCGTTAGATTAGTATGACAAGAAATTTGTGATCACATGACATTCAGTTTATGAACATAATGGAATATTTATATTTTTTTATAAGATTGTAATAGCAAACGAGCTTGCATTTTATCTGATGAAAACTGTCACTGACTTCCGTTCATGAATAGTTATTAGCAAGATTATATAGATGAGGCGCTTTATTTGTAGTCAATCACAGATTCGTAGCTACTTCACTACATAGTATAAAACAAAGTCGCTTCTCCCTGTCTGTCCCTATGTATGCCTAGATCTATAAAACTACGCTACGGATTTTGATGCAGTTTTTAATAGATAGAGGGATTCAAGACGGAGGTTTTTATGTATAATACATGTATAATATAGTAGATAACACTAGATAACACTGAAAATTTTAGATTTTTGACTTATATGCGGAACGAAGTTCGCCGGGTCAACAAATTTTAGATATAAGATGGGCGCCATACCTTAAAGATTACAGCCACCTCATCAACCACACTCTGCTACCGAAGTACAAGAACTAGGAATAGGTTTCGTTGTGGTATCTCCCACTCTACCACCTTGTAAATGATTTAAACTATTATTTTTACCCTAATGTCCCTAATAAATTTAAATCAAAATTTATAATGGAAATGTGGAAATGTAGCGTTCGTAGGTTTCAAATGATAAACTGGGCTAAAAAAATGCTAATTCTTCTTTTAGTTTACTACTTTTGACTGTTTTAACCCATTTTCTGAAAAAAAAAACAGTACATACATAACTATTACGTATCCCGAGCTCGGTCAGTTAACCAGCACTGATTATAATTGTAAATTAAAATATTATCTGTTAGGGCAGAGCCATCATTGCGGTAAGTAATATCTTGAAGGTTGAGGCTACCAAGATGTGCGCATGTGACCAAATATTAATGGACGGAATGTTTTTCTACACGTTGACGAACGTTTCAATATGTGCCTTATGATTCATACACACACATTAAGTTTAAATTTATGATAACTGGATTCATTATTTCCGTACAACTATTGAATTAAGTTACTAACATATGATATGTAACTTAATAATTTAATAGTTGTCTTGTAATAATTAAATAATACACGACATTATTAAATCCTAAAATTGAGATTTTTATGTAACTCAAAATAATACAGAATAAGTGTGTAATAATAATAATAATACACCTAAGTGTTTAATAGAGAATCTATATCAAATATATAAAATTCTCGTGTCACAGTTTTTGTTGCCATAATCCTCCGAAACGGCTTGACCGATTTTGATGAAATTTTATGTGCATATCCGGTATCTATGAGAATCGGCCAACATCTATTTTTCATACACCTTAAGGGTTGTCCACCCTTATTTTTTTTATATGGCAAAACAAGGTTTGTCGGGTCAGCTAGTATATATATATAAGATTCTCGTGTCACTACGTTTGTTCCCGTACCCCTCCAAAACGGGTTGACCGATTCTCACAAAATTTTGTGAGCATATTGAGTACGTCTGAATCGGCCAACATCTGTTTTTCATACCCCTTAGTGATAAGGGTTTTCCACCCTTAACATTTTTTTAAATTTTTACATGGAAAAATAACGGTTGCCGGGTCAGCTAGTAATCATATAAATGTTTAGCACTTCTGACTTAATAGCGTATAGGCATGACATTATGAGAATACATCATAACATTGACTTAATGTAATATTACGAAGAACCAATTATATCATAGCATGATTTCATTCTTGGCTTATACATAATGAATATTCATTTTTTAAGCTTGACAGGAATCCACACTGAATAAGTCATAAATAACACCATTTTTATTACATAATCGATATTCATTCTAAGAATGTCATTACGACCTGTATCGTAAAATAATGTAATGCAATTAAGATATGATACCATTTATTTATTTCATGATAGCAAATAGCCCTTTATATCTAGATAAATATATTTTATGCCTAATTGGATGTGTGATAATACACATTATAATTAAATTTATAGTATACAAATACTATTTAATGGTAATTGAAAAATGAACACATTAACATAGTGAATACAAGAGAGAGACTTAACTGCATTCATTTTTACCTACTACCTACTACCTACTACAACTACTTACGTAGTATTAAGAGATTTCTAGTTTGTTTTATAATTATTAAGTTAGATAGACAGGGATACAAAGTATAAATTAATAACATAAAATACATACAAAATACACATGAAACAGATACATGAAAAAGCTATACAGTTTACTAGCTGTAGGTTTTGTTATTAGAGCAGTTATAGCCTAATGGTTGAAACTTAATTGCCCTCTCGATCGGGAGGTCCGAGGTTCAAACCCAGGCACGCACCAATGATTTATGTGCGTATTAGAAATTAATTATCACTGCTTTTCGGTGAAGGAAAACATCGTGAGGAAACCTACACACCCGAGAGTTCTTAAAAAAAAAAAGTTCTCGGAGGTGTGTGAAGTCCACCAATTCGCACTTGGCCAGCGCGGTGGACTATGGCCTAAACTCTCTCATTCTGGGAGAAGACCCGTGCCCAGCAGTGGGACAATAATGGGTTGATGCGGGGGTTTTGTTATTTAAAGTCGTATTACTTACTTTTTGACGATTTAATTTAATGGGGTGTTTTAGAGTTCCATGCCCAAAAGATAAAAACAAAGGCCTATTAATTACTAAGATTCCGCTGTCACGAAGATCTGTCTCATGAATGTGCTGAATTTTTTTCAGATAATGTATTTCTTTTTCCGATATAACAATAAATATTAACATCAAAATAAAATCAAAATTTAAGGAAGGCTCAATTATAACAAACATAGTTTTTTTTGCTGGATCAAAACAGTCAGCCTCTTGCCAAATTGCCTAAAAAAGCTACAAGAAATATGTTTTATTTTGCCTTTTTTGTGGATGAGGTACGGAACCCTTCGTGCGTGAGTACGATTCGCACTTGACCGGTTTTTATGATTAAAGATTACAACGGTAACCAATTTCTTACTTTAAATCAGTATTTTGTTGACTAAAATACTGAGCATGTATAAAATTTTAGTACCTAAAATAAGACCAATCTTATACGATCTAAAGCTTTAGTCCTTTAAAGACCTATTTATCGTTCCATGTCTGATTGTAAATGGTCTTTGATACCCATGAACATCTGATTGACTCCAAACAGGATTGGAGTCTTATCAGATGTCCACCACGCATGTGTTGTTACTCTTAAGATATAGTTAAAAACGTTTTGTTAGAATAGGGCTTCGCTTAGTATGCTATTATATTTTAGTCGCAAAAGTTATATCACCTTCCGCCGAAACTTACACCTAAAAGCCACATTAGACAGCCAGCAAGGTCGGTGGGGATGTGTTCCTCTGTTTAACATAATTATGTCATAGGGTATGAGGCAATTGCATCCTAAAGAACATAATATTTATTATAATAATATCATTTTACCATATGCTACGGCGTAGGCCTACGACATCATGTAACAATATTTATGGTATATACTTAATATATGGTCTCACAATTGCGTGAAGAAATCTTAGGATTCTTAAAGAAATTAATTTTTGTAATACGAGACACTTCCTCAACATTTGTAGATTATGTATCGCTGGAGCTTTAAGTTATTATTTGTATCTACGTTTGTATTAAGCACGTGCATTGAAATTAACGTAATTTTAAAAATGATTATCTTTTTTTTAAAGTTTTACATTTTAGTACTAGGGGTCATGTGTGGCTGGTCGGCGTAGCGCGTCGTTGCCGGTCCCCCCATGCGCACGCGCATCCCCGCTCCGTCTGCTATAAAAGCCTTCGTCCAAATCTGCCGCGCGCTATTACGACAGTGCCTCTGTGAATTTTCCCGCCGTCATATTTATTTTAAACATCTTCAGATAAGGTAAGTGAACTTGAATTATAGGAACTAAGGGATGGTCCGGGATAACGATAGATAAGTAGCAGTTACAAATAAAAAGTTATATTTCAATAAAATATTAATTACGTATTGGCTTAAGAGCTTTTCTCAGAATAAATTTGTTATGCATTTAACAACATAAGTAATAATTTTTTTCTATAAGATATTTAAATTAACTTAAAATTAAGCGGAAATTTTCGAAACAATCGCACATAACATTAAAGAATGATTAAGATAAAAAACTAAATCACCCCCAATTTGTTAACTCCGCAAGTGACGTTGCGTCAAGTGCTTTTATCGTCTGTACAGATAACCTGAGAAACATTGTTACTGTTGTCATATTCGTCTGGCCGCATGTCCTTACAGTTTGTATAGTTTGAACGTGGCAGAGATTACAACGGTCCCGTATGTGTGTCAAGCCGCAGTTGCGACACGCGCCGTTAACGCTCGGATTATGACGGAGCCCTTTCCTATCCCCGTGATGCTTCATTAATATCGTTAAATTATTATTCATCATTCAACTTAAAAAAATAATATTTCAAATGTTTTATAAAAAAAAAATACACACTGGGTACACACGACAACTAAGCGGTTACTTAGCATTATACATGGATGATCGAAGCTTCATCATAAATTTAATTTTTATTGTTATGAAATCGTGAAAATTTCATTGTTTATAATAAAAAAAACATCATTTTTAATACATAATATAATTACCTATGCTCAATATCATAAGTGTATAGACACTATAGAGTTTTGACAATCAATTTATTTATGACTACACTTTTTCTTGGATCACAGTCGGCGAATCAGAAAATCAAATTTAGAAAAGGTTAGAACGATCAAATACACAAACAAAACATCTAAACAAATATATATACTTTTTTAATTTTGTTATGTTATAACTCTGTTTAATAAGGCCGATGAAATGAAAATTTAATTTTAATAAGTATAAACGTTTTAATTTAAAAATAATAATTACTTATCTATGTTTATGTCAAAAATAATCACGGTCAGAATAACAAAAACATATTTGACAAATATTTCCAATGTTACACAATATAAAACTTGTATCCGATCGCTGCATAAGAAAGTAGTCAAATAGGCTGAATTAATGTATGACTCTGACCTTCGATCTATGGACACATGTCATTTTTTTAAAAAGAAATTTCGCAAGGCATTCTTGACCTCTGTTGTCCAATTTAAACTGGTCTATACAATGATAAAATCTATGCTAGTACGCTTTTAGCAACATATTCTAGAATGTAAAAATAATAATTCAATGTTTATTTTTATATTATAATATTCATATGCAAATGTATAGTGTGAGTAGATAATTATTTCGCAAATCACTTTATCGATGCTATTAAACATTTAGAAGCATTTTCGATGTTGATTAATATAGCTCGCGTTGACACCTGCGTTTAACGTTTTGGGAATTTGAAAACATTAATGTATCCACCTATTATTAAAAAATGTTGTAACTCGTAATCTTTACCAGTTTTTAATCATTCTATAAATAAAGTCCACAAAATAAAAATATATAAAAAGTAAATACCTACTGTACATTACCGGCAGAAAATAATTATTTATATTTGAGATCACGAGAAGCACACACAGATTATAGAAAATATATATTCTTTGTAATTCTTTGTTACCACAAGCATATTTAATTATTTATATATGAAATTACTTAAGTCATAAATTACAATAAATTTAAATTTCTGTAAATAAATGAATATTGAAATGCTTTTCATTATAACTAAACCATTTATAATTCTATTAATTAAAACACTTTACAATCTATATTACGAGATTAATTTGCCTGTGAAAGCGTAAAGACGAGTACATACGCGCATATTTAGGGCTTTACCTACCAGGGATTGAACTTGGTCCTAAATATTGAACACGTTATAAGACTGTCTATACCATGCGATGGCATAACTTTGGTATTATAAACATAATGTAACATCGAATCGATCTGGGTCTAAAAGTAAGAAACTCGTTTCCTCATATGGAGCACTACCTACGCTGGCATTTTCTTAACTTGTTTTAAAGGCTAATTATTTCACATCCGCGATCGCAATACTTTGTTGATCTTTGACAGCTAACGAGGAAGATAGGACGATGTGAAAATAATTGCTTTAATTTGTTATAATGCTACGACTATTCGTTTTTTTTTTATTATACTGATTACCAGGACATAGTACGAGTACATACTATGTTCTTCACACTTCATATTTGTTTGTGCATAAACATTGTATTAGGCTTATTAATATACATAAGATATGAATTCGCAGAAGAAGGCCTTTCTACTGAATCATTCTTTCACTTTCTAAATCATTACCCTTAAATTTAATAAACCTTAGTCTCATTTACATCAGCGTTATACGATACGATTAATAAATCATTTTGTCAAAACCAAACACTTAAAAGTTCTAACTTTTTTAATTTAGATGTAGTATACCAATATGCACATAACAAGTTCAGAAAACTTTAGCCCCATTTTTATTATTCATATACCGTAATACTGTATTCTAATCCTCTAATTCTATAATACTTTATAAGATAGTTCGTAAGAAAAAAACCGTTGTTTGTGCCATACTTTGATTTTGAGCTGTCATTTTTTATCATATCACTGGAAAAGTATCAAATTTTAGGTACTTTTTGACAAATAATCAGTTTAAATACGTACATACAAACAAACATAGACGTAAATATAATATATGCGATTATACACCACGACATATCGTGGTAACATTTTGTAAATATAATTGCACATGAATACATACTTGCTATTAGTTTCTCAGTATATTCAAATGACAATTATCTTGGACGTGAATAGGTTCTATTGTAATACCCACGAGCAATACTTGCAACAGCCTCACGGATCAAACATCTTGGAACATCCATTGAATGACAGCGCTAATGAACTTATAATAGTATTGCATTATTTTATCATGTTAAAATGACGTCATGTTACGCTATTCTTAATTAAGTAATGTAATGGTATCTAATTTTCTTTTAATTTTTTATAATGTTTTATTCGTAATTTCACTGGTGCAGTAATTTAAAAAAATAGTTGGTTCTCATGATATCTCTTACAATTAAAATAATTTTAATTCTTAAAACCAGATCTGTTAAAAGCGGACTATACATATTTTGCACTTATGTATTTAATGTTTTACCTTCATTTAAACTACGCTTATTAGTATCATTTACAAGCATTTTATTCATTGATTCTAAATACAATGAATTTTACGAGCAATAAACCTATATGAGATCGAGAAATAGTCAACCAATATAAATTACTATTAATTATTTCTTTCAATCGCGACATCCTTACATTTCCCATGATTTATGGTCTCGTTCCACGTAGCTCACGATTGTTATATGTGAACATACTTGATTTTAGGAATCCTAACTAAATTTTAGCCAACAAAAAGACGTTCCCACGACTGTGAGCGAGACAATGCGAGAGTACAGCGTCACATGATTACGCGCAGTCACTTCACTGTGACGTGCGAAGGACGAGTTGGGCAACGGAACTTAGAGAATTAGTTCAGCTGTAGTGTCTTATTGTGAGGGCTTAGGATTTTTAAGTCTGACTTTTCTTTTAGTTTGAACTAACAAACTTGCAATCCTGATGGGGAGGGACTACCGCTAAAGGCAGCAATCAAACCAAAATAGGATATGAATCTTTTCTGAGGTAACTAATGCAATCCTTGAAGACTAAGTTAGACGCGTGTACTCGTGTCTTCACTGATTACCTTTACACCCTTTATGTCGGATACGCGTTAAACTATGAGATATCAACGCTAACCATTGGTGTTAGAAGATGGAGATGATGTTATAATGCTACATTTATAAAGAATTCTAACACCTTTATATCATGATCCTTTTATATCATGATCGTATATGTAAATGGACAGTGTTTAGATTTGCCTTAAATAATAATGTTCATAATTGTAATATTGCGAAAAGTAGAACTAATGTAAGCCTTACAATATTAAAAGTATGATTAGGACTTTAATATTACCCGCAGCGTTGTACTTCTGTACTGTCTTTTGTTACTGTAATAAATTCCTAGATAAACGAACTTAGGCTATTGCTGAAATACAAAAGTACAAGTAACAATTGCAATAGATACACAAAGATGCCTTATCTGCTATTACGTACATAATAGTAAAATATTTCATAACCTTATCTTAGATATGGCCACTCCTATTGTATTTTTTTAACCTAAATGAAAATGATTCTTTAGAAGATGAAAAAAATTACATAGTACTTAATAACTGCTGTTGCAAATAATAACTACATATATATGTCAGCGTGCATCAAAGTAGTAATCTAGCACTCAAACTATATTATCAACTAGCTGAAACCCGCAGCTTCGCCCGCGTTTTAAAAATACATGACATATACCTTTTTTTTTGTTCTCGAGGGGGAAACCTTCAAAAGGCACCCGACGCCGCGTGAGCGTTGCAGTGTCATGTAGGATTTTTACCGCACTAAGACCCCCCCGGTGGCCGTCCTCGGCGCTAAAAAGAGGACTCCGGGATCTCAAAACTTCAACCGGAATCCTCCGAATGCGTTGTCCTATCGGGCTCCTCCCAGATGGGCGGCTGGGCCCATCGCTCCGTCTAGTCTTTACGACGGTATGCGACCACACATACCGCCGTCCTTCCCGGGATTGCCTGACCGAACGGTTCGAGCTCCCACTCTAGCCGTCTGCAACCCCGGAAGCCCCTTTTAGTCGTCTTTTACGACAGGCAGGGGATACCGTAGCCCTATTCTAATCCCGGAACTACAGGGACACATGACATATACCTACGTATCCAATTTTATGCCTACAATTTTTTTAACTAAACAACATTTTTTCGGTAGGACTGATAGCAACTTAGCAACTTCGAAGCGGACTGGCGCACGAAGGGTTCCGTACCATTATTTATAAACAAAACGGCAAAAAACCCCATTTGTTTGATTGAAAATTCCTTGAATATTTCAAGCTCTACCTGTTGTTTCTTATTAATATTGATTAAATAGATAACATTTGTCACATAAAAGTCCCCCCCATATATATTTATCAATACCAGTAGGTACTTGTACACATTGTACAGCATACTGTTACAATTATTAACAGCTCTTATTAATAATCCATGCAAGTCGATGACTTAAGTTATCTTCGTTTCAATTCTACATAGATAGGTACATGTGCCAAAATATCTTATATGATGCTCCATCGCAATCTCACATAGTTCTTAGGTTATGAATGATGACAATAGTATCAAACTGCAAGTAAACTCCATTCTGACCGGACAACTGAGGAAGAAAGAAGATTCTTCCTCAGTTGGCCGAAAAATCGATGTACATACATAAAAGAAACATACTTTTCGAAGTCAGTTGAGTATATCATTACGTTAAGAAAAAAATATAATATTAGCTGCATATAATTAATAGTGATACGTTACAAAGTCCCTATTTTAAACAAATTGTACCAATTGAATCCAACGTAATCGGATTTGAACTCAAAATAATTCGCTCACTTTTATATACCTACAAACTTCAGGAATTAGCCCTTGGCGTAACTCAGGATACATCCAGCGACATCTGTTATCCTTTATTAAAACAATACACAAAGTAAATCTTTCTAAACACGCTTGAAAGTTGAGAACGCTCGGCCGCGGCAGCATCGTGATGTGTCTGCCTGTGTAGGTGTATCTATAGTTATAATCGTGAATATTGTTTACTTCATGTATAAGTAGTTACCCACCTCGGTATTAGTCGAGGTAAGTAACTACTACGAAAATAAGTCGAATTAATTATATTTCCTTTGTTTTTTGTAGGTATAAATTTGTTTGTACGAAGTAGATTCATTACAAAAAGGTAGGTTGTGAATTAAAAAACGGAATATCCATTTCCATATTAATTTAGTAAAAAGTAGAATTCTCATATTCAAAAGACATTTAAATTACATTTATTTGTATGGATGAAAGCACCTAAAGGCCAACTTCTGTAGAATATGCAGTAGGTATCCTCGAATCAAGAGCAGTGAAACTTGAAACTTGCCCTCTTAATCGGGAGGTCCGAGGTTCAAACCCAGGCACGCACCACTGTTTTATGTGAGCAGTAGAAATTAATTATCACTGCTTTTCGGTGAAGGAAAACATTGTGAGGAAACCCACACTCCCGAGAATTCGTTAAAAAAAAGTTCTGGGAGGTATGTGAAGTCCACCAATTCGCACTTGGCCAGGGCGGTGGACTATGGCCTAAAATTTTCTAATTCCGAGAGAAGACCCGTGCAGGGCAGTGAGACACTAATGGGATAACGATGTATCCTCGAATCATAGGGAGGTAATGGTAAATTTTTACATCATTTGTTTCTGCTTACAAACCTCCTTAAATATTTGTAAGTAAAAAAAATCTAACTTTTACGGTTAAGGCAGGCAATACCCCTAAATCATGAAGGTTGAGGGGTTGAGGGTCAAATTTTTCACCACAATGAAGTTATCATTTGTGTTAGCTCAAAAACGTTATAACAAATTGGAAAGCAGAAAATGAGGAGCTCTTGCGGTTTAGGCAGGCAGTGCCCCTGCATCATGAAGGTTGAGGAGTTGAAGGTCAAATTTTTTACCATTTGTTTTTGCTCAAAAACGTTATGCCATATTTGAAAGCAGAAAATAAGTAGCTCTTGTGGCTTAGGCGGGCAGTACCCCTGCATCATGAGGGTTGAGGAGTTGAAGGTCAATTTTTTATCATATTATGTTATTCTAGATACTCAAGGTTCACTCCAAGTTACATGTAAACCATATCGACTGAACCTAAGTTATCATTTAATCTGCATAAAGTGGAGGTATTTTTTTGAAGGTTTTTATGTTTTTCCGAAGTACCCTAATTATTTTTCTAAAATAAAAGTAGCCTAAGTTACGCGCTGTAAAATTAGCTATCTAATAGTGAAAATCCCGATAAAATCGGTCCAGCGGTTTCGGAGATTACCCCAAACAAACAGACAGACAGACAGACAGACAGACAGACAGACAGACAGACAAAAATTTTACTGATTGTTGTTTTGTTATCAGTATCATGTATACTTTCGTATGCAATTGATACAAAACTGTTATTTTGATATTACAAACAGACACTTCAATTTTATTTATAAGTATAGATTAAGTCAAAATAATAATGATACTATTGCATACCGCCGACATTAAATTATTTGTACTACATAATAGACACCGTATCGCTATATTTCTGTTTTTTGAAAAATGTTAGTTATATGTAAGTATTCGATGACTTTTCTATTGCAAGTTATTTCGAAATATAAAGCATGCGGGTGCCTGCGGCTACCTGACAGTTGATGTCTACGATAGGACCTTAGAGTAATTATAAACTATAGACCGAGTTTCTTCGGGTACGAACAGTTGGCATAGGTCAGAACAACTTTAGGCGTGATAACAGTTGTAAATCAATATTATATGATGTGAATTGAATAATAAAACGCAGCTAGTTGAATTAACTGTAGCGCACACCCTAACCTTTCATCTACACTTCTATAAACACAAGTGTATCATACGTAAGTAGCTTAAAACGTAGCATTGAATTTGGGACTCCAACAAAAATTAATAAGTAAAATTAAGAATAGCACATCTGCCTACGTTTCGTACCAAGGTGTTACCAGCATGGACGCACTCTACGCTAATTATTACTCTAAGGTTGGGACAAATGGCGGTCATTGCGCAACGGTTCAAGGCTACACATAGATGCTAGCGAAACGTGATTCTTTCAACGTAATAGTATAGCTTTTGTTGTTTAATTGCTGGATGTCAAGGGTCAATTTGCAACTTAAGTTCAGAGACGTGATAAGACAACAGTATGTGATTTGACTTGATTTTTTGAGATAAAAACAATTAATCTTCTTTTTATTATCTAAGATAATAAGAAATAAATATATTGATTGAGTATTTGGCAAATATATAACTTTAAATTCTGGTAAATCTTCTTTAATGACCTCACATACGTACATTTACATCGTTGTAAAGTCTTTCAGTGGAAAAACAACCAGAACTATCACAGTATTGAATTTGATCTACAATTACTAGTTATAAAGTTACATTTATAAATAATGCACCGGATAAAATAAAATAATACAGTAAAAAATATTTTTATCGATTCATTTCTTAACTTCAAAAATGGCACGCGCGTTGATGTCTTTTCTATGTAACAGAATTTTTTGAAGTTACGGTATTAAATAACTTGACATATTAATGCAGTTATACTTAAATATTTTGTTCGTGTACATTATTGTATCTTAATAAAAAGGCAACGTTTCACGTCGTTCGCTTACTTTAATATCTGATACTATTTTAAACTTTAGATAACTTCATTGTGGTGAAAAGCTGTCGAATTTTTTTTGTTTGTTACAGTTCAATGTCCACTTAGGTCTAGTATTAATTATATAAAATAATCTTAATTCAATATACCATAAATACGAAAGAGGTACATAAATGAATGCAACCCGTACTAAAATTGATTATAAGTGATTTAACATTTGCATAATTCTAATTTATTTAAATTAAACTTTACAATTAATAGCTAACAGATTAAATTAAAACATAATCAGGTATTCAAGTTATAAAACATTTAGGCGTAACAGTGTGAATGTTGCTGCGCGTAAAATTGTTATAATATGCATATAATATATGTATGTACCTATCTTTAATATACAATTAGATTTCATCTTTGTTAACTTTACGAATTAAGACCTTGTCTTTAGACTTCCCTTTCAGTTGGAAATGGAAATTCCCTTTTTCTGTATAGAGTTAGTCTATGGATGGCCTGTTTTTTGAATCTCTATGCATTTACTCCCCAACTAGGAAAAAAGAACGCGATATTAATGTAACTCAATAAGTTTAACTTTAGAAATAAATTCCAGTACGATACGACCGAGGAGGTACCACCAACATACTAATCGACATGAAATAGTACGTGAATTTCGTTGGAATTGTTTAAATGCCGGCTAATTTAATGACAAGCAGTTGTACTAATTAGTTATGCTATGCATCTATGTATGTCAGTTGTTACCAATTACTATCAAGTCGAATGTGTGCTCGTTTACTATTAGTCGAGTCGTCAACCCATTACTGTCCCACTGCTGGGCACGGGTCTTCTCTTGGAATGAGAGAGTTTTAGGCCATAGTCCACCGCGCTGGCCAAGTGCGAATTGGTAGACTTACTATTAGTAAAATTGTGTATTTTGTAAAAAAACACAGAATACTATCTATCTATCTATCTTTATCGATCACATTGTTTCTAAAAAATACAACTGCCAGCACTTGTATCCTTACGTATTGTATTAAATATTATGGGAATAACGATAATTTTATTTTTAAATAAAATTGTACAAAAATGTTTTATGACTAGTGCTCAGATATTCATTATTTATTTAATTTGATAAGCAATTCTAATGGATACTTAAATCATCCATTAGTCTTGGTATCGACCATGAATTTAAGTAGATGGGTATCTAATTATGCACACATTACAGCAAAGACTTAAAAGTACCGCAATTCTAATGAGGAAATTTTAGAGTTTGTTTTGAAATTTTCTAAGCACTTCCAAATAGAATGGTTAAGTTTAACCGCGAAGTTAATCGGTAATTACTAGTTTTAAAGCTTATCTGAAATTATTGTTTGTGCTTTATTGTACAGAGAACAAACTTGAGTAAAGACTTTAAGAATTTACAATGTTATGTCTATCTTGATTTTTATTTTTTGTTAAATTATAAGTTACATTGAGATTTCATACTTATTCTTTGTGCATATTAATATAAATTATATAGTAATGCATATTTTATTTCATTTGCTACATATCAGGGTTAGAAACTAAAGTATCCTTTCATTTTAGAAATTGTATAAATATCTACTGTATTTGGGCGTGCGGAAGCTCGTTTATTACATAATAATGGGGACAGTTTAGATGTTGAGCTATGAGTGTCATTTATATGCAATGGTGACAAAATGAAAGATTCATTGGGATCCATTTTCAATTCCATTTGCGTTCCGTCCATGCCTACGCTTTATTTGTTTACGTGTTGACTTTAAATATACATATCTATGTGTTTATATTTAAGTGTTTTTTAATATAACGTTAAGACACCAGTGTAGTTTATATGCAGAACACACAAGTAAACACATGCTCATTTGGCTCATTTGGTTTTAAGAGCGGAAGTAAGTTCAAAACTAGAAGGTTGAACAGATTAAATATAAACTAAGAAGTATGTACCTACTTTAAATAGAATTCACGAATGTACCTACAGTAAAGACATACATTACATAACTAAAACACGTGCGAATTTCACGAAATTCAGACCGACGTAACTATGTTTACGAGATCGTTGCGCGGAATTCTGTATTTGCAATATAAAAAAGCTTTATGAGGCTTAATACGTAAGAGTACGTAATTTAGACATGCTATACCGAATCAAAAGCAATATTACAGAATAAGTATAGTAAAATCAACTCAGCGAGCTGACAAATAGTAGAAGGAACGAAGCAGTTTTTAACTTAAACACAATAATACGACATAATATAACAAAATATATCGTGGCCGCAGTCATTAGTTCATCATGATATTCGTGCCCTTTTTCTCAATAAAGTCACGAAATTGCTATATTGCCGCCTTCGAACCAGCGGGGAAGCTTTACAATCTAAACAAATATGATAATAACACCTAAAACCGGCTATAAACATTTATTGCATTTAGTATAAGTATGAAAATAAATGTTTATTACAGATGAACAAGCTCCGATCAAAGACGGCTGAGTATACCGCTGAGTCAAAAATATTACGTGTAGATTTGGAAATAATACCTAAACCTAACTAAACTTTTACATATCACGCTACTAGTCTTTTGTTGTATAGGTGAGTATTAGAAATAAATTTTGCGAATATATTTTTTGTTTCAACTCTTAATGCGTTTACCAGTAGAGAGTCTACTTTATATTAATTAGACTTTCTTAGCAAACTTTGGAAATATAGATTAGACAAATCAGCAGCTGTGTTGAGAGGCGTCACTAGTGATTAGTGTTTGAAGTAGCTATTGTCTAGGTGTTGAGTGTCGGTTCTCGGCACGACGCCGCGGGATCGTGACCGAAACAGTCGGCCTCGAACCGCTTGCAACACCCCCTTGGAAATACATTGTGTGCCTGAATTTGCTAATAGTACATAGAATTGCAAAAAACTATGAGTATTCTATTTCATTCATATTATAAATGCGAAAGTTTGTGAGGATGTTTGTTTGCGTTAAAAACGAACAGTAGTATTTGCGTAAAACAAAGCAAAAACTACTGGTCGCATTTCGCTGAAATGTGTACCAAACAAATGGGTGTAATTTAAGTCATACTTTTTTTACATGGGGAAACTCTTCATGGAATCCTCTCTGCGCGAGGGCAGTTGAAATGATTTGCCGGACTCCTACCGGCTAAAAACCCACGGTGTTCCATTATACGCCCTTTACCAGGACTGCCGGTACGCTAGTAGCATTCGTCCGCGGTCCTGGCGGCGTCTGCCCACAACAGGGCCCGTCTCTTTTTGGGATGGAATTAAAGTTTCTCCATCCCACCGTATTTGAGGTACGCGCGAGCCACCTCGAGGCTTTTGACTTTGGCGCAGGATACGTCCGTATCCTGCATTGGTGCGGGATGCCTCCGTTATGGGGGTAGGAGATGAGCGTGAGGAACCCCTCTCTTACGCCCAGTTTTCCTGTTTTTTTTCTTTTAATTAAGGTCATACCTAGATTAACACATACTCGTTACCGCGGTAGACATAACCGAAGCTAGGTAAGCCACGAGGTAATAACCTATTATGCTATAAATGTTCTTTATAACTTCGGTGAATGATTTTGCACCGATCGCCAGATCCATTTCTAGCGTAGAGCACTTTTTGCGTTTCGTCGGAACGGTCTGGTTGGTACGAGCTCACTTTCCTATCCGGCGGCATCTTTGTCCTTGGGTAAATCAACGCGTCTGTGATTGACGTTAGCTATCTAATAATTCTAATTGCCTTGTTCTATATGAAGTATCTTACTGATGCCCATGCCCATGAGTCCATCAGGTGTACCTACTCGATTCAGACCAATATTAGTATTTATCTATGATTCAGACTATTCAAAAATTATTTCTTCCGTTCTATAAATAAATGCTGTTTTAAATGCTTCTAAAAAGTAAAGTACAATTGTAATTTATACTTAATACAAAGTAAAGTACAGCTACACGTCCTTCCCCATAGTAAGTTCTATTAGTATTTGTAATCTTATGGAAAAAATAAAAAATAGTGCACCATAAAACACCTTGTTTACTTTAAGTACAGTCAGATTTTTGTGGTTATTAAATTTGGAAGGCTTCAGAATATTTTTATCTTGTACGAAAATATTTTAATATTAAATACAGGAAATAGGTTTAAATAACGTCGTTGACTTGATCAATTCCGGATTTCTCCTAATCATAGGTATTTATATAACGATGGAGGTCATGATGCATATTTTTGCAACGCTTATGTGATTAATATAATAATTTCGTATTATGCAAAATATAAAATAAGGAATTAGGGCGTCAGTTATATTGAAATAAACTTAGGTACTTTAAAAAATATATTTTATTTCTATATCATACTATCTTAAACTTATATAATTATAACTTTATGTATAAAAAATATTACAAATAAGATTTATGCGTCTTTTTTAAATAGGTTTTTATTTACGAGATAGGTTTAATATCACCAATAATAACAACTTATCACAAATACGTAACTAAATATATCCGCTTAAGACATAAAAATTACAGGAGCCAAGAAGTAAATTGAATGCAATTAATATTTAAGGAAATTCTTGAAATGCATTACATTCGAATTCATTTTCAACATAACTACCTACCTACATGGCAATTTTGCGGTAACAGGTGGAATATTTTATTTTTAACAGAACTACTACGAGCATTTATTTAAAAAGTGTAACATAATATGACAATGTCGACTGATGAATGTAATATATTATTATTAAAAATACAGAATTCATCGAAGCCGTAAACGAACCGCTGAATGTTACATACGTAATACTCATCTCAGTCACTCACTTTTAAGTTGATTATTTTATAATCTGTAATAGATGATATTACGGGAAATTTAACGCCTGTTTATAAATTAGGTCGATGTTTACGTGTGTAGTGTGTGATCGCCTGAGGCGTCTCCGGGGCGCGCCGGTCTCGCCCGGCACATGCAGGGTTGCCAGATGCAAACATCCTAATTTCGCCACCACATTGCCTTATCAGTAACGAAATATTAAGCCTTAAAAATAGAGTGTTTTACAACCTGACTTGCTTATTAAACTCAGCTCATTGTTTAGTAAATTTCAAAAATAGTTAATCAGCAAGCAGTCACGTGTCTCGTACATTCGGATAATCAAAAAAAAGATGGCGCGTAACAGAAAAAGATGGCGCGTAACGAAAAAATGTTACACTAAATTTTTTTCCAACCCCGATAAAGAAGTTTCACTTCAAAAACACAATTTTAGGCCGTATTCGGCCTTGATTGAAAAAAGTCAAGATATGTCCGACTAATTCAGGACGCCTGGCAACCCTGGATATTCCATTTTACGTAACGATGCGGCAAGCGCAAGGCGCCGGTTGATCAATGTCCTACCAATTTTAAGCTGCCGTATCTTGAAGCGAATCGAAGTGGACACTTTTAAACAATTGTTACTTTACGTAACAATTGTTAAAAGTCCACTTCGATTTCCTTCTCATATAAATCGAATTATATTTACATTTAAAAAGAGTTGGTTTGCTGTGTTGTCATTGTAACACTTAATAAGTAGCAGCTAGAAGACGCCAAGCAAAGTGTCATAAATATATAAGATACAAAACTATATCACGCGTGTATATTAATGTATCAAAACAACCACATAACTGGTTATTATGTGATTAATATAATAATTTCGTATTATGCAAAATATAAAATAAGGAATTAGGGCGTCAGTTATATTGAAATAAACTTAGGTACTTTAAAAAATATATTTTATTTCTATATCATACTATCTTAAACTTATATAATTATAACTTTATGTATAAAAAATATTACAAATAAGATTTATGCGTCTTTTTTAAATAGGTTTTTATTTACGAGATAGGTTTAATATCACCAATAATAACAACTTATCACAAATACGTAACTAAATATATCCGCTTAAGACATAAAAATTACAGGAGCCAAGAAGTAAATTGAATGCAATTAATATTTAAGGAAATTCTTGAAATGCATTACATTCGAATTCATTTTCAACATAACTACCTACCTACATGGCAATTTTGCGGTAACAGGTGGAATATTTTATTTTTAACAGAACTACTACGAGCATTTATTTAAAAAGTGTAACATAATATGACAATGTCGACTGATGAATGTAATATATTATTATTAAAAATACAGAATTCATCGAAGCCGTAAACGAACCGCTGAATGTTACATACGTAATACTCATCTCAGTCACTCACTTTTAAGTTGATTATTTTATAATCTGTAATAGATGATATTACGGGAACCAAAGTAGGTCACGTCGTCCACGGATTAGCGATAAAATTTAATTAAAACCAACCCTGAGCTTGCACGATGCGCCATCGCACCATACCTATCGTGATGACGCGCTGCCTTATATTTATTGATGAGATGTTCGCTATTATCCACTTACGGTTAAACATCTGCTAAGAGCAAAACAAGTCAAGGTCAGTATCATGCTTAGTAACCGCTCATGGTATTCCGCCTGACAACAAACATCCGTTTCTTCGTATTAGGTGCGTCTGTTGATCTTGTCCGCGATTCAAAGGTACTAGCTTGTACCTACTAATCGGAATGATATAGATATGTACATACTATGGCTATGTCGCGAGCTTACATCACCACACGTCTAAATGAGATTTTGTTTATTAACGTCCGTTTATAATACCCTTAATTATCTTAACAAATTTTAAGCTAAAAAAATATTCATTTAACGAACTAAATGTGCGAGCGAATTTCCTAATCGTAATGAGTTCGATTGCAAAAAATTGGCGCTGAAAAAGGCTTTGTTATCTTAACGATTGCATTGTCACATGTGTCGTGACACGGTTTAAAATTTAACGCCTGTTTATAAATTAGGTCGATGTTTACGTGTGTAGTGTGTGATCGCCTGAGGCGTCTCCGGGGCGCGCCGGTCTCGCCCGGCACATGCAGGGTTGCCAGATGCAAACATCCTAATTTCGCCACCACATTGCCTTATCAGTAACGAAATATTAAGCCTTAAAAATAGAGTGTTTTACAACCTGACTTGCTTATTAAACTCAGCTCATTGTTTAGTAAATTTCAAAAATAGTTAATCAGCAAGCAGTCACGTGTCTCGTACATTCGGATAATCAAAAAAAAGATGGCGCGTAACAGAAAAAGATGGCGCGTAACGAAAAAATGTTACACTAAATTTTTTTCCAACCCCGATAAAGAAGTTTCACTTCAAAAACACAATTTTAGGCCGTATTCGGCCTTGATTGAAAAAAGTCAAGATATGTCCGACTAATTCAGGACGCCTGGCAACCCTGGATATTCCATTTTACGTAACGATGCGGCAAGCGCAAGGCGCCGGCTGATCAATGTCCTACCAATTTTAAGCTGCCGTATCTTGAAGCGAATCGAAGTGGACACTTTTAAACAATTGTTACTTTACGTAACAATTGTTAAGAGTCCACTTCGATTTCCTTCTCATATAAATCGAATTATATTTACATTTAAAAAGAGTTGGTTTGCTGTGTTGTCATTGTAACACTTAATAAGTAGCAGCTAGAAGACGCCAAGCAAAGTGTCATAAATATATAAGATACAAAACTATATCACGCGTGTATATTAATGTATCAAAACAACCACATAACTGGTTATTTAAAGTATCTCATTGTTAAATATAAATTCTGACATGATATGATAAAGACAATTTATAGGTTAAGACATACTAACTATTCGAAGTCTATCTATCAATTTATCTTTTGTGATATTATCTTTGACCGTCAAACTATCAAGATAATTTTGAATCACCTTTCGAAATTGTCTTGATTGCGAAAACTGGAGCGTAAAAAAACAAAATTGCTTTATCCAAACTGATAAAGCAATTTTGTTTTTTTACGCTCCAGTCTTTGTAGTACTACATAAGTTTTGTATCTATACATAACTTTTGTATGTATAATCATGATTATGTTCATTACCATGTAAAAAATCATGATTGTAAAAGAAAAAAGACAAACCCGCTGAGTTTCTTGCCGGATCTTCTCAGTTGAGGTCGTTTTCCGATCCGGTGGTAGTGTAAGAAAAAAAATGTAACTGACAATGTGTAAGTGCCCCCGTAGGCCTATACAAAATAAAGACATTTCATTTCATTTCATTTCATCTATTCTTACAGTTTAAGTGCGTAAGTATCTACATATTTATTTAGTGATATTAGGTATGCGAAGACGGTCATTCAGTCATGCATAATTTAAAAACAACTGTAGATAGATGTTTACTTAACGACGGCTACTTGTTTCCCAATGTCTAGTGTCAACCTTTCTTAAAAGCACGCACGTGGGCGTTTAAAATGTATTGCACTAAACTTTAATACGTGTGATGAAATATTATTGCAATTATATCCACAGCGTACATGCTTACAAGTTTATGCAAATAAGCCTGTGTACAAGTGGCTATTACTTAGAAATATGTTTAAACTAAAATCAAGTCTGATTTCGATTAAATTTTACATAATTTTTAGTGTCCTTTAAATAACAATTTTCATTTTAAAGTTAGTGGTAGGTGAAATTATCTGAAGATAATAATAAAATATAAATCCAACGGTATGAATTTAGAAACTCTACATTGTTTCACTAACTATCCTCAGCATACTCGTTTTCAGAATTGCGGCAATTCGAACCTGGACCACATTCCATGGTATCGTGGCCGTATTGCATCACAGCTTTCACACGATATACTTTCTTGTATTAAAAATACGTGTAATTTACTTGTTTATATTAAATTCGATCTTTTAGTTTGCGCAATACATTTTCACTTTTCACTGTATTGTTTTGAATATATAGGTTAGTAGTTCGCATCGAACTTTGAATTAAGCAATATTTTGTGCAGTAGGTTATAAAAACTTCTAACACTTCTCACGCTAACGACTGAATTAAGGTTTTAATTAACTAGCATACGTGATAGAGTTACGCCACCGATCCACGAATACAGATTGACACCGAAAGTCAAACGTGAGACTCGTTTGATTACCCTCAAATCGAACTACGGAGTGCTATGGTGTAATTTCCGCCTTCCATTTTTAATTTAAACTGTAGCAACATATTTTTGTATACAACATAGTATAAAACAAAGTCGCTTCCCGCTTTCTGTCCCTATGTATGCTTAGATCTTTAAAACTCCGCTACGGATTTTAATGCAGTTTTTAATAGATAGTGATTCAAGATAAAGGTTTTTATGTATAATACATGTATAGTATAGTAAAGAAACACGGATAATTTTAGATTTTTGTATTTTAGGCGGAACGAAGTTCGCCTGGTCGACTAGTATGTAATATAAGTCACTTTTTAGACTTCCGTTCTCAAAGGGTGAAAAGGGGACAATATTACTAAGACTCCTCTGTCCATCTATCTGTCACCAGGCTTTATTTCATGTACTTAGATAGCCGGACAGTTGCAAATTTCACATATTATGTGAATACATCATATTATGATGTATTTCTGTTGCCACTATAACAACAATGACTAAAAACACGCTTTCTACACTCATAGCCCTACGCTAGGATTTTCTCCTGTGTCGTGGGTATGGTACCCACACACACAAGACGAATTACATTAACACCCAGACCCAGAACATGAATCTAAACTCATCATTCAGATACCTGTCTGGCTAGGAATCGAACTCGGGACCCATTGCGCGTCAGTGCGGTATGGTAACCGCTCCACCACGCGAGTCGTCACAGAACGTCAAAACAGAATAACACAAATATTTAAGGGGACTCCCATATAACAAACATGATTTTAGTTGTATTTTATAGTTACTGGTACGGAACCCTTGGCGTGCGAGTTGGACTCGACCCAAGCCGGATTTTTTACCATTAAAAACAATGTGACGAAATCTATATATATACATATATCTGAGAAGCATTTATAATAAACGTAAAGATGCGCGAAGCTTGCCAACGCACCCTACTCATGCTGCGACAGTTATAGGTTAATGATGATGAAACACGTCATAATTTCAATCATCCATTAAATAGCTATTAACTCAACGTCGGCATATATAGGCATCGTTGGCATCTGTGGTGCAGCCTAAAATATTGTTGTCAATCACGCATTCATATTTAATATGAATTTTAAATTTTTTTTCAGTTGCGTTACTCTTTTCAATTCTGCTGCAACTGCTACGATTTTTTTTAAATTATTTTGCGCTCGGTACAATTTTATGCATAACTAGCTGAACCCCGCTGCTTTGCCCGCGTTAAAAAACGATGTATTGATTGTCACGTGGGAGTAAGATGTTTTCCCACAGTAAAAAGTAGCCTATATGTTAATCCAGAGTGTCAGCTAACTGCCTACCAATTGTAGGTAAATCGTTCCAGCCGTTTAGACGTGACAAAAGTAACAAACATACACACTCACAAACTTTTGCCTGTATAATATTTTATGCATAATTAATTTGAAGGGCAAAGCTAACTAAGGAAGAACAATTTACACGACTCTTAGGACACGACCATGAACGTTCTTTTAAGTAGCGAGCAAGTGTAATAGATCTGGGATACATACGCATATATGGAATACTAGCCGTAAGGTCCTGTTAAGTGGCAGATAGATTTGGCAGTGCTCAACATATTCAAACGATGCTAACTTCCTCCACTACCTGCGCAATAAAATCCGAGTTATCTCTACTTACTATTACGACTTCATGTCGTATAAAAGAAGAATTTTATATGATGTCATTTATGCAACAAACTGCTGGCACAGGCCGTCCTGTGCCGCATCAATTATCAACATTGCTCGTCGATTACGTGATGTGTAATCCAATCTCACTGAGCAATGTTGATTCTGCGTTAATATATTTATCCTGCGTAGTCCTAAATAGCTAAAATAACCTCGATTATTAAGCCTTAAAGCATATTTAGATATTACTAACTTTAATAACGAAAGTATTTATAGAAATTGTATAAAATTTGATTAAAACAACACTGAGTAATATGTTCATAGTTTATTCAATACATGAACATAATATATTAATTACTTAAAAATATTAAAAAATTGATATACACATGCTAAATAAATCATAGTTTGATCTTTATATTCAATAAAAGCACAAAACTATGTACGCGGTATTTTTTTTAGCACTTAACTAACTTTTATTATGAGTCAAATAATTACAATGAGCACCAACTAAACAGTATACTAATAATTTAAATTAACAAAGATATAAACAAAAACACTGCCAGAAAAATTATCGCCATTATCATCATTTATGATTATTTCATTTGTCTCTAGATGCAGACGTGGTTGGTAGTGGCGTGTACCGCAGTGCTGGCAACGCTGGCAGCTGCGCAGAAGCCTGGACGCTTCCTTTCCCTACCTAACCCCCAGAAATGCGCCAACAGTAAGTATAAATATAAAATTATATACTAAGATTTTCTAAACGATTTAATAAATTGCATCTTAATGCAGGTTACGTTATATTGAAGAACTTAGTATTACAACGAAAATGTAGAGACCAATGACTTTACAGCTGTTGCCTATGACTTCGTTTATGCAAACTTGTATGACGAACATGTAACCACTAATAAACCCTCTGCAAGGTGGAATATCCAAAAAAAAATCCTTTCTCAGTCAGTATCCACGTCTTAACTTGGAGTTATTGTCCAAACCTATATTTCATACTTTAAGCTCTGCTAAGTTTCGTCAAAACAGAAATATAGAAAACGTATTTTTTTGAGATCTTACTTCATAACACAAAACCATTTTAGACGTGTAAAAATTTAAACAATACTTAACCAGAGACCATATAGAACCCCGAGGTTTCTAAGGCCATGCAAATATGGTAAAAACCACAACAAAAGCGCCGAAATTGTATACCGCTTCCTATATAAGGTCATAATATTATTGATTTAATGGCGTTAAACAAATGCTTATGTAAGCTTTGGTTGCTTAGGAACCGGTTTTAGAATTAACAGCCATAAAAGTGCGGAATAAATAAATAAATTTTATATTAGCTATCTTTTATGTTAATGATATCGTTACTAAAATGAATTACAGCACATCCTAATTTTATTGTATTGTTCTCGTGCAAGACATAAACTATAATAATATGTTGTTCTGGACCATTCTATATCTTGCTTTTCTATTTAGTATTCTTAATGTAATCTAAACTAACTAATAAATATGGCAAATAGTTAAATATTGATAACTATCTTACAATTACACTTATCCTATCATGAGGATCGGTAATACGATAAAATATTATAATATCGCTCTAATATTTAACTATTTATCTAGACAATGCCGTGAAAATATTATTTTTTATTACTTATCCTTTCCGCGTTGATTTTGTCCTTAAATTAATATGAGAAAACTTAGAAATGAAATAGTAACACCATGATTCGAATAATTATGAAAGTGGTTAGGAATTTACAGGAATAAGTACCAGTCAGAAAAGCATCTAAGACCTCCATTAATCAAGCATAAGCAAGAATTAATCAAATTTACTGAAGGGATGATTTACTAAAACAATACAAAGTTAATAATCACTTAAAATTTTAATCTAAATTTCCGACATCTTATTAGGTTATTGATTATGAACGCTTCTTTATTTGTCACAATGTAGAGCGCGTCAAACCGATAATTGGCTACGCCTTACTCCCAATACCATTATTGAACTTTCATTCTCATAGAAAATGAAAGCTTAGGCGGTCATTGCTCCCCCAAGGTCTTGGTCGTTCGAGGACGCGCCGCGCGATGTAAAAAGTGTTACTTGTACTTATTATGTATTACAAGGTTACTCCCGCGGCGTCGCCCGCTCCGGCCATGTGTACCACGGTAACCAGTATCTTATGTGTTGATCTAGGTCATAAACTATGTGTGTGCTACATTTAAGCGAAATCCGATCGGTAGCATTGCGTGACCCCGGGAAGAGAGGAAGGAAAAGAGCCCAAAGGAGGCATTGCACTCGGAGGACTCCGGTTGTGTTCTATTGGAGATCCCGGAGTCCTCCACGAAGCGCTGGGGTTGGCCTCCGGGGGGGTTTTAGTGAGGTAAAAATCCCACATAACCCGGCGTTGCTGCCACGGCGTTGGGTACCTTTTGAAGACTTCCCCCTCGATATAAAAAAAAAAGGTATTGCGTGGCAGACAAATATACATACATCTTCACAAACTTTTACGATTGATATTTATAAACGCCAGTCATAAAATACAACTGAAGTATCGTCAACGACCTTAGTAATTAACCATTTATAGTTTTCATTGATTTTATTATTAATTTAACTTCTTATATGTTACGCAATCTGCTGAGCGGTTCTAAATGTTATAATAGATCGGTGACAGTCAGTTCGTGTATGCTAATGGGAGGTAATATATTGTTTATTGCAGTATTTGGGTATGGAATAAAATACTTTTACCCTTCACTGTCGTTGTCGTATATCAGTCTAAGGGAGAAATATAACCTATGAGTTAATTACAAAAAAAATATAGCATAAACTTGTACACTTACAATAAAGATATAAATTCTGCATAGAGTAATTCTTATTCAATAGCTTATTATTAAATTTTACAGCTAATATTTTAAAATTATGAATTATTATGAAAAAGTGTTATGAATAAAGTGCCTGGCTTATAACTATATTTACTGCACCTATATTCGTATAGTTAAAAGTTTTTCCTTACTAAAACCGTACGTAGTAAAATTCTATAAGTACTATGAACACGAAAGTTTGTAAGGATCAGGGTTGCCAGACGTCCCGCTTTTGGCGGGACCGTCCCGATTTTTTAATCAAAATCAAATGTCCCACACGGGACAGACTCAGTCCCGCTTTTTGGGAAGGACTGGACTTTTGCAACAAAAGGTCGCCAATTGCAAATACAAGTGACCAAAAAATAAATGTTCGCCAAATCTATAACTTTTTGTACCGCGCGGGCTACTCTTTGGCTTTTGACTACAGGATTCCACTTTTTGCACTCAAAAAGTTACTAAATCCCGACTTACTAAAAAAATCTGGCAACGCTGGTAATAATTCACATAATATATGTGTTTGATACTCTTTCACGCAAAACTAATTGGATACTCATTACCGTGGCAATCGTGACCAAAGTGAGTGGAGCCGCGTAAATAGTGGTGCCAACCCATTATTGTCCCACTGCTGGGCACGAGTCGAGAGAGTTTTAGGACATAGTCCAACGCGCTGGCCAAGTGCGAATTGGTGGACTGCACACCTCCTACAAATTTTTTTTTAAAGAACTCTCGGGTATGTAGCTTTCCTCACGAAGTTTTCCTTCACCGAAAAGCAGTTATAATTAATTTCTGCGTGCGTGCGTAAATAACCTAGTGTTTAATAAGTGAGGCATTTTAATGGAATAAGAAGTAGGCAGTCATTGGTTGCTCGCCGATCGCTGTTATTGATTTATCGTATCCACCTATTATGGTCAAACACCTATCATTTCATTGGAATTTATGTCACTACAAATATTTGCAAAATCTTATGAGCTCATCGATCGTTAGAAACATAAAAGATAGTTCACAGTAGCAGAGATTTTGTGCAAAATAACGACTCTTCATTGCAAAACATCAACATTAATAGTGGTCGTAAATCTTATGTCTTATGGCCATGTAATATTATGACAATATACTCTAAGCAGCATGCCTAACAAAATAGTTTTATGATTTATTTTGTTAATGGCTTAGCGATACAAACGAGTGGTAGAGGGAACCTTGGTAAAATTGAATTGCATAAACTGTACTTGGCATGTATTAAAATAAATACGAAGTACTTACATATTGCATATTTCTTACAGCTATGAAGTATTTTAGTTGACACTATGTATAAGATAAGATATATTAATGAAAATATTCCTTAAAATTTATATACTTTTGGGTATATATTTAAATTATGATTTATGGTCAGTTTTTATAATTCACTTCTTTTTTTTATCGGGACCACCCGATTAACAGCAACAGAATCTGAGTACAAACTGAAAAAGCACTTATATAATCCTTCTGTTAGAAACGAGGTACAATTATACATTACTAGCTGACTTATAATCGAAAAACTTTAATTGAAAATTATCAATATTTCTAATTCTCGTAGGTAATATATTTACTAGTTTTATATTACTAGTTGACCCGGCGAATTTTGTTCCGCCTAAAAGTCAAAAATCGAAAATTATCAATGTTTCTCCACCATGTACTATACATAAAAACCTATCTCTTGAATAGAGTGATTCAAGAGATAGGTCTATTAAAAAAAATGCATCAAAATCCGTTACGTAGTTTTAAAGATCTAAGCATACATAGGGACAGATAGCGAGAAGCGACTTTGTTTTAGGTATACTATGTAGTGATGCCCATTAAAATCACCCACGGACATTTGCCACTATCAACAGCCAATTTAGATAAGACCGTATAGCACGACATACGGTCTTATCTAAATTGGCTGACAAATACGTTGCTGCCCCTATGGACTTACTACGGACTTCATATTAGTCTTTCATATTATACATTTCAGTAAAAGTTTTAAACTTCCTAGAAAACCCATTTGATGACAGCAAGAGACATTGCTGTGGTTGATGCACAACGTTTATAACTTCCTATTTTCCTTCCGCTATAATTGTTTCGTGGTGTATTCGTTATTAACTTACTGTGGTCTACACAATATAAAAGATTATATTGTAAAGCGAAATATAGATTATTTACTTTATTTTGTGACTAGAACTAGAACAGAAATATTCAATGTTCTAATATTTCCTCCTAATAAGCGATTATATATTTAATTCGGAGCCCTGACATTTTTCCCACTAGATACCTCTTGTTGCTTAATTTTCTTAAAAGAGTTTTTACCGTCGAAATTGACATCTAAAACCAATGACAGAGCCGTAAGGATCAAAATATTCTCAACATATACCTCCCTACATTAGTAAGTTAGCACTCACACCGTTCCATCGAAACTCTTAAATTCAAAACGGCTTCACTCCAAAAATACGTACCCCGTCGAACCATACTAGTTCTATCTTTCAAAATCTTCAAACGAGAGCCATATAGTTTGTAATCCAAACACGTAAGCTGTATACATTGGTGTTGTTTTGTCATAAAACAGGCTTCTATAGAGACGTGTTTCGTGCCACAAGTTATGGGGCTCTTGGCACATGAACAACCTTAACGTGTTGACCGGTTATCAACTGCTGTTACGTGGTTCATTCATTTTCACCGCTTCTCGTGAATGTTGTGTAATTGTTTACATTTCACCTAATAAAGCATTGTAGCGTAGATGCTTATTAAGTAGTTTGGATGATCTTACAAGTTTATTTACTTAATTGCAATTTAGGTAATGTAAAGGGTTACCTATACGGATCTGGGACTATGGAATAAAATACGTGTTCCGTTAACTGTGTATATTTTAGACTGATCTTACGCGACGGACGCAGCCGTCTCTATACACATACATATACATATTTTTCGCTGAAATGCAACACTCACACTCTCACGATTCAGATGATCTCATTTTAATTGCTGACATGAATATTGTTATATTACATGTCCCTACACCATTCCCCCCTTAACGAAAAAAAAACTCCAGATCCAGGTCATGTAATATTTTTATATTACATGTCCCTACATGCAATTACAAACAGGAATGCAATTATGGGGTTTCTATTTATATCTGGAATCAACCTTAAATTATAGGTATGTAAGCCACCGATTACGCATGTATTTATCCCCTTATAAACATGAAGATAGCGTGAAATATATACCTATAACGAAAACTGGAAATATCTATTAAGTATACTTCGAAAGCTACCATTATCATATATATTCCTAGTGTGAAAATTTTAATTGAGTTTCTGTACAAGGCTGTGGATGCTGGTTGAATTTTATGTGAGGCAACTATCTTATCATAGATGGCTTTAGATTGAACCCTTGTTTTATATAGAGTTATAAATAAACTACTATCGTATTTCTCTCAGTACTTATTAATAATGCCTTAATTATCTATACCAAAATATTGGTAATTGCTTATTTGCATTTACATTGCAAATAGAATCACATAACGATATTGATATTTGTTTCCTATATATACGCATCACTAAATAGTACGTATATAACAAAGTCGCTTCTCGCTGTCTGTCTATATGTATGCTTAGATCTTTAAAACTACGTTACGGATGTTAATTCAGGATTTTTTGAATACATAGAGTGATTCAAAAGGAAGATTTTATGTATAGTATAAAAACACTGATAATTTTAGATCTTAACTTTTAGGCAGAACGAAGTTCGCCAGGTCAACTAGTCAACTATATTTAGCATAGCAAACAAGGTAGGCTAGTGCGTACACCAAATGTGTGCACTAATGTGCATGAATATCAAACTAATGTATACAACAGTGCCGTTTAATGGGTGTTCCATAACCACGCGATGACACATGACGTGACCTCTCGTGGTCCATGGCCATCGATCACGGGACATGATCAACCGTCGACGGGTCATCTGAAACACGTTCTTCATACCAGTACCGGTTTCATTACGCATAATGAGCCTCATTATTTTGCCGTGTTTCATTCTATGGTAACATATTTATTACTTATTTTAACATCCTTTGACGGGGTTGCATCGCTTAATCTTTCCATCACGAAAGCGATGTTAGATTCATAGTTATATGTACCTACATGCAATAATATAATTCATATTACAACATGATTTTAACATATGATTTTAAATCTTGTGTCGCCTTTTTAAATGTTATAGGTATGACTTTGATATTCAAAGATGATTTCTAGTAAATCATTGAAGTAGAATATAAATCAATAGATATGAATTTAAACACGAATTTTAATGTGAGTAACTTAATTTATGACTGTGTTCTTCTCTACAACAACTTAACAATCATTGCAAATAATTTGTTCCTTTATTGTTCAGGTTGTAACCCGTATAGACTAAGCTCTCTTAACTCTAACTCTTAGCTCTAACGACTAATCATCACCATTGATGAGCCGGAGTATTTCATCAGCTGAAGTTGTCTTAATCTATGCAGATAAAGCTTTCAAAATGTGGCAATTGCGAACCTCGGCGCCCTCTGAATAGTGCGCTGTCAAAATCAATGTTGCAACTTGTTTCATAGGTAAATATTGCTCGTTACCTTTCAAGACTTCAATGGTATAATTATGATTGTTTTGAATTTTTATATAGGTTGAGACAAATACCGGATACGCGCACGTTTAGCAGCCAGATAGTTTAAAATTGTACCTTCTAACAATAGCAAAAACGTTGTCTGCGTCTTTGACGATTTACAAATATTAATAGATAAGACGAGGAGTAGACCCATACCCTAGTAAAGGAAAATGAATATCGTAAGTGACCCTCCTTGGGTAACTGCTTAAGTACTCCGGAAAAAACTATTTCTACTTTGTTCCGCTTTGAATAGTTTGTTCAGGAAATGATACCTCTAAGTCGGAAGGTATTTTATGTAGATCCGTAATTGTATTTAACTATATATATTAATTAACAAATGAACAACAGCTAATTGTTAGATCGAATGTCTTCGTATATATTTATGACTCTATATACCTTAGTTACTGTCCCTTTGCCTACCATTTAAGGAAAGTTTCTTACTTTCGTCCAAGGCCTAGTTTTCTCGAAGATTCTATTGTTTTGTAAAATTCAATTACCTCGTTTATAATAAATGAGGTAAATATAAAATATAAAATCATAAAATGTCTAACGCTTATCGCCATTATGACCTTACTTTTTTTATTACATACAATATTTATGGGTAACTATTAACTAACTAAATAACTTTAACGAGATTTACATATCCATTTTCAAGATACTTTACGAAGTCAAAACATTAAAGCATACTTGTGACAAAAATCTACGATTATATAAATATATAGACGTATGCACGTACTTATGTTACATATATACATATCTAGTGATAAATGTTAAGGATCGGGGAGGTATTCGACCTCCTTGAAATTTGCCCGGGTAAAGAGAGTAGCCCTCGAGGGCCGAAATGCCTTTCCCACCGCCCTTATGTTGCCATAGCCATAGCATATGAGACTCCCGGAGGGTAAGACGTCCGAATGATGAGGACGTACAGTATATCTATATCAAGATTTTATGTATACCTATACTGAAAAAATCTGTAGTCAGTAAAGAAATACTTATTTGTTAATTAACGAAGTAACTAATTACATTCAGCTCAGTTCATTAATTATCGTAAGACATAATTGTAATTTCTGACATATTTGAGTTTATCGTAAACGATCCATTAAAGTTAAAAACAATTTTAATGCTGATATTTACTACGATTTTGAAATAACTCATTCCAAGATAAATCACTCACAGCATTTTATCGCTCAATACTTTGATTGTTATCTCAGTTTATCGACACATATTTAACACTGGCAGCCGTATCAGCCTTTTTTTTAAATGACAGATTTGTAACTACTGAACCGTGCGAAGCGTGGTCGCTGGTACGCAAATAAATGAGGCTCTAAATATTTATGCAGTTACGCACTTTTAAAACTAAAAACAAACAACAAAACGCTTTAAAGTCAGTTGCCGGTAAAATGTTACCATGCTGCTTGCAGGTTTAAGAAAAAAACATACCTACCTTTCGAAAATATTTTCGGCTTTAAACATAAGCGGTAGGTATGAAGCTATTGCAAGATGAATAAAGATTCGCACGGCAGGCAATTATTGCTGGACCTTGCGCGGTGACAGACAGACGGATGTTCGATTGTATAATGGCGCTCAAGTACAGCATCAACAATGGGGCTCATTTGTATTTCCATAGATATATCTTTTTACATCGATGATAGTAGGCTACGGGTTTTCTCACAAATATAAACAATAGATGATAATGTGTGCTGTAACAATCGATGGTAACATTTATTAAAGTTGAGATAGCGCGGCAAACGCGTAGTGTGCGTTCGTTCCGTCCAGGGCGGAAGTTACATTTATAATTTTAGTTGGCGAAAAAAATGTCGAAACTAAATAGTTTCTGGCACCTGTGTATCAGCAATTTTACGTCCAAAATAAGGCAGCTAAGATGACATATTCTGCGGCCCCTTGAATGTGCTCCAAGTTGAGCTAATCTAAGCTCTTCCTATATGACTACTTCTTCCTGATTTTGAGGGAACAATTAGGGACATGTTAAAATAAATTCTTAATGTTAACTGACGTACCTACTCTTTTCTGATTGAAAATTAGTAGATAGTTCAAAATTAATATACCGATTGAACAATTAGGTGACAAAATAGTTAACAACGTTCTTGGCCAACGTTCGAAGGCCTTTTGTGTTATTTAAAAAATGGAAAATATTGTATAGATTTAAAATTATAGCTGAATTTCAAATACAGTTGAACTACTCGTAGATATAAAAAGGCAAAAAATAGTACTGTTCTGTATATTTTTACTTGTGTTTGTAAACTGGTTTTATATATTTTGTTCGATAGCTATTCATATGTTTTCACAGTTAATAAATCCGCTATTGTACTTTAATGACTACTATGGTCGGTGTTCACCTACTAAGCAAAAACTGGTATACAGAAATTACCTACCATGTACAATTCGACATTTCATTTGAATACTCCATTCAATGTCTCTACCAGTTAGAAGCTGTCTGCTTCCGATGTCGTAAGCTTCGCGAATTTCAGACGAAAACAATGCCACGCTTGTACTCATGTATCCTGTTTTATTTAGTAGACAAGTCTAACAGGATTTTTCCTACATGCCTCAATTTTAAAACGATTATTGGTAATAAATTTGTCAAATTACATCAGATAAATAGCATAACATAGGACTTATATTGTAAAATCGTTGATTTGGAAGTACGATTCTCCTTATAGATTTTAGCGCGAAAATTAGGTTAATTTTAAATTATTTGATAAACATACGAAACATTTTCACTTAATACTATAACGATGAACAAAAAACGAGAGACAATAACTGACTCATTTTTAAATATTGTTTTGTTTAGTTATTACAACCTATTTAAAGCTAGGGATATAGAGAAAGCTATTACGTACCTACCTAAGTTATAGTTTCATCTTTCTGTAAACAAAAACGTAAACTATTCCAAAGGCTATCTTCAATCACAAATATTGGATTGTAATATTGAAAGGTATAATGTATGAAGGTTACGTTGCAACATCACTAGACTCGGCGATTTATTTTGACAAGTTCATGAATGAGCACAAACATATTTAAGTATCCAAAATATTGACGAAGTAAACAAAAAGATTTTTAAACAGTTATAAAAATATTATAATATAGGTTGCAAAGGATAGGATATCTGTTTAAGTAGTCATCGATAAGTGATGACACAGTCGTGTAAAAGCATATGGGTAAGTAATAAGTACGTACTATCTTCTTACTGGCTCATCTACTTAACTTATTTTGGATTTTGGAAATTAAGTCTGATTTATTAATATTTTTCCAATGATACAAGGTAATATATACTATGTGTACCTATAGTAATTATTGTGTGATTGCAGCAATTTCCTTTCGTAAATGGATTTTACGGATAATGTTTACAGCGAATATCAAAACCATGTATTTATCTTCTACAATATTATATGTTTTGTATGGTATTTATATACAACACAATGATACAAGATAGGTATATAGTTAACACAGAGATACAAATAATAATTATAGGTAAACATTAATGATGACGACCCGCGTGGCGGTGCGGTTACCATACCGGTCTGACAATCAAGGGGTTCCAGGTTCGATTCCCGGTCAGACAGGTGGCTGAATGATGAGTTTAGATTGTTCTGGGCCTGGGTGGTTGTGTATTCTACTTTGTGTGTGTTCATGGCACCCACGACACAGGAGAAAATCCTACTGTGGGGCTACGAGTGTTGAAAGCGTTTTAAATTGAATATTTTTTTTGTTGTTTGTTGTACGTACCTACAAAGCTACGGCATCGAACCTTATTGGTGTAAATGTAAAAACTTTTATTCACAATAAATTAGATTCATTAAACCCTACAAAATCCACGTAGAGTAGTAGAACAAGACGGGGAAACAGACAATCAAAGAAAACGAATCCTAAAAGAATTAACATGCACCAATCAAAAGAGCTTAGGTATGTCGTACGGCCTATATATCCGGTGAACTTTAGAGAACCATACCTTATAATATCTATTTAATTATAACTAGTGTTTTATGAACAAAACTGTTACGAAAACTTTAGCTCCAAATGTCAAATTCTTGCTTTGTTATCGAATTGCACTTAGCCTTTTGGCTAATCTATTTCATCACCATTAAGTTTTTTTGACCTCTAGCAATAATAACGTAAATATTCTTAGCAAGTGTTTTTGGATAAATAACGGACGGTTCTACAAAATTTATAATGGAACTAGCTGTCCCGACAAACGTTGTTTTGCCATATAAAAAATAAAAAAAAAATGTTAAGGGTACAACCCTCACGGGGTATGAAAAATAGATGTTGGCCGATTCTCAGACCTACTGAATAAGCATATCAATTTTGGTAAAAATCGGTCAAGCCGTTTCGGAGGAGTTTGGCAACAAAAACTGTGACACGAGAATTATATATTTATTTATTTATTTATTTATTCATTCATCTTTACTAACATTACAGGAATACCTAATTCGTTAGTAAATGCCAAGTGTGTTGATATACATTAATTATTATTTTAAAATTAAATTATTTAACATTTACAATATTTAGGTATTAAAATTATCAAATTATTAGTAGAAATATTATTAACGAGTAACAGTCCAAATAGAATGTCAAATTATCAAATTATGTCAATTAATAATACTATAAATAAAAAAAATACATTAAAATAAAAAATATTCAAATTAAAATTATAATCCAAATTAAGGGAAAAATTAAATAATAATATTAGAATCAGATAATTATTAGAATTATATATTAGATATCCACTCAGAAAGTACCTTTATATTCAAGAAGTAAAGAACTAATGTCCCGGCTAGAATTATCATAGCACGTTTTAAGATTTGACCCATTTGGGCAATAGGTACGACTTCCAGAGGAAATTATGAACGGAATCCATGTAAGATTGAATATTTAAGCGTTTGGTATAACATACACTGAGCTTAATTAAATTTACGTACTAATATGACTTCATTTATTTATATGATACGCAATAAAAACTTAAGATGCTAGAATCGCCAATTTTAGTGAAGCAAAAAAATCGTATGTATTATATTTAAAACGCAAAGTTGTACACATGCAATTAGCCGCATGTTGATGATTACTTGGATATAAAAAGCGCATCCGGTACCAATCCTTGGCCCACTTAGACGCGTGATAGACGCATCAGTCTAAGTGGAATGTTTGCCAAGTCCGTCTTCGTAATGACATCTTCCATATTTATACGGTACCTACATAAAAATGTGTTTGTGAATCTAATCAATTTAATTCATAGCTGTGAAACGAATATAATAATATACCTAAGGTTGATGACCTTGGGCGATGTAGTAGATACATATCATTAGATAGGTACTTATTAATAGTAGAGACATACATAAATCAGCAATTTTTCAACTTAAAATCTACTTAATATGGAAGCAGTACAAAAAAAGGAAAGAAAACCACTTTGTTAAAAATACAGCAAAAACTTTAGAGAATAAATTACAACATCAACTATAGAATAAATATCAGAGCTTTTTTATTTAGCATGCAATATTAAATCAAAGCGGCAGAACACAAAGTAAAATAATTTACAAATTTCAAAATATGCTTTAAATTTTTAACTGTAACCATTGTTGTTGTAACCAATGTAATTCGTTACCTTGCCAAAGCTTCGAGAACAGTCTTCAAAACGAATAGTCCCAACATGGCGCAAAAAGATGACAGTGACCTGTTATGATCGTCTCTATCCACCGTTATTGTAAAAAAGTTATATTTATGGTACTTATACCGAAAAATATGATGTGCTTCCACGCTTATAATTACTTAAATCATGAAATGCTGCTGCGCTGTTCGCTTCGGTTAAGAATCGCAACGAGCCGGCGTTTTGACGGCAGATAAAACTTTTGTTGATTAGTTTAAAACGATTTATAAACGACTTTTGGAGCGCGCACGTTACGTAAAAAACGAGGACGACGAGTCACAGGAATGTGACACATGTGAATCAGTTTGCATAAATAATGAAAGCTTAATAGTTTGATCATTTCTTGTTATTTCACGCAGACGGGCGTTAACGTTTCCATAATATTTTCGTGTTGCATAACACGGAAAGGTCGCGGATGCAGTTATGTAAAGGCGTGCTTCGTTGCACTGTTAAGGCATGCCATCAGATATAATTGTACGTGATCGTTAATTCGGCTAGAGGCGTCAATGTCACGACCGTGGCACCTGTGATATGAAGACATGACTTATAGGCTGAGGGTCGGCGGTCGTCTATTAACGCTGCACTAACAACACTCACTTTATACTCGTTTAGTGTCGTGTGAATTGATATTCAGTTATTTTATTCGTGCCTGCGTATGTTACGTGAGGTCAAATAAAGTAGCCTTGTATTGTATGATGCCAATTGTCAACGATGTTAGCGAAGATATGTTGTATAATAATTATTGTCTTATTTATGTATTTTGTTGGTTACAGGGCCAAAGGAGTTTTCCTATCGCGGTCACAACTATTTCTACACCGGACACGTACCTGCACTCGCCAACAGAAAGTTCGATTGGCTCGATGGCCGTAACATCTGCAGAGAATACTGCATGGACCTTGTATCCATGGAAACTCAAGAAGAAAATAACCTGATCTTCAAGCTTATTCAACAAGGTAAACTATGTTGACACGAAATAACAGAGATCTATTTCTTTTGCACGCACACAATCAGTTTCGTATAGGTTTTTGGATATTTCCTACTCGCCTACTCCTAATAAAGGTAAGCCGCGTAGCCCACGTATTTTACTGTAAAAGCCCGACGATTCAGAGTTTAGATTGCACAGGTGAGTTTTAGGATTTACTTGAAGGGGTTATCCTACGATTAAACAGTGTAAACTGAGATTTACCAACTCTTAACGGCCTAATTCCGAAATTTTGGACATTTACCACCTACACTTTTCAAATGTTAGGTTTTACTCCGCAAAATTAAAATTTACGAACAATTATTTGTTAATCCTAACATGTAGGTACCCAATTCTACTAGAACCCCGTACAAAAAATACATTTTAAATAAATTAGCACATATCACTTAGAAAATGTATGAAAGTCTTACCGGTAAATCTTAAGATTTGTCGTAGTTTGGGTTTAAACAGTACCTAGGTAACATATTCATGAAATAACTGGTGGTGGTAGAACCAGTGTAGTTCGACCGGGGAAGTACCACTGCGACACCTATTTCTAGCGTAAAGTATTTTTGCGTTTCGATGGAAGAGTGTGGTTGCCGCACACTTATATATGGGGCCACCATAATAGTCCTCGGAAGTAGCAACGCACCTGTGATTGACTCCTGGGTGCCCATGTTCTATTTGAAGTTGCTTACAGGTGTCAATGGGCGGCAGTGACCACTTACCATCAGGTGGTCTGAAAAAATCCACCTGGTGGTAAAAAAATCTATTTCTTTACGAATTTCTAAAGGGGACCCTTTGGACTTGAAGGGTTCGAAAATAAACATTCATTATCTTTTTCATCTAGTAGTTACAAGTAGCGTAACTTTCCTTCTATTTAAAACTAATCGCAGAAATGTCTAACTTAAATAGTTGTCACACTACCAACTTCGAATGTTTTTAGACAATGTGCCGTACATCTGGACCTCCGGACGTCTTTGCGACTTCAAAGGTTGCGAGTCGCGTAAAGACTTGGAGCCCAAGAACATCTTCGGTTGGTTCTGGTCTGCCAACAGGGAAAAGATTGCACCCACCAACCAGGTTGGTACCCATATCACGTTGTTTTGTTTTAAAAATAGTAGGGGAGTGTGGGGTAATTGTGGCCCTCTAAGGAAACCGTTGAATAAAATGGAAAGTTTATTTATTATTCTGTCAATTTCTTATTACCATTAAACTTTGATTCCTACCATACAAATTTAGCAAAACACTTGTTTCATTACTAAACAACAACAATACTTTTTTAAGCAATAACAAAACTGTTCGTGTCCGTATTTACCCGGTACATTACGGGTAAATACGGACGCTCATTGGGGTATTTACGAACATTATGAACGAATTACGAATGCAATATAAGTAATTACATAGATCACAAATATATCCCCCCTCGAAGACTTACTTGTACAAATGTCTACTCATTACAAAATATACACCGACATTTTTCCAAATTTGAATCAATTTCATTTTTTAAAGATATTTTACCTCTTTCTTGGACTGTGACTTTCTTGTACTAATCCTTGTAAGACAAATAAAAGATGTAGTCGTCCAGTACATGTTGCTGACTAGACGGAGTAGCTCTTTGAATACATACAGTATATCTCTCATCAGCTTCCCGAAAACTGTTTTTATCTCGTTTCCCCTGGACTACAATTTAATGTATCTAGGGTACCTATATTTGTTTTGTTTTTATTTTATACATACGAGGCATATGAGTTAAATTTTAACAGTAATAATTAATTATTTAACGAAGTATGCGGGGAAAACAGACGTCCCAGTTTAGTGTTTCGTCCTTAATTAACCCAAAAACACATTGTCTTTAAAAAGCTTAAGTTTGCAGGCCATATGACTTACAGCCATTTTTGTTACTTTAACAATTGCTGGATGAATTCCAGACTAATATATATATATATAAAACATCAACATTGACACTCATATATAACTTCGTAAACAGGTCAACTTATGAGCTAAAAAATATAAGATAAGTACTTAAAATGATTAATCGTACCTTGGAACAAATGCGTGGCATTCCGTCTTTACAGTTTTCTGTGCACTTAAGATTGTAGATGCTGCCTACTTATAACATTTGAATGGCGCAGGCGCGGTTAGATTTTGTAAGACAACGGTGTCCGGTATTACCCGGTGTCCGTAATTACCACACTCTCCCCTATGTAGACACTTGGTAAAGAAAGGGAGACATAGGTATTTATCCTAAGCGTTTAAACTTTGTCCTTAGGACAATTTTCAGGTAATACACTCTGATCTGATCTGGGGTTGATAACAGGTCTATAGATGAAAGTAGCATATTGGTTTGAGTATTTTCAATCTTAGGTACACGATCTTATAAAGTAAATCTTGTCACCATAATCACCTGACACGCAGGGGGTACCACGTTAAATTCCTGGCCAGACAGACATGTAAACATCAATTTGTATTTATTTTTTAAGTCCTACACAAGAAATTATTACCTAATGCTCGTTTATTAAACTGCATACACGTGTACACGTTTTAAGTAATAAGCCATACATACCATATCTGTACGTAGTTATTTATATCTATCTGTATGTACTCGCATGTATTGACTACAAACATAGTAAAATCCTTCACTTCCATAGCCGCCACAAAGTTATTTGCATATTGTATAACATTACTGAACACGAGAATAAGTAAATGTGTTACATCTTAGAACAGAAATGATAAAGTACATTCGCAATTGCTACTGTGTAATACCCACATTGCATCATCACGTTTTGTCCCAAAAGGTTATTTTGTATGCACTTTTGGATAATGTGGACTGAGCATGAATATATTATATCGGTGATTCAGACTATTACACGAATAATCTAGAACTAGATGAGTTGACTACAAGATCAGGGAATGACAAAGAAATATATTTTTTATTATTATAAAATAATATATATCATGGTGTGTGAGTTGTGTGATAAAATCGCTACAATCGGAAAAGATGGTCATTTTATATACCTGTGTTGTGTTCTTAAATAAGCTCATCAACTAACATTAATAATTTCGTGGGTGTTTTTATCCTTATTAATCTAATAATACACGTAAAATGGTAAATGGTTTAATACATCTCATGCTACAATATAATACTTTACAGATCCCTAACGGCTGGGGCTACAACGCTTGGTCGCAAACCGGCCACAAGAAGCAACGCCAGCCCGACAACGCCGAATTCGACATCAACGGCACATCCGAATCCTGCTTGAGCGTTCTCAATAACGTGTACAATGACGGCATCGCGTGGCACGACGTGGCCTGCTATCACGAGAAACCGGTCGTCTGCGAGGACTCCGACGAACTCCTCAACTACGTCGCCAGCACCAACCCTGGCATCCGTCTGTGATCTGACCTAACGTTACGACATTAACTTTCCACCAATTAATATGCAGAGTGTGTCTGACACACCGGCGGAGTGCCAGTAACCGTTGAGAGAATATGGAGTAGGCATGTAAACAAATTGTAGATTTCCTTTTCTGTAATCAAATATCAATGCTTCATAGTGTAGATGCGAGTCTGCACTGATGTAAGCAGAGAAAATAAAGACACCTACGCATTCACGCAATTTTTGCTGTGAATGCTTTTAAATCTTTGTTTTTCCTTGTTTACATGCCGATCATTCAACGATTTTTCTTCACTCTTAAATAATTATCGTTCATCACCCGTATTTATAGAACAAACTGCACGTCGTTTCCGGACTTGCCATAATTCTCAATATGTAGCGATCTCTTCCTTATGCACTGCCCTTATCCCTTCGTACAACTAATGTACAGATTAGTAATAAGATATGATTAAGTTTAACTAAGATTATTTACCTAAGGGAAGAATTTCTATTTGTATATAAAATAAAACAAAACTTTCTAAAACTTCTTTTATTTCAAGCAACACCGTAATTGCTTAAACAACAGTAGAATACAATAATCGATATAACGACTAGTGCACACTAAAATTGTGTTTATAACCCAATATAGCATTTTAGAATACAGTCGGTGAGAAATATTATTGTCTTAGCCTTAAGCCCTAAGGCGTTTCTGAGAAAATGTTTCCCTATAAAGCATTGGATAACAAATTTATCAACAAAAAAAAACTTTACTATGCACTAGCCTTTACAGAGAAACTTAACATTATTAATACCAAATATTTTGGTAATACAGAAAATATAACAGTGAAAATGCTTATACATATTAATCATGAGGTAGATATATCGCAAGAGGCGGTAACAATTGTACTTTTTGCCTTAAACATACTTTCAGTATATAAATTCAAATATTCATTGACTGTTGAGTCTAATCTCACTAAACAAATGAACCACTTATAAAATTAAAGAAAATAAATCACTTTCAGTCTCAAATAACCTTAAAATTAAAAAAAAAAGTGGAAATTATCCTTCATAACTCCACATATCAAAACAATAGGACAAAAATAACTAATAAACACAACCGAATACTAACGCCACCTAGCGGCAAATATAGGAACTATTAATAATAAAAACAAAACAATATACTTATTAAATGCTTCGCTTAGCTCTAATAGAAGATAGTAATTTCGCTTATTGCTGACAACTTTCGTCCATTACAACCATTGTTAAGTACTAAGAAAAAATAAAGTGAAAGATCTTAAAATTACTTATTTTTTTACTTAGCATATGCTATGTGCATAGTATTTACTAGTTTTAACAGCAATAGACCTGTTAACAAAAAATATTAGTCATTTCTATATGACCCTCTGAATGAGATACCACGTCCAATGGATTTAAGGTCATGATCTCTGTATCGTTCACACATCCTCAGATCTCGAGCCTTGTTCACCAATAGATTTAACACATTATACTCACAGCCGTGAACTGTGATATATAATTTAGAATATTTCTCAATTTCAGCAGGTGTTAGTCGATATGCATCTTTATTTTTTGTGCAGTTAACTTCAGTTTCGGTGTAAGTGTCGCCATCTTCCGAATCTTTGTTGAACCACTGAGACAACTCTGGCTTGTTGTTTGCAAGAGTGGTGTATTCTTGTAGCGTCATCTCTGGAGTTACTATAGGCAACTTTACATTCGGGAAATTGGGTTTTAGAATACAAGCACGATGTTTACGCCTAGTTATATAGTATTTCGATATGTCTGTAATAAAAAATAAAAATTGGACAGTATTTCCACAAATTGTCTTGTGATTAATATATAAATAGCTGTACAACTAAATACTTACTTTCAACGTAAGCTTGCTTATTTTTCTCCAAAAATATGGGCCATAATACCAGTTCGTCAATTATATTGACAATATTTCTTTCTGACATTTCAAGATAAAGATCTCCTAACACCTGTAATAAAAATTCAAAAAATACCATCTACTAAATTGTATTATGACAATATAGCTACAGAAGAAAGGTGCTAGAAACATTTAAATATAAATGTGAGTAATTGGATTAAAAAAGTGCTCTTTAAGTTACTATTAAATACTGGCGGTGTCTCTGAAACTGTATAAATATGCTACAAATGTCCTATGATAATCACCTATTAAATTGTCCTGCATAAATCATCATCACCATACCAAACCAAAGACATGGCTGACTTACACATAAAGATTTCATCTTAGTCCTCAGGAGTGGCACCTATGTTTAGTTCACAGTGACCACTTACCATTAATCAGAGTGCATGATCATTGGTTACAATTTTTTTTTAAATGATGCAGATAGGACCTTTTAGTATACAGAAAAAACACTTTCTACCATCATAGCCCCACAGTAATATTTTTTCCTGTGTCATGGGTGCCATGGACACACCAAGATGAATACATAAACAACCAGACCCAGAACAAGAATCTAAACTCATCATTCAGATACCTGTCTGGCCGGGAATCAAACCTGGGACCCACTGCGTGTCTAACTGGTAACCGCACCGCCACATGGGTCATCAAAACAGAAAGCTTACCACATCATTGCTCTTTGTAGTCATTAGTGCAATGGGCACAAAGTAGACTCTTTTGGCATCTTTTAAAAGCTCTTTGCACTTGTCCACTGAACCTTTATTCCATGATGTTGATATTTCGTTTTGTATTTGACAATCATCACTTATCACCTGAAAATACAGGTACAATACTGTATTTATTGAATACTGAGAATACAGATTTATTCATTAAAGTTGAATTATGTAGCAAAATTTATTTTTTACTTAATATACCGAAGACCATTAAAATATACCTACCATCATGTGTTTAATATGCTTAAACCATAATCTGTGTCTAATTCTAAAATAATAATTCTAAATAATTGAGTAATAATTTTGTTAAAAGAAACGCAACTAAAAATATTTTATGATTTACTCCAGTTTAAAAACAAATTAAGATGACCCTTTAATGAATATATAAAAATATACAAATAAAATATGGTATTACATTATTGATCACACATCTGTTTATATAAGCTTAGGGCTTACTTTGCAATATTATATTTACACTTTATTCTATGTAACTATGTAGTATAATTTTCCTATCCCTTGCCTCGACTTTCTCTTTACTAATTCATACTATTAAAAATATGTTTATACTTATGTAAAGTGTACATGAATTGCAGCCATTGACAAGTTTGGTATGTACCATATAATTTACAATAAGAATTAAAATTTAATACAAACTTTATCCAAAGGAATGACCCCATGGATAGCAGCTTCAAAAACCTTAGTTGGATGTTTTTTGTATTCCAATGGTAGGTCTGTGTAAACACACTTGTCATCTGGATGTATGTAGATCCCATAGTCGATTAGCCAGATTAGGAAATGTGACTCCATGGTTATAACGCCACGGGTCCATTTCTTCTTCCACATCACAGCCACATACTGAAACAACACCAGTATTTTAAACTAAACAATAACTAAAGATATTAACATCAGTGTCTTTCACTAATGGTATCTTCAATTTTGTTTTTATATAAGAATAAAGTAGGAAATGAGCACGCAGTCCAGCTGATAGTGTCAATGCTGCCCATGGACATCTGTAAGAAACCTCGTATCCTCGTAAATTATAATAAATAAAAATTGTTGGGAGTTGGGATTCTCCTCTGACTGGGGGCTCCTTCTGGCTGGAGGCCTGTGACATTTTGCCGACTTGCCACCCTGTAGTTACGCCACTGTCTTCACCATTTAACGAATGCTATACTATAATATACTGGTATGTGATAAGAACCATATTTAAGTATGTTTCTCTTTTTAATTGAGACTATTATAAAGAGAACCATACTTAAATTTTGTAAAAAATATATCAAATGAAATAACAAATTATTACAATCACAAATTCCAGGCTTAGCCATTTAATAAAAATAGGTAGGTAGGTACCTATGTAAGAAATAATTTAAACCATCAAAGATAAGTCTTCAAGAAATGTTCTTTAGTTTCTATAGTTTCTTAAGTTTAAGTGAACAAGCAGACTATCTACTTGCTAACTTATACATAAGAAACTACCTAAGATTTTATTTTATAATCGTAAATGTTATTTTATTATTATTTTAATCGCAAAAATTCGTTTTACTTTGTAGTGCAGTTACCTGGCCATGATTGACATCAGACAGTGTTTTTTTTAGAACACTATCCCCAGAATCCACATTATCAAATGAAGAATTAATAACGTCCCTAGAAAAGTCATCTACTACACAAAAAAATGAAAAAGGATTCGTAAATGTTGTTACTCTCACTTCCATTTTGGAAAAAATATTAATTGCTTAATTCTTTAAGAAGTCTATTTGTTCGAATGTTTAGCGCGGTTGGTTTGTTTTGTTATGTAAGAAAACTTTTAAGTACCTTCCATTGCATCAGAAAGTTATATCGCAAATGCAAAATTTATTTCTGAAAGTGTCAAATTACGCGCGATCAGCAACAAGTAAATAGTGTTGCCAAATATAATATGATGCTTAATTGCATTTATTGCACAGTTTATTGCTTGTGTTGCCATCGCTTTTATAATATTCTTTACAAAATAATAAAATTGGGAAATTGCGAGCTAATTTACAATACTATAGTAAAATCATACAGAATAGAATATATTTTTTGTTGTATACATTGTTATTGGTGTACCTACTTGTGCTTAAATTACTTACATTTTATTTATGAGTCGAATAATATTAAAGCTAATATTTTGATAGCAAATTCTTCGGTCCAAAATAATTGGTAAAATATAGCAGCAGGAGTTTAAATGGTTGTTTTCATACAAATTAAAATTCATATTTCAATCCAATGTAAACTCAATTTAGATAAAGTGAATAATGACATTTTTTAAGTGATATGATATAATGTTGACCAAAGTATGGAAAATTGAGGATATTCACATTAACACAAATTAACATTTAAAGTTATTAACATTGGACGTCGGGTCCACAGTTTTATTCCAGTAAGTATCGAGATGTACTCTATACAGTACCTGCATCTATTTATCACTCTTGAAAATGGCTTTGGAAAATTCGTTTCTGGACCCTCTATAATCTTTTATTATTTTCATTACCACTATAGCCATTTAGACTTTTCTACGCAGTAGGTAATATTCTTTAAACTTGTTCAAATCTTCGCGAAATTTGTCAATAAAAAAATTATAAAATTGCCTACATTATAATCATAGGGCACTTTTTCTAACTGTCGTTACTGAAGTAAACCATTTTTTTTTCCTGTGTCCGGGTTGGATACGCGTGTAGGTAACTACGCGCAACAGGGCAAAAATATGCCGCCCCCGACCTTTGACGAGCTTACAATAAGTCCACCAATTACTGAACAACGTTACCTAAAATATAAATTGAGCATTTCAATAATTATTAAGTAAACACTTATCTAAGAAACATTTTTAAATACATATCATAATTTATTACGAACAATTGGCAACATACATCATCTTGAAATATACGTAAGAACAACCTCGTTCACGTCAACGTTCAATAAAAAAATTGCATCTTAAAAATTCCATTTCTATAACTCAGCTTATAATATAAGCATATGGCATATTATGCCATAGATAGACATCCAGATACATAGACAGACAAGTCAAATTTCCAACATCCAACATTCTTCTTTTCACGGAAGAGTTTATGCCTGAAATATTAAGTAAACCTTTTCCTATACTAGAACAGTTTTAGGCAAATGTATTAGAAAAGGTGAGAATTTTAAAAACTGAACGTTTTAGGGGCTCTAACAGGCAGTAAATCAAGCTTACTTTCTTCTTTAAAGCTTTTTGTCTGAATTATTTTTAGCTCTAATTTTCTCGGCAAAAAATATCTTTTAAACGCTATTTGTGGTATTTCAATTTTATTAGTCCAATGTTATCAACGGAACAATCGATAATTAGTCGTGTTATTATGATATTGGTGTATATCAATTACGTGTTTAAATCTCGTAGCGTATGCCAAAGACTTTGATTCAGTCATGTGACACGAGATGGCAGTGTTTAGCAAAAACTTTCTAGCTGCTGTGTTTGAAATTAAATTCGTTGTGTTTTTAAGAACATGATTATCAGAATGTACCGGCATGATTAAGTATATGACTCATGCCGTTGACAACACTATATGAGATGTCTCTACTAACGTTTTGGGTATTAAAGATCAGATAAACATTCAATCGCAACCATAAAAACGACGAACACGTAGTATACTGCTACAGCGTTAAATGTACCAGGTTCGGTTGCTGGCGAGAGTAAATGTTCATATTATAGTAAAAAAGTCCGCAACGGTAATAGTCATAGAATCAATTATATTTATAAACATATCACAAAAATGCAGACCTATGGATTTCTTTATCATGCTTACCTATTTTATGATATTCAAAGAGCAATGCATGTATCTTTGTGCAGACGATCGGGGTTCGATTTGAAATACATTTAGTAAAGAATAAAAAAGAGGTTTTCAATATTTTATAAATTATTCTAATACATTACATGTACTTATTGAAATACATATATTAATAGATTTCGAGTGATTATAGATAAATTTGCAGTATAACTATGTACCTAAAGTTTCTTGACAGTATATAATATACTGTGCAAAATCCTTTGTTCTTTTTACCATTTCTTGGGTAACTGGCGCGACATTACTGCCCCACCTCGTTTAAGCGATGCTATGGTCTATTTAAGGCATATTTGGAAGGTGTGGCCAGAGAGATATTAACAAAGTACGTGACACTACTTAGTCCTCGTAAATAGCAATGCAACTATTTGAGTTTGTTAGCCGAGGCCAATTTGCTATAAGAAACGCTACATCAAACATAAAATATTTATTTCTTAAACTAATTCTTTACATAACTAGGATCGAAAACATCAAGCGATTGGCAAACATTCTATCAATATAAAATAGCACATATTTTACTGAAACTGGAATTGAATCCCTTTCCCTCCGACGACACAGGGAATATTTGATCCACGAAGCCGCCATTTGCTATGCGTACGTATTAGACTATTCGAACGGTATTTTCGTCTTTGCTGGTAGCAATACTATAGATGTTCACTTATTACCAACAGATTGTACCATGTTATTCTTACTATGGAAAGAAGCGTACTTACCTACTATGAAACTAGTTCGGCACTAAATATGCCTTATAAAGTTGCATTTGTTGATTGTTTAATACGAAAATAAATATCAAAGTAGGTGTTATTACGATTATTCCATAACTTATTCCGTTTTAGTAGTGAGATTATGTTCGATTACATATTATATTTAATTTTATTAATAACTTATGATACTTGCTTATTTTAAATAAGAACTTCAAATGATTAAAAAAACAAATGTTTTGGTTTTCGTAAGGACCCATAAAACATTTTCTCTACGAAAACTCATCACTTGTCTTTCATAATTTGTGGGTCTGATACTCTTAGTTATTAGTTTCGTATAGTTTGTAAGTCAATTTTGAATAAGTCTAGGCAATAATGGATGAATCAATTTTGTCAGTTGCGAGGTCACCATAGGGCAAAAGAAGTGGTAAGGATATGGTAATGAATGATTGAGGGTCACGCAGAGGTGACAGTCGAGCGGCGTGCGTGAGAGATATGGGGCGTTGGCACAGCCGCCGGTGATGTGCTGATGTCAGTGGAAGCGGCGAGCGGCGGCTCTCCCGACGGCGGCGGGCGCACGCATGGAATGCAGCGGCGGGCGCGGGGTGCGGGCGCGGGCCACTGCTGCCGCGGCGACGCTCGGTGCTGCCCGCCTCGCCAGTCAGCCGCGCGCCACCCGACACGAGTGTTGTTCGAGACGTGCGACACCACCTCCGCCCGCTCACAGGTACGTATCACACTCGACCTTCAAATTATTTCTTCGCTTTGCGTCTCTTCGGAGACCGACCGAGTGCGGTCGGCGAGCCGGCGCCGGCTTCGAATATTTTGACCGTCCAGTCGACGGCCGACCAGAAATAGCCGGTGGTCGACCGTGCCGGTAGGTATCTTCCTCCTCGAAAGTGTCGGCCTCCGACGGCGCTGGGGCGCGATGACCCGTCGAATGTTTGCCAAACGAGAATCCCTAAATACTTACCGGTCAACGCTTCTGTGGCTTTATCAGTGTTACATATTTATTATTTGTCGGTGCGGTGAGGTCAGCGAGCGCGCGCGGCGATGTGCGCCTTATCGCGTGAGGCGTAGGGTCGGCGCGGGCGCCCGCGACGACGACAACACGGGCGCGCCCGACCTCGGCTCTGCTCTGTCTTTGCTCTGTTCTTGCGTCGTTCCTATTTACAATAGGTATATAAGATACCGACACCTACGTAGGTACTCATTCGCTCTAGACTCGTGTAAGGGATTTAAACGGTTCTAACTGTTGTTCAACGTCGTTGGCGATCATCAAGAAGTAATAAATTCATCGCTTACCAAAAGTTAATGAAAATTACTCATTTCAATAAGTAGGTATACAACGAATGCACTCAAATGAAGTCGCACCATCGTTGATTATAGGTCATATGAAGATTTGCTTCATGGGATTAGTTTGACTTGTTTTATATCTTTGATCTCATCATGATCACGGAGGGCACGAAAAATTTGTTTAGTTATATTTTGACCCGCTTTTTAGTATGAAATAGTTCTTTATACGTCAATTAAATGACATGGACACCTTGTACTAGGGATTGGTAAATAGAAACGTGACTTAGTTATATGAACTTGTTAACTCTTAAATATTAATACAACCGTAACGTTGTTTGTTGCAATGACGTATTGAAATAGCGTATGCGACCCCACACTTTACCGCAATTGTTCACTGTGAAAATGATAGTTTCATTGTCGTTTACTTCACTCGCCTACATGAAAATATGTTAGCGATGCGAGACGATGTTAGCGTGAGTTGCCCGCCGACGAGGGATCCGGCGTTCGTCCGGTGTTGTCTTCACCAGCAGCGCTCGATGCGTGAAAACGTACGCGGCTGTCGTTACACGAATGTGGCCCTTATCCTGTACCGTAATGTCACATAATTCCCTGCTGTTATATCAGGACTTAGTACACCCTAGACGCATCGTTCAAACCGCTCTCGGCCTCGTTGCTTATCGTAAGCGAAATTCGTACTTAAACCTACCTAGAATAGATACGTAACTGCTTGCGCGGGGCCAGGCGCTAACAGTTTTTCATAGTCGTAGTAGGCCGAGATCCCAACGCACAAGAGAGTGAAAGTTGGGGGTGGGTGACAAGAAGGGTGGTGGCGCTCCCCGCAGGAGTGGTCGACCCGGGACTTCCAACTAGTATTTGCTAAATTTGCTGCTTTTAGGCGGTCGCCGACAAAAAAGAAAATTTCTGTTTCAGACGGACGTGAGAGTGACTTTTCAAATAAAATATCAACTTATTTGAAGTTAGGAAACTTGTACAAAAGTTAATATAGCGTGGGTTCCTATATTCAACATTTGATGTATTGTTTATCTGTACAATCGATTTTTTTATTGATTCTTTACCTGGTTATCAATATCTTCACACAATTAGTCGAGTATGACATTAAAACATCATGATTAAGATATTGACATTTTCGGAGCATAATAACATGCAGGAATAATTATATTTATGCACGTGAATATTTCATGCAAATATTTCGAGTTATAACATATTATACCTCCTTTGACGGACTCTATACCTTAATTAAATATCTTCATTTTCGTCAACCCATTATAGTCCCACTGTTGGGCATAAGTCTCCTCTCAGGGTAAGAGGGGTTTAGAGCACATTTCACCGCGATGGCCAAGTGCGAATCGATAGACTTCACACACCTAAGAGAACTTTTTTAGATCTCTCAGGCGCGTAGCTTTTCTCCGAATGTTTTCTGTTATCGTACAGCAATGATAATTTATTCTTATCATCATTTCATTAATTTTTAACATCATTAAAAATCATAGGTGCGTGGACCTCGACCTCGAACCCGGTGCCGATTGAGAAGGCGAGTTTCAACCATTAGTCCACTTTTTACAAAGTACTTTAGTACATCTAACATGACCGATATAGGCTTTACTCATGCCAGCGAGCGCCTCGTGCTAACACCAATGCCAGCTCGAGGTACGCCCCTGACACACCTGTTAAATTAGTTAATTCTTGCGTGCCTGCCCGACTTGGAAATATACGTTGTTGTATCTATACTCCATATTTGTATATAGGTAGGTATATCAGTGTCTACGCTGCGTAATTCTTTAACTCAAATGTTATACGTTTTTCCTTTGGACACTAAATTATTATATTAATACGTGAAGCAAAAATTTGTGACGGATTTTTAAGTAATATGCCGCGGACGGATTAGTATGAAATTTTGCACGGTTATAGTGGACGTAGAGAAGGAGTGCAGAATGTTAATATTTTTTTTCAAATAATGCATTTTTCATACATAAAATCAACTAAAAACACATTACACACACTGCCTTGCATTTGTCACAAACACATATGTACTTAGTAAATGAAAATGAAAAGACACAACGTCAAGAATGTCAGATGACATTTGATTTTTAATTTAAATTACGGTCGAATTTCGGCCGATGCTACGGGTGACTAGTAATTACTGATACCTCATTCTATTAATCTCTTATATGTAACTCATTCTTAGACTAGAGTTTTGTTAGTTTAACAAATAGTATTTCTGTACGAAAGTTCTGCGTTTGGTAGAAGGCGGATACCGTGGGATGGAAGCAACCATCTGAACTCTCAAGAATTTCATCGCAACTTTGGACGGATTCAGGTAGAATTCCTGTTCTATATGGGTTTTGTAACGAAAGTCCATTGATAGTAATGACCATTTACCATCAAGTGGATTTTATTCGTTTGCTGCTCAACCTTATAAAATAGTACATAAATATTATTTATAGTAAAAACAGTCCGTGTCACTCCCTATAAAGTGTTAACATTGCGTGAAATTCCCTTCATAGTCGGTTCACCTGTTTTTGAGATTAGCCGTTAAATAAAAAGTACATTTCATTGTTACTATAAGGAAAAAAATAATGTTATTTTATGGGACCGATCAAGGCCATAACTTTGACCTTAAATAGCTTCTTTCATTCACGATAACATTTCTACAGTCACAAGTCTTTATACGAAAGTCCATACCGTTTCTTATTATTCTTAAGGACGTTAGCAGATAAGAAGATTAAGAAGTTAGAAGATTACTCTATCTAGTAATCTTTAAACTGCTAACGCTCTAGCTACTGCTAGTAATCTTTAAACTCTAATTGTTATGATAGGGACAGGTATTCCATATTTATCCTCCGGGACCCATCGCACCTGTGACCCCTTTTATCCGAAGTTGACGTAAGGCATTCAGGGACCGCAATGGACGTTTTTCAACAATCACTAACTACATAATATTCATATATACTGTACATATATACAAGCTACTTCATGACTTCCCTTTATAGACTCTTTAATAGACATAAACTCTATATTTTTCACAACTACATATATATCAAAAACAAGACGTGCTTACATTTTTTAAGTCTTTTAGTATTCCTATTTAAGTGTATTAAACATTTATAAACTTAAATGAATAGGCGCCGACTGTTATCGTTAGATAGCACTCGTTAACCGATGTTAGAGGCCTTCAGGCGGCTTTAAAACTTCTGACGATTGGGTTGGCCACTAATCCGCCTCCACCTGTGCCTCCACCAACCGAAAGCCTATGAGAGAATACCCTGCAGGCTTAGTATGTTTATGGGGTAAGCCTAAGGCGTGACAAGACAAATACCTATCGCCTATTAGAACAATTATTCTGCCGTGAATTAAAGGAGAGGCTCTATTGATACGTTCTATTGTGTGGGATTTATCAATTCAGGCTCTTTCTTGCACGTAATTCTCTCTGATATTTTTGTCTTCTAATTAGACTAATTTATTTAAATGGAGTCTATAATCAAAGACTAGATTACATCTACAAAGATCTCTATATTTTATAATGTGGGAATTATACGCACTACCCATAACCGGAACTGAAATTTCAATCTACTTACCAACGCCTTTATAGAATACTAATAAGATTATCGAACCTTCACGAATGTTGTCATTGCTAAGGGTAACTCGAACTATATGCAACCAGATTCGGCAACTATTAATTTACAACTGAATTTATTTCTTTAATTATTTACCCACTCGAATCGCAGTATGTACCAGTGGACTGGTTTGTTAACTAGGTCATGTGGTCCAAGAGAGGGTCAACATTTTTTCAACCTTTAACACGACTACGCCAATAGATCTGGGTAATAAAACTAAACTTATAATATGGCATGCCATATTTTTACTATTGCGAAATAAAAGTGAACCGGTTTTTATGATAACTTCGCTCAAAGAGAGCAGTCAGTAGTTAACTGCTTATTAAATGTATAGAAAAGTTTCTGCTAAAAATTGTAAATTGAAAAGCAAAATCGTGCATGGCTACGCACGGAAATAAAGCGAAGGGGACCGACTGAACGACAAGTACGAACCATATTCCAAAACCACTCTTCAAAATATATTAAAGAACGAGACAGACTGCTGGTACAGTCAGTAAAACTCACTTCATAAAGTGTTCAATATAAAGTGGAAAATAGAGTCAAGATCGATGACGAATATATTATTATGAAATTCGACAATATAGAGCGCCAAGTCGTAGTCTCACGCGTAAGCTAAATGTGACTCAGCCAGCTATCAAGACACCTTTACCTTTTAATATTTCTGTACGCGAGAAATCCGCCACAAAATAAAATCCGCAATGAAATGACGTGAAAGAGGAAAACTTACTGACGCAACGTTAGGTAAAAGGACCCTCTCCTTTTAATCATTTCTTCATAATAAACTATATATTTTCGACTCGGAAAAAAATTAACCAATGTCCTGATGGTTATACATCGTGTGGTATCCAGTTCAAAACTAAATATCCGATCAACACTAGAACCCATATTGAAACTACTCCGAAGCTAAGATGGGATCTTCACCGGGGAAAAAATCAATACTACCTAAGTCTTTTATCTGGATAAAGATTCCCCTGTACCTCGTCTAATACCATTTCAGGTACATTTGAAAAGTGGTAGAACCAGTATGGTTGGGTCGGGCTGGTACTACTGCCACGCCTATATCTATCTAGAGTGAAGCAGTTCTTGCATTTCGGCAGAAAGGTTGCTGGTTGACCTACATACTCATAGGGCGACCACTCTGGTCCTCAAGCGTGGTAGGCTGGTAGCACATATAGAGATCGGTTTCAATAGGACCTCTATTCTTTGTGAAACTAGTTACTAACATGCATAGACGGCATAAAAAAACTATAGATACTGAACCACGAGGACTAAGGGACCAAATAGTCTCGGAAACAGCATGGAATTAAACGATAATAGTTATTTTTATAGAATTAATAAAAAACAAGCAACTAATATTTCTTAGGAGAAAATAAACTGAGCGTGTGCCGACGTCAGTGTTTAAGCGTGCAAAAAAATGTGGTTCAAACAGCTACTGCCAATAGAGTTAGTAAACAGAAGTATTTTTTGTACAGGACAATCGATTTCAACTCACGTGACGTAGAAATCACTGCTGCCTGTCACATTTAGTCCCAGGTTCCGGGTTCGATTCTATTTAGCAATTTCTAAAAGTTGAATGTTCTGTAAATAGGTTCCTGAGTTAGTCTAAATGTGTTTTTCTTAGTAATGAAGACGAAGAACTGCTTCACGCTAGAAAAAGGTGTGGCGGTGTACCGGTCTGGTACCTACAGCCGTAATATTTAACAGGCAAACAGAAAGAACTTGTAGTTTGTGCCCATACGTTTTAACACGAGACAGAAAATCCTCAGCGGGAGGTTTCGCTGTAGCTAACTGACGTACGTCACAAGTATTTTTAGACGTCAAACTCGTGCTTGCGCGTGGCTTCGTTCAAGCACGTGATACTAAGAGCTCTAACACAAGGCGTCACGAGACATTCCATCCGAGTCTTTATAATGAGTACCCCTTTACATTTTACTTCATCATATTGTAACCTTGAGAAAATGCTTGAAGTGTAATAGCCCAATTGAGTTCCTTTTACCCAACTGCTTCAGGAAGGGGGTAATATTTTTCGAATGTATATATACGTATGTATGTTTGTCCATTTGTTTAGCACGCACTACAGCCCAAACGGCTTGACGGATCGTAATATATATAACATATCATTTGATACGACTCAATTGTGATAGTGACATATGCTATATAATTTTCAAAGATGGCACCTGGGGTCAGAAAAAAAGGGGGTAGGAACAATTCTTTTCGATTAATTGTCATAGTAATATGGGTATCAAAGGAAAGCTAGTAACTAGACCCAAACTCAGTGTATCATGTTTTGACGCAAAATTCAGAGCGTTAATTTAAATTATTAAAAAAAACGATTGATTCATTTAAGCAGTCGGGTTTAATTTAACTAATTTAACAATGGTATTACATAAAAATGGTTGACTTTTTCCTCTTTAATCCTACCTACTTAACACGTACTACATGTCGTGTCACCTTCTTGGAAATCATAATTCCTTTAACGTTTAGGCAATGGACGTATTGGTGGCGTGCAGTACCTACAAGAAGTTGTTAGCTCGATAAAAAATTACCTCCACTTTTGTATACTTACACTTAAATGCTCGTAACACGGATCGTTAATAATATATAGGTACAACTTTAAGGTATTAAAAAAAATGTCAAATTTGTTTGCTCAACAAGATGTCGGTCATCAAAAATCTTCAAAAATATTATAGACTATTCCTAGCCCGCGACTGCATCCGTGCGGTGTAAGGAAGTGAAAAATTAGCTTGAGTCTAGAACTGGAATATGTACGTAGGTGAAAGTTCGTTATTAATATAATTAAAATATAATTATAAAAAATACAATATTTTAATGAATTAGGCATAGGTATATGGAAATAAAAAAAACTCCATAATTAGTTTCAGCGCCGGCCTCAGACGACCCCCTGGTCCTGGTATTGATTTTGGATTTAGTCGAGAATGTCCTCGGTGTTGGTCCTTCATTAGCCCCAGATTTAATTGCGGACCAACTCGTTCGTACATTAAGTATTTTGTACCTGGTAAAAACCAGTACTCTATGTTGCAAAGGAAACTTTCGTACTATCCAATGTTCAGTTTCCATTTTCCCTGTTTCCGATATCTGAGTGGAAATGCCAAATATTAGCGAGTTTATATGCTTTAACCTTGATTATAAATTGTAAGGGTTTAAAATTTCCGTTCATTAGTTTTACATAGACGGGGTTCTCAATAATTAATGAAGCATGCATCATGCTTGTTATGTAAATTACTTCATATGTGACTTATTTCAGTATCTACATAATAATCATATGATAATGTCGTCATATAGTGCCGTCATTCAGCGTAGTACCCTGTGCCATCCCCAGGATTATATTCAAATTGCTTTAAGGTAAAACATCGAAATTGATATTAAATTTTTGTGGAGAGATTACAAATAATCATATAGATAGGAACTCGAGAAATTAATCTTTAAGTTGTTGACGAGTAAATTTATATATGACAAGTAATCCAGTTGGATGAATGTGTCAAGTCGAAAGTGGCCTCTCTCTCTCTCTTATAATCATTAATTCCTGGGCAGTGGTGGACACAAATTAAACAAATAAATAAAACTAAAGCGTCTGACACAGATTTGAAAACAACTGTTCGCAAATGTAGCCTTATTATTTTCATAATGCAACTATAAAATATAAAAATATTTAATATTTTCTCTACAGTAATTACTGTAGGTACATTAGAAAATAGCTCTGTCCTAAATAATCATACACATTTTTACTTGATTTAAGCATCTGCTACTCCTTAAAAATAATATGGGGTGGCTCATACCACTACTGAAATTGCTTTCACATCTTTCACATTGGATCACACCAGCGGAAGCAGGGATGTGTTACGGTGGTATTGATCCGACCCATCCCCCGCTCTTCCACAACCTTCCAGTAACATCAGTTCGTACAAAGTTAACATTACACTAATAGGTAGACAAGAAACCCTACCAGAACGTTGCATATGTATATCTCCTAACGTTCATGCTTCACTAAGCAGATAATTCGTGTCAATACAGAAAAGTTAAGACAGGCGTAGGAAGCAAAAAATTGCAAGAGGCACCAATGTTAAATGCGGTTAGACGGTTGAACAATTCGCGTATTTGATAGAAAATTCGGTTCTTATAAAGTTCAGTTTGTTTACGCGTCAATTGTTTGAAATACTATTCTAAACTCGGGTCAATTGAGAGTTTTTTTTTAATCACAGCTGCTCATCTTTTTACAATTTTTACAACTGCTTTTTACCTTTGAGCTTAGGACAAAGTTCAAACGTTTTATGTACGAATACAAGTCTAAATACAAGTCTCATTACGACTTCAAATAAAAAAAAAAGAACACGGGATATAAAAATTATGTGATGATATTCTATTAAGAGATTTACTAAGAATTCATTCATAAAATAATTCGAATGGAACTTTGAAGTTCTATTGTCGTTCGCATTTATCTTTTATTCTTTAGTCAGTTCTTAAGTAAAATCAATAATATGATTAAATTTAAAAGGTGGTAGAACGAGGGTGTTTCGACCGGGGAGTTACCATCGCCACACCCATTTCTAGCGTGAAATAGTTCTTGCGTTTCGATAGAAGGGTGTGGATGTCGGCTGAATTACACATGATGGACTATTTTACGTCTGAGGAGTGGCAACGCATCTGCGGTCTGGTAATGTTAGGACATACGTTACAACTAAGCAAAAGGTGTGTGGTAGTAATTTTATATGGATACACATGTCCATGGGCATCAGAAGAATTAACCCTCGTTCCTCCATGGTCGTGTGCAAATTCAATTTTATAGAAAAAAATGTCAGATAGAGCGTTATCATTATCACAATAGATAGTTAATACATATTTTTTGCAATTCATACGAAATACTAACCCATCCGATGCCAAGTAGCTCAAGGATATTTCGTTATTCCAGTATTTGCCTATTGATCTAAGTTTTAACATATAATTATTGATAATGCTCGTAAATAGTCACCAAATTAAAAAAATGGTTCAATAACAAAACAGAAAAAAGTTACTGAATTGTAATACCTGTTATACTTATTTACCTCACAATGTATAAATTTTAGATAGGACTAAGAAACTACCAATTGATCTACATTAAATACTTTTCCATAAGAACTAAGTCAGAACGCCTAATGCTGCTAGTGCACACTACTATGAACTTTATTTTCAAGGTGATAGAACCAGTGTAGTTCGACCGGGGAAGTACCACCGCCACACCTATTTATAGCGTGAAGCATTTCTTGCGTTTCGATAGAAGGGTGTGGTTGCCGGCACACTTTCACATGAGGCGGCCATCATAGTCCTCGGTAGTAGCAACGCATCTGTGATTGACTTCAGATGGAACCCACGTTCTGTATGAAATTGATTACAGATGTCCATGGGCGGCAGTGACCACTTTTTTTGTTTGCTACTTCAGTCAGTTAAAAAAAATAGTGTAGTGTGTTAAACAAGTTTTCATATTCTGAATCCAACTAAGTTGTTTAAAACCTACATGTTTTAAAATCGTGAATAGTACATTGGCACCTGCGGCTATATGGATTGCTTTACCCCGGTTCCCCCGCGTTTCACTCCGTCCCGGTTTCGCCAACATGGTTGCCGAAGCGTCGTTATCGCACATCACTTGACGTTAGCGAAGTAGATGATATAGTTCTTGTGACGTCATTAGTGTATTACAGTCAATTTTTACATAGCTACAATTACATAGTGGTGTATGTGAAAGGAGTCTCAATGACTGCAATGCCATCTGGATCAATAAATTTCGCAAACATGTATTTGAATGAAATGTGATTTTTAATGACTACAATGTGAATATGAGAACTATAATTTATGTCTGTTATACTTCAGAGTATTTAAGAGGGTCATCTACGTTAACAAACCTCGTACATAACGAGGTGAGTGAATAAAACATTTAAGTCACCTGAGATATGAAATGCAATGGTAGAGATAAACGTAATGACACGTTGCGAGAAAAGCCCAAGCAACTCGGTAAGCTTGCAACTGCACTACGGTACAGTAGGTACGAATGGGAACACCCCATGTTAAGATTGTTAGCTCGGGCTGTGCGCGGCAGCTGTGGCGCAGCTGGCGTGGTGGGTGCTTTTGCTCGTTTTGCCACAACCCTGTTACCCATACATGTAGCACGCTATAATTGGGGCTACACTCACCTCAGACTAGCGTCTAACTGGTCGGCTTAGGACATCTGGCGTAGTGTTTATCACGATCATTACTAATGCTCTACGTTCTATCTTTTCATTGTACGTAAAGTTTAAAACCTATTTATAACACTAAGTATTCAAATAAATTTAATTAATTGTTTGAACCTTCATTATTTATTTTTAAATTAATTGTTTTTGTATGTATATTATAGGTTGAGTTAGAATATAGTTATATATAGAAATAATTTAATATAACGTACGTACTAAAAGAAACTCAGTTTAACAAACTTTACGAATCATAAACGTTTTATAAAATTTTAAAACGATCGATCACAATAACTCTATCAAATAAATCAAGCACAAAACCTTCATAAAACATATGAGTTCTACGCACAGTTTATGCACGTGTAATAGCTACTACATTATCTGATCTGGCATTATACCTTATAGGTATTGCACGATGATACCCGATATCATCCACCTTATACACTCCCGATAAAGTTTCTAACATCGTCAGTTCGTCAGTAGCGTTATTGAGTCAAACACTAATATATCTAATTCCTAATTGAATTTGTGTAAGCCTGATTTGATATCCTTTTAAGAAATTGTTATAATTATTCATTAAATACATAATTGACACATGTTATTATAATATTAATTCGAAACTTTTTCCGCACATTGGTAAAAACCAGTGGTAAAACCATCATAAAAACACACCTATTTATATAGTGTTTAACAATTGTTTTTCTGATTAATATAGATAGCGATAATGATGATGAATGCCGAATATAGATGAAAAATAGATGACGTTGTTCATAAAGTTATTAAAAAAGTACTTATACTTAATAACGTTTCGAATACTTCTCCGTTATTACGTTGCTCCGATACGTTATTTCACCCCGTTTCTGGTATCGGATCGGCTAATACTCGCTGTAAAGGTCAGTTAAACGTAAATGAATATGATATTATAAAAGACAAAATGTCAGGCCTCTCGTAATGTCAAATCACCATTTCTTGTAAACAACTGCAATATAACTTAAACTAACTGGTGTTACACTGACTATCGACCACAGACCTAAAATGGTAGATGTACCCATATAAAAACGACATAGGTAAGCTTATAAATTTCAAATTGCACATACGAGATAGTATTGTAATTGCTTCGTCTTCATAAGGACAAAAATATCATTCGAAAAATCCAAAAGTGCACGACTCGTATTTGTGAAATTTCGTTTTTCGTTAATAACTATTAAACGACATTAAACAAGATAACTATTTTCAATACCAATCACAGCATAATCTACTATACTCAAGGTAATAAAAAAACTGATTAAATTAATTAATTTTTACGCAATCTATCGTGTTTCAAACGAAAAAAGTGTTGATTGACGGGAATTTCTTTTTTTCTATTTCAATAGTTATTTTCGGTTTTATTATCTTAAATCAATTTTTACCAGTGACAGAATTAATCTCCATTAAAGTATGTATAAAATGGCGCATCGTGTAAATAATTAAATAGTAGCGGAATCGAGGCTAAACGGATTTTTCGGTAATAAAGCACTCTATAATGCATTATGAGTCGGGCAATATCAGTCAATTACCGAACATCCATGTTGGTTTCCCATGAAAACATTTACATATAGGTATCTATTCATTTTTCGGAAGCCGTTTACTTGGATAGTAATATAATTGATGGAATGGATATGCCAGAATGCAGACGCACCCACAGTGCATCTACAGATGTGATGTGATGTACAATGTGACAGTTTATCTACAGATTAAAGATTTGGTCTGGTAGGCTTATTTATTTATATCTGTGGTATAAATTAGACTCTGGAAGCGCAATCGTTAACATCATTACAACAATATCCGCAGTAGCTTATCTGCGAAAGTATTTAAAATGCTGTAATATTTACTGAAAGTTCATCTCTCACTTTATCGTTATCATTGTATTATTAGTATAAAGTATAGATAAAATTGAAAGTATTCAGGCAGATATGCGTGTAAAATGAATATAGTAAATCGTCAGCGTTGAGCGTCACAATAGTACATATATGACGAAATATTGGTACTACTTTATTTTTAGAAAGGATATGGCCAATTTTTAACCGACTTCCCAAAGGAAAGAGGTTATCTATTCGTCACGTATATTTTTTTTTTTTTTTTTTTTTTTTTTTTATGTATGTTCGGGCGAAATGGCTAGAAATCGTCGACCTACCGACACGATTCATACGACATTGTATGCGACTAGTTTCACAGGCAGTCCCATATTGAGGAAAATGAAAACCTTCCGGCGGTTTTCCCGGAAAATTGGAAAATGTCGGTTTCTTAAAATCTTGAATAACTTGGGTGTTTATTAACCGATTTCCATTTTCTTTCTTTCATTTGATAGGAAATTTTGTCACGCAACTTTTTCTCTTGGACATGGGTATGCTGTGATGCTTAACTCTTTGAGTTATGGGATGGAAATCACCACCACTCCTCAAGTTTTTTAGATAATTTGAGATAACTCGTCTTCTGCCGAATCGATTCATATGAAACTTGGAATATGTATTATATATCTATGCTTATATAGGTTGACGAAAAATTTGACCTTCAACTCTTCGATCCTGATGATGCAGGGTTACAGCTATCCTAAACTATAACATTAGCTATTTGGTGCTTACATATATGTAACAAGCTTACTAAGCAGAGACATGTGATGAAAATTTGACCTTCAACTCCTCAATCCTGATGATGCAGGGGTGCCTCAAGCCTAAACCATAGGGGTTGACCATTTGGTGCTTATGGGTATGTTATAACAATACTAAGCAAAGACATATTATAAAAAAAATGACCTTCAACTCCTCAACCCTGATGATGCAGGGTGCTGTAAGCCCAAGCCGTAGGTGATGGCCATTTAGTGCTTACGGATATATAATAAGATAGCAAGGCAAAGATGTACGATGACAAATTTGACCTTCAACTCCTCAACCCTGATGATGCAGGGGTACTGCAGGCTTAAACCATAAACGTTAGACATTTGTTGCTCACGGATTTGTAATAACATTGCTAAGCAAAGGTATACGACGAAAAATTGGACCTTCAACTCCTCAATCCTGATGATGCAGGGGTATTGAATGCCTAAGCCATAAAACTTAGCTATTTCAATCTTACGCATTCAAAATGATATTTAAAAAAATGTATGGTAAAACATTAGAAAAATGGTTGTATACGGTGGAAAATTGGACCTTCAACTCCTCAATCCTGATGATGCTGGGGTGCTTCAAGCTTAAACTATAGGCGTTAGCTACATGATCGCTACGTATATCTGATAAGATTACTAAGCAAAGATATAAGATGAAAAATTTGACCTTCAACTCCTCAACTCTGATGATGCAGGGGTGCTTCAGGCTTAAACTATAGGCGTTGGCCATTTGATGCTTATGGGTATGTAATATATTTACAAAGCGAAGACGTATGATAAAAAAGTTGACCTTCAACTCCTCAACCCTGATAATGCAGGGTACTGTAAGCCCAAGCCATAGAAGTTGGGGATCTGTTGCTTACGTGCATGCGATGAGATTACATAGAAAAGATATGACATGATAATTTTGACCTTCAACTCTTCGGCCCTGATGATGCAGGGGTACTTCAGGCTTAAACCATAGGCGTTGGCCATTTGATACTTATGGATATGTAATATATTTACAAAGCAAAGACGTATGATAAGAAAATTGACCTTCAACTCCTCAACCCTGATGATGCAGGGTACTGCAAGTTTAAACCATAAGCATCGGCCATATGGTGCTTACGTATATGTAATGAGATTACTAAGAAAAGATATGACATGATAATTTTGACCTTCAACTCCTCAACCCTGATAATGCTGGGGTCCTTCAAGTTTAAACCGTAGGCATCGGCCATATTGTGCTTACGTATACATAATGTTGTTGTTCACAATACCAACAATGAGTTTCGGAGAGGATATAATTATGATCAAAAATTCCACTTTGAATACAATTACCTGAAAGATGCAAGAGCATTACCAACCTTTTTAAATTGGATGGGTTATTTTTATCAGTATCAGTTGAATTATACTCTTAGTTATAAGGTTTATATTACTTTTTCTACTTTAAATATTGATAATTATAGGTCTATTCTTTAAATAAATGTTTACTCAGAAAAAGTTGTTTTATTCGGTTAGGTTAGGTTCGAACAGATTTTTCCAATTCAGAATCTAAGGGAGGGGGCGCGGTAGCGCCCCCGACCGGTTGTGTCAAATAAGTCTATTTTTATATGATGACGTCAGCACATAATTTTATTCATCCGAAAATCGGACGAATAATTATTTTAACCGACTTCCAAAAAGGAGGAGGTTATCAATTCGTCTGTATTTTTACAATTTTACGACGTATGACGGTCTGTCTCTAGCTTCTCATTTGTATGTACACGTAGTAATTATGTTTCATTTGCATTTAGGATATCCTAAACATAATAACTTTTTAGGTGGTAGAATCAGTGTAGTTCGCCCGGGGAAGTACCACCGCCACACCTATTTGTAGCGTGAAGCAGTTTTTGCGTTTCGATGGAAAGACGTGGTTGCCGGCACACTTTTACATGAGGCGACCATCTTAGTCCTCGGAAGTAGCAACGCATTTGTGACTGACTTCAGATAGAAAACACTTTCTATATGAAGTTGCTTACAGTCCATGGGCGGTAGTAGCCACTTAACATCAGGTGGACTGACTGCTCGTTTGCTCCTTCAATCGTATATAAAAAAATTAAAAAAATATTATGTAAGTTTCATAGTCTAAGAACATGTCTTTATTCGTATATTAAAAAAAGACCTATGTCAATTTTTGCTTAATTTAAAACAATAGGTATAAGTTTTCACGTGTATTGATTTTTTTAATGGCAGGAGCGACTAGGTAATGTTTTGACAATGAGATTTGTTGAAAACGTTGACGTCTTATTTTGGTCCAGGGTTTGATTCCCATATTTACGCTATACAAAAGCATGGGGAAATCTGTAATATTTTTTTCGTATTTTATGCTTTTTACAAGTTTATCTTAAACATATTTTTTAATTATTTCCATTATTACACCATACTTTCCTACATACTACTACTATTTGATTATGGAAGCTAAGATCTAACAGTCAGTCAGGTGTTTGTTTGAGGTACATATGTAATAGGAGTTATTGCAGTGTTCATATAATAAATGGTTTTAGCTTAAATGTTTTATTGAAAGACATTGAAATTATATTTAATTAATATTCTATTACATAAAAAAGATTCATGTTTGTGTTTAACCATGAGTGGGTTGTAACAACGGTTGCACGTTAGGGTTGTTGTCATGTTTTGTATTGTCTTCATGCTCCATGGTACTTGAACATGTGCCAAATTCTAATCAAGATGAATCGTTATGTAATCATCAACCAGACCTCATCCAGCAGGAATGGCAGACATAATTGAGGCTTTTTCCTGAAACATTATTATATGAACCATTATATTAAACACATTATATTAAAACTATGGCTAAATAATAAAATATTATAAATAAGGAATAAACTTTATTTTTTGTTGTTATGTGGTATTGTTATCACAAACTCTCACACATTCTGGTGAGTATAGATTCAAAAATGTTAATTTAAATAAGAAGTTATGACCATGAAATTGAAATTGCAATGTTCAGCGCTGCTGCTCCTATTTAGAACAGCGGTACTCAACCTTTTTGTTGTACGGACCACAAACATGTTTGAGCGGAGTTACCCGGGCCGCAAGCAGTGGCGTAATGTGGCTTGCCCGGGGCGAAAAAAATAAAATTAAAAAAGGGTCGCGAACCCTACTTACTTCCAACTGTCGACCAAAGAAAAAGGTCGTCAAACATAAGTTCAGCTGTGCCAATCAAAAGGGCCCGTCGAGCCACATGCGGCCCGCGGGCCACAGGTTGAGTATAGGTGGTTTAGAAGGTGCTTAGAACATGCTTTAGCCTAGGTGTCAAGATTAGCAATGCATTTGTGGCGGGTTAAATACAGGTAGTATCAAAAGTTGTTTTATTCATTTTATTGTAGTTGTTTACAAAGCACACAAGCGCTGACACGTGAAAAACAACGGTCAGTGTTGCAACCTTAGCCGTAATAAATTATACAAATTATGTAATTATATTTACTATAAAATAATTATAGAAATCAATCAATAATAAGGAAACAGCATAAATGAACAAAATATTATTAAAAGTAAAATAATGTTATCAAGTGTATTTAAAATATAATTTATCGACTTTTATATATATTTCCGAAAATCGCTCTTAAAATTAAAATAAATGCAAAAATTAGGGCGAATATCGCTGAAGTGGCAACACTGCCGATAAAATGGCGGGAGAGTCTCATTAAACTGGAAATAAAAAAAATACTTTTATAGATTTAAATATTCCTGCCGACTTCCCCGTCGAAATAAAACATAATTAATTTCTAAATATATTTTAAATTATTTATCATTAGTCTATTGTAACTGTAACGATCCATCGACAACTAGGCACAAACTGGCCATATCCTTTCTAAGACTACATTGATGTTGGTAGTTTAGACATTTTATTTAAAGAATTTATTTTTTATTTATAATAATATAATAAGTTCCTTTCTGTTATTTATTTATAAGTTTAGTTTTTATTTCGTCTAGTTTATGATATCTAATTTTATTTACTTTTTTTGTTGTATCTATATAAATAAAGCAACCATTAAAGAATTAAAATAAAATGATGAAGTCCGTTTAATGTTAATTGTCACTGCCTGTAGAACAAGGGGTACCTGAAGCCGATCATAGATGCCTTACAACTTTTATGCCTAGGATCATATGTAAGTCAACCGGCATCCACACCCTTCCACCGACACGCAAGAACTGCTTCACGCTAGAAATAGGTGTGGCGGTAATACCTCCCCGGTCGAACCATGCTCGCTCTACCACCTTCCGTCACGCCATAAATAGGTGTGGTGGTGGTGCCTAAGACTAATTAATGTAAATATTACCATCTGTCAATTTAGTTTCTAGATTCATCGTTAAAGTGGAGAGATTTTTAACCGACTTCCCAAAGGAAAGAGGTTATCTATTCGTCACGTATATTTTTTTTTTTTTTTTTTTTTTTATGTATGTTCGGGCGAAATGGCTAGAAATCGTCGACCTACCGACACGATTCATACGACATTGTATGCGACTAGTTTCACAGGCAGTCCCATATTGAGGAAAATGAAAACCTTCCGGCGGTTTTCCCGGAAAATTGGAAAATGTCGGTTTCTTAAAATCTTGAATAACTTGGGTGTTTATAAACCGATTTCCATTTTCTTTCTTTCATTTGATAGGAAATTTCGTCACGCAACTTTTTCTCTTGGACATGGGTATGCTGTGATGCTTAACTCTTTGAGTTATGGGGTGGAAACCACCACCACTCCTCAAGTTTTTTAGATAATTTGAGATAACTCGGCTTCTGCCGAATCGATTCTTATGAAACTTGGAATATGTATTATATATCTATGCTTATATAGGTTGACGAAAAATTTGACCTTCAACTCTTCGATCCTGATGATGCAGGGTTACAGCTATCCTAAACTATAACATTAGCTATTTGGTGCTTACATATATGTAACAAGACTACTAAGCAGAGACATGTGATGAAAATTTGACCTTCAACTCCTCAATCCTGATGATGCAGGGGTGCCTCAAGCCTAAACCATAGGGGTTGACCATTTTGTGCTTATGGGTATGTTATAACAATACTAAGCAAAGACATATTATAAAAAAATGACCTTCAACTCCTCAACCCTGATGATGCAGGGTGCTGTAAGCCCAAGCCGTAGGTGATGGCCATTTAGTGCTTACGGATATATAATAAGATAGCAAGGCAAAGATGTACGATGACAAACTTGACCTTCAACTCCTCAACCCTGATGATGCAGGGGTACTGCAGGCTTAAACCATAAACGTTAGACATTTGTTGCTCACGGATTTGTAATAACATTGCTAAGCAAAGGTATACGACGAAAAATTGGACCTTCAACTCCTCAATCCTGATGATGCAGGGGTATTGAATGCCTAAGCCATAAAACTTAGCTATTTCAATCTTACGCATTCAAAATGATATTTAAAAAAATGTAAGGTAAAACATTAGAAAAATGGTTGTATACGGTGGAAAATTGGACCTTCAACTCCTCAATCCTGATGATGCTGGGGTGCTTCAAGCTTAAACTATAGGCGTTAGCTACATGATCGCTACGTATATCTGATAAGATTACTAAGCAAAGATATAAGATGAAAAATTTGACCTTCAACTCCTCAACTCTGATGATGCAGGGGTACTTCAGGCTTAAACTATAGGCGTTGGCCATTTGATGCTTATGGGTATGTAATATATTTACAAAGCGAAGACGTATGATAAAAAAGTTGACCTTCAACTCCTCAACCCTGATGATGCAGGGGTACTTCAGGCTTAAACCATAGGCGTTGGCCATTTGATACTTATGGATATGTAATATATTTACAAAGCATGGACGTATGATAAGAAAATTGACCTTCAACTCCTCAACCCTGATGATGCAGGGTACTGCAAGTTTAAACCATAAGCATCGGCCATATGGTGCTTACGTATATGTAATGAGATTACTAAGCAAAGATAATATGACATGATAATTTTGACCTTCAACTCCTCAACCCTGATAATGCTGGGGTCCTTCAAGTTTAAACCGTAGGCATCGGCCATATTGTGCTTACGTATACAGAATGTTGTTGTTCACAATACCAACAATGAGTTTCGGAGAGGATATAATTATGATCAAAAATTCCACTTTGAATACAATTACCTGAAAGATGCAAGAGTACTACAAACCTTTTTAAATTGGATGGGTTATTTTTATCAGTATCAATTATACTCTTAGTTATAAGGTTTATATTACTTTTTCTACTTTAAATATTGATAATTATAGGTCTATTCTTTAAATAAATGTTTACTCAGAAAAAGTTGTTTTATTCGGTTAGGTTAGGTTCGAACAGATTTTTCCAATTCAGAATCTAAGGGAGGGGGCGCGGTAGCGCCCCCGACCGGTTGTGTCAAAGAAGTCTATTTTTATATGATGACGTCAGCACATAATTTTATTCATCCGAAAATCGGACGAATAATTAATTTTATTCATCCGGTTAGCGGACGACTAGCAACAGCCATAACTGATTTTATCGTGACTGAAAAGCGTGAAAAAAAAAATTTTTAAACAAAAAATACAACCGACTTCCATGTCACATAAAAGTAAAAAATAATTTAAATACATGTTGGTTTAGAGCAAACACAGTTCTTAGTACATAGTCCCGAAGTCGGCGCTTACCATATTTTGCTGGATCATGACGAAACTACATGTATCTTATATGAGCGCCGACTTCGGGACTATGTACTAAGAACTGTGTTTGCTCTAAACCAACATGTATTTAAATTATTTTTTACTTTTATGTGACATGGAAGTCGGTTGTATTTTTTGTTTAAAATTTTTTTTTAATATATCTCATAGATTTACGGAATGGCAAAGCTAAAAACTTCTATGACTTGGCTTTATTTTTTAAATTAATACATAAGTACTTTTATTTCCAAATTACGTTTTAACTTGACATAATAATTCGCTTACGCTCCAAAGTAGTGTGAATTTTACCAAAGCGCTCTTAGTCAGCGTTTTCGTTTCGAAAATAGCTACCTATTTAGTTAGAGCTATGCCTAACCCTTTTTATTATAAGAGGTGACCCGCGCCCAGTAGCGTGAGAGTAATGAATTATTACACTTATGTTTGACAATATTATACAGAATCTATGTGCATATATCTTATTAATTTCCCTTACTATTAGTACAGTGCTGGTTTAGAAATTCGCACGTGGCCAGCGTGATGGAAAGGCCCTACACTCTCATTCCCGGAAAAGATCAGTGTCCAGAAGTGGGATATTAATGTTGACGACATTAGTGCTAAGGAGAATTGGTTTTTAATACACGAACATCACAAAATAAGATGCCTTGAATTCAAACTTTTACAAAAACACCGCAATAGATTTTGTTAAAAGATATTGTATATAAAACCCTAAAGATTAACTTGGTAGGATTTTTTCTGTTGATGACCAATACAAAACAACCTACATCTAACCAGAATAGAGTATTTCGCTAACTTGAAATTTGTTTTGTTGGCAGTAACTATTGAAATGACGTTTTCGTATCTGTCCGAAAACAAAACACATGTCTTTCTTGGACTTAATGTTTGTTAATTTGTTTATTACCTTATAAATTGAAAAGTATACTACTAATACTCATTCATCAATATATTAGTAATTATTTTGAAAAAGATTATCTTCAAACACGACTACGCGTTGCCTTTATATTTAAATTAAAATTAATAAACTTTTTGTTGCCTAAGATTGAACTGTATACGCGGGAAAATGGGTAAGCGGAGAGCTTATAAAAACAATTTATTTGAGAGAAACATTAATACTTGTTTAATTATAATCATTTCAGTTGAAAACGCAATATGCACGTGGATACAATATAGGGAAATTACTGCACGATGTTCTAATACCGATTTACATACATGACATTACTCGTGGCGCATAAGTGGATGTGAAACATCTCTGATCCGGACTCTTGGAATGGTTTCAACGCCCTACAGGAAAGGACGGATTCTATGTATAACGTGTACATAGCTCGGTTATGTAAGAACCCCTAGGCCGAGGTTAGATTCTCGAAGAGTAGGTCGGGGCGGCCTCCCACGGTCCCCGGGGCTCAGGCGTGGTAGGGGGTTGCTTCAATGCTTTATCCTTATACTTATACGTGTACTGCAATGTTAATAGGAGGTCGTCTCACTATTTGCGGGTTCGCAGGGATCTACAATTAGGTCGTAAAGCAACAGATAGTACCAACGTACTCAATTGAACGAGTAATTGTTTCTTGTAGTGCAAGCGCTGCTGATATTGCATATGTAATACAGTGTAGGTTGATTACATTTCACGTGTGTCGCTATTATATTTATAGTAAATACTTGTGTATTAGTTTGTACAAAAGCAGAGTTTGCAGTATGTTCTCGCTATTAATTATTAATTAATGAAATATTGATGTCATTGTCGCTTATCGAGACATGTTATTATTCAGGTTTTATAATAGTGACTTAGGCGAAAGAGTACATTGTAACTTATATATAGATATATACTGTAAGTCACAATGTAATGCGCTAACTCTGTATTAAAGCTTTTGCATTCACCTATTTATAATCACTTAATGTCTACGTTCATAATTCTGAAATTTGCGTCACTCCATTGGATTCAAGTTTTATGCGGTTTTCCTATATTACGTAAGGAATAGAGAAAATCGTTGGCAGCGTTAAGAAGCTGTTACGCTGAATTGCCAGTGCCGCCGCCATTCGGTCGAGATAACGTTATCAGCGATAGCCTTGCTGAGGGGATTCTGTGAAGCCACATAGGATAACCTATTACTACTCGTCGCGAGCTGTTCGGCTCTCGCATTATGGTATGTTTCATATACCCTGATAAAAGTAGTTTTAGACGGACTCCAAGAAAATCTCTGCAACCTTCTGCAATGCTGCTGCATCAATGTTGCTAAATATAAAACGAAGCAAAGGAAAACAAGTACTTAGATGTACGCGGCGTCGTTGAAATGTACCTCTGAGTTCAGTGTTCTATTAACACTCGTATAGTCCTACATCACGTTCAATGCCTTGATATAGCTCGTGTCTAGCGCTGTAGCCCAGTCTTTCTGTATCCGCGTCACTGAAATGAAAAGAGGTCGGTCGTGTTCACGCCAGCCATCACGCACCCGGCCAACAATGAAGAGCCGCGCGCGTTGCCAGTGCTATATTCAACATATTACACACATAATAATCTGTGTGCAGATAGACGGCGGTGGCGTGGTGCTTTGTAGGCGGCACGTAATGTACGCGTGGTCGCTCAGCCGACTCCATATCCATGTGTTGTCGACGCTTGGTTCGAACGGGCGTCGCACCCGATCCGCAGTGACCTCACTATGCAGGCGCCGAGCGAAATATCTAAATATGACCTAAGCGACCGAAACGAAGCACCTTTGTTTTTTCGCTTCATTGGAAACGTCTAAGTTTCAAGGGCTCACTACGATTTGTAATAAAACGTTTCCTTCTATAGACGTTATGTACGATCGGTTTGTGTACACGTTCGTAATAACGTTGAGACTCTTATCATTATACTCCTAATGACCAAAACCGTGCGGCGTCCGCTAATTGACACCACTTTACGTAGGTATCTAAATTTACTTGGTGCCAGCCGCTATTTAGCGCAAGTGCAATAGATGTGACACAGTTCTTGTGCGGAGTCCGCGAAGCCACTCACCACCTGACACGAAAGCAGCTGGCGACCGGCTGCTTGCGCTTGCGCACAACGAAACTCGTTTTCAAGCAGGCAGACGATTTAATACCGACGGGCCACCTACGACTCGCCGAGGAAAAAAATTGCGATTACCAACCACCTTGAGTTAGATATGTCTAACATATCTACCATAGATTGTGTTATCGCTTGAGTAGCAACGCTCGCTATTGTTATGTAGTCAGGTAAACGTTAAAGACAAAGATATTCTTAAGTCTCATGTGCAACGCAACCGGTATTATTCTAAGAACGAGCCGCGTGAATCTTGGCTCGTTTTGTTGTCGGAGCGTATTGTTGAGTGGCTGTCCTTTGCAACGTCCGCGATCGTATTTTTCCGCCGATGTTGCGAGCAAGCAGCGTGCCCTCGCTCGGTAGTTGTTTACACGCCACGGGTAGGCAGTGGTACATAGCTAGTTATATACATAGGTAGGTAGACGCGTAGGCAGCGACGACCGCACGGCCCGCGGCGACGGCGTCGTCGCACGACCCTGATAATTTGCTGCGCTTATGTTACTTCAACGGCTTCTTGCGACATATAGTAGCAACTTTCCTGGGTTTCTACCGCTCCAACACGCACTCGATATGTGAGTAAATACTTACCTACTTTTACGTCCTTTTATGGCTGTAATAGACTGTAGGATATTTAAGTTTTGTTTCGTTATCGTATATCAATGATTCTTAGTCTTATATGCTTTATAATGTGGGCATATGTATAGTTCACTATCATTGCCGGACATAAAGGAAGACGAGCCAATTATTTTATGTAATTACATATAGTGAATACTACGTTATAAAGAAATTGTCAGCAACGTTGTATATTACTTTATATTTCGGCTATGCAATAGCTTATGGATTGTTATTTGCGGTTGATTTTTGGGACACCTTATAAACTCTACATATGCATATTTCTGTTAAACCGATAGAGCTGTACTTGTACAAATCATGAACAAAATGCCAACTCCAATGAAGTTTTGCAAATATAATTTATTACCTTATTTTGGGACATCATTGTATACTCTACATAGGTATAGATTAGTATTATATAACTTATGATGTTGATATTGCGATAGACTCTACATTCACATGCTACATACCAAGTATTTAATGTTGAGATAGTGCCTCGTATTGTTTTCACCTTTAGTGCCGAAAGAGTAACAGATGTAAAGAAAATAAATGAATAATTGCACGAAACATAAACTTATGCAACATATTATGTATGCATTCTTAGTTATATTACAATTACGGGTATGTGTGAAAATTTTAGACCGCGAATTCTTTTTGATTCTTATTTATTTTTATTATTTTTGTGGAACTAATACACAAGCAAATGTGTATTTTATCAACGTATGATGGGCACTGCAGACCATTGATTTTTATCATACTTCATACTAATATTATAAAGGCTAAAGTGTGTGTGTATGTGTGTTACTTCTTCACGTATAAACGGCTGGAGCGATTTCCATAAAATATGATAGAGAGTTAGCTGATACTCTGGATTAACATGTAGGCAACTTTTTATTATAGGAAAATATCGTATTCTCACGGGACTCACCGTTTTTTTTAACGCGGGTGAACCTGCGGGGTTCAGTTAGTAGTTATTATCAAATTCGTTATGCCTGATTTCAGTATTGTTTGCAACCCAGTGGCTTGTTGAAATGCTTTGTATGTCACATACTAACAGTCTTTAAAATTAGATTCAATAGGATAGGGGAACACCGTTTCTATAATGATAGGTGTGGCGGTGGTACCACACAAAGACAGGTTCTACCACCTTGAACGACCTTCTAACACTTCGCTTAGTAGTTTTGAATATTTAGTCAAGACGATAAGAAATACTCCGTCATAAGAGTTACGAGCCTATACAATGAAAAATTAGGATTTTTTTGCACGAAACTGTATTGGTTCAATGAATTTGGTTACGAAGTTGAGTATTATCTTTTGACAGGAATAAATCTTGAATTAATTGACAGATTTTTTAAATATTATTTTACTTTCGTAAATATGTAATATTCTCTGTAGCATATTATTATCTATTGTGTATATTAGGGACATGTATCTTATTATTTATTGTATTTGTAGCTTTGGGTTACAGAATAAAAAGTTACAAGTTGACATGACATTATTGAATAAAATTCGGTACCACTTGTTGTTAATGACATCCAATTGTTAAACATAATAATATGAGACAAAAGATAACAACTAAATTGTTAGTCCCTAGGAAGGATCTCTTTAGTACTTTAATATCTCTCAAGTTTTATTAAGTTTCGGTTTTTATATTTCATTTCTATCATAACATATTTGTACGTAGAATGATTACGTACGTAGGACATTACTTTAGAAGCTTTTTCGAGTGTACATAATATGGCTATTGGCTCAGTAACAGTCGCTGCTATAAAATATTAACGCTCAACCTACCTAACTAGTTTCTTAATAGTGCACATTTAACAGCCAAGAAGAGCATTGTTGTAAACAGTTAATCATGTTTAATGACTATATTGATTATTGACTCATAATTGTAAAACAGTAAACTGGCTAACAAACAAGTCGGCGTGACTGTGTTCATGCGCAAGTCAATCGCCGTCGGTCAACGCGAAGCGTCCATGACACCTAAACGAGCGAGCAGCACCTCTGCTATCTGGTGGTGTGATAAGGCGCATTTTATCTGACAGCCTCGGCGCGGGAGGGACTGTTGTGTTTGGTATATTGCGGCCCGAGTCGGGGCGAAGTCGTCGACGCTCGCACATGTTGCGGAACGTGCAGGCGCGGGGCGCGGGGCGGGAGCGCCAGGGACGGCGTCAGGCGTCAGCACACCGGCTCGCCGGCACGCACACACGCGCGTTGCTGACACGACGCCCGCGCCCGAGGAGCGTCACTGCGCCTTATCGTAGCCATCTTTAAACGAGCACGGCGCACGCCACCCGCCGCTCGGTACGAATTCCATTCGAACGGTTGCCACGATGGTCGTCGATGGCTGCACTCCTTTCGTTGCCCGCCGGGCGCGCCGAGCGAGCAGCACGCTCGGCGGCCACCTTCCTCAAGGTTACGATAATTACCAGTCGAACCGGTGACATGTTCACAAATGAGACTCATCACATTATAATCCTACCGCGCTAAATTGAAATAGGATGTCTGCGGGCAGTTTGAATATTCATTTGTCGAGACATTTCTAGGACAGTTAGAGGACGATCGTTCATGGTACCTTTTGGCTAATAATTTTGTAAGGCTAGTCGAGTCAGGTGGGTTTCCTAGCAGGGGTTTAGAAGCGATCATCTGTATAATATCGATCCCGGGAGGAAAGTGTAGGTCGTTATCCCATCGCCTCCGCCGCCGAGTGGACTGCTCTAGCGGCGGTTCCGTAAATTCCGTGCCAGAGGCTGTCGGACGGCGATAAAGGAAAACTGCCTACGTAGCCGGCCCCTGCGTTCGGGTCGGGCGGAGTGTGGTGTTGCGCGCGTCTATATATAGCGCATGTTGGCTGGTGCCGCTGCGAACCGCGACCGCGCCCGCCGCCGTCGCCGCACACCGCGCCGTCGACGGCCGCCGACGAAAGGTCAATTGGCGCGCAAATTATTTGCGTCGCAAAATCCACAACGTCGCTGCACCATCCCACTGCCACAATAAGCTCTATATTATTAGCCGGTAGATAACGAACCATCTATCTGCCGTTTTATGTCTTTGATTTGCTCAGATCGACTCCATGTTATAGTTTAACACGATCATGATGGGTTACACAATCACATGTCGGTCCGGGTCGTACACTTTAAATTCCGCCTTATTATTGCATCAGCATGGTTACAGGGACGCGTCAACTAATATAGTTCTCGTGTACTAATGAGTAAATAATCATAAGATAAACAATAGTAATGTGATAGCGTAGAACATAAAAAGTAAGAATTACGCCTTTCTTTACACTTCCAGACGATCATAGTTCCTTTGCCAAAATCAAACTATTTTGACGCAGAGTAGAGATTGAACGTCAATAAATTAACACCGCTTCGCAAAGTGTTTCGTTTATGGCGATGTATCGGCGCAAGGAACCCCGCAAGACGTCTTTTATTTTTAGTTTTATACGCGTCCAACAAGTTTATGTCTAACAAATGAGAAATATGTCTTGAAAGTACCCTTAAAACAGTGATATATCCTGATAAAATTAAACAATTAATTAAGTACTATTTTATGTTGAAGTGAATATTTGTCCGACGTACCATGACAACTACAATGTAGACAGTAGACACTTCTTATTTTATAATCGTGTCTACATCCAGTTGCTAGCCTCCCAACAAGTTCCTACTTAGCAATGTGGAAGGAACAAGTTACGTATGATACCCATCCTTGTCGGTTTGTTGGAGCGACGGCGTGCCTTATCGAAGCAATGTTCAACCAATAAAGACGGAGCATTCATGTAAAAAGTCCTCGGCTCTCATGCTTTGTTCGACGTTTTGGTGAACGGTTACCCTTACCCTCAAACAATGCCAACAAATTCAACAATAGTGGTCCCTCGTCGCAAGTTAAGAAATAATCTGCACTTCAAAGTACATTGACGTTTTAAACACCTGTCTTTCGCTAGATGTTCAAGGAAACAAGCGTTGTATGGATTCATGACAACGTTCACTTTAAGATAGAGCTATTTAATGCAATTATTCCAAGTGTCGTTGACAATGCTTCCACCTGGTCAACTTTGCACTGTATGTATTTGAATGAAATCTACTAAGACTACTTCCTCCTAAGACAATATTTCATCATTGTCAATTTCAATTATATACTACGACTTATTTAAATCTGCGCTGAATTTTCTATGTAATAATAGCTCACGGAGAAAAGAAATATTTTTTTATTTACGTCTCATATTTGCTTCTACCGAGAATCAAACCCGGGGTTAACATTAACAAGACTGCGTCACTAGTAGCCATAGGGTTTTGTATCGTACGTTATATGATCTTATAATTTTCGCGGTGTTTTTTATCCTATATTACGACGTCCTACTGACAAAGTTTCGGCCAATATAGTGATAGGTAGACAAAATACCGGTAAGCGGCCGACTAACAAATGAAAGCAAAAGTAACGCGTCCTCTATAACTCCAAATAACTCGATATGGTCGATCCAATGGGGGAGTCGAACTTGAAAGAGACGAGAGTGAAAGGAATATTATTTAATTGCATGTTCCAGTGAATATGGCGTTTATACGGATATATATGTCCCAGAAAGAAAACAGTCCGAGAAAACACAATTTGAACAGAATTTTATCCATACGCTATGAACAAGAGTTTTATAAAACAAGTGATCATGTGAACTATAAAAAGTGTGGTCTGAAGTAGCTTCAACTCCATATGCTCCATTAGCGTAAGTGTCATTTTATAAGAAACTTTTACGAAGAGACGTGTGTTATGGTTTTTGCAACCATAAACCTAGCGAACCGGCAGGTATTTTATTAACCTTATTGCTTAAAAATCTGTAAAAAATACGCTCATTTAAATTTTTATACATCTATAAACGAACTTAGTAGATATACCAGCTGTAGAGATATCTACAGCATACTGAATTTTGGTCATCATGTTTCTCATTTACCAAAATGCAATCATTCTTTAACTGCTGTTAAACATCACACGTTGTTGCGAATTGCTTTCAGCTTGGTGAGCGTGCTTCTATTTTTGTATTCCTTGTGACAAATAAACACGCGGGCGTCACCCGCAACGCAGGCGTGCGAACACTGCAAACGCCGTCGTTTAGGTAGGTAGAGACGTGGTAGAGTCGACATCCCTGCATCCCCGGGCATCGCCGGCTGTGCCGCTCTATAAATACACAGCAGGTGTGGTGAGTGAGCGGGGGTGAAGGGGCGCGCGGGGCAGGGGCATCCGCCTCTGCAGCGCTCGAAACCGCTCACAACGGCCAACGGACCTTAGCGACGCCATATCGATTGCGAGGGCTCCCCCTGCGGCGCGCCGCCTCCATTGTACTCGGGTTGGGATGCCTTCTCCGGTCGTTTCCTGCCGCGTCGAGTTGTCTGCGTCGCCGGGTCGCACCCTAGTCCCATCAGGACGTCCGCCAGCTGGTCCACTCCACTACAATCGATGTAGCCCCGCGCGCTTGCCGCTGTACTAGTCCAACCAGCGTATTAATATTAATAGCCAAGCATCCGAATGCGTTGCTGTCGATGTCTGTAATATTGTTAATAGTTTATAAGTTTGTCGTCTAGGCTGTGGTCATACATGCCGCACTTGATCCTGATAAAAGAAACTTTAATAAACCCTCACAAGTTTCCAATAGTCCTATGTATCAATTTTACTGTAAAAATTTACTGTAAAAAAAAAACAAACAAAACCGCGAGCAATACTATGTAGCATATATACAAATTTATTGATTTGGATATCCGTCACGCTAATATAACATGTTATCTCAAATATAACGTTAAGGCACAAAGATGAACGTTGCCCACAGCAGCGCTATCATTTTTGATTTATTGTCAATACATCTTTAATCAATTATTAATTTAATAGTAAACTCTTGACAATGGCCAAAAATGACCGTAAATGTATAAATAAACAAAAGTTACGCAAAAGGTGATATCATAAAAATAAATATAGTGTATCTCTAAATAATAAATGGTATTTATGATAGTATTGTTATTATTTTAAATAAAAAAAAACATACAAAATGTTGATGTCTACTCATCTATCAGGGTTAATCATATAGGGCTGATCTCATTTACGATTTAAGATTTCTAAGAGAACAGAGCAATGTAGCACAAAATATGGATTACTACGTTATTCCCTCGGTTTCCCCCGCTTCGGTCATGTCTGACGCGCAATGGGTCCAGGGTTCGATTCTTGGCCAGACAGGTATCTGAATGATGAATTTAGATTCATGTTCTGGGTCTTGGTGTTTGTGTATTCGTCTTGTGTGTATGGCAACCACGACACAGGAGAAAATCCTAGTGTGGGGCTATAAGTGAAGAAAGAATCCTGTGTTAATCTAAGTCATCAACTATGTATGTGTCAAATTTCAGCGAAATCCGACCGTAGTTTTTGCGTGAAAGAGATTACACAAACGCACATACACATACTTTCGCATTTATAATATTGATAAGATTCTCTAAAGGGTTTAACATAATGTTGTGTAACACGTGGGTTGGTTGAGAACGGATGTACGTAAATTATAAATTTGAATCGTCGTCAACCCATTACTGTCCCACTGCTGGGCACGGGTCTTCTCTCGGAATGAGAGAGTTTAGGCCATAGTCCACCGCGCTGGCCAAGTGCGAATTGGTGGACTTCACACACCTCCGAGAACTTTTTTTTAAAGCACTCTCGGGTGTGTAGGTTTCCTCACGATGTTTTCCTTCACCGAAAAGCAGTGATAATTAATGTATAATACGCACATAAATCAGTGGTGCGTGCCTGGGTTTGAACCTCGGACCTCCCGATCGAGAGGGCAAGTTTTAACCATTAGACTATCACTGCTCTTGAATAAATTATTAATTAATATAAATTTGAATACCGTCAGCGATAGATAAACAATCTTAACGAGTATCTACTTTAGCATTGTTGTTTTACATTTAAACATAAACCGTGCCTTGGGATGAAAAGTAGCAGAACGAGAACGGTTCGATCGAAGTGCCACCGCCGCACCTATTTCTAGCGTGAAGCAGTTCTTGCGTTTCGGTGAAAGGGTGGGAATGCCGGCTGACTTACATTTGAGGATTTCAGGAGTTTCAACGTGATATAAGCGAATTCATATAGTATTCATTGAACGATCACTTGAAGATGAACCAGTGAAGTTCGGCTTGGAAAGTACCACCGCCACACCTATTTCTAGCTCGAAGCATTTCTTGCGTTTCGATGGAAAGGTGTGGTTGTCGGCACACTTATATGAGGCGACCATCATAGCCCTCGGGAGTAGCAACGCATCAGAACATGAGTTCTATCTGAAGTCAATCACAGATTCTGTAATTGACTTCAGATAGAACCCATGTTCTGTATGAAGTTGATTACAGATGTCTATGAGCGGCAGTGACCACTTACCATGAGATGGACGTTTGCTGCTTCAGTCAGATAAAAAAACCTATCGTTATAGACTCACAGGGTAACGGGTACAATTTACCATCAGACAGACTGTTCGGTAGTTACTTCAATTTTATTAATTACCATAAATAACTAGTAGTAATAAGCGCGTTTACTTATAGTCAGCGAATTTTCAAATGTAAACAAAGATGTTTTAAACCAGTTTATCAATTTCGAGACTAAGATACCTCAGTCACATACCACAACTTAATCTGTGTCAGGATGTATTACAAACTAAATGAAAACCAATTTCAATAGGTACATCAATTACTACCTGCTTAATTTGGTCTATTATTATTATTCGTACTTTATTGGCTAAACATCATTACTTATGCACGGAAGACAGAGTTCGTTGCTTTCTAAAAAATATATTAATTAATTCTTTCTTTTCATTTTGCTTGCTGAAAAGCTGCGAAAACGAAAACGGACGTGTTATTATACATTGTCTTCTCATATTTTTCTTTGTAATAGACCAAATATATGTGATTCAGTTCAATATTAAAGATCAAAATTATTTTTGGCCATCCAGATCATAGAGTCCGATGATTTGTGACAGATGGCGTTATCCTGTTGGAATTTAATACCGCTCAGGTTTGTATCGCCTAAGATCATCGAAAACGACGGAGCTAAGACGTGTTGTAGAATTTCTGTACATTTCTTACTATTACGATCCATACAAAGCACTATTTCGGCCACTCCATTGCAGCCATCGAGCCCCAAATCATAATTGAGCCTCCACTAATTTTAATGGTGGCCACGATAGACTAAATTCTAAACAGGTGGGCCGTTTGACATAGGTCACACCAGCAGTTCCAATAATCAGTTGTCAAAAATTATGACTTGTTGTAGTCTTACAGTAAAAAAACTATACCTCAAAGCTAGATTCGTGCGACCATAGCAGATTTGGCCGAAATTCTACTGTACAATCTTAATACTTAAAAGAGCCCACTTCAAGCTATTTTTCTTGTTGTGTTCTGCCATCCTTTTCCTTGCCTTGCAACCTTTTTTTTCCAGCGAGCTTCCTGCAGCGAGCTCAAAAGCTGTTTTTTGCGGTCAGATTGAGACTGTCGCACCAACTATCGATCCTCACGAGCTGTAGCTACTTTTCTTCTGTCTGGTTTGGGTTTAGGTTGTCTTGGGCATTATACACAATAGTAAAATTAATTTCTTTAAAAATATTTTAATAAACTCGTAAAAAGGATGTCTTCACTTCAAAACACCTTCAAAAACTACAAAATATTTGTTTATTCACATCTGCTTGTTATAATATAAACCCTTCTCATCTGTTTCTAATAAAAAGTGTTACTAATCCAATAAAAATACCCTAAAAAGCTAAGCCGAACAATAATTGTTAAGATAAGGAAAAACAATGTAGGTGCCCAATATTTTAACTCGCGGCTGTATAATAGAAAAACTACAAATAGTGTTAGCAAATACAATGTATGCAGTGGTAAGAAATATTTCTTAATCAATTCGATATATAATATATACATACCTATAGATGCCTCGTCTGTTGTCCTCTAAGCTCTTCTATTATCTAATACATTATTTTACCATAATCTTACTTGGTATATCCGTTTATAGCCGAAAACTAAGTTAACGCCATCAAGATATGTTTTACTAAAGGTACCTTTTCTTAAGTTTGTGCCTTTCACTGATTGCGACCCTTCCGTACGACCACTAAGTGACCGCGACGTCCCTTCCACCTCACCGCCGCCCCTCTGGAGCTCTCGACCCGACCCCCATTAAAAAAAACATTGATCTAAATAGCAATATCTAGTCCATAGTAACGCAGATTTGTATCACTAGGGTAAATATTAAATATTAAAGCAGTCTTAGGATTTTCTTCAGTGTTCATGAGAAAAATGTTAACACATTTTATTAAGAAACATTTGCCCTATGATTTCTTGGTACGTTTTAAACAATTCTTCAAAATATATTATTCGGGAAAAGGTCTTAAAGTCACAAAAATAATTGCTTTAAGGTTTATCAAACCTTTACATCAGTGTTTTTCAAAGCGTGGGTTACGTCCCCTTGGAAGGCCGTCAAGCCTTCATGAGGGGTTCGCGAAGCCAGAGTTAATAAAGAAAGAAAAAATATATGTCGTATTCGTCTAAAACATACCTTTACTAAGACTTAAGGCAACGTCTATGTTATGTTAAAAAAATATGTTTTAAATTGATACCTAATATTATACAGATACAAATAAACAAACAATGCATAGGTATTTAGATTTTCCAACTTGTTTACTGTATAAGGCAAGCTATTAAGTTTAATATACAGTTGAAAGTTTATTGTTAACTATCCCAGCTGTCGAGAACCTATCTTCGTAGTACACTAATTGCACACATCTTATATCCGGCAGGTAAAAAACGGGATCCATCGTCCAACCGAAACTATAAAAAAGACTTATCGGTTTACCTCGCTAAATGAATGGTAGGACATTTACCTGTTAACACGGTTTTGCCAACAACAACAACCACAATCGTCTATCCATTACGCAGCTGAGGCGGCCTTCTTCTCGAATGACAAGAGTTTAGGCTAGTTTAGTTTACTTTTAGTTTAGGCTGTCCAGGTGCGGATTGATAGACTTCACGTATAGGTTTCCTTGCTATATTTTCCTTTAAAAAGTTTTAGCAGTTTAGTTTTATTACATAATTTTGAAAAATCAGAGGCGTACGCAAAAAAATTAAGTTCCCCGTATAATCCACTAGACCATCGCTGTTTTCTCTGTGCAATACATGCAATGTTTTTATGAAAATGAGGAACAGAGTCATCTGTTATCAATCGCAGTAGTTCTCGAAGGTAGGTTGAGCCGTCTTTTACAGTTCGTGTCATTTACAGCCTGCGTTCAAATGAAAATCTCAGTATCGCGTATTAACTAAGCGAACGTAATGTAAATAAGCACTCTAAATCTGAAGAAAACGACAGGCTCATTGGCAATCAACTTAATAAAGAAAATCGGCGTATTCCCTAATAGTTACATATTTTATTAGTTACGACCAATAACATAAAACAGATTATTAAATTCATTAATACTTCAACTACCAAGTTCTAGTTGAACATAAGTTCTTAAGTACCTTTCGTCAGTAATCCTTAACAGTGCGTAATTGCTTGTAATTAAAGTTAAATTACTTCGCGTTTGGATAATTGTGCAGGAAGAGGAACTGCTTGTAGTTTTTCGAAAATTAGTTACAATTTCTGCATTAAATCTTAACGTTACAATTCTCGTGAATTTGTATTTTCATAATACACAAACCACTGTTTGTTATTGTTACCTTAGTTTTTTCACTCCAATATAAATATTAATTACGAGATATATGTAGATTCAGTACAAATTCATATTAATTTTTCAAATAATAATAATGTGGTAATAATGATAATAAAATGTATTTATACTGATTACAATAATAACCTTATAAGTGAGGTATAAAATCCATTTTGCTCTAAGTAGAGCGGCGGCGTAGGTTTCTGGCTACAGGGGCGGTTGCCTAATGACAAACGTAGTCCTTAATAGATTCCTTAGAAGTTCCTATTTAACCCTGCAAGCTTATGGTATATACTACAGCTCTAACTAGACAAAGGTAAATCGCAATTGTAGAACCGGGACTTTTAATAAGGTTACAGGTATGAAGTCTCCGTCTCGCAGTTTATTTGCTGTTAACCACATAGTACAAACACGGTAAATATACCTACAAGTTAACAGATTACTGAGATTATATACATTATACCTATAGTAGATTATACCGTTTTAGGCTTTTTTATTTTTCGTAATTTAACTTTGCGAAAGTGAATGAATTTTTAAAAAGCTTTCGTACCTTTTTGGATTTATAGTTCGTATGCAACATGGAAACGGTATATTCAACAGTGTTTATTTTTAAACACAATTAACTTTAAACTTTTATTTGTTTAATATATATAATTATGTTAAACATACCTACACCATCTATAAGAATAGAACAGGTGAAGCGAACAATCATAGTTCGTTAATCTATTAGTGTAGAGACTATAATAACGATGTAGATAGTAATATGTTGCACAGTTTTACATATTAAAACATATACATATACATATTCAAAATTTACGGTATGTTCTTTTTTAATTATTTAGTGATACTTTTTGGGTACCTAAAGTTAAAAAAAAAACATAAAAATTTGATATATTCGGTACACTGTGAATCGAGGTCAAGTACGTAAAGGACCACGCATGATGAAGGGTTCGGTAGTCGCGATGAATTTTAGATATACTTAATATGAAGTACATACTTGTATTTTTGAAGCTTTATCTAATAATATATTAGCAAACCATGTTTGCTAACATATTATTGGATAAAGCTACTTTGCAGTGTCTGTTCGATTGTCTTTATCAATATTAATCGAGAGCCATTAATAGAGATGTTAATCGAATATTTTATCACAGGCGGACAGATCAAAATTATAAATATAAAGCATCCGTTGTGCGCTATTTAGCCACGGAACCCTAAAAAGAAGTAATATTTTTTGGTGGACAAGCATATATACCCTTAAGAGGCGTCTGAATTTAATTTTACGAATATTTTTTAAAATACATATAATTAAAATTTGCGCCGCAGTAGGTATCTCCTTTCTCATTCCGTTGGCGTCGAAATTCTAAAAAGTGAGTGAAATGCTATACCTACTGCCGTTGGATACGTAGGCATTACATAAAATATCTCGACAACCCGACTCGGTGGGGAGTTGAGCAAAGGATACTTCGTGTAGGTAGGCGTTTGAGTGAGGAGGCTATGTGGCCTCGTAGCCGCAGCCTGTGTGATGTCCCACGCCTAACATTATTAGCCGTATTTCCTGTGCTTTATTGATACACCTAACCAATTAAACTAAATCTAATACATATGTATATTCTCACCTCATACTATTATATATACGCCATTATTTACGAGCTTCTTTTGGTATATTCGTTATGAAAATGTTGAATATATCCAACGCCATATGAGCTATTATTTATTCAACAGAAAACCGCTCTATCTGCTTAAATTCATTTACTCACGCAGGCATTTTGTACCCGTGACGAAGCCTGCCTATATGTAGCCCTATCTATTAATCACTGTAGTTCACATACGTAACGTAAGACAGTTTGTTTATTATTTAATGTCATACATTATGATACAACAATAATTCATAGATTATATGATGTAGGTACGTATTTACATACTAGGTGAAATGAAACAATAAGATTTGTCCACAAATATGGTTCACGTGTTGGTTTAGAATGGAATACAGGAAATCCTACGGTACCAAAGGTTTTACTTTGGTTGTTAAATCAAATTAGGTTTTAGTTTAATATAATTAATACTTAAGAAACATTGTTTTTTTTCGTAGCAGCCTGGTAATAGTAAACAATCGCGCGAAAATTATTTTCAGCATACCTACTTATTTTTGTGGTTAATAAATTACCTAATATCTACAGACACACTTGCCCCGATACCGATTTTTTTATCACTAATGATTTAATATGCCGCTAGACTTCTTAACACTGTTATTGCCACAAATTGATAAACAGAAGGGAGTAAGATTTTTTCTGCTTAATGCTAAGGTGTGGATTAGCAGACTAAATTTTCAATTAATAGGTATTAGGTGTAAGTAGCTTTTTATTGAAATTACTAATCATCTTCACTGAACTTCGCCTTCATATCTATACTATCTTGCAACTCTTAAGTTATTTACAAAAACTGCTGCAAAGTTTAGATACGTTTAGAAGATTCTCGTTTTATTTAGACGCTAGTGGAAGCCGTCTGCCTCGGCGGCTCCCCTTACCGCGCTCGGTGTCAAGGAGGATGAAAAACATTGGAGCATCACATCGAGCCCTCCGCACCCGTCCCGCGCCCACACGCCCTCGGGGCCGGCCGCCAGCCGCCACCGGCGCTTGCCGGTCGCCTGCCAGCCGGCCGCCTCACTCACTCTGCCGGCGACGTTCTCGCGCTCCGCACACGCGTCGGTTGCACCGCGCTGCACGCCTCCGCGCGCCCCTCGCCGCGCCGCGGTTCGTCGTCTCGGAACGTTTAACCGACATCGAGCATTGTTTGTTGCAGCGGAGTATGCTACAACAGATGTCCTCGTCGCCGAGCGCGCAAGTCGGCGAGGTCGCGACTCTCGTGCGCCCTCTCGAAGGCCGACTGTGCGGCGACGTGTCTTCTGAAGCTTCCTCGGACGCAGCAGAGGATTTGGAATTGCCGCAGTGCAAGATAAGGCGGAATTACAGCTGCACCAAGTGTACTTTCTATACGCAGAACCCACGCGCGTATCTCTTACATACACGTGACGTTCATTTCGAACGATTCAAGATCCATGACTGCCCACATTGTATATATGCTTCGAGACATCAACAGAAACTGCAAAGACATATTAAAATGGTGCATGAAGCTACACCACCAACGAAAGAAATAGTTACACCATCCACGTCCGAGCCCGCGGCACCTGTTGAGCGAATGGAAGATATGATGGAAGAAATAGAGGAAAATGATGATATACAAATGGATGTTGAGGAATATAACGAAGAGTCGTTTGAAAATCCGCGCTTAAACGACGACTATGAAAGATCTATTGAAGAGGAAATCCCTCCAGACTTGACCAGAGACAAAAACAAGTTCTTTTCGTGCGACAAATGTAATTATGTTACTCATATAAAAGCGAGATACACGAAACATGTTAAGTATCACTCGATGCCAATGATAAAATGTACCATGTGTGACTTTCGAACACCTTATAAATGGAATTTAGATCGACACAATAAAAATCACGGTGGAAATGGCAACTTCCACTGTTCAGTGTGCAACTTTACTGCGGACATCAGACAGAGCCTGACCGTTCACGAGATGAATCACCACATGCCGGTTGATGGTCAATCGGGCTCGAATCGCCGTCGCAACCGAGTGGGTGCCAGTGACATGTTATTGGCGGACGAGGTCGCAAGCATGAACGCGTTGATCACCAAGGAGGAAGAGGAAAGCGGGGATTCACGTTCCTCATACTCAGCTTCGGTGAGTGTCACCGCGATAAGTGCGGGGGGCCGCACCTAGGGCGGCCGCAGTGGCCGGTGACGTCACACCGCTGTTATCACGCCGGCTTCGCTGTGTGATTGCACTCCATTCCACTCGGCCCCTTACGCACTCCGCTTACTTGCATGAACGCATGTCCACCTCTTACTGCTTGTATTGCATGAATTCTTGTTTACTAACCACGCTTAATATCACCTAAATAACTTGACAATTATATTTATTTAAAAGTAGCTCCATTAGTACAAAATAATTTTATTATCTAAAGATTATTTTGGTATATATTTCACATTTACAAATACCATAATACTATACGAGAAATATTAAATTCTACATAGTCCTTGTTAAGTAGATCGCTAGACATACACACGACGGTTAAGTTGACGCGTATTATTAGGTAGTCAATTATATCTGGGTTCCCCGGAATTAATATGACGGTTATATGTGTAATACATACACACTACACGTACATATATCACAGGCAGTAACTTATAACAGATCGTGTATATTTTGCCCCAACATATAAAGTATTCATTAATCGTGGACGTTGCTAGCGCCGCCGATTTGTTTCCAATTAGTCACGATATAATAAGCGACATATTTCATTCGTATTAAAGACTATTTTACCTTAAACTACGTGCATATTTTGAACATTGGAGTTTTGGGATTTGATTTACACGGGATATGAGTGACAATGAAGTATATGTTGGGGATTATCTATTTTAAAATAATAATTCGTTATGAAAATTGAATATGTATGGTAACGATCTATCTTGCAAAATCAAAATTTATAAGTAGATATTAGCTAGTAGTAAATTAGTAGATCATAGTTCAATTTAATATTATTGTTTAAGTTACGTAGGTATTGGTTATTACTATTTTAATTATTTTTTGAACTTTTGCACGAAGTAAGCATAACATAAACATTGTATATTTATGTAAACATTCATGTCTATAAAACTCGGTCCTCCAAAGTGCATTGAAACACCGTGCAGGTGTACACTCCAGGCTTCCTCCAGTTATTTAGCAAACATTGGGCAGCAGTGATAGGTACTAAAAAAGACGCAGCCATTTATTTTTTGCAGACACATTCAAATTGAACTGTTATATCATATAATCATATTTGCACTTAACTTATTAAAAACGATAAACAGGATATTTGTATAAAGATGACTGAAGATTCAATCGTAGTTTTCAATTAAACAAATACTTGAATATCTATTTACCAAATATATTACTGTTATTACTTTCCTTTTATACTAGCTTCTAATAGTCCGGCTTATGACATAAACCTAAAATTATTTAAAATCCATATAAATTCAAACTAAATTATTATAATTTTACGAGGACATGAAAATTTACAGTTTACTATAATATGAGACATTCAATTTTAATCTGTTCTAGTATTTAAAAACAATAATTTAAAAAACATTTATATCAATCCTGCGGTTAATTTTATTTATATTCAATTATTTATTTTGGTATGACCTGGATAGTCATTTAAACAATTGAATAGATAATGAAATCAATTATTTTATAGATAGCAATTTATTTATATTTTTTGAGTAAATACACAATGCCAGTCATATTTTAAACTAATTTATATATTTATTTCATTCCAGGATATGGGTGTTCAATACGCGGATCGAGAAATGATTGCGTGTAACAGTGATTCAAACGATGCAACTTCTTCGGAAGTCACAAACAAAAAAGATGATACACAAAAAGGACAAAATCAACACACGCCCAACACTACATCGGATAGTGTTAAACATCAAAAACAAAGCAAAAAGCCACCGAGACCGATTCCCCAACTTATACCTTTGAACACGTCAACCCCGACTCAAACTAAGCCAACAGGGGAACCGCCAGCAAAGAAATTTAAAGAATCACCGACAGGAAACTCAACAGAAGGCGCCACTAAGAAGTTTGACCATTTACCAGTTGACATTACCCTAATACCAGTCAATAATGCATCTCTAAAAGATACTGTAGTAAGAAAGAAAAATGAGACGTCATTTTTTGATCGTCTCAAAGAAAGATTGTTAACAGAAACAGGCGAGGAAGGTTCGTTGATATGTAAAAACTGCGGATTTGAAAGCAAATGCTTATCTGAACATTCTGTACATGAAAAAAATTGCACACCACAGGGAAATCGAATATTAACAAATGCTCTTCTTCCGACTTTAAGTTCTACGCGTTGCCAAAACTGCAGGCATCGTTGCAAGTCCAGCGCAGACCTATATATACATATGCAAAGTTGCGGTAAGAGTGAAGCTGCATCTAGTGAACAAAATTCTGAAACATTGAATCAAGACAGTAACGAAACAGTAGCTTTAAATGAAGAGAAAGAAGCCGAACCCCATCCAATGGAAAACGTTGTTTTTGTTTGGAACAATATAAATCAGGAAAACCATAAATTTGATACTCCACTTGATATTAATATAAACGATGATTCAACCCTACCAGAAATAAGCCGAAATTTTGATCTTGAAATTATAGATGACAATGATGGAATGAATTTGTCGCCTAGTCAAGCTTTGGGGAAGAAAGTTTTTAAATGTCCACATTGCATGTTTTGGGCTTCCACCGCGTCAAGATTTCATGTCCACATAGTAGGACATTTAAATAAGAAACCGTTTGAATGTTCTTTATGCAAATACAAATCAAATTGGAGATGGGACATAACAAAACATATTAAACTTAAGACTGCTAGAGATCCTTTTCATGCGGAAGCAAAAGTGCATATGACGGATGAAACAGGTAGAAGAAATTATACTAAGTACAATAAATTTTTAGCTATGCCCGTTACAAATGAAAACGGAGAAAACGAATTTCATTACATAGACCCAAATACTACCATGGACACGACACTAGAAGACGATTCGTATATCGAAAACAATAAATCGATGAATTTAACTTTGGAAATACATCCACTTAATCTGCAAACACAACAAAATGACCATAAAAATGAACTGTTAGATGGAAGAAACGATATGAAAAAACCTAAAAAGACGTTGTGGAAATGTAAAAAGTGTAATTACAAGTGAGTTTTTTATTTGCAAGTTTTACTCTTTTTGAGATTTTCAATTTTCTCATTGTTCTGCTAGTTTTGTCACTATTTATTTATCAACTTACTTCACTATTCCAATTTATAAACGTAAATAGATTTACTAAAATATTACTTAGTTTGAAACATTATAGTTTCTATAAATATAATTGAGTTTATTATATTATTGTCAACGGCAAAAATACAACTACAGTTACAACTAAAATATTGTTACTATCACCAAGACAGTTCCGAATTTTATTTTAATATATTTAATATAGAATTGTACTTATTAGAATAAAATGTCTTTTCAGGGATTCATCACGAGAAGCACTATTGGAGCATGTTCGAGAGCATTCTAAACAGGAAGATCTAAAACCTAATTCAAATTCAAAGAGACCTGAAAACGCACCAGATCCCGCAGAATTAGCTTACAGATGTGGACATTGCAATCAGTTATCTAACTGGAAACATGTTATACAGGTAAGTTATTGATTATTATCCTCGCCGCCCAATAAAACTGAGTTCTGGCGATTAAGTATTATTATAGAAATTGTGTAAAATCAGGAATTCGTAAAACTATGACTAGAGTTAAAAATAAATAATCGAAATGCAAAGGTATATGACGCTTAGAAAAAACAGCGCAAGTAATAGTGTACCTATTCCTTGCGCTGTTTTTTCTAAAGCGTATATTAGATAAAATTCTTTCCACTAGATGAACAATCTTCTTATTTTTGTTGTTAAATGCTACTTACATACAAAGTTTCCTTTTTTTAATTATACTGCTCAGGAGTCCCGGCTCTTATTATATTATCATGTGATATTACATTTGCTCTTAGATTTTCTCATAAGAATCATTTTAATTTGCAGAGACATTGCCGATTGAAACACGACGGAGTTATAAAAGTTGTGACAACGGTGAAACCGAAACCAGCCACGATAATACCCGAGGTTGTTGGTGACACGTGTACCAAGTGTCCCTTTAAATCTACAGATAAGAATGTATTCATAGCGCATTTACAACAGCATCAGCCGTCACCGCAATCTATATTTAAGTGTTATTTTTGTCCATTCTTTGTCAAAGATGAACACGAACTCGTCCAGCATTTAGCGTTACATGGTATTGACGATCCAGAAGACTATATCGCAAAAGCAATGGGATGTAAATCACCATTGCCTGATCATGGCGGACAGAACCCACATTCGACTAAGCGGCACAAATGTACTGAATGTCCATATGAAACTAACAGCAAATCTCAATATGTTTATCATGAACAATTTCATCGTCTTCCAGCTGATACTCCGTACAAGTGTCACGTATGTAATTATAGTGTGTCCAAAAGACACCTTCTTCACCAACACATGAGGGTTCACGGGATTTTTTCGAAAAAAGGCGATATGGACATGGATCTAGACGGCGATACTTCGCCGCCAAACTCAAATGACATGAGATCAGATAATCCTATGATTTTAGATGAAATTCCATACGTGTGGGTATCAGCGAAAAACGAATTCCATAAAATGTATAAATGTCGATATTGTTCCTATGTAAATTCACAAAAGTCTAAAATACCTAATCATGAAAAAATTCATTGTATAATATTTGAGAACAGTGAAGTAACAATTTATAAATGTTTAGAGTGCAAATTCACCTGTGATAATAAAGGACGATTAGCTGAACATTCAAAAGTTCACAGTGAAATATACGGTCGTATTTACTGCCCGGTCGAACCCGACATCCCAGATGAAGAACAGATTGCTAAATTGCGGGTGGTAATAGAGAGTGAGAAGATAAACATTACGGATGAACCGTCAAACGAAGAAGGCACGAATAACGAGCTTAAAGAAACCAAAATATTAAGCTTTTGCCAAAGATGTCCTGCACGGTTCTTTTTAAACAGCGAATTAAAGTTGCATGATGAATTTCACAATGTAACATATGAAAATAAATGCGACAAATGTGAATTTACAGTACCTAATGAAGCTGACTTAACTACTCACGCGGTTGTGCATTCAGATGAATACCATACAAAGACCAAAATGTTAAAATTCATCCACAATGTTGATCCAGCGCATAGAGAACCTCGCTTGGAATCCGTTCAATGTCCGACAACGTCGCAAGTAACATGGGTAGTATCAAGTCCGGGTAAAAATTCCTTTGGAACGAACAAGATGAATAGTGATACAGTACAAGTGCCAAAACATTACTATTGTAAGGAATGTCCAGCAGAGTTTTTCAAAAGTTCCGCTCTAATTTATCACATGGGATTACACGGGAGTGATGCAAAACATAAATGCAAAAAATGTAGTTACGCCGTTAAGAACGCTGGGGTATTAGCCAAACACGAGTTATTACATGAGAATAAAGGCAAGCCTTCAGCTTGTGATTATGAATCCGGTGAGGACCTAGATTATAAAAATATACCATTATCGGGAACAGATTTATTCCAACGCAAAACTGAAGCCCAAAAAAGAGTCTTAACTGATAAGGATAAATTAGTGAGACCTAACGATCATTTTCCGCCGGTACTTCAGGCTGATCCACAATTCGGATATTTAATGCACGGAAATCCAGAATTTATATACCCTACATATTTAAAGAATGGAAGGTTAAAAGAGAAACGTTATAAATGCCATAAGTGCCCTTCAGCTTTTGAGAAAAGAGAACAATATAAAATACATTTATCTTTGCATGGTTCTAAACAACGCTATAAATGTGAACTCTGTGATTATTCTGTAAAATATTATGCTAATTACGTTCAACATATGAGAAAACATCAAATGAACGACGAAGCTCAGGCTGAAAGGAAAAAAGGCACCAACGGCTTTCCTGAATCAGAACTCGAAAACCAAGAAAATAAGCAAGAAGATGGTGTCGACAATATTAAATTAGCAATTAAAACGATGCCCAGAAGACTTCCAAAAACTGATTTTCAGCAATTCTCTATAAGCGATCAACAGACACTTCGACTGCTGCAACAGCGACATTCCGTGAATAACACAGGAAAAGAAACAGTTGCACCCGAGACATCCCCTGTTAAAGATCGTAAACTGCACATGTGTTTATTATGCCCATACTCTAACCAGCGGCCAGATTCATTAACTAATCATTATAGACGACACGACGATCCTGATAACGTCAATGCAACGCAGCATAAATGCTCCTTCTGCGACTTAGTTGTCATGCAGTCGCACTTCCTGCGAGAGCATTTGAAATCACATTTTAATTATCAAAAGAATCACACCCCTGAATGTTATGTAGCTAATGAGGACGTAAGTTTTACAATAACAAAGTTGGAAGATGACGATAAAACGTCGAATGATCTCAAATTAGAATTGCAAAGTAAGAGTAATATGTGCAATGAGGACAAAATATTTGTAAAAATTAAATCGGGTAAAGTGGTCGTGGAGTAAAGAGATATTAGAATAGTAAATGTATGTATGTATAGGTTATAATAAGGTACTTAAGTGATTTACAAAATGGAAAGTTAGTGTGAGCCAAAAAGTGAAACTGTTGATATTCACCAAAGTATAACTTGCCATATTAGATGATAGAATACCTGGCCAATTTCGGTATACCTATATGTATCTTTGCAACATACCATGTTGAAGAGCTGTATTGCTTTCCTAATAGTAAATTTGAACAGATTTGCTAGTGCAACAATATTGGTGTACATTTAACAAGACTTGTAAAGCAATACTACATGTAAAAGTTAAAACTAAGTATGTATAATATCATGTGGTTAAAAAGAAATGTACATTTTTCTGAAAAAAATACAGCTAAATTGTGATTTTTGTATGGAACTGAAGAATGTAAGCTAAACTTAGTGGCAAGAAGAGATACTATTCTTTGTTGTTGAGTTGTTCAAAATTATTTCTGTAACCTTTTGTAATGTCTTCACATATGAGAAACACTAATTTTGTTCAAGATAAAACGAAAATGATAGTACTCTTAGGTGAATGGGATAATTGTGATCTAGTATTGAAAATAGCTGCAAATAACTATACTAATCTGGCTTTAAACACTGGACTTGTAATAGGTATATAAGGTATATAAATTATAGGTAGACAGAAAAGGGGGAAATTTCAATAAATTGTAACAATTCATTTTGCTCTTTAAATTACTTTCCATGGTGATTTACTATGTAATAAAAAATATGCTGTCCAATATATTGTATATAGCTATTTGGCTTAGAAGTCAGTTTATTTTAGTTTCATATAATTAAGAACCTAGTATAAAAGATAGAGTATTGATGAATAATTATAAACATAAGTTCTAAATAATTGGTACTTTGTGTTTTGTTTCAAGAATAAACTACTCTTCATATGTATATGTTTATGAATGTTTGCAAATTCAAATACTATGATAGTATGCATGTAATTGTATAATGTAATAATTATTAAAACTGTAATTTATTGATCTTTGAAATACTAGTTCTCTAGGTAAGAGACATTATTTGTTCGATAGGGTACATTCCTGTTAGAATTAGATGATTGATAAAAATACAAGTACAGTAAAAATTGGAATTTTATTTACCTTTACGTCTCCAATGAACACATTATAAATATTATGTAGATACCCTTATCTGCAGATTTAAATAAAACTTTTCAACCTCACTTAAGCAGATTAATTTATTAATGTTAAAACTAAGATTCCCTTATCTACTTAACATGATTCCATTGTCAGTGGTAGCAGTAAGGTCAATGCAATCAAATAGGAAAAAATATTATAATTCATAAATGTGTGGTAAAATTACTCGATACCTTTATGTACCATACTGTAAGAGATACACATTTATCTAAGATAATTAAAAGCAGTCTTAACAGAATTTCCAACGATTGCCACATTCATTGCAAAGAACAAAGGTGGTCATTGGTTCATCAGAGCTCCTCGTCTGCAGCTGGTTGTACGTGCAATTCTTCTTTTTGCACTTGCCACACTTGAGCATGTCGGTTTTGGTACCCTGCACAGTTGCCAGTTGAGCGTCATCAATCGCTTCCTTGATGAATTTCTCCCTTAATTTTTTCATTTCGTCACTTGCCATCTCCTCCGGTGTCATCTTGGCAAGTCTAGAAGCTGCAATCACACCGTTCAAAAAGTTGGTACGCAATGTTGGATTTTTGGGATCTTTTAAATTTGCAACCCGAGATCTTACTCTATTCTTATATCTCATATCAGTATTTTTAAATTCGGCAAAAATACACTCCTCTAACTCTTCAGCTAGTTCTTCAGGCGAGGCACAGGCATTGGCAGATTCACCATCAGACTTCAGTGCCTGCATGAGGAGTTCACGACATTTTAACCTTATTGCATCGGTGGTATTGGATTGAGGTGGGAAAGATGCTTGCAACTTTTTATCTTTCTCCTTGTCATCCTTCTTTTCCTTATCTTTTGAATCTTTCTTGGACTTTGATGAGCTACTGGAGTCTTTTGATGGTGTAGAAGGTGCAGACAGGAATTTCTTCCAGTTTTTAATTAAAGTTTTGCACAGAGATATCACTTCCTCGTCTTTGCTCGATTTTCGTAAACCGTTCACCGTCATGCCTATCCTGGTCTTCGTGAGGACGTCCAAGTTGATCGCCATCGTTTGGAGAGCTTTTAAAAGGTCTAAAGCATCTTCTTGACCCTGAAAAAAACGAATTGTTCATTAATTTACATGAAACTCGGCGGGTAATTATTTCGGCTTGGGATGACAATGGAACATCTCAGACGATCTGAATAATAACAAATATGCATACAAATACATAAATTTTCAATTGTAAAAGATATTACACCTTAGCATATTCTCGAATTGAACAATATTATGAAGATTCGTCACGTTTCCTTCAATTTGTTACCGAGATATGTATGCATTTAGAAACTCCGCAAAGATCTAATAGTTTTATTATAATTCCATCATTTCAACGTACCGTCCCATCATCGGATATCATCTTTGTTAATTTCCTTTGTATTTTCATTACATCTTCCTCGACGCTCATTGTTGATAAAAATGTACAAAAAACGCCTTCCCGCCTAATTCAACCAACAATTTACGAAAAATATTGATAAATCGACCACCATACCACATAAACATAGACTAAAAGATATTTCAAACGTCAAAATGGAATGCCATGCCAACGTCTATTCTCTACGGATTTTATTTTTAAGTCCACAGCACACACTTGATCAAATCTGTATAATTTGTTTCAACAAATAATTAGCAAAAAAAATCGAGTGAGAATATATGAGAAAACTAACCGTAACATTTTATTGATTGATCGAGTATTAGTTTAGAAATTAATAAAATCAACGAACGACAATATATACTAATAAACGCGATTATAAAATAATACGTATTGCTGACAAACTTTATAGTATAAAAAATATAAGTCAAAGCATTACAGTTATGTTCGCTTCAAGTTGTTATTGAAAGCATTCACAAAAAATAGACGCGACTGTCGATCGGCAGCAATAAAATATAATAGTATATAAATTATTGTCTATGGTAAACGGCGGGAAAATTAAACTAAGTCAAAGGCATAAGCGAATTAGAAGCTACAAATAATCATACACATAGTTATTGAACCAAATACCTACAATAGGCCTATTGTTTCGTTGGTCGATAAAGGACATGAACAACTTTTGTAAGGCTCTCTGGATAGCTTCTCAAATCTTATTACACGTAGACCTAGGGTATCTTAAATATATTAAAGAATATATTTCACAGACATAGAGCTATATGTATTATGTAAATAAAGAAAAAAACGTATATCAATATCTACATAAATCAAACCAACGGCCGTAAGTTAAAACAGTTTTGCTATTTTTAATGAGCAGGAGCAAGTATTGTTTTCACAAATAAATATAATATCCTGTAATTGTGAACGATAAACTAAAGTGTTTAAAACTTTGACCTTCCATTTGAGGTATAAATCATAAAACTTAGATGATATTGTAATCACACAAACTCCATTCTACCTACTACTTATTGCCAGTAACGCCATTCTTATAACTACCACAATAAAACAGTAGCTACCTATTTGCGCTTATAATTTATATTCTATTTTTTATTTATTTATTTAAACAATCATACATCCTTACAGGCTGAACACCTAATATGATAGTACAGACAATATTACATTTTTTGAAACTATTTTATGACAATATAAGTATAAAACACCACCTCTGCGAATTCACTCAAGTGACATAAATTAATATCAAGTTTTTCATGTGCTATATTGAGTGTACAGAGAGTTCGGTACATTAAGGTTTGAAAACAGTGACTGAATTAATAGTTAAAGTAATAATCACTTTACACCCAAAGTACGTATTGAAAATAGGCGTGTATGATAGTAGGAATGTATTATACCTACATAAACGTAATATACGTAATATAAAGTTATATTTTTTTCCATTGCAATTACTTTCTGAACGGCATCTATTAAATCTCTATCTAGATCATACTTAATAAGTCAATTTGATTCTTACCTACATGTTGATTGTTAAAGTTTTTACCTACAATTTGTAATATTCTACCATTCGTCATAATAATGTTCTTCTACCTACTGAATTTTGTATGTTCCTTTGCTTAGATATCAATATAATATAGTTATACATTTTTTTTCAAGGGGGAAACCTTCAAAAGGTAGCCGACGCCATGGGAGCGACGCAGGATTATGTGGGATTTTTACCGCACTAATCATCTAAGGCGCTACAGCCGCGGGTGGGCCTTGGCCTGGTCCAGAACATATCTCCAGTCCAGTCTATTTTGGGCTTTATCCCTCCATCTTGTCACGCCCACAGTTTTTAGGTCTTGCATGACTCCATCTAGCCACCTGAGTTTTGGCCTTCCGCGGTTTCTCCGTCCGTCCGGCTTACCATGTAGTAGACGTTGGGGTACTCGGGTTTCATCCATCCTTTGCACATGTCCAGCCCACCGTAGGCGTCCAAATTTTATGACCTTAATAATATTGGGCTCGTCATACATTTGGTAAATCTCGTGGTTATACCAAGTTCGCCAACCATTATATTTCGAGCACTGCACCAAAAATTCGTCTAAGAATCTTGCGTTCGAATATTAAAAGCGATTCTTCGTCTTTTTTATTTAGCGTCCAACATTCGGATGCGTATGTCAGTATAGGTCTTAGCAACGTTTTATACGGAAGAAGTTTAATATTTCTTGAAAGTATTTTCGAACGAAAGTATCTTAGCAGACCGAAGTAGCATTTATTGGCGGCCATAATTCTCCTGCTTATTTCGGAAGATACATCGTTGTGATCTGTTACCAAGGAGCCAAGATAGACGAATCTATTAACCCAATCAAAGGTATTATTGCTGATGGATAAATTGGGCGGTAGTGTATGCAGTTCTTTTGACGATTTTAAATATCTGGTTTTGCTCACATTGACTTGAAATCCGGCTTCCGCAGATATATTTGCCAAAGCACTGTATGCACTCTCCATGTCATGAAAAGTTCATTAAATCGAGATCATCCGCATAACCTAATACTTGGATGGATTTGTAGAATATGTTGCCAGTAGTTTTGATCTTTGAGTCGGGGATACATTTATCGAGAGCAACGTTGAAAAGTAGACAGGAGAGCGCATCACCTTGCCTGAGACCGTCTTTTGTGGTGAATGGCTCTGAAAGGTCTGTTTGTACCCGTACAACGCTTTGGGATCGTTTCAGCGTCATTTCAGTCAGAGAAATTAGTTTAGGCGGGATACCAATTCCCGCCATCGCCTGGTACAGAAAACTGCGGTGTACGCTGTCATATGCCGCCTTAAAGTCAATGAACAGATGGTGTGTGGTCACATTAAATTCTAAGGTCTTCTCAAGGATCTGCCTCAGCGAAAAGATTTGGTCTATAGTGGAGCGGTTAGGTCGGAAGCCGCACTGAAATTCCCCTTTAGTGGATTCTACGTATGGTAGCAGCTTGTTAAAGAGAATACGTGCAAATATTTTATATGCACTGTTTAACAGAGAGATGCCCCTGTAGTTATGCCACTCCATCATGTTACTCTTTTTGTGTAGGGGGCAAATTACAGCAGTGTACCACTTTTCAGGCATAGTTGTTGTTTTCCAGATCTGCAGTATTAGCTTGTAGAGTTCTTTCTCAAAACGTTTTCCGGCGTATTTTAATAGTTCTCCCTGTATGTTGTCATTACCGGGGGCTTTATTATTCTTGAGTTGTTGAATGGCCATCTCTGTGTCCTCCATGGTGGGTTCCGGAATATCGTCACGGTTGGGCTCTTTCATTTGTGAGTTAATGATGGTGGATGATGTGGTAGCAATAGATCCATTGAGAAGCTCTTCAAAGTCTTCAGCCCACCTCTTTATTACATCATTCCGGTCGTTGAGTAATTGGCCGTCTTTACCTCTACAAGCAGTGATTTTGGGATTAAATTGTTTTCTTCCTTTATTAATTAGGTAGTAGAGGTGTCTCATTTCTTTTTTACTGTGACTTGATGCAATTTCCTTCACATGCTGTTCTTCATGCAGTCGTTTGTTTTTCTTATGTAGGTGTTTTTCCTTTCTTCTACATTCCCGATACTCTTCCCTACGTTTGTGTGTGTCTACTTCTGTTGCAGTAATTTGTATCCTTATTTTTTGCATCCGTTACCTTTTGGCACTCAACGTTAAACCAAGCGTTACGTTTTGGTCTTTCCTCTTCTCCAAGAACCTCGCTTGCAGCCACAGTTATAACCGACTTAAGGCACCTCCAAGTCTCGTTTGGGTCGCCATTACTATGTCCCCCAGTTGTGATAACTCTCTACATATTGTACACAGACAGGTCTATCGTAAGGCAACATTTCTATCGGCAAGTTAGCGAACCTGGTTTGATAGATAACATTGATTATTATTAATTCATAACAATCCCATAGCTGGGCATACGTCTCCTTGAGTGTGAATTGATATACTTTCACACACTTGAGAACATCTTATAGGAATGTCACGCATATATATGATATCTCACGATGTTTTTCTTCACCGTTAAAGCATGTACCTTTTTTTTTTTTTTTTGTTTTCGAGGGGGAAACTTTCTAAAAGTACCCGACGTCGTGGGAGCGACGCGGGTTATGTGGGATTCTTACCGCACTAAAACCCCCCCGGTGGCCAACCTCGACGCTGCGAAGAGGACTCCGGGAACTCCAGTTGACCGCCGCCGGTGTCCTCAGCGTGTGCCCCATCGGGCTCTTCTCTGGTGGGCGTGAACTGCTCACCGCACCTTCCGGCTTTCACGGCAACATGCAACCACACATGCCGCCGTCCTTCCCGGGTGTTACTTGACCGGACGGTTCGAGCTCCCACTCTTCCCGCCCGCAACCCCGGAAGCCTCTTTTAGTCGCCTTTTACGACAGGCAGAGGGTACCGTAGTCCTATTCTGGTCCCGGAACTACAGGGACACCGCGCCGGGTAAAGCATGTACCTACCTACCAATAATAATTTCTTTCAGGTAACTTTAAAAATGTAAGACTTGTGCTTGGTGTCTTAAGCCTGACCAGGCTTAAGACACCAAGCACAAGTTGGGGGACCCCCTATGAGAGCCAATATCACTATCTTACGACTGCTTACCTACCCATTATTAGGCGTCTTTTTATTACTCAAATAGGTACTTTATGTAGGTACCCCAAAATTGATTAATATTGCACATAAATTTAGGTAGGTACTTATATATTATTTAAATAATGTTTATTAAGCATTGAATTTCTTTTAAACAACATGGCGGACAATGGTCCAAACTCCTCTATATATTGAAAGGAGACTCATATTTACCAATGGAACAGTAACGGCCATTGCGTTGTCGACGAATAGGTACTAATCCTAATACCTAGCCTTTCATTGTCACACGTCTTATTCCACGAACCGTTCGGTTAATTCCCGCTGATTTCTTCATCCATTTGCTTATTAGGTAGTTACTTGTTACAAATACTGCGTCGTAATCTAATTTGTCATGAGTGTAATTTTTCCATTTATTCCCACAAGGAAAATAAGGAAATTGCACTACTTAATTAACAACAACAAACTTTACGCATAAACTCGAAGTAGACTCTACGAGGTTTTTCCACTCTTTTAAGGTAAAATATTCAAGTAAATAAAGAACAAAAACAATAAAAAAGTTAAGGAAAATACTTTTAATTTTATTGTTACCTTGTGATACTAATGCGGGGCGAAATAGCAAATGCACATAGTGACATACTTAAGATAATAAATTATGTGATTACTTATAATCTTCTTCCGAAGCTAAAACAGGAATATTAACATAACAATTCCACTGTAGAAACTATTTACTACCTAAAATTTTATTTTGCGAGCAGTAAAACACTTTTATGTAGACTTACCTAATGATCGGAAAAGTCTTGAAAATTTATATCTCTTTTTAACAATTACGAATCATTTTTCGTTTAATATTTAGTTACCTACCTATATAGTATAGTGTACATAGTAGGTATAGGAATGTTTTTTAAATTGAATTTAAGTATTATATATCAATAAAAGATTAACTAAGATGTATCACAAATTTACTAGGACCAATTTAGTCTCATCTATCCGTTCATCAATATTTAAGAATAGAAGGCCACAGCCTCAACTCAGATTCGTCTTCCCCATGAACTGGCACTTTTTCGCGTGATGCGGACGACCCCTGGGCCCCCCCTCTTATTAATTCATTAATTTCGCTTATTTATTTCTTAACTTCATTTTGTTATTATAGGTACGCTTTAAACGTACTTATTACACCTCACCAATTTTCATATTTATCGTTTACTTTGACTCCTTACAGTAAGGTTGACTAGAAGAAATCGATTTTCTGGCCGAATTTTGTATTGTCATTTAATTTGTAAGTTTCTTGTTATTTATACATTCCGGGTACAATGACATTAATAATAAAGCAATAAATAATAAACGCTTTCTACGCTCATAGCCCCACAGTAGGATTTTCTCCTGTGTTGTGGGTGCCATGGACACACACAAAGACGAATACAGCACCCAGACCCAGAACAAGAATCTAAACTCATCATTCAGATACCTATCTGACCGGGAATCGAACCCGGCACCCACTGAGTGTCAGACCGGTATGGTAACCGCTGCGCCACGCAGGTCGTCTAATAATTATTATTATCATATTAATATACTTATAACAGTGTACGGATTTCGTTCTAAAAATCCATAACTACCTCTCTATCAAGATTAGTAACTTTAAGCTTGCAGATAAGCCCTACAGCTGTAATTTTCGGCCCTTAGTATGGACTAAGGAGCTAAGGAGGCCTCGCTTTGGCTAGCTTACGTTGCAATTCCAGACTTCCGATACTATTTAGATTACGCTAAAACTCATTTTCCTCTTTAAAATTGTTTAAAAAATACGCTGAATTCCTCCTTAAAAGGTGCATTCAACTTGCCGCGTAAATATAATTGGTCTACATACATGAACTATTTGCAAATTGAGCAACCGTAAAGCAATACGATCAATTTTGTTTTCCTTATAATTTAGGGTTTATTACACATTTTATTAAAGGATTTGTTGCTATTATTAAATTAATAAATAGTAAATATAATTTTATTTCATTTTTACACTGTTACTTTTTTCCCTTTTTTTAAATATGAAAGTAGTAAACGAGCGTGCAGTCACTTTCGCTCATTGATATCTATAATCACTACATGTCATAGTGTTAAAAACAAAGTCGCTTCTCGCTGTCTGTCCCTAGGATACAGCTTAGATCTTTAAAACTACGCTTCGGATTTTAATGCAGTTTTTTTTAATAAATAGAGTGATTGAAGAGTAAGGTTTTTATGTCTAATAAATCAGTACATAAATGTATGCACCTATGAAAAACTTCCAATTTTAATCATTATCAAAGTATGCAATCAGCATTTTAAACTACATATTTTATAATCAGATATGTTTTCTCTGACCTGTGCCAGGGAACGTAAAAAGAAGGACAAAAATAAATAATCTTCCTATAAAATTCAAATACTTAAGTTAACTTATTTGAATTATAAGAAGGAAAATAATTAAAAAAATGCCAATGACAATGATTCGTTGACCTGTAATAAAATACCAAGATTTTTCATGGTCTTAATAGGCGTCCTGCATCTTCGATGTTCGTGTTATGAATCTGTCGATATATTACCAAGAATTAAATTTTGCATAATCTGGTACTCATTTTAATATTATCGCAAATTTATTTAAAGCTCTGAAAGCCTGGCAATAATATGCAATACGACCAAATGAGTTATAGAGCGGCAGATTATATGCCAGTGAGATTAGTAAGTAGTAGTTTATAAAAAAGATGAAAGAAGTAGGAATTTAAAGTCTCAAAGAATAAAATCGTAACAGAGAATCTCGTTTAATCATTCCCGTCGTAATTTATATTGTATGTTTTTATTTTCAATTGATATATACCTACCTACCTAATAAAAACAAATATCAATGATAGCAAAAAGGACATATTTGGTTCATATTACTCCTAATCAATCCATCCATCTGTCCACTGCTGAACATAGGCCTCCCCTAAATGGCATCCCTCCAACCGGTCCAGAGCCCTCTGAATCCAACGGTTTCCCGCTGTCTTCTTCAAGTCATCGGTCCACCTGGTGAGGGGTCGACTTGTGCTTCTTTGCCTAAACGTGGTCGCCACTTGAGGACCTTTCTTTCCCATCGGTTATCGGTCCTGCGAGCGATATGGCCGGCCCATTGCCACTTCAGCTTGCTAATTTTGTGAGCTATGTCGGTAAGCTTCGTTCGTCTACGGATTTCATCGTTGCGAATCATGTCTCGTAGCGAAATACCGAATACAACTCTCTCCATAGCACGCTAAGCGACCCTGATCCTTCGAATGAGGCCTACAGTAAAAGACCACGTTTCGGCGCCATAGGTCCTCACTGGCAACACACATTGCTCGAATAGTTTCGACTTCAGGCACTGAGGAATTGTGGACTCTCGTCCAGAAGAAGTTATTTCTCGAACGCAGCCTAGCCGAGTTGGATTCTTCGAGTGACCTTTCTTTCAAAGTTGGACTTACTCTTTCGGATCGTTTGTCCCAGGTAAATATAGTTGTCGACAAGTTCGAGAAGATTGCCGCCAACAACTACCGGTATGAGTGTGACATAGACATTTGCCATGATTTTCGTCTTGTTCATGTTCATTCTTACCCACTCATTGTGAGGCACAGTTGAGGTCGCCTAGCATTGCGCTGAGGTCCGTCAGCGAATCTGCCAAGATCACTATATCATCGGCAAATCGAAGGTGTGTAACGTGTTCAACATTGATGTTAATACCAAGATCTTTCCACTCCATCAGCTTGAACACATCTTCCAATGCAGCGGTGAACAGCTTCGGCGAGATAACATTGTTTTGTCTGACTCCTCGCTGCAGTTGGATTGGGTTGATGCTTCGGTCGTGTAGGTACTCGGACTGACATTACTCCTAATAAGATATTGATATTGCTTGTTTTTTTTAAGGTTTGTCTTAAATGTATAGTTATTTATCCTAATCGCTTAGTTGAAATAACTCTAAGTTGTCCCCTACCTTTTTTTAGCTTACGACAGGCGGATACTCTGCCTGTCGTAAGCTATTATTGACCATAGCACTTTTCTGATCTCGGAGCTACAGGGAAGTCCCTCCCTTACGCCCTTGATTATAAAACAAAAATAAATGTAGGTACCTATATTGCATCCTGCATTATAAGGCAGAAATATATAGATGGTTATACCTTGGCGCCGCCACAAAAAGGCCTACAACTTTTAAATCCTCAATAGCAATAAAATATTTTAATTCAATTATTACTTTAATTGCCAAACTACAACACACATATATACATACTTACTAGGTATTAGGTACTAGGTACTTACTTACTATTGTCGATTAACGATTTGTGACGAGAACCTTTTTTACAAGAGTTACGCTACGGAAGGAAAATGAATAGTGATTATTCATTATGCTTATTATTTCTATAGCATGATTGTCATACATCTACACTCATACAATATTCTGTCATATCGCCCTTCCACGCGGGGCGCAGAGGCAATATATAGCTTTTAAGCCGCGAGGTCGCACCATTACTACATTCACGCACCAACCGACCTGCGGCTCACTCCGTTTTTACTATCAAGGTAAAAATATTTGTGAAATAAATAAATTACTTACGTTAATAATGTCTAAAACAACGCCTAATCAAAACGGGTGCTTCCAATACAGCTTTTGATTAAAGTACAAACAGTAAGAATGTTTAAATTATCTGCCTTTGTTTTACTCCCTTTAAAACTAACAACAACTCGTGTTTATGTTAGTTTTCATTCATACAAAATTATTTTATATTTTTAATTATCATTTGCATCATTTACTTATGTTTAAAATAGTTAATTCAATAATATTAATCAACTACTTATGTAATCGAGAAGCTTTATGGAAAACAGTTATTTTTTAACATAAAATATATTTATTTATTTATTTGCTTACCTACTTATCCATATTTTTATTTTCGTGATAAAATAGGCTAAACAAATCGCTAAGAAACAAAAGATGCTTTAAACCGACACTATTAATGTTTTAGTTATATTTATTTTACATATTTGTGCAATCGTTTGACGATCGTGTTAAATTTCGTCACTAACAAACAACCTGTCTCTGAGACGCTCAACTTTGCAAGAACTTGAGATCTGAAGAACAGGTCCGTGACCCCCTTTCGTACACAATTTAATTCAACAGATTTCAATACAAAATACTTATCAAAAATACAGGGCCTCGGAATTCGTTATTAAATTCATAGTTTCAAATTACATACCAAGAAACTACTATTAATTATGTAGGCTACCTCCATTCATCACATTCAATAATGTCTTGCAATAGAAACCGAAATAATATCTTACATTTAATTATTTGTATTTCCCAAATAACTTAAAAAAAAGAACCTTGGCGAAATACAAAGAATAAAATCTTAAACAAATGTAGAGTATTTTATTACTTTACAGCAGTATATTTTTTACCCAACTGCATAAGGAGGGTAATGTTTTTCGAGTGTATGTTTCTATGTAGGTATGTCCATTTCTTTGACAGGCGCTACTGCCCAAATGGCTTGACAGATCGGAACATAGGATACATATATCATTTGAAACAACTCAGTTCTTTCATGTACCTTAAAATTTTCCCTATCTTTCAGGAAATTATATCAACCATGTGGAAGTTCGCTATTGTGGTCGCCATGGCGGTGGCAGCCGTTTACGGCTACGGCGACGGCGCCCCCGACAGTGCCTGCCAAGACATGATCCCGCGCCACCCCGTGTCCCCCCAAAAGTCACCAGCACCATACATCATTACTACCAACTCAAAGGTAAATTTACGCAAACCTAGATAAAGTATTACTACTTTATGAACATATGCTTATGAAAACATTTTATAAAGTTTAGTTAAATCATATATGATTCTACATTTAAAATCAGTTCAATAACAGAATTCGATATAATTTTATTAGTAGTGGTTAATAATCTAAGATTATCAATGAAAATACTATTGGATACGTAATCCAATGTCATAAAACCAGAACAGCATAATTATTAAAATTAATTAAAATAATAATGACTATATTTTAATTTTAATAACTTTCCTTGCTATACATAACTTCTGTTTTTACTGCATATTAAAAACACACGTTAATTAATTAATTGATCGTAATTTACCATGAAGACCAGTGCACCAGTACTGTACCTACTTTGAGTATTATACTCAAAGACTCTGTAATATATTTATAAAAGTGCTATATTTTCATGCAGGTCGTAAAAGCCGGTACACCTTTGGAAGTGGTAATCAGCGGTAAGAGCTCCGCTGACACCATCCGTGGTCTGATGCTGCAGGCGCGTGCTGGAGACAAGCCCGTAGGCACTTTCAAAATCTCCCCCAACGACCCCTTCAAGCTGCTGAAGTGCAGTGCTGCTGGCGTAAGTACTTTGCACTACTTAAATCATTTTCTCACTATTCTCCATTTCGGATTTAGCTAAATTCCATGACCAATTATTATGTGGCCAACAATTTAAGGATTAAAACTCCACATCAAAAAAAGGGAAATTAACTTAACAGTATATAATTATACATACATTTTTGAAAATGCAACGTTTATGTAAATAATGGATAATTTGGCAAAATAAATTATTTCCGCTCTTTAATTTAAGTAAGATTAGGCACGTTAAGGTCAATAGCGACAAAAAGTACAGTCAAAAATCACTCATTCGTGACCGTCATTGCTAGACCCCAACGTTTCAATGAAAATTAACATTATAAATATTCTATCGTAACTTTAAAAATAAGTCAAATAATTATACAACTTATAAAGTAGAATCCGGCTTGATCTGGCTCCGTCTGCTTCGGTCATATTAATACATTTTGAAAAACATTCTTCTTTATTATAGTAAGATTTTTCAGTCTTCTAGTAGCTTTATTGATATGTTATTTTTTCGACATTGTTTCACTTTTGCGTAAATAATATAATTAAATTATGATCAAGTTATGCATATATATCTACCTAATTTTGAAAATCGTAACAAAGCGCGTAAATTAAGCTTGAAACAAAAAAATCTTTCCATAAATATACCAAAAACTTCAAAAAAACAATTAGTTATATGTATTAGATACTTATGAATTATATGTTTTAGATACTTAACTATACATAATGCCTAGAACAGTTATCGGTTTAAAAAAAATCTATGAAAAGTAAAATGAAAAAAGGCCGACCTTAGCTGTACCTAGGTATAAAACTACTAAAGAATAGGTTTTTAAGGATTAGAAAAACCCCGGATTTGGCATTCTAAGATAAAAACGTACGTAATGGACAGAAACTGTTAAAGTTAAGTAACTGGCTTATTATAATGAATTCTTAATCATTTACAAGGTGAAGGCTATTTCTATTTCCATAAGCATTAGGTACCTACTTACAACGAGATAACTTATGTTGTGACCATAATGTAAGATATTACTTAATTCATATAGTTTTTTATACAAGCGTTTATAGACTTAAGAATCTTTAGTTGTACTCAATGCAGTGCATTACTGCTTAGACCTGAGATGCCCTTTCCTGTAGACTTCAAAAGACTCCCCATCCGCGTACATATAATTATAGGTACCTATGTATTTTGACTCGTGTGATTAAATAGAATTGACTACACCCATGGACCCATGTAACGAGCAAGTTAAGGGAATCCGGACTCTCCCTCTAACACACAAGAGAAAATAAATCTTTATTTTTTTGTTTTTCGTCGAAAAATATCAGAGACTAAAGAGAGAAAAAACTTTTGCTGTCGTTGTACGTTGTAACAAGGCCAGTAAATCATTTTTTTAACATGACTGTTATTGTCTCCCTTTCCCTCTTAACAAAGCTGCACATTTGGAAACCAATTACCGACTACCAAACGATCGGACATATACCTCATTTTTTAACACTTGATCTATTTGGTAAACAAACATGGCCGACTCGAACTGTCATTTAAATGTCAATGAGATAGTGTCAATCAATAGGGTTGGGAAGTATCAAAATATCTTACCTTGGGAAGCTACTGCAAATTGTTGTATCGAATCGTATCAACATCGATTATACTCAACGATATTTTTTTCGAAAATAATCAAATAATTTTAATAAAATAATGTATTTGTTTTAAATATGCACTAGTAAATGTAATACTAACGATAAATTAGAGTAGCATAGATGTTTAAAATATCCTTTACTCGCTTATAAATTAATTGTATTTCGTCTTATTTTTTACCTGACGTAAACAGTGAAATTATTGTATACTTTTACAGACTAAATACTTTAATCTCGTATTTCTATTAATAAAAATAAATTGTTGTGGCCACTGTATACTGTTACCAGCTCAAATAATTTTTGAGAATTCATTTGAATTTTGTTAATATTTCACTTCATAATTAATCACTCAATTCATATTTTTCTTATAATATCGTTAAAATATTTTATTATTTGTGATAATTTATCTTAATTTATTTTGTAGGCATATTTTCGTGAATTTTATTTTTTCTGAAGTCTATTATTTAAAATCTTGTATTAAAAATATATCTGTATTACTTCATATTAATTTATTTTTTTTATGTATTTTTGAGTTATTTTAGTTTAAATTTTTTGAAGTTTACGTTTTAATATGCCAGATGAAAAAATAATTTTCTATTCGTTAATTTTCATACGTAATACTTTTGTGCTTTAACAGAGTAGTTAAATTATCGCGATATGATTCGTTATTCTCGCGACAAACACGCAACGCGAAAGCAAACTTGCTTAAATTTTATGAGTTTATACCACGAACAAATATATCGATTAATGTCACTTACCAAAATCATGAAACCAATGTAACAAATCGATTCGTCCTTCCCATCACTAATTTGGAAATGACCGAAATGTCAAATTTGTGTTGAAATAAATTATCTGTGCAAATTAGTTTCTCCGGTTTTGCAACTTTAATTAAATTTATCTATTACAATTGTAAATTTAAAGCAGTTTTTGTTGTGAATCAAAGTGTAATACATCAAGTGAACCGATGTAATTGTTTGCAGGTCGTTTGACGCGTGTAACTGTGTGAAAATGTGATGTTTCGAAAGTTAGGTGGTTTGTTTACTAAATAACTCAACTGTCAAAAAATGGACTATACATAGATTGACGCTCATTTAGTACGAATTTATTATCATTCCTCATAATAATCATATTTATCTGTTAAAGATAAAGTTTTACTAGAGTAAAACGTTAACGTACATAGCCATGTGTGAGCGAAAACCAAACAGTGTTTTGCAGATAGTAGAACCGATGTAGTTCGACTGGGGAGGTACCACCGCCATACTTGTTTCTAGCGTTAAGCAGTTTCTGCGTTGCATTGGTTGGGTGTGTGGTTGGCGGCTTACTTTTATATGAGGCTACCATGTCAGTCCTCAGGAGTAGCAACGCATCTGTGATTGACTTCTGATAGAACACCTGTTCTATATGAAGTTGCTCACAGACGTCCATGGGCGTCAGTGATCACTTACCATCAGGTGGACTGCTCGTTTGCTGCTTTAATCGAATATTTAAAAAAAATGTGGAAACGTAATAAACCCCTTCACAACAACAGATATCAATCGACAAATAATGGTTGAACGATAGATAATTTATTAAATCATCGTCGATCGCTGGTTGGTTTCACCATATATCCCTATTTTAAACAGAAGTCTTCTAAATTAATTAAGAGGACTTGATGCAATAACCAATACACTAACTAGGACAGGATTTCGTACCTACTTTCTAAACATGCCATGTCATTGTTGAAACCAATAAAGTTGATACTTTAAATTGTGTGACAAAAAATGAGTGACCTAAGTACGTACTGATATATTGGCTCTAGTGACAATACAAATCTTGTAGTTAATGGTAAATATAGGTACAAACGCTTATTTTATAACCGTAAACGAACATATCAAAACGTTATGGGGTTAAGAGATATTTAAGGGTTCTGTTAATTTTCCCTAAGTTACGAGTAACTCATGAAGCTATGTAATTACATACAAATCGCAGCTTTGAAATATGATTTTAATGATATACTTTCATTAAATTACATCATTTACCTCGCTATGTATAAGTAGGTACTACTACATATCCGCGTGATTCATTTTGATAAGTCAATAAACTCTACCACTCTGATTTTTATAGCTCACAATTACCTAGTAACCATATTTATTTTATATTAAAAATAATTGTGTCCCTTTAATAATACTGTCATGTAAGTACCTGTATGGCTTCGCAGAACGGTTTATAGGTACCTATTACCTAGATAGATATAGGCCACTTCATACTTCCGGGTCACAAAGGTTTTCGGACCTCGAGAGGTAACCCTTTTACCCGGGCAATCTCAAAGAGGTCATCATTCTCAAGCGGGTCAAATACCTAGCCGATCCTCAACATTTATCCCTAAAAATAAAATATTATGTAAAGCATCTTAATACAATTAGTGTAGGTAAAGGATATTATTAGCCCTTTGTTTAGTGATTGGTTTGGTAATTAGGCATCGTCACCAAGTTGTTGGGCCTCCTGAGCCTGTTCCTTCGCAAGATCGCATCTGAGTGGGCTGTTTAATTGTACGAGTCATATGCTCAGGATACGAGGTAAATATACCGGTAATGCAGACCTAATCGCCACAGGCGAATCAATTGTGGATACAATTATTGAAATATTTATAAGTAAATACATCAATGTGGCCGTATCCGGAAATATAACGGAAGTAAAAAAACAGATCCGTCTCGATTGGGGGTCAGGTTCGAATCAAAACAATACGCGCGTTACTTTCAAGGTAGGTACTAAGTTCTCGGTAATTTTATTAGTTACTAAGGCGTGCCTGTTCATAATACGTGCTAATTTAGTCATTTGACCGATGTCATGCCTTTTGAGATTAAATTAGTTCATAAAGTAAATGAATATTCCTTTAATAAGTTTTAATGCAAATTCGAGAACATAATATTTACTACCTTATTAGTTACGGTTGGGACGGTTAACCTAAGCAACCAGACCAGTAATCGATACTCGAAAGAGTAACACACATCGTCACAAACTTTCGCCTTTAAAACATAAGCAAGAGAATTAAGAATAATACGATGAAAAGACCGTTAGATACTGAATTTGTGTCACTTAAATAGGAAGGTACATACATATACGTAATATTAAAATTACATTATCTTTGTCACTTTGTTAACATTACTTAGATAACAGTGAAAGGTAATAGGAGTCCTACACGAATACATAACTTATACTTAACCGTGAGTCCTCAAACATTGGAACGCATTGCAATAAATATGCGACATCACCGTGCAGGCGATTACTACACAAAGGAAAGAGTAGAATAGATTTAGTATCAGAAAATTAAGAACCTAATTTCAACAACACTGTTATATTGTCCTTGTTATTTTATTTGTATCTTTTGGCCCAATTACTTAGATAGCAGTTCATAGCTACACAAAATATGGGACGGGCTACAGATACAGAAGGCCTTCTTTTCTTCCTTTGACAGAACTCCGATTACACTTTTCTTTTAACTAAGGACCAGTATCTAACGGAAAAGAAATTATATCCTATAAAGATATAGGTATCAAGGGAAATACCTAATATTATATATTTTTTTCTTAGAAGTCTAAATATTTCCTGTCCAAATGTCGAAGATATTATTTAACCCGTTTCTTATTTATTAAAAGCAGTTAAGTAATTCATTAAAAGGGCTGTAACCGACTGTACAGCTGCCGGATAAATTTTTACCTTGAAAATATTTACGTATGCATGCGAGCGGAACCGTTTTCGGAAGTTAATATTAATAGGTACTCATAGTGTTTAAATGACTTAAATAGTTATAAGATCATCGCAATAATACTAAGATATACAAAATCAGCGACTAAGCTTAGCCACTTACTATTGTTAAAATACACGTCAGTTCGATAAAATTCCTTGATGAAATTCTCCAAATACCGTATGTATTAGATGAGCATAGGCAAGCAATCAAGCACCATATAGATCGCTAGCCCGTCTATACCGAATGACCTCTTAGACTCAACAACCTTGGTGTTGAAACCGGCGGCTCCTAGAACCGCGCATTCGTATGTTCTCGTGCAAAGGTTACCGCTTTTAGACAATAAATGCATTTATCGTAAGGTGGTAATCATTGTACCTAAATTCATGAGCATTACGTATAGGTACGTAGGATTTATTTGCGGTTTGCAATTTGCTATGCGAAGGGTACTTACCGGTTGAATTGTTCAGCCAACAGCTCGGCATATATTCTACGTCTGGGTGTTACTTTGGGTACCTACTTGCCTTAGTCTTTAGCAACCACAAACTGAAAAATCCTTATGTGCTAAAAACCTATTTGTATTAGTGATGTAACGAATGTTATTATTTGAACATTCGCGAATGCGAATGCGAATACTCAGTTTTAAATTTTACGTCATCGTGGGCCCCGCTAGATTTTGTGAGCTTTTTTGGCAACAACTTTTTGGTTCGCAAACTGCATTCCGACTTGAATTTGTATAGATTTGACGAGCTTTTTTTGGAAAGCATTGTAGTTCAATGTTCGCAAAACATTCGCACAATTCTTGCGAATGCGAATATCTAAAAACATTCTGAAGGTGGTAGAACCAATGTAGTTCGACCGGGGAAGTACCACCGCCACACCTATTTCTAGCGTGAAGCATTTCTTGCGTTTCGATGGCAGGGCACACTTTCACATGAGGCGACCATCATAGTCCTCGGGAGTAGCAACGCATATGTGATTGACTTGAGAAGGACCACATGTTCTGTATGAAGTTGATTACAGATGTCCATGGGCGGCAGTTACCACTTAACATCAGGTGGACTGCATGCTCGTTTGCTACATCAATCAAATAAAAAAAACATACGAATATTCGCGAATGCGGATATCTAAAAACATACAAATATTCGCGCATGTAAATACTTATTCGTTACATCAATTGTAAATTATTTGATCAATGACGGAATAATAATAACTCAATAGTTTTTGTTAAGTCCAATATGACCACAGTCAAATATCGTTGACAAAGTATGAGGTAATACGTAACTTGTAAACCATATTTTGTAATTATCAACTTTTAGTAACAAATAGTACCTAGTTTGAATTATCAACGCCAAATAAATACAGAATTGGGTCCTTTAAAAATATAAGCTTTTGAAACGGTTATTCTCGAACCTTATACTATGACACTAATTTATAATAACACTAGACACGCGGAGCATTTTGACACCCCTAGAAGCGCGAATGTTTTAGGTAAAAAAAAAATTGAATAGCATTGCATTTACGTGGTTTGAGTCCCGTGCACATAGTACAATCATATTTCATGAAAAGTCATACAACTCACGATTATAAGCTTAATAAAATATTGGCTAGAGCAGGCAAAACATCGAAGTGGGTCAAGTTTGGAACACCCGCACTTCTAGTGTTAATTTGTTTTAATAACCTGATAGAAAAATGAGCGTTATTAACTATGGCGAACTCTAAAAATGATAAATTTGTGTACTAATAAAATAAATAGGTTCTTTACATTGCAGAAATACATTACTTAGAGATATTTATATATTTTTTTTATTTTCCGTCTACAGGACACCGTGACCCACAAGAGACACGACCCTAAGGACGACAAGCAGTCCGTCACCTTCACCTGGACCCCACCAGCCAACTTGAACGAAGAAGTTAAGTTCAGGTACCTAATTGCTTTTTAATTACATTTATAGACGATTAGGCAATTTGTGCAACAAATAACAAAACATCGTAATGATTGATGGATGCAGCCTTCGCACGGACTGCAACAAGGCAACAACCTCTAACATATGTACTTATATTTGCATCTACCGGGATTCGAACCTACACACTTAGTAATAATAGAATGAACAGGTTTCTCCTTAGTAACTGGATGAATACTGATTGATTATTTTATGAGTCTAAAGATTTTAAGTTATTGGAAAATGATAGTAAACAACAATATTAAGTGCTCGTAACGTTGTTGGCATATAGTTGCGGATTCTCCCTATGGGATGACCGTAGTTCACCACGTTAGCCAAATGCAATATTAGACTTTACGTTACATCTTTAAGTATATTATTTTCAGAAGGTCACATGAAAATTTACAACTTCTATTGTACTTATATATAACATCAATTTCTTTCAAAAGGATCTATTGGCAAACTATTTGACTTATTTTTTATCTGACTGAACTTGCAAACGAGCACGCAGTCCACCTCAAGGTGGGTGGTCACTGTCGCTCATGGACATCTGTAATAAACTTCATACAGAACATGGGTTCTATCTGAAGTCAATCAAAGATGTGTTGCTACTCCCGAGGACTATGATGGTCGCCTCGTGTGAAAGTGTGCCGGCAACCACACCCTTCCATCGAAACGAAAGAAATGTCACACGCTAGAAATAGGCGTGGCGGTGGTACTTCCCTGGTAGAACTACACTGGTTCTACCACCTTCAATAGTCCACAAAAGTTATAAAAATAATGATTTCCTTTGTTGGATAATATATAATTATATACATTTATTTTACTTTCAGAGCCACCATCGCTTACAACGGCGCAGTATTCTGGGTGGGAGTTGAGTCCGCACCCATTAAAGTAACCAACTAGATCACTTGCCTAGTTTTATAACTCAAGTATTAATGATGTTTTTATTTAATTTGTGTATCTTTCTTCCGCCGGATTATGAGTTTAATATATACTATGTATATAAATAAATAATCACATTTTTTTAAATGTTGTTTAACTGTTAACCAGGTAGAAATAAAAGCCAGATTTTTTTAACATTTTATTCTAATCGTAGCACCTAGCAAATTTGTCTCAGAGATCCATTCACAAAATTCGAATTCTAATACATACATCAAATACATATTACGTGTATAGTACTTATAGGAACAGACGCCCATATGTAGGCCAATACCAACACTATATGGACATAAGTTTAGACCTCGACTCATACCTATGAGGTCTTCATTAAAGATCTTTTTGAGCTTGTTTATATTACCTAGTAAGATGGACATCGAATACATAATGATATTTTATTTATAAAGTGCTTAAAACATACACATAGTCATCGAAGACATGGATAGAATGGTCAAGAATACTAAAATATAATACGAAGCAATTCCTATACAGATTTACTTACATATTAATAAATATGTGTATAAAATTACTTCCTACGCCTTCGAGTCTTAAAAATGGCAGTAATCAATTTGGTAGATTATCTAGGATCTAGCCGCTTAACATAATTAAGAGTTTTTTAAGTTAAATATGAGCAGCAAATAAATACATACATAAATCTATATTAATCTATCACAACATACTCATATGCAATAATTCTTGAAACCATAAAGACCAAACACCCTTACGACCATAATATGTGTTTGAGATTATACAGTAATACATGTACAATGAGTGTTATCTAAAATTATTCTAACGTATTTTGAATAATAATACCATCAGTGCAAGATTGGTTTATTTCATGCTATTGAAGCAGATAATCAATTATCAACAATATTTTGTGTTGCCTAGATACTGCTCGAATTTCCGGAATGTCTGTCTAAGCATATTTATGAGATAAATAAAAATGTCCAAAACTATGAACCATTACCCATTAAAAGTTAAATATGTTTCCACAAAACAATAATTATCTACGTTTTCGCCCATACCTTGCAAAGTGCATTGGACGTTTACAGTGTATTTTCACTCATACCTTGAAAAGTATCTTACAATAAAAAGGGAAAACATTAAATATTGTCGTCGTCAACCCATTATTGTCCCACTGCTGGGCACGGGTCTTCTCTCAGAATGAGAGAGTTTAGGCCATAGTCCACCGCGCTGGCCAAGTGCGAATTGGTGGACTTCACACACCTCCGAAAACTTTTTTTTTTAAAGAACTCTCGGGTGTGTAGGTTTCCTCACGATGTTTTCCTTCACCGAAAAGCAGTGATAATTAATGTATAATACGCACATAAATCAGTGGTACGTGCCTGGGTTTGAACCTCGGACCTCCCGATTGAGAGGGCAAGTTTCAACCATTAGGCTATCACTGCTCCTATTAAATTAAATATTGTTTTGAGGAAATTTTATAAACTCGTACAAAGAGCACAGGGCAATATGCGTTAAACACAGACATTGGCGTTACTTTACATAAGTCATATAAGGAATCAATCAACTATACCTTATTTATTAAATGTGTATGGATTGGTATGTACTTGTTAACTAACTTACGACTGAGCACGTTTTAATAAATGTTTAATTAGTATTTATTTCCCTTAGTACCAAGATGCACTTGACATGGCACCATTTTATCGTTACAATATGTATGTCGGCAATCACTTTGATTGAACTACATTGAAACCGAGCGTACGAGTATCGTCCACTTAATCAAACTGTTTCGGAATTACACCGCGGAACCATTCCAAGAATTGAATTTATTGTTCCAATGCAAAGTGTAAGAATGTGCAAATGATCGTCGCATTCTTTCATCAACGCGGAATTGTTTCTGTATTTTTTTATAAGTTAGAAAAAACAAGAAGTTGCAAACTTTACAGACAGAATAATCTTCCTCAAATATTAAAAGAAAAAATGCGTATGAATAACTAACGTTACCAAATGTATTACAGTTTGTGTTATTCATACGCATTTCATAGATCGCTAGATCATATATTTCAAAGCAGAACTCACGATGTTAATTTATATTTTGCTTATAAACACTGTGTGTGGACGCAAACAACGATAAATATAGGTATTTCTTATCGTGTAAAATATTTTACCTATGTTTTACTACTTATTAATACAAATTCCTTTATCATTATCTAACGTATGAAATTTTATATTTTTCAATTCCTTATGGACTGGAAAGATTTTATTTCATACATTTAAATAGGCACATTGGACTATTTCCAATAGTAACATATGTGATTATTGTGTTTATCTTTAATATTTTGGGAATACTTACATATTACTATTTCTTACATATTAAAAGTAAATGCCGACGCTATGTTATATTATATAAACAAAATATTTTAACCGTAATTATACCGTTATATTTTAACCGTTTATAGAGTTTGGCACTCAAAAGGATGTTATGTTTTGGCAAGAAACGAAAACTATATTTATATAAAATACTTCATAGTTCATACATATTTTCCAGTATTAAAGTCAAGAATTCTGATCGTAGTAGGTATACACCCAAATCTTGTACTGATGGTAAGTAAAATCTTTATCAAACGTGAGCATATTAATGTAAATGTTTAAAAACACTAATTGACTACTCCATAACAATTCCATTACATATTAATTATAGCCTCCAAGTAAATCGTTCTAAATTGGATTACATAAAAGGGATATTGGACACTTACGTAAATAGTAAGGTTACAGGGATATGTGAGTTTTAACTACGAATAAAAATACGATTGAATACCTTTAAAAATTTAAGTACAATATATTGATTGCTTGTCGTTATATACTACGCACGTGAATGAGACGCACTACTGATTTTAAAACTAATGGATGCCATATTGTTCTTAATAGTAATAAAAGGTTATTAAACCTATTATGAGAAAATTATTGCTCTTTTCATAAATCTCTAAATGAATTAAATGTTTCATAGCAGCGTTTAAATTCATGCGAAAGGAATATTTTGATCTTACTTTGTAGCCTACATTTAAAAAATGGGTGACGATGATGATATATTAAAGGCATGCTTATGAACACATGTTGTCTTTAGCATTGTGTAAATGTGTAAAACCTTGTGAAAATCTTTAAAAAAGCTGGTCCAGGTTAATACTGAATGTGACTTTCAGCATTATTATTGCACTTTAATTTTGAACAAATTTCGAGTTATCAAATTAACTTTATCTATGTGCTATTTGAAAAAAAAAACAATAAACTAAACCAATTATCAAAAATAATTTACTGAAAATAATTACCAATGGCAATAAAGGCTTACTAAATTAAATATATGTAAATAAGTGGCAAAATTTTGTTAAGAAACTAATATATCATTGGTCTAAATTAAATGCACTTTAATTCAAGAATCTTCTACCTAAATATTAATACATCACAGTTAATACTGAACAAAATAATAAATATTCTGAAGAAAACATAGAGACAGGCTATCATTGGTTCTGTATAAAATAGTTCTGTCTCTTTAGTTGTCTGTACAGTGAGATATACTTCCCGGCAGCGGATGTCCTAGGAACTACATATTGTTTGCAGAACAGTTTAGGATCCTGCGCCTTCTCGGAGAGCTCACCACAGTCGAGTGCCCTCAAGAAAGCCAGTACAAAGGTGAAGCAGTTGTGTCTTTCTTCATTGTACCTCTCTGCCTCCCAGAGGGGACTTAGGCTTACCTGCAATAAATAAATTAGACATTACATATAGGGCATGTAACTGATAGTGTAGATTAGTGATGAAGGAAATTCAGTCTTTAATCTTTTTTTTAAGATACAAAAAAGACCTTACTTAATTTTACAAGACCCGACTCATAAATGTTGAATAACTTGTTGAGTCCTTAGTCACAAAACTTTTAATTGAGTAATTTAAGCTTGTTGAGGTTGTTTAAGCTTATTTGATTCATATGTCATTGAAGCAAATATATAATGAATATGTGTAGTTGATTATGTACATAGTTATAAGTCTACCCTCAAATTGGCAACATTTCCAGTATACATATGAAAATAATTCATTTAGAGAACAAAATAGTTTTTCAATGAGTAGTTGAGTACATCAATTCTGACAATGGTAAATGATGCAAGAATTTTATTGATTAGGTCACAAAGATTATGATACACATTTATTATAGGTTCTTATCTATTTACGGACAATAGAACAAGAAAACAATCTAATAAGATACTTGCCCTAACAATAGGTGATTATGAGCAACAATGGATTAATTTAATTACAAATAATATTTTATATAAAACGCATATAAAATTAAAAAGACAATGGTGAATGCCAATTCAGGGTAATTTTCTACTATCTTATAGCTATTGTGGTTTTGATTCTTGGTAATAATAAATAAATAACTAACCACAATTTATTACCATAATATATTGCTACTTGCATGGAGTTATAGCATAAATAAGTAGCCCTGTGATCAGTAAACCATAAACATAAATTTTTCAATGTTTTTTATTAAGTATATCAGGTTTTCCAAGTTTTGTCTAAGAAAACCTCATATGTATGCTCAGGTGTAGCAAAACAAATGCAACTAATATGAAATTGTTTATTTTATATTTGCCTTCGTGTAAATGTCAGTCATTCATTCATTATTTAAGAGTTCATACTCCATTATTATTACCCCCTGAAAATGTTACTATAATGTAACATTTTCAGGGGGTTTGATTGGTGATTAACAGAATTGTATAACAATTGAGAAGTGCTTTATTTCTCAAAGGCAGACTTTAAATAAATTGACCAATGAGTTATTAAAGATATGTTAAAAATATATAACAACAGGTCAAAACTGGTGAGGTAACATACATGTATGTTTGGCTTTAAATCTTAATATGATTGCAAAACAATACTACTATAGGATTAAGTCTTAATAATAGTAATAATAATAATAAGTGAATAATTGAGATGAGAACTAAAATAGTATTGAAATTCATTGGTCTCCTATTTAATAGTAATTATTCCATTTAGAGTTAACTCTTGTAGCATCAAAAAAAAGGGAAATAAAGTAAAAGAGAACCCACCTTTAAAAGAACACCATCCCATATTTCATTCCACAGCTCGTCAAACTGCTCCAGTAATAAACATTGGTCCCAGTCAGTACTGGTGTCACATTCACTCCATTTCTTTGTTAACGGGTCAACGCCTCGTATGCCCTCTTCACTGAACTCCACAACGCATCCATGCGAATTGGTCACCCCTATGTGTAAGTCCTTAGAGTTGTAATAGTCACTGTAACACAAAAATTGCATTTAATACACTATCTACGAAGGAAATGACTCACATTCGACACAAGCAACTATTGCAGTATATTACGTGATGCAACTTACTTGAGAAAATCCCCGTGTGTGGGCTTCATGACGATGGCTCGAGGGTGCTGAGACGCTTTCACGAAGGGATAAGGTACCCTGTAACAAAAATAGGACCCTCAGCAACTATCGTTCTACATGGAAATAAACGCTACTTTAACTCGATATTTTGCAACTTACCTAAACGGCAACAAATTATAGTCGTATCTATCTAGTTTCTGTTGACAAACGGGGCATTTTTCCGGTATTATGGTACAAAAAACTTTGTGATCACAATGGTGGAAACAAAGGATACCCGGATCCATTTTTACTTTCTAATTTTCACTGTATATTCAATTAAACCTTTATCACTAAAGGTTCCAATTACACAAACGAACGGTCTAGATTATTTTTAGAATACACAATTACATGTAATGGACAATATCGCAAGGACAAATCGAAAATCTTATTAGAAACTACGGCTATTGTTCCACGGGTTCCACCTCCAAATCCAACACTTCACTTACTTTTCTTTCCACATCTAGAAGGCGTCTGTTCAAAGCGCATTATTAACCAAAAATTGTGGCTTTGATTTAAATCTTTTGTGTTTAAAATTCGTATCACTATGATAAAAAATATTTAATATCAATAATTTTAGTTTACTAGTAAAATATTATAAAATATACAGTTTACCGAAATTTAAAGTAAGATAAAAGCAATTTCAAAAATAATAGAAAACCATTATAGTACAAACAGTTTAGAATTCTGAACGCACATAACCGTTTCAGGGTCAAAGTGACAGCAGACAACATATGATTGTAGTCGGTCATGTTGCTATTGGTCGTTGGATTAATCAAGGAATTTCATTGGTCCGTTATGCGCCAAATATATTGGCGCCAAATTCAAAACTTTTGTTTTCTCTATAAACAAATATACTGTGCGTAAAAATATGTATTTGAACAAATCAGCGAAATAAATATTTATGAAAGCAAATTATGTCTGTACAAAATTACAGCTTTGTAAACTGATGAAAAAAAATTAACACTGAAATATTTTAAGTAAATATATTTTTTTAATCAAAATTGACAAGATTTATAATACTAATAAAATTTACTGAGTTATATTCGATCCATAAAAGCTGAAATAGTTGCGAATGTATTGTTAGCCGTTTGTAGCCGTTTTTGGTGACGCATTTTTATAGAAATCAAGTAAATTTGTGTTTTTTCGAAGTAAAGTTAACAATAGTCGTATGCACACGTATCGCATAATTTGCATTTAATAAGGATACCTATGATTAATAGGTTTTCAATTATTTGAAACCAGAAAATCAACAACTAATTATAATTATTGTGATGGCGGTGATAAAACCTTAAAAAGTTAATAGTTATACCTAATACTGTTTTGTTAATTTATTAGGTGATACCTTTGTGCTGGGCACGAGCCTTCGATCAAAGTAAGACGGGTTTTATGTCACAGTGTAGACTTGCTAAATTTTAATTTATATTTGGTAGACTCAGGTGCGTTGCAATTTTACATTTCGTACTTATAATAAAAAAGAATTATTTGAAACATTCTTATTATCTAGTTTTCAATTCACATAATTCTTTACTTAAAGGCCTAACAGGGCATATAGAATCTGGGCACTGCTCGAATGTACTCAATTGTGGGCGTCCCACTGTTGGAATTTTGTCAATAATCGAGAGCTCTACAGCTAAAGCATCGCGTATTGTGTGTTTACTGGTTGCTATGGCGACGGTGGCAGGGATCAACCACACCTCGACCACGAGACCCACTTTTCATTTCAAATGGTATAAGTTTGTTTCGTACCAAATACTGTGTGTCGTGTCACGAGAAACTCTAGTAACGATTATTCTACTGTTGATGTAAAGCCTTTTCATTAGCTTACCTTACCGAATAAGCTTATGTTTAAGTGATAGTTAGGTCGAATTTAATGCTAAACTTGTGATTGTTCAATATTTCATTCGAATTTCAAAAATGTTCTAAGTGGTTATTTAGTTTTTCAATTCCTAATTCCAATAGACTTTGGTAAGTTGATCACTTATTATAAGGTTTTTATTTACATGCTGATATTTAATTATGGATTATTACCTATTTATAAATATAGATTAAAATTTTCATTGTTTGCAAATACATTCGTTTTTTTCAGACTTATAATGCTTAGCAACCTGTTGTAAAGTATAGGAGAGATGCCTTCAGAGGAGACCAGCGGGTTTCGTTTAGCTTGGGGGCTATTGCTGATTGTACCTGCTGTGAGTGCCGGCATCGCATGCTTGGCAAATCCGTGCTTACATGGCATATGCATCGATGATATTAATAGGTAAGAATATGTAAATTTAGGATTTACATTTAAATTTTATAATCTGAAGTCTATAAATAATCTAGTGAAAAAGAGATTACTAATTTCTATTGGAGTGTAGACATAGGTACCCACTCATAAATACTTGTATAATATGTCTTCCGATGTTACTTTCATACTTATATATAAATACTTCCGGCATTTCAGAACATAAATAGTAGATTAAGATCTGCTTATAGTGAATACATGCTTCGTAAAAGCAAATCCCAGAGCTACACAGTCGCTCGACTTAATATATCGTGACCACATTACCCTTACCTTAGCATGATACGTCATTAGACCAAATAAAAACCATTAGTAGATTAAATTTGAGGCAATATCGCTATAAAACTCTTTGAATATTACAGTCATAACATAATCTGAGTAGTAAAATAATCATACTTTAGGTAGCAACTACGAATTTATAAGTAAGTATGCATGAGATTGTCTATTTATTATATGCGATGTTTTTCTTGATTATTCGACTCCCCCTCCCCCCCAGTAAGAAGTAGTGTGATTTGTTGCAACCTCTCATCCCCCAATCACACGTGAGATTGTTTCAATATTAAAAACTTTCATTTCACTTGACGGTTTCACTGTTAATCTAGTACTGTCTTTCAATTTTACTCGGTTTTTCGCTGTGAATATTATGTAATAATGCTTATACATTTAGTATAATAAGTATACATACAATAGGCAAGTACATTTTATATGAACGTTGAAACAGCAAATGTTCTCGGCTGATTTAATCAAATTATAGATGCATTGGCCTTAGATACGTGGCTAGCTCTCAGAAGTTGGAATACTTAGTATAATGTCGTCAGCCATTTTTTTTTCTTGAGGGAGAACCTTCAAAAGGTAGCCGACGCCGTGGGAGCGACGCAAGGTTATGTGGGATTTTTACCGCACTAAAACGGTGGCCCTCCTCGGCGCTACAAAGAGGACTCCAACTCCAAAGGAACGCAACCGAAATCCTCTAAGCGCGTTGCCCCATCGGGCTCGTTCCAGATGGTTGGCTGGGTCCATGGCCCCGTCTAGTTTTTACGACGGTATGCGACTAAACATACCGCCATCCTTCCCGGGATCGCCTGACCGAACGGTTCGAGCTCCCACTCTAGCCGCCCGCAACCCCGGAAGCCCCTTTTACGACTGGCTGGGGATGCCGTAGCCTTATTCTGACCTACAGGGACGAATGTCGTCAGCCTTACCGCTACCTTATTCTGTTTTAACCGCGTATATGGAATTGGCATCTTAGCTCATAAGTTAATTGATGTATAATTAGCATCTTAGCCGAGAAGCTAATGGATATCGATAACGTATAGGTAAAATATACTTATATATTTTTAGTACATATTCGTGCTACTGTATCGACGGCTACACGGGGGTCCAATGCCAGACGAACTGGGACGAATGCTGGTCGGACCCTTGTCAGAATGGAGGTACTTGCATTGACGGCGTGGCTTCCTACAATTGCTCCTGTCCTGATGGTTTTATCGGTGAGCGTCTAAGAACTCTAGACTGTGATTAGCACACGTAAATACGAGTAAAAAATGCTTACAAGATTGAGGAGCTCATGCTCTTACTACTCGACCTATACCATCCAACTGAGTTGCCGTTTTCACATATGCTTACTTAGCCCTCCTCTGGATAGGAGCTAATTTAATAATATTTGGTCTAGGTCGTGTTTCTATAGTAATCGTATCATATTTAGAGATAGTGGTTATCTATGTGACCACAAAAACAAATCAAAGTCACGCCACTTCTATAAGTTTAAAAAAACTAATATATTTTTGTTGTACTAGTGTATAATAGTCAACGTACTTACGATCTTGCACGCAATCGGCTCAAACTTTCCACGGCCCTGTGTTTCTTAGCCAACTTTTGTTTTACACAGGCGATAATTGCGAAACGAATTACAATGAATGCGAGTCCAACCCCTGTCTGAATAATGGCACGTGTATTGACATGACCAACGAGTACATCTGCCACTGCTCTGCCGGTTTCTCCGGTGAACACTGCGAGGTGGACGTCGCGGTGTGCAACTCCACTGAGGAGATCAGGTGCTACAACGGGGGAGAGTGCATCGAAGGACCCGGGTTCAAGTTTTATTGCAAATGTTTACCAGGTAAGAAAATACTTAATATTTCTCTATTCAACAGCGATAGTATAACTAATACTTTTACAGCATAAAGAATTTCATATTATAGAATATTTTACGAAAAAATGTTTTGTAAGCAGTACGGTGGAGGTAGGTAACCTATGTTCTATGAGCGGATTATATTATAGTGGGTGTTTAGAGTAGATACTCGCATTTGATTCAAGGGAAACAATCATACCTAATAGTTAGTCGTTTGTAACCAAAAATGTTGTTTTAAGAAGATTATACAAATTGGCCATATCAGGAAACCGAAATGGAGACCCGTGTTATCGTATTTTACAGTAGACGTGTAAGCGGCAAAAATCATTAGTGCCATTTTGAACTTCGTGCAATATTTTTCTAGGACAAGTAATAGTTGCAAATAACTTTAACCTACATATAAAGTTACCAATTTTATTGCATCAATTTTCAGGTTGGACTGGACCTAAATGCGAGGACCAAATCGACGAATGTGAATCGAATCCCTGTGAAAACGGTGGCATTTGTATCGATGTCCATGCTGACTACATGTGTGCATGTACCTATGGTAAGATAAGTTAAAATACATAGTAAGTAGAAATAAAGTAAGTACATAATTATACTATTTTCGTCTTCACAGTAGGCACTATTAGTTTAAGTACTAGATAAATAAAATATAATTTATTATTTATTCAGTACCCGAATTATTAGATGGAGACTTAGATTGCTTTGTTGAAATCAATCGTCAAACAAGGTAATGATGATGTAGAGTTCTTAGTATCAGAGAACAATTAATTAAAAAAAAATCGGTCATTTAAATGTTCTACTGGACACCCACATGCTTAAGCGTGTGCTTTACACCCGGTATTTAAATTTACAAGTAGGTACGCATATTTATTTATTACATTTGTTATTAGTGGGATGGGATTATTTAGTGGGATTCTTTCTTTAATAATAATAATAATAAATTGACTTTATTGACATATTTTTACATCAAAAATTATATGAAGCCTCTGATCCCCGAATTAGCTCGAAACTGTGTCTCGGGTATCAGCGTCTTCTCCCAGTTTATATTAAAATGTGTGCAGACGTATTGAATTTTGTAGTAATGATTGAATTGAATGTGTGTTGTATGATTGAATTGAATGTGAATGTGTGTGTGTGTGTGTGTGTGTGTGTGTGTGTGTGTGTGTGTGTGTTTGTGTGTGATTGTCTTCTTGTTACGTAAATATCATCATAATAACATACTTTCGACGTCATCGTAGTCCATTTGTGCTGAGCCAGGTATGAATGTCTTTTTTGAATCCGTTTCTAGTCATGTTTTTAATTTTTAATATTTTGTTGATTTTGTTATACAAACGAGGGGCAGCCACTTTAAAGTGCCTCTTGGTAATTTTACAACGGGCAGGCGGAGCGGATCTTTGTAGCAAAGAAACTGTTTCATATATTAAAAAGTTCATAAAGTTGTTACGACACAGGAATAATGAGTATTGTTATGGTTATAGTAATGGTTATTTACGTTTGTATCAAAGGTTTCACTGGAAAGAGTTGTGAAGTGCAAATAGAATTTTGCGATGACAATTCCTGCAGCAACGACGCTCTGTGCGTAGTTGAAGATGGCATTCGAATGTGTTACTGCGTCCCCGATTTCCACGGAGAGAGATGCGAGTTACAATATGATGAATGCTTACTCGGACCGAGGTAAGTACAGTCAACGCTTACTTATTCAAAACTTTCGCATTTATGTTTTTCTTCCAAACATTCCTTGCCTTTCGATGGAACGGCATGGTTGCCGGCATACTTTTATTTGTGGCGACCATCTCAGTCCTCGGGAGTAGCAACGGATCTGTGACTCACTTCGAATAAAATTTAATTCAAATCTATAAGCAATTTAGAACATAGGTTCTAAATTGCTTATAGATGTCCATGGGCGGCAGTGACCACTTACCATAAGGTGGACTGCGTGCTAGTTTGCTACTACAATCAGATTAAAAAAATATATGTTCATGTTTTATTCGCGGCTAAAAATTTCTTTATTCGCCAATGTAGTCGGTACGGCCTAAAAATCTTTATTCTTTACTTCACGCATGAATAACATACTCGTATGTACCTACTTGTAATTACTATTTTCGGTCTTGGATTAAAAGATATGGAATTATGGATAGGTAATTATTGGGATAACTGTAGTATTTTTCCTAGTATATGATTTAATGCATTAATTATGTGCTTTATTCTCTTAGATGTATGAACGGGGGAACATGTATCGACGGTGTGGACAACTTCACATGCTCTTGCCCTCCATCACTTACTGGGGCCTTATGTGAATGCCTCATATTAGATGACGGTAGTTACGACTGCGAATACGTTAGTCCAACGCCATTCTTCAACGCCACTCAATCGACTACAACGGATCTAACTACCGAGACTTCTACAACTTCAAGTATGACAGATAGTAATGTGATGACAGTATCAAGTACATTGATAACTAGTTCTACCGAAAGTACTATACTAGGCCCAACTGAAACTAGTCTGTCAACAGAAACAACGAAAATAGTTCGTTTCAATGAAACTATATCAACGACAGAATCCATTATCTCCAGTACTGATAGAGGAGAAACTATCACAGAATCGACAACAGCGATAGTTACTTTACCGACGCAGCCCCAACAGAGTATAGCTACCGAAAATGCTAAGACAGAAGCTACCACGGAATGTTCAGACGCTTGCGTTAAGTCTAACGTTTCTACGGATAAAGTTCCTATTTCTAAAGATTACGACACCACAACCAGTTTACAGGAGGCAACAACTAAGCTTTATATCGTGACTTCTTCTACAGTTAAAGAGCCTACAGAAGTTATTGCATTGACAACAGAAATCATAACTACCTCAACTAAGACGGTAACAGAAACAGATGAAGACACTTCAACAGCGAAAATTAATGTGACGATTGTCGCAACCACGGAACCGACTGTTGAATTAACGAGAGAAACAACACAAAAGATGGACACCACTACAGAGATAATGTTTACAGATACTCCAACTGACCAAAGCTCTATTGGTTTGCCAACGCTACCTACATTCCCAGTAACAGAGGCGACGTCTCCAGGACTTGACGTCACAACTTATAGTTACACGACAGTACCATCTGAATGTACTAATTCGGTTTGCAATAATCATGGGACTTGTATCACTGGTCTTCATGGCACCAGAGTAAGTATCTACTCAAGAAATTCATTTCTTTTGTATTTTTTTTTGAGGTAAACCTTCTTTATCGGGGTTGGAAAAAAATTTAGTGTAACATTTTTTCGTTACGCGCCATCTTTTTCCGTTACGCGCCATCTTTTTTTTCCGTTACGCGCCATCTTTTTCTTATCCCTACCACGCGTGATATTAGATAGGTTATTATAGATTAGATTATTAGATAAAGTTTTAGATAAAAAGTCTTTTATTAAACTTTATCTAATTTAACTTTATTTAACCAATTTCTGTAAAGTTGCATATAGTAAATTATTTTTTTGAAAAATAACGTCTTATAAAGAAGTTTCACTTCTTACGAGTGTACACGCACGCTAGTACACGCACACATTTTTTTTTATATTAAGACCTAACGATAAGGCTGACGGGCCACCTGATGGAAAGCAGTCACCGTCGCCTATGGACATTTGCAACACCAGAGGAGTCGCCAATGCATCGCCGGCTTTGGAAAAGAGCTCTTTTTACACCTTTCTTGTCGTCAGAACCCCACGTCGTAGCGCCCCGGGAATACCTCAGGAGGAAGTTCATTCCACATCTTGCACGTCCGCGGCAGGAACGAGCGCGCAAACCGAACCGTGGAGGACCGCCACGTAGAATACAATATATTGTAGAATAATCTTTGAAATTATAATGTGTTAATTCCAGTGTCATTGCCTATTCAACTATGGAGGAAGATTCTGTGAAGAGAAGATATCTATTACATCAGCAGCGTTTAGTGGAAATTCATTTATAGGGCATCATTTAAAAAATACCACATCGATTGACATAGAGTTTAACGCCAAAACATTAATAACAGATGGACAAATGATGTATGTGAATATCGCTAAAGGTGTTTATATGGAACTGTACATGAATATGGGTCTACTGAAGTTTAAATTCTCGTGTGGATATCAAACAATGCTTCTGAGTGAACTGAAAACTTTTGTTAATAAAGGATATCTCATGAAAATAGAGACAAGGTAATAAAATGTATAGTTTTAATAAGCATGGTTCAGGGGAAGTACCGCTACTATATGTATTTCCAGCGTGACGCAGTTTTTGCCTTTCGGTGGAAAGGTGTAAGACCATAGCTTTTTAATGACAACATTTTTAGTCCCAGAAGTAGGAACGAATTTGCAATCAACTTCAGTTACAACCAGTAATCTAAATGAAATTGATTAAATAAGGTTACAAATAATCAAGTGAAAACATTTGCTAACTCTATCTCATGAAATTATTATTAAATATACATTTTATAAATATTACACTATATACTTATATGTATTCATAACCTGCCAAAAATATAGTCCTTAGAGCGGGATTATTGACACAAAGGCAGCTATACAAATATAATTAACGTAGAAATGTTTTCGCTTTGTCAACACGATAAGAATAAGTCAATACGAATTAGATTGAACAAGAGTCTGAATCATCTACGCTTCAATTTTGTTATTGCATAATATGTATTGTTCTTAGAAGTTCTTTTGAATTTTAGAGTACACTAGGTTCTTCCCTCAGTTTCGCCCGCTTAGATCACGTCTACCACTTAATCCTATGTGGTAATCTAGGTCATAAACTACGTAGGTGCCATGTTTCAGTCAGTTGTATGCAGCATTTTATATATAATTCGGCAGAGTGTTTTTTTAACTTTAGTTATTCTTTTATGTATACATATAGTTATAAAATTATTTGTTTCGTATATTCATATTGTAATTTTAAAGTTAATAAATATATCAATAAGCAAACAAAAAAGAAGTTAAGTTTATAATATTTTTCAGACTGGATTTATACTTAAAAGATCAACACTGCAACGCTACGCTCCGTCTCAACGATACTGTTGCCATGAGTGGCGGTCAAGTGGCAAACATTAGCTCTCTCGATCATAATTCCACTTTGTACTTTGGAAACGCTCCAAACACTAATCATTCGGAACAGAAACCTTTTGTTGGATGTATAAGAGATCTTATGGTAAGAACTGAGAATCACTTATTTATTTTTCATTTTTTATTATTATTTTTCGCATATTATTTTATATACCTAGTTTTATGTATGTATATTGTAATAAATCTTTGTTTAAGATAGAAGCTTACAGGATTACCTTCCATACTAAATCGTAAGGTGCTAAATTTGAAATATCTGAATATCACATATGATTAACTAGTTGAATCCCGCAGCTTCGTCCGCGTTAACAAATATTGATTGTCCCGTAGAAATAAGATTTTTTCCTCCAATAAAAGTAACCTATGTGTTAATCCAGAGTATCAGTTGGCTCCATACAAAATTTTATCGCTCCAGCCGATTAGACGTGAGGAAGTAACAAACATACACACTCACAAACTTTCGCCTTTATAAATCAGAATTTCCAAGAATGGCTGATTGCATTGTAGTGCGAAACTAATGCAACATTTACCTGAGTATGTAATCATATTGCCCAATCTTATCGCAATATGGATACGACGTCTTATTAGAACGAATATTTTACGACCTGCGTGGCGGAGCGGTTACCATACCGGTCTGACGCGCTATGGGTCCCGGCTTCGATTCCCGGCCAGACTGGTATCTGAATGATGAGTTTAGATTATTGTTCTGGGTCTGGGTGTTTGTGTATTCGTCTTGTGTATGTCCATGGTACCTACGACACAGGAGAAAGTCTTAGTGTGGGGCTATGAGTGTAGAAAGCGTATTTTTAATATGCCCCCTATCCCGGAAATGAAGCATTTACATACTAATAATTAATAAGGTCATAAGAACGATGTTAATATTATTTATTGTATTGATTAGGTAAATGGTGAAAAAAGAGAAGTATTTGGCGAAGCATTTGACGCTAACGATGTAGCCGAATGTTCGTCGTTGGCGTGTTTGTCCGGGCCTTGCTTGAACGGCGGCTCTTGCAGCGACCGGGGCGACAACTACGTCTGTTCTTGTGCTAATGGGTAAAGTAAACATTATAATACCCACATCTTCGAAACAATTTTAAAATATATTACTTATTATATGTATTTTCAAGGTGGTAGAATCAGTGTAGTTAGACCGGGGAAGTACCACCGCCACACCTATTTCTAGCGTGAAGCATTTCTTGCGTTTCGATAGAAGGGTGTGGTTGCCGGCACACTTTCACATGAGGCGACCATCACAATCCTTATGAGTAGCAACGCAACGACTTCAGATGGAACTCATGTTCTTTATGTAGTTGATTACTGATGTCCATGGGCGGCAGTGATCACTTACCATCAGTGGATTACATGCTCGTTTGCTACTTCAGTCAGATAAAATAAAAAAAAAAACTTAATTTCCTCCGCAGTTTGAGAGTAATCTTTTTTAAGAGTTTTTAAATAATTTCATAAATAACGTTTAAATGCTCATATGAATAACTATTGCTACATCCAAGAGCAGTATATATATAAGCTTAAAATTAATGCAAATTCATTGAATATCACATTGACTAGATAGTACATAAAAGGAGATTAATAAAATTAATGACGATAAAGAGATGAATTAATACAAAGTCCCTAGGAAATATAAGAAACTTTAGCATAGCTTCACTGTGATTCCTGCCTTATTCTGTCGCACAAAAGTCTTTTGAAAAGACACATTCATGTTCGATCACAAGGCTTGTTATTTAAGTGAATTAAGTTTTCAATAATAATAATATAAATAAAACTGTTTTTACATAGTACTTTATATCTTCAGGTGGATGGGAGTGCATTGCAACCAGTCAGTATGTGAACACAATCCCTGTCATTCGGGAGGTAGTTGTGTGAGGCACCCCGGTAGTGGATTCCTTTGCCTATGTCCCTACGGAAAGCATGGCATCTTTTGTGAATACAGTACGTATGCATTTGCACTAAAATCATTAAAAGAATTTGTAATAGCATGATGAGTAATATTCTTAATATTGTCTGGAATTCACCTCTTCAAAACCTTTGCTTCTGCACTATGTCATCTCTTCTAAAAAAAATGTAATACAAGTATATATACAATTAAAGCTCCTTATTTACGGTTTCCGCATTCACCTTGACCATTTAAAAAATGATCTCGCTGAATACAATTCACATCTAAAAATCTCTATTTGTGAATATAGGTGCAAGTAAAAACATTCGGCTCCTTCTATTTGCTCGTCAACTTTCTCAAAGTTCTCCTGATTATTCACGGGTTAATGAAGAGCTTTTACTGTACCTATATAGATAATTTCTATCCAAAACTAATAACGGATATGTTGCTCAACAATTCCAGATGTGGAAATAACCCGGCCGTCGTTAGCGCCCATCAGTTCTGGAGTGTCCTCATACGTCATGTATCCTCTGTCTCCTATGGCACTGAACTCGGATCGGTTTGACCTTCGGCTGCGGTTCCAAACGGCTGACATGGACCAAATAGCATTACTGGCCTTCGTGGGACAGAATGGAAGACATGACTCTCGTAGCCCACACCTGGCACTTACTTTTGTAAAGGGATATATTATGCTCACTTGGAATATGGGAAGTGGTAAGTGAATTAGTTATTTTTTTTTTTTATTTTCACGTTCACATGTGTTTGTTCACTTTTCTCTCGTCTTTCCAGTTTTTTGGTCCTTTGAACCGGATAGACGTTCTTTTTTTGTTACATTGCTTTTGGTGCCCATGACATATATAAATAAAAATAGGAATATTTCATATATAATAGTTAATTGTTTTTTATATAAGCTTGAAGTAGAATAAGTATAGTTCATCTGAATCGCTCATGGATATCTTTTAGCAGCTTCATTTAGGATAGGTGTTCTATCTAGAGTAAACTACAGTTGCGAGGTCCCGAGGACTAAGATGACCTGTGATTGACTTTAAGTAGATCCTTTGTTTTGTATAAAGTTGCTTACAGATGCCCATGGGCGGCTTTAACCACTTAGCATCAGATGGATGCAAACGAGCAAACGAGCATGCAGCTCGTTTGCTATTTCAAATAGAAAATAAACCCAGTCATGTGGACTGCCTATAAAAGTATTGACTTAAAAAATAACGCACGGAGTTATATCTACCTATGCACATTTATACACAATAGACTTAAGGAAAACGTTCATTAAGGTACTGACACACATGCTCATTAGTAGCACGAAAGCATGCTAGGAATGAGCATTTGCTCATTAGTGGCATGTGTGTCGTAACGTTGCTAGTAATGAGCATGCTTAATTCTAGCATGCTCACAAATCAACCGCCGTTCTATTTTTGAGCATGCTTCCTGAGGCGCGGGTGAAAGGGTGTGCTTTGAGCATGTCTGAACAGGATTGCTTATGAGCATTCTTAATTTAAATATTGTCACTTCGATCTGGCTTTGGGACCGCAACACAATAAAATAATTAATAAAATAAATAATTATAAAATAATAATTTAATAAGTAATTTATTGTCAAATGGCGCGTTAGGGAGAAGATAAAACATTGATTTTTGTAACTTATTATCGAAGTTACGAGTGTTTATGGAACACAAGTTCGCAAAAATATCTCAATGTAATTTCCAGTTTTATTTTGGCTGGAATAGCATTCCGCATATGAGTGTTTTCTTTTTGTATGACATTCTCAATTTTAGATAGAAGTAGCTCATCAAACTTCTGCGGGAGCATGCGTAAATGATTTTTATAGCCGTTGGTATCTCTAACAACAATCGATTGCTTGCTCCAAGCGTTCCTCTTCTATTTATCCAGTTACGTACCCAGATTCTGCTTTTTATTGTCCTTTTCTTTTTTGCCAAAATTTTCTTAAACAATTGCAATGCAAGCAAAAATATTATTTTATTTAGTTCGTTACGGATAAAACAAGCGTCCATTTTATACAAGAACTTGCGTTTAAATAGTATGTGTGTTCTGTTGTTTGCTTCGAGTATGCTTTTTCGTGGGCATGCCTAAAATAAGCATGCTTACAATAAGCATGTGTGTACAATGAAAGAGAATGCTCGTTTTGAGCATGCTTTTTAGCGATCAATTAGCATGCCACTAATGAGCATGTCTGTCAGTACCTTTAAGGATGGTTCGAGTTCCATGTCTTCACCGCAAACCTACTCAACACATACAAAGTTGTCACATGAACCAGGTCCCCGGCGCATCTTCACGTCGCGGCCGCTGAGCTACCGGCGCGGCGGGCACGCGGTGCGCGCGTGGCGGCGCGGCCGCTCGGCCGGGCTCAGCGTGGACGGCCGCCACAACGTGTCCGGGAACGCGCCCGCGCACGACACCAAGATGGCTGTGCTGCCTTATATTTATATTGGTAATGTACAAGCTATTTTTTGTCGATTACGTCCGGAGGGTGATTTTTGGCCGTATGTTTGTGAGAATGGAGGAACGGAGTCATAGTTGATGATTGAGTGTTAACACGTTCGAAGCGGCGCAAATTTTTCTATTCTCTCTATTCCTGCGGTACCAGGCGTTTTACACCTGGACCTAAAACTACCATTGCGGCGGTACAAGGCTTATAATACCCTGTAATGTTAAAAAAACTTTAATCCTTTTTTTTGGCTTCATGAAAAGAAAAAACATATTTTTTTGCTTTGAGTATTAGTATTAATGAATTGATTGAAGAGATCCTGACGGCGTACGTGGACAGCTTCTTTGGTTTAGAATCTATAGCTAAAATAAAATACAGGGTTTTATGTACCCTGTGCCGCACTGAACAAGAGGATGTTCATGCATATTTTAGGGATGGGAAAAACAGATATCGATGCGCCTAAGTTTTATTGAATAATAATTTAAATAATATTCATTAATGTTTTAGAATTTTAATAATATTCATTAATGTTTTTCATTGAAACAATCTAAACAGAAGTTTTTTTGCATGCGTTACATTCAGTTAATTTTTTTTTAACTTTTTTGTCAGCTTGATGACTTGTTAAAATTGTTCGAAGCTTTTCATAGCATCCAACACAGTTTCTTTTCTTCGTGCTCTTTACTAAATGGTGTTTATTTGGTTTTATTGCGGGTTCTGCAAATAAAATTATTATGAAAGATTTTACGTGAGTGTTATTGTACGTAATTTTTTTGCAAATGCAATAAATAGTAATGAAGACTTACCCGTTTTGGATAAATCAATCTATACTTTGATTCATTATTATCATCATTGTCTTCAATATTATCATCACTGTCTTCAATATGGTCCAGTTTTATTATTTTACGACACCGTCTTGAAGTCATTACACAACACTAACCGTGGGAAGCTAGCGCGGGGTGCGGTACCAGGTGAGCGAGGGTACCAGGTGTATTCAACCTGTACCCGCACTGTGATGAAATTTTATTTGTTCAGTGCGGTACCAGGTATAAAATATCCGGTATTAAGATAGGCACACCACTGGATTCTATTTTAATAGCCCATCTCAGATATGTATTTATCTTTTTCCTACACTGAACCAATCTGAAGTTACGCTCTTCGCACGACAGAGGAGTCTATACTTTTCGTAGCCGCACTACAAGCGAGATATGGACCAGGTGTTTTCGACCTGGTTTCGCATGGAACGTGTTAAAGCAGAAAAGTGACGGGGGTAGGTGAAAGGGGGGACAGAGAGGGGCAAGATGGCGAGCATGTGAGAAAGAACGAAAGACGATAAATACGCAAATAGTAAAATAAAAAGTGATATAAATAAAATAAGAGGATGTTTTTTAATATCCTGTGTGAGGGATGTATGAACATGTAGGAACCACGTATGTATGAACAATCCAAACAGCTTAGCAGATGACACTTGTCTTAATTTGCAGAGTAATTGCACCCAGCAGAAGTAAAATTTAACTATTTTTTCATAAAATTAAACTAGCAAACGAACATGCAGTCCACCTGAACGCTGACCTGCATTTAGTCCAACTGATCATCTGAGTGATCGCTGTCGCTCATGGACATCTTTATGCACCTTGATAAAAAAACAATAGCTCTATGTGAATTAAATTACAGATGCGTTGCTATTCCTGAGGATTTAAGATGATCGGCTCATAAGCTAGTTGAGATTTGATCACAGTAGAGACCAGTAAGATATTTAAACGTAGTTTGACGGCAGCAGCATCACCATCACCACCATTTTTAAAATTACACAATAGCTTGTTGCTGTGTTCTGTTAAGAAGGACAGATTAAGTAAACTTCCCAAGTCCATATATCCCTCATCAAGTGTGTTCCTCAGTTAGAGTAGAACTCCTAAGTAGTGTTCATTGTTTACGAAATATCATTTTGGCGAGTTTTCAACTCCCTCTTCCCATTTATCGAAACGTCGTCCTCCCCCTACATGTGTGATTCAACATCTTTCCCCTGCCCCCCTACTTTATCGGGTAATTCTTGAATGTCGCTTATCTATTAAAACTGATTACTAATGTATTTGTGTTGATTATATAATCAACAGAAAATGATTTAATCTGACTGGTTTTTTTTACGAAGGTTATCTGAAAATTTGTACCATTATGGTTCAGTTACAATAGGTTTTTATTGACCTTCTAAGAAGCCTTTTACAAAAGTAAAAGTATTGTGACCTTCACTTCGCCGACTTAAAATTATTTTCAGCACCTAAACAATAACGTATTTTTGTTCGATGAAAAGAAATTGTGACCTTTCTATATCCTAAAATTATTTTTGTAAAAAGTCACCCAATACGAATGTGAATTTGTTAACATAGTTTTAATTACTTGATAGTCTCATCAATATGTCTAATTTAAGTACTTATGTATGTATTTATAAGAAAAAAATCTGTTGTTTACTGCTATCTACTACTGCTGTTACTAACTTTTTGATTTTAATAAAACTATTCAATTTAAGAAAGATACTTCAACAATTGAATCGCTTTAATCAATTAAGTGTAATGAGGTTTTGTCATTTTTCTTTGATGCTTATGGCATTCATAAATGCTATTGCGGTAGCTTTAAGATAAATGAATACATTTTAAGGGGGTAGGAGTCTTTATGGTTCGTCTGCGGAAGCACCAACCCCACACGTATCCCTGCCTAATAACAGCAGTGTTATAGGTTGGCTTTCGACCGGGGAAGTACCACCGCCACATCTATTTCTTGAAGGTAGTAGGAACCAGTGTAGTTCGACTGGGGAAGTACCACCACCACACCTATTTCTTGAAGGTGGTAGAACCAGTGTAGTTCGACCGGGGAAGTAACACCGCCACACCCTACTTCTAGCGTGGAGTATTTCTTGCGTTTCGATGTAAGGGTAAGGTTGCCGGCACACTTTCACATGAGGCGACCATCATAGTTCTCGGTAATGGCAAGGCATCTATGATTGGCATCAGATCGAACTTCAAAAAGTTGTTTCCAGAAAACCATGTGCGGCATTGACCACTTAACTCCAGGTGGACTGTTGCTGCACGTTACTTCACTTAGATAAAATAATACATGTTACACCAGGTGGGCACCCTTCCCAAGACTTCCACAGCCTGCCCCACGACCTGCCGCTGCACAGCGGGTGGCGCGGGTGCATCTGGGAGGTGGGCGGGCAGGCCGTGGGGCCCGGCAAGGCGGTGGGCGGCCGCGGCGTGGGCCAGTGCGGTGTCGCGCAGTGTACCGCCAAGTCGTGCAACGCTCCTAGAGGAGTCTGCATACATTCTCCGGCTACGTATGGGTATGGACGTTTACTATTTCATATTTTATAGGTGACACAGGTCTTATTTTAAGAGAAAATAATGGTTTATGGTTCATAAGTGCCAAGGTCATTCTGACCAAAACAATGAGCGGAGAAGTGCTTAGGGACTTAAATGGCTGTATCTGATAGTGTCGGACCGAAGTTTCGGCCGCCTTTGGCCAAAGAACAATCTTCGGCTAAACCATCGGCTTCAGGCAAAATCACTGTCACTTACGCAAAGAGCCATGAAAAAAACTATGTATGCAATGAGAAAGCGATTTAAGAAACTTCTTTAACCTTCACAGATGTATATGTAACGAAGGATGGTTTGGAGCAACATGTGCCAGCAAACAGAGTCCTTGCGACCAGTCGGTGACCCAGTGCCGTGGGCGCTGCGTCATCATGACCGACGGGGCTCAGTGCGACTGTCCGTACGGGAAAACTGGAGTTCATTGTGACCAAGGTATATTTTTCACCTTTTATTGCATTTGTATCTGCAACATTTTACACTTGACTGTCGGTGCCATTTGTTCTCGACATTACAGCGACAGGATAGTGATTACCTTCCTGACTTTTTTTCCTAATTTCAATCTTGAATATTTATTTAGTCAAATCCTGAAACCTGAATGGGCTGTTTCGGCACGTGTAGCCGAGGTCTAAATCTGAGTGCACCAAACCAAACATTTTAACAGTGTATTTGTTTGATATTACATTAATTAATATCAACCAACATAACTTCAAAATCGCACCCAACACTATGAACCTAAATTTCTACCCTTCTCGAAGGACCAAAATTTATCCCGCTCGAAGAACCAAAACGTTGGTATATTGATGATTTGTTTTAAAATAATTGTTGATTTGATCTGAATGTAGGATTTAATTATTTTTTATCTCTGTTTGCTTTTCAGATTTGCTTCCAATCGACATTCTATTTAGTGGAGTGAGGTCATTTATCAAATTGCACCGTCGGTCGATATCAAGTGTAAGCTTGTCGCTGGAGGCGGAGATCAAACCGACAAAGGAGCGTGGGCTTATCATGTTCATAGAAACACCGCACTTCTATTCCGCTCTATCACTTCAAGGAAGCTTATTGGAATACCGATGGACAGGTGTCTTATAATAATTTAAATTTATTTTATGCAGTAGTAAAGAAGGATCTCGAAGAGTTTCTAACTGGTAAAGTCACTCGCGAAACATGTTGTCACGTCGCGAAAAGGTGATAATTACCTACTTAGAAATCTTTAGTTTGTCACACCACAGGTTTCTGATACATAATAAAAGAAACTAGGGATTATATATTTTGTTTTAAGCGAAGGTTTCTGATGTATAAAAAACTAGTGTATAGAAAACTAGAGATTATAATTACACAAAGTTGTAATATTGCAGACCGTCTGTCAGGGCTGACGTCGCTAGTGCGCAGCGGCGTGGTGGTGTCGCTGGCGCAGTGGCACGCGGTGCGCGCGGGCCGCTACGGCGCGCGGCTGTACGTGTGGGTGGACGGCGCGCTCAGCACCGAGCCCATGCTGGCGCACGCCTACCCGCACACCGCCAGCCTCGCCGCGCTCGTGCTGGGTATGTAGCTGTCGGGGCTGGCGTCGCTGGTCGCAGCGGCGTGGTGGTGTCGCTGGCGCAGTGGCACGCGGTGCGCGCGGGCCGCTACGGCGCGCGGCTGTACGTGTGGGTGGACGGCGCGCTCAGCACCGAGCCCATGCTGGCGCACGCCTACCCGCACACCGCCAGCCTCGCCGCGCTCGTGCTGGGTATGTAGCTGTCGGGGCTGGCGTCGCTGGTCGCAGCGGCGTGGTGGTGTCGCTGGCGCAGTGGCACGCGGTGCGCGCGGGCCGCTACGGCGCGCGGCTGTACGTGTGGGTGGACGGCGCGCTCAGCACCGAGCCCATGCTGGCGCACGCCTACCCGCACACCGCCAGCCTCGCCGCGCTCGTGCTGGGTATGTAGCTGTCGGGGCTGGCGTCGCTGGTCGCAGCGGCGTGGTGGTGTCGCTGGCGCAGTGGCACGCGGTGCGCGCGGGCCGCTACGGCGCGCGGCTGTACGTGTGGGTGGACGGCGCGCTCAGCACCGAGCCCATGCTGGCGCACGCCTACCCGCACACCGCCAGCCTCGCCGCGCTCGTGCTGGGTATGTAGCTGTCGGGGCTGGCGTCGCTGGTCGCAGCGGCGTGGTGGTGTCGCTGGCGCAGTGGCACGCGGTGCGCGCGGGCCGCTACGGCGCGCGGCTGTACGTGTGGGTGGACGGCGCGCTCAGCACCGAGCCCATGCTGGCGCACGCCTACCCGCACACCGCCAGCCTCGCCGCGCTCGTGCTGGGTATGTAGCTGTCGGGGCTGGCGTCGCTGCTCGCAGCGGCGTGCTGCTGTCCATGTGATAGATATAATAGACCACATCTAATACACGAGATGTTAGAAAAAATTTGGGGATAGTGATTTTCAATGAAACTCGGAATCTGTTTTTGACGTGTTTTTCATCTGGTTTGAAAGACCCTTATACAGCCTCTGATTACCTAATTCTAATTTGTAGTACCTACTTAAATATTTAATTAAAGTTATGACAATTTTGATCTTGCATTATTCTTTGTTAAATAACCAGTTGTTTATTTACAGGAGGGGCGAAAGATTTAGCAAGCCTTCCATTTGACGTCATTTCAGGACCTCCAGAATCCTATGCAGGGTGCCTCAGAAATTTTCATATTAATAACGTGCCTCTTTCATTAGAACCTCAAAATATAGAAGGTAATATTCATTTGTTTACGTCTGCTTCTTATAATAGTTTTATTAATTTGCAATAAGCCAGAAAATCGAAACGAATTCGTATCAAGAGATTTCTGTTACAGTTGTGATACAATAAGTCAAATGTGCAAAAATCCCACTTATACCAGTTTTCACAGGGCACAGTTGAGCACATACAAGCACGTTGTTCCAGAGGGCCAGAACGTGTTCGCGTGCGAGGGCGCGGCGTGCGGCGCGGACGCGGCCGCGGGGAGCGGTGGTGCGGCGGGCGCGCGGTGCCGGCGCGACGCGTGCACGGCGCGCTGCGCGCCGCCGGCGGGCCGCTGCCGCGCCGCGCGCTGCGTGTGCGCCGCCGGACGCGCGGGCCCGCATTGCGAACAACGTAACAAATGCTGTTTACTACATACATTTGTAACGGTTAATTCTTATTCACACTGAGCGGTTAAGAGACGCTTACTATTTGTCCATTGTTAGATTTTAATAATTTGAATTTCTTATCTACTTATTTTCATTTGCAGTGGTCATGATATACGATCACTGCAAATAAAAACGAGTTAATAAAATGTTATTAGCTAATAAGTAATAACAATAATTAACAAGTTTTGACGCGTGAGCTAAGTAATGAACCTGTGCACCGCATTGCTCCTAATAGGTAATATTTAGGTTAAGAAATATTTAAGTAAAATACTTCATGCCAATTTTGAAACATGAAACAGAAATAGTACCTATATTTATTTCTATTAAATTTAAGTTTAATATAAATAAATATACAAAACCAACATTTGTTATAGTATGCATACGATGCAATACACCTATAATACAATCACATGTGAATTCGGCAGACATAAACATAACGGTGCCGCAGTTCGACGGCGAGGCGCTGGTGTCGGCGGCGCGCGGGCGCGGCCTGCGCATGCGCAGCGCGGCGCCGCGCCTGCGCCTCGCGCTGCGCTACACCACCGCTGACCCCGACGGACTCATCGCCTGGATTGCTCTGGTAAGACTACCTACTCGGAACTTAGTAAAATCTAGGAAAATCATTTTATGAATAATCATGACACACGACAATTTGCTCGTTATAAAATTAAATATCTAGTAACTTCAAATATTTTCTGCTTTGAGTGGATGTTGATTGACTTTCCTATGCGGCCATTTTAATCCTCATAGCCCTCACTAGTTGTATTATTATAAATTCACAAAACTAACAAGGGGTCGTCAATTAATCATTGATGTTTTTTACATTTTTAACAAGTTTTTTAAGAAGTTTTGGACTACCTCCTCACCCGAAATCAGGTGTACTTTATTCGTATTTTTTAATATTATATCAGATACAGGTATAAAGTATAATATCCTTTTCTTCTAGAAAACTAATGACTGTCATAAAAGATCTAGACAAGAAGCAGATTGCAGTTTGTTTTTGATTAGCATATAAATAATATTAAATGAATGGTGTAATAATGCGAAAAACATATTACTAGTAGTACATATACACGTTAGCAAGATTTAACAAAGACTATCAACTGGATAAGCATCTTGCGAGTCGCGCGTCTGATGGATAAAAAATACACATGATATCTCACTACACATCCCTCCCCCTTGTGATATTTCATGACTTTTGCCGAACCCCTTCTCTCCCTTCAGAGTCTCACGAGATTATTGAACGGTCCCCAAGTATGCAGCATTTCATCCGAGACGACTTCTTACCATTAGGTGGACTGCATTTTAGTTTACTACTTTTCTTCATCGTTGCTACGTTCAGGTTAGCCGCATGTGGTAAGGGAGAGACACTTTTTTAAGCACTCCAGATTAGTTCTCAGGAGTAGAAATGGTCCAGTGACCCATAAGACTCCTGATATTTAGGATTGGATCCTCCGAAATAACTATTACTTGAAAACGTCCCTAAAATGAGTTCAGACCATGAAGGGTAAAGAGTTAAGTACAACCTAATATGCTCTGGCTAACAGCAAATTTAAATTTCATACACAAAATAAAATTTGCACAATTAAAGTGGACACACCACGTAACATCCACGTATTTTTTAACAGGACACAGATTATATAAGCGTCGGTCTCGAAGACGGATTTCTTCGAGTAGCCTGGTCTCTTCATTGCGACAGGCACAAACCTTCAAGAGCGAAGAACTCTTCAAAACTTCTTCCACAAGCAGGGTTCATGGCTGACGGAGAATGGCACGCTCTAGTTTTAAATCTTAAGGACGAAAATATAACATTGACAAGCGACCAAGCGCTCGTTTATCACGAGCAACCGTGTTTAAATGATCTGCCACAACATGAAGATGTCGGAATGTATATAGGTGAGACTAAACGTTTTGTACATCTTACTACAGCTGAGTGTATGCAATTTATTTATGAAAATAGATAGTTCCATTCACATGTATGTACTACATATGACCCTCCATATCGAATTAGTGTGAACGATACTGACTCCATCACAAAGCACTAAAAGCAGTGGCGGATTTACCAGCAGGCTGAGTAGGCTGGAGCCTAGGGCGGCAAATTTTAAGGGGCGGCAAATTTAGTTCATAAATTTTTTATTTCGGTTTACAAATTAAAAAAAAAATATATTATACACACATAATACGAATTTCGAAAATTGGAGAGAAATTAAAATATTTAACAAAAATCTAAATATTCTCATATCCAGTGCTAATTAATAAATATTTCAACATCTCTGCATGATCAATTCCTAAACGCTTTACTAATTATACATTACTGATTATGAACTTTTAGAATATCGCAATAGCGATTCGATATTTTAATCGAAATTTAGTAATTTTTACATATATTCACTGATAACTGCTATATTTTTTTCTCCGTGTACCTAATAATTATGAGATCTGCTTACCCAATTCAATCTTGATATAATATCGATGGTCTAACCATGATTGCTGCAGCAAGTTTGCAACTTGTCAAAATTCAATTTCAGAAAGTAATTTCTTTATGCGTAAAAAATACTGACTAAAATTGACTAATTTTTATTAAATAAAAAACTAGTTCAATATCTTATAGAGATCATATTAATCGAATAACTGATAGTTGAACGACTGTGACTTGACAATAAAAAAATTCCTTCCACAAAATATGAAGTGAGACAATTTGCTCATTAGAAAGTTGATACATTTTATCAGTTAATTATTTTATTTGTAGTAAGAAAAAGTTTTGAAAATCCAAATGAGCAGGCCTTAAGCGCTCATGTCGTACACGAATTATCTAAATTAAATGTTTACATCAGAAGTTTGATAACTTTTTTGCAAAGCCAACTTTTTCAGAAAATGTCAATGGGAATGAATTAATTATAATAAGATAAAACAATACTCAGCTGCAATTTTTTATTCAACGGCTTCTCTCCAATTAAATAAGTATATTAAAAAAAAATTAAGTGAAAAAATGATTTTTTCGAAAGTTATCGTGTTTACTGTGAACACGATCATCCAAAATCCATACGATATGGCATTAAAATTACTTCCTTTTAAATAAAAAATAATTAATCATAACCGAAAAAAAAAAATTATAAGCTCAGCGATTATTTTTCTTTCTGATAAGTTGCTTTTTAAATAATATTCATGTACATCATATTTGTTAGGTACAATGTGAGAAAATATCGGATTTAGATTTTTAGGCAAGAATAGAGCATACCTACTACGCGCTTCGCACTTAAGGCATGCAATTGCGTAGTCGTATTTGTATTGTAACGCCAGAACAAACGACATGACGATTCGGTAATTTCGATATTTTTTCCTTAAAATAATGTTTTTTAATAATTCTTTGCTATAAAAATAACCAAGGATCTAACACGGTACCATAGTTCTCAATAATAATAACTATATGGGAAAAGTTGATGTAACGAGGATGATGGAGCACAAATTATAAAGTTGAAATTTCATTGATAGAAAATTGATATGATTGTGGACTAAGATATCAAAATTTAGAGGCGGCAAAAATTGAATAGCCTATGGGCGGCAAATCTATAAATCCGCCACTGCCGGTCTGACACGCAGTGGGTCACGGGATCGATTCCCGGGCAGACAGGTATCTGAATGATGAGTTTAGATTCGTGTTCTGGTTCTGGGTGTTTGTGTATTCGTCTTTATGTGTGTCTATGGCACCCACGACACAGGAAAAAATCCTACTGTGGGGCTATGCGTGTAGAAAGCGTTTTTTTTAAATAGTCAACTACAGTGTAACCACTAGTTTTCAACATTTTGCCGCTGCCGCGACTTGTGGTTGTAGTACGTGTAAAAAGATACTAAAGTACGAGCGTTTGTAATTTTGAAATACGAATGGATACATGATTATTTTCTTTGAGATTGTTTGTTTATGCTAATTTTACAATGGCTTGAATGCATTTTGACGAAATATTTGTAATCTAACAATATATTGCTTCTTGCAGGAGGCGCAGGCATAGAAAGTAACGGAGTCAAAAAAGTATTTCCACAGAACTTCAAAGGTTGTATTGACAATATATCCACAAGCGAAGACACTTATCTAACCGACTTCAGTAATGTATACAGTGAAAATCTTAAGTCGTGCCAATGGTTCCCTTCTACATAAACCTTTTTATTTTTTTGGTATGTATATTACAGGTTTATTAACTATTTGTACTACTCGACCAAAACAATTAGGCGCATGACGGTTATTCTATAACCCATTACTATTTTGGTTTCTTAAGAGTTCGGCGATTGATGCCTGTTGCAGCACACACTCGATTTTCGACTTGGGAGACAGGAATACTGACCCCATCCATCTTCTCTTGTCAAAAAAATGCATATTTTAAATATAAGAGTCCTTTCTCTTCCACGAATAGTCTTTTTCCTACCCAATTAGACGTTTATAGATGAATAATCAACTAATTCAATAATAACATTAATAATTCAACAATCGCTTATTAAACTAATATTATATCGAATAACATGCAACGTAAACACACAATACACGACTGCGCGTCACGCGAAGGCGATGCGCGGGGACAGAAGCGAGGTGCGGGGTACCTAACCGCTTTTGTTTCATGCGCCTAATTGTTGTGGTCACGTTATATGTGTAATATCGTTGAACACCATGTTGTTTTAGATAGCCAGTAGTCGGTAACAATGAATACTCATAGTACAAAACTTTTCTAGTCTTAGATTAATGTATGTATAGTTTAAATTACTCACTTTTAAATATTTTTTGTAAAGTTTATTATTAGGTTTAGAATTTTTACTACAAATTACCATAAGGATTTTTAAGGTTGGGTTTGTGATATGTTGTATGGAGAAAAATAAAATTGAAATTCATCGTACACAAAATATAGTTTTATTGATATATTCATGTTTAATAAATTGTATACATAACATCATCAAATATTATATTATAAACATATACATTTCGTTATACGTTACTAATTCAAACACAAATACAATATGAGATGTTATCCCCATTAATTATATTGTTTCATGAATTGAATAAACATTTAGTTTCAAAACAGTGTAATAATTTCGGTTGGCATACATGTTCAGTACCTAAACACGATTCTTACACAAAGCTCATGAAATTCAGATTTATTTACATTCCCATATTAAAGCAACATGTACATTAAAGTCGTAGAATTTAGGCCTATTTACAAGTGGAATAAAGATGGAATGCTTGACTGTAGTTCACATTTATCTTGCAGTGTATTGTAATATATGTAAAACTCCTCTAGGAACATCGATTCCTTTATTGATACTCGACACTATAAAATCTCGATATAATTTCTAAAAAATAAATATCATATTAAGCAATAGGAATAAATAAATTGTTAATTGCACATCATTATAAAATTTACGAACATTTAAACAATATCGACGTAAGCCTAGCTTACCACTCAAAATGCTGCCTTTTGCAATAATTCAGTACAGATTATATTCTCCTCGGCGAGAGACACATCACTATAAATCATAACTATATTTGCAAACGAAAAATAAAATCCTAGGAATGTTTTGGATAACATTTATAAACACAGAAAGAACAGAATAAGCGGATCACAGAAGTAAATATTACATATTTACGAAGTATTATAGTCTATGCAAGTGCACGGTCCTTGTCCATGACAAACAAATACTAACTTACAATGACGGCTCGAGCTCAAACATCGAATGCAATAAGGCCTATGTAATTATAACAATATTATATGTTACTAGTATAAATGTGACATTAATTCACAAAAACTTTAAACAACATTAATAATTCGTGAACAATGACACTAAGAACATCCATGTAAATCCCATATTTATGTATTATTTATTTCCTATATTTTTTTATAAACGAATACAATTAAAAAGATATTTCGCTTATCTATACGGTATTTTATTTAAAATTAAAATATTTAGATTGATATTAGTTAACATTTATCATTTTCTAATGTAATATTCAATAATAAAATAACAAAGACCAATATGGGACCTCGTTCTACATTTTGATTGGAACAAAATTCCTTACTGGATACGCCGCACTCGACAATTCCTTATATACCGGGTGGTAACAATCTCAATAAATTTATAATCTCTAAATTTATAAACAATTTACTCTATATTACATAATGTCATCAATAAAAAAGTCATTCTACACATTCTATGAATAAAAACAACATAATTGATTTAATGAAATGATAATAGGTACATGGGTATCAAACAAGTATTTAGTTAAGAGTATATAAAATTACAGTTATAATTTTAAAAACCCCACTTCTATTTCCGTGGTCCTGTGCTATTTACTAACGTTAACTCAAGTCAGTTAACCTATACAGAAATATTGAGCCATGGTGCTCATTTTGATACCATTCATTCATAAAAGTACGTAGCAAAGTTACAGATCATCATCAAAATTTACTATGAAAGCGTTTAGAAACAATACCATAGAGAGAAAGCATTTATTTTTAAAATCAGTCTCATTCGCATAAGGAAGTGATCACAGCACACACACTGGAAACTCGTTGCAGAGCGAGGGGCCATGTCCCTCACAAAAAAACTTTTAATAATTAATAGAGCACCTTGGTTGCTAACTTGCTATACTTAAATATGATAAAAAACATGCAACAGACCAATTAATTTTTTTATAAAAATATTCAAATGTATGGAAAACATACAAAGCCAAGAAGACTAATGATATTCAATGGAAGTACACTTCGTATCACTATAAATAAAGTACATTACAGCTTATATGTGAATGTGTAAACGTTTCACTAATAAAGTAAACGAAACGAGTGAACAGCATAGACTAGATATGAAGATTTTCGAAAGTTTACAGACATACCAATAAAGAGACGATCATAGCATATTATCATGTTTAAAAAAATACATCTTCGAAATGGCAACTTCACAAATAAAGCACACATGAAGCCATAAATTTCGAGAGCCATTTTTATCAGCGACAAATATTACAAAACGTGTGCTAGGCCGAAAAGCGCGTCACGTCTCCTCGCGGAACATACATTCCGCGAAATCAACGGAGAGCGGAGACCTCGGTTTACATTCACTTACTAAAAAATAAAGGTACACATCGTAAGTATACAACGACGATCACTACGCGTCGGCTAACGTTACGTTCCGGCGGCGGCGAGTCCCGACCCGATCGCCAAATATATACATATAAATAATATAGTTTAGGTACCTCCCGTCGCACGGACGACGAGGCTCGGCGCGCGCGGGGCTCACAGGCGGGCGAGGGCGCGCGAGCCCGTCGCCGCCAGCGCGCGTCACGGGCCGCCCGCCGGCTCCACCAGCTGCTGCACCAGCACGGCCACGAACACGGCCACCAGCAGGAAGCCCGCGGCCATCAGCAGCGCGGCGTGGCGCGGCGTCAGCGAGCGCGTGGCGCGCGGCCGGCGCGCGCGCGGCGCGGGCGGCGCGGGCGGCAGCGCCAGCCGCGCCGCGCCCGACCACGCGCCCGCCAGCCCGCCGCGCACCGCGCACACGCGCACCTGGTACTCGCCGCCGTACTCCAGCTCCTCCAGCTGGAACTGCGTCTCGCCGCCCGAGTACACCTACACACCGAATAGCTAATCGTTCACACTAATGAAACAAATCCTAGAATACCATGACCCATGGAACATTTATGCGTATCTCTATTATATCAATTGTATTAAATGTAGCGGGTTAGGTATACAAAAATTGCAATTGCATTTTATGAAATGTTCTTTAATGTAAGCCTTGCATTCAAGAAATCGAAACATTTTTTTTTAACAAACATAATAGACACATACGATACTATTATAATACACTTTCACCTTCACTTTCTACACTCATAGCCCCACAGAAGGATTTTCTCCTGTGTCGTAGGTGCCATGGACACACACAAGACGAATACACAAACACCCAGACCCAGAACAAGAATCTAAACTCATCATTCAGATACGTCTGGCCGGGAATCGAACCCGGGACCCACTGCGTTTCAAACCGGTATGGTAACCGCTGCGCCACGCGGGTCGTCATAATCAATCGTTTATTATAGAACTGATAATGGATTTCCATGGTCAGCAATAATTTTTAACTATTAAATAAATTACTTATATATTAAAAAAAAAGTAATATATTGGACCTGTATAAGTAAAAAATTAAATGTGTGATTAAATACAGATGCAAGAATTAAATAAACTACTGACCTGTTTAAAGATCGCTTCCTTGCCCTTCGCACACTGCAAGATGTACTCCGCATCGTCGATCTCGTCCCACGTGAGCAGCGCGGTGCGCGGCGCGGGCAGCTGCACGGCGGGCGCGCGCGGCGCGGGCGGCGGCGCGGCCAGCGTGCGCGCCGCCACCGGCTCCGACCACGCGCCACGCCCGCCGCGCTCGTCGCTCGCGCGGATGCGGAACGAGTACGCGGTCGCTTCCCGCAACTTCTTCACCTTACACGAGCGCGCCGACCCACGGTAAACCGGCCGAAAATCGCGAGCATCGGTCGCCCGCATCTCCACGCAATACTGCGCGCCCTCGCCGACCGCGTCCCACTCTAGCCGCAGGTGGTTGTGGGCGGCCTGCGCGCACCGCAGCGGCGGCGGCGCCGGTGGACGCGGTCGCGTTGCCGCGCGCGCCTCCTCCGACCAGTCGCCGAGGCCGAGTTCGTTGAGAGCGGCGACGCGGACGCGGTAAACCGTATCCGGCTCGAGGCCTTCGACTAGCCGTTCTGGGGTTGGACCTTCGGTGTCGTAGGCGGCATCCCCGACCTCGACGCGGTAACGTAGCACGTCCGCGCCGTGTCCGGAAGGCGTCCGCCAGTGAAGCCGCAGGCTCTCTGCGGTGGCTTCGTGCCGCAGCCCGCTGGGTGCGGCTGGCGCGGCACGCGGCGTCAGCAGGTCTCGAACGCCGGACCATGCGCCTCGTCCGGCTGAGTTCGTCGCGCACACCCGGAAGAAGTAAGGCGAAAAGGGCGTCAACTTCGCGACGACGAAGGTTGTGTCGAGGCCGCGATAGATCTCCGCGAACGATTCCTCGACGTTCGTCGAGCTCATCTCGAGGCGGTAATCGAGAATCGGAGCCCCGTTGGAACCCGGCGCAGTCCAGTCGAGGCGAGCTGAACGAGGGGTTTCGATCATAGCGACGGGAATGTCGGGCGCGTCGGGGGGCGCCGGTGCAGTGACGAAGGCGAGCGCTGGCGACGGTGGTCCCGCACCAATTCTATTGCAGGCGATCACCCATAGTAGGTAGTCACGACCCGGGAGCAGCTCGCGTACAACACATTCGGTTCCCGGGCCACAGTGCGCAAGACGAACGACGCCATCGGGATCGGAAAGCTCGACCCTGTACTCCGTGAGCGGCGTCCCGCCGTTGCAGTCGGGCGCGCGCCAGCGCACGGCCAGCAGCGTGGCGCGCGGCTCGGCGGCGGGCTCGGGCGCGGCGCACGCGCCGGGACACGTCGCCTCCGTTGTTAACGTCTCCGTCGGCGACCACTCGCTGTCACCGACCGCATTGGCACATCGCACTCGGGCTCGGTACTGGGTTCCCGGTGCCAATCGATCGCAGTGCGCCTCCCTTTCAGGACCACGGTACGCAGACCGATATCCTTCTCCGCCGTCGATCTCCAGAGTGTAGGTTTCGATGGTCGCACCACCGTCGTCCACGGGCGGATCCCACCTCAGACGGAACGCGCGCGAGTGGATCTTTCCTCGGGGTGTAGGTCGGCCGGGAGCTGCGGGTCTTTCCGGCAGCGTTCTGTATGAAACGTCGGTCGACCAAGGACCCTGACCGTCGGTCGTCTCGCACCGGAGACGGAATCGGTAATCGGTGGCCCGTCGTAGTCCATCGCAAACGTATGACCGGTCGGGTCCGCTATAAACGGGCAGGAAGCCGTGGCCCCGAGCGACGTCGTCCATTTGCAAGGTGAACTCTTCGTCTGCGCGACGCTCCCAGGCTAACGTGAGCGAGGTTGCGGTGGCGGTTCGCATAGTGGGAGGTGCGGGCGCGGGCGGCGGCGAGCCGGCGGTCCACGCGACGGCCTCCTCGCTCCACTCTCCCTTGCCGCACTCGTTGACGGCGGCTATACGAAACCGGTAACAAGTCTGCGGGCGCAGGTTATTGACGGTGTGCTGGCGCATGCGCGGCTTGGTGAGTTCGGCGTAGCCCTCGCCGGAGTCCATCTCGAGGATGTAGTGCGTGATGCGCGCACCGTTGTCGGCGGCGGCGGGCCAGCGCAGCAGCAGCGAGGTGCGCGCGCGCTGCGAGACGCGCGGCGGCGGCAGGCGGTCGGGCGCGGCGGCCGGCGCGCGGAACGTCGCCGCCTCGCTCACGGGAGCGGTCAGCTCGCCCGCGCGAATTTGAAGACATACTGAGTATTCGCAGCCCGGTCTCAGATCTCTTACCCTGTAGAATAACAAAAATCGAATTTGTAGATGTTTCTCATACAACTAAACACTAGAATAACCATGAATTTTGATAAACATTTGGATTTATTTTCTTACCTGCAGGAGAGCGAAGGGCCGCTATAGATAGCTTTATATCGCCCATCGCGATCTCCGAGGAGCAAGTCGTATGTTAAATCCACGTTAGGAAGAGTGACTCCCTCCGGTAACGGCGAGTTCCATTGCACTAATGCACTTGTTGGTGTCATGTCACTCACCTGAAAAAAGAAACCATATACTATATAATCATACAACTCTCCTTTATTGTACAACAGGCCTTTGTATTTGTCAAACAATTATTTAATGCAAAAACTATATTGATATACTCAAGCTTCCAACATTTGATATATGTTGTTGATATTTTGAGGCAACCAGCCTTAATAAAGTCACACACACAGCCTTTAATAAAGTCAATGAAAATAAAATTTAACAAAAATTACTGTAATCATGCATAACAACAGCATCATGACTTATTTGGTTAAGACACAACCCACATACCTGAGGGGTTCGTGTCGCCGAGAGCAGGTCTAGCAACGCCTGCGTGTCGCTCTCATCGTCGCCCTGCACGGAGGCGCCGGCGGAGGAGCCCTCGCCCTCGGACCAGGCGCCCGAGGACGCTCCGCCGCTGCCGCCGCCGCGCCCGTTCACCTCTTTGCGTGGCGATAGTGATGGCGTGCTCGCACCGGAATTTACCTCTGGAAAATCATCATTCAACAATCATTTAGTTATTTTGTGTGATAATAATTCTAAAAAATATTCAGTCCAATGAATGTTATGTGATGATTGCAATATATGAAATGACCTGCGTCTAAATCAAAGTAGAAGAGTAATGAATTAAAAGTTAGTTGTGTTTATACTGGAATGTCTAATTCAGTTTAGTAATGTTAATAGGCAAAAACTGTTTCCTGGAGTGTTTTATACTTTATATTCTTATATTGCATATTATACTATACTATAACTAATAAAACATACTTAACTCAATCATTAAAAATACAAGTTGCATTACAATATCATGTACTTATTCCTACAGTGTACTAGACTGTAAATTGGGTTCTGTAAGTTATACTAAGTATATATAAATCACATACTATAGATGACACACGTTTGATAAAGGTCAGCTCTGCAGGTGGACTATGTAGAATTAAAGGTCATGGGGTCAGCCTGAGTTGGGCACTCATCCAAAAGATGAATTTTGTGGCTATTTGGTGTAACTATTAGTAAGTTATCTTCATGTCCATGACAACCACAACACAACAAATACCAAAATAGTTTTGTACCAAGAGTGTAAGACATTTCTTTTAGTTACACTATCATGTGAACTGATTAGAAACTATGAAGCACACCTTTTAATGCACGTTCTCTATGCCATAAATAAAGAAAATTTTCATAAAAAAATCATAGTCAAGATTATCATTTCTTTTCCTATGTAATACAGTATAATAAATTAATAATAATTTATTAAAGAACAATATAGGCCAGAGGCAAGCTCCAATAATGTTGCCCCCTTGTTTTTTTCTCTGTAGTTCCCAGCTGTACAAACATATGCAAGCATGTATCATGGGAGTTCTTGACAACATATGTTTATATCTAATTTGTAGATATCATTGGCCACTATGGTGTCATCTGAGACCTTTCGCTTAGAACAGTAACTCTGTTCGCACTATGGTAGTAGCGTCAGCTCTGTTGAAAAACATAATATAAATAAAAGCGAATGAATATTCATTAATAACTCACCTATCCCATTATTCCTATTATTCTGCTTCCGTTCCAATTTTTGTTTGAGCTTGGAATATTGTCGTTGAGTACGCTCATCTTTTTGGTAGACTGGCGGTGGTGGGGAATGTTGCATGTGGTGCGTGGCCACATGATGGAAATGCGTGGGATACCCAGCACCATAGTAGTGTTGCGGGCCCCCTGCGCCGTTAGTGGGACCCTGAAATACAAAATGGTTATATTAAACATCACTGCAAAACAATTCAAACACTATAGTAAATAAACCTCACAAGATATTTTAACAACCATATTGTATACAAGTTTATATTTGCCTTATGTTTACAAAAATAAAAGTTATTAAACTGCACCGATTGGAATTTCTGCTCCCACTGACCTTCACGGTATCTTTGTTATTGGAATGTTTCATTGGATCCGGATCGCTCATATTTTACGACTATTTGTTTGCCACTTTAAAAATCGGCCACTCTGTCAAGATTGTGGACGTCACTGCCACGTACCGCCGACTGGTTCGGCGGTGATAACGCTCACCAACACAAACACACCGGCTTATAACGCAACCGCGATCAGATTAACGCAAAGTAGACGAACATAACACTCGCCGAGGTGTTCTCTGTAAACAGACGTATAATTCGACGCTATTTTCCATGTATTCGCTTGATTTACAAACGAAACAATCGATAAATCAACGGAAAATATTTGCACAGACGTTGCGCTCACCTACACTTCAGCGATAGGTTAAATTTTACGAGTCTTATATGAAGTTATTTTAATGAATAATACGTGAAGTTTGTCACATTAAATTAATTATATTCACTGTAATTAAATTGGAAATAAATAGCGAGTACAATAACATCGAACACAAAACAAACGTGAATTTGACAATGAGTCATGTTTGACAATGTCAAATAACTAAATTATTATACCTTTTTTAATGCACGGATAAACCGCCATGGATTCTTTCCTTTCGGTATAACAGATTTATTACTCGGACAATAAGGTTCTTTTATGAATACTAGTATGTATAATATTATTATTTGATTAGGTACTTCGTTTGTTATAATAATAATGATATATCACAATTATGTACATCGGAGCAACAGCATGGATAGCGTTCACATAAATACAAAAGTAAAAGACTTTTCTTCATTTAAGTATGCTCGGTTTTACAATAATTGTACTCGAAAACAATTATTCATCAAGAGACAACTTAAGGTGTCGCTATCTAACGTATGAGAAATGTTCTAGACTTAAATGCTGGCACATGGTACTACATGTGTAAATATACAAATAAATTTACTCCAAGCAATAAATGACAGGTTATTTACCCATAATCATAATTATATCAGAAATTGCATCAAAATTAAAATACTAATAAAGTAACACTAACATTTAAAAATCGTAATCTTCAATTCAAGGGATTTCTCATAACTTATTACTCTGCTACTCTACTACAAAAACAATGCATAGCTCCTCTTACGTGTATAGTTTTTTTTAATCCTTCATAACTTACTACAAAGCTTTCTGTCTTGACCGAAATTCTAATACCTCAAGTATATCTCACGGAGCTGGTAAAATCACTATATCTCGTCTTCGAACGAACCCTCACTGCTGCTACGGCTACTACTGTGCATTAACAGTGTTGTTGACCACTGTTGTGTGCTAGGTGGATGGATTTAATAAATCAGAGATGACATGATACACTCCAAATAAGACCACATTGGTTGCAACGGGATTTGCATCTGGCCTACCCCAAATAAGATCGATTGATCCTCAATAAATAAAAATTCATAAGCGCATCAGATAAAATAAAATAACCACTTACATAATGGTGGGGCGGTTGATGGTGCGGCGGCTGGTGATGCGGAGGCTGGTGGTGCGGCGGCTGGTGGTGCGGGCCGTGGTGCGGCGCGTGGTGCGGGTGCACCAGGTAGTGCCGCATGCCCTCGTCCAGCACCGGCGGCATCAGCTGCGGCATCATCGCCGCCGACGTCACCACTGGCATGCCACCTGGAGGACAACACTAATTGAGGTGGACGTCACGTTCGAAGTTCCAATCACGACGTTAACGTCAAACCTACATGATTTGGCCTAATAACACTTGTTGCAAGCACTAGTGTGTTCTTGACTGTGTGTTACGGAAAAGACATACGAGGCATTCCATACGTAGTACGGAGTTTCTATAACAAAATCAACAAAATATTAAAAATTAAAAACATGACTAGAAACGGATTCAAAAAAGACATTCATACCTGGCTCAGCCAAATGGACTACGATGACGTCGAAAGTATGTTATTATGATAATATTTACGTAACAAGAAGACAATCACACACAAACACACACACACACACACACACACACATTCAATTCAATCATTACTACAAAATTCAATACGTCTGCACACATTATATTGTAATGAAAATATTTTTAAATACCGACAAAAACTGGGAGAAGACGCTGATACCCGAGACACAGTTTCGAGCTAATTCGGGGATCAGAGGCTTCATATAATTTTTGATGTAAAAATATGTCAATAAAGTCTATTTATTGTTATTATTATTATTTATTCCAACTTAAAGCTAAAGCGCAGCAACGGACATGTTAAAGAAGAATTTACATCGGGTTGATTTTCACGGGTATCGATCACATCGAATCGTAATCCGATTTTCACCCAGTTGACAAAAATCCCAACCGGTTAGGTCATTGTCTTCGACATTTCTTAGTCAACCGCCGCGTGACAAAAGTAGAAACCTTCTACTTTGGAATTCGCGACTTTAGTCACCTGCGACCTAGTCGAATCGCTATTTACACGGTAGTGATGTAACGAATGTCATTACCTGAACATTCGCGAATGCGAATACGAATGAGAATTTTAATTTTTTTTAAGTTGACGTAATCATGGGCGAAAAAAATTGGTCACGTTTTCTTTTGGTGGTCAAACTGCAGTTCTACTTACGCAAAACATTCGCTTAATTCTTACTAATGCGAATGCGTAAGAACATGCGAATACTCCCGAGTGCAAATGCGAATATTCTTTACATCACTATTACACGGTCGATTTTCCCTGTGTGGCTTAGTCGTGCGACGAAAATTGACTCGTGCAGTCGTGCATATCCCACTAAATGCAACTTTAAATATTTTGATTCATTACAGCATTTATGAAACAAATTCATGCTGTCAAATTCGACTGTATAAAAAAGCATCGTTTATAATGACAAGAGGTAAAGTGAACAAACGTTCACTTTAAATGTGTTATTTCTTTAACAATTGCTTGAGTTAATAGATTACAATTACAGATTAAATTATTAATATTACAATGTTATATTACCTTAATTAATAAAAGCAAGAAATATTTTATATTAAGAATTTGTTTTGATGTGGCTATACATTCCAAACGTTATTGTTACTAATAATAAAATCTTTAAAAAAATCGTATTTATCGAAAAAATAACAGAAAATGTTATTGATAAAGTAGATAATCAGTATAATTCTATAGTTGTTTTATCAATCTTAAGAAAGTACTTTATTATTGATTAGCCACTTTTTCAGCCTTTCAATTTCATATATCAATATTGTGGCGTCATGTAGCGCGCTCCGTGCGACGGGCGTTACGGGCCGATAGCATTGCTTAATTTTGACACTAACGACCGTTCCGCTTCGTAGTTTTCCGGTTCATGAATGAAACTTATTTTGTGTATTCCCAGAATCGGCCTTTGGTGAGGCTCGTCCACTCAGAAATCCCGGCGGAAACGCGTCGCATAGTTTTTTAAGCCGCTCACTATGCAACCCGACCGCAAAACTTGAGCAATTTGCCAAGAATTTCATGACAGCCTTGAAACTCTTTGTTTCGTCTCAAATAAACACGTATACCCAACATTCTTTGTTTTCAATTAAAAACTCCTTCGCAAACATAAAAGAAATCGTGATTCTATTATGAAATAATTTGATTTCGGAATACAAATATAATAATATAATATTGTCTTGGTATAATTATTATTTCAATAACATTTTACATGTTACATGTTTTAATAACAATGTAATATAAGTCCTATTAAATGATAATTGCCTCTGGTTATAAAAAGCTTCGTATAAATTACTTTGTATCATAAAAGTACTTACAAAGACACTGCATCCCATGAATATCGTGCATGATAGACATGTTCATCATTTAAATTTTAAAAACATTTGACAAATTCAGTGTATTATTCTACTACTCGTATTATATTGTATTTTTAAGTGAGCGTATTATATTGTATTTTTAAGTGAGCGTGGGTGACGAATACAAATTTAAAATATTGATGAAAAATTTTGAAAGGACAAGGCCGATTTTCATAAAAAAGCAAAAAAGCGTAGGTAAATTTTTAGAACCTTTTTTCAAAAGCAAACGACCTTTTCATCGACAAATTGCACTTTGAATTTAATTTGTATAGATTTGGCGACCTTTTTTTGCAAACTTTTGCAATTCAATTCGCAAAAACATTCGCACAATTCTTGCGAATGCGAATATCTAGAAACATGCGAATACAAATACCTATACGTTACACCACTAATGCCTATACAGTTTTTTTGCTATATTTTACCCGTATTAGTAGATAAAATTAAAAAAATATGTCTTTAAAATGTTCAAATTAACAGTTATGTTAAAACTAATCTCAATAAGGAAATAAGCCGACAATTAAATCATATGAATTATACAGATATAACTACAATAACCGGTCATTACAAAGCTTATCTTACATTGGGTAAATTATGAATTAATTTCGTAGAATACATATTTATCATTTTATATACATACTATGATATGATTATGTTTATAAATATTATATTTATTTTAAAATTATATGTATAAATATTTATTTGTGCTGCGATTACGATAATACCTACTATTATAATATCATATTTTGTTTTTTGTTTAATATTCTTGTTATTTTGAGTTAAGTATAAGTTAAATAAATTTGACGTAAGAGTTAAAAAAAATCGTTTCATCTAGGTAAATAAGAAAGTAACTTTCGCACAACAAATTCTCCTTAACGAGATTCGTTTACGTTTTTATACATATTCATATACATATTTTACCTACATATATATCTGTGCCCCTAGTCAAATGAGTATGAGTCTGATCTTTGCCTAATTGACTTTTTATATAAAATTATTAGAAAAACGAAGATCCACCGAAATTAATTTGGCGAAAATCCGTTTATATTCGTACATGCCTCTAAAAAGAGATCTAAAGACAGGTAATTCTCCTTTAAGGCAATCATTTATCAAATTTTGTCGGTTTTTGTAAAAATATTGATATAAAGCGTAAACTTGGCCAAAGCAGATTTACACCCGTTTCCACTAAGTACCGAAATATACGTTTCAACCAAAACTTTATAGGTGGTAGAACCAGTGTAGTTCGATCGGGGAAGTACCACCGCCACACCTATTTCTAGAATAAGGCAATTTTGCGTTTCGATAGAAGGGTTTGGTTGCCGGCACACTTTTATATGAGGCGACGATCTTAGTCCTCGGGAGTAGCGACGCATGTGTGATTGACTTCAGATAGAACCCCATGTTCTGTATGAAGTTGCATACAGATGTCCATGGGCGGCAGTGACCACTTACTATCAGGTGGACTGCATTCTCGTTTGCTACTTCGGTCAGATAAAAAAAAATATAAAGTACCTATTTGAGTAATAAAAAGACGCCTAATAAAAAAAACTTACCATAATCAGTATGCACAGCGCACATGTGCGCGTGTTGCGGGTGCTGCTGCGGATGCGGGCACATCTCCTGCGGCACGAAGTACTCGGGCGGGTAGTACTCCCCGTAGTAGCCCTCCGGCCCGCCGCCGCCCCCGCCCTCAGCCACGCCCACGCCGACCATCGCGTCTAGCAGCGCATCGCACGCCCGCGACGCATCCGTTGCGTCAGCGCACCCGCTACACAGCTCTCAATCTGGAACAATGGAAATATACTTTTAAAAAAAGCACGCTTAGCATTCCCCCACAGTAGGATTTTCACAGTAGGTACCATGGACACACACAAGACGAATACACAAACCCCCAGACAAGGAACAGGAATCTAAACTCATCATTCAGATACCTGTCTGTCCGGGAATCGAAACCGGGTCTTAATGCGCGTCAGACCGATGGTAACCGCTGCGCCACGCGGGTCGTGAAACTATACACTTAATATAACTTTAAAATATATCACCGAGTACAGTTGTCAACATGTCAGTTAACCAAGGGTTTTCAGTTAACATTCTTCATTACATCTAATGAACTTTGAAGGGTTCTAGCCTCCGTGGTTCATCTCTGTAAACATTACCGCTACCACTGCTAAGCGCCGTTGTGTTAGGGTATGCCTGCAGAGTTTGGTAAGGAGGGCATATATATCTGAGGCATTCCAATTTAGTCTTTCGAGGTAGCAATGCATCCATATCGTCAACCCATTATTGTCCCACTGCTGGGCACGGGTCTTCTCTCGGAATGAGAGAGTTTAGGCCATAGTTCACCGCGCTGGCCAAGTGCGAATTGGTGGACAATGCATCTATGGTCGACTTTAGTCAAGAATGTAATCCTGAGTTGAGTACAGATGTCGTTAGGTCGCAGCGGCCACTTAAAATCAAGTGATCTGCGTGCTCACTAAAAAAGCTAAAGAATTAATGAATATGGGTTAGATTGACGATAATACCAACATTAAGAACGACATCTAAAGGATATTTGTAAGATTTAAGTACGTTGTTGTTCCATGGCATTAACAAGAAAGGTCTTAATTGTTCTAAACTCAAAACATATTTGAATGCTATAAATTTAAAACAACATAGACTATAATGGATGTTTCATAGAAAAAAATCTTTATATGGAAAAGATAACCGCGAAACATAAATTAACTTCCAAACAAACAACAATCAATGCAATCTATTTAACATACATAACATATAGATATTGCTTGTCACGTACGTTAAATCGTGGTTTACCTGTATCACGTTAACGTGTAGTGCTAGAATTATTATATTCCTATTTCTATTAACACATACGAAGTTCATCCTTGTATCGTACTTATGGAATCAATATTAATAAAGCACACGTGCATTGTTAAAGCTTAGAAAACTAGAAACATAGTCTATGAATCATTGGTAAATCAGAACAAACGCTTCTCCGAAATCCAAATTAAAATAACAAGGATCTTCTATACCAACGTTTGTCAAACTTATAGCTCCACATACCGGAACAGCAAATATATTTCATTAAAAACAGAATAAAAGACAGCGTTTGAAATTGAGTTAATAGGTGATGGTGGGCTTTTTGGCGTCTGAGTCGATTTTTATAGTAATTTGGCTTAATGTCATTATACAAGTCTACTGTTAGCAAACACCATTGAATGTTACCGCGTACCCCCTACAACTGCATACCCCAGGGGGTGCACTTGCACTTTGAGAAGCCCTGCTCTATAATAACGTCGCTCGTCAAATCGATACCGACGTATCCGCGTGAGCGCATCGTGACCGCATTTGCCTTTTAAATGGAGTGGTGTGATGGCGCCTCACGAGTTGTGCGTGGATGAGCCCGTAATCTGGGTCAGTGATTGTGGAACTGCACCTTGGCGGACGATCATACCTATTTATTGCAACATTTTACATGAAGATGATGCTAGGTAGAAAAGGGACCGCTGAGACTGGTGCCAAACTCCGAAAGTGCCGCTAAGGAATCAATATATTTTGCTATTCATTTGCAAATTTTTCTTTTGTTTCATGAAATGAACGTGTTACTTAGTATAATTTGCTTATCTCCATGAATAAAATTACTGCCAAAACAGTGATTAACTAACTATGGCTAGGAAGAAGTTTGAGAGAATAAAAATATTGGATTATATTCGGAAGCACCCGCGTATTACTATTTTATTATCATGGACTTCAATGGTTTAGGACCGATTATGATCTGGGTACTCAAACTTCAAAGCATCGATTATTTTCATTCAAAAACTTGCACAGCTGTGGGACAGAGTCGAAAGTCTAAGATAACAAGTATAGACGATCCATATTATTACATAGGAATTTAACACTGAGCATTGTACATAAAAATATCTAAATTAAGTTTTCCACTACCTAAAATACCAATGGGTAATAAAAATGGATAACGAGTACTTATTAATAATTAAAAATGTAATTGCTTCATATATTGCGACCCTGATATTTACTGTTAATTACTTATTTATATGTGAAACCACAAATTACTGTGCAGGATTTCCTTTGAAAAACAAGCTATATACTTATAATTATATATTAATCTCATATAAGCGAGCAGTGATAGCCTAATGGTTGAAACTTGCCCTCTCGATTGGGAGGTCCGAGGTTCAAACCCAGGCACGCACCACTGATTTATGTGCGTATTAGAAATTAATTATCACTGCTTTTCGATGAATGAAAACATCGTGAGGAAACCTATACACCCGAGAGTTCTTAAAAAAAAAGTTCTCGGAGGTGTGTGAAGTCCACCAATTCGCACTTGGCCAGCGCGGTGGACTATGGCCTAAACTCTCTCATTCTGAGAGAAGACCCGTGCCCAGCAGTGGGACAATAATGGGTTGACGAGAGAATCTCATATGTATGAGTAGTAATTTTGCTATCTAGAACATATTTTTTAATTAGGGATTGTATAGGACTCGTATCTCGCCAAAACTAACCGATAACAATGTAAAAACACAAATTGATAACGTTAAATTTATGTGGGTGGTATTTCGTGATCTAGGCGTATGTATTGGCGTAATATATTTAATTTATTTTTAAAAAATGTCACTCAACGTGACTTTACGAGTGGGTACTTGTTAACCTTTACATAGAATTTCCTTGCCAAATGTAATTACATTTACAATCTAGGTATCAAACCCAGGAAATCCACATCCTTTTAATATAAATATGACTTGTACATACAACTGACCTTATCTTAACTTTACTTTGTACAAAGATGGTGCTATGAACTTTTAATTACCTGTACGTCACTTTTAAAATAATTTTAAATGCAGTTTTTCTGTAGAATCCCTTCGCACGATTTCCATTCAGACTCGCATTGTAAAGCGTAACATATCAGCTTCTTACGGGACTCTATTTCATATAATGTTATTTAAATGAATATACCAGCCACATTTACATGTTAATTTGAACTATATGAGTAGGTATAAAATATATAACAAATTTTCCACATAAATAAATCTTGTCTCTAGGTGCCGGTGTCCTAACCTTTACATAACATTACAAAATCCGATGGACAATAACTCAGCGCGCTCCAGGCCACATATTTCAAATACAAGATTGTCAGGACGATCATTCATTGGTGCGGTCGATCGTTTCAATTGAATAAACGAGGCGCAGCGCCGCGGAGTTCCTACGGCCGTCCTGTAGACGTTGTTATGTAAATAGACTCGTGGCCAGCCTCCTTGTCCAGAAGGGTCACGGCCGGTACAGACCCGGTGCTATGTACCACGGATTTACTGTAATGCTACTTTGAATAAACCTTAACCCGGCCCCTAGGTTTTAGGGCTAAAGATTTACGAAGTTTCTCTGATAAGGCTTACGTAAGTACATAATTCACACAAACGGTACAATCAACTGAAATGATGTGGCTTTGGCTAGCAACTCAACATACTAAACTAAGAACGGCATAAACATTTTCATAAGCAAAATGACATTTCAAAGTATTTAAAGATTTGTACAAATGCCAATTTAAGAATAAAAGTAGAATTCTAAATGGCAATCTTTTGCTCAATTTGTTTCAACTTCATCGTAAGGCTTCTAAGAAACAAAACAAAACTTTCCAACTCCTCTCGACTGCCGACTGCTGATCTATTGATTTTACGTTAGTCCTAACCAATTTAGCGAGTATATTTTTATGATTTTCCTATCGACGTGGGCCGATAATTGAAACGAAACTCGTAGGTACCACCTACCTAGCCGCTGACGCACGCACACACTCCGTTGGAAACGGCCAACCGGCAATTATGTGTGCGGTGCACTTTGCAAAACTTGCTCAGAGACTCGGCTTAGAAACCATTTTATTTTCCCCTGTTTAAACTTAGATACGCCTGTTTGCATAGGTCGTTTAGGTAAAAGTTGTTTAACGAATTTAATTCTAGAACAATGACGTCACTTATTTGCTTTAGTCAAGCGTTCGCAAAATATTAAATATTGAAGTTGTTATTCGTGCAGTGTCTGATTTGGTAGGTACAGTGTTATTTTACAAAAATGTATAAGGCGTGTTACAACGCATTTAGTCCATTCAAACCAGTTTTGCACTCTAAGCTGCACCTAGTCACAAAAGTGAATGCTCGAAGGTAATAAAATTGCTTTGTATTGCCAATTTGTCTAATTTTTTCATTGCGCCGTTTACCTTTTTAAAAATCTTATTAATGTGTCCACAATTGCTTTTACCTTGATTCAAACAAAATTGATTAAGAGCCGATATCAATTGAAGAAGATAAATGGGAAATAATATCAAGTCCTGTTTTTGCTAGCGGTAATTTAGCAGATGTCATTAAAAGCAAATATATCACTCATGTTATTGTAATTAACGTCCCCAGTTAGTGATATTTGCGGGCGCCTTGTTTTGAGTCTGTCCGGGATTCCCAATCGCCGCGAAGTGCAAAAGGAAGTCATCTGAGCCGCGCGTCTGAGACGTTCCGAGAATTCATTTACATACGGAATGCGAAGACGATAGCGCGAACTGCCCTACCACATAAAATGCTGCCTCGCAACCTATTCGTGTCTCGATATCGAATGTATTCATACAATATTATTAACAAATAAAATACTTTCGAACAACAACAGTTATAATAAATATAGTGTAATTATTTTGTGCAACCAAACTACATGGTGATAAAAACCTCTAAATAAAAAGAATAGAAAATGTCAGCAAGAGATGAAGTCAGCTATAGTTAAACATTATTTATTCCATAATGATACATTAAAAGTGGTGAAATAGACGTCATATGGCACGACTATGCATAACAATTACACCCGTCGATTGTACATTTAAATGGTTTTTTCGTCTACCAAAATACTGTTAGTTGCTACAACTAGCTACTGTTTGAGTAGTTTGTGATCGGAATTTCAATTAGTGTCACATTTAGATCCAAACCCATATTGTAAGTATAAAGTGTGGTTATAATACAACTGGTAAGAGACGGTATTATCAACAACTAATCGTCAAATGGTTCAATTAATTACTATTTAAGATTTTTCATTACTGATGAATTACTGTCCCACTAGGTAAGTACGTCCAAACTTCTTCTATATAATATAAAAAATATACAAAAAAATACTAACGGTTATTGCCATAGTATTGCATATGTTCAGATAATAACCAGGAATCAAGGATAATTGAATACACTTCTCCGAAACGATTACAATAATTTTCTAAGTAAGTCGTCTACGTCGTGATTGTTAATGTTATTGCTGTATCTGCATGCATCGCAGCACGCGTGCTGCGCAGACGGGAACCTCGCATCAGCCGTCGCTTCACGTATTGTAATTTATTTGTCGCGTCCTTCAACCTACATGTTCTCACACATCCTGTACATATAGACATACTCGGTTAGATGAGGTGCACTGGTCGCGTCCAGTACTGAGGATTCACGGTTCGCTCACTGGATCTAGTTAATAAGTATTGTTGGGATGTTTTTAGGAGTGAGAACTCAGTACATAAATTCTACTATAGTCCTTGGATGAAGGTATGTGTCATACCCACAAACTTAGGAAACAAAATAACAGATAAGTCGAAAATCTTCGTTTGCTTCACAAATTCATCCACTACTACACTACTACACTACTACTACACTACACTACTACTAGACTTGTCGCAGTTATCGCGAAAGCACAAAATATAATCTATAGACTTCATGAATTTAGCAATTCTAAAATAACCGAATATGAAAGGAGCGGAGTAGTATACCGAATCTACTACACAAAGTTTTAAAAAGCTCGCATTGAGGCGGTGTGATGTATTTTTAGAGTCGGTAAGTGCCAAATTGCATGCAACGTCAAACAGTGTGCAATTGCTCGGATCGTCGCTAGAATGTCGAGCCATGTTGTTTTGTTATCGGATCAGTGTGGAGTGAATGCCAATTATCCACTCGGCAGGGAATACCTGTTGCATTGCTGTTATCAGTTCAACTATTGTCCGTGCTATTTTTGTTGTATTTTACAGTAATATCACGGTAATAGTATACAGTCCAGCGCGTCTGTAGGTATAAAATTCAAGGACAGAGCTGAGTTAGAATACTGTATGATACTAATACTGTGGTAATATTGTGGTTCACAATTTGTCGATGTTTAAATAAGTCTGTGAATGTATTTATTCAAGAAATGTCTATAACGAGGATGTAATTTAAAACCGCAAGTTATATATATAATTTACGTTTCGTACATATTGAAACAGACTTTCGAAGAAATATCAAAATAAAAGAAATCACAAATTCTTAGTAGTCTGTTCAATTTAATGCAATAAACTTCCTCTAAATTATATACCTTCCTCATCTATCTTAATAATGACGTATTAATCGATATCAAGCTCTAATATGATTTTAATATCCACGAGCCCACCATTTTTATACTTACGCGTCCTATAAATTGTGCAAAATTGCCCTCAAAATAATTAACATGTAATTTTTTCACTGCATTACGATAAAAACACTCATAATAATTGGAGAGCATTTACACAAGTTTAGTTAATGCAAACACTACTACATCAAACCTGTAAACGTTACAACTGTAGTAACCATTCAAAATTCCATTGAAATACTTCTGAAATTTATTGCTCAGTGCCCAGTGCGTTGGCGCCGACCGGGCGTAAAACTACGCATGGTATACCTAAACCGGATATAACGTAATAACGTACACTTGAACTGTAAATGGCCTATTCCTGGATCGGGGCCAACCCAAGTCGCGACGCCGGGGAACTATTCATCCACTACTAGTCGCTAAAAAAACAAAATAGTCCGGCTACATCACGCGAGCCAACATTCCACGCGATGGACTTGAAACTGAATTAACTATGTTACATGCATACAAATAAATAATATTGATTAGATTTCCTGAAGATGTAAATGAACAAAATGTTATTAACTAATGCACATTAATTGAAATGTTAAATATACCCTCTACCAGAACAATCTGCCCTGTAGTAGTGTGGTGGGGTATGCCCCAGGTCTCCCTTAGTTGTGTAAATAGGCTGAATAACGGGATACACGCTATTGCCTGTTTGTCCTTATTTTTGGATCACCCTTAAAATAGTTCTTTTTAATAATTCCTAGCTCATTTAGGATACAGCTGAAGCGATTTTGATAGAACTTTCACAGAGAAATAAATACCTAAATATCCACTTCAGTCTATAACGCAAAGGGCGATAATAGGATGTGGTCAACCTTGCATCTCGGACACTTCAGTCAAACACGTTTAGCCGTTGAGATGAAAAACAAAACTTTTAGTTTTGCATATAGCTGCAGCGGCGCGGCAGGAGAAGGTCAACCAGATAATAATTTGCCGGTAAGCTCTTCTCGGCAAATAGCAAGGTCGGGCGGATTATTAATTGATATTTCGGATAGGTGAGAAAGGAAACATTCTGGCTAGCCTTGCTGCGACGGCTGTGCCCGCGATTCTAGCTGGAAGTTTATACCAGTTCTACGTACCTTTAAGTTCATTCCTTGTTACAATGTTGCCATTACGAAAACAGTTTGCACGTATCCGTTAACAGATTCCGATAACACTAATAATGCAATTAGCCCGTTTTGTTTCTGTAAATAATTTAACGCAATAGGAAGAAAATAAGTAATAATTAGTATTTTTATGTAGGTATATTATATTGTTATTGTGTATATTAGATGTATAATATATTTCTAACAATATTATAAAAATAAATAATTAAAAATAGTGAACAAACAGGATACAGCATGCAAAATGATTTAATGATTTAACAATGCCTTGGCAGCAAAAATGTAAGGGTTCTCAACAAAATTACTTTAATGTTTAAAAAAAAACAATGTTCAAAGTTATTTACGTGCTTAAATTTGAAAATACGAAGTTACGAAAAAATGTTTATATTCGTTTTTATTAGTCATATTATTACCCATTACTCTCGTCCAAAACACGGAAATATCCCAAAACATATGTTATTATGTTATTTAATCATATCCTTTCCGTGGATATCATATGTTAACTAAAATATCGACATTTATGATAACATATTCCATTTTATTACTTGTTATTTTGAACAATGCGATAAATCGATTGCGTTGCATGCCGAATTGCATAAAATTATGTTTACAAATTCACGTTTAAACGACTGTGTAGTAACCGGCTAAGTGGGAGCCGGATTAGATATACATATTCACAAAAACAATTTTTTCCTTCGGTTCAGAATTATAATTGCAAACCCAATTCACACTTCACCAATGCTTAATTAAATGTGTAAGCAAAGAACCGTGAAATGTTGCCATTCCTTTATTTCGTACTTCCATCAAAGTAACTATTCTAAAGATATACAAAGATAGACAAATAAAAACAACGGCCCCAGTAACACGGTTCCTGTCTATATAAATCGAAAAATATGTCAATGTTATAAGGACGGAACTAATTTGATTGCAATCTATCGATATGATATAACGATATTGATCGGATTGATATCTGATTACATTAATACCTATTTGCATGTAGGAACTTGTCGTTAAGCAAAAAAAATTAGATTTACATATTTTTCATCCAAATCATAATGATCTCATATATTTTGTTTTGTTTTTTTTTTTGATAAATTTATTATAACAGTTGCATTGTATTGTCTGTTTTTAAATTTAAAGGATGACATAATTGCTTTGATATGCATATTTGACTAACTTGAGTTTTTGTGTTGTGAGAAGATACCAGGATACGATTTTGATAACAATAAAACAAAGAGGAAAGCGTTCAAACCACATAAAGTGTTATTGACGTCATAACAACATGTTGGATTTTTCCGTACGTAGAATCGACAGTCTGGCTTTAGAGATTCATTGACAATGTTTCTAAACAGACTCCTAATCAAGCATAATAAATATTTACCTTTTTTCAGTATTATTCATATAGACTTATTGTAAAAGCTACGCCTACTAATATCTTTGGTTTTGCTTTTATAGATAGCAAACGAGAATGCAGTCTAGTTTATACTCTAAGTAAAGTGGTTACGATAGCCCATGAGCATCTGTAATGATCTTCAAAAAGACTTAGCTTTCTATCCGTGGTCGGCCACATATGCACCTGAGTAGACACTAAGTTTGACGTCACGTATAAGTGTGTACATTAACATAACATTCAAATCAGAATACTGTATCACTTGACATTGCTGTTATAACACACAAAAAGGGTGCAGCGGTAGTGCTTCCAGGGTCAAACCATTAAGGGTTCTAGCCTTAAAATTTCATAATATTTTCCTATGCGAGCCAATCTGCGTACTATTTAACCGGTAGGTATAATATATAGGAACACTGCTAAGGTCTAAACGTTTTTAATGAAAAATCATTACCTGTTAGTCTATTACAATTCTTCCTCCTTGTATAGATCGATCAATTACGCAAATTAGTATCGTTGACCTAGGTCGGGGCAGGAGCCATTTAAATGCATAAGGTTCGATATGATACCCACACTCTATAGAAATACGTCAATTAAATCACTTACATTGGTAACTTTGAAAGATTTCGAAGTTATTAACTGAAAAAGTTTTAGAGTTTCTCTATTTAACTTCTTTATTTTATTTTATAAAGAAGTTAAAAATGCACACTGTTTGATCCTGTTTAAATAAAACTGCAGTATTATACAGTAATGTACGGAAAACATTTGCATAACAAGGCGTCCAGGAAAAAGTATCCTACGGGATAACGTTACACTAGATTAACATGAGCCTCACATTAGAGTTTCTTTTATTGTAGGGATTAAAGATACGTTAAGATAAGTTCTTGCAGAAAGACCCAGAATAAAAGAGCCATTTAAATTCTTCATTAAGATGTTACTTAGCATGGATGCCTGAAGAGAATACATGCACATATGTTACTACTTAAGGTGCACATTGTGATATTTGTGATCACTGTATCACTCAGTAGTTCAGTACAAGATTTTAGACATATTAACGCGGGATTGATACATTTAATGTGCAAAGGGTCTTCACGATATGCGGTTAATTGAAAGGTTTTTGGAGATTTTGAATTCAAACAGAAAATAACAACCGTATATCAGATATGAAAAGGTAACCAATACTGGCCGTATTGGTTACCTTTTAATATTATAGTAGGAGTGACCTTTGGAAATAATTACGTTGTTTTACAAACGCAAATATGATAATGTCATGTTTTTCATTAAATTAAGTATTTATGGAGAAATGTGTTTGAAGTGAAATTCATCTGGTCTGTTCGTGCGTGGGAGAGTCGCGAGTGGGCGACTGCCGGAATTAGATCTGTTTGTTGTACCGACATTAAATACCTTAGTTACTCTTTATTTTGTCTATAATTAACTAATAGATTTCTTTTAATTCACTCAAAACATTTTTGATACATGTCTTTATTTTGTACAAAAAAGTAGTTTTTTTTAGATCTATTAAACCTATATACCTATTTCCTAGTTGTACTTAAGAGTGCCCGTTTGATCATATCTACTACAGCACTAACGACTTACATTTTATAAACAGATCCTCACGAAATTGCATAGTTTCAGTTTTGTTTACCCTGTATAGGATACAGCATATTATTAACGAATAATAGGCAGATGTGTATACAGATTCATGCATCAAGAAAATACCGGAGAACAAAATAATTACTAGGAAGTAGGAAGAAAATTCTAACTCACATTTGCATTACACAACACGCCCGTGTACTCGTGCATTCATAACTCATTGTAAACACATGCCACATAGGATGAACTATTTATGTAGGTATATAACGTTGTACCTTTTTTATTTTAGGGGAAAGCCGAAACGTATCCGACGACGTCGGAAAGACGCCGAATTGTACAGAATTTTTACAACAATGACCCTCCCATGTAGCCGTCCTCGGCACTGCGAAGTGGACAACAGGATCTCCAAAAGAAAACAACCGGAGTCCTCTCAGTGCTTTGTGGCATTGGGCTCCAACACATATGAGCGACTAGGCCCACCGCATTGTCTGGCCTTTACACCGGTATACGATCACAGGAACGATATCATAGTGTACTTAAAAAAACATTGATATTTTGTTACTATCTGAAGTCATTTCTCCTGTCAAAACGGAACCCACGCATGTTTCTGGATACGGATAAGTCTGCTTGACTTGTTTACGCATAAGCCCGCAGTATGCGGGGGCAGAAAGCAGTACGCCGATTGGATGAAACTACTAGACATAGCTTATCATTGGATCTTTTAGCTGAAATAATGTGTCCATAAACTATTTTTTTATTTTTATTGATCAATTATTTATTCCTAACTTGTTTTCGCAAGATAGCCTGAAATCGCTGATAACCGAGATAAACGAATGCCACACACGAGGACAAGACGCGGGCGAAAACGCAAAGGAAGTTATAGTATAGGACATCATGTTAATAAAATATTAACAGAACATAGAGTTACGCTAAGGTGGTTTATTCACGTCAAATTGTCGTCAACCCACTAAGATGTAGTACCTTCGCAAATCACTGAGTTATACAGTCAGGTCTACAACTTGATCCTGATGGGAAGCACTTGCTTTCCATCAGGATCAAGTCTATGCTTGTGAAATGCAAGTCTATCAGTAATCAGTAATCAGTATTTTATTGCATAAATACAGGTACATTGAGCGATGGTATTTACAAATATTGTTTCAGCTGTATATGCCCTATGGGCGTGCAATTTTTAATAATTTATATACAATATTTAATATTATTACATTTTTAATATCTACTTTCATATCAAACATAATTCTAAAAAATCATTTATTCTATGTCATAAATACATTTATATTGATTATAATCTAAATAAATTAATAATACAAATTAAATAAAAAATAAGAAAATAAGAAATTATGTCAAAATATCATCGTATCATTCAAGAATTCGTCAACACTGTAATAACATTTATTTACTAGATGTTTTCTTATTTCTGATTTAAAGTATAAAACATTGTGATCTTTAACCGCATCTGGTAAGTGGTTATATATTTTAGTTGCCATATTATATATGCTTCTATTGTAGAGAGCCGTTTTTGATACTTTGTTAGTTAGAACCTTATATTTATTTTTAGCTTTTCTTGGAAATTTTGTGTATCTCACATTAAATAGGTGTAAATTTTCTTTTACAAAAATGCAAGTCTCGTAGATATATAGACTTGGTAATGTCAATATTTGAGTTTTTATAAAAAGTGGTTTGCAACTATGCCGCCGATGAACTCTGCACATGGCACGTATGCACCGTTTCTGTAATCGAAATGCTTGTATCATGTTTACAGAATTTCCCCAGTGAATAATCCCATACCTTAAATTCGAAAGGACATGTCCATGATATGCTATTAAAGCAGTTTGTTGTGAAACGCGCTCGGTCAATTGTCGCAGAGCAAATACAAAACGGTTTAATTTCTTACAAAGGTAACTAATATGTGCCTTCCAGTTTATATTTTTGTCTAATATGAGTCCTAAAAATTTGTGTTCACTGATTTGTTGAATTACATTACCGTTGTGTTGTATGTCTAAATTTGGTTTTGATGATTGATATAATTCGAATTGAATATATTTAGTTTTGTTAAAATTAATTTGTAAATTGTTTTCTTCTAACCACTTTATATTATTACCTAGTGCAAAGTTTGCAGTTTCTTCGTAGCTTTCTAAACATGTTCCTCTTACACTCAGAGTGGAATCGTCTGCAAATAATACCATTTTTTGGTCCGTACTACCTGGAAAGTCATTGATATATATGATAAATAGCAATGGGCCCAAGACGCTACCTTGCGGAACTCCATACTCTACAATTCGTGATATTGATCTTGCATTTTTTTCAATTTTGCTATACTTATCAACATAATTTATTACCGTGTATTCTCGTTCCGTTTATTATTCACTATGCAAATGTGTGCTATTTGGATATAACTAAAGCATTTCTTAATAAACTGGAGGGTCTTCTCGATAATCCGATCAGTGAATTGCTTCCTGTTTCGGTATTTAACATTTGACAAAATGCTTTGGTCGTTCAATAACTTTAAAGCACTAACATATATGAGGGAATCACCTATGAGCAATATGCAATGTATGAACGAAAACATTAACATAATTATTTTGATAAACGTTACAACTCTAATATTACTGTAGAGAGTGCCATTAGGTATCAAGTTCGACCTTTTGTACTTCAAGTATTTAAAGATTACACGTTACAAGTAATACATAATTTAGGTATTATTTACAATATGTATATGTTTCATTAATTTTCAATAGTTGCAATTAGTAGCAACGCATCTGTGATCAAAGTCACCTTTATATTTACTACTGTTACCTGTATAGAAACATAGTGCAGTACTAAACAGCTGTAATACATGGTACTGTTATTTCTATGACAAAAAGATTCAAATAACAAGTGTATTACGGTCAGGGGCGATAAGACGTATGGACTGGTGAGGATGGTTGAATTGGCTGCGCAGCTGGCTCTCAGGCCTCCGCTCTACAAATACCTAACACAAAGTAATAGATTGACCGGACCGTCTGTGAATCATATTATCTCAACAAACAACTACATGAATGCCAGTGTACAGTTGTGATGTGTTTCTATAGTGATAGAGTATTAATATGAACATTTTGTATATGTATCTATCATTAAAGGTTAATATAAGTTAAAAGTGTAACAATACCTAGATGAAAAGGAATATCAATTATATTGTGTTAAAGTAAGCGCGTTTCCTTTTCTAATTATTTTTGTTTTATAAAACGATGTGTAATAAATTTAAGTAAATGGGTATGACATTAAATAAATTTCCTAGAAATAAAATTTACTAAAATATTCTACTTATTTCATAAATGTATAATCTATTCACTGACGGTATTTATGAGCGGAAAATCATGGACATCATATGTAATAATCACTGGTACAAACCAGTGGTATTTAACCATTCCAAGAATTATCCTGACGGAGAGCACGTTCTCGATGTTTGCGTAAACACTAAACAAAGTGAAACAAACTTTAGAAACTAAACTGATGTGTGTATACTTGTAGAGAAATATTAATGTGTCTGTAATTTTAAAATAGCTTTCATTTTATACCAGTATTATAATATTATATTATAAAAGAATATATTTTATTAATTTCCTATTCAAACTGTTTTGAACGGAACTACCACGCAAAAAAGTCGTCAGGGAATAACAACCTACCTTTTCTGAAAATATTCACAGACTCGGTCGAGTCTGACACCAAACTTCAAAGTCAGACAAGCCGAGTATGTCTTTACTGTAATAGGAGCAGTTATTTGTAGGTTATGAAATTTTATTACTTACACACAGCGTATTATCCTCAAATAATATTTTATAATAGTAGATTATAATTCATATATGTGATATCAATTAATTACAATTGACTTTGTAATGAATTACATTTGAAATTAATAAAATTCGATAGCACAAACCATAGTGCCCCCAATTCTTAGACTTTTCGCTTTCGCGCGATGAAAACCTGACATCCAGTGAACGTCAAAGTCGTTTACACATCGCTTGACATTTAGTGAATCTCAAACCATTACATTTACTACCAAAAAGATTTTTTCATAGGTAAACATTATATAAATTAATAAACGTAATGAAGTTATGAATTATAATAATTCAAATGGTGACGAATTAGAAGAATTTATACTCGTATCAAAGGAAGAGATGTGCGTAGGAACTTGAATGGAATATGTTGGAACTTTTTTTATTAAGTACATCGTTTAATTGAATGCGTAGTATGATAGATACCATAGTAGGAAAATATACGAAGAGACGAAGCGAAAGCGTGTTTTACTTTAATAGTTTTTTACTTTTACTTTAATACTTTAATAGTTTGTGCTTGCTCATATCGTACTATTTGGTTTTTGTAGTCCAGTTTGATAAGAATGAGCTTTCTAGTCTTGCCTTATTGACAAAGGTGTTTATCGCTATGCATATTTTATTTCTCTTCAGTTATTTTGTCATCATTTTAGAATCAAAACAGCTATTACAATTTTACGTTTATCGTTGCAAGTAGACATAATAATAATAAAAAATGTCTGGACTACTAAAAAATAAAAATGGCAACGTATATTTTAACACTGATTGTATTTTGAGCGAAGTAGCTTAAACTGTAGCTATTTAGTAATTAATTAACCCAACAAGCAAATATCATTTGTACCTATCATAAAAAAAATAGACAAATTAATTGCATAACGAGAGATAAGCAATTAATTTGTCAAAAAGATTTGTTGTAGGTATTCATTTTTTGATTCACTATGCCGGGCACTAGGAGCATGACTACTGAATATAAAGCCGGGCGGTCAAAAGATTATAAGTATATAAACTTATTCGCAAATTCTCTAAATGCTGATTTGAAGGATGTACTACAAATGAAAGCCATTCAAGAATATCTTTATTTAATATGAAATTATTCTGAAAAAGATTATTATTTATGTTGAACTCCCAAGTTACTAGTAAAATTGCGAGTTCCTGCTTCTTCTATGGTTGTCTTCATGCTGTAGGTATATTTTATTTATGCTGTATATTATTTTCATACTACATGTTGCCTGACGGAAGGTTGACATAACGGAGATGAACATATTGCCAATTAGACCTCATCCAGCAGAGCAAACAATCAATTCTTATTTTAAATAATATGATATTATATGAAAATATAGATTACTAGCTGACTGGCAAACTGCGTTTCGCCAGAGAATGGTCAGATTTTAAAATGAATACAAATTGTCAAGCTTATTTTTGTTTTCAGATAAATCCAGACACTAATACCATTACTAACATTTATATTTTATGGTATGGTATTTAAGTTCAAATTGACTTTAAGCATAATTATAAATCTTTAAACTTGAAACTAAAAATATTGTCGTTAATAACCAATTTTCTCTCGTCTATGCATTTCACTTTTTAATTAACGGATCTAATAGTCTTATCGCAGTTATAAACCCATCATTTAGAATATAACTACCTATTCAAGGATACTTGTTTTGTTCTTAACATCAATCTGCAATCTAAAATACAAAGTTAAATAATAATAAAGTATCCTTTTTTTAAGTAGCGAAGTTATTCTAACACTTATTATTCTTCACCTGTAAAAATAAAACAGTAATATGTAATGAATTCAACTTTTTTCATGGGCCAATAAATCCCACTCATTTGAATCAAGATTCAATTCCCACACAATGCTACAAGGTATGTTATTACTTTCATCATTTAATAGAATTCTTTTAATATAGCTGGGGATTAAAAAAAAAATAACTATTATCACATCTGGTAAATATGCAATGAGAAGAATTATATGGAACTCGCTTTGATTTGGTAACATTATTTGTGTATAATTGTGGGGCAAGTGCTGCATGCAGAATTAGGAATATCTGGCACGCTTAGTAAAATTGTGTGTTCATACTGTATGTTGTCATCATTCTGTACATTTTCTTTGTGCTGCATGTTCTCCAAATGTTGACTAGATTCTAAGTATGTTGACATAACATTCAACCAGACCTCACCCAGCAGGAATGGCAAACATACTTGGTTCTTATAACCTAAAACATTTTTATGAGAGATTAATAGCCGATGTCCATTAGAGGCAGTGGCCACTTACCACTGGACTTTTTACTGCTCGTTTTATACTTTAATAGTTATTGTAAAAAATAATATAAATACTAAATCTGGCGATTCAAATTAACTGTTAGCAGAAATATTGCAGTAGAAGTTAAATTCAATCATAGTGGATTCTCAGATACAATAATATGATACCTCATTTTCCTCCTTCCTGGTACAATTAGGGCATACCATGAGGTGGCCCATTAAATATTTGTTGCCAGTTCCTCTTATTAGCAAAAAAAATGTGTGACAAATATCCATCTCTTAGGTACTGAAATATTTAATGAAATATTAATTTAGAATCTATTAAAATCACAACAAATTGTATTTTATGTTTCCATAGTGACAATCACTATCATATTTAAAAGGTTCAGGTGTTACACAATCCGAGTTCCTGGCGAAGAGCCGCCACAGTGTTTTCATGCGGGCTAGACAGTTGTTTGGAGTCACTAATTGCTGGGCCGAGATGGGTCATCATTAGCACTGGATGGCTCGCACAACCAGGTGGCGAAGCTTGATGCTATCCCTAGTGCGCCGGTACCTGCCTCTTCGTTGCAGACAGCTCCAAGCGCTAGTAAAGCCCACGATGGAAAAGAAGTTACTCACACCAAACGTCTCCAAAAATATAAGTGATATGGCTGTTATGTGACTTCCTTCTGTGTTTTCTGTCTCATAAATATTACATTCTTTTTTCCTCAGACTTTATCACCAGTAGGTATCCTTTGTAGTTTTTATGTCATATAGTGCTATTATTTTCAGTTCCTGTCCAGTCAAGAATCTTTATGTTGTATTTCTTTACTTGTGTTGTAAGCGCGGTAGTTTACATGTCTTCGATATCAATGTTTATATAAACAAAGAAAACAATAATTTACAATTTTGTACGTTTTATTTTTTTAAACTAACATCTGTCAAATTAACTTTAGAACGATCTATGGATTCCTACGTTTTGGCCCATTTGACAATCAGTAATATGTTGTATAAAAACCTATATGTAGTAGTTCATATACTTAATATGCCCATAATTACTAATAATTTTTGTGTAAAGTTTGTTTGTGTAAATTTAATATAAATGATTTCTTTCTATACTGTTGGTAGGTAGGAGTTATATTAAGTCACTTATTTATTACTAGCTGTACCCGCGGCTTCGCCCGCGTAAAAATGAGTGTATCGCAAAGTTTTTCCCGCAAAAATCTCGACCCCGTTGAAATTATATGATAAAAAGTAGTCTATAATTATGTTATTCCACAACCTTTTCTATAGTGCAAGTCCTATCCAAATGAGTTTAGCCGCTCAGGCGATTACCCGGACATACAAAGAGTAAAGAAACGAATTTAAAGTATGTATTTGTGGTTAGGATCATAATTGATAAGTTAAAATATTTTAAAAATTAGACAAATTAGAATTTTAAAATTAGACGATTGTGAACCGCCTTTCTTTGAATTAAATAACAATCTTAGTGGTCACACAATACCAAGAAGCACCTTGTAAACCAAATCCTGCTCCACATTTAAACCAAAACGCATCGATTACAAAGATTGATTTTAACTTTTCCGCAGTATGTTTAAAAATTTTCAGGGTTATGCTGCAGGGTGAAGTGCAATGTTTGTACTGGTCTAGTACAAAAAAACGCTATTCTTACAAACTTATATAACATTTGTGTCCTACTCAACACTGGACACTATCAAGTGGTCAGATTACTCTAATAATGCACACGCATCGGCGGCCGGCATGTATTAGCATGCGCGAGCGAGACGGTTACCTACCCCTGCCGAGAGACACATCTTTATTATTTTAAATCTCTAATATCTTTAAAAGTATTTATTTGATGCATATAGTGTAAAAGCTAACGAATGCATTTATTTATATAAGGATTAATACCGAACAGAAGAAAACACACTCGAAATTATTAACGTAATATTTTTAGTTGAAATATGGAACATAAAAAAAATATTGTGACTTAACCATAAGTTATAGAGATATACTATCGCGGATTGATTTTATATTTAAGGTAGCAATCCAGTGTTTCGTAGCCCTTGACGCAATTATTAGTATTCAACATCAACATTTAATTTATCGATAGACTTCGTAGTTGTTTTGTAAATAACGCCACCTATCGCATTCAATGTAATTCAACATAGTAGTTCAACATAGATCAGGATAGATGGCGCAAGTATACCTAATATTTAACTCATCGGTAATTCCTCGTAATTTTATATTGTGGGTAAATTAAATCAAATTTATATCACATTTATTTGTATGATAATTAATTGTTATCGATTTATAGGTATCTATTATTTCATAATGAACTAAGGATCAGGATGACATCAGGGCAAAATGGCTAATATGGCGACAAACAAAAGTCGCGATATACCGAGTTTTACAGATATATGTTGTCGACTCAAAATCAATATTTTTTAATGTTTTATTATTGAGATAAGTTTTCAATCAAGTCTATCTTGCCCCTTGACGGAATTTTATTATCGTACCCTTTGAAGGAAGTTATATAATTTGATATCTCTAATGACTTTAAACGTATTTATTTGATGCATACAGTGTAAAAAACAATTTTGATCTTTATTAAAATTACGAAACTAACGAATGCATTTATTTACATAAGGAAGAATTACAAGAAGTCCACCAATTCGCAAATAGCCAGCGTGGTGGACTATGACCTAAAACTCTCTCATTCTGAGAAAAGACCCGTGCCCAGCAGTGGGACAATAATGGGTTGACGACGACATAAGGATTAATACTGAACAAAAGACAACAGAATCGAAAATAACGTATTATTTTTAGTTAAAATGTGGAACATAAAAATAATTATTGTGAGTTAACCTTAAGAGATATAAATATGCTATCGTGGATTTATTTTATAATCAAGTGTGCAAACCAGTGTTTCTTAGCCCTTGACGGAATTATTAGTAATTCAACATCATCATTTAATTTATCGATATTACTTCGAAGTTGTATTGTAGATAACGCCATCTATCAAATGTTCATTCAACAGAACAGTGATAGCGCAAGTATACCTAATATTTAACTCATCGGGAATTCCTCGTAATTATAATCGTATCTTTCGCATTATAAATACATTTTCATATTATAAACCCATATTATGGGTAAATTAAATCAAATTTATCACATCTATTTGAATGATAATTAATTGTTACCAATTTATATGTATTATTTCTGAACGAACTCACCATGACGTCCAGGCGAAAGGGCCAATATGGCGATTGTCATTTGCATTGGAATTTAACAAAATTCGCGACATACCGAGTTTTACGGATATATGTTGTCGATTCAAAATCAATATTTTTTAATGTTTAATTGTTCACATAAGTTTTTAATCAAATCTATCATACCCCTTGACGGAATTATTAGTACACCTCTATGTCAAAAGCCAATATGGAGATTGTCATTTGCATTGGAATATAACAAAATTCACGACATACCGAGTTTTACGAATATATGTTGTCGACTCAAAATCAATATTTTTTAATGTTTTATTATTCACATAAGTTTTTAATCAAATCTATGATACCCCTTGACGTAAATAATAGTACAGCTCTTAGTCAAAAACGAACTACCATACAAACATTTATGCTCGATTTTAACATTTTCAACCCATTTTTTGAAATAAAAAGTAGCCTATAATGGATCCCAAGGTCACCACTATCTGTGTACACAATTTTATAAAAATCGGTTCAGTAGTTTTGCCGTGAAAGAGTAACAGACAGACAGAGTTACTTTCGCATTTATAATATTAGTAGGGATTAGTAGGGATATTTTGGTAATTTATTCATATTATAGCAACCCTTCCTAGCCTCCCGTCCTTGACGAAGCGGCAACGCCGCCTTCCCGCGCGCCTCAGGGATTAGTTTAGTAGTTGGCCGCTGACAGTATTGTAATACACACACGCCCCCGCTTCATCGCTAGATTTTGTAATAATTTACTGTTTGATGACCAGTGTGTATTGTCCTACACGTATCCTTAATAAATCAGTTAAAAGAGTAGTATGTGTTTAAGTTAATATTGACCCGCGTCATAAATTGGCAGCCCAACGTGACGCCGAACAGTGTTGTGAAAAACTTTGTAAAAGTGAAAAAACGTTACGCATCAATCTTTTCAAACGAAGTGACTTTTGTTTTTGGTTACGAATGTGTTGGACTGGATTTTGTGTCGCATTAGATTGGTCGGAAGACTTTGCGTATCCATCCTTCTTAGATTTCGTAAAACATCGTTACTTTTAGATGTGATGAGTGACTTGGTGTTCAATATTAACTTTTGTGTGAAACTAATACTACCTCAAGTGTCTTAACGTGTATGGGACTTGCAATTTCATGTTTACGTTTGTAAATTGTGCATCGAAATTGTTATCGGGTTTTAGTTTCAAGGTCAACCGCCCGATTTTATTTCGTAAACACGTAGGGTAAAAGCCCTTGTTTCCGTACAAATTTTAAGTAGGGTGAAAGCACCATTTGACGGACATTCGTTTTCGTGTTTACGTTAATATTTTTAAAATATTATTTGGACTTAATAGTTTCTTTTTATTGGACTGAATTAGTGTATTCGTCGGTTGGAATAGAACGGTTCGGACTAATTATCATGCCTTTAACTAGGAGTGAAAGTGCTCGTGTACAGTGTCATTCTGCTACCTCTGCTAACACTGTTGGTGACCCATGTGTTGAGTCGCCGCTTCACGAGATGGAGTCCGTGCCGTCCGGTGCGAGTTTCGCACCTCGTGCAGGCGATGCGTCGGCTGCGTCCGCTCACGTGGATGCGCCGCTCCTTGCGCATGCCCCTGCAATGGCGAGCTGCGCGCCCGCTGCGACGTCTTCTATCACTATGTCCAATGAGCAATTTGCATTGCTTTTGGAAACTCTTCGACATCGACCACCGTCTCCGTTATCGTCGTGTTCAGGTAACTTCGCTAAGTGTACAGCGAGGTTCGATGGAGGTAAGGACAGCGACGTTATTTCTTTTGTGGATGCGGTGGAGATTTATAAAGATTGTGTGGCAGTCGATGATGCGATTGCACTTCGGGGATTACCCATGCTGTTGACAGGATTAGCAGCTACTTGGTGGCAAGGTATCAAAAATTCCGTTACAAGTTGGACTCAAGCTGTGGAACTTTTAAGAGAGACCTACGGACCCCGATTGCCACCACATCGTATATATCGTCTACTGTTTGAGAAAGAACAGGGTGAGGAAGTCACTGATATATTTGTTTGTAGGGCCAGAGCCCTTATTGCTCAATTACCACCTGGTTCACTGTGTGAGGAAGTCCAGTGTGATATGATTTATGGCCTCCTTCATCAGAGAATACGCGAGAAGGTACCACGAGGATCATTCACATCCTTTGAGCAATTATTGTCTGAAGCCAGACGTGTGGAGGATATTCTAGAAGACAAACGTCCACCACGTAGGTCAGGGGAGTCCCAGGCCTCTTCTTCTTCGAGCGTTACTCCTGCTTCTAGTTACCATAAGCCTAAATGTACCTATTGCAAGCAATATGGTCACCTGAAAGTGGCGTGTGGTCGTTTACAGGCCAAGTCAGACCAGAAATCACCTGAGATGAAACCAAGAATAATAACATGCTTCGGTTGTGGTACCCCAGGTGTAGTGCGTTCTAATTGCACTAAATGTAAAGAGTCGAAGACTATTGCGCCGACTGCGCCTGTTTTTCAATCGGTGTCTGCATTAGGCAGCGTTGAAGTGTTAGACCCGCGAGTGCGTCCAGTGTTAGATGTAGAGATTTATGGTGAAGTGGGAAAAGCTATAATAGACACAGGTGCTCGACATTCGATAGGAAGTGTTAGCTTAAGGCAACATTTAGATAATTATTGTCATAAATTTGAGAAAATTGTTACTAACCTTAAATATGCAGATGGGCGGGTATGTGTGGAAAATGTAGATGTTGCGCGAGTTAATGTTACCGTGTTAGACGTAACTGTTACTGTTCAGTTTATAATGTTACCGCATGCTACTGAAACTCTTTTAGGCATGAATTTTATTAACGATGCTGGCATGGTACTTGACTTTGGTAATAATGTTTGGTTTTCGAAATTTTCTAAAATACGTAAACCGTTGCGCACTGAGGTCACTCGAGACCTTGATCATCTAGCCTGCTCGTCTGTGGGTCTCCGCAAGGGGGAGGGAACCCATTTATCGCCAGAAGGGCGTCGTAAGCTTTCTTCTCTGCTTTTGGATAATCGAGATCTTTTTCAGCCAGGGGGAGGTGCTACTCAATTCGCCGTGCATAGAATTGATACTGGAGATGCGCTACCCATTGCCAGTCCACCGTATCGAGTTACACCTGCAAAAAAGGAGATGATACGTTCCGAATTGGACAAGATGCTCGAAGCAGAAATTATAGAAGAAGCTGAGTCAGAATGGGCGTCGCCCGTAGTTTTGGTACCAAAGAAAAACGGCGACGTACGCTTTTGCGTGGATTACAGGAAATTAAATAGTGTCACGAGGACTGACAAGTATCCTCTACCTGTAATAGATGATTTGATACAATCGACTAAGGCTAATAGTGTTATGTCTACGATTGATTTAAAAGCTGGTTATTGGCAAATAGATGTGGCTTTGGAAGATAGGCATAAGACAGCTTTTACTACGCCTTTTGGAACATATCAGTTTAGGCGCATGCCTTTCGGACTTAAAAATTCTCCGGCCACGTTCCAGCGTTTGATGGACCGTTTTCGTTCGGGTTTAAAGGACATATGCGTCATAGCATACCTTGACGATTTGTTAATTATTTCCCCGGACTTAGAAAGTCACTTAGTTGAATTGCAAGCGGTATTTGACCGACTTCGTGTTTTTAATTTAAAAGCGAATAGAGAGAAATGTGTGTTCGCTAGAGAAAGGGTCACTTATTTAGGCCATGTCATTACAACGGAAGGTATAGAGCCAGATCCATCTAAGGTACAAGCAGTAATGGACATGAAACCGCCTACAAACCTTAAGGAATTGAAGACCTTTTTACAAACTTGTTCGTGGTTCACGAAATTTATTCCTCAATTTTCGGATATAGCTCAACCTCTTACGGATCTAACAAAGAAGAACCGTCGTTGGCGATGGGAAGATAGGGAGAACTCGGCTTTTGAACAGTTGAAGCAGAGTTTGTCATCAGCTCCTATTCTGGTACAACCGGCATTTGATCAACCCTTCGTTCTTCGCACAGATGCCAGTGCATATGCTTTGGGTGCAGTCCTTCTTCAAGGGGAATCCCCTAAGGATGAGAGACCGATTGAGTATGCCAGTAGATTGTTATCTCCATCTGAGCGCAATTACCATATAACCGAACGGGAAGCTCTAGCAGTTGTGTGGGCGTTAGATAAATTTAGAGGTTACCTTGAGGGTGCTCAGGTTAGGGTGGTGACGGACCACCAGCCCTTAAAATGGCTTTTAGCTATCAAGACCCCGAGTGGTCGTTTAGCCCGCTGGGCTATGAAAATTCAAGCTTTTAACCTGGTCGTTGACTATACTCCAGGTAGATGTAACTTAGTTGCGGATACTATGAGCCGGCCTACTTGCGCCGAAGCCAAACTGGTTGATGCTACTTCGGTAAGCAGTTGTAATATTTGCCATGTGAGTGTGGATCTACCTCACCGAGGTTCAGAAGAATTAAGAGAAGCGCAAGTGGCGGATCCAGAAGTTAATAAAATTATCCAGGACTTTGAAAATACTGAATCTGATCGTTGGACCGATCGAGGGTATTATATGTCTCAAGGTATCTTGTATCGAATGGATGCTGACAATGACACTGAAGAGCCACAACTCGTTGTGCCGGAGTCATTGCGTGAGGAGATAATGAAGCAGTTGCATGATGCTCCTACCGCAGGCCATTTAGGACTCGAGCGTACCATTAAGAAGATTCAAGAAAGGTATTACTTTCGGAATATGCGGCAGTTCGTTGCAAAGTATATTAAGTCCTGTGATCTTTGCCAAGCTTATAAGCCAAGCAATTTGAAACCGGCAGGCTTGCTGCAAACGCCTGTACTTCATCAGAGGATGGAAGTTTTAGCTATTGATTTGTTTGGCCCACTTCCTGAGGGAAGTCAACAAGAAAAGTGGATTTTCTTAATAGAAGATACAGCCACCAGGTGGGTGGAGATTTTTCCATTGGCTAGTGCTAATGCAGAGACATGTGCCAAGGTTTTAATAGAAGAAGTTTTTCTCCGTTACGGTTTTCCACGCCGTATTATTTCGGATAACGGCACTCAGTTCGTTTCAGCTGTGATGCAGAAGGTCATGTTAGTGTTGAACATCAAGCAGAGCTTAATACCTGTGTATCACCCAGAAGCTAACCCAGCTGAACGTAAGAACCGTGATATGAAGCAGATGCTTTCGATGTTAGTTGGTTCCGAACATCGTAATTGGCCAGAAAAGTTACCTGCAGTTCGATTTGCATTAAATACATCATTTAATCAAGGCACTGGGAAGACCGCAGCCTTTCTGATGTTTGCTCGAGATTTGCGATCACCGCTTGATGTGGAGACAGATCTGCGAGAAATTGTGAAGCGTGAGAATTTTGTGCCTCAAATAACTCCCTACCTCGAGAAGTTTTCTCGTATTTTGCAAGAGGTGAAGTGGCGGGTTGAACAGCAACAAGACCAAAGAAAAGAGGTTGCCGACCGTCTTCGTCATCCAGCACCTATTTATAAACCAGGTGATAAAGTCTTTGTTGAGGCTCATCCGGCGAGCAGTGCTCCCAGGGGTTTTACGGCTAAATTTGCGCCCCGACGCGAAGGACCGTTTACTATCTCCAAGGTCATTGGACCTTCTTCTTACCTAGTGGTGGACAGGAATAGTCACCCTAAAGGCAAGTATCATGCTAGTGCGTTAACGCCTTATACCGGTTTTTCGGAGATTGTCCAGCGTAGAGTTAGGGGTCGTCCAGCCAAGTCACCGCCGGGTCGTTCTGGTGACTTGGAGGGGGAGACTATAGCAACCCTTCCTAGCCTCCCGTCCTTGACGAAGCGGCAACGCCGCCTTCCCGCGCGCCTCAGGGATTAGTTTAGTAGTTGGCCGCTGACAGTATTGTAATACACACACGCCCCCGCTTCATCGCTAGATTTTGTAATAATTTACTGTTTGATGACCAGTGTGTATTGTCCTACACGTATCCTTAATAAATCAGTTAAAAGAGTAGTATGTGTTTAAGTTAATATTGACCCGCGTCATAATATATACTTTAAAATCTAAGTGCAGACAAGCCTTCTCGAATAGTGCTAATCGCGATGAAATTGGGCAAAGTTATGAGAGGTATTACATATTTATATATATAAGTACATACAGACATAAACACAACATCATAAAAAAATCATAGGAGAACCTTCCTCGGACGTCTAAACATCGAAATTCGATTGGAAACTCGATTTATGTAAAACGGGGTAAAACTAATAACTTCCTGACTATCCACAATTTTTAATTATCTTATCAACAAGTCAAAAAATCTTTACAAAAAGATGTAAAATCCTATCAAAAACAGTTTCACTGTAAAAATAGCACCAAATTCAAAGTCATAAAATTGTTGAAAAACAATCAAAAATTTTACAAAAAGTTATGAAATACAAGCACAAAATACCCAAGTTATGATTTTTTGATAATTTAATATTGAAAAAGTTTTGTTGCAACCTTAAAACTTAACAAAAATCGAATTTGGTGTGCGTCCTTGAGAACTTCATTTTTTTAGGATTCATTCATAATACTTTAATGGTAAGGTAAAATACACTGTAACTGTTTAGGAACTAGTACCTACCTGCTCACTCCATGTATTTGTATTTATGCATTTGTGAATATAGATATACAAATACATGGAGTGAGCAGATGCGGATTCCTGGGCAGTAACTGAGCAGTATAACTTACTTATGTATAATTATCACGTCAATATTACATAATAGGTAGTATCGAAAACTGAATGGATACGATTTGAGTTAGATGAAGCTGAAAATATGTTGGAATAAATTTTTCTGTGTTCAGTATGTTCTACTTGTAAGAATGTAGCGTATCTACTGACTCAGATGAAAATTATCTCGCACTTCCCACGAAGATAAATAAAATGAAAGTAAAGGAATAAGAACGGTATTGAGAAATTACTTGCAATACATCCAAGCAAATTTGCGGTACTGAAGGACGCACGCCAAGTTCGATTTTTGTTAAGTTTTAAGGTTGCAACAAAACTTTTTCAATATTAAATTATCAAAAAATCATAACTTGGGTATTTTGTGCTTGTATTTCATAACTTTTTGTAAAATTTTTGATTGTTTTTCAACAATTTTATGACTTTGAATTTGGTGCTATTTTTACAGTGAAACTGTTTTTGATAGGATTTATTATTTTCTACGTACAAATTCATAACCGACGCTTGAGAATTACGTGCTTAAACCTCAGGGTAGTTCGACTACTATATAAAACAAATGGAAAAAGAGCATTAATAAGTTTGCCTTTGACGTAGAAGGCGCAAGAGTGCCTAAATATCATCATCTACTCATTATAGTACCACAGACATATCCTTTCGGAGCGAGAATGGTAAGTATATATATAGTTTACCACGCTGACCAATGCCAAGCGTTAGAAAAACCTACAAACTTATGTATTTGGTCTTTTAAGCCCACGGAATTTCGTTGCAATTATTTGTAAAATTTGTCAAAATTTACTTAAATGTAGCATTTATAACGCAAAGCAAATATTAATTAGCATTTCCTCGACTTTCAAGCAGGTGCTAAATAATTTCTACCACGCACATAAGGTTCGAAAAACCGAGGGCCTAGACCCCGAATTCCCCGCGTTTAAGGACATCTTCACCACGTTATTACCGCTCTAAGAAAATGCAAAAATAATCATTGCTTATGTTGCTTTTGCTATGTCTGCAGATATAGTAGCCGAAGATGGTATTACAGAGCGTCTCACCCTCGGGTCGTGCGTCGACCTCCGAATCGTCGCGCTCGGAGACACGATTCGATCGCGGCGCGGCTAATGCGCCCGGCATCATGTCTCCCGAGGGCTGCACTGAATAACAATCGACCGGGCTCTTGTCCACACTCACAATAGGGCCGTCACTTTTCTTTGGAACTATATGTCTACAACTTAATAGCATCTTTCTTTCGGAGATTCTAGGTATTTTATATTTTTTTGCACGACCGTTAAATACCCACAGAATCAGTGATTTGACGTGCCGTATATTAACAATTTAAATTAGAAAGCTATTATTTTGCAGTGGCTAGTTACACCCACTGCAAAATGGTTTAGTGTTTTAACGATTGAAAGCATATTAGCATATATAAAAAGTTTCGGACGATATAACAACAAATACTTATGTATGTGTTTCAATTATGTGTGATGCACTTAAACTATTTCACTGAAAGTATATACATTTAACTGAAATAAACAGTACACTATACAAATAAAGGTATATACTATGGTAACACACTCTTGGACTCGTATGAATGAACCGTACAACATCATTACGTACTATCGACCAAATTGAATCATGACCCACCTTGCTGACAGTTCGTTTGTAATTTTGGCAAAGACAAATTCGTTTTCTTGTCGGGCGTGGCGTTGCACTTATGGCGTTTTAAATATTATTAAACAACAGAAACATCACTCAAAATGACTTTTTAAGAACATTAAGGCGCTCCCTCACCGGGAGCATTCGCGTGTAATGTAACATTATAGATTCCACTTTGAGCATTACATTACACTGCTACTTCCTTGACCGTATCAAAACTAGTGCATTGATGTTACAAGTTGTATCAAGATACTACATATTGCAACATTACAATGTTCGGTTCTCCTCGTTCATTAATGTATAACGTTACAATCTGTATAACGTTACATTCCATGCTAATGCTCCCTATGAGGGAGCGCCTTTAGAGTACGGATATTTATTTAATTTTTGAAGGCAAGGTTAGCGACAAACCCGGCATAAGACATTTCAGGAAATTACCAAAATTTAGTAATTATTATCAATCTAAATATTATTAATACGGCAAAATATGATTAATGTGATGAATAACGATAATACGAAATTACGGATATTTCACAATTGAAAATGACTTGGGAAATCTTTGATTTTAGACTAGTATTATCGTGGAATTGATACATTATAATACTTAACGGGTACTCACGATATGCCCAACAGTAAGTGATATATTTCACTTACTGTTGGGAAATCTTCCCAACAGTAAGTTACATATTTATAAAGATAATTATTATTGGGTATTAGCAATGTTAACTAGTTTTTCATTTTAACGGTGTTATACAAGACAATAAAAATATTTATAAAGAAAGCACGGTCAGTGAAATCAGTAACTGTCAGTGTCATATAAAATAATAACAAGTCAGTTTCCAAGACAACAAATGTTGAGGCAAATTTCGACCTAATTGCGTTTGAATGGCTGGAGGAAAATAAGCATATGGTGGGTCATGAATCAATTTGTTCGATAGTACCTATTATAAGCATTTATCGCATGAAACGCATGCAAGATATGTATGTACAAACGGCCAATTGGTAACGGTTACTTTTATACTATAATTCCATATCAAAATTGTACACGTAACCCAATGACGTGTGCTGATTCAATATATGATTAGATGGTTCCTCTGTAGTGTAATCACGTGTAGAATGTTAAGGGGTGGTAGAGATCTATGAAGAAATAACACTCGCGACTCTACATAAACATTTACGTATAAATGACTTCATGTTTAAAATGCAGAACGTGCAATATTTTCCCTTAAAATGATTTTAATAGATGGTAGAACCAGTGTATGTGCTCGGGGAAGCACCACCACCGCCACACCTACATATTTCTAGTGCGAGGCAGTTCTGCGTATCGATGATGGAAGGGTATGGTTGCCGGCACACTTTTATATGAGGCGACCATCTTAGTAATCGGGAGTAGCGACGCATCTGTGATTGACTTCAGATAGAACCCCATGTTCTGTATGAAGTTGCTTACAGATGTCAATGGGCGGCAGTGACCACTTACCATCAGGTGGACTGCATGCTCGTTTGCTACTCCAATCTTATAAAACAAAAAAACTTTACGTTAATTATATAAACCTTGCACTGTATTGCAGTTTTGTTCAACTTAATCTAATGAGGCGACCATTTTAGGCCTCGAAAGTACCATCGCATCAGTTGACAGTAAATAGAACCCTTTGTACTTTGTACCCTTGACTGCGTAAGGAGGGTAATTCTATTTGAAGTTTGCTTACTGGTCATTGTCGGCAAAGACCACTTACCATGAAGTGGATTACATGCTCGTTTATTAATTCAGTTCCATAAAAAAGTTTTTATGGACGGCTACCCTTAATATATCAGATAAAAATGCTTTTCTAGAAAGCATCATTAAAACCAATTTGAGCATTTCCAGTGTTTTCAGTTGACATGATTAGATATTATCAGTAAAATTAATTTTAATGAAACTTTAAGTACTATAATTATTATGAGAACGTCCTCTCAGGTTCATGCGAACTACAAATACGGTGAAATGAGAGTCTATAAATAGCATTCGATAAAAAGCGCTTGATAAAGTACGGGGTAAGATCCGCCTACACAGATTTTTAATGACGCAACTTACCCACGTTTTGCGTCACTAGGATAATCAAGATTTATCTAATGAAACCTCATTTATCTAAATTGATTCACTGCCTACTTGCATTGTCATATCGTGACCACGTTTGTGTAGGTAATTGAGTACTATTTCTTTATCGTAAAACGTCTGTACACCGCAAATGTGTGCGATGATTAATTGACAGAAATCCCAGGACACATTTCGCAACTTTTGTATACCCATTTACCAATGAATTCTAGTAAGTAATTCTATTGTTTCCTAGACAAACTATGCGTTGATCAAAATTTTCGCCATGTGAAGCCATTCTACAAACCCTCGATTAATATAGACACTTCGTTTCGTTCTGGTCGGTCCTTAAGGGCTAAGTGCTGCGCTCAAAGCTACGCTAGCTAATTACATTACATAACATAGCGCTCTATATAAAACGGAACATACTACTATACTTTGCAAGATGTAAGGACAAGTATTGTTCGAAAAAATAGTACCACCGTAAAACCTATTTCTATCTTGAAGTAGTTCTTTCAGTCCAGTAGACGAGTCTGTTTGCCAGCTCACATTCAAATAGGGTCACTATCTCTACCCTGGTCTTGAGTCGCAAGGCATCCATGATCGACTTCAGATAAAACCGTTAAAAAATAAAAATATAACGCCAAATCACAGAGTCCTTCTACCAAACAACCCCTTCGAAGGAATTACTCACAAAACTAGCAAAAAGTCATCCATCCACATACTGACAATACCTACTTGTTGCTTAACGATGTTTCGTTTATTGTTTTAACTACAACCGTTTTCATTGGTATATGCAATTTTACAATTGTACTTAGATATATAAAAGTTGTACACAGATTTACAACCGTTTTCGTTGGTATAAGCAATTCTACAATTGTACTTAGATATATAAATGTTGTACACAGATTTACGTATACAATTTCAATCCGATTCGCCGTTTTGTAATCAGGAATGAAACCCCGGCCTACTTACCGGTCAATGCCACGGTGGCTTCACTAATCAGAAAAGTAACTATGAGTATATATTTTGTGTAAAAACATTTTCGCACTCTGTAACGATTAGTGATGGAAGAAGCTTAGATTTTGTGCCTTATAAAAAACTCGATTCAATTTTACAACTCAACTCTGAAATGAAGAAGAAGAGAAATGTTATGGGAGTCCTTTTGGACTTGAGACTCGCGTCCGGGTCGTGTAAGCTTGTCCAATGAACATGTATATCTTTTGGTTTTTACATTTTTTTTAATCAATTTTCTTTTAGTCTACCCTAGAAAACATTGCCAGTAAATCAATCAATCAATCAATCTTAAGAAACGACTTTGTCTTAATATTTAAAGACTGACTTACTCTATACTTTTACGACTCAAGACTTGTAGAACTTTAAAACACAAGTTTTTTTCGTAACTACTAATGATATTGCAACTACGTACAAGGATCAATAATCGGTACAAATTTCACAACCATGTGATAATTGATACTCTTGAACATAGAGTTCACTGGCAGAGGTATCGTGATCTTGAAAACTTACTCACAATATTTTACAATAGTTGAACGGCTAGTTTGACCGCGGAGGCACCGGCGGTACGTACTTCTGCCTTTTTCTTAATGAGCTGTGTCAAGAGCTGACGCTGGGCGTTCTGGTTTGAAGGGTAGACATACCTCAAGGGATATTACAGATTAGTCCTCGGAGAGGGGATGGGGCAATGTTCATCCATAAACCATTTCAAATCGTGTGAATTATTGATTCCAATCCGCAAGCCACTGACCATTAGACAGACTGCATGCTAAGAGGTAGTCCAATAAAAAGCACTGTGGTTTTTCTTTCGTTTAGATAGTACTAACGAGAATTACGATTAACAATCTTGCGTATCAAAAATAACGAGTGTAGTTTATTTTGCCGGTGATAACGTAAATAGAGCACGAATTGTGCCGCATACATTATTTACAATGTGCAGCGCGGAATGCGTATACGCAATCACATGGAGCCGGCGCGAAAAAATGTCATTAGCATTATATGAATGTACCGCTAAAGTGTTACATGCTCGCCAAATGTGTTTCGAAATCGATTCTATTCAAGCAGAGCACGTTGTGTTATTCCATATTATGTATATACGTACTAGTACTGGATAGTTCGTAGGCATTAAATATAACTGGCATGCATCGTCCTAGATACCAGGCTAACACAAAATTCTGTAGATTGTACGTATACCAGTTATGTTTTTATCGTAATGAAATAATGTAACAATAGCTAATATAATAATGAGACGGAAATTATTAAGAACAGAAGGAACAACTTGTAATTATTTCAGTTAAGTTCTCGATTGCGTTAAATATATGTATAGAAGTAAGTAAGTATGTTTTAAAACGACTATGTTAATTTCTCTATTAAATATATCTAACAACTACCTTTTATAGAAATTATAAAAAAATACATGGTGAAATCCTTGCAGTTCGATTAACGCGGCACCGTTGTTAGGTTCGTTACTGCCTATATCCGTTATTGCATTTAAATATCGGTGTATCTCATATTTGTTCCAATTTCATTAATTTGAAAGATGAAATAAGATTAAAATATGTGTATTCATTTGACGCGTTCCAACTTAGTATGTAGGATCATCAATACATGGGCGAACGAGCCTCTGGTAAACAACTTAACTCCTAATAAATTTAGTGTCTATTCCACGGGTGGCCGTCACCACACATCTTTTTTTTATCTGACTGAAGTAGCAAACGAGCATGCAGTCCACCTGATGGTAAGTGGTCACTGCCAATGGACATCTGTAATCAACTTCATACGGAACATGGATTCCATCTGAAGTCAATCACAGATGCTTTGTACTCCCGAGGACTATGATGGTCGCCTCATATAAAAGTGTGCCGGTAACCACACGCAATAGAAACGCAAGAAATAGGTGTACATCAGGTGGACATCATTTGCCAGCTTCAAACAAAAAACATCGCGACGCGCGATGCAGATGAGGCTGAGCGCTTATCTTCCGCAGGATACGGCGCCTCTTCCGGTGCGATAGCGCCACTGCGCCGCGCCACCTACGCCTACCGCACACCTCTGTGACTATTGTGTGGAATTTTGCAAATCTGATGACCAAAAATATTAAGGTGCTAATGCCCTTTCGTGGCTGGTGGTCTTCATATTTATGTTTGCCCTGAATAAGCTTCACTCGGATTATTAAATAATAAGGATTATCAAAACAAGGCGTTCAGACTTAGCTTTATGTAGAACTCTTTTCGCCGTGGGCTTAGGTTGCCCCCTTTTTCTATGAAATAGACCTAGGATAGAATAGATGAATATACTGGCCGAAATATCAACGTGAATCAAACCTTAATAACAACACAAGAACTCACTCTGTGCTCACAAGAAGCAAAGATATTTCCACAAAATGTCTCTATCAGTCACCAAGCGTTCAAACATTGGCGCCACAAAACTAATAAAAATTTTGTATATATTGTACACTATTGTTGTATTGTATATTACTGGGTTCTAGTATCCAGTAAGTAATTTGGTCTCTGACTTTGGACCGACACCTACGACCTGCGCATAGTCGATTTATCGAAACGAATTTATAATTACGCGTTTAATGGATCTCTCGCGTGAGCAAATATAAGTATGTGTGATTCTTCACGAGTTGTTTCGGCTAGGCGTCCTTTGACGTATAATGTCGTGTGTTTGTTTAATAAAATCTGCAGAAAACAATCATAATAAGCAGCATTAACGCTTTTCTGTTATTCTTGACATAACATTTGCATTACTTTATTAAAATGTTATAACGATGATGTCTTAAAAGCTTAACTATTATTTTAATTGTCATAACTTGTATTACGACAGTAATGCCAGAAATGAAAATGCTCGTAAAAATGCGGTGCGATTATTTATTTAAGGTGTCCAGTTGTCACTTTACGACCTCAGAAGTGTAGTTGTAGACACAAAGCTGCAAAATTTTAGTCAGATGCATTCCCTATATACTGCCGAAATATTTAAATATTTTTAAGATATAATAAATATCATGATGAATGAATATAAATATCATTTGAAATATTTTGACCAAATGGTATCACATTTCAAGGATTCCAGAAAAATGATAAATAATAATCGATGATTTTTTTTCTTGATCACTAAATGATCGGACACTGCGCAATTGTACGAGTATGGCAGTACACTCAGCAAGCAACCACAAAATACGGTTATTTACTTTGTGAATGAATTTTAAACAGGAGACAAAAAACTCATGTACATCATTATGTAAGTACAAAATGTAAAGGTGACGTGATCCGTTACAAGTTTCCGTCGTTCCAGCTGTTATTATGATAAGTAATCTGTGCGATGAATTAATGTTATTTTTTCACACTTCAGGCAATTAGTAATCATAACCATTATCATTTTTATTTGCAAACAACACGTAATTATGAGATAAGAATATTGCACGGGGAAAATAAGTACGATAAAACCCGTTATAAATTTTGTACTGAAATTTAAACTTTATAGGAATGAGTTAAAACTCGCGTAAAGCATTAACATATTCACTTGATGCATTATAAGTGTCATATTCTATTTTATTCATGAGGAAGACCTTTTTTAGTCCCAATCTGCCATAGAATCTCAAAGAAAGTTCTCCTAGGAACAGGATATAATAGAATACCTACTGATCTTATTTCAGTCGCACGGTGGAACCATTCATGTTATATAATAATGGTATATTTGAAATTATAATCTTTTGATTATTTTTAATGCCGTAAAAATCATAATTTTCGTTTAAAGAATGTTCGCATAAAATCCGGCAATAAAAAAAATTTAATTCAATTTCACGTAAGTAGTCATTAATCAGCTTATTTATTACTCACTCATTTACATAAAAACAATTAATATTTATTACATACATAATAAATGAATAATAAAATAAATATTGTACATCTTTGTGTAATTGTTACACGTATTTTCCCAGCGCAATATTGGACTTTTTACAACTATGTGTAAACATACAATGTTATACGTCTGTGAGCTCAGTCGTAAGTAAACGTTATAAAGGGGAACCCCCAAAGATTATTTCTAACAAAGTATCCACTATCATTGGTGGGCAAGCTGGTCTGGATGTTTATTAACTGAATTATCAACTGACAACCAAATAGCACTGATAACATTCACAACTAGCTGAAATGACGACTTCTTTTGCGTTCTGTCGCATGGATTTTCATTTTGTATGTTTTTAAGATCTATATTCGTATTCGTCTGGTGGTCGGAGATTTACCATAACTATTAATAAACATACGAGGTTTTATATTCGTAATTTTATTTGACCAATAAATGAATTCTCAAATTTGTTCTTAAATTTACAACTTTTCCCATTCGTGCCAAAAAAAATCGGTTGACATACAAAGAGAAAAGTTTACTGAATTGGTTTGAATTTTTTTTGGGTATATGTAGAATAAATTAATTACTACAGGCAGCGACTATGAAAACATAATTGTAGCACAGCTACTGGTCAACTCAAAGACCAGTCTGACACAGAGAAATCCGAATTTGAATCCCGCCCAGACAAAGATGTATAAATAATGAATGTCTGTTCTGGGTCTACGTGTTATTGTATTGTGTCCATGGTACCAACGTCACACTTAATAAAAAGCATCAGTCACGTAAAATAACAATAACACTACATTTATTGCAGTTAAAAAAACACGCTTTTTACACTCATAGCCCCTAGATGGATTTTCTCATGTCTCGTGGGTACCATAGACAAGACGAATACACACAAACACCCAGACCCAGAACATGAATCTAAAATCATCATTCAGATACCTGTCTGGCCGGGAATCGAACCCGGGACCCAATGTGCGTTAAACCGGTACGGTAACCGCTCCGCCACGCGGGTCGTCAACATTGCAGTTGACAATTCCATACATAAACACCGAACAGATTTCTGTAAAGGACCCGTACGCACGCAGCAGCCACACATCCAAAGCGTGTTTTAACGTCAAGCTGTCATTGTTCGGCGTATCAGTGATCGGATGTGATGTGTACATGACACTGAGTACGTACACGGTATGGATGGCTTAGTGATGTGCCAGCTTGGGATAAACACAACTCGAGTTAAAATGTTCGTAACCCCAGTTAATTCGAGTCAACTCGAGTTACCTACATGACAGCAAGAACAGTCAAGTGACTGACCTATTTTTGGTCGTCACACTTGAATCAGTATAGATTTGATTTTTTTTATTCGTCAAGCTTCAGAACAGCTGCCTTAGAGCTAAGTGAACTACTTATATCCAACTCAACTCAACAACGAATTTAACTCGAGTTTAATAACTGAAATTATGTGAGTATTAAAAATTTATTATCACTGCTTTTCGGTAAAGAAAAACATTGTAAGGAAACCAACACACCCGAGACTTCTTTAAAAAAAAAGTTCTCGTAGGTGTGTAAAGTCCATCAATTCGCACTTGGCCAGCGCGGTGCACTATGGCCTAAACTATCTCATTCTGAGAGAAAACCCGTGCTCAGCAGTGGGACATTAATGGGTTGACGAGAAAAAATCGAGTTAAGCCTAACTCGAGTTAGCAACTCGAGTTGACCATCACTATTATGGCTCACAATAAGCCCGGCTCGCGTGTCCACCGTATTGTGCGGTGCCGGTCAATTAGCAGCCCTTAATGGAGCTCATTCACGCGACCCTCGTATTCAATGGCACATTATTGAAAGATGCAAGAATCCGCCTCCTAAATCTGTACACATAAATAAACATAATTGAGAAGTGCCTGGGCTATTGATGTTTTTTCTAAATTGCTTGAATGCATGATGGAAATCCTAATTCGTATTTTGCATGTCTATCTTTTTTTAGTAGTTTTCAAGATAACAGATTTTTTGATTATTTTTTAACAGAGATGCAGTTAATTACATTACACATAATAGAAAAGAGAGGCAAAAACAGTAAAACTAAGTTTAAATGTACAAAATATTAGACATCTTAGTAATATTTGGTATATTACTAAGATGTTTTTAATTTTTTTTATGAATATTTCATCTTAATGGGATGTACTTAATGAGGAACCCAGACACGGAAACCAAATAGACTCATAATAAATACACTTTTTTAACACTACATCGATCAAATAGATCCTCTATAAAATCATGCCTATTGTTCTCATTACGAGCCCCTCGTATCTTACCAATCAGCTTACAATTTGTTCCAATCACTTGCCCCCGCATTTGCGGCTAGCTTACAGACTTCTCCGTATGAAGTCGTTACGTATCGCGAGTCTATTTGGTTACTTCATCTACGGGTTCTATTTCCGAGCGGAGTGGCACACGCTCTGCGGTTTCTGTACTGAGTGGGGCCCGTAAAGATAGAGTGCGGTCGGAGATAGTATTAGCGACTAATAAGGATATTCAACTCTGCCTGCCGTTGAAGAATACCCTTCTCTACGTCATGGCAGCAAAGACATTGTCGACAACGCTTTCTCATGTATGCCTTTACAGGAAATTACGTTGTGCTTTATCTGGAAAATATCCAGAGCAAAGCGGCTTGCGGATATTAGCATTTTGAAACAAATAACATATTAAATTAACTATGTAACATTAGATCCAAGCGAAAAGCGATATCGTCGTGGTTATTATTATTGCGGTTTATGTTAATTAGTGTGGGATTGATTCCAAAGGGTAATCAAACATAGTCCTGATTAGAAAACATATACGCCTGAGAGTTCTTTAAAAAAATAAAAAACGTCTCAACGGTGTTTGAAGTCTAACAATTCGCATTTGGCCTGAGCGGTCGACTATGCCCTGAAACCCTGTCACCGAGTAAGAAACCTGTGCCCAGCAGTGTGACGATGAAGATTGAATAAGAACAGTAAATGGTATAGTGAACATTAGTCAACTTAGTTATACCTATATAGCACGGGTCTTACCACTCATAACGCAAATATTAAAACACTGTTTTGTTAGCCATGTTGTCAATAGCATCCGGTTGAAAGATAAAGACGTGACAGCGGCAATGAATAGATTTCTGCGAAATGGTGTTGCGATAGAGCACGAGAAAACTGGTACGTCTACCTTATGAAAGATGGTGGACTTATTTATTTATGCTTTATAACTAAAGTGGTATATAGGCTTTATCTAGGCAAGGAAGTAACATCCTAGGCTGCATCTTACTTAACATCAGGTATCGCGGCCTAAAGTTGTCCTATAATAAGATAAAAAAGGCTTAATACCATAGGCATTCCCTCCCAATCGACCTTTAGGAATACCAGATGTCACAGAAGGCGGTATTGTAATGAAATAAAATTTTAAAAGTTTCAGTTTCATATTTATGTGTTACAAGACGTGTATTGATTTATGAGTCTAGTAGAAACGTTAACCATTATTTTAATATCTTTGAACATCGTATTTTTAAAAGCTAATAAAATTAATAAATAGGTATAGCTTTTTCTGAAAAGTGATCACAAAGTTGACGTACATATTTAATAAAGTATTCTTAAGTAAAAAATTCAAATGTTAATTTGTCAGAGTTAAAAGGAAACCAATTTATTCAACAGATTATTTATTCGTTAATTAACCGTTTGTTTTAGACAAACTTGTGTGAATGCCATGATTTATGAGGTACATAACTTTTAATTTAAATATAGCAACTTATTTTATCTGATTGAAGTAGCAAACGAGCATGCAGTCCACCTGAAAGTAAGTGGTCACTGCCGCCCATGGATATCTGTAAGCAACTTCAAATAGAACATGGGTTCACCTATACGTATAATTTAATGGAAATTTCATTACGATTATTTTGTCAATAATATAGCAGTATTCATAAAAATCCATCAACATAACAACATAAGATCTTCCGTCTACGTACTTAGTTAAAAATAGTACTTGTAAAGTTGAACACCTGCATAATTTTTGCATACATTATGTAAAAATAATAGTATTAATACGATCTACAATGCTCCTAAAATAACTTCATAAGGCTTACTAGACGTAGTAAATAAAATAAAATAACACTATTAAATTTGTAAATACTTTTTACGTTAACGTTTAATTCTTCAATTATTCTCATTTAGTAATGTTTGGATTTGGACATATAAAAAGGTAAACAATATAAATAAATTAAGTGCTAAGGCGCTGTTCATTCGTCTAAGGAATGTTTATTAAGATTCAATTCATCGCCGGCACTTAGACTGAATGTCAATAAACCAGTTAGTGAGCAGCAACGGATGGCAGAAACGGTCGCGGGGTTTGATTTAAAGCGATATTAACACAATTAATGGCCTCCGGACGACCACCAAAATTGGAAGACTTAATATTAGCTTTGGAATGATCATTATAACTTTTTAGCAGCTTAAAGTATTAAAAGTTGGATAGTTAGTGTATGAGCGGGGTCGGCAAGCTATACCCACCTCGATGTGAACCGTAAATTTAAACAGGTATTCAAGGGTGTTTTCAGGATGATAGATATTACCTATCGCCTGTGGCCTGTATGGGTAGCAGAAAGGTAGGGTACGAAGGAAGTTATATTAGGTAGAACGTATCACCTCTTAACTAAAAATTTTTGCTATCGCCGCTAATGGTTTTTTATTTAAATCTTTGGGGTGCTATATACATATTCTGAAGGCGGTAGAACGTTTGACCGGCGACCAGCGTAGTTTGACCGGGGAAGTACCACCGCCACACCTATTTCTAGCGTGAAGCATTTCTTGCGTTTCGAAGGAAGGGTGTGGTTGCCGGCACACTTTTATATGAGGCGACCATCACAGTCCTCGGGAGTAGCTCCGCATCAGTGATTGACTTCAGATGGAACCCATGTTCTGTATGAAATTGATTACAGATGTCCATAGGCGGCAGTGACCACTTACCATCAGGTGGACGTTCATATTGATTTTTTAACAATGTATAGTGATAAGTCAATGGTATATCTAAATAAATAAATATGCTCGTTTGCTACTTCAGTCAGATAAAAAAAATCGCATCAAAGCTAGTACAAAATGTTAGGATACACACCTGCTGAGCGAACTCTAAATCAATGCGATATGAGTTACCGAGATAAAGCCCTACTTATATTGAAAAACCTATGCGCTAGTGGATGAGTTATACCTAGGTAAATGATAAATATTTAACCGCAATGTTTAACCAACACGAAATAATAAGCCGGAAGTTATAACATCCGGCGGGGCACCATAATGTGATATTTTTCCTCATCATTTTATCTGATAACAATAAGTGTCATCAACGGGTTTTCTGCAAGATATTAGTTTATTAATAAAAAGGGTAAAAAGTCAAGTCTTATTCAAAAAATACATGTATGTTAATGCAAACACATTTTTTTTTATATTCCAAAGATTGGAACTAGGAATTATTCGCAGCACTACGTATAAATAGGTACATCTCATAGGCAACTACTAAATGAAATTTCATATAAATTTTATTGACTATGACTTCAGAAGACCACTAAACTTTCAAATTAAGTTAGTGTTAATATAGGAAAAGGGCACCGAAATAACTAACCTAATAATTTGATGCACAAAATTGTCAAAGAGTAAAGTATTGAACACTTTACTTTTACCACAATTTATTTGTATGGTGAATTATGACACTTATCTTCTTGATGAGAACGATAGCATTAAAGATTCGATCGTCACTAATGAAGTCATGATGTTATAAAAACAGATAGACTAAACTAACCAAATATTTGACACAATTTAGCGTTAGTCATTGCTATCGTGTCACATATGCGTTGTTGTCTTATCGTATCATAAAATGCCTATATCGAAACACGGTTGCGCAAGCACTGCTGCTATGCGGCAGAACTACATAATACGAGTAGTTAATTCCCTGAATATCATCAGCATTCTTCCATCCGTTGCAGTTTATCTCGATGCGATAAATACGACCAAATAAAAAGGTGTTACGCGTTGTTATCTATTGACTTATCTTAAATTAGATAAATTCATCGCCACGTCGATGTTAGCAGGTCCATCAGACTAGAGCAGACAAGGCCATTGGATGCAATAAAAATAAATAACAGAATAGAGAAGCCAGAAGCCACGTCTAGCACGTCTAATTTCACTCTCGCGCAGCTGTTTGGCAATGCAAATGAAAGAAATGTTGTGATTTTGACCAACTAATTGTTATTGGCACGCACTTTGGCTCATAAGGCGATCGTTGCTATAGAACAATCGTCACAAAATTGGGTTAAATTGAACCATCTGCCAACTAACACTTAATTACCTTCTTCGATCTTATGAATATTGTTTAGTAGCATATAGTTATTTCGTAACACCCCTAATAAACCTTTATGACTATGCGCCACTCACTTTCGTAGCTTTTTAATTAGTAGTATTAACAAATCCTAAATTTCATTTTATAACATGAAATAAAATATCTTCAACCTGACATTCATTGATTTGCAATAAGTTATGTAATGAATAAGAGATGTCTAAGTTTTTAATACTGTTGTTTTAAAAACATTGTTTCAAACATACCTATTACCGCGAGCAAAACAAGGAGGGTCAATGACTTGATAATATTCTCTGAGGCACGAACGAGATGCTGTATCCACCCATATCCGAGTACGTGACAAACGATAACCAGTAATCTGCACCATGATAACAAACCCAATACACCAGATTACATCGTAAATCGAATAACATGTAAAAATACCAACTATGCGATGCTTGTAGTATTAAAATATTATTACATGTAATAGCAAAAGGTCTACAACCACGAATGTGTTTATTACTCAACAGACTCAGCTAAACACTTTCAATAATAAAATATCCTTAAGTTGCATTAATAGATTCATTCATTTCAATGCACTTATTATTGTATTTGCTTACTATGTAAAAAAGATATTACGTCTAGTACATTTTCCTTTATTTTAGTACGATGTTTAACATTCTAGACTTGCCACGTTTTTAGACAATTTTGGCAGAGATGATATCGTTAGTAATTAAAAACGATGCCTTGACGTAATTACGCACGGTTGACGCACGGAGCTGTCTCGACTGTTTTGCAATCCTTGTCCGTAAATAGAAGCATTAGTCACCAAGGTCCGCTTGGCTTTTGGATCATTTGAAAAACTAATGACATTTTGCAACCGCATTAATTATGCTAGACTAGAGTTCAAGTCAATATGATCATTATACAAATAGACAACAAACAATTCAAAATTTTATTCCACAAAGATTTTACAAATAATTGTTTAACGTTATTTAATGGTTGGCAGTTTAGCCAACATTTGAATGGTTAAAATTATGATAAGAAGCTATTTAAATACAGAAAGATTAGATCACTATCTGAGGTAGTATGACTAAATATTGTTCTATCAAGGTGGTACCGAGAGGTACTATCTTAGGACACATTACTTTAATAGTTAATAATCTCGTAATTATAAATTATCTGTATAATAGTCAATTAAAAATACACTTATAAGTCTGCATTCCAGAACATTCCTGAACAATAACGCCACTGAATGAATAAATATTATGGGAAACCGGTAAGCGATGCAGATTCCATTATGATGAGTGTTCAACTTGCGCTGAGTGGATCTTTAGCATAATCCTGAGAGGACGGGTACTAAGGGCTCCGGTAGACATGCTATTTTAGAATCGCTGGCCAACTATTTAGCTGCTTTTCCAAAGATAAATGTAGGGATTATACATTTCACACTTCTCCGAATGCAATCGACTGTAGTTAGTCAAAAAAAAAACAATGCATTTTGTCACTAAAACGCGATTTTTCAATACAACGACCGCAATGACCAAGTTACCAAGTCATGATGTAGCATCGATGCAATCGCCAAAACGTGAATTGCGGACAAAAGTAGCGAGTCTGCAAGGACCGTAACCCGACCGCGACTCGCGAGTATGCAATCACCTGTTGTGTCGCACGTTTGATATTACTAGGGCTTGAACCCGGAAGCGACACGGAGCGCTCACGCATGTACCGCCGGCTGAAATTACGCTCTCTTTACTCCAACACGTTTCTTATTCAATATCTACTTATGCAAACCAGAGTCTTCAACCCAACGATTACTCCACACGGGTAGATCGAACGAATAGATTTATCCGAACGTTAGAGTCAGACACGCCGCAACTTTAAATAACTGAGAACTTTAAATATAAAGGGTCATGGGCGCCTCATGTTACGGAGCTATGCAGTTGAAATATGTACAAGGAAAATTATATAACTCGCAATTACTGCAGAATAGCTACAAGTTAATAATGTCAATCATAACGTAGATATAAGATAAATTACTCGTGATGGAAGCAAACAAAGCGAGACTGCTTGGAACGCAACTAAGACATGATCCGTCTTCACCGCAACGTTACATCACGCGCACTTTCTAACAGCGGCGACGTGCTGTAGGATTTATATTGCTATCGGCTCTAATTAAAGCATCCGAGCGATGGGATAACGGCCGACAACTACGGGTGAATTACACGTTACTAGCGGATACTGTCAAGATGGTATGTAATTGGAAACAATGGGATTGTGCAACAGACCCAACTTCATACTTTCAGTTTCCTTTCAAACAATAAACTTCCTCCGTCTAACGTCTAACTCTAAAAGTAGTTCGCGCGAATAACCACGAACACAATTCGAATATAATTACATACAAGTAATTATGTGTGTGCCCGTTAAATGTGGCTAAAATACCGACGCATCGAAACACAATCATGGATGACGCGTCGCAATCGGAATGTTGATGTAAAATGCATGCAGCACACTGCGCTGGATAATTGGAGTGCACAGTGAGTAGAAAGAGGTACCGCATCCGCGTCCGACCGACTTGAAATTTGAGAAGATTCGCCTGGAAAAGCGTAAAGGTGAGACGAGGCTCTGAAGCGATGCAATGCGAATGTGTAAGACATAGAAAGCACTTTAGAAAGGAATCGAAGGTGCGCGTGGCCCGCAGACGACGAGGTGAGCGGCCGCCGCGCGTTGCAACATCACGCGGAACTGACGGCCTTCGCAGTTAACCTTTTAATTGCCAGCATTTCGCTTACTACTTTTAATCAATCAAACAAAATCAATAAATGCAGAATCACGATTTATTATTCCTAAAATATTAAGTTAATCGCTCGTGCGGATCCCTAACGTTTTTCGATTCCCTTGCTTTATCAGTCTTTCTTCACCCACTTTCATGCTAGCCCCACATTCAATGTCTGTTTTATAACATCTGCATAACATAGGTCTTATATAATAATCAAATAATTTTCCTGTTACTATCTTCGCTATTAACCTTCTTATAACGAGCAAACTTTTGTAAACGATGATCTCTACTATATTCGTACTCTTTTATATCGTGACTTCATCTGTATCTGTGTCATAAACTCATTACATATGATCTAGATCTTTATTTTAAAACAATTATCCTGTTACATGTGATATATGCGCAAGGATTTTCCATGTGGATAAGCTAGATACAATAGCCGTTGCTATGTTATTGATAGTACGTACTAGAGATGCGCCGAATATTCTGTATTCCGAATTATTCGGTTTGGTGCGGAATATGTATATTCGGTTCGAGTTTTTCCTATTTTCTTGGCTAGACGTCAGGGTATAAAACAAAAAGACAAACTTTTCTACGTAAGATTTATGTTATATGTCAAAGAAATCTTTAAAGAGTTTGTTAAATAAAGCCGATAATATAAAGCAATTAAACTTCAAATCAACATTTTTGAATCCTTAACCAAATTCAATTTTTTTCTAAACCCCACATCAACATTTATTTTTAGACCTCAAATCAACGTTTAGATTTTTTTATGATCACACTTTCGCAGTTTTTTCTTAAATGGTATAATGAATAATTCGGCCGAATATCCGGTTCGGTAAAAGTTAAACCGAACACTATTCGGTATTCTGTTATTCGGTGAAACCACTATTCGGCGCGTCTCTAGTAGGTACCTATACTTAGATAATCTGGCAACCAATTGAGAGCGCAAGTGTCCAATCGGTATTTAGAAAAGACGTTCGTGGAAGAATTTCATTAAATGGTGCGCAATATCTCATACGTTCCAGAAGCGATCTCCAATCGCGGCGGACGGCGCGGCCCCTCAATTGTCGTGCGCTGCTCGGCGGGCCGTGGCACGCCCGGGAGCTTCAATAGCCGGCCGTATATTTTATGGTAGTGTACGCATTCACTGTTAAAGTGATGAACTCACTCGACCGGCGGGCGGCGTCACGCCGATATTTCGAAGCTGAGAGCCTGTCCGACCGTCAGCTGACGCTCAGCTGTTGCGCTCATCATTCTCGTTTGAACACTCGACTACGACTCCGACTTCTGGCGAGGCAATTATGTTACTTAATCTTAACGAGTGCCATAATAAAATATATGTGGGAGTAACGCTACTTGTTAGCGTCGAGAATATCGGATCGGGAGTATTAAACCAATTTTAAAACGTTGCAGGACTAGTTTGGTTTTATTTCCAAAAAGATAAAAACAAAAGCCAATTAAATCGGAATGCGACGATAAAACACTTTCATTATTTACACTCGGCTTTGTTTTGTAAAATAAAAACAAGATTGTAATAACACATTGCATAAATCTGGTGGATGGCGTCTGGCGAGGCTGTCACTACGTTTGAGTAATGTTGCTGGATCCAATCTGAGCTCGGCCGTGCCCAACAGCTGCACATCTCTCCAACCTTTGAAGTCACCGCGAATGTGAATGGAACTGACACGTCATTTATTCATGCTCGAACAAATGAATATGGTATTAATTACGATATTAATTTTGCTTATCAATTACTAATTGCATTGTTTTGCTTGTCGCGATATACAATAAATGGATAACATATAATTATGTAATATTTAACACCACAAAACAATGGGCGATTCATTTGTTTTAATAATCATGCACTGACTTTTTTGGAAAGCTCAAACATATTTTTTAAAAATACCAAAAACGTGGCAGTAATAACGGATTTATCATTCAATTACTCATTCACAACTTACTACTTACTTGCTAAGTACATAATCCCTCTAAAACTTTCTTCTATTGAAGTATTATCTTAAATCAATATTGTATGTTCCGTAGAAATAATTAGCGCGATAAATTTACCAACGGCACTATACTAAAAGCGCTTGTTATGTTCACATAATTATATGAAATTCCTTCAAAGCGAAATAAAATTTTATGATAGTACACACACAAGATTCTGCGAACGATTTTCAATTTATTTTATACTCCTTAATTACCTTGGGAAGGCATAAAAATAATATTCACCGCAAACGGTATTGAACTAAGCGCAAAACTAATTGGTTATGCGGATAACTAAAAGGTAATTGACATTTGACATTGGCAAGTAATCGATGGAAATAATTTTTAAATAATGTGTTTTGCTTGAACACACTTTTCACAAAAACTCTTTTAATTTGATGCACTTTTAATATGTATTTGTATAAACAGACGTTATAATCGCTGTGGTAAGACATTTGTTGTTAAAATTTTAATTGATTATCTATCATCTTTAAAAGATCATTTTAAAGGAATGACAGACAAACGGACAGCTGGCCCCAACAACACTTATCAAGATATGTATCTTCATAGACATAGACTAATCATAATAAGTCATTACTCATCTCAAACTACACCATTCAGTTAAGTTTAAAGCTATGTAAACGTTAAAGATTATTTTATTCATATTTTTTATCATACATTCTATACCGCAATGCTATAATATATACTTGCAACTATGTAGAACGGTACCGGTAAAACCAAACGATTAGCGTTTTCCACTACATCGGTGTCGATACAATATTATGTTTATGAAGCTCCATTCTGCATCAACAGTCACGCATCACTCATTCAGTTGGAGAGTACTTTAACTGTTTTTATTAATATAGAATCTGTATACGAGCATGCAGTCCACCTGATGGTAAGTGGCCACTGCCGTCCATGGACATCACTTCACTATAGTATAAAACAAAGTTGCTTCGCGCTGTGTGTCCCTAATGTATGCTTAGATCTTTAAAACCACAATACGGATTTTAATGAAGTTTTTAATGGATAGAGTGGTTCTAGAGTAAGATTTTTATGTATAATACATGCATATTATAGTGGAGGAACACTGATAACTTTAAATTTTAGACTTTTAGGCGGAACGAAGTTGCCGGGTTAAATAGTTTCGTTAGTATTTCCACGGCCAGGTGGTCTAAATTATGTATTCACGTTTTTATTTAAGGTATGGGTGTTTTTGCACCTCTCTTTGTGTGTGCCCATGGCATCCATCCATGGCATGTTTGCCCATGGCAGACCGATGGTAACCGCACCGCCACGCGGGTCGTCAGTCGTTTAATGAGTATTATTTATTTAACTGGATAGAGACGCAACAGTACTATCAGTACCTATTATCCTCTACATACAACTACAGAGCTCTTTATTATTATTATTAAAAGAACTAACACTAGTTCTAATCAACATTTTTAAAAAGTAATGACTTTTTACAACATTATTTATGTAAATTGTTAAAGTGGGTTCAAGAGCCATCTTACCAATTTATCTAACGAGAGATGTAGATAGCAATTAGCGGTCACTTTCACTACTGATTATTCTGAGTTTGTTTCACTGCATATCTACTCCTTTCAAAAGAAAAATGCTGGAATATAAATTGCTTTAAACGGACTTTTCGTGGTACAGACGCTTTAAATCAGTGTTTCTCAACCTGTTTTATGGCGAAGAAAAGATTTGGGGGCTCTTAGTTGTCTCTAAACTTGTATTTTGTTAATGTTACTTTATACAACATTACAAATTAGAAATACTGTACAATTAGTGAATATATATTTAGTTGTGCTAGGTATCTGTTATTGATAGGTATATTTTACCGATGACTTAATCAAATACATTTAAATAACATTTTATTAGCAAAAACATATTTGCAGTTTAAATAGTTTCCTTTTCTTGTTTTTCTGCTTAGCGACCCCCTTGTAAGAGCATCGCGATCCTCTGGTATTAAAAATACCCAAACGATGAAAAACATTATTAATCAGATCTTACCAACAATGTATTAATTTCCTGTTTATTTATTCGCAGGTGCAGAGGAATAAATTATAATTATTATATATAATCGAAGCAATTATCCATATACAATGAACTTCTGAAGATAACGAGTGTGGGACACGTGGCATACACATGTCCATATGATAGTCCTATTACATATAAATACGTAACTCAGTGACTACGTTGTAAATGTGGTCGTTTTAAGTTTAATTTGTATAGCCGTTTCGTAGTTTTATGAAAAATTGCCTTCTTATATCGATATCGCAAACCGTTTTTTGTTGATGTCAAACTCGTAGTTGCTGCTGCAAGCAATCGACAGATGCATTCGTTTTACATAATCAATTTCATTCGCCTAATCTCCTGTTCGCTCCTGTCGTCTGTCGCTTGTCAAAATCTCCTAGGCGAATCTTTAAAGTTAAAAAGAGACATTATTAAAAGATTTAAAACATTTGTCTGTGGTATTTTTTTCGAAGTTCCTTAGTTTGTCAATTCAAAATGTTTTGCTATAACATTTTTATATATCTAAAATATCGATATAATATAATAATTGTACAAGTATGAATGAAAACGGTTTTTAGTAACGGAATGGTATATCGGACCGCGCCTACGTTGTTCTCATTTGAAGCTGCGTGCAGTCGTGATTCATTATGCATCGTTTTGCAATTACGCGACAAAGAGCACATAGATAAGAGGAACGTGGCCACCATTGATAAAGTTAATTATATACTCTTAGTGGAGCAATCATTACGCACCGGGTTCAGTGTTTAGGTCGCGTGCCCATATTCTTAGATATGACAACATCCCACTCAGTACCATAATTCAAAGCAGATTAGAGTACCTACCACGCTACTGTTTACGAGCAAGCAATTATCAATATTTTCTACTGCATTTACTCACTAGCTTATTCCCGCGGTTTCGCCCGCTTCGGTCACGTTTACCACGGTAATGAGTATCCTATGTAATAATCTAGGTCAGCGGTACTCAACCTTTTGGTTGTGGTTTGAGTATAACCGGAATATCCCGGTCCGCAACCAGTGGCGTAACGTGGGGTTAATTTGCCCGGAGCGAAAAAAAGAAAATTAACAAAAAGTCGCAAGCCCTACTTACTCCAAATTGTTGACCAAAAAAGGTCGCCAAATATAAATTCAGCTGGGCCAATCAAAAGGGCCTGGCGGTCCACATGCGGCCCGCGGAACGCAGTTTGAGTATAGCTAATCTAGGTACCATAAACTATACTATTGCACAAAAGAAAAGAAGTAACAAACACGCATTTTCGCATTTATAATATTAAGTAATAAGATGTATTTAAGTAAATAGTTACATTGGTAAGACGCAGAAACTAACTCACATAAAGAGTACCTATTATATTATTTTACATCGAAATTCTTGAATGACAAAAAGTTGATTACTTGTTAATTGTGTAAGCATTTATTACGTCGTACAAAAACATGTTATTTTTATCATATAACTTAAGTAAAAAAGATAACACCACTTACGATTTATTTGAGTTATTTCACACGAACGTATATTCTTCATCCCGATAAACTTTTGACATTTGGTTATAAAAAGCTCCAAATTACATACCCTATCAACCACCAAGTGTAACAAAGATTGGTATGATGTGGAAAGAATTTGGGTAACCTCTACGGCGAGACGAATTATGTCAATTAGATAAGTTGGTACTTCAGTTATCTCAAATCGTATAAGTAACGTATTTTCTAAATAATATTTTGAACGGTACAGTACAAATTTTTAGTTTGGTCAGATCGGCGTTTACTATTATCAGCGAACATTAAGAGAATTTACTCATATAATCACTACATAGTATAAAACAAAGATGCTTCTCGCTGTCTGTCCCTACGTATGCTTAGATCTTTAAAACTACGCTACGGATTTCAATGCAGTTTTTTTTTAAGTGAAACTTCTTTAGGCGCACGAGAGTAAAATTTTTACAGATGAAACGTCACGCCGGTATGCAACGGAAGTGTCGGAAAAGAGAGAGAGAGAGTGATCGAGACCGATTGAGAGAGAGTAAGACAGGACGAACGTAGCATGAGCAACTAGCCGTGGAGTGAGAGTAGGGAGCAAGCGAGTGAGAAAGATTGAGAGAAAAAGTGAGACAGAGCGAACGTCGTATCACGCCTTTTTCCCTTCCTCTTAGTCTTGGAAATTTAAAGTTTTAGATTTGTATAAATATAAACAAGATTTATAAATTAGTTCGCCAAAGAAGTTTCACTTCTGACATGTGTACTTTGTACGCACGCATGTTTTTTTTTAAAGATAGAGTGATTCAAGAGAATGGTTTCTATGGGATATAGTAGAGAAACACTGACAATATTAGATTTTTTACTTTTAGGCGGAACGAACAACTAGTTTAGTTATAAATATACTTAAGTTCGTCTTTGTCTAAATATTCTTTATATTTATATATTATACAAATATTATGTAAATGCTTTCCGGCATCGGAACACACGTACAATTGGGCAGTGTGCAAAACGCCGACAGGAACAATGAGAAATTCTTTAACATCACCCGCTACATTACCATACAACAAGATGGCTCCCAGCAGACGCCCATTTTGTCTTCGTACGTACCTGCAAAAGTGCAAACAATAAATGAGTCACATACGGAACAATAAATATTTATTTCTAACGGATCGTGCGCATACTAGAGTTTATAATGAAAGTTGTTTTGTCTACATTGCCTCATACTGCCACCTAGTATGATTTATGTAGTAGAACAGGTGTTTACTGTGACTAAACCGTTGTCTTCATTATCACTACCATATAGATGACCCGCGGTGCTTTCGATTACAATAAGAGGTGGTAGAACCAGAGTAGTTCGACCGGGGAAGTACCACCGTCACACCGATTTGTAGCGTGAAGCATTTCTTGCGGTTCGATAGAAGGGTGTGGTTGCCAGCACACTTTCACATGAGACGACCATCATAGTCCTCGGGAGTAGCAACGCATTTGCGATTGACTTTAGATGAAACCCATGTTCTGTATGTAATTGATTACAGATGTCCATGGGCGGCAGTGACCACTTACCATCAGGTGGATTGCATGCTCCTTTGCTTTGCTTTGCTTTGCAGTCAGATAAAAAAAATGCAGTGGGCTAAGGTTTAATCTCTAGTCAATCTGATACTTGATTGATAAATTTGGATTTCTGTTCAGGGTTTGAGTAGATACGTCTTTGGGTACCTCCATGGCAATCACGAAAGTGGTAATACCAGGATATTACCACTGTAATACTATGAGTACAAATACATTTATTAGTATAATTTTATACTACAAATGTATTAATAAAATTTTCACGACGAGTATTTTTGTTTTCATTTTAATATCTCAAAGCTGTTCTAAGATTATTGATTCATTGAAGCGTTGAAGCATAAAGTCACTTATTTTGAGTTCTATTTATCGGCAAAACAAATCCAAAAGTCACGGTTCAGTAGTAATCATTTTACTCTAAGCGATTAATAAAAGCAACAAGTTGCAATAAACTGAGTAATTTATTTGGTTCGGTTATTTGTTATTCTGGAATCATTTTTCGACGAGAATTTATAACTAATCATAGCCAATTACGACCGAAAGTTATCATCTTTTTACTTCATCTGTGTCATTAAAGATTATACAATATGATTATACATATTGAGCGGTGTCTACAAGGTAGAGAAAGTCGGCTTGATTTATTTCCATTGCCTAATCGTGACGTAACTGGTGTAGCTTAGAATAAACCACAAATATGTAAATCTCTTATCCGTCTGGATCGCTTGTATCTACTGGCAGTAAAGAGCCAAAACTATGTACAAAATATTAGCTACGTGTCTAAATATTTGATAACTGCTCATACTAGTAATGTAACGAATGTGATTATTTGAACATTCCCGAATGTGAATTTCGTTTTTTTTTTTCAGTGTTTGGTGTAAGGGGACGGACGATCTAGATTTATCGACCTAGTCGCAAAATATACACACAATTTCTTCTTCCGAATATCTAAAGCTGAGCGATTATTTATTACATCACTAGCGAGTACCGTAACTATGTTCATACCCATCGGTAATCTCCGAAGCTACTGTATCCTAAGTAAAAAAGTATTATGTTTAATAAAAGAAAACATTGTTTACGTTTTCGCATATAATTTCAAAAAATATTGCATGTGCAATATATGGGCACTTATGTTGCAATATATGGGCACAAAACATAAACGTTTTGGGGATTCGCAATAAACTCGAACTAACCCTTCTGAGCCGATTTCAATAAAATTGTTAGTTCAAGCTTGAAAAGCGCTTTATAGAGTGCTAAAAATGTCTCTCTGGCATAACGCCTCTCTGGGTCCATTAGTACTTGGGTTGGCAAAGGGATATCTCCCGAACGTATTAATGAATAATTGTAATATACAATTATTTTTATGCAAACACTTCAAGTTACAGAAAACATGTAGTTCTTATCTTATTAAAATTTTCATAAACATTGTTATTTTCTCATTATTAAGTAGACCAAAGAGATAATTCAATCCTGATTTAAATACAAACTGCAAAAAGAAGATTGAAAAATGAAATATCATTTCATTAAGGTTAACCCGGACCGAAAAGCTACTAGGTAGGTATACCATAGGTGTCGCATTTAAGAGCTTATAAAAGCATCTGCAACTACATGCTTAGACATTGTCTTCGAAAATACTGAAATGAAATGAAATGTCTTTATTTTGTATAGGCCTACGGGGGCACTTACAAATTGTCAGTTACATTTTTTTTCTTACACTACCACCGGATCGGAATACGACCTCAACTGAAAAGATCCGGCAAGAAACTCAGTGGGTTTGTCTTTTTTTCTTATTTATATTCATTTTTTTAATATTATTACAATCATGTTTTTTTTACATGGTAATGAAAGTTAGCTCCAGTATCTTGCCTTACGTACTAATAGCCATTGTAATGTAACTTATATGAATAGAATATAAGACGAGCAACGCTCGTTTTAATGTAGAAATATGTGAAATTACCCTTACATTCACATTACAATTTGCCATATTCATCATAATTAAGAATATAGTTATATTTTAGGTGTAATATAGAAATAGCAAACGGACATGCAATCCACCTGATGGTAATTCACCACTGCCGCTCATAGAACCCCAGATAGGGTGAAGTCTACCTGAAGCCTATGTTGCCCTTGGTGATGGTGACTAAGTCGAAACGCCTCGAACACGTATGTATCTTTATACATTGCATGCGTTGCATCTATGAAAGTAAACTGCGTACTGTATTGATGCGTCAGAATCAGAACAGGCCCTAGGCTGAGTAATTACCTAAGTAACGTACTCCAATAAACGCGACGCCATTGTTTAGTTCGTATCCACGTAATAGCAATTCTCAGAATTGTTACACTAACAGAGATTAACAGCAATAGTAAGCTACCATAAAATTAACTGCTACTTTTTTATGTCTAACCTGAGCGTAATACGGTACGTGAACTTAATTAAATTGTATTTATTACCGTCATTGTGTAATAGATCTGTAATATGTTTTAATCAGCGTGTTTAATAATGGGCGATTAATTCAACGACTTCCCTCTTTCACGTCACGAACGAAATTGAATCATTATAAGCATAAAGTATAGGTATCTATATCAACTTTCGCGTGTACTTATGTATTGAAGTATTTATTTAGTGTTTTAAGCGTAACAGATGTGAATGTTTTTATTAGGTATCTGCTCTATGTAAAAAACTAGGCGTAGATAAAGGACAATAAATGTTATATAAAATTTAAGTTGTAGGGATTGCAAGTGTTGAACGTTTTGTATCCTTAAAATATAATATCACATTAGTCAGAGATAACGTTCCTACCGATGTCTGGTAGGCACATGCAGCCCTTGTATACAATAGCATCGCGAGCACAAATTATTGAAAATATATATGCGTAGCTAAATATATATTGAGCTTGCGGACAGACCAGCACCTACATTCTATGTACGTAGTTCAGCTTAGTCTTAATATCTTTATACTATCACGTTTTTCACCCAAGTTCAAGAGATAACAACAAAATAAAACAAAAGCGCCGTTGCGTAGTCGTCGCGGAAGACAGCACATTAACAGTATTAAAGCTAAGGGCCGGAGGTCGGCTATTTACGTCGCTGGAGCCAGCCGGGCTGCACCTCGCCGCTATCGATCGCCGCCCCTCGCATCCCCGATGCACCTCTCACCACTTGTTACATCTCCCGATACCTACCCCCGCGGAAATTCAGCTCTCGCGATTTGTTATCGACGCCCCCTCATGCATTCAGATAATATATGTAAAATGCTTCAGTATTCTGAATTGTTGTCTGAAGCAACACATTGATGAGGTACGTATTTCAGAATAAGGTGAATAGATAATAAAAACAGTATGTAACAGGTGTTTCTGCAACTGGAATGTTGCCTGATCTATTCCGGGTAAACAAGATACAATAGGAATAAAAGATTTAGGTATTACATATAATACATATTAAACAGACTTAGTCAAAATCAGTTATTTTTTGTTCACAGGCAGTATTTTTTTGTAAAGAAATTAGATAAAACTACAAAACATACACAAAGGCAGCAGTATCATGGAAAGTTTGCAATGAATTTTAGTCTGATAGAAAATTATTATAATCGGCCACATTGATATTTTTTCATTTGAAACAGCGAGTAGAAATTTCACGCTTGCATGATTGTAAATTCATATCATCACAGATTGTCGACGTTTTATTGCACCCGCGATTATAGAAATTGCTTGCATGTTAGAGATACAATAGAAGAATTGGTATGATAGTAAAATAATACATTGTTGCTTGAAAAGCCAAACATAAATTCTCTATGTAAATCTGATTACAGGTATTAAAATTGCATATAATTGTGCGCAACAAGTTAGATATAAACAAATTATATAAACATGTCAGACCGTAATTAAATGTTTCAATCGGCGTTTTAACGTAACGAGCTGATAATATCATGCCGTAATTAATTGACACGTTTGATTACATGAACTTAGACTGAATCTGTGAATATACAACTAAATCTAACTGGAATGTACATAAGTACAAGATAAATACTATTTTCTATACTCAAAATTATGAGTATGTATGTCTGTTTATTTTCGTTTATTAGCACTATGCAATACACTCTGTATTGTTGCTAATATTTAGCGTTTACAATATGGTTAATAATACTTTAATGAATATTATAACAGCTTTAGCTGGAGAAATAAAGCTATTATTCTGTGAACATAACCTTGTTCCTAGTTAAAACAGGTATAAGTCTGTTTCTCGCCTAAATAATGTAAAAATTAAGACTGGTTGAAAAACGAAGAGCTATCGATACAGATCTCGTTTGAGAACGACAAGGATCTGTGTTAGAAGAAAATGGAAATCTATTGAAAAACCACCGCTTATCTATCAATTTTTGTAGAAGTAAATTTTCCAAAAATTAGATTTTTAACTACTTTTGCTAGGGGCACAGATTTTTAGTAAATATTACAAAAACAGATTCAGATGCCGCGTGAAGTTGCTAGGTGGCAATAAATTTGGACGCCGATATCTTCAATTATACTAACTATTGAGAGACATCTAGTTATAATAAACGGTTAATGCGATTCCCAGTCGTCCGGCTTATCGGCGCCGCAGCCGATAACGAGGCGGTGGCCCGCGCCCTCCCGTCAGTTGCAACCTTGCAACACACCCTACACTCGTGGTATAGGTACTAACTAGGTACCTACATTGATTTTGAATATGAGATATGTTCCGACGTGCGATAGTAAGTGCGTTTACTAGCACGCATACTGGCATGCAAACTCGTATGATATGCAAATAAACAAGTACTAATAATTAATATATTTTCAGCGCTGTTCACAACGCCGACTCTGTTAAGATCATTTGATAAACATTTTCAAAAAATTAAATAAGTAGCGTAGCGAAGTTCTAAGTCATGTCTAACGATAAAAACTTAAAATGCATTTTTATTGTTCGCAATGGCAAGGGTTTTAGAAAATATTGACACAGCATTTAAACACATAAAACAAATATTAACTCTATGCCAAACTGTTATATGAGGAGAGTAATTACTTAAAATTTTACTTTACATTACGTGATAATATTTATCACTATATTACCGGATGTACTTATGTTATCATATCCGACATTTAGCAAACAGAACATTTACATTATAAAATTACATAAGAGGATAAAACATTATCTAAAACTGTATGATTGTCCTTTCATTGAGGGTGAAACAATTTACGATTGAAAATTAAAACCACTGGTGTTTTTTATATTATTAAAATTAAGATTAACAAAGCCTTGAAATACCTACAAACTAAATAAATATCATTCATACGTACAGAGCATTATCATTTTGATTCTATAGAATTAAAAGGCTGTAGCGATTAACACGTGGTAATTTTATATTATTATAGTTTTCCTCATTTCGATCAGTCGCTAAGCCTGTCTCGAGGAGCGTTAGTCACGTGTCGGGTCTGACAGGTGGTAGGTATGTTACTGCAAAAGATTGTTAGCGTGGAGAAAGTGTCGTAGCAGCGTGCAGAGAGATCGGGCACAGACCTGCGTCACAGCACACCAGTTGCAGTCATTAGTTTACTGGTAGACTGTAACTCAACCTGTGACCGCAGGAGCCGATTCAACTTCAATTGTACCCATTATCCTCACACCGCCTCAATGGACTGCGTACTCAGTCGACACCCACACACACACGTTACAAAAATGTTTGTATTCATTGTTCCAGTGCGCATGTCGTTTTATTCGGGCGGGCGCTTTATTGCAAACTGTACATTACATTTTTGATGAATTGCTTGGAGAAATTGATATTAAACACTTCATCAGCGTCACACATGCAGATCTAGTATTAGTAACCAGTTATTGTATACTCGATGTAAATTATGTACAAGTGTTATTATCAACACGTTCCGTGGCGTATCATTTAGTACCGACGCATCTAGTTAATAATAACCGAACGTGCGATCGTCGCGCGGCCAATCGTTCATCTCGACGAGGAAAATCTTCCTACATCCTGTTAGTGGGCATGAATGCATCTGTGTTAAGGCGGTCTCAAGATTAAAACGAGACATAGTCGATGTGGACGATAAATCGTTGACAAGGATGTCATATGTTGCCAAGTCCTTCATATAACATGCATGACAAGATTTTCTCGCTTTCGGAATTTTAAACTAAGCTATTTCTCTTTTGCAATTTTTTGTGACATAAAAGTAAAATACTTTTAGGTCTTTGTCGGCACTTTTAAGAATCCGAGAGTGTAGGTGTTGTATTCTACTCGGTGCATACAAAGTAAGGCTGTACCATTTTTGGAATTCATTAGTCACTCGAGATTAAATAGGTAAGTTGTGTGGCTCTACGTAACACTTTGTTGCTGGTTGCTATACTATTGTGCCGCACAACATTCTATGGTGGCAAGTTGAATTACGAATCAAATAAGTTTTGTGGATTAAAACATTTACAGGGTGAAATAATGGACATAATTCCTTATGGACAGAATTTTGCACAAAAAAAGTGTTCTTAAAATGCGAATTGGACTTTTCCACTCACTCTAGAGTCCAGATATCACATTCGTCTATTTCTAACTTGTAGCGAATCATATCAGCGGCCAATATTTCAATATCATCATCCCATGAACTATGATACTGTCTTTCAGCTGAAGACGCATATCATCCGAATGAGTTAACCATTAATATTATTGAGATTCTATGTTGCATACAGTGGTCGGTAATAAATAACATAATGTTAGGTGTTTTGTATTAATATCTCAGCGCGAGGCTGGCCGGTCAACGCTCGGCGGCCGCGGGCCCCACGCACTCGCTTGCGAAAATAATGCACCCGGCTTCTGTAACTTGTCATGCACTTTTAGATATACCTATTTCATTTAAATTTACTATTATGGATGTCGATGCCCCACAATTAGGCGAGCGGGCACTTTAACCTTTTGCTTTTGGCAATGCCTCCATAAATGTCTGCACGTAAGAGCGCCAGTCGACAAACATGGGACTTGGCAATGGTCAATGAACTCGAGGCGAATATTGCAATAAAGAGGACGTACGAAATAAGTTCGCGAAAAGTTGCCCATCTCCTATTACTACTTACGTTTTGAAATCTTCAAAATATTCTTTTATTTTATGGTGTCTATATTACATTTATATAGGTATTTAAGAACTTCATTCAGCGCCATTTAGAACTTGTAAAGCAATCTTTGAATTTTACGTTTATGAACATAGTTATAATAGTTCAAAGTTCGTTTTGGAATAAAATACATCGTTGTTTGTGGTTACCACCCTACGTTGCACGTAGTAGGTACATCCATTTTTGATAATTAACTCAATCCTAAACCTAAATTAAAACTGAATCATCGACATGAATGGTTGTGGTTTTCTATTATTATAAAGTCGGCTATTTCTAAATTTAATTTAGGAAAATTACGCATAATCGCAGTACAAACGGGTTGCGACGTCGGGGCGCGGGGCGCGGCGCGCGGGCGGCGCGGGCGCGTTCAACGAACGTCCGCGGGCCGGCGCAGCCCAAGGTCGCCGCGTTCACTCGCCCACACCACCACCACTCAGCCACGCCGCACCACCACTCCACGAGGCCACCCAACAAAGGGGTACTTTTACCAGCGCACGTACCTACCTAGCTCAATTTCACCTCTGTTCTGTTATTTTACACACCCATACTATTTTTTCTGCGCTGTTAAATTTCTACACACCATTTCATTCAAGTAGTAAGGTACTCATTTTCATAGTACCTACAATAAAACTGCCTATCAATGTTTTTAATAGAAGGTGTTTTATTACCTTACCATTCATACTTATTACAACATAGTTTAATTACTGTAGACCTGAGGTAACTTGAACTTTTGAGAGATACATAACTTGCATAACACTTCGCGTAATAATATTGCGTTACGGAAAATCCGTAATTTGATACCTTATAATGTATTTCAACAAAAAGAAAACAACAAGATAAAAACAGGAATGTGGCAGAAACGAAGACTTTTAACTTGTTAATATGTATGTACACTCAAAGGCTAGGCCAGACCTCTGCCAGTTATGAGAAACCTGAATAAATGCATATGCAATCTAAAAAAAAGCTTTGGCTTTATAAACTTCTAAACTGATTCTATTTTTGAAACTCAAAACAAAATTGCATTACATTTTAGATACCCTTAATAAAGATTCGCATGCGCCCGTGGGCGGAGCTATGGGGAGAAGGTCGTCTGGCATAAATGTCGCGAACATCTGATTGTACTCATAGATTCGAGCTCAGATAGGTACTAGTATCCTTTTACAAACATCGATATACTTTTAGTAAACTTTTATATCAAATTCAGTTTTTCTTTGGTGTAAAGTATTGATGTTTTCCTTCTTGTGCAATAATAGACGCAAATGCCAAAGCAAACCATAAAGGCTAAGCGCGTAACTATGCAAAAGGAAAGGTACCGATGTACCGAAATAAAATATTACTTGTGAATCGTCAAATGTCTGATCGTCTTGAAGGCCTCTAGTTAGTCTTTAGGCGGATGTTTGTGCAATACAACTCATGCATAGTTTCGACACTTAAAAGTGAACGCTCGGTGATGCAATCTTTTATTAGTAAAATACCACCGAGCCAATGATGCAAAAGTAATAGAATTATGATACATATATAATATGACAAATATTAGACATGGGAGACATTGTTTTCCCAAATATGTAGATGAATTTGCCGGTTTCCATAATTAAACCACATTACGCCATTACTTAGGTCTTCTGATATTATTTACATTATTTATTTATTTAAAATTACATTTTAAATAAATAAATAATGTAAATAATATGCGGTGGATTGTTCTCTATTCTCTTCCATCCACAATCTCACCGCACCATAAAATGTATGAAATACGAGTTGCATAATCTAAGATATCGATATATTCATAAGTAAATACATTCATTTTTTATTATATCAATATTCTTATTTTTTTATATTATTAGTCGTACTTAAAATACAAGAAAATAAATACCAATATTCTTCTATCTTCTATTACTATATTCTTGCTATGTAAACGTCGGTTTGCTCGAAAAAGTTGCAAAAACACAAAGTAGTGTTAGAGCATATTAATATCGCATCATGTTCCAAATCATAAACACATTTATCGGCGAGTACACGAGATCAGGCGACGCACTACGCAGTAGCGCGGCCAAGCGTGACAATAGTATTTGGATCACGCAAAAAAGTTACGAGCTGAATGAAGAACTCTGTCGGATTCGAACAAAAAATACGTTAACTTTCCTATTATGTAAAATATGGCTATAATACTACTTTGGCATAAATTCTTTACAACGTAACGAAGGTCAAGGTATTTAACGATTAAGTATTTATTTTCCGAATACGGTCAAGTCAATCCCATTACTTTTACTCAATCCCATTACTCAATATCACTTGTATCGTTGTTCCCATTGATTTCTATTCGACACGATTTCCTATCGATCAAAAACCTTCTAAATGCTCTAGATTGATTTTAATAGATATTGGTATGATATAAAACCTTGCAATCGTGAACAGTCTAGATACCTATTAGAACTTGCAGACCGCGCCCAAGTCTGGTATGTCACGGATTGCGCGATCAGCAGCACACGTGTTTGCGACAAATTAAACCAATTTGTGTCCCCTAGCTACCATTCCTATGAAAGTATACTAAATTATATGAATAATAATCAATATAAAATGTTTATGGGTTCCCCACATAAAGTGATGCGACAGGGATGATTAAGCCGACATTTATCCTGTCGCCTTGTCGCTCCCTCGCCCCCTCTACCTGTCATAATTTTCTTCTTCGTCTTGCTAGCGAACCGATGGCGGTGGAGAAATTCCTCGGGTATTCGGTTCAACGGCCGCGGCACGGAGTGAGCGCCTCGCGCCTGTGTGTTTGCGTGTGAGCGGTGGGCACGCACACTCGCACATTATAGCCTCTGCAAACACGACGAAACCGTTACGCGCTACGCTCCTTCGCTTGCCAACCACCAGCTCCATCTAGACTTATCTTTATCATTATCCTCTTTAAAAATCGGACTGACTCCAGCACCGTATGATAATTAATTTCATGAATCAATTTTATTTATAATCGGTTCTGTAGCAGTACGATTCACTCGCCCGTGCGGTCAGCAACATCGAACCAGTAATATCATAGTATCAATTTCATATCCAGAAGCAGTAGCAAGCGGTAGTTGAGAGCAACCTAGTTAAAATTGTACGCAGTTTCGCTATGCAACACGAAGTACGTCGCGGCCCGTGATCGAGTCGCTTTGTAGACGTAGCTCACCGCGGAATGTGATTATAACTCTTAAAGATTTCATCAGTTTATCAGATTTTATGTCTTCAGTTTTCGCACTTTCTGTTTATATGTACTCTTAATTTAAAAAATATAGGTATATATGTTCGCACTCTAGTTAAGTCTTCCTTTTTTATTCGACTAAGCCCGTGTTTACGGCTTATGTGGAATCAAATTGTATCGAATAAGTAATTTTAATGAGTTTAAACTTGATGATGATTATTTGAACAACAGTAATAATTTAGTATGTGTGAAAAAGTATGCAACGTCAAAAATATCATTTTTTAAGTATCGTATATATGTTTAATATTTTTTGACAACATTGACTATTTGGTAGTGATTGGGTTTGTGGATCTACTCAAGTAAGAGGCTGTGATATTCTACGTTTTCCTATAGCTAGAGAGCTGGCGAGCATTTTGGTAGGTATATGATTTGAGGTAGATTGTAGTTTAGATCAGTACAAATTAATTCTGTTCAGTCAATTAAAGTTCTACATTGCTGCGTTTTTGCGTCATAGCAGATTGAAGTTGCTTAAAAAATGAGGGTATTAAATCATTTGCACACGTCTGCCGCTGCGGTTCATGGTCACAATCATCCTGAAAACGAAGAAAATCGAAGAGGCAGGAATTCAGTTCGCTGCGTTACCATGGAAGGAAGTTATTAAAATGTTAGAAAAAGAAAGCTCTACTAAGTCATTTGCACACGATTCTCATTTCTCCGATTCTATTCATTACGACTTCCTGGATACGAAAAAACATTTTACTCGTTGGTTACTGATTTTTAGCTGTACACTGTTTCAAGTTCACGGAACCAAGGAAAGCTGTATTGCATGGAATTATTGTGATTCGTTACAGTTTCCTTATTATTATTTTTTTTGATATTATTCGCTGAACTGGTAACCGCAACCATTTAACTTCTGGAGCTGAAATCTATACAGTGATTTTTTAAATATAAACCAGAAACGAATTGGATTAAGATTAACGGAATAGGATTTTCATTATGTAACTTATTTTAAACACGTTTTGTTTCAACGAATTACGTAGATTATTTACCTCGGCTCTGTTACTTTTTTTTAATGAAAACGTATGAAAAACAATAAAAAATACGACCGACTTCAACGCTACAAGAAAGTAATAAATACCGTCCTGAAATCGGCGCTGAACCTATGTCTTAACGTAGTTAGTAGGTACTCCTCGTCATCATTAGTAGTCGTCAAAGTGTCACGTTTATCTCCAAATATCCTTGCATAGCAAGCTTATTATAAATACTTAAGTACCGAGTAACATACTCTTACAGGTTAGGCTTTCAGTGGGGGAGATAAATACCCTGGACTTATAATAGGTAGGTAGTTATTCTATGTAAATATAGCATCGATGATAGTATTTAGTATTTATCGGAACTGAGTTATACTTTTCTCACTCATATTCGCAAAGAATATAGAGACAGTACGAAAGATACCATGGAGATCTATATTTTTTATACCAACCCAAATATTTCTGGCTCGGTTTGGGAATCGTTCCTATAGATTAAATATATAATATACAGATACAGCTCTCTCATCATTTTAAAGCAAATCGTATGAAAGAATGAAAACAAAAAAAAGATGTTTAATGTGTTATAGGTACATATATACACGAAAATAACCTACGTACAATTGTGTGTCTATTTAAACCCGTGTTCAATATCATGTGAACAACGTCGCAGACGAAAGCTAGTTTGTAAATAATTGCCTGCGCGATGTTATAAAACAAATGATTAAGATGTAAGTGTAAATAAAACAATGAGATGTAATGATATCTAGTTCAATTCGTAGAATAAATTAACAAAGGAACGTGTTTTAGCTATCTGAAACGGGATTAAAGGTCACCGAGATTGTGTAAATTTGACCCGAGACCCGGACACTATACGATAATGTATGCTTATATATTTGACTAAGTACACAGTAACAAGATACTGCTGATATGTTCATTTAAATTATTTTCATGAGCTTTGACTTTTTGATCAGTAAAAAAATAACTAGGTATTATTTATTGGTGTTGCATGAATGTGACTTGATAACAATGTAACTTTTCGTCAACAAGCAATAAATGCAGCAAAGTTGACTTATCATTTTGTCATTGATAAAGTATGACCCAATCATATTACTTATTTAAAAAATATTGTTTTCTATGGAATCAAGAGTCTAGCTTCTACAACGCTTGCGCGACTACTCGCGCTTGCAGGACAATGTAGGTAATCTCTATATTGTAAAAAGCAGTTTTATTGAAGATATATCTTAATGGAATAGAATTTTCAATTCAAATTCGATGGAATTTCCAAGTTGAAACATTACTAGGTATTATGATATTTTCATAACATTTTACTTAATAAAATCACTAAGGAAAAATCAATATTCCCGTAGGCGTTTCCCAAGTATCTCCAATATACGCAGATACAAAGTGAACTACGTGCTCTCCTAAGGCACGGGATTTACCGTATAATTCATGGTTTAATCAGGCACCCCAACATCGCCTAACGTTGTGCTGATTATGTTAACTTTATAATAATCAAATGATATTGCTTCTATGCAGGGCTGCCACTCATTCAGGTTTCTAGTCGTCTGGGACCAATACTGAATGCGTGTTTCGAGTGTTTGTCTAAAACTTTTAAAATAAAACATCGCGATTTCATTTAAATATCTGGCGTTCATAATGTATTGGCAGCCCTACTCCTGTGTACTAGCAAAGATAGTATGTTCGCTAAAAGCTCATTGCTTTTAAAATGCCGTTCAATTTATTTTTAAATCTTTATATATATGACTACTGGTGACTATAGTAATCTAAATTGCATGCCATAAAAACGAGGAGACGACGCGACAGGTTTTAAAATATAGCACGCACAAGAGGTAGCCTATGTAAAATATTATAGATATATGTAACCATGCTACATATTAAACAACTTTTACTAGATCCCATTTTATAGATACGTAAGTAAAAAAATGTTTATTTTTTGGTTAACACATGTAATTATTTCTTATTTATGTACAGTACGCAACAGATCAAGTTAAAAAGGAAGCTTAAGAATGTCGCAAATCTAAAATTTTGCGAGAATTTTATGCCAATTGAATTTAATTCTTATAGGACCAATCTCACTCAGGTATACTAGGATCGATCTCAATAAGATCATAAAATATAGTTTTTTTTAATGACATTTTCGTGTGCATATTTGCCTAATTGTATATATAAATAAAGTTTATATTCCCTACACTCATACGTGGGCTTTACCATAACTTTTCTACAATAACTGGATTTCCTACACGGACCCATCCCAATTTTACAACTAAATTAGGACTTAATTGACAGTGGTTAAATACATTGATGCGTGGGTGGCTTATGAAAAGAGACTTGCGCTGTCATTTCAATCAACGCCTACAGTTAAGTAACTAAAACAAACACTCCGTGGAAGAAACGAATTTCTTGTAAGAGTACAATGTTGCAAATGTGCAATGTATCGGCGCAAGAGCAGCGGCTAACTCGGGAGTCACACTGACATTGCGTATAGTCCGGCATTCCATATGGAATGCGGTCGCTTGACCGGCCGCGCACCGCCCCGCGCCGACGCCCGCTCTCCTCCATGTTTTCTCCATTCGTTCGTTTCCGTCCATATGGAATCGTGGGATAGATACAACGTAACCGAATTAAACATACTGCAAATATACCCAATCCACATGCAAAATTTTCTGCACTTTTAAAAACTGTCCTGTTTACAGATGACGTCATAAGGCGAAGAAGCAGGATATCTTAAGAAAATTCAGATTTGCACATTTACGTAGCTGAATATTTTGGAAAGAAATTGGGAAGGACTTAAGACATTCGCGAGGATTCGGGAGAAGCAGTTCTTTCTCGATGTTCCAGAGCGTATCGACGATCGACGAGACAGCCGCCGCCACGTCGCGGCGACACGACGTCCCATGCACACGAGCTATGTTCGCCGAATCGAGAATTTCACTCACCTTCGCGGAAAAGCCGTCGATCGTTATAAATATCCAGCGAGTCAGACGCAAAGATAATCCGGTTATCGTCCGTGCAGCACAAGTACTCACAACACCAAAACGACAACATAAATAAACGCGGGAGGAGCCGTCGACTCCGGGACGGATCGTTCACTGACGACGCACTCCTTGCACCTATCGAAGTGCAACTCGGAAAAATGCACAGGGCGGGGTTGTCGAATGTCATAAACGGTCGGATCCAGAGGTCGGAGGCCTGCGATTCGAGAGTGTAAAGGCGCAACACGCCAACGTTCGATGCGACAGCGCGGAGCGGACTGAAGTGAAGTGAACGAAGGCGGCCGGCGGCGGGTGCGGGGGCGCGGCGACGTGGCGCGGCCGGCGCGGGGCCCTAGCAACGCCGCGCGGCACCAGCACCGCACCTACCGACCGCCACTCGATCCGCCGCCGAATCGATCACCCGACTCAGCACCATCTCGTCCGCGCTAAACAGAATCCAGCTGATTTCTATCTAACCGGTCAAATACCTACGTAATAATACACAAATTCAATAAACGACACTTTACAGAACTTTTTATCTGTTTATCTACCCGAATCTACAATCTGGTTTATATCTTAAAAAGTTATGTTGCTAACCAGATATTCCCACTGCTACTGTTTTGCTTACCTGTAAGTAATCACAAAATCCAATAAGTAGAACTTATTCTTTATTTCGTAAAATTGTAAGTCAGTTTCAAAAATCTACCTTTTATTATTAGCAACCTAACTGCGATAATGAACTTTAGAGATTCATCGAATGAAAGTTGTTTTTGATTTCAACATTGAAACTAAACTTTTTGTGTATTATTAGGGAACAGCAAGTCCACACTAAAAGCACTATTCAGGCTTTGATGGGGAAAAAAAAGATTTTCCTAAAAATAAATGGGTCCATCTCTTAAAATTTATTTTATATAGATAGTTGGATATTCGAATCCACCTGTAACTTTACATAGGTTCTTCGAATTATAATAGCTTACTGTAAGCCATAGGTATATATGAAACCCACGTCTAAGTTATAATACATTTAGGTAACTCAGATCTAATTGTTGCTTCGCACGGCTATAGACGAAACGCCGCTCCTCCACCATGCCATCATTATTGCACTTTCTTTCCCATTGTTAGTGATGAAATCAGTTTTACTATCTCTGATGATCGAGTAAACGTCGGTCGGCCAGCGACGCGGCTGTCGACGACTGCAATCGATGTTGTCCTTTCTCCCGCTACGGCTTACACGGCCACTCTAATGTGCAATGCAACATTTCTTTCACATGCTTTACGATTACGTAGACATACTTAATACTTTCCACACATCTTTCTAAATAGAGCTACTTGATTTTATAGGTGGATTTCTAACTGATTAGCTTAGAATTAAACTAAACTATTTTTAACATGTTTGGAAAAAAATAAAACGATAAGGTATTTTAAGATATTTAATTACCATTGTTACAATCACAGAATATAACATTTACTTCTTGCACGTTATATACAAGACTCAATAAAATAGATTCCTTAACGATAATTTTAATATACCTACAAAATTTTATCAACTTACTTTTAAACAAAATTTAGGCCTGATAAGTTCATTGACTATGCAGGAATTAACATTTAATAATTTCACAGTACTGAAGTATATACAAAATAAATCTTTTAAAAATTCTTACCCCATGTTTTGTAAAATCACAAAAGAAATTGATAAAATTATGATTTCAAAAGTTTCACTACTGCTTATTTAAGCTTGGGGCATTATAAACTACTCTGAAACTTCAAAACCGCCTGTATGTTGAATTATATATTGTACAGAAAACCTAACTATTTATATTACCTTACCTAAATATCCCGATACCTCGAGTATTGCGGACAATGTGTCATGGCCCTTTAAAATGAAAAGTGCCTTAAATTTAATAAAAACAATGATACATAATAAATTGAGATCTTTATCGAAGCATTTATTTGCACTATTGCATGTACCAACTAAGAAAAGTCGAAGGTTTATTACAAATAAAAAAAACACACTACCGTTGATAAAGGTCGTATGGATCCACCAACGTACTTAGAAAGAGAAGAGTACAATTCCACGATAAATTTAAGGTATTTCATAACATTATCGATTCTCAAAGTTATTTCTATTTTCTCTTTTTTTAATATCAACAAGAGATCTGGAAATATAGACCATTTGAGACGCTTGTAGTATAAATAAAAAAATATATACATCTACGTGAACGTTTGCGGTCAGTTTCTCTGTTAGATTCATTTAACTTTATTTGGAAATTCCATCCGATAAATATTCATATGATAAATGTATATCATTTGATAATATGACGTGTTTTATGAGCAGTGGTAATAGTATATTTATCACAATGCTAACTCAACAACCTCAAGTACATGATAGATTTCCATACTATGAAGCAACGAGAAATGTCAATTTCTTTAGATGTTTTACACAATTATCGTCATTTTGATACCGATATGTCGTCACTTCGATAGTAGAGAAAAACATAATGGGCTGTTATATCTACTACTATTACGTGGTATTAAGTTTAGTAATGAAATGGCATCAAAAGTCAAACATAACGGCGTCTGGCGTTTTAGCGCCAAAATATAAAATAATGAATTTCAAGTACTTTATATAAAATTTCGCGTTTATACAATTAAAATCACATATCGGTACTTAATAATATTCAAGGCATTAGTTATATTATTTTTACAATTGACTTCAATACTTCACTCGTATGAAATTCGCCGTAAGATGGATACGTGTTTTTGGCGTAAGTTACTTGAAGCAGGATAAAACAATGATGTATGGGACTGACTAATATAAACTGTCAAAAACTGAATAGCCTCCAAATTCATTCAAATCTGAAGACAACAGCGCAGCTAATTTAAGAATTTTGTTTACTACCTTTTAAAACTGCTTGATTGCGGAAGGATTACTTTACCACACATGTCCCCATGTGGGCGTAATGTCCCAGAGTGTATCGATAGTAGACGTTATTTTGGGCCTCTTGATAGTCTTTCGATGCCATCTATAGTAATCATTTACGAGCAAAACTAAAAGTCATGTAATGATATTATAATCCTCTTTTGAATATAGCAAACTAGAGGCGCCGTGACTTTTCAAGGATAAACATTTAATGTTCGGACACCTTATTCAGCCTTTCAATTTTAAGATATGGCTCATATGAAACGTATATTTGCCTATTGATAAGGAACTGAAAAAAATTCGCGTTATAGTTTATTCATTGGTGAAGTGTATTCGCTTTCAACAGCACGCAGTGTCTTATAGAAACATGGTAAATTATATTTTATGTACGTTTTACCGAGCAAATAAAATACTGAAGAAAACGATGCAAAAAACCAAATAGCTGAGACGTATATATTTTTTGCCTACCCCTGGCGTCTTAAAAATAACGTTTACTTGAACTTCCTTCAGTTATATTTTCAAATGTGTATTCATGTTTTGAATCAGTTGTAGTGCCAGAATGGCTCAGGTCAGTCAGTAGTTTTTACGTATTTTCCATATCAGTCGAGTTTCCATAGTTTATAGCCACGGGTGCCAGGCGGGGTCCATGCGGCAGAGGTTGTCGTGGCTGTTGGCGGCGGCGACCAGCGTGGCCACCTTGCTGTCGGGCCCGTCGAACAGCGCCAGCGAGTTGAGCCGGTTCATGATCACCGTGACGGCCTTCGTCACCATGCTGATGATGGTCTCGTTGTCCATTTCCATCGGCTTGTTGTCCGTCGACGTGCCCGCCGCCGACAGCCCAGACTTATCCTCTAAACGTTTCCTGTAGCCGGTGACCATTTCGTCCCGCAATATCGTGCGTAAGATTGACTGGATCTGAAAGAGATAAAACTTTTTTGGTTATCACGTAGATTAACCTGTTTCGCTATTAATGTTACGGCCCTCTACGGTCAAAACTTCTTCTGTTCACAGGCCAAGCAATTAGATTTTAGACAAACACAAAATTACACAAAAATCTACTTAAAGTATTAATATTAGTCTTATCTAAATAATGAGTTTTGTATATTTCTCTGGTTTTTTTCTATCTAACGCTTGTATGAACAGATAAACCAAAACAAATCCTTACTATATTTTAAATGTGTATTACTTTAAGAGCAAAGGAGTTACAAATAAATTAAAGTAATACTGCTCAATCATTGAGCATAGAGGGATAATTGTTGAAAATACATATCTCTTTATTAATTTGATTATACAAGCAAAGCTTTAACATTATACTGGCTTTTAATTATCAAACATCAGACAGATAAATACCAATTCTACATTGTTTTTGTTTCTACGCAACTACATTCGCATTCATTATTAAAATACTCAAGGTACAAACATCTACCACTTACTGTTTATCATAATGGAGAGTAAAGCAATACAATACGTCTTCGACAAATACTTAATTCTTCGTCCATGCGGTTTGTCCCTTTCCATATACACATAGGATTCAAACTTTACCTTGAAGTTGGGTGTGACAAGACAGCGGGCTACCGCTATAGCCGAGGCGGTTAGGGGCCCGGTGATGCCGATGTTCGTGAGCAACTCTGTGATATTCGGGGTCAACCGGAACGGAACAGGCCTGTTGCCGTCTAATTCACCTAAAAAGGTTCCAACATCTTAAGCCAACATACAGGTAATGATACATTGCAACAAGATTGTATTCCAAAAGTAAAAAAAACTATAAAATAAACATTCAGGTTTTCCGTACGAAGACGGCGATACATAACATGTTGATTCACAGATATGTGCACATTCATAAAGATTATAATAAGCACAAAAGTATGCAGTTTTGCGTTTGAATATTTTACATGAATATTTTATCATCAGCCGTCATCATTACATGTCTCGAGTAAAAGACAAAAATTCTTCTTTTATATAGAACCTGAAAATAATCTATAGTATATAATGACACGTCGTCAGAGAAGTTAAAGATTCATCATGCCAAAGCGAGTAACACACTCGTACATGTCGATTCAACTAATTCACGCTATGATTCTATCGAAAATACAACCGTACGCACTAGAGTACGATCAATTTAATCGCTGCTCGCTCTTCCTCGATTCACGTTGATTCGATCAGACTCCCAAACGATTAGAGGTCATTACGTTTTGCTAATAGCCTAAAACTTTGATAAATAACATGACGTGATTGCGAGCGAATAAAAACCTGTTTCCCGCATGCAAGGTTTAGTCAATGTCAATGTAAATATTGCTCTTCATTAGCATAAAATCGTGAATTATGAATATTGTCTAATGTTAATTGACTAATTTCCAATTCTTTGAAATTTTCAAAAGATAAAAAACATGAATTTTAGAAACAGCAATAACTGTTACTGTCAATACATTTTTATACATATAAAATACATATTTACTATTAACACTGATACACAATGCACTTACGAAAAACTTTTTTACAGTAACAGTTGGATTTATATCAACTTATAGGTATAAAAAGCCTTATTTTTGAGTTACAATTCTATTTTGTTATTCCTTTACTTATCCGGCAATGCATATTGGAACTTATAATAGAGCTGTTTTTATGATCTTCGCGATTCTAATTAGTTTTCAGGGGTCTTAATAAATATACCAAATTTCATAGACCCAGCTTAAAAAGATTTTGAGTTATTAGAGGGTCAGAAATGGTTCCAAATAGTTCCTCTAAATAATACTTGTCGCTGTATTTCCTGTTAGAGAACTTAGCAACACGCCTCAACGTATTTTGATATCTGAATCTGTTAATTGAGAAAATTAGGAAGTGTAAATTTATTTTTCTAGTAGTTGTTCTTCTAGTAAATCAAATTTAGTTCTAAATTTCAATTTCCTTATAGCATCTTCCTTGTTGACTGCATGTTTTCATAAAATAAAATCGCTGTTCTTGGGAACTAAGTGCATACAATATTATAATGTGAATGTGATTCATCTTTTATGTTCAACAAATTGAGTCATGCGTATTTTTGGAATAAAAAGACTGAACTGTCAATTTGTCAACTTATTTATGACCATCAGGTATAGGGTCCCTTTGTCAGTCCGTCAATCACGGCGCGATCCATAAATAGTAGTACTAACCGACAACTTGATCGAAGAAAAATATTGATATGTCAATGAATTATCAAGTAAGTTCATAAATAGTTACACCGAGATACAATTAATTTTTGAAATATTTCATACATACAAAAAGTGGGTGAGTACAAAGCACATATGCCAGAAGTGTATCTTCTTTGGCAAACTAATTTTTAAATCTCGGTTATATTTATATACTAATCTAAAGTTTCGAAGCGGGTCTTCTTGTTGCTAGATTACCCAATTTCCTACCAGAGTTATCGTGATCTGACAGATAGTAATTTACCTTTGTACGGATAATGTTGTAATGATATTGTAGCAGTTTTTCGCAGCATATTCTTGTCTCATTCGGACGTCAGTTCCAACTCTATTTGCGTGAACCAACAAAAAACATCCCACTTTTCTTGTCGCATTTCATCCGTAAAAAAATTACGCTCACACGCGCAAAGAAGTTTCTCTTCAAAAAACAATCAGTACAACGGCATGACTGGGCGGGAGTCGACAGTTACCTGTAGCGTCGTCGACGTCGAACTTGTAGTATGCGACGTTGATGAGCCCCGAGTCCTGGTGCACGTACAGCATGTCGGGGTTGAGCCGCGTGAGGTGCAGCACGTACTCCGCGAAGCTGGCCAGCGCCAGCTGCAGCGTCAGCATCTTGCGGAACGTCCAGTAGTCCGTGGGCGCCGCGAACGCGCCCGCCGCCCACTCGCGCACCATGCCTTTCGGGACCATTGTTGATTGCACCTGACAATAATAAGATCGAGGTCAGTGCCACACACCATACGTGTCATATTGTTAATATTTTAAATGCGAAATTTCTTGACTATGTAAGTATGTTTACTTTACGCTTTTACATATAACCTACCTGTCTACCTGTCAGTTTTCGCGGGAATTTAACACACATATAGTTTATGACCTAGACTAACACATAGCTTACGCATTATAATATTAAATAAAGTGCACAGAGTGTCGAGAATAAGCTAGTTTTTATCACTAATTTATTAACAGGCGATATATTACGTCTTTAGTTGTTGTGTGATGATTTTTTAAAAGCTACTTTTAGATATTCAATTATTTTAAATACGGAACTGTGCAAAATTTAATGCTTCCAAACCCACCAGTTTAAGCTGTAAGTTAGTGCAGTTTTAATATGTATATGACATATTTTTCTTTTTTCTTTATTATTGAGGAACTATTTATTAAAATTTTAATATTTTTTCTATTTTACATCTTACGACACAACGGTTTTAGTTTCTTCGTTCAAAATAATTGATAGTTATTACATTTACAGATCTTTATAAACAAACTGATTTCAAGCACTGCTGAAATAATTACATGCATTTTATAGACTACGATAAAATTTTATATCAAGGTTTCATTATGCAACGGAATGCTATTCTTCTATCCTGCCTTAAATACCAGCCACATGTAAATCCGGTATAAAGGCACGAAATGTGAGCTACGGATCTCTGTTTACTGATTCGCTATTGTAAAGGTCGTCGGAAAGACCAGTTACGCTGGAACACCTAGAGGTATGCGCGAACGATTTTGTACATATGTATTGCTTTGTGTAGACAGTCTGAGTCTGGAATAATTCTTAATATGTCAATCATCAGGGTCGAACTCATCGAAAGTTTTCGTCGTAAACATGTTCTATACATCCGATACAAACCGATGTTTGCACCTTGTATATAACAACGTGGTATAATACAATAAAAGTGTGTTATTGTAGCGATTAAAATACAGAAAAAATTATGTTTATTTATTATTGGATTATGATTGACATAGACTTTTATCACATAATTATTTGTGATAAAAGTCTTAACTTCTTTCACTTTATCTAGTTACAATAATATCCCAAAATAAACATTTATCTTATCGACTGGTATGTAACTTTCTTTAATTAATCATTTTAATGACATTGATAATAAGATTCCAATAAAAAATAGATAAATGAAACAGTTTTATACAAAATTCCGTCCGCAAACACTTTTACAAAAGGCTTAACTTTCAATTACCAACTATAAGAGAGTAACTACGAAATTTTATCATTTTTATGGATAAAAACGAGCCTAGCTCAGGCAATCCTTTAAAATTACAGTTCTTTAGAAATAATGTGTCAATTATTTTTTAAGAACCTTAGTGTTGATTTAAGACTAATATTATCGCGGAATTGGCACATTTTAATATGTATCGGCAAAAACATTTCAAATTTAAAGAACCGCATATCGTGAGTACCTATTTCAAATTAAAACCCTACAAAATTAAAAATACTTTTTTGTTGGAACACAAAAAAGTATTCTTAATTTAGTTGAATTTTGATCATTGGGAGAAAGTTTATTATGTGAATGTTTGAATATTGATTTGGTCGTCGAAAACAGCAGTGTTTGAAACAGTTAAAACTGACTAATTAAACAATACACTTCTGTTTGAGGAGCAGCTCAATGTAATCTCACTTTACGCTTATAATCTCGCCACCATAAACTATGTCACTGTCGAACGGCGGGAGGAAGAAAGGTGTTTCGAAATAGATAACCCGGCGTATGCGCGTGCGATAAATATCTAACAAACAATGTCGCAACGGCGACGCCAGTTTTCATAAGGTGTTTACCTATTTTGCTTGGATAAGTAGTCTACTAACATTTAAAAGACGTTTATCGGTTCTATAAAGATAAAATCATCACATATGGTACCAGCCATTGTCATTTTAATACGAAAATTGTATGCATGTTAATGATGAATGTGGGATTCTAAATATATGAAAATGTTTAGTTTTATATGTGGCGCGACTGATTATAAGATGCTTAAATTTCTAAATAAGACACATTATTTTGAAATGTTTTGTCATTATGTAAAAGTATTGTCAATATAGGTTCCGTTATATTCAATACAGGCGTATTTAACCAGAAAAAATAATATGAAATAAAGATTTGTCTGCGAGTATGTAGAATAGTTAATAACGAATATTCGCATTCGCGTATCTTCGAATGTTTTTAGATATTTGCATTCGCAAGAATTATGCGAATATTAAATTGCAGTCAATCTATACAAAGTTAATTTGAACTCCAAAAAAAGGTCGACAAAATTTATGTCCCCTGTCACCCTACACCGAGAACCGAAATAAAAACATTTCCATTCGCATTCACGAATGTCAAATATTAACATTTTCTACATTAGAGATATACTAATGTAGAAATAAAAATGAATGAATGGGGAATTATCTTTATGTTCGTACATTAAGTATAGATTTTATGTGAAAGAAAGAAATAATTTTATGTGGGTCTGAATCTGCCTGTCAGCCAATCTGATTTATACATTTAATCTAAGATAGGACGCGTACCCTAGTTAATGTAGATTATAGATTTAATTGAAGTACAAGTATTCAATGATTACATACTTATTTTCATTCTGAGGCAAAACTTGACATAAAGCATGACATTCATATACCACATACATTTATTTATCACAATTTGTATCATAATATAATGTTAGTAAAGTATTTGGATATAGTTATAGGCAATTATTTCCTGTATGTTTAATTGTTTATAGGTACGCATGTGCATGTACGCGTGCATTCACGCAAGCGTGCGTTCGTACGAGCGTGGCTCCTTACAAATTTGCTAATGCTTGCGTTGTGTTGCTAATCCCGAGGACTAAGATGATCGTCTCATATAAATGTGCGTCGACAACCACTCCTTTTCACCGAAACCTAAGAATATTTCTAGCGTGAAGCAATTCACGCTAGAAATATTGTAGCGTTCCTCCTATCTGTTCGGTCGAACTGCTCTGTATCTGTTCATATACATTCTACCATCTTGAAAATCATACTAATATTATAAAGGCGAAAGTTTGCGAGTGTGTATGTTTGTTACTTCTTCACGTGTAAACAGCTGGAGCGATTTTCATAAAATTTAGAGAGTTAGCTGATACTCTGGATTAACACATAGGCTACTTTTTACTGTGGATAAATATCCTATTCCCACGGGGTAATCGACTTTTGTTAACGCGGGCGAGGCTGCGGGATTCAACTAGTAATATCATAATATGAGGTTACCTCCCGCAAGATGTCCCTCAGCACCTGGTGCGAGGCCTGCGAGCCGCGCGCCTGCACGGCCGCCAGCCGCTCGTAGTAGCGCGCGATGGGCGCGTCGTACTCCACGCCCCTACACGACAACACAATACATTTACTAGTTGTTCACGACTTATCACATGTGTTAGAATGGTTAAAGTATGCCTCTCCTAGTAATGCCACGCTTATATAAAATCTAGCTACATATAAGTTAGGGAGTATAATGAGAAATAGATTTTAACTGTAAGGAAATATACACTCGAAAAATATGTTATTTATTTCCAAAGCTTCATAAATTTATTAATTCCATGAGTTTATTGTATGTCTTTCGTTTCTTGATTATAATAAAGTGTAGATAGATCGCAGGTTGTTATCTCCAAATCTTGAAAATATGTATATTTTCTACAATACACAAAACTGAATTTGTACAATTGATGTAATGACTGAAACTAAAAGGAAATAAATGAGTGAGCTAGAAATTACAGGTATATTCAATGCGTTTGATAACATTGAAATTATTTTAATTTAAGTAATATAAAATGAAATTAAATGTCTTTATTTCGATTCGTCTTATGGGAGCACCTACAAATTTTCAGTTACATTTTTTTTTACACTACCACCGGATCGAAATATGTATGACGTATAACTGAAAGATGCGGCAAGAATAACAATAGGTATGTCAGTAAAAAAATGTCATTGTTAGTCATAGTAAATAGATAAAATATAATGAAAAATATATAATCTAACCTGTTAGCACATTCAGTGCGGTAGATGTCCAAAAGAGAAATGGAGCTCGGATTATCCTCGACGAGTCGCATCTGCGGCGACACCGACACGACCCGCGGGACCGTGAAGTGCAGAAACCTTCGTGAGGTCTCCTTCTGCTTGCCCAAGTAGTGGTTCAACATCCGCAGCAGTTGTAAAACCCGCTCTTCTCGCCTAGCGTCTCCTAATCCGGAATCGTTGACAACCAGGTACGGGTATATCTTCCCGTTATGACCGCGGATGTACAGTCGACGGGCCGACGTGTTGTGCTTCTGGACAATCTCCACCCGCGGCATGAACCGCGCTATCCTCACGTGGTAGTGTGTGTGCTTTGGTAATAAGAACTCGCCCGGAAGTTCCACCTCGGCGGTTTTCAGACTGAAGTTTGATAGGAATCTACACTTTTCTTCGATGAGGAATGACCTGTAAGACATAATAAAAATCACAAACTCATATGGATTATATGTCTATTTATGTCAGTAGTTCTTCAAGTCTGCGTGTCCTAGCCTATGTTTGAGCCATCAAACATAAGTCTATGGCACCTCAACGTGCAACAGCGCGTCCACTCACTTGGGCAACACCTTCGTCTTGGCCTCCAGGATCTTGACCCACTTCCTCAGCTTCTGTATGAGGTTCTGCAGCTTCATGGCGTTGGGCTGCGTGAAGTCGAAGTCGGCGGTGAACTGCGTCTTCATCTTCTGGAACACGGGGTCCTGCACCGTGGCCTGCGCGCGACGCGCCAGGCTCTCCGAAGCGGCTGAGGAGACGCACCGATTAAACTTTGAACATTTTAAATTATGCATTATGCTTCAAGCTACAGCTCTATCTTTTCATCAGCGAAATCCTATCGCACATTTCAATTCAGACGAAAAATATTTAAGATGAATTTTGAAAAGATTTTTTTGCTATGAGTGCCATAAAAAAAATCCCTTCTTAGCTAATTTTGTTCTATGCAGCTCATGTAATTGAATGCTCACTAACTTTTAAATGAACTTCTTGGCATAAAGTCTGCAGCCAGCTTCATATCAGTAAACATGATTACTCAAGTAATTGAGAAGGATTATAATACATTCGTAACTTAAGTACCACCAGGACCAAAATATCAACTGCTTAACAACTTATATTAAGTAAAAAGATCTTAGACAAGTTATTAAAAATACTTTATAATATATTCATCGAACCTAGATAACTTGTACATTAATAAAAACACTGTTACGTCACCAACAGTAATAGTGACAATATAAAAGATTATATCACTTACCTCCGTCATGCAGCACAACATTTAATAAGATCTAAGTACAATGTTTGAAGTGTTCATAAAAAAAATTCGCATTGGAAAACTAAAGGGTTGAAACTGCACATAACTTTCGTCACGCATCTTGAGCTTTAGGTACGAAGAATTATATACAGTAGTTTACTAACTTCTGCTTTTGGACATATACCTAACGTGGATGAGTGATAGGATATGAGTTAGTAGAAAATACATATGTTAATGAAATATTTTAAGAGCTGACTATAAACACTAAGTCGTTTCGTTCTAATCCGTTTGTCTAACGCCGATTTACGTTAAGGCAAACGAAGATTTGTAGTGATCGTCACTGATCTAACAAAAAATAGATATATCCATAGATATATCCAATAACCGTCCGTTGATTGACAAATAAAAGTAAAAAATTGATTACACCTCAATTAAAGTAATTTGTTTTTCATCGATTTGTACATATGCCAGAAAATCATTTTAGTTTACAGTATATTTTTGATTTTAATTAACAGCTAAAAGGAAATTTAAAACCGCATATCGTGAGTACCCCATACTAAATAAAATGTATTATTATACATTAACCCACTGATTACAGATAGCCTGCTAAACGAAGATCGAACCAGTGCTCAAGAAAAGTAACGTACAAAATGAGCAAGAATAACGCAATATTATTATAGTATACTAGCATACCCGGCCACGCGTTGCTGTGGTTAAAGAAATGTTACATAAACATTTGCAATTAAACCTATAAATTAAGATATAAACTATCCTATCTTTCAAGTTGGATCAAAATGCACACGTTGAGTAAATTTGATTATAATCGGTTCAGAGGTTTAAGAGTCCATTGCGGACAAATAAAGTGACACGTAATTTATATATATTAAGATTATAAAAACAGTTAATAGCGCAAAGCTCAACGCATATTTTACAGGCTGGTTTTGGATTATAACATTCATGCATTATCGATTACAGGTAACAATAGCATGTGATCCTTGAATTTGTAATAAAAGGTGTTGTAAATTTTTCTGTTCAATAAAAATATTATTATTATTATTATTATATAAATACAAATGATAAAATCATATAGTTGTTGCGATAGAATGTTACATGTATTATTTTATTTATGAATAGTTAAATAATAAACTTAAATTACATTGCAATAGTTACCATGGTTGAAAAAAATATATTAAAATATCATTAGTTTTAAAGTATAACCCACATTAATTATATGGTATGTGGTCGTAACAAATAGTTAATATTGGAGAGATTATTTTGTAATTGAAATTTGGTGAAACTTAAGTGTCTTTTTTATGCCGAAAGTATGAAAATATTTTATAACCCCTATCTCGAGGCAATTGATAGACATTGCAAGCGCCTGGTTAACACACTGTCAAGGGCGTAACGTAAACACATCGAATTCTCTAACTACACATCACACCAACAAGACAAGCGACACGCCATCAACAAGGACAACACCAACAATATTTCGGCATGTTAACCAAGTAGGCGCGATGCGTGGAGCAACTCACTTATCCCGATGCCGATGCCGAACGTGGAGACGACCTTCTTGATGAAGTTGAGCGTGTGCGGCGTGACGGTGGCGTCGGCCACGGCGGCGCGGTGGTGGTACGCCACCACGTGGCACTTGGCCAGCCCCGCGCGCAGCTGCCGGAGCACCTCCTCGTACCAGTTCTCGCGGAACCACACCATCTGGACAAATAAAATACATGACGGTTAAAGCTATGTGAGGGTAGTTTAAACTTAAGTGGTGTATAATTATAGATTGAACTATAATAAGTATTGGTTGCAATAAACTGTCGAATGAGCTATTTATTTATTTATCTATTTGGGTAACAAACAATTCACTTTATAAAAATAAAATATTTCTTAAATATTAAATATTAGAAATAAAATAGTTTCCACTGTTCTAACTATAATAATAAAACTTTAAAAATGAAATGTAGTTTAGTACTTTTATGAGGTCACTATCCATCGCCATTGATTACCAAATCATAAAATGAGACAAGGCCTTTTACAAACTAGTTGTATTATATTCTTTTTTTACATGAAGTCCCTAACTGCAGCAATAAGTATCCTTAACGATCGATAGAAAATAATTTGTTTTGACTCACTATCACCACTACTGTATGTGTATTTTTTGTAACTCTTAATACTATTTGACTTTTAAGCTAGAGTATAGATTTGTGAGTTTACATGTAAAAAAATATAAAAAAATAAAGTCAAGTGAGCGACTTTTCCGATATCCCCTGGAGAGCAGTACGTACCTGGTCGACGATCCCCTCGAGCGAGGAGAGCACGGTGGGGTGTATCTCGCGCTGCAGCTGCATGATCTTGGAGCAGCGCCACATGGGCAGCGTGGCCTTGATGGGCCCCGCCTCGCCCGCGCCGCCCGCGCCGCCCTCGCCCGCCTTGCTCGTGCTCGCTTGCTGTACACACCAAACGGTTTACGTACCTTGTGCGAAAAACTAAAATTCTTAGAATATATATGAAAAATGTTACTTATTTACACATTTGTGCATTCGAATGTGCTTTACCTCTGTGCTAGTGTTATTTTAAATCTGGACAAGTAACAATATGCGAAAAATTATTGTGTACAGTACATACATATACAGTAAAATTTACTAACTGAATAAATCTTCTTCTTTCGAACTTTATCGTAGTAGTGGTATTCAGTTCACATAATAAATTTTGAACATACTTTGCTATAAAAGTAAGTTTGTAGCAGTTTTAAAATTAACATTAATTTAATAGATATCACATTTATTAAAAAAAAATTATAATACATTGGCATGAATAAATACAAATATAAATTTGAAATGTATCTGATTAAATATAAGTAAGCCCGTTGAGTCTGATCGAATATATTATTATGAAAAATACTAACAGCTGTAGAACTGGATTGAGGCAAGTTTTCAGCGCTCTTGTGTCTTTCGCGTTGTTCAATCTTCAGGGTCAGGTACAGCGTGCGGATCGGGAAGTAAACTGCTTGTGGATACAGACGTCCCACCTGTACAAATAAATATATACTCAAACATATATTATGTAGTCTACAAGTACACTCAAACAAATATTTTATGTTGTCGACAAATCTATCTTCTTCGTCCCTTTAGTTCCGGGACCAGAATACGTCTACGGTATCCCCTGTCTGTCGTAAGAGACAACTAAAAGGGCGAGCGGCGAGAGTGGGAGGTCGAACCATCCAGCTAAGCGACCCCGAGAAGGACGGTGGCATGTATGGTTGCATGCTGTCTTAAACCCAGGCGGCACGGTGAGCTCAAATGCTCACTGAGGACTCTGGTTTTGTTCCGTTAGAGATTCCGAAGTTCTCTTCGCGGCACTGAGGACGGCCACCTGTTTAGTGAGGTAAAAATTCCACATAGCCCGGCGTTGTTCCCACGGCGTCGGGTGCCTATTGAAGATTTTCGCCGACAGCAAAAAGAAAAGTCTACCTACATCTATGAGTAACTTCATATAGAAAAAGATTCAATCTGAAGTTAAGTATTGTCAGACATAAGGTAGAAGAAGTATTGTCAGACATGACAATGATCATGAAACACTAAACTAAACCAATCAACACTGAAAACTAATTTTATTACCTGAAGGGTATTTTTGTACATTGGTACAAGGGTACATTGAGCGGTACCTATTACATATTAAAAGAAAATGTATAAAATTCCACGACAATATTATAAAATCATATACTGGCAACTAACATGGCTGAGCAGGTTGAGCACGACGTTCCCGTCGTACTGCACGAGGCAGGCCAGCAGCTGCGGGATCCACGGCAGCCACTGCACGGGCGGCACGCCCACCGAGTACTTGTCCAGCGCCTCCGCCAGGCTGCCCTTGTCGTCGTCGAAGCTCAGCATCCACAGCACCTACGAATTATAAAACAAGTTTAATATTTGTGTACAATTACAAATCAGTATATTCACTTGTCGTAGGCATTGTGAGGAAATAGAAATATAGATTACTCCTTAACATAAATTCCTTCCATGCAAGGTAATAATATAAATAAATAAGATCTGAGTAAGTAAATGTTTTTCCGATCCTAATAATATATTACCTTACACCGTGAAGAACAACTAATTAAGTTTTTTTAAATATTCACTGATAGGTGCTCAAAATCACTATCTTATATAGTGATAAATAAATGGTAATTTAAAAATTCTCAATTTAGCCTTTTATTAATTTGTGCTAAATTTAATATAATGTCAGTAATTAATCAAAAAAAAAGAAATATATTTTCATTACTCATTATAATGAAAATTTTATTACCTTAGCACAATACTTCCTCGACTTGGACTCGTTTTGATGTCGACAGGCGTGCAGGAAGCACGTCATGGCCGACACGCCCACGCTGACCTGCCGCGGGTCCCGGATGAAGATCTGCTCGAGGTAATCGCCCCACAGCGCCCACGCCTTCACCAACGTATCATGTAGCTGTACAGCTGCAGCGAACGCTTTATTCGCATCTTCCGACCGTCCCAACTGAGCCAGAAGTAACCCTTTGAAAGCGTAAAACTCAGCCGTCATCTCCTTCGTAAAGTACTTGAAGTTGGTCGACTCTATCATATCTAGACCTTCCTGCAATTCGTCCTTCCCCTCCGTCCAGGACATCTGGATGTGACATTTCACTTGTTGTCGAATTTTCTGGAAGCAGTCTACTATGGGCACGCTCGGTATCGTGTAAATTCGATGTAACGAATCGAGACAAACGCCGGATAGATTGTGTTTTCTCGCTATCTTTGCGAAATGAATTATTGCCTGTAACAAGAAATAAACGCATATAAACAAGTGTGGATCTAATCATCTAAAATTAATAAAAGCAAATTTCCTTAAACCTTTCAGACGACCTTTTAGCAACTAAAACTAAAATATTTCTTAGTAGGTTTCTAGCAATTTTTTTTTATAATATAAAAAAAAATAATAATAATAGAAGGACTGCTAGACGATACCAATGGTTAAAAGCAAAGCTTGAAAGCGATGGAACACTATTGTTTGATTAGAAGATTTAAAATAGGGTCATATCTGAATTCAGTCGCCAATGCGTTGTTACTCCGGATCACTAAGGTCGCCTTATATGAAAGTGAGCCGGAAATTGCATTCTTTAACCCTAAAAGTAGATGGCGCAGTGCTACCAGATTAATATAACATAATAGTTAACCCCGCAGCCTCGATCGCGTTAAAAGAAATCGATGTATCGATTGTCACATGGGAATAAGATATTTTCCATAGTAAAAGTAGCCTATATGTTAATCCAAAATGTCAGCTAACTCCCAACCAAATTTTATGAAATTCGATCCAGCCGTTTAGACGTGAAGAAGTAACAAACATACACACTCACAAACTTTCGCCTCTATAATATTAGTATGAAGTATGATTATACAAAAAAAAGTAGTCATACCTGAGCACTAGCGTGCACGCCCAGCATACTGTGATTGGACGCGTGGTCCGGCTGCGCGTCGTAGTGCGACGCTATGAACTGGTAGTGGTGCTGCCGCCACGTGAAGATGGCGCCCCAGTGCGACAGCGGGTCCGCCACCACCGGCAGCCGGTTGCGCCACGTCTTCACGATCGCCTTCATGTCGTGCAGCGACGTCTGACGGTTGTGCACGAGCCCCTGCAACATCTCACGAAAGGTAAACAACTATGTTTTATACGGAATATGTTCGCCTTTTGGAAAGAGAAGGAGATAGAAAAGTGAACATTTCATTATTACATTACACATTTTCAAGTTTTTTGTTTAACTTATTTACTATGCAAGTAAGCAGAGAGACTTCGTAATTTATGAGTATTAATAGGTAGCGATTGATGATTAATGGAGTCTTGTTATCCCTTTATTTCTTTAACACGAGACCCACACAGACGAAAAAAAATGTTGGCATCAGGCTCATATCATCCCAAATGCATTAAATTTACGGCATATTTATAAGACAACTCCACTACATTTTTAATATTCTTGTAATAGTATGAATGCAATGCTTTCGATACATGTACGTACAGACAAGTACACATAACGAGATCTATAGCCATATCCGATTAGGTCTGTATCCTTATATAGGCAACATTATTATCACATGCAACAAGTTTATATTGTTACACGGAAATAATGTTTTTACCACAAATGTACGTTAAATGGGTCGAACATTCTAAATTTAACGTGTACGCCTACGGATATAAGCGTAACGTTCTATATGCGATGTTTTACCAATATATCGCTTCTACAGCACGAGCAGGCAGTTCGTGTATTTATATACACATGACATGAATCAACGATATATAGAATTTATTATTAAAGTTCAATGCAACGCCAATTTCTTCCAGCAGATATTGAATATTGGTTGTTACTAGGTACTGCTTGTACTTATTATTATTTATTATCATGTAGTTTTATTTATTAGTAAGTAGTATATTATAATATTAGTAATTAGTAGTATTAATAATTTTGCACAAACTACTAACAAGCACACATTGTCTTGCAAAGATTATATTTATTTTATTTTACTTATTTCACCTCTTAATATAAAAGTTACAATAGGGCAAACTTAATGCCTTATGGCATGCGCTACCAGTCAACCCTGGATGCTAGGAAAAATTAAAAAAACTTTTTAACAAAAAATATCTACCGACTTCCATGTCACAAAAAAGTAAAAAATAATTTAAATATATTTTGGTCTAGAACATACTCAGTACTTAGTACATAGTCCTGAAGTCGGTGCTCGACATATTTCGCTGGACGACGGTAACTACGTCCTATATGAGCACCGACTTCAGAACTATGTACTAAGTACTGAGTATGTTCTAGACCAAAATATATTTAAATTATTTTTTACTTTTTTGTGACATGGAAGTCGGTAGATATTTTTTGTTAAAAAGTTTTTATTTTACACTTTTTAGTGACTATATTTTTATGTTTGTATTTAAATAAAGCCTCTAAGTTTGCTTTGTGCATCTACATATTCACAAAAATTAAACATAAAACACTTTTACAATTCATACAAACAGGGCGCCCCCTCTGGAAGTACCCCTCCATCATCAGGGTTGAGGAGTTGAAGGTCAAATTTTTCATCTTATATTGTTGCTTAGTAATCTTATAACATATACGTTAGTACCAGGTGGCTAACTTCTATGGCTCAGGCTTGCAGTACCCTGCATCATCAGGGTTTAGGAGTTGAAGGTCAAAATTTTAATTTTGTGCCTCTGTTTGGTATTATTTTTACATACCCGTAAGCACCAAATTGCCAACTCCTATGGTTTGGAATTGAAGTACCCCTTCATCATCAGGGTCGAGGAGTTGAAGGTCAAAATTTTAATTTTGTGCCTCTGCTTAGTATTATTTTTACATAACCGTAAGCACCAAATTGCCAACTCCTATGGTTTAGGATTGAAGTACCCCTTCATCATCAGGGTTGAGGAGTTGAAGGTCAAATTTTTGATTTTATATTATTGCTTAGTATTTTCTTTACATAACCGTAAGCACCAAATTGCCAACTTCTATGGTTTAGGATTGAAGTACCCCTCCATCATCAGGGTTGAGGAGTTGAAGGTCAAATTTTTCATCTTATATTTTTGCTCAGTAATCTTATAACATATACGTAAGCACCAAATGGCTTATTCCTATGGTTTTGGCTTTAAGTACCCCTGCATCATCAGGGTTGAGGAGTTGAAGGTCAAATTTTTGTCCCATGAATTTGCTTAACAATTTCATTATATATTCGCAAACATCAAACGACCAACTTTTATAGTTCAGGCTAGCAGTACCCCTGCATCATCAGGATTGAAGAGTTGAAGGTCAAATTTTTCATAGTAAATACCTACATAGTAATTTTATTCTATATTTTACTCAATTGGACTTCTCCAGCTAAGGTTCGGCCGACTATCACTAATTTTATTATTTTGCTCCAAAAAGTTGAAGATCCTATGATTAGAACCTTATCAAACTCTTATCAGACTACCCCTGGAGTACATCCTTTCTAATAAAAAAAGAATCATCAAAATCGGTTGGCGGGATATTGAGTTATTCATACATTTATCGCGTACATTGAAAATGCAAATTTAAGACTTATGCGTTTTTCTTATGGATGCCCTAGTCAAAAAAATACTAAAAAAAAATGGGACCCTATGACACGCACTACCTTTCAAATAAAAAAAAAAACATCTAAATCGGTTCACCCAGTCCAGGGAAATGAGGTAACAAATATAAAAAAAAAAAAAAAAAAAAAAATACAGACGAATTGATAACCTCCTCCTTTTTGGAAGTCGGTTAATAAGCCAAATTTTAGTACTTATTAGATTCAAGTAGTAATAAAGATTAGTAGTTGGTAGTATAATGTAGTAAGAATAATTTACTATATGCAACTTTACAGAAATTGGTTAAATAAAGTTAAATTAGATAAAGTTTAATAAAAGGCTTTTATTAAACTTTATCTAATAATCTAATCTATAATAATCTATCTAATATCACGCGTGGTAGGGATAAGAAAAAGATGGCGCGTAACAGAAAAAGATGGCGCGTAACGAAAAAAAAGATGGCGCGTAACAGAAAAAGATGGCGCGTAACGAAAAAATGTTACACTAAATTTTTTTCCAACCCCGATAAAGAAGTTTCACTTCAAAAAATTTAGTACTTAGTTTATATTAGTAGTAACTTGATTAGTGGTTGGAAAAATTTGTAAAAAAAAATAGTATTTAATATATTTTAGTAACAACGATTAGTAATAGCGTGTGTGGTGTCAACCCTTGCGCTCACCGTGTGTATCTGCGCCGCCTCGCTGAGCTCCATGAGCTGCTGGGCGGCGCGCAGCAGCGGCAGGTGCGCGTGGCTCACGAGGCGCGGCAGGCGGCGCCACTCGCGCAGGCACTGCGCCGCCGCCGCCTCCGCGTGCCGCTCCACGCCGCTCAGCTGCTGCTCGCCGCCCGCGCAGATGCACAGGTAGCCGCGGTACAGGTTCACCAGCCACGCTGCACACGTAACATTATATTAAATAAAAATGCTATAATATAAACGTATTATAAACGTTATTTATTAAATAAAAATGCAATCAAATCATGTGATATATCTTTATTGGAATGTAATAATTACCTCTATAGTCTTCGTTTAAATATTTTTTACTATAATATATTATTTCCTTATAAGCATCATGTATTTACAAGTCAATGAAAGCTAACTTCGATGCCATTATTTTACTAGAAAGTACTTGTGAAATAAAGTACGAGATGGTATAAATTACATTTACAACGTACACACAACTTCACTACATTACAACAACAAAAATATTTGTAATGTTATTTTTTAATTATTATTCTATTTATCATTAGCTGTACTTAAAACTACGTTACTAAAGACGTGCAACATTCATCCGTCTCAAATCTACAATATAAATATCATTTTTTAAAATAAAAACAACATTCACTAATAACACTTTAGTGAAACTAATCCTTACCGAGTTCTTTAGGACAGTTATATTCAACCTCAGCTAAAGCATCCTTCATTGTGGGCCAATTAGGATTCCTCCACGAACTTTCCAAGATTAGGAATGGGTCGCGGACACTTCTTGTAAGACCCAATTCTAACAGGGAGTCCCACTGATTTAACTCCTTAGCGCACTTAATCCAATGCTGGGTCCATAATGTGCACTCCTTGTGCATGTTGTATGAAGTCGGATTAGCGTTGTACTCTTGTTTCAATTTAGCCATCGCTACGTCGTATGCAGCCTGCAAGGATGCAAATAAAGATTTTAAACTTATTATTGAAATTAGTACAGAATATCGCACGGTGAAACTGAAAGGGACCTAATGCGCTATTTGCATTTTGTAAAATAACCAAATTTTGCTCGTATTTTGGGGAGTTTCTTAAAAAGCATGGTGATTAAAATGTTTGACCTTTTCTACCACGCAATCATCATTCTAATTTGCTAGACGATAGAATACGTTATAATAAATAGTTCAAAATATTTATCGATCACTTTGCATTCCACTGTGCAAATTGTAAACCAAAATGGCACATTTGTCATTTACACTGAGGCCACTAGTCACAACTAAGTAATACAAAATTAAAAACATAAATAACCTGAGCTTGTTCGAAAAATCCTTGCTGTTCGTATGCAATAGCGACGTTTGTTTCACGGTAGCGCGCATGCTTCTGCCACAAGCCAGACCACATGTCCTCCTCTTGGAGGAGTTCGTACATGTCGCTTAACGAGTCTAGCACCTCCTGTAAATCATAGTTTAACATATAAACACTGTAAAATATCTTTTATTAATAAATATGATGAAGATCACGGGCGTTTTAACATCGCATATATTTGCAAAAACATAGTGTGAAGTAATGGGAATAAGTGATAATAAACGTTTGTATACTGATTTAGTCTGTGTTTGAAATAGCTTGTAAATTTTTAAAACTTATGAATACATTTTTAATCTTTGTCTTGTCCTTAATATCTTTATTTCATAAAAATCCCTCCATGCTACTAATTATTATTTTTCCAAAAAGTTTACATTTGCGTGTAACCAAATAAATTTCAAGACTCCTCAAGACTGGGCACGTACCGTAGGTGTCGTGGTCTCTGTATCGTAGTCGTATATCTCAAGTGCCTCGCGATTGTTACGACCGCTCGCTTGATCAATGGCCATTTGTTCCAGATTGAGCGTCATTCGATGCCACAAGTTGTGCGTTTTACCCAGGTATTTCATCATAGGCCTGTGAAATAAAATAAGTCATAGATTAGAAAGTGTATTTCAAAATGTTTCTATACAAATATGTTGTATTTATATAGATACTTACGGTTTGATAACTACAGGTGGGTTGCATCTAGCAAGCGCTTCGATGAATGTATTCAGAGCGCTCACAGGCTGGTCCCTCTGAATCACGTGAACGCCTGATATGATGAATGGAACTACTTCGTTCATCATTGTCTAAAATAACAATGAAAAATGGTTTTATTAGGTTCCGATATAGTTTGAATTTGGACAAAAATGGATTAAGGACGACAAGTGGCGTGAGCAGCATTGGAAGTTGTCACTCGTCTAGGGTAAGGATATAGTAGGAGTTTGGGTGAATGTTAACAGTATAATTACAATAGGCTCATCGCTAGCCGTTGTTCGTCCAGTGTAAGGATATTGCTAGAGCTTGTGTGTAATATGGGAGTATGGGTTGAACGGGCTCATAATTAGCTTTCGCCTGTCCAGTGTAAGGATATTGTAAGTTTGTGTGCAGTATCCACCATTTTGCACTTGGCCAGCGCGGTGGACTATAGCTTAAAGTCTCTCGTTCTGAGATAAGACCCGTGCCCAGAAGTGGGATAATAATGGGTTGACGAGACGAGTGTGCAGTATGGGCAGAACGGGCTCATCGCTAGCTGTCGCTCTTCCGGCGTTAGGATTTTGTAAGAGTGTGTCGCAAGTATAGAAAGTGCCAACCGCTACGTATCGCCCGTCCCGCGTATAGATATGTTGATACTGTGCATGCAACATGTTCAGTATGAACCCCTCACCGCCAGCTGGCGCTCGTCGAGCGTGGCCCAGACGGCGGGCAGCAGGCGCAGCCACAGCTGGTGCGCGAGCGCGTCGTCCATGTGCGCCAGCTGCGCCGCCGCCGCCACCAGCTGCTCGGTGCGCACGCGCCGCGCCAGCTCCAGGAACTCGCACTGCTTGTTCAGGATCTGCTGCAGGGCGCGCTGCCTGCGTATCACATCATATACATTTAACCTAGTGCATCAGGAGGAAGGTAATGTTTTTCGAGCGTATGTATGTACTACAAAAATATATATGTTAACAAGATATATATGTATCGATTTTGACGAAAATCCAAAAAAGCGTTAAATTATATACATTATTATTATAACAAGAAAATCATTCAACAAACAATAAATTATTCATTTACAATGTTATTTCATTATATATTTAATGTGTGAACAACAAATATTAAAACCCACAGAGGTCTAAAAGTTATTGATAAATTAACTTGAAGTTTATAGAAAACTTCCTTTTTTAATGTATTTTATTTTAATATAACAGTATACTATCCAAATAGTGTAATATACTATCAGAAAGTTCACAGATATCTCAAACCAAATATCAGACTAAGCGGTAAAATGTAATAAATGTGTTATTGCTTGTATGTTGCAAATATTTTTGGAATTATTAGTTAGATAAATATTACGACTTTACATCTAATTCACAACATTTTAACTTACCTATTAGGTGCAACTTTCAAGACTTCCTCCTTTTGACAAGAATTCGAATCCAAGTCCATATCTAGCACGTCTGGATCTAGGGAGTCACTAAACCCGTCAGACGATTCTTCTTTTATATTACTTAGAATCACGAAAGATTTGCGTTCTTCGAGGTCCGCCCAGTTTATAACCGCTGATATATTAGGGAGTAAGTATTTCGAGTTTGACATACGGATTTGAGTACCTGTAAATAATAACAATTAATGTGGTCATCATAAATTGACTTTAATTTTTGCTCAATTAAGAGTATTCAAATTTTCATTTGATATGAAAATTTGCATGTAGTCTATAATATCCTTGAATTTAATCAGGAAATCTCTAAAACCAAATATTTATGATATAAACGCATTAAAAACTTACTAGAAACGCAGGTAACAAGCAACAGCTCTAGGCACTGCTTAATCCAGAAGTGCTGTCCAATGTGCTCCCAATTCTGCGAGCATATGATGTAAAGCAGGCGGTCGAAGATGCGTCTGCGCACGCTTTGGTCATACACTTCGAAGAACTTTGCCCGGATGTTCGGCTGAGTGCAACGAAGCCCCGCGAGGAAGGCCGGTTCCAGTTTCATTGATAGCTCTGTCATCTTCAGGTGTTCATCCCTAAAATAATAAATAATATTAAAGTTGATTTATTACAACCTGTAGGTTATTAAATGTACTGTATGTGCCAAAAGTACAATAAGTAATCTACACCTGTCTTCAATTTTGTCAAAAGGCTTATAATTTTTAAAGTGAAGAAAAGTATTATGATTTACACTAGGATCTTATTTTATATGCTAGATAAGCTTTTACTTTAAAGGTGGTAGAACCTGTGTAGTTCGACCGGGGAAGTACCACCGCCACACACATATTTCTAGCGTGAAGCATTTCTTGCGTTTCGATAGAAGGGTGTGGTTGCCGGCACACTTTTACATGAGGCGACCATCATAGTCCTCGGGAGTCTTGCAAGGGTTGCTTATGGGCAGAATAATACTTTAATAACTTAAGAAAACATTAAATTCAGTGTTATTAAATACTTTGATTTGTTTTTTGATTAACTAACTTACTTAAATAAATATATCTTAAAGACTTTTTAATTTAATATCACCATTTAAATATTTTACGAGGGCTTAAAGATCTTTCGCGACCTGTAAGACGTCGTAATCCATACTTCAAAAAATAAACAGTATTTTTAAAGTGTGGTTCGTGACATCACTCAGCACCAAAACTAACAAAACCCAAATCACCACACACCTGTAGACAAAATTAATAATATCGAGGAACTGTGCATTAAGATCCTGGTCGTCCGGGAAGCGCTTCTCGACGTACTGCATGAGCTTGACGAGCAGGATGCTCTTCTCGCGAAGCGAGGGCCCCGCCGCCGCCGCCGCGCCCGCCGCGCCCGCCCCGCCCGCCGCGCCGCGGCTCTTCACCCACTCCTCCACCATGCGGGTGATCGCTCGCATCACCTGGACATAACCAACACTGTTACATTCCTTTTTTATCACTGATAAATGGACTACGGCCTAAAACTCATTCTCTAAGAGAAGATCCGTGCCCAGCAGTGGGACAGCAATGGGTCGACGATAAATTAATAGTAAAGGAGCTTACAGTCGACTTGCAATAAGGCTACTGCCGCCAATAGCTTTCCGTAATCAACCTCAGGAAACATTAGTTTTACCTCAGGAGGGCACAGATGCCTTGCTACACATGAGATCGAATTTGGAAAGCCCGGATAAGATGATCTGAAGATACACCTTTTAAGCCACACCTCCCAACTGCCTATATAACAGCAGTACTTAACACCGCTATTATGAGGCAGATATAGGTGTGGCGGCGGTCCTACCGGACTCGAACCAAATAGAATTCTACCACCATATTTTTTTTTTTACCCAACACAAAACCCTTTAACAAACAAAAAAATGTGTTTTATCTTTCCCAAAGATAACAAAAATAATTACAATATTGATCCATATGTTGACTTGTAAGAATGAATTATGTACAATAAAAGTGTAAAGGATAAGTTTACCTTGGCATCCGTAGTTTTTTCGATGAGCCCAACAAGAACTGTGCCAATGAATGTCTTCCTTGTGTCTCCAGGCATAACCGAGACGCGGGCTTTAAGCAAGTCCAGAGCAAGAATCTAAATACAAAACCACGTTTAAATATGGTGTATTTATAAAATATTAAACATGGCAACGAGAAAAACTAAACTGTATGAAAGAAATGATCTAATTAATATTACACAACTAGTCCTCATACCTAATTTTAAAGTTAAAGTTTACCACCACATCTCACTTACCTACTTAGGTATTCATATAACAGCAAATCATCTTTTATATATTTTACAGATATAATATTTAACGATTTTGCAAATCTTAAAGTTATAGTTAATATTATCATCTTATGGTTTGATTGATTATGGTTTATTATTGCCTCTATTCAGAAGCAAAAAAGTTGTGTTAGCACTTTAGTTTGTCACGGCATGCCTATATGGCCAGTTGTGCTTGGTGTAGTAATACAATTATATACGACGAAAAGATCTGAAAATGAGTATGAAAACAACATGTGGTGTAATCGTTACTTGTCTTGATACTCGTTAATTCTCCACGGGATATACGTGTATTTTTTGCACTAATTAAATGATTATGTGTGCATTCGTGTACAACTTTTACATTATCGTCAATGATCGGCGAGCTATTTAATGAAATGTTTTCCACTCACAAGCAAATCAGTGGTAGTAGCGTCCGGGTTGGGCGCGACGTGGTCCCGCGCCATCCGCTGCAGCACCCTCATGAGCGGCGGCAGCAGGCGGTCCACGTAGCCGGGGCTCGCCGAGCAGCACGCCTTCAGCATCATGAGCGGCCCGAGCAGCGCGGCCGTGCCGCTCCCCGCCGCCGACTTCTCGTACGCCGCGAGACCCTCGAACGCGTACTTGCTCACGCACGCGTATAACGTCTCCAGCTCTTCGTACTATAGGGAGCATAAGGATGTAATATTAATTGTAAAATAAAGTTTAATCAGAAAGGTCCTGCCACTGTCTTTTTTTATATAATACTAGCGCTTACCCGTGGCTTCGCCCGCAAGGGAATTAACATTAACGTTTGATAGCGTAATTCAGAACTTGCAAATGAATTTTACTAACGCCATCTATTAACAACGTCTGGCACTATTAAATATGTATCGACTAACAAAACATCTATATTCTCATGGGAATGAAAGATCGCGTTAAAAAGTAGCCTACGTCACTCTCCTCTCTCCTATCTCCCAGCATTTAAACCCTATCATATAATAACAATGTGGCGACGTGAAAGAGGAATAAACAAACACACTTTCACATTTATAATATTAGTATCGGTTAATGTAGCGTTCGTTGGACATGCAGGCCATCGGATGATGATGACAATGAATTGCAACTGCCAATTGTCAATCAACAAATAATCATTTCCAGGTACTGACAGTCTCAATTGGAATATGAGAAACATGCAAGAAACATGTTTCTTTCCCTCATTACACTTCAAACTATTTGTTTAGATCCCGAATACGTAAACATCATCAAAATTTTGAAAGGAAAGAAAAATAATAAATTAAGAGTTTTTCAAATAATTCTGCTTTTGTTGTTGTTAATGTTGTTGAGAATTTGGCGGATATCATTAAAATACATCAAATCAAACTCACTTTAGACGCCTGCGAAGTACTAATCGGTTCTGTAGGGAAGAGAGCAGTCAACTTGGACAGCAGGTTATGCGTGAGGCGTACAATCTTGGCGTTACTGGAGGCCACGCAGGCCGCGAGGCCGCGTTGTAGCGGCTTCAAAGCGGCGAGGCTCTGCTCGCGGCGCAGCACGCCCAGCAAGTACACGAGCAGCTCGAGAGCGGTGCACGCGTTCGCGCATGCGGCTGCGTTGGTGTCCGCTGTGGAGAAAACCTGAGGGAAAACGCATATAAAACGTATAATGAACATTTTTGGAAAATAATTTTGACGCTACGTACATATTATAGGCCATTGAAAAAAGTCCACAACTTTTTATTATCTAGATAAATAGATTGACAATCAAATTATAGGTAAAGGTCATTTCATCATTTCATATTTATTTCTAGCGTAAGGCAGCACTTGATTTCGGTGAAAAATGCGGTGTGTAACTTGTATATGAGGCGTCCATATAATATGTCCAAAGAAGTGGAAAGAATCTGTGATCGGCTCCAGGCAGAATCCCTGTTCTATACAGAATTTTCATCTGTAGATGTCTTTTGGCGGCAGCGACCACTTAGAGCAGGTGAATTACTTGCTCGTCCAATACATTTCATCTATCCCTCGGCCCTTGAAACTCCACTACTGGACGTAGGCTCTCCCAAATCTGCACAACTCCAACGGTTCTGGGCTATCCGAATCAAATGATGGCCCCGCTACGTTTAATTAATTAAAAACAACAATAAACTTGACTGTATTTTATGTTTAAAATTGAAGTAGCAAACGTCATCTGCAATAACTTCATATGAAACATGGGTTAACCCCGTTAACCTGAAGTTAATCACAGATGCGTTGCTACTCCTGAGGACTAAGATGGTCGCCTAAAAGTGAGCCGGCAATCACACTCTTCCACCGAAACAATTAGCTTCCCGTTGGAAATCGGTGTGGCGTTGTACTTCCCCCGATCGAACCACCGTTATACTTACCTTTAAAATTAAGTCGTGACATGACTTTACAACTCATATTAATTCGCACTACATTACCTATAATAAATTTGATTTATTATAGGTAATGTAGTGTATATTTACTATTTGACCCAGCGAACTAGGTTCCGCCTAAAAGTAAAACATTTTAAAATTATCAGTGTTCCTACTATATAATGCATGTATTACACATAAAAACCTTCCTTTTGATTCACTCTATCTATTAAAATAAACTGCATTAAAATCCGTAGCGTAGTTTTAAAGATCTAAGCATACATAGGGACAGACAGCGAGTAGCAACTTTGTTTTATACTATGTAGTGATGAATAATTTCTCTAGTTATCATTAAAATCGTCAAGTCCCCACCATACCTTATCCAACCAGGCCAGCTTCGGCTCGCACAGGTTCGCCCAGACGTCCGGCTTGAGCGCCGCCTTGAGCAGCACGACGCAGCGGCGCGACAGCTGCTCGCCGGGCGAGCCGCCGGCCGCGCCCGCCGCCGTGGCCGCCGCGGCCGCCGCCGCCGCCGCCGCCGCGCCCGCCGCCGCGCCGCTCGCCACGTTGCCTTCGTTCACCTACGTGCGAATGGAGTGTGTACTGACATGTAATCATTGCTCAACATATGTACTCTTTTATAATAATGGACATTTAGCTTGATTAACTTACCTATTAGTTTGCCATTTTAACAATTAACGCTACCGGTACCAATATGGAAATCGATAGATCATATATGAACAATCTCTAGGTACAGTTCTAACTTCCATGGGTCATAGTGTACAGGTTCGAAAGCTATACAAAATAATAAAAAATACTACTTATGATTTTGTTACGACTTACGCTCCATATGCTCTTTTATAACATTTTCAAAATAGTAGACTAAAAGGTATGTCCTATACTTAAATATTAGATGTCTTTTATAATAATTCTATTATAAAAATATACTTTATGTTATGTGAAACACAATGAACACAAGCGGATAATATGTATTTAAAAATCAACTAAATATGAGTTATACGATTACACAAAAAGCTCCCAAATGAACACACAAATGACAGGTATGATTCTAAATAAGCATTGTACTATACACTTAACTTATCGTTAATGAAACTCACTTCACAGCCTTCCACCAAGCAACAACTACATAGGTAGAAACGAACCCAAACCTGGCAGGCGAGCCTCAATAGTAAGTTAACGACAACGTCGACATGCTGTCGTTCCAAAGGTTTTATTATATCGGGCTCAATGCGAGATGACGTGGCCTGGGGACTGGCCCAGCCGGTGTTCAGCGCTTTACGAGACTCGATGCCACTCTCGTCTGATGAGCCACGCTTGATGGCACCACTTGGAGATGACACCTCCTGCAAAAATATATTATTGTTTATATTAGATGGTGTTAATTGTAAGTTCATTACACTCTAATTAATGTTTTTTGTTATTATTTTATGCGTATTTTATGTTTTATGCTTGTCAGAATCTTAGTCAAATAAGCAGATTGTAATAGCCGATGTTATTGTACCTTAATTCTCTTTTTTGCTTCTCTATTGTCAGTATATATAGACAATAAAAAGGCATAAACAATAAGTTTATTAAGAACATTCAGCCGAAACTTTTTGAAATAATTAGTCAACCATTCGTAGTAAAGACATATATATACATAGACCATAATGCAGAAATACATAAATAATGCTCATATTCACTCTGGTCGTTTTAAGATAATTGTTCATGTACATCTATCTACCAATTCTGTAACTACAATTTTCACCAACCAGTTGCACACAACTCACAATGCTATCGTCATGCGTATGATCGCGTATCCGCTGCAGCTCCCACTTGAGCGCGACCTCCGCGAGGTCGACGGCGAGGCGGCGGTGCTCCAGCGACGCGGTCGCCGAGAAGCCCAGCCGCTGCATCGCCGCCACCATGTGGCCCACGAGCGCGTGACGCACCGGGTAGTACACCTGCCGGCAACCGTTAATATACTATTGAAAACCAAACAATAGATAACCAAGAATAACAATAATAAAAACAAAACCTATCTAAAAACATAAATGTGGATATTAAAACTTAACGGTAAGTGGTCACCTCCAGTCCACAAGCAGCAAAAAGCAGGAGACTTAAATCCGATCAAATGTATAGTCTAGTATAGTAAATATATAGTTAGAACAAAGATGTGTCACCAAGTTTTTGCTTATGGACATACTCCATTCCAGAAACGGGCAGAAGCAACTAGTTAGGAACAGAAATATGGCAGTTACTTCCGTAGTCCTAACACAGCAAACGTCAAACATTCGACAACCTCGATTAGTATCGTGCATTGAGAATTCCATCAATGAAATCCGCGTTTTTCTGTGTGTGACCGCAGCAAATAAGTTTGTTTGGTCGGAATTCTTCTTCTCCTGGTGCTTCTCCAATTAATCAAAGTCGGTAGCCCGCCAGTTAACAACTTTTTGAAAAGACACTGGGCTTTATGAAAGAAAATCAATTCCGTGGTAACGAAACAAAATCGCTGTAACGAAAACAATACCTTATAGTGCCTAACAACAAGCTGCAGTATATGGAACAGCTGCTGCACGGAGTGGCCATCCTCCACGATGATCTTCTTGGTCCAGTGCGTGAGCATCGTGTTCCCGTCCTCCATGCGCTGCGGCATCGCCGGCGTGAGGATCTCCAGCGCTTGTCTCACCACCGAGCGGGCTTCCACCGCGTGAGCCTTCAGCAGGCTGTGGAACACTATGAACAAAAAATGATTATTCGTTCTTAGAGATCAACCATCCAGCCTTGACTTTTTTATACCACTGAAGTAGCAAATGCCCACGTAATCTAAGTCTAGTAAATAGTCACTGACGCCCATGAACATCTTTTTATTTGTTTTTATTTTTTTCTAGAGGGGGAAACCTTCAAAAGGTACCCAACGCCGTGGGAGCGACGCAGGGTTATGTGGGATATTTACCGCACTAAAAACCCCCGGTGGCCGTCCCTGGCGCTACAAAGAGGACTCCGGGATGTGCAAAAGAACGCAACCGGAATACCCTTGAACATCTAGCTACTCAATAATTATTCTTTATGAAGTCGATCACAGAAGCGTTGTTACTCACGAGGACTAATGTGAGAATGTGGCTGTGGTATCTCTCCTATCGAACTGTATACGTTCCACCGCCACCATGGAATTGATATGTGTTATAGTTTGAAATAGTAAATGGGAAAACATAGTTAGCAGAAATGTTTAAAATCATCGTCAGTTACGTTAAGTTAGGGAAACAGAAACGAACATTGAAAAGTGTTAATTTTGATCAGTATTGAGTACATTATAAGCTCCAATCGCCCAAAACGTCGTTCCACAAGACGACCGCGGTCGTTGTGGTCGCGGTGAAAACGTTACTCATGACGTCATGACTTACGCCCACGTCGCGTGTCACAACGTCCACGTCTCACAACGACCCTTCCAACAAGGTGAGTCGTAGTGATATAAGAAGATAGAATACGTCAGTAAAGCTCACAAGGTAGTGGAACGGGAAAAACTGCGGTCGTGAGCGTGGACTTTTTGAACGTGTAATGAAACGAACCCAATGTGTCAAGTGAAATAAGTCCAGGTGATTTATTATAAATCAAGTGACATATTAATGACTGAAAATATTACGTTGGTTCACTCACCTTGTAGAACGATTCGCTTATGTATAGCAAACTTCGCAATGATGTGACTTAACAGTAAATGCCCATGGTACCTGTAAAATGAGATGAATGTTTATGCCGTAGTTTATTATTGTTGACGACATTATCTTATTTTTAAGGAATAATATCTGTAATTAGACTTTAAAAAAATTATAGCACAAGTGAATAAAAATTAAAGTACCAAGAATTACATTTAGAAAACGGTCTATCTAAAACGTTTTTCACGCACCTAACAAGTGAACAATAACTATCATACCTTGTAGCAGGATCAACATAGTTCTTGCCAAGCAAACAGGGCCAAGCGAACGTCATGAGCCGGCGCAGCTTGTTGCCCTGCTTCTTGTTGTTGGCGTCGTGGATGTGCGCGGAGGCCTGCTCGAGCAGCAAGCAGGCGAACTGCAGAAGCGATATACGCACTGCGTCCGAACATGCAAACGGATTTTCTGGATCAATCACCTGTCAAAATAAATAAAAAAATGCAGGTTGTTTCCATATCGTGATGCAAGATTATTTTTTGAGTAACATTTAAGAAGCATCGAGGCTTAGCTTGCGTAAGTATAAAATTATTATTATATTTAAGTTTAAGTATAACAGCCTATCTAAGGACGCGGACTTCAGTACTCGTTCCTGTATATCTTCGAATGAGGTAGAATTTCAATCTATGTGGAACATGACAAAATTTGTGCCATATTTAATTATATTTTCAGTTATTATTATACGATATTGCTTGGCAGAAATGTCACATTCTAACATTATAATAAAACTACCTGCAGAAATTTTAGACTGACATTAATTATGGCGAATGCCTATTAATTCTCTAAGAGAATAAATGTAACTTGCTTTTTTATTTGAATTCGAAAAGAAAACAGTATACGAGAATCAGTATTGTATGATCAAAACTTACATTATTAATAAACACCGATACAACATTGTCAGGGTTGTCCTGGTACGGCGCCGGGGGTCCGCCCACAATCTTGTGCCCCTTCTCGAAGCTGACCGCGAAACACGGGATTAGAATCATCTGAAGGACCTTAGCCTTCAGGTCCTGCGACATGGCGTCGCTGGCGAAGTGCTCCACGAAGCGGAAGAACGCAGTACGCTTCCAATCAGCCGTGTAGTTCTGGGCTACTGTGTTCTCAAGAAAATCGCGGAGGAACTAGAAAAATATACCTTAATTTAATAACATACAATATTGTTTGCTTCTAAGCTTTTCTAATAAAATAATAAATTTACAGGTAGATTGACTATGGTAAATATTAATTATTAAATTATTTTTGTTTTTAAATATTTATGTTAATACAAGACGTAGAGTAAAAGAATGACAAATACTAGACTAGACCATTTTACTAGAGGCATGACTTTATGCCTACTTATTTTAAGAAATACTCTCGTCTGAATGTTGATGACTTTTTAACATGTAAATTTATGAAATTATGGAAATTTCCGTAAAGCATTATAGAATCCCCTGTCATTTACAAATTACGTAGAATCAAAGAATGAAACAAAATAATAAACAATATCTTACCTGGAAGTCTGGAATAAAGCGGTCACACAGTGCTCTCAGCAATTGGAATAACAAATCAATATTGGACGGATGGTGACAGAAGTAGTGCAGCAAGATCTTCACTATCAATTTTGGTTCCTTCCAGTGAGTACAGTCAACATTTTCCACTTTCTTATGGACATCCTGCAAAAAGATTTGTATTATTAAAATAAATATTAAGCTTTTAGGTATTGTAACGTAATTTCCGATTTCAGTGTTATTATTAACTAGGTTAATTCCGCGGTTTAGTTTGAAAAAGTGCGAGATTTCTTTTAGAGCATATCAATTACGTGATAAAAACTTAAACATCACTCTTCCTCCCTGTAATCAAGCGTGGTATTTGAGTACTCTTTCCCCTCTGAAAAGATTATGTGGTTTGGGTATGTTCCGTACTGAATAAGAAAACCAAGGTCATACAAACACATATACATCTGCACAAACTTTGGCATTTACAATATTAAAAAGATAATATTGAAGTGTTTGATTGAGCTATCAAATTGTGAAATTAACGTCACCGGAAATGTAGTCTTAAAACTATTAGTCTACAAAGAAAATATAGAAAATATTTTATTTTAAGTGAGCTCACTTGTACAGGTACTACTTCCATTGAAGATTTCTAGCAGCACAGAAATGGGAGAAGAATGAAATTAATGGTACACACTACTACCACTACTTATAGATAATAAACTTAGATTAAAACTTAAGTCAATTACAATGGTAACATGAAAATCACATGAGACATGTTTTTAAACATCTACTGTTACTTACTACTTAAGTATGTTCTATAATTTTTAATGTTTGTTATATTGAATTATTTTATTTCAATAACTTACATGATACTGATCACTGCACCAGATGCGTTTGATCAATTCGATAAGGTCATGTTGCGTGGACAGCCATTGATCGTCGAATTTAATGAGCAGTGATATTGCTCGTATTGCTTGGAACTGCATTTCGGCTCTATCAGGCTGCGGTATGTTGGCGTTAGCTGGTGGGGTATTGGCTGCCAGTAACAGTAATAATCGGGGTTTCTTGGTGGTTTGCAGCGCCTCCCTGAACGCTGGGCCGGCGACCGGGTGCTTCACCAGGAATATGAGGAACCGACTCCACTGCTGGTCTTTGATGTTGTTATCGCTCATTATCAGGTCTAATGTCTCCTTAGGATATCTGTGGCAATAAATTAATCAGTTTTAAAAGTGCTTTCATTCACATACAAAATAATCGTCGTGTTACGATATTTTGAGATGTTGAACTTCGAACTAAAATAAGTATTTAACTACATATATGTTTACAAATTATAAATGTATATGATTGTGTTTTTAAAACAAAAAAATATATGATTTACAGGTATCATACCTTAAAAGAAATTTAACTAATGGCTCTCTGAATGGTGATCCCGCCTCTATCATCAAGGACTTCTCCGTGTGGAATATGAGTCGACACAATACGTCTATGAAGCGCGGCGAAGCGGCCGGTATTTGATGGAATATTCCTATTAAAATTATGATTTTCTGTTCGTTTTCCATGTTCTTCGACACGCTCTGCAGGAAATTGCCTCCTAAAAATCATTTTAGAATTAGATTTAATAACAATTTCGTTTATATTTGTTTCTTTGTTACGTTACTATCATTTTTATGTCATGTTACTTAAAATAAGGACAATTTATTTATATTTATCGATTACATAACAAAACATAGTATCTCTACTATATATAAGTAGCAGTTACCTCTGTTTGTCTGTATGGAATAATCAAGCAATTTCTTCAACAGTTGCAGCAATTGTTCACATAATTTTTCGCTGAAAGTGGACGGGAAGAGTTGAGTTAAGTAGGACAGTCGCTTTGCGCCGTTTACGCTCAGATTCCGATGGTCGCCCAACGTCAAGAGCAGTGGTCTCATCACTGGGTGTACCATCTCCATATCGATTTGGAATCCAGATAGGAACTTCTGCATACATTCGAATCCAGCCTGTTTAAAAATATTGTCGTGAATATACAATATACATTTTTAATAAATTTATATGAGATATAAGAAAAAGTTATACATTTTCATGTATATTTTTCTTTGATATTAGAATATTGATACATATTAGTGTTTGCTTTTGGGTATTCCATTATAAAATAATCTAAACTCGCCATAAAAAACCCTTATACAACAAATGACAATTATTACTTTCCCTAAATATCAGAAATGGAGAAATATGGATTGCGTTAGCTTAACATCAGCCATATAAAGGAGATGTTTCAAAATGTATGGACCTTTGGCCAGGTATCTGTACACCATATGATAAAAAAGCCAGTAGATTATAGAGCACTTTTAAACTAAGCATTTTATTAAAATCGACTGGGTTTATTGGTACAAGACTAGAATTATAAGTTAGAATTGCAACACAATATAATGGCGGCGATATTATTTCATTTTGACAGTTGAGGTTAATAAACAAACTGTGACAATGACAATCAGTTGTCAGTGATTATCTGAATTCTGATCCAATGCAAAAAAGGAAAAACTTATTATTACATTATGTAGCTTATCTATGATAACCTTAAAACTATTGTATAGTTATGGTTCTATGTAAACAAAGACTAATCTTACCTCATAGCTATTAGTCAATTACAATTATGATTTCAATTCAAACCCGAATAAATCAGTTGATGTTTGGAAGTCCAAGTTGAATATGTAAATCCTTTATTCACTAGCCTGGCCAACAGGTTAACCGATGAACACTCCAAAATATGATAGTCAAGTCAACTGAGGTAAGTAGCGATCCGACATTCAAGATATGTAAGCCAGGGGTTTGGTAACTTGATATAGAAACTCCAACACAATACGCACACGAAAATATTCCGTGAAAATATCTAAGAACAACAAGACAGATGAATGGATCTAGTAAAAGAATCAATATGACAGTTGTCAGATAATGACAACTATAGTTTTGTCCACAGACTGTCTAAATCAGTTGTTCCGCCATATTGGAAAACGAAGAAAATAGTTGATTTTAATTGGTTTTGTACCAGAAAAGTACACGTTTTTATAAATTTTGAGATGGTGTACATATACCTAGCCAAGATTGAAACATCTCCTTTGACACGGTCAATCCCACCTATGTGCCCTGTAAGTTTCTGTAAACTTTATCACAGTACCTGTAATACGTCAGGTGCGTGCAAATTACCCAATAAAATACGTCTATATCGAAATATCATTCTCATTGAACGTGTTAAACCTAACCAACATATACCTGTTGCAACTCCTGATCGTTCTTCTCGAGCGACTTGTAGAGCACCTGGAAGATCTTCTCGCGGCAGTGCTTCTCCTGTATGTAGTGGCAGGCGGCCAGCGCGCGCAGGGCGGAGGCGCGCAGCGGCACCAGGTTGACGCCCTTGTAGCACGGCAGCTTGCCCAGCATCGCGTCCTCCGCCTCGCACAGCGACAGCAGCTCGCGGAAGAACACCTTGTGCTCGTTTATGTTCAAATCTGACAAATTTAATGAATATGTTGAGTACCTTTTAATATTACGCCTATTTCAATTTATAAAAAATATATGCAAATTGTGAAAACAGAAAGGTGGTGCTAAATTGAGACTTTAACTAAGACTTTAATAGTAGTAGTAGTGTATAATAAAAAAAATTTTTAAACAAAAAATACAACCGACTTCCATGCCACATAAAAGTAAAAAATAATTTAAATACATGTTGGTTTAGAGCAAACACAGTACTTAGTACATAGTCCCGAAGTCGGCGCTCACCATATTTTGCTGGATCATGACGAAACTACATGTATCTTATATGAGCGCCGACTTCGGGACTATGTACTAAGTACTGTGTTTGCTCTAAACCAACATGTATTTAAATTATTTTTTACTTTTATGTGGCATGGAAGTCGGTTGTATTTTTTGTTTAAAAATTTTTTTTTCACGCTTTTCAGTCACGATAAACGAGTCACGATATGTGCTGACGTCATCATCTAGAAATAGACTTCTTTGACACAACCGGTCGGGGGCGCTACCGCGCCCCCTCCCTTAGATTCTGAATTGGAAAAAAATGTTCGAACCTAACCTAACCGAATAAAACAACTTTTTCTGAGTAAACATTTATTTAAAGAATAGACCCATAAGAATCAAATGGCCAATACCTATGGTTTAAGCTTGAAGTACCCCTGCATCATCAGAGTTGAGGAGTTAAAGGTCAAATTTTTCATTTTTTATCTTTGCATAGTAATCTTATCAGATATACCTAAACACCATGTGGCCAACGCCTATAGCTTAAACTTGAAGCACCCCATCATCATCAGAGTTGAGGAGTTGAAGGTCCAATTTTCCACTGTATACAACCATTAGTCTAATGTTCTACCTTTAATCTGTTTAACCTCATTTTAAATGCGTAAGCATGAAATAGCTAAGTTTTATGGCTTAGGCATTCAATACCCCTGCATCATCAGGATCGAGGAGTTGAAGGTCCAATTTTTCGTCGTATACCTTTGCTTAGCAATGTTATTAAAAATCCGTGAGCAACAAATGTCTAACGTTTATGGTTTAAGCCTGCAGTACCCCTGCATCATCAGGGTTGAGGAGTTGAAGGTCAAATTTGTCATCGTACATCTTTGCCTTACTATCTTATTATATATCCGTAAGCAACAAATGGCCATCACCTACGGCTTGGGCTTACAGCACCCTGCATCATCAGGGTTGAGGAGTTGAAGTCAATTTTTTTATAATATGTCTTTGCTTAGTATTGTTATTACATTCCCATAAGCACCAAATGGTCAACCCCTATGGTTTAGGCTTGAGGCACCCCTGCATCATCAGGATTGAGGAGTTGAAGGTCAAATTTTTCATCACATGTCTCTGCTTAGTAGTCTTATTACATATATGTAAGCACCAAATAGCTAATGTTATAGTTTAGGATAGCTGTAACCCTGCATCATCAGGATCGAAGAGTTGAAGGTCAAATTTTTCGTCAACCTATATAAGCATAGATGTATAATACATATTCCAAGTTTCATAAGAATCGATTCGGCAGAAGCCGAGTTATCTCGAATTGTCTAAAAAACTTGAGGAGTGGTGGTGGTTTCCCCCCCATAACTCAAAGAGTTAAGCATCACAGCATACCCATGTCCAAGAGAAAAAGTTGCGTGACAAAATTTCCTATCAAATGAAAGAAAGAAAATGGAAATCGGTTTAGAAACACCCAAGTCATTCAAGATTTTAAGAAACCGACATTTTCCAATTTTCCGGGAAAACCGCCGGAAGGTTTTCATTTTCCTCAATATGGGACTGCCTGTGAAACTAGCCGCATACAATGTCGTATGAATTGTGTCGGTAGGTCGACGATTTCTAGCCATTTCGCCCGAACATACATCCGAATTAGGAATTAAATAACAGATTAGACGGAAAGACACTGTTCGCCTTCTGTTACCAACACACGCAGCCTAGCTGGACGCCTACAACTTAACCTCTCCTAAATTAATAGTATGAAATTAAAATACTATTAAATCAGCAACTGGATTTCGATGTTTACTAAACATACAATTAAATATAAGATCCCATATACTTACCAATTGTAAATAGTCTCGGCTTCAAGGTAGTACAGAACGTAGTTCCATCCATGAGACCCATTTGAGCATTTGCGGGCTGGTGACGCAGCAAGTGCTTCTTTGGTGGAATTATGTCCGCGAGAACCTCTCTGTGGGGGTCCATTACTGCCGTTACTGTCTTATTCTGTAGTTGTCCTATGAGTTCCAATGACTTCATCGCCTATAAAAGGATTAAGAATAATATAAGAAACAAAATTAAAGTAACAGTTGTTTAGTTTTTTATTGAATCAAAATTGTTGAACATACCTGTTGTCTGACAAGCAAATGAGGACTAGTTATTTGCAGAACGAGTTCTTGCAAGACGTCATGCAAGGCCCGCGCCTTCGCCATCGCCAGTTCGCCCTCGGGATCGATTCCATGTCCAACAGGACCTGTCACGCAGATCCGCACCAACTTTTCCAAGATCACGGTCGCCATGTCGATGGCTCCAGCAGAAACTTCGCCCGTTAAGTCCATCATCACAAACAGCACGGCTTTTAGGAATGTAAACACGTGCTTGTAAACCCACTCGGGTGTCATCTTCTCCAAAAGGAATTTCACGGCAATGCAGCCGCCCAATTTTGCGTACCACGCTCGTTCGTAGCATAGAGCTGCCATTCGTTCCGCCAGGTACTCCATTATGGGGAGGCGACACGCTCGCTCCTTACTGCCAAGAACGGCTGCCGCACAGTCTATCATGAGTATTAATGCTAAATGACCAGGCTTGCACAGCTCCTTCTCCTCGTGTGCCATCACAGCTGCTATCGAATCAATAATTACTAAAGCATCGAGACCCTCTTTTGGTCCTCCAGTGCTCGCAAAAGGTCCAGCTTCCTGAGCTAAAGCTACCAAGGTATAGTGTCGGACCAGTGACACCATTGTTGGCAAAACGTGATTACGCAATTCTTTGATTGCTGCAGCGACGAACATTCCTGTCAAAGCGATTCTGTGAGTCTCTCTCACGATGGGATTAGAGCACTTGTAGTAAGGTCCATTTTGAGCGGGTATTTTACAATCTAAGTAATTAGGGTGATTGAATAGTTTTTGTAATGTAGGCTTGTCATCGTCCAAGTTCAATGAAGACGCTAAATAGCATCGTAGTACCTCCCAACATTGACGCCTATAGAATGGATCGGTCGTGCTTGATTTTAGTGCAGCAAAGGCTGTTTCTATTACTTTATCTACTTCAAAATCAATTGGTTTTGGTTGGTCTTGGAAGTACGTCTGAATGGCCGGTGGCGACGCATCTGTTTCACGGTATTCTAGTCTTTGTGGTTCTATCATCATTTTCCTGTTGCCACCTCCAAACTTCCCGAGAACCCTGAATGCTATCCTTGCAACTTCATTATTTTGTAATGTCCTCCAAAGCGCCTGCATCAAGTCAGCTCTTACAGGTTGTATATGTTCATACAAAAAGTCTGGTTGCAAGTTATCCACGCAGAGTTCTAATGTCCGCAACCCTTGAGATATTAACGTGTGGGAGCCATTGAGCGCAGAGACTAATGGATCCATCAACATCGGTAAATAAGGCAATAGACTACTAAGTCTAACAGGCACAGTCAAACACAACTCAACAAAGAGATCTTTCATATGTTGTTTATGGAGTCCACTCTGCAGTCGATTTAATCCTTCTAATAAGTTTGGCAAAAGAGGCAAAAATTCCTGGTATAACAAATCATGACTGCCTCCACCAATAGAACGGAAGAGAGCGCGTAGTAATAAAAAGTAGTTATAGGGCTCCTTAGCCGTCATGGCGTAATCCATAGCTTTATTGACAATACTGTGGAGGTGAGGTCGAAGCATTTGTTCATTTTCTGTTGGAAATAGACTAACTGAACCAAACACTAACTTAAAAAGTCGTAAATATAGGTTTGATCTCTCAGCATTGGTGCCCATCTCTTCCATTCTTTTCAGCAAATATTCTACTAGAACTGTGGCAAATATGGGCGATGTCGCTGGGTTGGAGAGAAAGGTGTTTGCAATGATTTGTAATGTCATATTTTTATTTATTCTTTCTACCATATGTGATATGGTAGCTGTGAAAATTTCTTGGAATGTTTGTGGATTCATCATTGAAAACTGAAAATAAAAAGAAAATAATTACTATTGCAAATTTGGTTATACTTACATATCACATGCCTATAGTAGGAATTGTATGCATGCAAAAACATGTTTGTTTGTTGAATCCAAACTACTTTCGGTAATAAGAATAATATACTTTGGAACATATTGAAGTAGCAACTAAGAGAAAGAAGGATGCAACAAGCAGTACAAGAAGTAAAACCTCATAAAATATATACTCCAGATACCTCATAACTATTTCTGTACTAAACAATACCGACAACTATAAATATACATTTTTTTTATCTTTTCTTTATTGATAGTGACACATCGTCTACGTCTACATCTACTTCCATTTTAATATTTTACGCTAATTCGTTTGGAAGCATCACTTCATAGAACACTGCAGCTTAGCTCACTGTAGCAGGCTTCACTGAAGCTGGCTTCTATGTCTGTCTCTAAGCATAAAGTAGTAAGCAGCGCAAGTAACTCACCACCCCGCTGAAGTGCTCGAGCACCTCCTTCTCCTCCTTGGAGCGCACGTGGGGCTGCGCGGGCTGCGGCGCGGGCGCGCGCGGCGCCGCCAGCGTGTAGATGTCCAGCGACTGCAGCCCCCACCGCACCAGCCGGATGAACACCAGCGTCTCGCGCGCGCTGAACTGCTTCTGCCCGCCGATCGTGCTCGACGCCGTCCCCTCGCCGCCGCTTGTTGTCTGAACAATGATAACAATGCCTAGTTTTTATGACAGCTTACCTACGACTTGACAATTCTCTCTCTTTCTTACGACCTCCCAAATGAAGATGCTAGATTGTACAACGCTTACAAGCATAATTAATTTCAAATTGATTTGACATACTAATGCTTAAGGTTCAAGCATGTTTCACTCAGCGTATTTTATTTATGGATTTGTACAAATGTTTCTACAACTCATGCCAAATGGTAAGAAACAACTGACATGCTTAATTTATTATGTACTGCTACATTATGACGTTTCAATAAAATGTAAACATATCTTCATTATATATATATTATAATGTTTTCGATACTCACTTTTTCTAATATTATAACTAATATTTAAACCAAAACTATTTAAGAATTATTAAATGTGAACTTACCTTACATGACGCACAGCCCCACGTAATAGTCTTTACTCCACAAACCAATGTCTTCACCAATGTTCTGTAATCGCCTACATTAAGATTGCTCATTTGCGAGCTAGGGAATCCAATCTTTGATTTCTCCTCAGACTTGCTGATGTTTTCCAAGAAGTCTGACGATGGTTTCTCTTCATCAACTTTTATTTCGACAGCAGGAACATTCGGCGCCGGCGTGGTGGGAGTGCTTGGATTTGTTCCATTTGTACCCGGCAGGGCGAAAGGCGCGTTTTTATTGCTATGAATTACATAAAAAAATAATAAAAAGTACTGTAAATAAAATTTGAAATACATAAACAACATTTGTGAAGTCTCATAAATATTCGAAATAAAGTTTAACTTAATATTAATAAAAATAATATACGAATATCTATGGATATTTATTTATTTATATGTTTGTATGTATGTTTGATAGATAAGCAATGATATCCTAATGTTTAATGCGTCTCAATTGCTAGGTCCAAGCTTTATATCACTAAAACCCCTTTTTTTTAATGATGTAAAGTATTAGAAATTTATTATGACTGCTTTATAGTTCAGGAAAACACCTATTTAAACTAGAAAAAAGTTCTCAAAAATATGTGAAGGCATTGTGGAGTATGGTCTTTTAGTCCCTGTTGTCCTTCTCACTCGGAGAAGAAACCTGTGCCCTGTGACAGTAATGCGTTGACGATTGCGACGATCTATGTCTGTTTGTAAGTTACTAAGTATCCTTACTGATATTTGATTTTTCCTCCACATATAATCCAATAGTGAGACAAATTGTAAACTAAACAAACATCACAACTCTCACCACTTAGCCATAAGAGCGGGCAGCTGCAACTTGGAGATCGTCTTGAACTTGAGCACGAAGACCTCGAGGATGCGCATGAGCAGCTGGCGGCCGTGCGGCGGCGCGGCGGCCGCGGCGCCCGCGCCCTCGCTCTCCGCGCGCTGCCGGATGCAGTCCACCAGGTTGAGCAGCAGCTTGCATGACATCGTCTGGATGCTGTGGACATGCGGTAATATTAGGTATGATTAGTACTAGGTTTTTATAACCGAGGACTACTTTTTATGGCTAAGTTTTTATGAATGAGGTATGGTTAGCGACCCGCGTGGCGGAGCGGTTACCGCGCCGGTCTGACGCGTAATGGGTCCCGGGTTCGATTCCCGGCTGATAGGTATTTGAATGATGAGTTTAGATTCATGTTCTGGGTCTGGGTGTTTGTGTATTCGTCTTGTGTGTGTCCATAGTACCCACGACACAGGAGAAAATACTACTGCGGGCCTATGAGTGTAGAAAGCGTGTGTTTTTTATTGAGACAGTCCCCTTAGTACAATTTTATTGATTCCCCAAAATAATTGTTCTGTTCCTGTTCTGTATGTATGAGTTCAATGTATGAACATTGGACGCTTACGTTTTCGGTCAATACAGTAATAGTTTTGTGTCACTATTGTCATTTATCTATTAGATTAATTCATTATTTATTTTGCCTATTATAAGAAAAATATACAAATTGATAAAATAAAGATCCCACAACTGAATTTTAAGAACCCTACACATATAAAACCATTCCTTTAACTTTAACACATATAAAACCTTTCCATAGAAATTCTATGAAAATTGGTTCATTCAAGTCCATGCAAAATGACTAGTAAGAATTAAAAACAAAACGAATGACATGTGAGCTTTGTAAAATGTTTTTATCATATACCTTGTAGGCAATGACTCATCATGCACATTCTTAGAGAACAAATGTGCCGCAATGGCCAGATCGGTGAGAGGTAGATGTTGTCGCACGTGGTGCACCAGGTCGGCCAGCGTTGAGTACGCGAGTGGTCGCAGCGACTCGTGCACCGTCCAGCCGCCGCCCAGCAGAACGTCCTCGTCGAACAGACGCTCCATGTATGGCACGAACTCTGCGATTCACGATCAATTTCATACAAGCATCATAGTTGTACAGTCAAGGTATCTTATTAGCGGAAGTTACGTTTCTCCTATACGCCGTGAATAAGAAGATTTGACTGTATTTCCTATTATATGCATGTCTGTTTTTCTAACAAATCAATGGTGTCATGCCTATATTTTTGAAACATTTACAACAGATCTAGTACAGTAAATTTTATCAAATTTTCTAAAAGTTAAAGTATATCTATTTGACACATATAAGGTACTAGTTGACCTGGCGAACTTCGTTCCGCGTAAAAGTCAAAAATCTAAAATTATGTATTATAAATCATACCCTTCCTCTTGAATCACTGTTATCTATTAAAAAACTGCATTTAAATCAGTAACATAGTTTCAAAGATCTAAGCATACATGGGGACAAACAGCGAAAAGGAAATTTGTTTTATACTCTTTAGCATTCAAAAGAACTTTTAAACCTATTATTTATTTACCTATATTATTTAGTTTTCACTTAATTGTAATGACTATGAATTCTGACATACTTAGTCTCAAATCCGTGGCCAGAATATGCCGAGTGGCTATCACCAATTCCTTCCTTAAATGAGCCACCTCTGGTGGACACAGTGTCAAGAGCCCAATAATGCCCTTCACCATCAAGTTAGCATGATTCGCAATAGTGTCTTGATATATCCTGATAATGTAAGCTAAAAATGCTAATGTCTTAATCTGTGCTCCCATGAAGTCCACAAAAACTTCTTTGTTAAATGAATTTGAATTCCTGCAAAAGAAGAAAATTTAATCAATAGAATATGTTTTACAAAAATATTAATGATTACTAGATTTTTTTATTATCATTATTTATTTACAATTTTAATATTTAAATCTTCTAAGATGTTGTTACCTGTGTGTGGAAGCTGGCTGCAGGGTTATGGTCTCCATTATGAGAGGGATAAAATTGCTGACTTCCTGATGCACATTCTGTTTGTATAGTTGATACATCAAAACAACTATTATTGGTAATTCTTGAATTACTTTCAGAGACAAGACAGACCTTGGGATGAGATTATACTGAAATAATAAAAATGTGTGAATATACATGTCTATGCACAAAATTAAAAAAAATATTTCATGAGTATATGTGAATTATATAAAAAATGATTAAGTTTCATTTCACAACTTATTACATCTTACTATTGATTAATATCAGTAAAAAAATGCCATATGAAATTTAAACTTATGAAAATATGAAATAATGCCAAGCAATTGGATCATGTTCAATAGCTTCTTCTAAGATCCCAATTGCAAAATCAACCAATCAATTAAAATCAATCAGAATGATGATAAAATGGAAAATTGAGCTGGAAAATATGTAAATCACTTACTGTAACAACACTTCCATCTAACAATTTCTTCTCAGTGTGTATAGGTGTGGTAGTATAGGTTTCTTGCAGCAGCTGGTCAATGTTCACTTCGGACAGGTCCTTAACTCTGATGGTTGGCTTGGGTTCAAATATTTTCGGTAAATGGTTGGGTAAGTCGGAATAAATTGCTTTAACCCATTGCAAAAATTTGTGAATCTAGAAATCAAGTTTTGTTTTAGTAGTAGTCAATCAACAAGTATCAGAAAATTTTATATTTAACCATATCATTGACACTTACATCAACGTCAGTGGTATAAGCAGGCCTGTATTGCTTATGAAGTTCCATGAATATCTTCAAACAAACCAATACATTCTCCTCATTCTCTATTTCCATTAACTTTAACATCAATATGAGTATACTTTTCACATATGGTCGCAATGTTTCACTAATCGGCAAGCGATGTATCATTTCTAGAATAAGTTTTCTCACTTGCTGTATATTATATTCTGCAATGAAATGTGGCTCTCCATCTTGCAGTATCTTGAGAAATATTTTCAAGGAATGATCTAGGAATTGGGGATATTGAGGAGAACCCAATATAACCTGAAACAAAATTGAAACTTTATTACTCCAGTATTTCAGTAAAAATTACCTTGACATTTTTACATCATACTATATTAGATATAGGTAAATTCAGCCTTGTGGTGTCTTGAATAGCAGCACTCCCTTTCATACAGTGGAATGTTCTTAAATACTGAGTTAATAGCTCAGACATAATGTCAAAGTTATATCTAGAAGACTATGTGCAACATTTTTAACTTAAATCAGTCTTCAAACACTAATGCTGTACATAGAAAATAAAATGTAATACATAGAAAATAATAAAATTTTATTCTAAACCTAATGCAAAATAACTTTTACAAAATATTTAAATGCTATTCTTACATCAAGTAATTACCTATCGTAAATTTTATAAATAATTGGGTTACAATAAGCAAATTCTCATGTAAGTACGTAAGAAAAATAAAATATGTCCCATAATCTTACTAAAAGAAATATATGTGCTTACCTCAAAGTTCTCGCTAAGCTCCTGTGCAGCTTTAAGCTTGATCTCATCTTTAGCGCCGGGGTCCGCCAACATGGTGACATAGCTGCGATAGGTATTCATTTGCGTGTGCGGCTCCCCGGGACCGCCGGAAGACATCGCGGCCATCATTGTACACTTTCAATATAATTAACTACAACCACTAAAACCTTATATCTATCAGTAAATGTAAGTGTAATATTAGTAGCATCATCGAAATCTTATACGCCTAAAAGCATTTTACAAAATGATCACCGGCTTTCATCCTTAACCTAAGACGTTGATTATTTCTACCATTTCTCCTTCTCGTAGAATCAAAAATCTAAACTGTCTAATAATATTTAATAACCACAAATCATAATCACAATGCCGCAAATCTCGAGATCACAAAAACAAAATGTGTATCTTCACAGTTTACTTCATTCAGTGACTTCCGACGTTTTGACTTTCAATAGTTTTGACCAACCAAAGATTCTAAAGAGGAGTTTCGACTATTGGCAAGTAGAGATGGGATACGGATTTAGGACCGGATTGATTCAATGCATCCGGAGATTCTATCCGTAACGGACCTGATGAATATCGGATATTTTTATGTTGGCCAATTAAGAGCCCGAGCGAATATTTTTATGTTGGCCAATTTAGAGAGGAATACGTTCAAATACTGAAAACGAAATACGCACTTCACTAAGCATAAAAATAAATGTATTTTTTTTTGTATTGCGTGATGGCTTCTCAGTCAATCTACTTTTGTATCACTTCAGTCTATACGTTGAATTTGTTTTTTTTTAACTAGATATAGATTATACCTCAGACGTAAAAGTTTATGGCAAAACCAACTTTTTTATGAAAAATAATTATGTTAATATGGCGTACCCACTTTTTTAGGCTTTACTAACAATTTACTTTTAAGATTAATAAACACACCACATTTGTGCCGAGCTTTGATCAGGCTCCCCATTAACCCTTTAAACTATTTTTTTGGAATAATGCCTTGGCGTACTATTTCCTTGTCTATGGCAGATGTATCTAGGCTGTAAAAATCATGAGTAAGTTTCTATAAGTTATTAAAAAAAAAACTTGTTGTTTATTCTATGTCATGGGCATCGATGTATGCTTTTGCCATTTACAATATTTTTGTAAAATGGGTTGAAAATGAAACAAAAATAAAGTAGTGGTTGTGAAAATAAGAAGAACATTTTCCTAAAGTTAAATTAAAATGCGATCATGGCTACTTTTGCGACGGTATTAGTCATAACATTCTGGTTCTGGTGCACAATAGTGTATGGGTTCGAGTTCATATCACAATATCCAATTCATCAAAATGAGACATTTCAATTCAATCATCTCGCCGTGGATAAAATCAGTGGTCAAGTTTACGCTGGATCAATAAACTGGCTTCATCAGCTCAGCCCGGATCTCAAACCGATTCACGTAGTCGCTACCGGCCCAAAACTGGATAATCCGATGTGCCATGCAACCGGCTGCGGTTCGCCCGATATACAGAGATCATATATTGATAATGTAAATAAGATCCTGGTGATCGATCAAGAATCTAGAATAGTGATCGCATGTGGCTCCGTCGCCCAGGGTTCCTGTTACAAATACAAGCTTGGTGACTTGTCAGCAAAGCCAGAATTCGTGCCCGAGAGTGTTGCGGCAAACGACGCAGAGGCATCCACTTACGCCTTCATAGGGCCCGAACGATATACTTCGTGGGATAGATCCAATGTGTTATATGTGGGGACGACGTTCACGAACAACGGCGAGTACAGACACGACGTACCAGCCATATCCAGCCGCGACCTGCTCTCCTTGAAGGTAGCAGAGTTCTCGTTCTCCAAACAAAGTTTGATACAGATTGATGTGAAGTATAGAGACAATTTTCTTGTGCAATATGTGTATGGTTTCAATGCTAGTGACTATGCATACTTCCTTATTATTCAAAAACATTCCCACCTGGCTGGTAATGAAGAACTTGGTTATGTGTCGCGCTTGGCTCGCACCTGTGTTAATGATGATAATTATAATAGCTATACAGAGGTAACTTTAGAATGTCACGTCCGAGAAGAAACTACTAATGGTAAGATTGAAAATGTCAATTACAATTTAGTTCAAGATGCAAAAATTGCTAAGGCTGGTTTCAATCTAGCCACACAGTTGGGTATAGAAGCAGGGGACCCAGTTCTTGTTGCATTATTTAGTCCATCTAAAGGTATCACCAATGAACCAGCATCTAAATCGGCTATATGTGTATTTTCATTACAGGAGATAGAGATTAAGTTCAATGAGAATGTTCACATGTGTTTTAATGGTAGTACTAAGGCTAGGAATATGGGTTACATATCGGGAATGATATCAGATGGCAAATGTCCCAGTGTTGGTTCTACAGGGAACATACTTAATTTTTGTGAAGTAGGTTTGAAAATAAGTGGGCTCTATCCTATCAAAACAGCAGCGGTCATCCATTGGAATGACACATTAGTGACATCTGTGACCATGTCTGTGACAGGTCTTCACACAGTAGGTTTTCTCGGTACGAGTGAAGGCACACTGATGAAAGTACTTATTGATGCTGAAAAGGCTTTAGAATACTCAAGTGAAGATATATTACCTGGTCAAAAAATTCTTCCAGACACAACATTATCACCATATCAAAGGACTTTGTATGTACTTGGAAAAAACACAATTATACAAATACCAACAGAGAGATGTGCTGAACATGGCAACTGCTCCTCATGCTTAGAATCTAATGACCCCCATTGTGGATGGTGCTCTTTAGAAAAACGTTGCACAATTCAAAGTATGTGTCAAAAGGGAACACAAAGTGCTCCAAGATGGCTGTCTCAGTACACAGGACAACAGTGCATTGATTTTGAACAAATTCTTCCTGATAGAATTTCCATGACAGAAATTACTACCGTTCAACTTATCATCAGGACTTTGCCAGAGCTTCCATTTGGTGCAAAATATAAATGTGTTTTTGGTAATGCCGCTCCAATTGATGCAGCAGTAACATCAAGTGGTCTTGCATGTCCTACACCAGATTTAAAGCACAGGCCTAAAATTCCATCATCTCAAGACCATGTATATGTTCCGCTTTCAGTTCATTCCTCTGAAACTAATAAAGATTTTGTTTCTCGGAACTTTGCATTTTATGATTGCACAAAACATACAACATGTCATACATGCATAATGAGTGAATGGGCTTGCAATTGGTGCATTTATGATAATAAATGTACACACGATATATCTGTGTGCCAAAGGACAATTATAAGTGGTGAAAATAATCCAACAAAATTACTTAATCATGGCATTGGACACTGTCCCAGAATAAGACAGTACAAAAAGCCAATTTTACTACCAAATAATGTACCTAAAGAATTAGAGTTAGAGGTTGAAAACCTGCCTCATTTGCAACCCGGACATACAGGATTCCAATGCATTGTAAGCATTGAATTAGCTAACATGATATTACCAGCCAGAGTTGAATCAAATCACTTTATAGTGTGTGATAAAACAATGTATTCATACGAAGAAGATGTGGGGGAATACAATGTAAGTGTCAAAGTGTTTTGGAATCACAAGCATTACATAGACACAATAACAATAACCTTGTACAAGTGTGAAATTCTTGGTTCTCACAGAGACCATGCAGATTGTTCCTTATGTATAACTCGAAATTCAATTTATCAGTGCACCTGGTGTGGCAACTCTTGTTCTTATAGTGAATCTTGCCTTGAAAATCCTGTAACAGAATGTCCCAAGCCCAGGATAGACATGATCAAACCTTTAAGTGGACCTGTTGAAGGTGGAACTATAGTTACTATCGAAGGCAGTAACCTTGGTTTGAGAGTTGAAGAAGTGACAGGAAAAGTTAGAATTGGTGAGGTATTATGTGACATAGTTGATTTTGAGGTATCTGTTAGTATTACATGTAAAACTGGGCCTTCTAATAGTTCCACAGTAGCACCAGTTATTGTAGAAAATGATGCTGGTTATACAGAATCATCTGTCCTCTTCAGTTATAAAAATATTAAGCTTCAAGGTATATACCCAGCTTTGGGCCCTGTGTCTGGTGGTACACAGCTGGCTATAGGTGGTCAACATTTAAATATTGGTTCATCTGTTTTTGCATACTTGGATGAATTGCCCTGTTCTGTGAATAAAACTCAGACATCAAATAGTAGATTAATATGTATTACTCCCAAAGCTAATATACCTAGAGTGATACACACTCTGACAGTGTCTATTGATAATGCTAATCGCACATTATATGGTGACTTGTTCAATTACACTGCTGATCCCACAGTAATGGAAATTAAACCACTTAAAAGTTTTGTATCAGGTGGGAGAATGATAACAGTTCATGGAACTAACTTGCATACTATCCAAAAACCATTAATGAAACTATATTATGGTAATGAAGTACTTCCTGTTAATTCAACTGCATGTTCAGTATTAAATTCTAATCAAATGGAATGCCCGAGTCCAGCAATCAATAAAAAATACCTGGAGATCCTTCAAGCTACTAAGTCCCAAACAAGTACACCTCAAGTAGCTATGAAAGTTGGTTTTGTTATGGATAATGTAGAAACAATGCATGATTTAGAAAAATACTTTAATCCACCTAGAACTCATATGGTTTTTGTTGAAGATCCTCATGTTTATCAATTTCCAAATCGTATTAAATCGTACAAGGGTGATCCATTAGTAATAGAAGGTGAAAATTTGATAAGAGCAAGTGATGAATCAGATGTAGTAGTTACAATTGGTACCCAGCCATGTAATGTTACAAGTTTAACTATGCAACAACTCTTATGTACACCTCCTGAAATACAACCAATGAATACAGATGAGAGTGGTTTACAAATGAGTGATATAAACTTACCATTAGTAGTGGTTAAAGTAGGACAAAATTTAAGATTTCCGATTGGATACTTGCATTATGAGCTGTTAAGAAACTATAATTTTCCACCAGAAGCAATAGCAGGGATTGCAGCTGGAACATTTTTCTTAGTCCTGATATTTATGATAGTATTGGTTATGTATAGAAGAAGAAGCACTAAAGCAGAAAGAGAATATAAAAGGATACAGATTCAGATGGATACCCTAGAAAGTAATGTTAGATTAGAATGCAAATTAGCCTTTGCAGAGTTACAAACTGATATGTCTGATTTGGCAGCTGATTTGGAACATTCAGGCATACCTACTCTTGATCATGTCAACTATGTCATGAAGGTGTTTTTCCCAGGAGTATCAGATCATCCTATTCTAAATGTGCAAAGTCAATTTATTAACACACCAAGAACAAATTATGATGCAGCTATGTTCCAATTTGAACAACTCCTAAACAACAAATGTTTCCTCCTGTCATTTATAGACACATTAGAAGCCCAAAAAACTTTTAATATTAGAGATAAGGTTAATGTCGCTTCTCTTTTAATGGTGATTCTTATGGGTAAAATGGAATATGCTACTGATATTTTGAAGTCCTTATTATTGCGTCTTATCGAAAAATCTGTATGTAATAAGCATCCACAATTAATGCTTAGACGGACAGAGAGTGTTGTAGAAAAGATGCTTACAAATTGGATGGCATTGTGTATGTATTATTATCTTAAAGATTATGCTGGGTCTTCATTATTCTTACTATTCAAAGCTATAAAACATCAAATTGAAAAAGGTGTCGTCGATGCTATCACTCATGAAGCTAGATATTCATTATCAGAAGAGAAACTTTTAAAAGAACAAATTGATTATCAGACAGTAACTTTACATGTAGTGCAGGAAGATTTTGATGACAAAGTACAATGCAAAGTTTTGGATTGTGATAGTATATCACAGGTAAAGTCAAAAATATTGGATGCTTTATTTAAAAATACTCCATTTTCTATGCGCCCCTCCGTCCATGAGGTTGATCTAGAATGGCGTCATGGAAGAGGTGGGCATGTGACACTCCAAGATGAAGATGTTACTACAAAAACCCTAAATGGGTGGAGAAAGCTAAATACATTAGCTCATTATGGTGTTAAGGAATCTGCTGTTATGTCCCTTATATCGCGTCAAAATGATAGTTTTAATACACCTTATAAAATCCCATGCAAAAATTGTACCGGCATATATTGTTCAAATTCTCACATAAGAGTGTACAAAAGTGATATAACTGATCAAAACGTTCATTATTACCACTTGGTCAAACCTATTGAATACCAACACATTGTGAACAAGAGCTCAGAACACAGTCATAAAGCCATACCAGAAATATTTCTTACTAGACTTCTATCCACAAAAGGCACGGTACATAAGTTTGTCGATGACTTTTTTGGTACGATACTTACAGTAAATGAAGTTCTTCCCCCTGCTGTAAAGTGGCTATTTGATCTCTTTGATGACGCCGCCCGAGCCCACGGTATCATGAACCCAGAGGTGGTACATGCATGGAAATCAAACAGTTTACCTTTGCGATTTTGGGTCAATTTGATTAAAAATCCAGACTTCATATTTGATATTAACAAAACGGCAACAGTTGATTCCTCACTATCTGTGATTGCTCAAACTTTCATGGATGCTTGTTCGTTGAGCGAACATCGTCTTTGTAAAGATTCTCCTTCCAACAAATTGCTCTTTGCAAAAGATTTGCCCACTTATAGAGAAATGGTTATTCAATTTTATCAAGCTGTATCTCAATTACCTCAAGTAACCGACCAAGAGCTAAGTACTTCAATGCAACAACTTTCAGTGGAACAGTTGAATGAATTTGATACTCTGTCTGCTTTGAAAGAGTTGTACATCTATGTCAGTAAATACAGAGAACAAATTATTTTAGGTTTAGAAAATAAAATGCACCTAGCTCATAAATTAGATAATGTAGCATGCACTATGGAAGGTGATCCTACATCCATATGCTGACTATATGATAACGTGAGTTACGATTTAATTGCATTTACGTAATTTATTTGAAACAGCATATATTTTGTAAAAAAAAGCTTTAATTTATTCTAAAATACTCAGATTAAAAACAGATGTATTATGTAAAAAGACTGTAAAGTATCAGTTCCATAACACTAGGTAGCTTTATGTTTTTTCAGTGATTATTATTCGATACTAATGTAAGGGCATATTATTATAGTATGTACTATTTTAAGCTAATTTATATTTTTAATACTCGTCTCAATAGGTACTATTTGATTGATCTTTTTATGTAATTTATGTCTAAGAATTCTGTACTCTCCCAGTGGCCATATTTTATTCTGAATGCCATTTATTATTTTATACCTGGTGTGTAAAATGCTACTAAATGTACCCAATGTTAGAATCTCTGTTATTTGTACAATTTAAATATTCTTATTGTTTCTGAAAATATATAGATCTGGCACTGATATTAGATACTGTAATATATTTATGTATAAGCATCTAAATACTTAACTATTGATGTGTATTGCTAAGATGTATGTGTAAAGAAATAAGTTGTAATTTAAGAAAATGTTGTGATATTTGTATTTGGAATATTTATAACATTTTAATGGTTCACTGTGCTTGTGTTGTCAAAAAGTTTAAGATAATGTACTCATATTTAGCATATTAATGAATTTTAAAGCCTTTTTGATTGTCCTTTTTATATATAGTCTTTTGCATTTATATTAATTCTATAAAAGATATTATAAATATGCACACAATCTTTTAAGCCTAATAGTTACTTGTAGATACGTAAACTGCCCAATTTATACAAGACAATATAGATTTTATGAGTCATAATGTAACAAAATTAAAAAGATATTCGTCGCCATCATCAAAATTTAATGGCTCAGTTTGTTAATTTTAAAAACTTATTAAATACATGTTGTAAAGAAACTAGACCTACATTAATTCTGTAGCCAACTTTTGTTGTCATTAGTATTCCATAAATATAGATTTCGATCTCATTAAAATGTATTTAAAAACTTACACTGTGAGCTCAACATTTTATATTTTTAAGATAAATCTTTTATTATTGGTCAGAAAGTATAAATAAATGTCAGGATAACCAATATTAATTTATATTAATTAATTAATTAAATATAAAAAAGCGAAGCACAAGTAAAAATATTTTATATTACAATATTCAAATGTCGTTCTAATGCCATTATAATATTCCATTTACAAAATTAAATAAGAATAGATTGTACTTTGTTAGTAAGTAAGGCAGCGTAAATCACCCGTCTCTTAAAATTTTATATAATTGACTAGAAATATACTTATTTATCAATCTTTTTGTAATGAATGATTTCAGAATGAATGGGAATAATGAAAAAGTCAAACGTGCATTATCATTTCCATATATTAGACACAAAATACATATTCAATTAGGCAACTCAGTACACTGACACAATTTTATTTTTAGTTTTTATAACCTAAAGATCTAATAATGTCACTTGGGCATATATTACACATAAACATATTTCGTTGTTTTATGTTTACTATATAATTTTTACACATTACTTTCTATTAATTTTGATTTCTGCTTAAAACATTCAAGTTATTAAAATACAAATTATATTCAACAAAACATTTTTTTATTATCAGTATGGGATAATTAATTTATAAAATATTGTCTTCAAATTTGTTTGTAACACTTGTTCATTAAAAATATGGAAAAATATTATATCTAATCTATATCACTCTTCAACGAAACCAACTAGTTGAGATCCGTAATTTGGACAATAAATAAAAAAGCTGTCCTTATTTCGTTTTAAATATTCATCAAAAAGCTTTGCCCAGTTACAGCTTTTTAGGAAAAACAGTATGTCGAAATCACTGAAGTTGATAATTGCCATTAGTAATTTTTGAATCTTGAATATTCAATGAGATAATCTGTTGCTACTATTGTGCTCTCGTTATATATTTATACTCATTATTTTTAGGTCATTAACAAATCATTCCTAAAATCCTAGATCCTTCTCCCTGCCATTCTTGTTTATGCTCGCACGCGCGCCAATTTAATCCTTTATGGATCTGTAAAGCTGCGCTTTTCAGCGAAATTGCTAGAACTCAGTTTAATGCGTTAAGTGTTGACTCCGTTTAATCGAACGTATCCATAAAGCGCATATTAACTCTATCTAGTGCTACTCGAACATACACTAAATTTCATTTTTTCTAAACTGCAAATTATTATTTAGTAACATATATATATGTAGTGCATATTAAATAATGTTGTGCATAAGGAACATAAGAACGGCCAAACAACGCGCGATCGGAAAAAGGCGCTTATGTTCAAGTATTACGAGATTCTGTTTAAAACAGAAATACAAAATCAATTGAATGCGATGAGTTATTGCTATCGTAAAGTTACTCTCAGTGAAGGTCGCCCACATTTATTTAAAATCTTTGACAGTCAAGCTGTATACTACAAAAAATAAATGTGCTCGTGATAATTTGCGCAATGCAACGAATCATTATATTTTCTATGTAACATATCGAAACACTGATAAAACACCTAAAATAGTCATCAAATTCGTACCTAAACAAGTAAAACAATTTAAATGTTTGCATCTACCTATTTGAGGTGTAAAGGAATTTTATTTTATCCAAACATAAATTTTCAAATAATGCACGCATTCAATTTCAATTGTACATCGCGTTTGCATCAAACAATATGTAATCGATCACAGATTCTTCTTCATAGTTAAACATTTCCAGTACTTATAGGCCATAGTAAGGGCATAAATTGTGTAACAACCGGTCAATCTACTATAAGTTGTTTTTTTTTTAATTTCCGGTACGGTAACGTTCTTAACCTATGACATTAGCTAAAATTGTAACAAAAATGTGCGACTTCAAATAAGCAAAACAATCACTAACAAATATATTTTGTACAAATATCATGTTCATAAATAATCAAGTACAATATCTAACATAATTACAGCACCTCAAAATAATACTCTGAGCTAACGAAGTATGTAAATACATTATTAAGTATGCAGAATTGAAACTTTATTGTTTTTAACATATGATTAATTAGTGAATAATAAAAGTAAGCCAGTCTTCTATATGACCGTGAGCTGCCTAGTAGAGTTTTCGAATATTTTTGCTGCAGCTGGTCAGTGTAGTTTACTCAAAGTTGATTAATTTTATTTTTGACCGCAACTAGATAGTCTAACAGGATTGGAACCGTGTGTTATTTAAGTACTCAGCCACATACAGCCCTATAATTGACGTTATCTACACAGTAGCCAAATCCATATGAAAGTCATGCGATTACACTCGACCAGCTGTCTTTAGGCTTTAACTTGAATATTAACAGTATTCTTCCTACATCCATTACATAATCAAATTCACATATGATACTGGAACTGTGTTAGCGATTGTACTATACATATTATATATATCTTACAAATGGTTTATTACATATACACATAAATTGTGCTTTAAAGATTATTTGTACTACGCAACGAACAATTTTGTACGCGAATCGACACAACAATGCATGTATTCGCATGAGATACATGTTATGTCGATTGCCACTCGTAGTTTGGTATTCTATCACAAATCTTTGTGGACAAAGCATAAGCATACACTATAAACAACAAATGGATGCACTAATCATTTAAATACAATTAGGCAATCTCATTAACATCATTCATTCACTTTTAACTGTTATAATTTTACATAAATAAATGCAGAAGTAGAATAATTCATACAATACCTATTTATTTATAATTAAATATAATAGGACGCAATTCTCTACGTTTCGGTCATCGAGTTAGTCTTCGTGAGAACAACGATCATTTTACAAACACTAGTTGATTATTAGTTGTATTGTATGATACGAACCTGCCAAATGTCAACTAGTGTTTGATGTAACCCATTTTAAATATCACAAGCCAAATTAATACATAGTTTAACTAACACAAATTTTAATAACACTGCATTGTAAACGTTCATCAACACACATAATAAATACCAGAAATTAAGTAAACCTCTAAGGTGCGCCTTAAAATCAAGTACAATACATTGCACACGTCGATTTCCTATAGCATTATTAAAACGTGAATAATGTATATTAATAATAATCATTTGTAATATTATTTTATCAAACTTTTAAACAAAATAAATATTTCATCTCCTTTTTATAATTTCACCATTATCAAAGAATGGTGTCTTAATCATCTACGATTTAAAATCGCAAATATAAAACGCTTTTATCAATCTTCATTCAATCATTCGAGGAATGTTATATAATTTTTCTCTTGTCTCAAATTCTAATCTGCAAATGATTAATTCGACATTCTTATTGCCGGTATCTGGAATCACAACGCAGCATGAAAATTAAAGATATCTATCAAATACATAAAATTAACTGTTTCGTTGATGGTTTTTTAGTATCTTCATCAATCATTTTGTTACTCTAATTTAGTTTATCCTTGTATAACTTATCGTCGTATAACCTTCTCGTATACACTATCGTATGTATAAGAGTGTACCATCACACAGTTATGATGACGAGACAGCATCCTCAGGCATCACATGTTACAGGATTCCAGAAACGAGACAATGATAATTGTGTAAACTAACGCAATCATTAAAAACTACAATGTGGTCCTAATTACGCTTTTTGTGTTTGTTTTTCCAATGGATCGCGGTATATGATGGTGGCCGGTTTGATAAGGTCCGGCTCGTCGTCCGGTATGGAGAAGTCCTGAACGTCCTCCGCGCCCTTGCCGGGACACTTGTTGTGCGCCATGAGCAGGCCGCCCACCAGCCCCACCAGCGCGCGGTCCAGCCAGGTCACCGGATTCGCGTATATTAACCCCCCCTCGTAGAAACCCAAGTGGCCACCGTGTGCGAGCTCTAAGTACATCGCTTTGTCGGTGGAACCTGGAAAATAGCATCAATGAGCGCTCTTCTACTAAGTAATTCGCGGTTTATCTTATCTCAACCGCAAAATCCTGATGAGACTTAGACATTCATAAAATTATCTAATCTTGACATAAGTGCAATAATAGTGGCTATTGACGTAAGAATTTCTACAACTTTTACCAGTTGTAAAAGAATAGTAGATTACTATCTATTACTGGCTCATAAGTTTTACAATTACACTTTTATTAATTATCGGTAATATAACGTCATAAGAGCAGTTTCGTGTTTGTAACAAATTTCTTTTTAATTATTCGAATATATATATAAATATATAATAAAAAATAACATACAACAACAGTAAAATACTTACTGACAAATTCTCTGATTGTAGGCAATAATGCCTCAGGAACTATGGGGTCATCGCGTGCGTTAATAAATATCATTGGGGTTTTTATATTGTGAAAATAAAAAGCAGACGAACTCCACTTATACAGATCTGTGACAGATTCAAATCCATAAACTTTCCTGCAAAAAATATCATTGTTGATTAAAGTATTAAACAAAGTTATTATCGCAAAATACTAGACAACATTCAGTTGGCCCTGACCTCCATGATAAAATAGCTAAAATCCTGATGTCTGATTATGTTCATAGGTATACAATTAAAATTTACTTAGAAAATAATTCTTCATAATACCTCCACAGTGACGCTATAGCAACACTAATCTGTCATGGAATTATAGGCATTGACAATCCAAACAATAAAGCATTGTGCACTGGTGATATCATTCGAAATAAATTACGGGCAACGCGATCGATTCCAATTACTTCGACCGACGCGAAGACCGCTTTATACCTACTTCGTGTTTTATACTTGTGCAATATTTCCTTCAACCCAATCATAGAAGGATACGTATTGTACTTGTTTTAAACGCGTTTTGTAACTTTGGTAACCTTTTGCCGACATATTGAAGGTCGCACCAAATTATCGAACTGCACTGATAAAAAAATCACGCATTACCTATGTTACATGAAAAAGAATACTGTAATCAATGTTAATGCAAAAAAAAAAACAAAAATATTTTGCGTCCAACTGATTCTTTATCCTGCTCAAATTATTTTTTAATAATCTCCTTTAAGTGGTCAGTAATAAATATTTTCCATATAACTCCATTTACAATTTCCAATTATACTAATTAGAACTTGTGGAGCTGAGACCAATTTAGGTAACACATCTTTACCATTCAAGTAATCATATGATTTCTATTCTGGAAGATTTTATACTAAGCTATTACTGCGGCTTAGCCCGCTTCGGTCTCGTTTACCAGGTTATTGTGTTAATTGAGAATTCTAGATCATAACCTATCCATCCAATATTCATCCAATGTTTTGATGTCGGTCATAAACTATGTGTGTGCCAAATACCAGCAAATGCCAACCGGCAGGTTTTGTGTAATAAAGTTTCAAACATATACATCAGTACAAACTATCCATTATCCAAACCATTTATAATAGTAATAAGATTTTAGTGCTACTAACCTAGAATACGCTTCATCCAGATCCGGCAGCGTGCCAGCGGAGACGATCATGTTCTCGTCGAGCCCGTACCTGGTCTTCATCTCCGGGCTGAGCAACATGCGCTTGTGACGAGTGATGATGTTGCGGTAGTTGTCCGTCATGATGTATAAGTAGAGTCGGCGGAAATTCTGCCATTGCAGGAGATGCAACATCGTGCTAAAACATATACGAATATTGCTAATTCTGTACACCAGGAACCATCTTCAAAGTTCAAAATCAAAAGTTCAAATCAAAGTTCCAAATAGGCATTTTTTTCAATATCCCTGTGATCCTATTACTAGAGTAGAGCTACGGTATCTCCTAATAATATAATAATTCTTAAATGACGCAGGCGCAAACTACTACACCCATTACTGTAACTAATAATTAAAAGTACTTAATTCAATACGATTGATAATAGGGTACGTGAAGCTATTTCGGCTTAAAATAGATGTATAACTATTGTAAGCTAAAATAACACATGTGAATCATGATCATATAATTATCATATCATATAATTATAAGCTAACTTTAAGAAACATACGCAACCAACTGGCAATCTCCTTTGGAAAGTATATTAACAATATTTTAGAGTTAAGAATTTGCAATACGCCGCTATTTGGGTGACACCATTCAGTAGTTCATTAATGTTTCCTTCCTACGAACGGTATGCTGTCTGTTCCGGTTATCATAAAGTTGAACAGTAGGTAATTGTGTTTCGACCTTGATATGTTTAGGGACTGCGGCTAAAATACGGACTGAAGTAAGTAGGTATCTACACAACACATTTTCAGAGACCACGAAATAACAGCTGCTTAGATGGCCACCAATTTAGCTCATTCCCTATTAGGAACTAAGGTAAAGAAATGTGGAACATAATATCAGTTAATTGTTTGAGTTGAAAACCAACAAACATGTTAATTCGCATATACATATTCATTTAAAAGAGTCAAGGAAAATGCATAAAATGTTTTTGTTAATTAATTTATTTAAATTATAATTATTTAAGGCCATAATATGAAAAGATAAAATATACCTAAACGAATATTCTCCTTAAATTCCTTTAAACGAATATGTATCTTTAGAATTGTCACATAAATATGGCCTAATTTACATAAATACCTATAATGACCAATTTTAACATATAATTTATATATTTTTTTATTACAAGTGTTATCAATCGAGCACTAACAACGTAATTGGAGCTCTACTGAATACTAAATTATCTACAGTCTACGTCTTCTCTTGTGTATAAATTTTTAATTGTGTGAAAAGTGGAATAGCCGGCAATCGGTGATCAATAATAAAATGTCTGTCGTATATCGATTTTACCATTAGCATACATAACTAGTTACTTGAACATTCAGACATAAAGGTTTTAAGAAAAAAGTTTTCAATTGATCATAGCTTATAATAATAAAAAAATATATGCTGGCATGTCATTGATCACCAGCTTCAACCAGGGTTCCCAATCTAAAGGTTTTTCCCCCAAATTTAGGGGATAAATAAGTAGGGTGGGGATTTTTAAGGGGTGTGATATTTTTTAGGGTATTTTTAGGGGTTTTTATAACTACAACATATAGGTCTTTATAAAGGGAAATCTCCCGCCAAGCTATTCGATCATGTCTCACGACGAAAAAAAAACCCAAGACTTTTTTTTCGTGTTCTGGTCGGGTTGCCACGAAGAATTCCTAGTCATAATTCGTTGTGGGGGATTTTTTAAATGAAGTCTTTAGGGAATACATTTTTGAGACTTGGTAACCCTGGCTTCAACATCATCAACTTTATCATATTCGTGTTTAGAGCATCGCACCCTTTAATGCGTCACTAAGTTACGGATCGCACGAACACCATTGCAATTGTAGGGTTATTTTCGAGATCTATAGTAGAAACATGCGAGTACGGTTTCCGAACCGATAAAAACCCGCTGGGGAGCAGGTAATTAAAAGTATCAAGAAGATCCCTTGGTTTTTTTTTTTTTACATTTAGGACTATTGCTAACCTGGACGCCCATATATGCAAATATATTATTGATAGTAGCCATTATGTGCTAGTTGTCAACCTTGCCTTTACTTATTTTGATAGGTGAATGATCTTAAAAAGCCTATTACATATTTATATTATACTTACTCAATAGCATTGTATCCTTGACATATTGAGATGCCTCCAATTATGTTCTTGGGCCGCTTCCTTTCTTCTCCCAAATACTTTGTGATTAAATTGCCTCCAAGACTGAACCCAACTAGAACCAATTTTGTATTCGGGAATCTTTCCATCAAATTATCCACCATGTAGCTGAAATCCTCGGTGTGACCTGTAGAAATACATGTTTGTGATGAGAAGGTATTCAGGAGTTTCAGAGCAATATAATTTGCGATGCAGTTCAATACACGCAAAAATCACCTAAACATTGCCATAAGGGTATTTATGCACAATTGAGAGCCACCAACGTCTAAAAGATGTAGTGCAAAAAGACCCTAAATCAACAAGATAATTCATTGCAAAAGTACATTGGCCTTGATGATAACTTTTGACATTTGAAACCACGCCACCGGTTGGTAATATCGTTAGTAATTATAGAAGAATTTTTGCGAATAATCTATATTGAAAGATTTGCCGACTAGTGTTCTTCTCTGAAAATCTTTCAATTTTAGGACATTAATCAATTAAGGTACATAAAACATACCATACAATGTATTTTACGTAGTTAACTGCTTGACACAAAAAGTTAGCTAATCACATTATTAAAATGTGTTCTGATTTCAACATGGCGCGTCATTGAAATCAAATTTTGCCATAAGAATGTCCGTATCTACAATTTCAGAGTGCTAAAATAAAGTGAAAATAATGCCGAACATAAGACGCAAAATCATTACATAGTATAAAACAAAGTTGCTTCGCGCCGTCTGTCCCTATGTATGCTTGGATCTATAAGACTGCGCTATGGATTTTAATGCAGTTTTTTTAATAGATAAAGGTATTCAAGAGGAAAGTTTTTATGTACAATAGGTACATGCATAATTAGTTGAGGAACACTGATAATTTAAGATTTTTGGCTTTTAAGCAATACAAAGCTCGTCGGGTCAACTAGTCATTTATAAACTTTAAAATAACTGGATACAAGAAAACTCCTCTAGTGCGTAATGGTGCAATATTTGGAACAGTCAAAAAGTAGAACATAATTATGTGATATAATGGCAACATTTTTCAGAATTCTGTGTTTCCGATTGAAATGAGGTATATTGCGTCCTGACTTTGTCATCAACAATAGTATGCATGTAGACCACAGTAAGTATGTAGATGCTGACGCCAAAAGGAGCAGTTTCCCTCATCCACTAGATATGCAAAACCAGGAATCTATAGTTATCTCAACTGACACGGTCATAATATGTGACTACCACCAACGTAAGAAAGTGGACACAGGAATTGGATAGAAACTGCCGGTCCCACTTAACACCCAGAAACATACATCAGCGTGTCAATTAGCACAATATGTCATATTTACATATCAGCCAACATTATATTATATTAATGTAACATGCATACTATTTTGAGACCTTGAATATGATTAATGATAATGGAATGCACTTTATGTAAAAAATATTCACGGCAATTACCATTGTTTTTTCTAACTAATCTTTACTTGAAAATAATACATTAATATTTCCGCGGCATTACGTTTAGTAATTAGATGCCAACAGACTTACACAAAAATATGTCATATTACCAATAAGTAGTAATATTTTGGATTATCAGAGCTTTTGAAACGAGCGTCATAGAAAAATATACTGTGCTCCGTTACTCCATCTGTTAAACATTTGAATAGATTTTAACAAAAAAAAATAGAATTAAAAAACAAATTTGAACAAAGCCCCTAAAAAAAAGTGATAAAAACTATATAAATTAAAATATAAACATAAAGTAAGGTTAATTATTATTAAAAACATTTCCCATTGTTTCATTTTTTTTAATAATTCCAGAACATTTCCTGTCTAAGTGCACATGGGTAATATCCTTTTAGATATAGGTAGATTTATTTATTATATAATAAATATGACGTAACAAATATTTATAAATTCATTATGAACATTTCTCAGTAAATCAGTCTGTAGGAACTGTGACTCAACTATCTTAATTTTAAACGTTATGCTTCTTACTCATATGCATTGTTAAGTAGTAGATACATAGAATGTATGCGTCATATATCATAGCCTTTTGATGTTTTGTTTTGCTGCATAAAATACCTATCATAAATTTATAACCGCAGTGTCTTTTTTGTAAGATTGAAGTAACAAAGAAAAAAAGCGCGGGAAACGTTCAAATTGGCGGGAGTGTTTTTTATAGATTTTTGTTTTAAATAATTATTTTCAGCATATATAGATCAGTTAAGTAGTATATAGTAAATTTATCTCTCTCTGTTTATTGTATTATATATAGTTTTGTAAATATCTTCTTTAGGTAAGTGTTTTTAACTTTTTTCATATGGCGGACGATACCTTCGACCCTGGGGGACCTGAAATCCCCCAGGTCGGAGCTAATATCGTAATTAATGACTCGAGTATGGACACGGATTCATCTGTACGGTCAGAAAGAAAGAGGGTTAAAGCTGCTCGTAAATTTTGTAAGCAATGCAATAAAAAGAAAAGAACCGGTAAATCTAAAAATCTTAATTCTAAGCATAGTTGCATGTGCTTAAGAGAGAGTGAAGAGTCAAGCGAAAATGATAAAAAGAAGCATAAAATTCATAAAAGTCTAAATAATCCTACTTCTGGAAATAACTTAACTAATTCAGAAGTATCAACATCTGTTAATACCGATAACATCCCAAGTTTAGACATCTGTAATGATCCTACCAACAATACATCTAGTACTGAGCAACCCAAACCCATTCGTTATTATATTAAATCAGACAACGCCCCATACATAGTACATGTCCAAAAAATAACACAGTCTTTGTCCGATGGCACCACACTCCATCCCATTGCATTTGGTAATTTTCTTAAAAAAAATAGTAGTATTATAAAAAATATTGCTAACGGCAGTCTGAAAAGAATAGGTCGCAATAGGTTAAGTATGGCATTCACACAATATGAAGATGCTAATAATTTTGTTTTAAGTCCTCTTTTAAAACAAAACAGTCTAAAAGCATTCATACCATCGTTTAACATAACAAGAATTGGCTTTGTAAGAGGTGTTCCCTCTGACTGGTCATTAGAAGAAATTCAATCTAACATATCTGTACCAATTGGTTGTGGGGATGTTATAAATATACGTAGATTAAATTACAAGGTATTTGTTGATGGATCAGCAGTATGGAAACCATCTCAATCTGTTGTGCTCACTTTTGATGGTCAGATATTGCCCAAGAGGATTTTCATGTGTTACAACTCTTTAAGCGTGGAACTATATATTTTTCCAACTATACAGTGTTACAATTGTTGCAAATATGGCCATACTAAGGTTCATTGTAGATCTAAACCGCGGTGCTACAAATGTGGTCAGGAACACACTGGAGATAGTTGTACTGTGGAGGAAACAGATGCATTTTGCTGTTCATGTTCTGGGTGTCACTTTGCAATTAATAGATCCTGCCCAGAGTTCGAAAGACAAAAAAGAATTAAATCAACAATGGCTCAAAGCTGTTTATCATACTTTGAAGCTTCGAAATTACATCCCCCAATAGCAAAGTCATATGCTGAGGTTCTACTATCTGAACCGAATACCGCAACCATAAGCAAATCACCTGTAATACCTTATGCAACTACTAATAAATCTACAAAAAAAACAATATTTTTAAAACCACGTTTACCAGTTAAACAAACCACAGGGTATGACAAAATAGCACATAACTCTCTTACTAAAGATTATAATCAAACTCTCTCTGCCCCTAATGGGTCTGCTATTAAAAAAAGTACAGACTCTAATCTTTCTGTTAAAGATATTGTACATGAATTGATAAGTGCATTAATAAAATTAAATATTATAAAACCGGACAACGCTGCCTTTTTAATACATGAAATCACAAATGCTCACAACCAAGATGGACAAGTTAACCAACATAGTCCAATGGAATTGCCGCAGCATAGTCAGTAATAAAAACGACTTAATATGTTTAATTAATATATATAAGCCTTTAATTGTAACTCTCTCGGAGACATGGTTGAAGCCTGGACATTCTTTTAGAATTCCAGGTTATTCATGTCTCAGAGAGGACAGGCCTGATGGGTATGGCGGGGTAGCCATACTCATACAAAACTCTGTTCCCTTTACACTGCTTAAATTGCCATCACTTAGTGATACTGTAAGTGTAATTGGGGCTTATGTAAATAATGTAAATATAATTTCTATATACATTCCTAACCCTTCATCAGCAATCCTGGCTGAAATAAACTATCTTATAAGTAGATTACCCAAACCATTTTTAATATTAGGTGATTTTAACTGTCAACATGTCATGTGGGGAAGCTCGAAATCTACATGTTATGGAGAAACTTTATTGGAAATCCTAGATATGCATGGCCTGTGTATACTTAATACTGGAACTGCTACTCGACGAACTAGGCCTGAAGAAGGTAATAGTGTACCTGATGTATCAATATGCACTCCTGATCTTGCATCTATTCTTTCATGGCAATCGTTACGTTACTCATATGGTAGTGATCATATGCCACTATTAATATCCTTTCCCCATCCGAAACCACCCATTTTTAAGCGATCCCCCCGTTTGAAACATAAACTCCATAACCCTGACTGGACTTTATTTAAGTCTAATATAGGTAAAGGACTAGCTAGTTTGCCTAAAATTTGTACTGGACAGGAACCAGCTTGCGCCGAAGCTCTGGCGAAACTCATTATTCAGGCTGCAGACGAAACTTTTCCACTTAAAAAATGCAGAATAGACAAAATTCCTTCACCACCCTGGTGGGATGAAGAATGTTCTAAAGCAGTACGAAATAGAAAATTAGCTGAAAAAAATTACTGTAGAGCAATGACAATTGAGAATTTTGACATATACTGTCAGGTAGCTCGAGAGTCGAAGTCAATTCTAAAACAAAAAAAGATAGAAGGTTGGCAAAAATTTTGTGCATCTTTGTGCCCTAATGCTAGTCCAACACTGGTTTGGCAGAATATTAAAAAATTTAGATCCGCTTTTCTCTCACCAATAACTCACATAATACCACTAACTGTTGCTCATAAGTTCATGGACAAACTAGCCCCTGCTTGGGTTCCTGAAGATAACATAATTCCACTTTCTATTTTAAATTACAGTAATCACAAAGGACTAAACTCGCCATTTACGATGTCTGAACTGATAGCTGTGCTTAATCACCTTAAAGATTCCGCACCAGGTGCTGATGGCATTCCATACTCATTCCTTGTAAATAACTGCAGTGGTTTTACTGAATATTATTTAAAACTTATTAATACTGTTATCATTAGTGGGAATATTCCTTCTTCATGGAAATCTCAAATTATTATACCCATTTTAAAACCTGAAAAATCACCTTTAGAAGTTTCATCATATCGTCCTATTGCTCTTTCTTCTACTATAGCAAAAGTAGCTGAACATTTAATTAAAAATAGGCTAGAATGGTTTGTCGAAAGTAATAATCTTTTAGCTGATAGTCAATATGGATTTAGGAGAGGAAAAGGTACTCTTGATAATATAAGTATCTTAGTAACGGATATACGTCTTGCCTTTTCTAATAATGATAATGTATTGTCGGCTTTTTTGGATATAAGTTCTGCATATGATAATGTCCTTATCCCATTATTAAGACTTAAGATGCTTAAATTAAATATACCTATCATAATCGTTAATTTTGTCATTAATATGTTATCTGAAAGAGAAATTAATTTAAATGTAGAAGATCGAACAATTACGCGAACGATATGGAAAGGATTACCACAAGGGTCGGTCCTTAGTCCAATCTTATATAATATTTATACGTATGATTTAGATAAATCACTCAACAATTCTGTAAAAATTCTCCAATACGCTGACGATTTATTACTTTATTCCATCAGTTCATCTGTACATACAACTTGCCAAAATTTATCATCCTCTCTTATTCTACTTAAAGAATGGCTGAGCAGGAATGGCTTAGAAATATCCGTTAATAAAAGCACTATAGTTCTATTCACCAGAATGAGAAATCCTCCAAATATTAACATTAAATACAAAAATGATTTGATTCCTGTTAAAACGGAGGCAAAATTTTTAGGTTTCATCTTGGATTCAAAGCTTTCTGGTTTACCACATTGTCAATATATAAGTAATAAATGTGAAAAAAATCTTAATATCTTAAAATGCCTGTCAGGTGTGTGGTGGGGCGCCCATCCGTATACAATGAAACTTGTGTATAACGCTTTGATAAGAAGTGTCATTGATTACGGATCTTTCTTATTAGAACCTTGTAGCGCCGCTGCGTTAAAAAAGTTAGATAGCTTGCAAGCAAAAGCTCTGAGGATTATATCAGGTGCAATGAAATCTAGTCCGATCAATGCGTTACAAATTGAATGTGGAGATCCACCTCTGCATTTAAGACGTCAATACTTGTCAGATAGATTTTATACTCGATGCCTACAAATTTATGATCACCCAGTTGTCACAAAAATTTCACAAGTATTTAGTTTAAAGAAATCTTCTTATTGGACTTATAAATCTCCACCTTGTCTGCTAAAAAGTTTTGAGAAGTTTAATCTGATTGAAGCTTCTACTTCTGCTAGCCCCTCACTACCACTTTATAACAACAGTTATGAATCTCTATTAGTGTATCCTAAAATTAATAATTTTTCCATTTTAAAATATGATGTTAACTGTAATACCAAATTTAACTCAATTATAAATGAAAATTGGCAAGGTTGGCATAATCTCTACTGTGATGCATCTAAGCATTCAACAACTGATTGTGTCGGGGTAGGGTTATATCATTCACAATACAATATTGTTCAAAAAATTAAACTTCCACCCGAGACTTCTGTATTTACAGGTGAATTGTATGGCATTTTTAAAGCAGTTGAATACATATTAATAATGAAACTTAAAAAGACATTAGTATTTACTGACTCTCAGAGTGCCCTTCAGGCTATTTCTAAATTCCCATTTCGGCTTAAATCTCAATTAACAATAATCTTTGATATTAAGACTCAACTTCAAGAATGTCTCACAAATGAATTAAATGTAATTTTTGTTTGGTTACCAAGTCACTGCGGTATTACGGGAAATGAAAAAGCACATAAATTAGCAAATGATGCAGTGGAATGTGGTGATATTTTTCCTTATAAAAATTACCCGCAAGATCTTACATCCCTCTCCAAAAAATATTTATTTCATTCTTGGAATAATTACTGGTCAATAAGTTCACAAAAGAAAGGTAAATATTTCTCCCTGATACAACCAACAATCCCTACTAAGCCTTGGTTTTACAAACTAAGGCTTGATAAACGTGCTACATCTATGATTATACGAATGCGCTTGGGACACACTTGTACTAAAAATCATCTTTTTAAATTGGGAATTGTTGATACTTCTGAATGCGATTGCCAAAATGGAACTCATGATCTAAACCATATATTTTTTTCTTGTCCTTTGTACGATCGATCCGCCCTCTACCTAAATTTACTTGCTCATAAAAATGTATCATTTCCTCTCTGTATATCATATTTACTTTCTTCCCTTGATCCTGATATATATAAAATCCTTTCATTATTTATTATGAAAAATGATATAAAAATTTAAAACCCATTTTATGTTTTATTTGTAAGTAGTACATTTATATATTGATAAACCCTAATTACTTTCCTGATCTTTCCTTTTCCAAATTCCATCCGATTATTTTTTAAATCCTTACGTTTCCCCGTTTTAACTTGTCTTTGGCTGAGCGTATTTATGCCAAAGCCATTATACAAAAAAAAAAAAAAAAAGTAACAAACGAGCAAGCAGTCCACCTGGTGGTAAATGGCAATTGCCGTCCATTAACATCTGTAAGCAACTTCATACAGAACAAAAGTTCTATGAAAAGTCAAACCCAGATGCGTTGCTATGCTACTTCCGAAGACTGAAATGGTCGCCTCGTTTAAAAGTGAGCCGAAAACCTCTCTTCCACTGAAATGCAAGAATTGCTTCTCGCTAGAAATTGGTGTGCCGGTTGTACCTCTGTTGCCGAATTATACGGCTTGACCATATGATTATGTACGTTTTACCACTTTGTAAATTTGGTATAATTTTTTGTGACCATTGCTGGAGTGAAATGCAATAATATATTTTAAATTTACATATAAAAGTTAGATTTTGTTTATATTTATTACGACTGCAACTGACCGAAAATTGCATAAGTAATATAAATTGAACAACACAATATGAAAGAAGAAAAGAAAAAAGTCTGAATGCCAATAATATTACTTCCTTTAATTCCCTATTATTTCACTCAATATAAGTAAATGTATGATTAACAATACCACAACGGGAAGGAAAACTGAATGTATATAGTAACTATTTATAGGTACTAATAACTATTTCTAATTTAGCATGTTAGTCGAATTCTATTTTTGGATATAGTAATAAATAATAATAAGAATTTGTTTTATATGATTTTTTATATGGAAGACGTAAACAAGCATGCAATCCACCTGATGGTATCACTGTAGCCCATGAACAACCCCAGTCAACCCCAAATAAGATTAGCATCCTAACTAAGGTCGACTATGCGGTTCTACAACTGAGTTCTTAGTTACATCTTCTCGGACAAGTATATATCAATATGTCTCCATTATCACACCGTTAAGGGCAGAACAAAACAGCGCTTGTTAGTCTAAATATACGGTGCAGTAGTGCCCCAAGAATGAACTAGAAAAGCTTCTACCACCTTCAAAAAGAAACACTGAAGTTGTAAACGTACAAACAGTCCACCTGATTATTTGAGGTTAGTATCGATTGTGTACATTTTAGTCTATCTTATCCATACTAGACTTATTATATTACGATAGTACACGTATTTAAGCAAACAGAATGTATTCGCTTAACTCCCCATTTTTGTGTAATTCAATGTTTAATACAATTAAACCTTACATAACTTGACCTAGTGTAGTACGCTTTCAGGGTCAAATATCCGGTAACACGGTAACGCTTTCCTACTCGCTGACATTACTTATCAACAAGTTTATCCTTAACATTGAATCTACATATCGTAGTACAAATTGTAAAGAAACGTTGAAGATTAAAGCACTCTAGAGCATTCGTTAACAAAATTACATGAGCGTGAGTCAGTGTCTTAGCTATCTTGGGTGGCAACCGGTGCGGAAGTTGATGGAGTCACCTCACGAAAGTCAAAAATAATAAATTTCGTATGATTTATGCACGTCATGGATCATTTAATATTTCTATTTACGGCAGCGTTGAGCGCTTTTGGTAGAAACCCCGAATTTCACTTAGAGCTGAGCTAGTGCCTGTAGAGAATCGCCAAAGAAGACAGCTGTACGTACATTGTTCTTAAAGTCAAGTGACCGGGTGGGTATCACCCCCAAAAAGGTGACACCCGGTGTGCCCCTCCCCCCTACCAGTGACGTCAGTTACTTACTCATTTCATTGCATCGTACATGATTAGCACCTAGATGTATATATATGATTCATCAAAACTCTTAGTGTTTGCGTTAATGACTTCTTATCAAATTGATTATGTGAGTCATATGTTTAGAAAGATATGGACATGAAGTTCACCTGATGATAAGTGTCCAGATCACCGCCCCCATAGATCTGTCATCAACCGCAAATAAAACATGAGCCTTACCTAAAGTTGACCAACTCATGGCCTTATCTCAACAAGAAACGAGTTAGAACGTCATATAATGCGCATTGTGACAGCATTTGGGATAACGAACTCATTATAGAGTTGCAGCCGTCCTATCATATAACCATTAAGAGCTAGGACATTGTCTTACTTATAGCTGCATGCATTAGTCTTTTTTTGCATGCAGTACATACTGCCCACCTGTTTTATTAAGGTGATGACAGATGTCCATGGACCGCAGCGACCGCCACTGCGGTTCAAGGACTTCGGTAATCGACTTAATAAAACAGGTGGACTGCATTCACTGCATGCAAAAAAGAATAATGCATGCGGCTATAAGTAATGTCCTAGCTCTACCTAAGGTCAATCAATCAATGATTGCATTGATCCATTGGTACTCCTGAGAACTAAGATTATCCTTTTGCACAAAAGGGAGTCAGAAACTGAAAATTACTACCCAAGGTGGTAGAACCAGTGTAGTTCGACCGGGAAAGTACCACCGCCACACCTATTTCCAGCGCGAAGCATTTCTTGCGTTTCGATAGAAGGTGTGGTTACCGGCACATTTTATATTATGAGACGACTATCATAGTCCTCGGGAGTAGCAACGCATCTTTGATTGACTTCAGATAAAACCCATGTTCTGTATGTAGTTGATTACAGATGTCCATGGGCGGCAGTAAACACCATCAGGTGGACTGCTTGCTCGTTTGCTACTTCATTATTATAAAAAAATATCTCTTCAGGCTAGAACTTAGTGGCGGTAGTCTACCCAGACGAACCACATTTGTTCTACTATTTCCAAAATCAAGACGCTTTTTTTGTTATTGCCCGTTTGCATGTTACATCTGTTGTTCGCATCGTCTGTATTTTTGTATTCTCAAAATAAGCTAACGATATTCAACGCGCACAGGGCTGCCAGTAAGAAAAAATATATAGCTAAATCCTGAACATTCGATGTATAAATTCCTTTAATATTATATAAAATAACAAAGGAATATGAAACAGCAATTAATATAGGTAAGATAAGAATTGTTAATAAGTATGTGTTATTTAGATAATAATAAGGCTATCAATGACGCTTTTAGTATAAAGTCTAAAGATTTTTGTAATTAGGCACCCACTACTTAGAATTCTGATATTATAATGCAGTTATAGGAGCAACTGTTGACTCATTTAAATTTTGTTAGTTGAGAAGTTTTTAAGAATTTTAGTTCCCATCCAAGGTGGTCCTTATGGGCCGGAATGTTACCAAAGAGTCTTAGCAACGAATATAAGACGACACGAAGGACAAGACACCAGTTGTTGTTGGATTGGATACATACACGAACTGAACAATCTGGTGACAGTTAAGTATAAGCGTTTCAGAGCACAGACTAAATTACCCACTACTTTCTTCAGACATTTAGTAGTGTTCTGGAATATAGAAAAGTGAAAGGCTAGAAACCATTTTGTTTTAATTCGATATCTTTTATCTCTCTGATAACCATCAATGAACGCCGATTGATTTACACTTTACGTGTTGATAAAAAGTAAGATGTACTCCCCTGCCCCGCAGCTACTAAGTCAGCCTGATAGCCCTGACACGAGATGACTCACCGTACGAGAATATTCGAGCGCTGGTAACCGGCACGCTGTTGAGCGCGCCGATATGGTTGAGCACGGCGCACCTGTAGCCGTGGCACTGCGAGTAGTGCACGTAGGTGCGGATGTACACGCTCTCCGACGTGTTGCCGATGCCGGGACAGATCGCGACCGTCACGTCGTCTTTAACAAAAAAAATATAGAGTTGAATATGACTCGACTGGCGGAGCGGTTACCATACGGGTCTGACGCTGATGAATTAAGACACATGTCCTTGGTCTGGGTGTTTGTATATTCCTCTTCGTGTATCCATGGCACCCACGACATAGCGGAAAATGCCTAAGTGGAGTTATTAGTGTATAAAGCGTTTATATAATCAATCGTACACAATCAAACGTGCATGCACAACAAAGCATTTATGCACTTTAAAACAGTTTTCCCATTTTTTAATTAATAAACAATTGAAATTACATTCAACGAAGTTTAATTTAACATTAATGTGTTATCTTAAATGTTCTTATCTTATTAGAACGATGAATCGCACGTAACATGTACTTATCATTCCGTATCATTTTATAATCAGTAAATTTTGATACTCATTAGAAATATTTCAATCAAATTGTTATATCACAAATGTATATCCGTCATAATATTACATATACATCCAATAATTTTGATTGATGCCACTACCTAAAATCCGATTATGTTAATTAGGTAGTTTGAATTTAAAACAATACAAATGAATTCTATGGAGATCTAACAATATAATCGAAGCGAATGACGTAAGCTCTTTATTCGGTTCTATTTATAAACATTACATAACTAAAATAAACTAGGTATTTTAGATCACTGGAATCGAAAATAAGGCCTAATCAACACATGGCTAAGTCAGACAAACCAAAGCTTCAAAAGGTACCCGACGCCGTGGGAGCGATCCGGATTATGTGTGATTCTTGCCGCACTAAAACTCCCCCGGTGGCCGTCCTCAGCGTTGCGTGGAGGACTCCGGGATCTCCAACGGAACACAACCGAAGTCCTCCGAGCGCGATGCCCTTTACGGGCGGACTTCCCTAACTTCCCGGGCGTAAAGGCTTACCGCACCTTCTGGTCTTTATAGCGGCATGCAACCACCAGCCGTCCTTCCCGAGGTCGCTTGGTTCGAGCTCCCACTCATCCCACCCGTAACCCACTTCTTGTGGCCTCTTAAGACATGCAGAGGGTACTGTAGCCCTATTCTGGTCCCGGAACTACAGGGACAAAAGCTAAAGTAGTACCTACCAACCCATGCAACTGTTCAGAATGTGTACATACAAAGTTAGGTGATAGGAAATTATGTAGTTTGATGTCGATGGCACGACTCCACTGACTGATCCAGAGTGAAGGTGTAAGGAGATTAAGTCCCTCTGTTAAATAAAAAGTTAAAACGAAAACCTCTACAATACCATTATCAAGCGTAAAAGTGATTTATTTTAATCACGGTACCGTGAGTTTGATCGATCTTAAGTAGGAATTTTAATCCAATTAATAACAGATGTACCCCAGCTAAGAAGAAACAAGTTCCCCGGACAAGTTCAATATTACAGAACAATTTAGCTGTAACGAGAAATGACTAGAATTACCTTCATGTTGTGATCCAACAGGTTCATAGAGATCGTACGTGAGAGTGGACCTGTCAGGTAACACCAAGGATATTCGTCCGCCAATCGGCCACGGGCACCTCACGCGCCCGATGAGACTGTGCAGTATCGTCTGCACATGCCCACTGAAACCCCATAGCCGCGTTGGTACGTATCTGAAATTACACATCAAATTTTATATTTATTCCAAGACATATAATATTTTTAAACAGATTGACGTCTGCGAACGCATTCACATTAAAATATTTTTCACGCTTTCTAAATGATGGAATATGATGAATTGAAGAGGTGCACTTTCATTTCTATAAACCATTTATTTCACGACTTCGTACTCGCTGACTATAATACAACAAAACATGTATAAACTTTTAAGCCATATCTATCTAACCCATGTTACGGGCAGAGTACCATGAAATTCTTTATTATTCGATGTCTACGTCTATCTATGTATTGTAAATGTTAAGGTTAAGTAATTTAGGTATTAGTGAACTAAGATTAAGTAATAATAAGATACGTTATATTAATACAGTATCAGGTGTTGCCTTGCGGAAATTTAACACCGCCACATAGGTAAGTAGGATAAACGGATACATTCCAGAAATAATGAGTATAGCAATTACACTTGACCGATTTAGATTAATTAATGCATAAAAAAGTATCATCGATACAAATTGGCTTAATTGCATGTCTTTAGAATAACTAATAGCATCTAAGTTTGCCAAAGCATGCATGAAGAAGATTTATGATTATAATCCTTGTGTTTTAATGCATGGGTGAAACAAATGTTTTAATGTTGTTTAGATGGACTATTCTTGAACACGATTTGGATGGGATTTTTAATCTTAGGAGCCATTAAAATGACACAATTATAGCACAGTCTACCGTAATGAAATATCTAGGACGCTACAAATTGTAAACCGTGCACGGATATGCACGCACCCGGAATCTCGTAATAAATATAACGATTGCAACTTCACTGGTTTAGATAAAGAAAAGCGGAAAAGTGTACGTAAGTCTAGAATACCAATCTAACATAATACTGTAAATATGGAAGGTTGAAGTGGCGCCAACAGGAATTTAACGTTTACATTAGATAGGCAGTGTTCAGTGATTTATTACATAAAATAGATTTCATTCTAGTCATTGATGTCATCGATTTTATTAGTGCCACAGTCCAAACAGTCTACAATGTTATGTAACATCATTAACTTTACTTTATAAATAGCTTACTATATACACAATTACACATAGTGACTTAACGTGAGTAGTTTAATGTAATAATGTATGTATAGTTATCATTGATTCAAAAAAAAATCTGGATTTGAAGGACCATAATACAATTATTTGCATAGACACTTCGTGATAACATAGATACATTACCGCACAGGGGTTTATCTTAGTTACATAAATTACGCAATTTATGAATATTATAGTTTCAACAGCATGACAATATAATTCATTCAAGTTGTTCACGAATGTCTTCATTAATTATAGTTACAAGTGAACATTGCGATTGCGGACTACCACTTGGTAGAATCAATGTGGTTCGACGGAGATATATCCGCCACACTTATCTCCAACGTGAAGAATTTCTTGCTTTTCGATGGAAGGGTGTGGTTGCCGGTTCACATTTATATGAGCCGACCATCTTAGTTCTCGGGAGTAACAAAGGTTCTGTGATTGACTTGTATAGAACCCATGTTCTATATGAAGTTGCTTATTACGAAGTTGCTATATGAAGGTCCATGGGGCGCAGTGACTACTTACCATCGGGTGGACTGCATGCTCGTTTGCTACTTCAATCTTATAAAAATGGTATTTGTTTCGATAAATTCAACTGATTCCTTTTGAACACTAGGTGAAGATCGGTAACCTAACATCATTATCCCGTTTTAACTCAAGGTTGTGTTGGGTACTCCGCGTGTTTTGGCGTTAGAGTAAATACTCTAAAAATTTTTACTCGTGTAATGAAAGAACAAACAACGTGTAACAAATAATGCATTGGCATCGATATCGGAATGAAAGCTCGAAAGAATATGTGCTGATTATGGTGTAGTCGATTAAGCGATCACGCAGTAAATAATGCGTTGGCAGCAGTGGGTAGATAAGATCGCAGTTAATGGGCTGCCATCATGTGAACGATCATATGTCATGCTTTCAGCGTATGTGGTGCTGCACGAGTGTCGGCAATTATCCTGGCCTTGAAGTGTTCGATGTCTTTTTTAGGGTTGCGTATCCACAGGATAGAAACTAATACTAAAAGCAGTCCATCTGTCTGTCATCAGGCTGTCGCTCTTAAACCGTGATAGCTAGATAGTTTAAAATTTCACAGATGATGTATTTCTTTTGCGGCTATAGCAACAAATGCTAAACATAGAGTAAAATAGATGTTTAAGGGGGGGGGGGGGGGCTTCCATACAACAAACATGTATGTTTATTTTTGCTATTTTTTATCGACAATTGGTGAACGTCGCTCCAGCAGGAAACTAGCACGTAGAGTGATATGAGTGGGACGAATAATTAGTGCCCAATCTGCTGTAAATGTGCGCCAGATAAAAAAATTGTGCGTGTTGTAGTTTTTGAAATAAACGGAAAAAACGATTCCTGCTGGGGTAACGTTGTTCCAGCAGGAAAATTCTAAACGAAAGATCGGAGAGTTAAAAATTGCATATGAGCAGAGAGCTTTTAATTGTACAAATTTGTGCGCTAAAAATATAATTTGTGCGTCTTCAGGTTCTCGAGATATTGCGTTTCCTGCTGCGGTAACGTTTTGCAAAATCGCGTATCTAAAAGACTATTGTATGTGCGCCTGTAGAATAAACATGTACAAATAGCTCTTAATTTGTGCGTATTTATGACAAAATTAGATTTAAAAAATACTTATAGTTTTCGAGTAATCACGGTTTTTTCAAAAATCCAAACAGTATCATAGCTCCTAAATAAGAAAACATATAAGGTCACTGAAAACTGCATTCGGTCCGTCTTGGCGTGGTTAATTAGCACAAAAAAAATCAAAAGTGCACATACGTGCGTTTTTGGATAATATGAATTAAAGTCAAAAAACGACGTCCTACCTTTGACGTCACCGTTCAAGAAACTGGCTCAACCTAAGATCTTTGGGCATTTACCAAAAATTAGTGCGTTTAGTCAAATAATATGTAAGATAAATATCCAGTGAGAAATACTTCGCATTAAGTAAATATAAACAAAAAAACAAAACAGACACAAACGCTGGTTATACGACCAAATTCGAATGACTATAAAAAAGCGGGGATTTTATACATGCTAATGACCTTCTTAACTTTACTCACTAACCGATTAAAACTTAGTATACTCGAGTACACTGAAGTAGAAAATAGAAAATAAACTTTTTATTTTATTTCCAAATTTAATTAAAATACATTCAGCACTGAAGTGCTGAATGTATTTTAATTGAATTTGGAATGAAGATAACTAATAATATTCCAAGTAGCAATTAAGCTCTTTTTTATTATGTACTTCATCGTGTACAAATCTACCGCACAAATAAAAAGTTTATTTTCTATTTTCTACTTCAGTGTACTTCAGCATTCAGCATACATTAGGGCATTTACATTAATAATATGATAATAGTCTTAATTTTTTAATTGGAAACTGATCTGTGATTTTAAATTATACAAGATACAAAAATATAAAGTGTGTGTGTGTTTATGTACACGCGTTCCAAGTCATACTTCTTTGGCTTAATATAAGATAAAAATCTTTTGAAAAGTTTTATCTTTCGCATAATTCTACGCTTGGAGAAAAAAAGACATTAACAGTAGAAAAAACTAAAATGTTTACTATAGTTAACTTCAGGGTGTCGGATTTACTTGTCGATGTGCGCGCGCATCGTAAGACTCTTCGTATGACTCTATTTACTGTCATCATTTTTACCTAGCGCGCCAAAAGAAGTATAACTCTAATAACCTTAAGGAACTTTTTGCGTCCGAATATTTTACTTAAGATTTTTCTGTGATCTTATTTATGAATCAAAATTAAAGAAAATATAAATAAGAATTTTCACACATACTAGGTCTTTCATTTGATAATTACACAATCCATTTATTTATATTTTGTAATTATTTCCCTAGGTCATATAATTAATCACCAATAAACGTTTGAGCGTGACAGTACCTGCAATAATACGTTCAAGAAAGAAAGGTCATTAGTATATATGAAACCCCCGCTTTTTTGTAGTCATTCGAATTTGGTCGTATAACCAGCGTTTGTGTTACTGTTTTGTTTTTTGTTTATATTTACTTAATGCGAAATATTTCACACTGGAATTTTATCTTACATATTATTTGACTAAACGCACTAATTTTTGGTAAATACCCAAGCAGCTTAGGTTGAGCCAGTTTCTTGAACGGTGACATCAAAGGTAGGACGTCGTTTTATGAATTTAATTCATATTATCCAAAAACGCACGTATGTGCACTTTTGATTTTTTTTTGTGCTAATTAACCACGCCAGACGGACCGAATGCAGTTTTCAGTGACCTTATATGTTTTGTTATTTAGGAGCTATGGACACTGTTTGGATTTTTGAAAAAACCGTGATTACTCGAAAACTATAAGTATTTTTTTAAATCTAATTTTGTCACAAATACGCACAAATTAAGAGCTATTTGTACATGTTTATTCTACAGGCGCACATACAATAGTCTTTTAGATACGCGATTTTGCAAAACGTTACCGCAGCAGGAAACGCAATATCTCGAGAACCTGAAGACGCACAAATTATATTTTTAGCGCACAAATTTGCACAAATATAAACACTCTGCTCATATGCAATTTTTAACTCTCCGATCTTTCGTTTAGAATTTTCCTGCTGGAACAACGTTACCCCAGCAGGAATCGTTTTTTCCGTTTATTTCAAAAACTACAACACGCACAAATTTTTTATTTGGCGCACATTTACAGCAGATTGGGCACTAATTATACGTCCCACTCATATCACTCTACGTGCTACTTTCCTGCTGGAGCGACGTTCACCGACAATTGTACGGAACCCTTAATGCGCGAGTCCGTGAAGCCGAGATGCCGTGGCGCCGAATTCACAATAGGTATATCCTCTGTTTAATTCAACAATAATTCGTTCACCACATCTCGCATAGTAACTACTTATATGCTTTACATAGGTACATACTAAGTTCATTGTTTAAATGAAATGTGACGAAAAAAATGAAAAAAGCAGCTTTCTTTGGAGGTGTTAACCTTGCGGTATTAGTAACTCGAATACACAAATCAAGATAAAACTGAGGACCGACGCCTATAGAAGCGTAACGGCGCCGCGCCACGACGTTTGCCGCTATTTTGGCGTAAGGTGACCATTATTTCTATAATATTTAATATTCTTCCTATTCCGTATTCATACTAAAAAGTGAGCATGATCTGTAACCGCCATTTTGATCCTTACACTAGTGCATCTCGTTAAATGACGTCAGATGTCGGCCCTTTAAATTATTATTTTAAGTAGAAATTGTAATGCCAGTGTAAGCAATATATAATAACAAAACTAGCAGAACCGAGGAGACTTCGTTCGCGCAGACTATAATGTAATCTATCCAACCATTATACATTTGAGCACCACTCCTGGACATGTCGACACTGTCGACATTGCATACACTGTCGACTCGACAGTGTATGCAATGAAAAAAAATTGAGTTAATTTTTGACACTTTGAATTACATTACTCAAGTTTTAGCAAAGACGCCTTATATATTCTAGTAATAAAAATATCCTATGTTGCTCGGGGATAATGTAGCATTCTAATGGTGAAAGAATTTTTCAAAAAGTTTCTGTACTTTTTAAGTTAATTCATGACAAACATACAAAAAATCCAAAGATACAAAGTTTTCCTATTTATAATTTTAGTATAGATATACCTAAATCAATATAACTTATCAAACAAGCATGCAGCCAGCTATAAAAGAACTCCAAATAAATAAAACATTTTTTTATCTGAAGCCACCATATAAAGTCACCATATATGTAAGACAACCGCATTCATACCCTTCCACTAAATCGCATGAACTGCTTCACGCTAGAAATAGGCGCGGCTCCTCGTATTTGTAGCGAAAACTGCCACTGACCCAAAAGAGAAAATCTAGCTATTTCAGTTAGTGCATCCTCAAAGATTAAGAATACCCAGCGTGTAGCGCGCGTTGCGCCGTGCGCGTACGGCTCCGCTGAATTTGGCGGTGCGGTTCCGCTGCGCGTTTATCTGTGACGGCCTTTAATGCCAGATTACAATGAACGTACTAAGATTTTATTAGTAAGCAAGATCAACGCATTGGTTAACAAACATTAAAAGGTAAGAGGCAGCCTCTTACCCCTAAATTTAAATGTAACTTTACAAATCTAGCCATCACCTTCAAGTTGTGACAAAAATTCTTAAAATGCCATCCCTTCTATAATCTAAAAAAAAGTATTTTCATCCATATAGGAAAACTTTTTTAATTTTTTAGTGTCCAATTCATCTGCTGATGTTAAGCCCCTATTTATAAATCATGATGTGTTAGGTGGCAATATTAATGAGACCTGTAATGGGTGTAAGATGTTGTTAGGATTCTATACTGAAATAACACTATAACTAAATCTATCCATACATCTTGCCTTGCAATAAATATTTAATTTTGGCAGCCTGTTAAGATTTTACAAAAATAATTTGCAATGATAAACAAGTATAAAATTATCAATAACATACTTATTTGTCATTTTATATTGAAGGTAATTACTGAAATCTGTTTTGTGAAAATTAATGAATGATTGTATTATAATAATTGTGACTAATATTTAAATTATTTTGATTTGTATGAACCCATCATCAGGCAATAAAAGATTTGAAATTGAATTTGAATTGAATTTGGTTGAATTAAGCTGAATGCATATATGTATAGAACTTTAAGACCAAGTAAAATATATTGTACATATAAGTACACTTATGTGTTTTAGAAAATAGTGTGTCATTATAGTAACTCTTTCATTGTAGCAAATAAACAATCATCATTCCCTTTTTTGTAATGGGTATTGTAAAGAAAAAGTCAAGATGACATAAAAAATATGTAAGAAACTAGAATTGGGTGGTATGTAATAATTGAAATGTTGTCAAGTTGTTTTTACAATTATACTTCTCAAATATTTCATCCAAATGATATAGTAAGAAGCATATTTTTTATCTAGATTGATACCTGTAGTTAATACATTTATTTAAATAATGATTAATATAAAGTAGCAGGAAATAGATTTGACAAACTAGCCCAAAATATTTTATTCACATTTTAAAATTAAATGCAGTTATATTTTTTGAAAGAGCTGCAATTCTCTAGTTACATTTTACTATGCGGTCTCTAATGGCTAGTTTAATTAATGTAAGTGCCCAAATATGTAATATTTTAGAGATTGGCTATAGAAAATTAAAATGACACTAATAAAACAATGTCTAAATAAGGAAAGCCACCATGTTTGAAACCCAGATTTTTTACTGCCTCCATACAAAATTCCATTACACTCAGCCTTGCAGTTTGGCTATGAAATAAAAGCAGACAACAGACATACTTTTGCATTCGTATATAATAGGATGCATTAACTAAAACAATTACTTATGAGTTAAAACCAATGCCAACCTAACTTTAAAAAAAGAAAACAAAACATCAAATGGGTAGTTTTAATATGCAAATGATAACATTTTTATCAACTTGTATGACATTTGTTGCAAGGTAAAAAGGCTATTGTTTGGAAATTAACAATCAAATGAATGATAAATAATTAGCTTTAATTGTAATAGGTCCTGAATGTTCTGTTCTGATGTTTTATGTATATCCCTTTTAGACATTGTAACTATTATTTAAATTAAAACTTAATGTAGGTAAATAAATATATTAACAGCAATACTACAAAACAATGCAACCATACCTTATAATTTAGATTATATTTAACTTGGTTAAAAGGTAAAACTACCAATAGCATTCCTGATGATAATTCAACTACCTAATAGAAGCAAGTTTCTGTCAGTAATTTTATTAAGTAGTTATTTTATTTTTCATTATTAATTTAAATCACATATGCATCCTTACAACAGTTTTACAACAGTTTTTTGATTACATAAATTATACATATTAAATTTCTAGCAGGGAAAGTTTGCTTCTTTTTAAATTAAGATTAATTTAAAAGTTAATTTTCCAAACAAGAACTTTTTTTTTTCATTTTCACTGGTATATACACTGATGTAATTACTATCTGTAATTAGGTCTGATTAACTTTGCTATGGTGTATTAGCCCACGCTTTAGTTAATTAGTCTATAATAAGCGGCCTTGCAGCTACAATTCCATAGCAAAACATGGTCATGAACAGAAGTGACATCATCAAACCGAATACCCAAAAATCAAAGATTTCCAGATAAATAACCTACATTAGTTTACTGCAACATTGAATTATTTACAAACAATTATGTACTTACGGTTCGCTTAGGAATGGGGCTATAAACAAAATGTTTTCTATGAAGTTCCTATCCCTTCCGTAGATCACAGGTTTGTGCGGCTGACTATTAACGTTTAATATTCGAAACAGAACACACAGTATAACAGCGATGACAGCTAGCAGAACAGTCGACATGTTTAATTTTCAATGATTTCTATTTGGACATCTAATAATTCATAATAGCGGCAAAGTATTACTACATGAGAGAAAGCAATTCAACACTGAAAACCATGATGCACCTCGCACACTCTCCACCAGGAGCTCAATTTGACTGACTGAAAATCTCTAGTCTAACTTGTCACTTGGTTGTCATGAGTCTGTGACTTGACATGTTAGCTGTCATAACATGCATTTCATTCACTCGTTCATCGAATCTTCATCCGTTTCCTTCTTAAATTTTCTAGAATAAAATTAAGGTTCATTCCCCGTGTTACTACCAATCTTACTACCAGTAGTAAGACGGGGAATTTTATTACCGTTGTTACTACTGCTGCTGCTAGTAGTAGCACGGGGAATAAAAAATTACCGTTCTTACTACTATCTTAAATCTCAAACGAAAAGTCCATTTGGGCTCTGGGCTGTAGAGTAAACCCAAGAAATGGAGTACCAACCCAAGTAACTTGGAGATGTCAATAACATTGGTTCCATCTGAAGTCAATTACAACACTTTTTTTTATAAATTGTACTTTCTGCATTTAAATGAACTATAGCTATACGTACCCGCTCGCAGAACGCTAGTTTGTGTGTTCTTTTATGTTACAACCAAATCTAATTCATCCGACATCCAACGCTATAGTTCTACCAAACCCTAATCGTCGGGGTGAAGGAATTCAAAGTAAAATTTTTCATCATAATTTAAGAATACACGTTAAAAAACATAAAAAATGCACTTCTAAGATCGAACTCCAACGTACGTGCGGAAAGTGCGTAAGTAGTTAATACTGTATCGTATCTAATGGAGATTTGGCGAAAAATACCACTTTCGGATGAATTTCGCACTTTTTAACCGACTTCCAAAAAGAGGTGCTCAATTCATCTGAATTTTTTCTGGAGCCACTAGTCAGTAAAAATGTACAGGGCAAATAATGTCAATTTTCTCATGGCCTATTACTTCTTTTTTAATAGGTATTTATTCTCTTAAATATATATTTATTGCATTATAAGTTAAAAAATCGTTTATGCCATGTATGAGTTAATATTATGCCAGGTAAGTTCTAAACGGAAGTATATCCATACCACCGCCACACTTATTTTTTAGTGTAAAGCGAATGTTGAGTTTCGGCTCACGTTTATAGGAGAAGACCATCTAAATTTTCGGTAGTAGCAACGCATATGTGATTGACTTCAGATCGAATCCCTGTTTTAATAGAAGTTGTATGGTGATGTCATGTTTCGTTGTAATATAAAAGAAAACACATAGTTAAGTGAGCAGGGCGCTGTATCGCCCTGCGAGCGGGTACATAGTTCATATAAATTCAGAAAATACACTTTATAAAAAAGTGTTGTTATTCAAAAAGAAAAACACCATTTTAGTGTTCGATAGTAGCAAGGCATCAGTGATTGATTTCAGATGGAACCAATGTTTTTGACATCTCCAAGTTACTTGGAGATGTCCAGGGGCAACAGTGACCGCTTACCATTAAGTGGATTCTATGCTTATTCGTTACTTCATTCGCATAAAAAAAAAGTTTAATCTTAACTTCATTACCAGACTGCGTCGTAAGGAGGGTATTTTTTTTGCGAGCATATGACTGTTTTTAAATGTCCATTTCTTGGGTTTATTCTACAGCCCAGAGCCCAAATGGACTTTTCGTTTGAGATTTAAGATAGTAGTAAGAACGGTATTTTTTTATTCCCCGTGCTACTACTAGCAGCAGCAGTAGTAACAACGGTAATAAAATTCCCCGTCTTACTACTGGTAGTAACACGGGGAATGAACCAAAATTAACCCTTAGTCATAAATATCATGCACGCGATGATTATTTGGATATTCAATACGTTTACGTAATAACTTTAGATGGATGTATTTAATGTTAAATTTAATAAAAATATTGTATTAGGAAAAGCTGTTATGATTATTTTTTAGAGTTCGACAATTAATAAAAGAGAAACCAAACACATTTTTCGTTCGGTAAAAATGATTTAAATTACTAGGTCATAGTTATAATCAAAGAAAAGGAAAAAGAAAGTTGAACAACCAAACCGGTAGGGCCAGATCCGAAGAGATTATCTATAAAGTGACGTGGCGACCTTATAACTCTTTAGATAAATAATTATTTTGTAGCACACATTTGTTAGATTGAGCAAGCAACATAAACATTTATTGAGAAGCAAAATCGTTTAACTTGGGGGTACTGATAGTCGCGTCGTTATAATGCTTTTGGGTAGGTACATACCTACCTAACTTAAGTCGCAAAAAAAATTATACATAAAGTTTTGACCTTTATTTAGATAAGTTACACTTACAATGTAATCAGGGTGTGCAAAACGTAGGTATTTAATTTCATTATTTTCTTGTGACTATTTTGAATAGATTTAAGGATAATAATCGATTGGCTACATCATCGAATAACAATCGAAACTATCGATACTTTCGTTCAAAAATTTTGTATTAAGCTCCTTTCTTAATATTCATAATGCATAAGTCACCGACCTTCACAGGGATTTAGATCCCTCCCTTCGATCCAGCAACTCCTTAAAAGCTTCTCGGAGAACTTCTCTAAGTGTCCGAAAATCATCCAAACCACCTCGTGGTGTAGGCGGCGGATTACACCAGCCATTCCTTCTCCATAAACAATTCGTCGGCCGAGGTATGCGGCCCAGAAATCAGGCTACTTAGCTGCCCAGCGTAGTGCTCATCCTTCTAATGCTGAACCTTCAACACTTCTGTGTTAATCTTGCGAATGTCCCCTATGGAACTCCGCTAAAACGCCTTCTCAGCCTCTTGGGGTCTTGTCCGATGTCGGCGTTAATTCCTCACTCACAGGCAAAAGCCAACTTCTGGTGATGTTTAATGGATAGGCATGTAGGTCTTATAGTGAGTCCCACATAACCAATGCGGACGGCCGCGTTGGTATGCATAAGCATTCACCACTCTCCCGCAAGGAGGCTAGCATTTCCAAATTTATCTGGGCGTAAAAAAAATCATACGTTGTATGCTGGTTATTAGTATCCACGAAAGGGCACCTACAAGATTTTTGTTACTAATGGTTATGGAATTTATTAATTGACAACCATACTGCGGCAAACTATGCGCATCATAAATATCTTCTTTATTTCTATCTTTTTCTCAAAAAAGGAAACTGTAGAGGCAGACATTTAACTTTTCTTGTAACATCAAATTTATACTTAAACTAGCTGTCCCGACAAACGTTTTGCCATATAAAAAATAAAAAAATAATGTTAAGGGTGGACAACCCTTAAGGGGTATGAAAAATAGATGTTGGCCGATTCTCAGACCTACTGAATAAGCATATAAAATTTGGTAAAAATCGGTCAAGCCGTTTCGGAGGAGTATGGCAACAAAAACTGTGACACGAGAATTTTATATATACTTAAATTAAATTAACATACAATAATTTAAACTAGGAGGTTTAGTCATTATTATGGTAATGGTAAATAATTTAAAAACTTCAAATAAGAACATATTTTATTAGCGAAAAATTAAGTGCCTAGAATAACTAATTACCAATAAATAACAATATAAATTGATATGGAAAATTACAAAACATCAAATTTGTAATACCTAAGTATGTATTACTTTCTTTTATTATTATTATTATAATTAACCAAAATGTTTATATCTGATAAATTAATCACCCTCCCATATACAATTATATAGTTATGAATATGTTCGAAATGCATAGTGCATTTTGATAATGAAAATATGAGCTTACATACTTTACGGAAATAATATTTATTTACAGTCGTGATTGAGATTTTACACATACAATGTATATATATACTCTACTTATCCATAAATGCTGGACATGATGAAATTACTCGTAATACAATTAAACTTGAAAAAAAAATGTTTAAAAATATCTAAAAAGTATTTGTTTAGGATTTTTGTACGTATGTTCTTAAAGGTAGTAGAGCCCGTGATGCTTTGATTTTACTGGCAACATTGCCACATGTATACCTGCCTCATAATAACCGTAGTAACCGCTGCTGCACTCTGGTTTGAACGGATGGTATGTAAGACATATTTCCAAGGCGTTCCAATTTAGCCCACAAGGGTCGACAAAAGAGCTCTGTACTTTAAAAAAAACTGGTCGACCTAAGGCGAGTATTTAATTGATTCGTGGGATTAAGCACAGGCGTTCACTGACGACAGCGCCCAATTATCATCAGATCGACTGCACGCCTATTTGCTGATTCTATAATAAATAAAACGTAATTATCTAGCAAACTTCAGCTGAATCAAATCATCACAATCACAGAGTATTACAACAAGCGCAACGTAGTTGTGATAATACACTCATTTGCAAAGAATAAACCATTGCATGTTTTACAGTGGGTAGACACTGAATAGATCGACACTTCCCACATATGAAGCAAGAGTGCACTGTATAAAGTGTCTATGTATATTACAACTTGTGATCATGATACCCATTATAAATGAGCTTCTCATTACATTATAATCAATTATTAATAATTAAATTAATCATATATTGCGTGATTTAAGTTACAAACATGGTGTCTCTCACAGAAGTTTTTTTAAATTATACCTACAATGTGATAATTGTTCAAATCGAAAAAAAACAAAAAAAAAGTTATTTTTTGATAATCAGTTATTAGCCTTACACTTATTTTTTTTTTATCGTTTAACATACCTTACAATATGAGCTAAAAGTATTGTAGGCGAAAGGTTTTGAGAACCAAGAGATCAAAGGGATGTTATTGAACAATTGCGTTTTCAGGAGGTATTAAATTGCAAAAAGCTGTTCCATTTGTAAAAGGTCCTTATAAAAATATTATAGATAGGTATAAATATATTGCATAACTTAGTGTCACATTAGTGTACATGCCATTAAGAAAAACTTAAAGTAACAACTTCTATCATAAACTTACTTAGAATTGTCATTACAATAATACATATTCATCCAGATGTTTACCCCATCAGCCTTCTCGAGTCAATAAATATCTGTACATACCCTTAACTACAAAAATATGAAAACCTGGGAAATCAGTGCATATTTCCTACAAGCCGAAAACTATACAACCCTCACCAGATGAAGTGAAGGGTCATTCCAAACAGTAGCCAAAGCATTAGAATTCCTATAAATAACGAAATAACAAATAGCATTACAATATTGTTGTGATGTTATACTTAAAAATATAATGGCAAAATGAAATCAATAAACATACTCTAACTTTAAAGAAATTACTATAAAAGATTACATTGCCAAACGATTCGTCGAAAAAAATGCTTAGATGCACAATACATAAGTGTAATCTGTTAATTAAAAAGGAATCAGATCTCGCATTTATACACACAGTAATTACAGAACTAACATTTTCAATAATGTATCTAAACGATGAGTAAACCATACCACAGAAATAAAGATTAAATTAGCACACATTCCACATGTCTATCACAACAACCGTGCTCTATTTATTAAGCCCCCTTTACTTAGTATATGTGTGGTTGCGGTCGTTGTGGTCGATTATCGGAACGCTCCTTGGTAAACACTATCAGTCTAAAACAGGTCTAATGTAATACGACGTATGGTCACAGCGTCCTACAAATCATATAGAAAAATATAGATAAATCTTGTGCAATGTAATGTCTATTATAATATAATATGATTTTTAAAAATCGTATTCAAGTCATTAACAAGTTACAGTTTGAAGGTACATACATATTATTCCTAAAACTATTAATAATCACCTGTATAAATATATAATTCTATTGTTGCACCTACACAACCATACCTTCATTTTGCGAAACTGTTAGCTGTAATAATAATACTTTACGTGTAAAATTACTAACAATCGATATTCAAATGTATACAGATGTACACAATAGTTAAAAAAAAAACTATCGCTCATAGACTGTGATCTCACACATGTTGTATTGATAATAAATTAATAGTCAGCGAAGAATCAGTGCTCTAATACAACATACCTAGACACAGGATTAGTCTCGAGTCACGACGCCAAGCAGTGTACATGTTGCATGCACATAACACCATAAAACGTTATTGCTTATTTACAGCAAGTTACTGGCAGCTACCTTTATATAGAACTAGCTCAGTTATATCAGTTGCAACTATAAATATCGTAGATTTAGAAATAACTCGCACAATGGACACTGTTAAAAAATCAGACGCAATTAAAATGCGAAAATCAACTGCAAGTACAATCTGATAGCACCGTTAACTATGATCACTTATCAGTTTTTCAGTGTATATTTGCACTCTGCACTTACATTCAACCTAATTTACAATGGATTGAGCTGTAAAAAAAACATCAAATTTGTCTCAACAAAATGTACGATTTTCATTAATTTTCACCATGTAACTATAACACCCCTCTTTTTGCGTTGGGAGTTAAATAGAAGTAGGGCCATTCCACAGTCCAAATGTAGCAGCCCAGGATACACTCATGATATTGTTCTTCCTGTCTCATCTACCATCATTGATACACATAATACGCATTTGGCAGAAGCACGACAGGCTTGTGAGGGCACCAAAGCTGTATGACAGTGGAGGTAGAAGATTATGCTCATTGCAGAGTCTAAAATGCGAACAGTCACAGACAGTGTTTTTCGTACAGTTTACAACTGGAGCGTGATGCGACCTCGAGTGACCTAAGTCTGGACGACACTGGGTCTGAGTGGCCCATCAAGATATCGCAGAGACAAGCATAGCGGTCGGGCCGGGTCAGCGGATGAGGCACGTGAAGCAGAGCTCGGCCGAGCCGATGCAGTCGTCGTGGCAGAAGGCGCCGCACTTCTTGCAGAGGATCATCGCGCGCAGGTTGCACACGCACGCGTCGTCCGCGCCCACGCTACGGCATCTCGTCACATTCTGTAATTTACATAATAATACTGTGTTAAAACACGCATTTTATAACCATTTCTAATACTAAAAGGTACAAGGTTAAAATCATGTACCTACACATTTAAATAAATTTGTACAATTATTGTTTTAATGAGGAAGAGAAACTTGATGCGACCTACATAACATATTCCTAAAGGCTTGTGAAATCTACCAACCCACACTTAAATAATGGTGTACTATTCCTATTTCTATTCTCAGTGTGTCACAGGTAGGTACATATGCGTTATTTTTTATTCATAAAAAATAATACATCCACATAAAGTAATATATTTATGACGAAACGTAAGTGATATAGTCACTAAGTTACAAAACCATATTATGCATAATGTAAGACAAATTACAAATGAATGAATTTAGTTCCTTATAACAAGGCGCATATCCTTGATCTTCAATTGGAATTGGGAATTCTAGTTAATAAATAAGTAATACTAACAACATTAGTGTTTTGATTAGATGGTGGTGCGCTAGACGCTCTAGGAGCGACATTAGGTGTCCGCTGAACGAGTATATATTGCCCCATGTTGTTGGATCTATTTTCATTCATCTGAAAAATGTCAAAGATTTATTAATGACGAACCTACCCGAGTGGCTTGACGAGCATAAATCCATGCTTCGTTATATTTTTTGTGAAACTAAATATTTCAGAGTATACAGTAGTTCAGTATTTTTGCATTAAAGATCTAGGTAGGTAAGGTAGAGATTTTAATCTAGAAGAATAATAAATTCGTTATGATTAATAATATAACGATTGCAATCAATGGGCACGGTATTGATCATAATGCAACAATAACATTAACAAAGAATATTAACAAAAATGTATGTATTCTTAAAAATGACCAGTATCCTATACTTTGGCATTTATTCCATACTTCAGAATTTAACACAGGCACTATCTGAATAATCAATAACACACCAACATTTTCTGTTGATGTTTTTTTTATTACTTTATTATTTAAAAAAAGCTTCGTAAGAGAGCTACTTGAGCTTTTGTAATTTTGAGGTATTTTCATAAAGTTTTCGATTTGACCATGAAACACGCTTCAAAAATTCATACAATTAAAGAAGACTCGTCTTTTACATTTATGACGGCTGGTTATATAATGTGTGGCCAAAATACACAATGAACCAAAATAAACAGTACAAAAGGTACCACTACAATTTGATGTCGTAATATATAGTATTGCGTCGTACCTCATTGTGCGACATGACGGCGGCGGGCAGCTGGCGCACGAGCACGGGCGGCGGCGGGCGCGGCGCGCGCGGCGGCCGCGCGAGCAGCGCCGGCGGCGGCCGCAGCTGCCCGCGCAGCGCGTCCCGGTTCGGGCTGTTCTGGATCACCGCCTGGCAGATCTGGTAGCTGCGCTCCAGGTTCACCGCGCCCGGCGGCACCTTGTTCGTGCTGCGACTCCTGGAATTGAGTTACTTGATGTTAATTGTGCACGGGTATCGAGTTGGACACAACACACGTCATAAAGTTAATGGTGATTACTAATAGCAGACCCACGTCGTAAAATAAAATTCCTTAAACATTTGAAAATATATATACATGATTAAGGATTTTTTAATGCCTTGTAGAAAAAGGAATGACAAATGAATATATTGCCAAAGTGATGGTAAATGGCTACCACCACATATGCATTCCTGTAATTCACATTGGATAGGATGACTGTCTGAACTGAAGTCTATTACAGCATAGTTAACATTACCGTTAAGTGCACTGTAATAAGGCAGAATTTTATGTATGTATGTATAAGGCAGAATTAAGTATAACAATAGTTACTCCAAGGCCGAACTATAAAGGAGTCTAAAACATTTATTTGTCATCATTTCTAAAATTTTATTTCACAAGCCCATATAAAAATGATTGTGGGTGCTTACTTAGTACAACACCCAAGAATTAGATGGGATATTTATTAGATTGGCTAGTTAATAAAAAGGGTCAATAGTTATCGACGGAAATATGCTCATAAATGATAATGTTTAACAATGTAATAATGTTGACCTCGCTCACCATATTCACCACAAAATTGACAATGCCGATATTGACTCTCCATATTCTGTGATTTTCTCTATGTAATTATGTATTAATTTCTATTCCAGAACTCATAACATTTTTCTATTGATACTCATTAGTACAATACTAATTGCAATTAAATAAAATTGCTAAATTGGTTCTGCTTGCTTGCACTCACATGCAAGGTAAATAATTTTTTAATGAGCCTGGAATTTAACAGATATTTTATAATTACAGACATCCATGATATCATACCTGCTAGATTCTTTTCCTGATTTCGATTTTTTGCCTATTGTTCTAACACTTTGGGAAACAGTTGCAGAGTTAATTGGTGGATTGGTGACTGTAGTACTAGACACCAAACTAGTGGCAGGTTCAGATTCTTGTTTAGTTGTCAAGTCCTTCATTGACTGACAACTCTCAGAAGAATTTGACGATTCCATATTAAAGTTTGCATCTCTGTCCTCTTTGTACATGCAGTTCTCATCATTAATATTCACATCTTCCATACTGGTTTTGGAGTCTTCACTCACATATTTCCCACTTTCAACATTTAGTGCTGAGAAATTGTGTAAAGTTATAATGTTTTCATTATTTGTCCATTCATTTTCTGTTTTCCATGATACTGCAGAGTTTTTGGGCTTTGCTGGGTCCTGCATTGTGTCATCAGGATAAGACACCATCTGTAATAACAAATTATAATAAAAACCTAACAAGTCACTGAAAATTCTTATCACAATATATAATGTTTTTATTACTTACAGATGTATTGGTGACCTCCATCATTGGTATAGAAGAGTTTTGTGTAATTGGCATTGTAACTACAGCTGTTACATCTGTAATAAATATGCAAAATTAGACAACATCAATACTGTCACTCATTATGTTATCCCAGTGAACCTGTCAACACACTTTATAACTTTAACAAACTTCTGTAACTACCTTCTACATATGAAATTATAAATGTCATTTATAAACAAGAAGTATTTATAATTTTGTTTATCAATTTTGTAACAATCACTTACTTGTTTCACTCATATATGAAGTCAGTTCCATGAGATTAGGATGAGGTGCATATTTAACATCTTCAGTTTCTGCAATTATTGTTACAAAATAAATTAGTACACCTCATTACAAATATATGTTTCTTACATTTGCAAATAACCTTCCTTAATATCAAAATACAGAAGCCAAGAAATCTTTTGATGTGGCATAATATTTTACCATCCTAAAAGTAGGAAAAATGTGTAGTTTTGTTTGTAAATTCTGTATAACTTAATATTTTACAGTATGACATCTAGCATAAAAAAATATAAGTTATGTGTAACAAATGAGCATGCACTGCACCTGTTGGTAAGAGGTCACTGCTGCCCATGGACATCTGTTAGTACCTTCATACAGAACATGGGTTCCATTTGAAGTTGGTCAAAGCTCTGTTATTACCAGTGACTAAGATGGATTCCCATATATAAAAGTGGGATGGTTGCCTATTACATTCCACCAAAACATAAGAACTGCTTCACTCTAAAAATAGATGTGGTGGATAGCGGTATACAATATACCACCTTGCACATTAGGGTATTCGTTTTTAAATACTAAATTACTTACGGGATGCTAGTATTGAGAGGGCTCCTGTTTCTAATATAAAAGATTCTGCATCTTTAAAATGTTCATCATAATAATTTGGAACAACACTTTCAGTGGGTTTCTGTTTATCCTCAGACTTTGCTACCATTTCCACTTCTTCATGCTTAATATTTGAGTGTTCAAGTGTTTGCTCAGCAGAACATTCAGGCTCCTCAATAATATCCATGCTTTCATATACATCTTTTGCAGGTTTAGGTGCTTTATTGTGAGGTGAATCATTGGAGTCAAATACAATTGTAATGTCGTCTTGGAATGAATCTGTTACAGTTTCATCATTGTTATCATTAATAGGTGAAGCTTTCAAGTCAACTTTTATTTCAAGCGGACTTTGCTCTATTTCTGATGCTGATGCAGGAACCTCATATTCATTTGCTACCTCTTCACTGCAGTCATTTACTATTGAAACATTATTTAAATGGGTCTCAATCTTTAAACTGGACATAGAGGATACACTTCTCTCATCATACTCATAGAGAGATGTAGTTGCTTTACTGTCTTCACTGTTTGTATCAACATGATCTTGTGTTGTGTACAAGTGAAGCTCCTCATTTTGACTCAACTGTTCATTGTTGCAATTTGTTTCAACGTCAGAGCAATTGTTACTACCAGATACTTGAGCTGTATGTGTATAAAAATTAGAATCATCTAAAGTATAATCGTCTTCGTACCTAAGTCTTTTTGAATACCTATAATCATCATTGTCATTACTTAGTCTCTTAGTAGGCTCATGAAGATTACTGTCCGAATCAGTAGTTTTGTCATCTTCACAATCTTTTGATACACTAGATTCTTCAATTGTAACCACACTTATATCTAATTCTTGTTTTAACTCACTGCGGTCTGACTCTCCATCTTGCAGTAAAAGAGGATCAATTGGTGTGGTGGCAACAGTATCTTCCACTCTTTGTGAAGATGTTGAGTCTGAGAAACTGAAATCCTGACAATCAACATAGCCCTGACTGTGATTCTTAACATGTTTCAAAGGTAGCAAATCAGGTACTGGTGCGGATGATTTACTGCTAGCAGGAATTGGTTCCTCCCCACCTTCTTCTGCCTTTGCTGAAGACCGAGTCACAGCTCCAACATTCCTCATTCGTTTACTACTGCTAGAAGATTTACTTTTCTTAATCTTTGGAACTGTACTGCTACTGGTTATTGAAGCTGTTGGCCTTAACTTTATTGTAGTTTTCAGAGATGGTCTTTCCGTATTTAGATTCATAGCAGATTTCTCTCTTCTAGCCTTTTCACCCCAAAATGGTTCAAAATGTTTCAGTTTCCAAGGGTCAATTTTGCTTTTTTCTCTTTCTGCTTCAGTCTTCATTTTTTGTTGATTTTCTGGGGTAAATTCACCCCCAGAAAGGCTGTCCTGCCATTCTATACAAGCACGAGCAAAAAATTCATTATTGAGACTAGATGAACTAAGGCGCCCTGATGTACTGGGCCGGTCCACACTGGGCAGCAGTTGCCCAAGTTTATATTGATATAAGGGTGGAAGTAGAGAGAATGTGTGTTTATTTAACAATGCTCTTATATTTGTGTTAACTAAAATGGAGTCAGGTGTTTCTAAATCGATGCATCCCTCTCTTGTTTGCTGCAGCTGTGCTGCTGTAGACAATTTTTTACCACTTCGTTTTCTAGGCTTAATACAGAACCCTGGTATGCTGGCCAGAACTTCTCTCATGGTAGATAACTTATTGGATGTGTTTGAGCTTGCTTCTGAGTATGAACTCGCTGCAGTCCATTCGCGGGTCTCGGGGGGTGGCGGAGGTGGCAATGGTTTTACTATGATTCTTGGAAGAGGTCTGGAATGATTAGAGCTTTTTTTCCTCCGTTTAGATTGTTTCCGAGAGGAATGCTTGCTGGATTTTTCACCATCCTGAGGAATTCGAATAACCGTGTACTGATCATTAGTGCAGGGCAGATACTTGCTGTCAGAGGAATTATCCGAATATTCCATGTCGTTATTCACAGTATGCGTATTGATAGGTGATACATCTAATTCCATTGTTACGGGTAGTGTTTCCGCTCTTACACTCAAGTCGCGTATTCTAAAATAAAGTATTTATAAAACGAAGATTTATGCCGCTGACATTCACTATTTCAACCCATTGTGCATTACTTCACAACCCATGCAGAGGTGAAATATTCTTCGTAACATTTCAATAACGTGCAACAGTCAATCATCACATATTATTTGAAATAATTCAAGGTTGCAATGCTTTTGAGCGCAATATTCATTCCTTTTCACAACAGTAGAGCAAAAATCAAAATGTCACAACAACGCAGAAAATGGATTCCACTGAAACACATTCCAATTTAGGCAGTATCATTCATGATTTCATTCCTAGTTTTGATACACCTGAGATTTTTATGGATGAGGAGATTTAAAATGTTATAAAATATTTTAAAAATATTTACGTGAGATTTAAATTTAAATTATTATACCAAGTATGTAAAAGAAAGTTACATTTAAGAATAGCTTTTATATAAAAAAAAAAAATTAACGAAGTGTATGTATGCCCTAAAGTTGCATCTTTACTATACAATATTTTATTTCATTGATTTTTAAAAAATAAGCTGTGCTAATATGCCAGACTTATTTTATCTAAACTGAATTGGATAAATAATGTGTAAATTCATTTTATTTAACGTGTATGATAGTACGATACAATTTTATTTTAATAAGTTTGTCTATGGTTGGTTGCAGAAACAAGCGCGAAACAACCAACGTGAGCTTCGGATTGGAGAACCACATGAAGTGAACCATAGGCAACCACTCCCGCTAACAACTCTAACAAGGCCGCGGCCATTTTGTTTCACTCATGTGGTGTTGCGAATGGCATTTTTACATCATAAACTTAATTGATTAACTCTAATTACAAGGAGTTTTTAAGTGTTACTTGTATATTTATCAGTGCAAAGTGAATAGTTTCGTAAGCATATAATATACAAATCGTTTTGTTACGTGAAATAAGCAAGTGGTGCAAGAATGGGTCGAGGAAGGTAAATAACGGCTTTGTCACGGCGCAATAATTAGGATTAAATAACTTGTTATTTGATAATTTACTAGTCGAGTATATGCTACTGGTGGAAAATCTGATGTTTATGTTCATTTATATAGGGATAGGAGTCGCGACAGACGTCGTAGTCGTAGCCGGAGTCGAAGTAGAAGTCGCAGTCGCAGCCCACGTTATGGTCTCGGGTCCGGGGGCGGAGGAGGAGGAGGCGGTTATGGTGGTGGCCGTCGCAGCAACCCTGGCGCTAACCTACGCAAACCTAAATGGGACTTAAGTAGGCTGAAACCATTCAAGAAAGATTTCTACGTGCCTCATCCAGACGTAGAAAATAGACCGGAATCTGAAGTGGAATCTTGGAGAAGCGACAATGAAATAACACTCAAAGGTCGTAACATCCCCAAACCGACGTTAACGTTCGATGAGGCAGGATTTCCTGACTATGTGATGGATGAAATTGATAAAATGGGATTCTCTAAGCCAACTCCAATTCAAGCTCAGGGTTGGCCAATTGCTTTAAGTGGAAATGATATGGTAGGTATAGCTTCTACGGGTTCAGGCAAAACACTCTCATATATACTGCCAGCTATTGTACACATTAACAATCAACCAAAATCTAGTAGAGGCGATGGGCCCATTGCACTTGTCTTGGCTCCTACTAGGGAGTTAGCGCAACAGATTCAGGAGGTTTGTGATAAGTTTGCTAACACATCTAAAATTCACAACACATGCTTGTTTGGCGGGGCTCCTAAAGGGCCACAGGCTAGAGATTTAGATGCTGGAGTAGAGATTGTTATTGCCACTCCGGGACGTTTACTCGATTTTTTGGAAAGTGGTAGAACAAACCTGAAAAGATGTACATATCTTGTTCTTGATGAAGCTGACAGAATGTTAGACATGGGATTTGAACCTCAGATCAGGAAAATTATTGAACAAATTAGGCCTGACCGTCAAACTCTTATGTGGTCCGCTACTTGGCCCAGAGAGGTGCAGAGCTTGGCATCAGAGTTCCTAAAAGATTACTTGCAAATTAACGTTGGGTCCCTGCAACTGGCTGCTAACCACAATATTTTACAAATCATTGACGTATGCATGGAATATGAAAAAGAGACAAAATTGAGCACTCTACTTAAGGAAATCATGGCAGAAAAAGAAAACAAAACAATAATTTTCATTGAAACAAAGAGGCGGGTTGATGATATTACAAGAAAAATGAAACGTGATGGGTAAGGATATACTACTTATTCATATATTAAGTTGTTTTGTATTATTTTAAATGCCTTGAGGTATATCTTCAACTTAGGTTTAGGATATACCAGAAGTCACACATTAATTATATTTATTCAGAGTTCTTAATCCATACTGATGGATACTCCTCTACATCCAGCTGATTTAAATATGAAGCAACCATCCTACTGCTCAAGATTGGCAACCTATTATGATCATCTTCAACTAAAACCCTTGTTTCACATGAGGCTGGTTACCATTATTATTTACTATTTCAATCTTGCAATAGTAATCTTTGGAATAATGTTTGGTTAAATGTTAAATTTATTTGTTTTTAGATGGCCTGCAGTATGTATTCATGGAGATAAGTCCCAAAATGAACGTGATTGGGTACTGCAAGGTAAGTTTTGACACTGCTAGATTTCCATGTAAACAGCTTTATTCTTTTTCTTTTATTTAATATTATATTAATATATTATAGTTATTATGCATTAAATTAAACAAATCAAGATTTGAATTTTTCAATTTATTTAAAAAACTAAACAAGGCGAATCTATATATTTACATATGTAGCAAGTAGTGAAACAACCGAGAAGCGGTATCGGACAAAGCGGAGCGACGGATCGCGGCGAGCGTGCAGTAGAGAGTCAGTATCTGAACACGTGTCTGCATGTGCAGGCTGCGGAGGGCTGCGGCTGGGCGGCGGAGGCGGCGGCGCGCGTGCGTCCGTCGCCGCTAAGCCTCCGGCGGCGGCTCGCCGCGGCCGCACCGCACCCGCCCCTAGTTGACGGGGCTAAGCCTTAAGCGCTCTGACTCGCATCGCGGCGTCGTGTCTGAGCCGCTTCTCGCGTGTTCGGCGGCGAGGCTCGCCCCCTCGCCGGCAGCGACCGCAAGCGCTGCCGCCGTGCCCTTTGGCGGCCAGCAGCGCCGGCGAGCGCTCGCGGCCGCGCCCGCGCCTCGCATCTCTGTTTGCGCCTCGCGCCTCGCGCGCTGCCGGCTCCCTTGCCTATCACTTGTTGTTTAATGCACATTATACGTCTAAATGTCGATGGAATCCTGTTTCTTTAGTAAGTTTCATTTGAGACTTCCAGTAATTTAATATATGTGTCTCATAGAGAGCAGTACGACGAAACGACTCCAAGTTTACTAAAAAACATATATACATTGTATACATAAGTTTACATAGTTAGTCATATAGTACTGCAAGCTGTTTATAATGTGTATTGTATAATGTACATTAGTAATGCGCTTTTGTTATATTACATTTTTATAAATATCAAATTTATATCATTTAAAAAAGAATTTTTATTTTGACTTCAATTATTTATGAAGGGAATTAACATATTTATAATTCTCAATTTTTATTACTACACCTTCAATACAATATTAATTAAAACTACATAAATGTACTATATAATGGATAAAAAGTTCACAATGCTCTGGCAATGGTAAGACAATAGATTAATAACAGTGATGTCACAAATAAATACTTAAAATTCTTGTTTTATGCTTTTAATTAATTTTTATATTTATACTTATGATATGTTTTCAGATTTTAGGAGTGGCAAAGCTCCTATACTTGTTGCTACTGATGTTGCTGCTAGAGGCTTAGGTATGTATATATGTACAATACATTTTAATTTAAATTTATTGCATCTGAATATATGAAATGTCGTAATGCTAAAATAATTAAACAACAACACTGGTTAGTCAGTTGCACAAGCAAGAAACTAGTGTACTGAATATATTTTTCTTATTTACAGATGTTGATGACGTTAAATTCGTTATTAATTTTGATTACCCAAGCAACTCTGAAGATTATGTTCACCGTATTGGAAGAACAGGGCGAACAAATAAAACAGGAACTGCATACACATTCTTTACGCCATCAAATGCAGCTAAAGCGGCTGATCTGGTTTCTGTTTTGAAAGAGGCCAAACAAGTTGTGAATCCTAAGCTGCAAGAGCTGGCAGAACGTGGGAGTGGTGGTGGTCGTCGTAAGTACCGTTAATACACGTAATTTTCAAGTGGAATATCCGTTTTCAAAATCTGGGTAACAGCCTCTTGGGGATCGCGAAACCTAAGTAAAAAAAAACGTGCGGCACTCGGGGACTGCCGCGGTAAAGCTATTGCATAGCAGTATTTTTTTCTTTGATATTGATTCATGTTTTTTTTTCTTTGATACTAAATACTTTCTCACAAACAGCTTAACCAGCAAAATCGTCTGATTTCCGAGCAGCCTCGTACTGTCGTACCATATAAATACACGTTAAGCGAATGCTCGGCGGCTTACATGGTAGGCGGAGTAGGGGTGTTAGGTTTTTTCGTTACGGAATTTCTTAATTCGGTCGTTATATAAAACTATGCTATAGCTTCAATAATAAACGCTATAAATTTAAAACTAGTTTTCATAACTTATATAACAAAAGAAAGATAAACATGTTACAATACAGTGGGGGGTCTCCAAATATTTATGCTATGTGGCGCCATAAAAAAGATTGATAACACTGTGGTATAAAAGTCTCCTAATATTTTATACTTAAATAAGTCATTGTATGAATACTTTTATCTTTGATACAAATATGTTAATATTTAAAGTGAAGTATGTTAATATTACGAAAAAATGGTTAAATTAGAAGTGGTTCTAAATTATTACATCGCTTGCAGGACACCGTGGTCGAGGAGGAAGATACAGGAGGGGACGTCGTTCACGATCTCGTTCGCGTTCGCGCCGCCGCCGCTCGCGCACGCGTTCGCGTTCTCGAGACCGTCGCCGTCGCCGCCACAGCTCGTCGCGCTCGTCTCGCAGCAAGTCCTCAAGATCCTCAAGAAGCCATTCACGCTCTCGCTCCCGATCACGAAGCCGATCTCGTTCAGGCAAGTGCAGCCCACAAAAAGAAGTCGCTAATGGTGGGTCGCAGATCGCGCCCCAAGCGCTCTTGCCGACGCCTAAGCCGCTGCTGCCCACTCCCATTGGTCCGCAGTTACCCACATCGTTTGAGACGAATGGAACGGGAAATTACAATCCTCCCCCTCGAAATGATTCCTTCCCTAGTAAAGATTTTCCTAAGAATGAAAACAAAAATCATACTGTTAATAATGCAAATAATGCACCATCTTCATTATATCAACCATCAAATCAACAGTCTCAAAAACACCAAAATTCTTCACCTTCAGAACAACAATATACAACACAGTACCAGGGTTCAGATCAGCACTCATCAAATATGATTCCACCTTTAATGGGCTTAAATCCTCAAATGAACATGTGTATGCCGGCTCCTATGAATGGCAACAGTTTTGTTATGTCTCCATATTATCCTGCAGATCAGTATGGTATGATGGTGCCCACATTTGGTCCTAGCAGTATGTTCCCCTCTGTACAAGCTTGGGGTGCTGTTCCTCCTCCACCACCTCCCCCACCACCCACATCCGACTTATCCAGTGGTGGAGCACTTAACCCTTATAATCAGAGTCACAGCGGCTTGGCGCAAAATGGCCTGGAATCAGATTCCAGAAAGCGAGGAAATCGTGCTGGTGGTCTGGGAAGCTCATCTTCTCACGCCCTGGGCGCGAGCGGAAACACGCTCATGCCGGGCGTTAACGCGAGCCTGAATTCCGTCGGGGGCCTCGGTGGAGGCTATGCCTCCGGCGGAGGCCTGGGCTCCGGCGACGGTCTTGGCTCCGGGAGCGGCTACGGAGGCCTCAGCTCTGGAGGAGGCCTGGGCTCCGGAGGTGGCCTCGGCTCGGGTGGAGGCCTGGGCTCCGGCGGGGGCCTCGGCTCGGACGATGCACCGACACACTCGCGTTCGAGAGGCGGGCGCGACAGGCGCCGACGCGGAAGAGGACGGGAGCACGACGACCATGGCTCGGATAATCCGGGCGGTGGTCTCGGCTCGGACTGCTCCGGCGGCCTCGGCGGCGGCCTGGGCCAGGCCACTGGTGGATTGTCCTCTGGCGGTCTCGGCGTATCCCATGGGGGCCTTCTGCCGCGCATGTTGCCACAAAACAGCGGCGATAACCTAGGATCTCAAGGTGCCAATTTCACAGCATTCGGTTCTTATGCTACTAAGAATATTAGAAATCCAATGGAAAACTTTAACGGTGCTTTCGAGGGTAATAATGGTTCGGAGTACACTGGCCTGCAAAATATGGGACCGGGTAGGCCACTGGGAGCTGGTTTGGATCAAAACGGTTTCAACAGCGCGCCGGCTAATGGCTCCATGGGGTACAATAATGACCGCCAGAGGAATCGCCAACGACGGTGAATTAAACTGAGGTTTGTTATATTCAAACCAATGAAAACTCACATCTATAACTATCTGCTCACTTGTTTACAGGCACCATCCACGATAATTAAAATAGAAAAATTATTCATGTGTTCTTTGTGGCTTGTGTTCTGTAAACACCGGACTAATCACTCACTGTTTATTGTTTAATACAGCTGTAATAAAAATATGTGTTGAATTATTAATTAATAGGATTTTTCTTTAAATTACAGAGAATGGCTATAACGGAGATTCACGTCGACGTAGAAGACGTTAAATTATCAGACTGCTGGGGATATGAAAAAATTAGGTGTATGAGACTACATAGAATTTCATTCCATGTATTTATGTGTTTGTGTATTGAGTACCAATAGTGGTTTTAGTTGCTATTATTTCCTGAATATCTCATTAGGCATTTCTAAGGTAATCAATGTAACATAACTTTTTAATTATAGGATTTTGTACAATGATTATAATAATTAAGCTGAGAGCAATTTTTTTAGTGTAATGTTTTTTAAGTATTAAATTAACCACCTAACTTACGTATGCATGAGGGTACTTTCTACCCTCTCAAGATCAGTGTCGATTGGTAATGTTTAAAACCATATGAATCTATGAATGTCAATTGATTTAATTCACCTGACGTCTTATCGCGTGATTGTAGGAGACCTTTTGAGATATAATTATATTTATGGACTGACTTGGGTTTTATTCAATACTTCATATTTCTGTGACTTAAATTTCTACAATATGTTGTATCTATAACTATGTGTGTATAGTTAAAATTATTTGTACCTTTACAAGTTTTCTTTGATATGTTGAATATCAGGCCTAGATCTATATTGTTTTCAGAAGAGGATAGAAGTCTAATAGTGGCATCTTTCTCTTGCAAGTGTCTTTAAAAAATCCAAGTGACAATTTACTTTCTTTGAACACTGATATAGACGCCTCTTTATATAAGGCCTCCAAATCCCTCTTCCCCAGTTTGTCATAGATCCAGGCCTGTCGACGTATACCGTAATTTTTTTTTTTTTTTTACATTAACGTCAGATCACAGTAACGCAAATTTACAGTATAGAATTACAGTATTTAGTGTAATAATAGATCTATTAGTTTTCATGCCATTTAATTTTCTCCTAAATACTAATGAGTATACTGATTTTATAATGTGAATTTGTAATTGTATTATGTACTAAAAAAACCTTGAGTTGATAATTGGTAGGACAAATGTATTTATTGTTGTTTGTTTCTACACAAATGCAATATTTTTCATGTGATGCAATTTTTTTTATGTTTGTGTGTACCTCCGGTATTGAAAGGCCTTTGTGAGATAAATATATTTAAATTTTACTTTGTGTAAATCCCAATGTATCTTAAAGGAAGAAATAAAAACTATAAACAGTATCAATGTGTGATTTCCCATAATCCTTTTAAAACAGCATAACAACAAACCAAAACAAAACCCAAACCAAATACACAAACTTTTTGGCGCATTACAGAATATTTTTGATATAGGCTGGGTTGTCGAGAAATTTTGGTAACTTGCTGGCCAGGGGTTTGGAGTGGTGTTAATAAAAATATATGGTAGTTTTTTAAAATATATTGTACAATAGGTGCTTAAGTATCAGAAGTATATTTTGAATGTGAGGCACTTCATATTTGTTAGTCAAAAGTGTGACATTTATAATCTAAAAATGTAAAGTATCTTCTCACTTATTGTAAAAAGGTCCCCTGTGCCACTTTTCGTATATTCATTCCCAAATCAATTTATATTGACAACAATAGTGATTGTGACATGTAGTGTTTCCATGGATCTCTGATTTGTTTATATGTCAATTTAGCAAAGGTCATTCCATTTTATTCATTTTGTATCCGTCATAATGAGTTTTTGTGTAGATTTGGTATCCGAAGATTCATTTTACGAAAATATAACTCTGGGAGTAACAAAACTTCTAGGTCAGTAATATACATCACATACTTGAGCTAATATGAATTTGCTTTATGCTTTGGCAAAAACTGAAATCCATCAGGGACTGGCCCTAATAACATTTCACTTATTTTTACCCAGTCTGCACAATTGCCTGAAGCCATCAGTGTTTCTAAGTCATCTCGTCCAAAGTAAGATGGTGGTCTTTCATTAATTTTTTGTGGTGGTCTCTCTAATAGTCCGACAGGAACATAGCGATACAAAAATGATAGCCATTCGAGTAAGAACCTCCGGGTATTCTCAACTCCTTGAGTGTCAGAGCCCCAGTGCTCTAGGCCATAGTTTGAAAATTTTTTGATTATATCAAATCTCTCTTTGCTGCTAATATCCCACAATCTTTGCTCTTTGATTTCAGTAAATATCCATGGTTTAATTAGTGCTCCACGTCCTATCATGACCCCCGAAACCGAAGGTGCTATCTCCTTTCTTGCTACATAATCCTCATAAGTCAGAATATCACCATTACCATAAACAGGGCAAGGTTCTGCTAACTTGGCACATGTCTCTATGTACTGCCAATCGGCTGACCTAGTATATCGGGCCTCTCTTGACCTACCATGTAAAGTAATGAGTGATGCACCCCATTCAACTAATTTAGGAATTATTGTGTGAGCTATCTTTTTATCTTGATATACACCTGTTCTAATTTTTGCTGTAAAAGGAATGTCTAAATATTTGGAAGCACTTTTTACTGATAATTCTAATGCTGGTAGTCTATGCATCATACCACTTCCACCTCCTTTTTTATAAATCAAATCAATTGGACACCCAAGGTTTAAATCGATAAAGTCCAGTTCTGTATTTTCTTTCAACAACTGAGTTACTTTGGTTATTGTATAGGCATTATTTCCACATATTTGAGCTCCAAATATGTCTTCTGTTTCATGTCTCTTAACTAAGGCCCACTCTTGTTTGAATCCTTTGAGAAGGGATTCACATAGGGCCATTTCTCCACAAGTTATATCGGCACCAAATTCTTTACAAATTCTTCTGAAAGGTAAATTGCCCACAGTAGTTAGTGGACTTAAATATAATTTATCTTTCCAATCAATCATTTTCTTTTCCCTTGGTAACAGTTTTATTAAATCTTCATCAGTAATTGCACCCATTGGTGCGGGATCTGCTTTGCTCCTTGGGTCCAGAAGCTTTACAACACTCTCGGCGATAGTAAAATCATATTTTCTTTTTTGAAGCTTTATTTGTAACTCAGTTTGTAAGGTATTTTTTGTGTCCTCTTTCCATTTTTTATATTTTTCTTCATCAACTAAATTGTAACCTTCAGGTGTTATATGACTAGATCCAAATCGACATGAGATGCCCCTGGGACATTGGCCTCTTAGATTGAATACATGGCATTCCTTTCCTAAATCTTCTGGCTTAGATTTCAAGTAATCTTGCGGGCTATGTACGAACTTGCAATTAGTGAATTTGCACACATTTTCTTTATCTTTTGATACTATGTTTACAATGCTTGGACACGGCTTGTTTTGTTTATCGTCCTTAAATGTCTTAGGTCTAGCTTTATTCTGTCCTCTTTTCTTATTTTTGGTAGCATTATTCTGGCCGGTATCCTGGTCTGCTTTTGCTTTCTTCACGTCTGGTAGATCACTTTCACTTAATTTGTGCTTACGTAATGAGTTATTGTCTTCGTTATTTTGAGCTTTTTCTGGTCTTTGTATAACATATTCTTCTTTTATGAAACAAACACCAGCGGTGGCGGTCATTTTGCTATTTTGTTTTTGTAAATATTCTGTATACCCTAACTAATTACACTATTTGTAATGGAAAAAGGGACAAGATAAAAGTACGTTTCAGATAAACATTATCAACTTTATCTCTATCATTTTAGATTATATGAGGTTATATTAAATATAACCTACAAATAAACACGTAACACATGAGTTTTAAATTGAGAAATGTCAATGTTAAATTGTTATATGTCAACTTTGTTATGCAAAAATAATACAAAGATTTTTCCAATATACAGCCAGCTTTAATGGGTTTCTTATGATTAACGCACTTCTAAGATATTATAGCTATAGTTGGAAAATGTAAAATATGGAAGAATAGATAGTTATAGTAATCTGTAAAAAATATCTGAAATAGACATATGAGGCGTATAGTTGCAAAACCCGCTATAACAATCCTAGAAAAAATATGAGGAAGTTTTTTTTTTACTTTATGGCTTAATATTGCACAGTAGTAATTGAACCTGGTAACATTTTTATCATAAGAAATAATACAGAAACACTAAAGAAAAAAGTAGAACTATAAGTTGTAGAAATAAAGAAGATTAGTTAAAATTGTAACATCATAGTGGCTTTTGAAACTCATCGTTCATTTTAGTGGGATTTGATTTAAACTCACAACATTTTAGGGGATTTTGCAAGCAACATAAAAACAAACTTGGATGGTATTATGCATTAAATTTTTCAGTTTTTATAGATTATTGATAGTTAGTGTAAGAGCGTTGTAATATAAAAGAAGAATGCATTATAACTTTTTTCAATTAGAAAAATACATAGAAATTAAAACTTTTTATTAATCAACACGATTGCAAGGCTACACAGGAATACATAACCTTGTACCTGAAAAAAACAAATAAAAATGAAAACTATTTAATCAATGTAAGATAAATGATATTATCCACATGTTAATATACCTATCATTGATTTAAATATGTATCTCAATGATATCTATAGAAAAAATAGTGGCACACACTAACATTCTTGCTATCGCAAGCTTGTATAACATCATCCTAGACTAACAGACCGTACATTTTTAGCAAACTTTCAACATAACTTTCTTCACGTGCTACCTCTCGTTTCCACTTGAATTTTCTAACACGACGTTTCCTAGACTCATCAGGATCAGTTTTTTAACAAATTGCATTTAATTCATCCATTATTTACCACTAAAATACAATAATATCGCATGTAATTACCCCACAAGAACAAAAAAATCGCCATAATAAAAGTGAATGAATGAAGAGCTGTGATTGGTGCATTTGGTTTTAGGGTCTTTTGAAATAGAAACAATTCGTTAAAGCGGTATTTGCTATAGGTCGCGTCACGTAAAAAGAACGCTAGCGAGCAAGCTGCGCATTAGGCGATTTATGGGTCTCTTTGGTGGTATGAAGTGAGGCGCGGGGCGAGGAGGTTACCCATGCCCGTGCGCCATTGGTTAGTCAGTCAAACTTTGCTTCCCGCGTTGTGACTACGTTACGTTCATTCATAAAATACTGTGGGGCACAAAAGTTTTTAGTTACGAAAATATGGTTTTTACACAGAGAAGTGTGAAAAATAATATATGACGTATATTGTTTAATGAAGAGAGAGGCTGATAATAATAAAGTTGATAACTTGGAGGAGTTTCAAAATTATCTTAATTTTTGTAATTAGATTAAACATTATACTATATTGAATCCTAACATGTTTTTAATTATGTTTAATGATATTCTATGTAGTTTGCTTTTAATGTACCAATAATGAATTAAATATACGAAACCATGAGCTATAGGCAAATAAAACATATAGTACTTTCGAGCGCGAGTGTACCGATGCGCAAACACACTCCCTCCACTTTCATCCAGCGTTCTTTTTACATGACGCGACCTATACTAAACACGAGTTAGCCTTTGGAAATTTGTACGTTTATAGCGGGATTTGCTTGGTCCTGTTTTACTTATTCCAAAGAGAATTTGAAATACTCGCCGTTGCTGTCAATAAATCTATTTGTAAAAAAATATGTTTTAGGGGGTTTTGCAACTATACGCCTCATATCAAGTGTTTACGACATGAATAAATGATACTCTTTTTGACCTACCTACTAACAAAATATTAGGTAATATAAAAATTATTATATTTTAAGTATAGCATTTAATTGTATTTCTGTGTATTGACTGTTTTTTATAGCTTGGGCACAATGAGCTCAAATTAAACATATTTCAATGAAAGAGACCTATGAATCATCAGACCGTTACAAAGCACTCATCGTACCTATTTTAAAAATTATACAAAGATCTTGATTTTGCATCATTTTCTCATTCTCACAAATAAATAAATTGTTTTCCTTCTTATTAAATAAACTTAAATTATACCAGGTGGTAAAACAAGTGTGGTTCGATCGAGGGGATACTATCGCCACACTTATTAGTAGCGTGAAGCAATTTTTGCGTTTCGGCAGAAAATTTTGGTGGCTGGCTTTCTTTCATATGGGGCTAAATCTTAGTCGTCGGACGTAGGAAATCATTTGTGATTGACTTTAGATAGAACCCCTGTTTTCAATAAAGTTGCTTACATGTAACCACTTACCACCAGAGCGACTGCATGCTCGTTTGCTACTTCAATGGGATAAAAAATATAAAACTGTAGATACATATTTTTATATTTCAGAATCTGATCCTCGCATATCGAACGTGGTGGTTGAGCGCAGAGTCCCTTGCGATAGAGTAGCGCTTTCCAATTGGGAACAAAGACATTCCGCAATTTTACCAGAAGACCTGCGAAATTTCTATACGTCTAGTGATGGATTTCAACTTACTTGGCACTATAAATATTCCGGAAAGTTGAAAATTTCTTAATATTACATTAATATACAACGTTTCACTCACAATCTATTAAAAATAGTTCGTAATACTACTGATATTAGAAATTTAAATCAACTAGAATCTCATGATTCTAAGATTAATTTCAGAAGGTAGAAGTATATATTTTTTTATTACATATACCTACAGCCGATGAAATTCTACCAGTGGGATCAATCCGGGTGAACTGCTTGAACGAATTATGCCTGTCTCCCGCTCTAAAGGACCTTTTGGACTTTTCTTTGACCCGCCAGAACGCTGGACCTCGCCCCGTATTTAACACAAAGAGCAAAGTTTTTGAGCTGGATACGTGTAGAACTATAGGAAAGGTGAAAAGCTTTTTAATTGCATGTTGTAACAGATATATATATTATAAGGAATGTGGTTATTAACGTAAAATAAATTTACTCATTTATAGCACGCAAAGGTCTCTAATTAATAAGTTTGCGTCAGAAGGAGGTTAACGTTTAGTTAATATTGTTTCAAAGGTATGTTTGGTGTACACGGGTGGGTCGTGGTCCGTGTGGCTTGCTACGCGAGAGGGTGCTTGGGGCTGGCTGGCAGACTCTTTCACACACTACTTCCGCATGGCTTTGGTTCACCTTGGACTACCGGGATGGCAAGCAGCATTTGCTAACTTACCTCTAATTCCTTGGGCAGAGGTATCCATCAAAATACTGTCTTTCAGTACACTAAAGGTGTACCTTACTAGTAATACGTAAAAAGAAACCGAAATATTTTTCTACCGAAATACATTTTAGTTTTTGGGGTTTTTCTTGGTGAAATGTTTCGACCGTTGTACTTTTTGTATATATTTTATTTGCAGCAACTGTTCCTATTGCTGGCCCCTCATCTTTTGGAGAAGGTAGAAACCGAGAACGCTTCGATTTCAACCGGGAATGAAACTGGATTAAATCACATCGATCCCAATATATTTAAAACATCTGTGCGTCAACATAAGGGAACAACTAGACAGAATAACTAGTCACAAAATCAGTTGTTATCAAAATACTAAACATTTTCACAAATAAATGCTAACAATATTTTTCCTTTGTATGAGATTTGTGACCCTTCTTGCATCAAGAGTATATAAATACTGTCACTTGATTATTTTCTCAGAACGTCTGTTACCGCTTACTTGATCAACGGATTTACATTATAGTATGTCTATGGCTTTTTTTTATCTAATTATATTTTTGCCACATGCGACAGATTGAATCTACTACTATTATAAATAAATGTAAGAATACATTGTGGGAGGCTCACGCCCACCTTAAATTTTGTATCAAATTCAAAGTTGAAGAAATTTGAAGTTAATAATAGAGATTACTTTCGCAAATTATATTTATTAATTGCTGTAAAAAAGAAATGCAAAATACAAAATAAAATAAAGCAATATTATACAGAACCTATATATTGGATAAATCTTGATACAATAAAATTTATAGCTAAACAACGAAATAAAATGGACGGAATGTGAGATTCTTAATGAAATTGTAAGCTTAATAATTACAATAAATCAATTGTAGCTTATAATTAATACCTCTTAATATATTAAAAAAAGAACTTAAATCTAATACATACTTGTATTTTATTTTATATGAAAAATAGATTATTGCTATCCTCCATTTGGATTTTTTATTTTTCTGATGTATGTGAACAAAACGAAATCGTTTCAACTTTTGCGTTTAAATACAGGTATGACAGCAATAATAAGCTGCCTTTCTGGGTCCACTAGTATATTTTGTATGTAATTTGTGATCTTATGGGTAAAGTTAGTGCAAATGTAGGCAATTTGTGCAAATAAATATATTGATCCATCAATTTCTTGATGTAGCACAAGGCATTGTGATATTGTGTGATGTTGAATTGTCTTCTAATGCAACAATCTTAAATTATCTATATTCTAATTGGCAGCTGCTGAATTAAGCTAAAATATCCTAGATGCATGTACACAGCGTTGATTATAAGGTACTATTTACTGTGAGATAATGCTTAAAATATGTTTAATTGATATTAAATTTGCGCTTTAAAAATGTGATTTTGCATATGTTCCTTAATAGTAAATCCAGTAGTTCATTATAAACTTGATCTCAAATGACATGCCGAATAAGTTAAAAGTATTAGGCCTGTGTAGCATTAATTATATCTAAATTTAAGTAATATTACAGACATATGTACTCACTTATTCTAAACACACATTGTTTTGGTGGGATTTTTAATTTTGAACACTATTCGAAAGAAATTAAGCTATTACAATAAGAGCAGTTTGAAGAAGTGCGAACAAATTACAAAGAAAATCATTTCAGATAAATTCAATGCATAAGATACATTGGATCCGATTACATATATTTTTTAACCAAAACAACATAAATTACGTACATTATATATTTTACAATTATAAAAACTCATTTTTGTAGTCAAATAGAAAAAATCCTAACACATCCTCTTTGCGTTTCAGGTAGTCTTTATTTCAGATAGATAACAATGGTAACAATTGCGATCATACAATTACTATTCAATGGAATGACTTGCCCTGTTATCATCTTGTGACTAAACCATACGAAATAAACACAATTTTGTAATAAAACCCGCATCTACCCTTCTTATAATTCTAGTCAAAATATGGTAGAAAAAGTGACAATTATAATTATACAACGAAATGAACAATAATACTTAGTTCTTAGAAGCAAGGACAGCAAATGTTACTTGTGGCATTCTTATATAAATGTATTATGAGATGATTAAATTTTTTGGAAAGGTATTAATTCATATTTGTGCACATATTTAAAATGCGTATTTGACCTCAAAAACCTATATAATACATTATTACAAAGAACTAAAAATAATTAAATGTGAAGATTTTTAAGATAATTGTAAGTAATAGATACAATAATTCGTTTCAATGTATACATTTCAATTGAAAAATGGCAAATGCGTGAAAAAGAGAATATAACGCGATTTCAATTGAAGTGAAAGAGACATTATACTAACTCGTTAATTAAACACATAACTCATGTCATACTAGTGGTGCGTTCCATTACACGATCACAAATCGCACGCTGACGACCGCAGTTTTTCCCGTTCCACTAGCGTGTGAGCTTTACTGACGTATTCTCTACTGGAACGATCACTTCGACCTACCTTGTTAGATGAGTCGTCGTGAGCGTCGCGTGGGCGTAAATCATGACGTTATGAGTGACGCGATCACAACGCCCTAAACGCCCAGCACGTCGTTCCACAAGACGACCGCGGTCGTTGTGATCGCGGCGAATACGTCACTCATGACGTCATGACTTACGCCCACACGACGACCCATCTAACAAGGTGGGTCGATGTGATCGTTCCAGTACAGAATACGTCAGTAAATCTGACAAACTAATGGAACGCACCCAATTACTATTAAAGTTTAAAAACATCCATCGAACTAATTCCATCCTATGTCAACATAAAGACGTTTATATATTTTTTATAAATGAATATTATTACTAAGTAATATTGTGATAAGTAGCTATTTAAAATTAATTATAGAGATACATTACAAACGATTGAACAGCAGATCGTTGTTACATAGATGAGATCGTGAAAATACGGGCCCAAGTGAAAATATCAGTACATACATGTACGTGTTTTTATATGTAAATTAAAATTATAGTAAATTGCAAGCATTTGGGACCACTTTACGATTAATTGAGACTTTCTGCTGCCGATACTTAGGTATACATTTTAAAATATAATTACGTAACTGCCAATTGAACGCGGGAAGACGTAGCTGCTTACCGAATAATGAGTAATAATAATTACTTTTCTGAGGACGAATATATGTGATGTTTGATGTGGTGTAATGATTGAACAGCAGAATTATTAGCAATTAGTTATCCATACTTATCCACAGGACGCTTGGAAAAGATCGCTTCTCAAATGATAAATCTAGCTTTTAGAAATTAGCTCATGAACATATTTTGCTTCTTTTATATTATATAAACCTATGATATAGCGTTACGTAACATAGTGTGGCTGTAACACGAATGGCAAATTGGATTATCGATAGCCAAAATTCCACAGTATAATTTTTTCATGCCTCAGGGGTTTTTGTTAGTTCAGGCTATTACACAAACAGTTCATAACAATATTTTAAATCGTTTTCTTTTGATTTAATTAGATCCTATTATCCTATTAAGAAAGTAATTCAGATATTGATTTGCAATTTAGGCATCATCATTTGATTAATTATGCCACGTACTTACTGCAAGGAGACACAAAACATCTACATCTCACATTAGCGTAACACATGACGCTACATCATCGGTAAATATTCTCAAACAGAATCGGTGTATATATAGGCGGGAGGGTCTATCCTATATAAGTCATGATAGCTTTCACTAGTGGGCGTAAGAATCACGGGCCAGGAGACAATTACGATACTGATTTAGTCATTATCACACTTTACGGAATTAACATTTGGAATAACATAAGATAACTGGTATCAACAAGAATAACGCTCCGTTGAGCGATGTAAGCGACAGAACGTTCAGCAAAGTAATCTTTTAGCTAACTCAGTCGATCCACTTATATGCATTCCGATCGCACTACATAATCTACGCCTACTCGTTCCACGTTGCGCAAAAAGATGGTACGTGCTACCCTCACTTGTCTATGTTAGGGGCCATCTATTAATCACGTGATGTTTTTCTTTTGGCATTTTTTGACCCCCTCCCCCTTGGTGATACGTGGTGAGGTTTAAGACTACCCCTCCCCCCTATATCACGTGTATTTTTTCGTACTTGCAAGGAATCTATTTTTTTATTTATAAGAAAATACTGGTATAAGTATCATCTAATTTTATATATTGTACGCGTTTGACTAAAAAAAAATACATGTAACGCCGCTTTTCGGTTGAGTATCGCGAGCTTGCCGAAAAATAAGTACACGTGATTACTTTAGCCCCCCTCCCTCCTTGTGATATTTCGTGATTTTTTATGGACCCGTTCCCTCCCTTTTCGAGTCTCACATGATTAATGGACAGCCCTTTAATAGATTACGAACTATAAAACTAAACGATGTTAATCATAAAATGTACGTTGATTTCCTGTCATGCACCGACACATGATAGGCCCTCCTGTCTATATCAGAAGTGGGATAGGCCACCCTGCCTATACACATGGATCCGTCCCCAGAAGGCCAGTCCGCTAGTATATCCAGCTGACGGGCACCCACTGGTGGTCGGTGGCGAGCGCGTGCAGCGCGTCCTGCACGCGCGCGTGCGTGGCGTCCGCGTTGCTGTTCACCAGCACCAGGTCGATGTACTTCTCGTACTGCCGCTGGATGCGCGCGCTCTCCTCCAGGGTCTGTTTCATGTCCTCCTCCTGTCGAGTGATTACTGATTAGTTAGGACTGAATATTAATAACAAAGTAGGAGAAAAAGTGCATTAGACGATTATATAATGTGGTATCACACAATTTATTTAATGCAATCACGCTGTATCGTATAGGTGTACTGTAGCATAGCACGTTGATGTAAATTAGCGTGATTGCTTCAAAATATGTTTTTTTTTTGTTAAAGTCCCGAGATTGCGGTATAATTTATAGACCCCATTATAGTTCGGTGATGAAATCCGAGATTCGGGATAACGAAATTAAATCCTATGGTAATTGTATTCGCACAATATATTTCCACAACGGGTTTCAACAAAATCAATCAAGTAAAACGACCAAACATATCAAAAAATACATTTCAGCAAGCAGCCGTAGTTACACTCAAAATTAAGATAGGTATAATCAAAATAAAAGTATTCAAGCACGTCAGCTTACCTCGTAGAGCGACGCGAGCGACTCGAGCGTGCGCGCGCGCCGCGAGCTGTAGCGGATGGAGCTCTGCCGGTCGAACTACGGGACAGGGGCATGCGGCGTTTACTATCTCTATCTATAGCATTCTACCTATTCGCGTCTCTTTAAACATGGGCTGTGATCCGGTTCATTTTTATCCGAGGTAAATCTGATTCATTATTTATACTAAGATGGTTTACTTTAGTCCTCGGGAGAAGCAACTCATCTGTGACTGACTTCAGATAGAACTCCTGTTCATCTTGTAGATATCCATGGGCGAAAGTGTCCACTTACCATCAGGCGGACAGCATGCTCGTTTGCTACTTCAATGTAATAATTAAAGAAAGTTTGTGTACTTATGTACACGCGTCAGAAGTTATACTTCTTTGGCGTAACAGATAAATCTTTTTAAAAACTTTATCTTACGCAAACTCAAATTCGCAAAATCAAATAGCAAACGAGCATGCTTTTCTATAAGTCTCTTCATACAGAACAGAAGCTAATTTTTAATTCAATTATTCAAAGAGACACAATAGGATACAGATAATTTAAGCAGCACTCAGTCTAAAGGCACAATATTAAAAATATTTTTCAAAAACAGACATTGTCAACAAAAAAATTACAATACGTAAATATATTTTTAAGGGAACATGCCTCCAAAAAAATTAAAATCCTCAAAAAAAACGTTAATTAATAGAACGACTTTTTAGGTATTGTATACATAATATACGAGTTTAATGGTCTAAATGACATCTACATAATAATGAAACATGACATGCTGTCATTAGTTCTAATGGTCGGTTCACATGAATCCAATCTAGCAATATAATGTAGCCATTAAAACCCGAATTGTTTTGATTACAATACAAAAACTTAATTAGCGTTATAGTTTCCATATTCGCATGAAGGGAGCCATGACAATGTATTCATTGTTTTTGTCCACATGATATCATTGTTTAAAATAAAATTGGATTTAGTTACTGGAATAATGTTAACCGATCCTCTCAAGAATATCACAGAACGTACATAGCTAACATCTGAACATAACACTGCAATACATACAACAAAATTTCTAATAAGAAAATAATATCTATTTTGTACTACAACAATAATTTTATGAAAGCGCATCTTTGTTACCGTTAAGTTCCGATTGGAAGCGTATGTAAGGTTCCTGAGCTGCTCGATGCCGGGAGCGCTGATCATGATGACGTACGGGAGGAACTCGCTACTGTTATGTAGTAGCTTCAAGGATTGCGGGGCGCAGTCCAAAATGCACATTTTTCCTGGAATAAAGATAGTAGTAGTATGACGTAAGAAAATTATAATGGCCATGGTCCAAGTTTATATCATATCACAGTTGTTCGTTTCATAAGTGTGAAAGTTTTAAGGTGTTAAAAAAACGCTTCGTGATTGAACTCCTTAAGCAACCACACCTGTTTCTCTATTTGCCGCAGTGTTTTGTACTGATGTGTTGTGGTTAGGGTATGATAAATAATAAGAGGCATTCCAAGGCGGTCTTGTGGAATAGAAATGTATCTGTTAGACCTTACGGACTCAAACTCTACCTGGTGTAGGTCCAGGAGTCTTACCAAATGGCATACTTTTTTTGTTGGAGGTCCGTCAGGCACCTGTAGATTCTGCGCAGACGCATTGTGTTCGGTGTACATGTTATTTAAAAAAAAAAACGTTTTCTCCACTCATAGCCTGTGTGGTGTTGTACAATGGATACACAAATATAAATATACAAACATCGTGACCAGAAAAGAATCTAAATTCATCATTCAGATGCCTGGGTAACTGACCCAGATACCCTGCCTGGGTATCTGGGAGGAGCCCGATGGGGCAACGCACTCAGAGGATTCCGGTGGCAGGTCGTTTCGAGATCCCGGAGTGCTCTTTATAGCATCGAGGACAGCCACCGGGGGGGTTTTAGCGCGGTAAACATGCCACATAATCCTGCGTCGCTCCTTCATGTATCTGACCCAGAACCCACTGCATGTCAGACCATTATGATAGATGCTTTGTTCAACATACCTTCTTTGATAACTGCGCGGATGGAGTCCAGATGCGTGCCGTATAAATGTCCATTGTGCTCGCCGTGCTCGAGGAAGCGGCCGGCCAGCGCGTCGCGCTCCATCTCCTCGCGCGACACGAACCAGTACGACAGGCCGTTCTCCTCCAGCGGCCGCGGGGGACGCGACGTGTCTGTTTATGTTGGTGAACACGATTTAGTTTTAATTGCTTACTTCACTAGGTGTTGGATATTATTGTTTTTCGTTATCACTACATAGTATAAAACAAAGTCGCTTCCCGCTGTCTGTTCCTATATATGCTTAGATCTTTAAAACTACGCTACGGATTTTAATACATTTTTTTTAATAGATAGAGTGATTCAAGAGGAAGGTTTTTATGTATAATACATGCATAATATAGTGGAGAAACTTCAATAATTATAGATTTTTGACTATTAGCCGCCGGGTCAACTAGTGTTGAATAAACTCCACATGAGTTCAGACGTGTTAAAAATGAAACCTAATATCATGAGTTGAGGTCGTGTTCTGATTAGGTGGTAAGAAATAATATTGTAACTAACAATTTGTAAGTAATCCCATAGGCATATACAAAATTAAAACATTTAATTTCATGATGTTGTGGACATCACATGGCTCATGCCCAGTAGTGTTATATAAATGTGTGGCAAAGGTGCCACCAATCACTTTATAGAAATAGGCTATGACAAAACAGTTAAGATGGTTCTTTGTCTTTAATTTTTTCCTTTGTTGTTTTTTTTTTTGAAAAAGAAATCATTTATTACTAGGTGGTTTTGTGTGAAAGAGTAATAAACATATGTACTTCCTTACAAAATTTTGTCTTCAATATTAATAAGATTCGTTTAATATTAATAGAGGAATTTTGACTATTAGTCGAAAACTATAATAGTATAAAAACAAGAGGTAATATAAATAAATGTATAACTGAATAAACGCGGCACAACATAGACTAGTATGATATTATTAATTGAATTTCGATAAGCAGCCAAAAACTAGCTGAAAAGCCAGACAAATAAAAACAAGGTTTTTCAAGGTGGTAGAACCAGTGTAGTTCGACCGAGGAAGTACCACCGCTACACTTATTTCTAGCGTGAAGCATTTCTTGCGTTTCGATAGAAGGGCGTGGTTGCCGGCACACTTTCACATGAGGCGACCATCATAGTCCTCGGGAGTAGCAACGCATCTGTGATTGACTTCAGATGGAACCCATGTTCTGTATGTAGTTGATAACAGGTGTCCATGGGCGGAACTGGCCACTTACCATCTGGTGGACTGCATGCTCTTTTGCTACTTCAGTCAGATAAAAAAAAAAACTTAAAACGCTTTCTACACTCATAGCCCCACCGTAGGATTTACTCTTATGTCGTGGGTGCCATAGACACACACAAACACCCAGAACAAGAATCTAAACTCAACATTCAGAAAACCGTCTGGCCGGGAATCGAACCCAGGACTGCGTGTCAGACCGGTATGGTGACTGCGCCACGCGGGTAAAAAAAAACAAAACACTAACGCGGCACGACAGCGCCAAACCGCTCCGGGTGTTCCTGTATGAGCCTGTTCTTGAGCGTGCGGCGGCCCACGCCGCGCGTGCCGACCAGCGCGAGCGTGCGGCGCAGGAAGGGCGGCGTGCGCGCCACCTCCTCGTACAGCGCCAGCTCCGCGCCCTCCAGCTGCACGCTCGACCGCGACTCGTACACGAACTTCTTCTTCTTCTTTGATATCTGCTCACGTTTGTTCGAGTTAGGTTTTATAGACGATAGAAATTTCATTGGCAAGTTCATAAACAAGTAATCGCTAAAATTGGACCTTATGCAAAACAGAACCAACCCACACAACGGAAGTTTTGAGAATAAGCCTTTTTTTTTCAAAATTTTGTTTACTGTATAATTTTAGCTTATTTTTAATAAAATCTATTTACAATGTTGCACGATATAATTTCTTCTATGTATACCTCCTCCTCCATGAAGCCTCCTTTTAGTCGTCTCTTACGACAGGCAAGAGATACCATTGCCCTTCTGATCTCAGGAACGAAATTGTTACGACACAAGCATTCAATTGGACTTGAAATACATGGACAGGCTATGCTAATTAATAATGTTTCATATTTTACAAGCCTAAACAAATACAAAATATTAAAATTGCAGTTAAAGCTATTGATGTTACAACCTTTTAGATTTTATTTAATGGAACAACCCACTCATACCAAATGATGAACCACTTGATGAACTTACCCTTGCTCCACAAATGCTAATCTTGTGTACGAAATCAGCTTCGGGTGGTACATAAGCTTTGCGTCGTTCTTCTAATTCCGGGGAAGGAATCAACCCAACTACTTCTGGGTTTTCCACATGACTAGCTTGCCACCAGTTAGGGTCCTTTCTATCTGATACCTACAAAGAACATTACATTAGCATAAATTAATAGCAGTATCAAACAAGTAGTGTCTTTAACAGAAAGTATATTGAAGCTTGTTTGTTTTCTGTAAAAACCAAGTTTGGAATTCACTAATTTCAGAAATGGACTAAATATAATAAATAAAAATATATCTTACTTGTAAAATGTCTCCTCTTTTGAATTCTAATCCTATTTCCTTACATGGCAATAATGTGTCTTCACTAGGGTTATAGTCAAAAAGAGCTCTCATATAACACTGAAAAGAAAAAAATAGTTAATTCAATGTATTACTCAAGTATATTAATTAAAAAAACGAAACTAAGAAAAAACAACTTACACTTAGCTTATTTGTGGCTTGTGAGCTTTTGTCTTTCATATTGGGTCCAACTTTGAGAGTGACTCGGTCATTTGGCTTGGAGACTGCCTCCTTTAATTGGTCCTCCGAGTCTATTTGTACCCCATCTACTTCTAATAACACATCACCTACAGAGAGCAGTGCTTGCTTGGCAGCTGCACTCCCGGCTAATATCCTAGCTACTATCAATTGACCATGTTCATCTGTTGTCACCTGAAAGAAAAATTGAACATACAAGAAAATTTGTTCATAAATAATTGAACAATAACAGGTGCTTATGTTTCAAGTTTTATTGAAGTATATAACAAGCATGCACCCTGATGGAAAGTGCCTGCCTCACATAAGGGGCCATCGATAAACTACGTCACACGATAAGAAGGAGGGAGGGGGTCGATAAAGTGTGACATTGTGTGACAAGGGGTGGAGAGGAATACAAAATTTTGTTTTGTCACATGTAATTTTGGAACTACCGTTTTTAATTTAAAATTTATATTTGTAGGTAGCAAAATATGTGACATCACACTAGCGACGGGTCTGACAAATGTGACCAGTTTTGACAGGGGGGGGGGGGTTACATAAAATTAGTGTGACGTAATAGCTCTTACCTCTGTAAGCAACTTCATACAAAAACAGTTCTATTTGAAGTCAAATACAGATACATTGTTACTTCCGGGAATTAAGTTGGTGGCCTCATATAAAAAAGAGTCAGCAACCTCACCCTTGCACGAAATACAAATACTTCTTTATGCTAGAAATAGACGTGGAGGAGGTACCTTCTCGGACGAACCATACTTGTTCTGTCTCTTAATGCCCCCAGCTGCTGTGGCTGGGCACAGGTGAATCTCTACAAATGAACAGGTTTGGAGCATTCCTACTTCATTGGATTAGTCTAGCATAGTGATAAATACAAATAATGAGCGTTGAGAATAAAAACGGCTTATTACGAAATTAACATTTTGAAGGAAATGTAAATTAGGTTCTCATTTTTTAGGTTTTTTTAACCCATGACATTGTTAATGGGACATATTGAAGTTCGTCCTTTTCTTGTACAAATTTATCTCCTTTTAATTCACTACTTATAGGTTAATGTTAATAGAAGGAGTTTTCAAGTATTCATCTCAATTTGCCGAAATTTTGTGTTTGGTCGCATTCGTTATCAGTGTGAGACATATCCAATACATTGTTAAAAATAAACTAAACACACTGTTTTTCCACTTTCTCATAGCAGCTTCATATTGATTTCTTTATGAAAAAACCTAAATTCTCTTAGCAGTTTATTTTCATTTTGTTATTGCCCTAGTTTCTATTTGTGTTTCAAAGGTCACAGGAAAATAAAAGCATTGTCAATGAGTATATTAACATTTTTACAAGCTCATATTCAACTTGCCTTGTTAGTTCGTTAGAATGTGAGGTCAAACCTAGCTGAATTTTAATAAGTTAACCACAACTTAATGAGCTGTAATTTTGTATTCATATTATACCTATTCTAGCTTGATGATGTTGACCTAAATCAAATATGGTGGTTTTTACTAGGCAGCATACAAGTATTTTGACACCTTCATGCTATGAGGAATATACCCAGGTAATAAATAAAAAAAGTTATAAATTTTAGTATTTACTTATAGACAAGCTGTTAATGTATTTCATTTATTGGATTACCCCTAACTGCATTTTTTTCTGATATAGCTGTGCCCGCGACTTCGTCCGCGTGGAATAGTTATTTTGGGCATAATTTATTTTTGCAAACAACCTCCTCAGCTTTATAAATTATAGCTGTTACCCACGACTTAGTTTTGAAAAGAACATAATTATTTTAGAGTACTTCGGCGTAAATTATATTTTTAGTTTTATTTTCACCCCTCTCTCCGCCTCCCTCGCAAGCAACGCCCCTCCTCCTTGCAGCGTCATGTTTTGCACATCATGTGGCGCGGCTGAATTTTATATCGGTGTTATTTTAAAATTGTCATATCTTCTAAGATGTTCATTGAAATAAGTGATGTCAAAGACAATTTTGTTCACAATTAAATACTCTTAATCAACAACATATATATTTGGACAAAGATTAATATTATTACGTTGATACAACTCTTAACTAATTTCGACCGAATTTGATTACCATGAAAACGGTTCTAGTGAGTTAATCTTAAAAGATAGACATATACTGTCACGGACATTTTTTAGATCATTTCAAGAGAAATAATTCTTTCATACATATTTTTTTGGTATCTTGTACCGTTTTCGCAGCGCACGCAACGGAAGCCCTCAAGGATGAATAATTTTTCCCGTTTTTTTCACATTTTCCATTATTTCTTCGCTCCTAATAGTTGCAGCGTGATGTTATATAGCCTAAAGCCTTCCTCCATAAATGGTCTATTCAATACAAAGAAAATTTTCAAATTCGAACCAGTAGTTCCTGAGATTAGCGCGTTCAAACAAACAAACAAACTCTTCAGCTTTATATATTAGTATAGATAGGTATATTTTTACTATTTATTATACTTTTGCTTGAGTGGCTAGCAAGAAACATTGTACAATCAACTCTACATTGCTAATACAAATGTGATTAGGTAATACGGCTTAGTTTTACCCTTTCAGTTACTTCCTTTCAATATGGCTATTTTCAGGTGGTAGAACCAAAGTAGTTCAACCGGGACGTACCACCGCAACATTTATTTATAGCTTGATGTAGTTATTTCATTTCTACAGAAGGATGTTGTTGGCTTACTTTTATACACCGTGATCATTTCAGTCCTTGGGAGTAGCAATGCATTTGTAATTGCCTTTAGATAGAACCACTATTTTATATGAAGTTGCAGTTGAAGTTGGACTGCATACTTGTTTGCTACTACAATAAGAGATACAAAATACAAAAATATACTTACAGTTAATCCTAATGGTTGCCCAGGCACTTTTCTAAGGCCAACTACTTTAATGGTTTCCACAGGCATGTCTCCGTTTTGTTCAGGAGTGTCCTCCAAGCCTGCAGCTAAGTCTGTACTCTCTTCCTTGACTGTGTTCTCATCTATCCCCGAACCACGTTCTAACCAAATGGCACCAATTTGATCATGAGCATCTATAAGAGCCTGTAACAGGAAATATTCTATTTAGAGACATGAAAGAATGAAATTATATACAGAATCATTGTCACAAATATATTGATATACGTAATACATAATCAGAATTGTTATATGTAATACATAATCGTTATTAATATTAGTAATTATAAAGTATGAAGTATTAAATATAATAAATTTAGTAAATTAAATATTTCTTAAAGGGACATGAAAAACTGTTACATGTTATGCTAGTGACATAAAAAAACATTGATAAAAGACTGCAGTGATACAGTTACTTGATGTTTTTTAGATGTTCATGGACTAGATTAGATAAATCGTCTATTATTGAGCATTTACGCTTTATCTTTGGCTTCTAGATCACATAATTCTTTTTCTTAAAAGGCTGAGATAAACATACAGAATCATAAACAGTCGCAATAAAGTATTTCAGAATTTTATTCCTTATGAAATAAAAATACTCAATTGAACTTTGTACATTACTCAACAAACTCAGGGGCAACTCTTACAGATAGAGAACAATAAATTTATTTTGATTGATACAGCAATTAATTAATTGACAAATGACTCATTGTCTCCTGAGAATTTATCTGACAAAGGCAACATGACTGTAATTCACAACAATGCAAATATTATCACATACAAAAGGAATAAGATGAAATGAACCGCAGTATTACATGTTATATAAAAATATATTGCAATGGTGGGTTGTGTAACAATTACATATGCTTTTTAAAACATTTTAAATAGTTGTGATGGCTAGTCTTTCTTTTTTATTCACGTATCATAGTCTACCAATTCGCACTTGGCCAGCACGGTGGACTATGGCCTTAACTCCTTCATTCTGAGAGAAGACCCATGCCCAGAAGTGGGACAATAATGGGTTGATGAGAAGGTGTATATAAAGAGGTGAAAGGTGTCCAGACCCTGTCCCTCTTTTGCACAGTTCAAAAAATAAAAATCAGCACTCTTTTGTATTTTTAACCAACTTCCAAAAAGGAGGTTATCAATTTGTCTGTTTTTTTTTTATGTACAAATTGTAAAGCTGGTTTTGCTTCTGCCTTTCTCGTAACAGGATAATATAACATTTCAGACACAAATAATAGTGCTATAGCTTTCCATGATTATAGTTGATACAGGGAAGATTTCTTGATACTTCTTACAGGTACCACATAAACCTAAGAGATTATTCACCTATTTACCAAGTTATGAGATTGAAAGATTATGATTTTTTTATATTA